>OX346279.1:1093211-2592422 GCA_947049275.1 Epinotia bilunana | reverse complement strand
ACTGCATGCTGATTTTATTCAAAACTAGCTTCCGCCCGCGACGCTAAACTATCCTATATTTTAATCCAGGCTATAAACTATCTTCGTGCAAAATTTCATTCAAATCGGTTCAGCCGTTTAAGCGTGATTGAGTAACAAACATCCAAACATCTAAACTTTCGCATTTATAATATTAGTAGGATTAATTCATATTGACACTAAAACAAATAAATAAAACAAAACTTATAAGAGACGAAATTGCCCGCCCTCGACACACCCCAATGTTGCCCGGGGCATCGTGCCCAAAACGCTCGCCGCGTTTCCAGTTGGATGGCCAGGCTCAGCCTTCGGGCGAAGTATGAGCGCGCCCTGAGATCGGCTGTGACCCCGATCAATTTTTGGGACACTTTTTTCACAAACTCCTTGGCTAGAATATGGACTTCGCATAGTATCTATGAGTTTGCATCATGGGTTTTGTAAAAATCAGTTTTAAAATAAGGATGTAATTAAAGATTAATAACTTAATAAGTTTCTGTCAAAAATTTAATTTTTGGTACAAGCTTTTATTGCCGACTGTACTTTTCTGTATACCGTCATCAACTGCTCATTGAGACGATTCTAACGAGCCCAAACTCGATGGGGTTACGTGGTTTTATTACGGAGTTCCTATGGCCACCTTCTGTCTCTACCATCAGATCAGCTCGATGGTACCATAATATTGAATTGTCATCCAAACTATAGTTATACCCAAAATTTCAGCTCAATCGGTCACCGGGAAGTGGATCAAATTTAACTTGCAAGATTTGACGGACAACTTACATCATCTTACATAGGTACATACTTTTATACTTACATACGAACAAGTCAAGTTAATATAAAGCTTGTAAAAAAGCCAGCCGTGACTCGGATTTTAAATGTGCAATTAAATTTTACAGTCAATGAAAAGATGAAATGGTACTTTACGAACCAAATCTTATCGCTCTTCATTTAAAACAGCCGAAGCGTTATTGCAACTGACTGATAATATGACTCGAAGATTTATAACTTCGCAATTAAATATCCTCTCCCAGGTCGTGTCTGTTTCATGCTGTATTTAACAAATATGACAACAATTGTCTCCACAGAAGAACCACCCCGCCCCAGGCCAGCGTGGGGAACTGACATTGAAGTGTGCAACAGCGGTAAGAGTAGGGTGCGGTGAGTAAATTCATTTGACTTTAGATTTACCTACAAATTATCTTCACTTAGGTAAATTGCTCAGAGATTAGCTAGAAGAGATCCCTTATAGGGATAAGTTCGCATCTATGCTTTAACTAAGCTTACTGCCCGCGACTTCATCCGCCTATAATACGTTTCGTCATACCCTGCTGCATTTAATATTTTTTGCATAAGTACTATCGACAACACAGCTAACTGACCATCGGTGTACCTTAAGTGCTTTTGTAATATAACAGGATGGTCAGTTAACAGTGTTGTCGTTTGTACCTAAAACTGAAGTATTATGTGATTGCCAAGTCACAACATTTTATTTAGCAAGCAATTACTTTTAGTTTCGTGGCGTATGTGTGACGCTGCCTTAATGCGGCCGGACAATCGCATCAATCTATCTTCTCCGACGAGAACCGTCAGTTTGGACAGGCGACTGGAGCGTGGCAAGAGCTGAGCAGGACGACTATTGAGGTGGGCCATCTCGCTGGAAAATGCGCCCAACTGGGACTTGAGCAAGATGTGCGTCTCTGCTAGACGAATGTCAGTGGTCAGCTGACCCTTGTGAAGACCTTGGAGTGGTAAACTGTTGCGATTGACTCGAAGGCTGAAACATAAAGGTACAAATCCCTCCCTCTATTCGAACTAAATTATCTACACATAAGCCCCTTCGAGTTAGACTACGCATTCGCAGTAATGTTAGATACTTATGCGCAGTTAGCAGTTGCACGCACCAGTCTGAGCCAAGAGCTGAAACGCCCAGGATCGGCTGAAACTGGCTCATGCTGGGCAGCCTTAATGAGGTGAACTAAGCCAGGACGCACTGCGTGTTTGCTCTCTTCCAAGCCTGATTGATTAACGGTGCCCAGCTTTTTCTGTTAGCCAGGAGATAATTTACTTTAAAAACAAAGTTTTAACCGACTTCAATTTAGTACTCCGCCAAGCCACGAGAACATTTCCACATTTATTTTCCAATTTACCACATGAACTGATTTCCGAGAGCAAATGCGTTGATTATTAGGGAAAAAAACCCAATCGCTGTATGTAGGCCGATAATATTTGAGGACTTCCTTCGATTCCACAAGGATCACTTCATTAGTTGCTATTTCAACGGAATCTTATCGGAATCTGTGATATACTTTTGTACTTTTAAGTACATAATTTAGACTTTAAAATTCTTTATATTGAATAATATTAAGGAACACACTAGACGGAAAGACAATTTTTTCGAGAGTTTCCCTCAATTTCTTCTGGATTCCACCATCAGATCCTGGTTTCCTTACCATGGGACCACCCTTGGGAAACTCCCTTTCCAACAAAAAAAGAATAATCGAAATCGGTTCATAAACGACGAAGTTATCCGCGGACATACATAAAAAAATATATATATATACGGTCGAATTGAGAAACCTCCTTTTTTGAAGTCGGTTAATAAAATGAATCTCCGAATCGCTAAACTTAAGTGGCAGTGGGCGGGGCACATTGCACGTAGAACCGATGGCCGTTGGGGCGGAAAGGTTCTCGAGTGGCGACCACGTACCGGAAGGCGCAGCGTGGGTAGGCCCCCTACAAGGTGGACTGATGACCTGGTAAAGGTCGCGGGAGTCCGCTGGATGCGGGTGGCGCAGGACCGGTCATTGTGGCACTCTTTGACGGAGGCCTATGTCCAGCAGTGGACGTCTTTCGGCTGATATGATGATGATGATGATGAATAAAATGAAAGAATATGAAGTATCTTAAGTTTACTGTTACGTTACGATGGTTCATATAAAAATACCTAAAGAAACTAGCTACTAGCGACAGAAAAATAACATCCACCCAATTATATTATGTTTATTAACTTACATTAATTTTATGTTTAGAAATAAGCTTGTTCTCAAAAGAACAATAAAAAAATTACGTAGTAGGTATAATAACCGAGCATCCGTAATCATTCGAAATTGGACGCCTGCAAAGCGAAAAGCACTGTAGGTTCGGCCCCTCTAATTCAGCAGTATTCGTACTACCAGGTAGTTCAACTGGTGGTACAAGTGATACACATGCCAGATGTAAACAAATTATAATAGGTATCCTACTCTTAGGCAGGTCGGTGTAGGTACGACGAGCGAAGCGAGCGTGCCGCGTGAGCGGCCGGCGAAGCGCCAGAATCGACTTTACGGATTTTTTTTTTCGAATAAAGTCGTCTATTGCAATGAACAAGTACAGATGTCCTACCGATCCTCCGTTATGGTCACTAGTACTGCTGGTAGTACTACTACTTTGTACTACCAGTTGAACTACCTACTGTCTCAGAGGGACCTCGGCGTGGAAAGGGATTGCCAGCCTCGTGTTCCTACTCGGCCTCGCTACGCTCGTCCGTCTACATCTACTTGGCCGGCAATCCCTATTTTCCCGGCCTCTGCAGTACCTAATGTGTTATTGTTGTGCACGTCATTTGTTTATTCGTACCTTTTTTTATCGCTCGACAGACTGCCGTTTCATCATGCAACGCCCTCTAGTATCGAAGTGCCAACGCCATCTAGCGTATGTAATACATACCTACGCTAGATGGCGTTGTATGTATTGAAAAAGCAGCGAAGGTAAGTACAAAATCAGGTAAGTACCTACTTTATGCGCCATATTAGACTGAAGGACGTGTTTCTAGTTTTATATGTCTCTGTCTGTTTCAAAGTCATAATGACAGGGACATCATATTGGGGATATGGAAGAAGGAATTTTAGCATTCGCGAATGAGCAATCCGCCGAGGGCGGTATGGTACTATCGACAACACAGCTAACTACCCTAACCATCAGTAGTGCACCTTAAGAGCATTGTAATAAGGTTCTATATAAACACATGACGGTCAGTTAACAGTGTTGTCGTTTGTACAATTGGGATGGTACGAATATATAAAGAGCTGCAATCTAACATCGTCTCTGATCTTTTGACGATGGAGTCGGTATTAAGATATTTGTCATTTTTGTAGCTGTCTGAATCAATGATGTAATCAAGGTAACTTCTTTTTAATGACAGTAATTTTTGTTCCACAGCGGCTGTGAAAAAAGTTATAATTTGTTGTTCTAAAATATGGGTATCTCGTATTAATCATAAATTGTACAATCTATAACAATACGTGGAAGAAGTTAAATGTACCCAAATTTCCTATTAGCTTAAGCTCAAATTGAAGTAATCATTATAATTTTTGAGTAGATAATTTAACCCGTGACGCGTCCTAGACACACACGTGTGCGCCTAACGGACAATAGTAAAGGGCTTATGACACCTGAATTTAGCACCCTAATTAGGGAGCGGAGTTGAGTCATAAGCCCTTTACACATTGTTCTACAGACGACGCGGGTTCGGTGGGTTAAGTATTTAACTTGCACGTACGCTTATAGGTTATTCATGGTTGCGGGTTACTACCATCGGTCACACATCTTCAAACTTTCAATCGTTACGTCAAAAAGTTTGAGGATCTTTATGGCCTTGACTTGACTGCACCTGAAATGAAACTTGCGTATTTAGGTAACTGACATTGGCTCGCCTTGAAACACTTTTCAAGGCGAGCCGTTGCTACTACTGCTATTGTCAGAAATTCTCAAATACTCACGACCACGTACCGTGAAATGTATGTGTTGTAATTTGTAATTTCACTACTGATAATCTCGATGTACTTATGTTCTTATTAATGTACAGTAAGCCAAAGTGGTAATCACTTTTTGACTTACTATGATTTGAAAATATTGTAACTATATCTTAAGCAACAAGTAATCTAGAATAATTAAATAAGTAAATTAACTAAGTAATATAAGCTCCGTTTTATGGTATGGTATAGTTTTATCCAATATCCTTATTCTGAATGAATACGATTTTATATTATAATCATTTGTATCTACACAATAATGATTAATGACCTTTGTCATCTTCAAATACCTATTTAACACTTCTTTCGATTTGAGAAATATGATTGCGTATTTTTCAAACGTGCGTTAGGTCAACTAAACTGTCATTTTCCCATGCAATTGACATTTAGATATACCTAACGTACGTAAGAAATGTTACGCAATCGACCGGCTTCACTCAAGTTATTCATGCGCACGTTCACAGTTCAATATTACCTAAGATGAATGATCATGACTACTCATGATTCTGAGACACCGCAAGATTCAAAGTGATATAAACTTTTCATGATGTCTATTAAATCGGGCGGTGAAAGCCTCTCATAGACTGGCGCGGCTTGGCCGCGGCTGTCAATAGTAAACTCGTCATTTGCTGTCAAATTGACTGCCACTGCAGGCCACACCAGTGTGTTGCAGGCTTAATTCATCAGTCGAGGCTATAGTGATATCATGTCATACGTAGTGTTATCTGAGTCACTTTTTAGTCTAAGTGTTAACCCAGCGTAAATATACCAAGATATTAGCATCAAGAAAGACAGCATTAGGGTCAATACCCACGAGAGATGTGACTGTGATGTGTACTTGACACATATCTGCCAAGCAAGCGAGGTGTCAAATATACACACATTTTAGCACGGCTCTCTCTGGTTCAGAGAATAAATCGGATCTTGCACTTGCACTTGCTGTCTCGCTTGCACGGACAGACATCACTCAAATGCGAGCGGGAGATGGCGAGTGTAAGTGAGAGATCATTTATGGCCCCATCGGCTAGTTCAATTTGGCCCTATACCTAACAGTGCCGTGCGGGTCCCATGAAATCTAAATGCGTGTGTGCCTGCGGGCAGCAGTAGCGTGGTTGCCATCTTATCGATTATTGTTGTGGATAAGATAAGACATCCGTCAGTTTCGCACTCGCATATCTACACGTCAGTGGGCGTAGCATGGTTGCCATTTTATCACTTATCGTTGTGGTAGAGACGCCCATCACGCTCTGACAAGTATGCGAGTGCGAGAGTGACGGATGCCTTATCCACAACGATAAGTGATAAAATGGCAACCGTGCGACGCCCGGTTCGGGCGTCTTTACGGCTGTCTTATCTGCAGCGACAAATGATAAACTGCACGTCTATCATGGGACGGCCGCGACACACTCTCGATTTTTCTCGCACTATACCTCTTGTGTTCTAATTCTAATAAGATAGAGACGGATAGTGCGAGAAAAATCGAGCATCGCTGGACGTCAATTAAAAGGAATTGAAAAAGAGGGTCTGACGTTCCGTACGTAATAAACTTCTTCGTTGAGCTGCATTAGTCCTCAAGTTCTTGCTCAGTAATTGAAATACTTATTGTTAAATAATTTCTACCAGACTTCAGATAAGGTAAACGCCCGAGTGCTCGACGCGCTGTACTAATATATGGCATGGCCACTCTATGCCAAAGCAATATGGGCTAAATTCAAACGAATAGGATTTTTCTTCATTCGAATTTAAGCCATGTCACTTTGACATAGACTGCGCATGCCATATACTAGTTGGACGTTTGTACCTTAATTCCTTTGCTTAAAATGTTAAGGAATATTGTATTAAACAAGAATTCACTACTATTCACTTTAATAAAATATTTTGTATGTGAGATTTTGACGGACAGAAAAAAGAGTTAGCTATATTAAGCTGGAATCGAAGTATTTGTGTAGACGGAACGTTTGGCTCTCATTTTCTGTCAACAATAAGTTGAAAACCATCCTAACCGTATTAATTTTAACATTTTCAGAGTACGACCACGTGTGTAAAATTCCAATCCAAGGTAGGTTTTAATTTCATTTAAGTATTCTAAGCTCCAAGTCGTCCAAATCCAATTTTTAAGAGGAAATACAACGGCCGTTTTTCCATATACGTAGTCCCCGGTTTTCTCCCTGGGTAATGGCAGTAGAGCAATCATTGTTTTTCCATAAATCTATGGCTACTATTGACATGTTCCTATGTTTTCCTTTTTAACCGACTTCAAAAAAAAGGAGGTTCTCAATTCGGTTCTATTTTTTTATTTTATTTTCAATGTTTGTTACCTCAGAACTCCGTCATTGATGAGCCGATTCATGTTTCCAGGTGGCTCCCATTTTTTTGAAAATTCAATTGGATGATGGGATCCATGAGGAATTGAGGGAACTCCTCAATTATGTTAGGCACGCGTGTAGTGATTTTGGTATTTTCTATATAACTCGTGTATTTACATCCGGAAATCATAAATTGGTGGAGTGGAATTGATGATGAAGACCACAGATGACTTATGAAATTCCTCAATTATATACTTAAAAGTACAAAAGTATATCACAGATTCTGATAAGATTCCGTTGAAATAGCAACTAATGAAGTGCCAAGGGTGATCCTTGTGGAATTGACGGAAGTCCTCAAATATTATCGGGTCACATACAGCGATTGGGTTTTTTTCTATAATAATCAACGCATTTGCTCTCCGAAATCAGTTCATGAGGTAAATTGGAAAAGAAATTTTCTCGTGGCTTGGCGGAGTACTAAATTGAAGTCGGTTAAAACTTTGTTTTTAAAGTAAATTATACTATATATTATTTCATAAATTTATTCTTAAAAAAGCTTTCAAAAAATGCCAGATTTCCGCTTGTTCAAACATCCAGAAAACAATATTGACTAGATTATTTAAAAAAAGGAAAACATAGGAACACGGCCAAAGCCTTTCTTTGACTTTTAATAAAAAAAATAGTTAAATAGGTCAAGTTTTGGAGAAGAAATCAGGGGACTACGAAACGTTGATTTTATGTAATTTTAATAGGTATTTACGGTCCAAGCTGCAGTTGTCTCTATCGCGCTCTGCGGCCGGAGGCTTGTGGTTGGCGCGACAGCAATACATTTTACAAATACCTATTTCTCAATTATCTTGACCTTAGTGTTTCTTCTTAAGATGGATAGCGGGATACTTTATCAATTGCCTGATACGAAACATCTCAGCGGGGCTAGCACAACTGACGCCGCGCCGCGACGCGAGTCGAGAAAGATCTACCCGCCTCTTTCTAATTTGTACGGTACGAGTGAGACAGGAAAAGCTTAGTCGCGCGCGAGGCGACTAAGCAGCAAGTTGTGCTAGACGTACAGGATCAATAAAGTTACCGTTTTTTTATCTCACTCGCGGTTCGCACCTAGTTTTATGGGATTACAGTAGGTATATGAATTACATAAGAACTTTAAAGAACTTTATACATACAATTCTTCGTGTATGTCTAGGGTAACTCGTTTTACTTACGAGTATTTCGATCATTAAGGGCATATACATTTCAAGGCCGGACTGGTAAGGCGACGGCGACGTGAAAGCAGCTACGCGAATTATTAGTGTCCGCTTTAAGGCTGCACATTCGAATTTTTCGTTAAAATGAGTTGTTTTGTAACCGTTTTATACATTATAACGTAACATTTTTGCCGTCGGAAAAAATATATCATAATCTGCAAGATATGCGACGGGTCATAGTTTTCGTAGAAATCCATTTTAACAATAAAAATTAGAGAAAAAAAATCTAAAGTCACCCCTATTTTTTCACTTGTAACCATTTTACTGCTCCATTTTTTATCAGAATAATATGAAATTTTATAACTTTCTTCATACAATAATGAACAAGGGCATCATTTTCTTACTTTCTTAATTTTCTTAAAAATTTACCTCGTTTTCTGAAATATTCCGCCAAAGTTCCTACGCCTCCCCGTTTTCGTCCATACGGTCAGTGCGGGACGAGACACGTTGCATGACGGACCTGTGTCAATTTGCGCTGCGCCGAATTTTTTAAATATTTGTGGAAATTGTGGACTATATTTGTTGCATAGAGTGGACAATCCGTTTTGTGATTCGTATAGTAGGTAACTAATAAACATTTGCGTATAGTTTAGTTTTTAGTGACAGATAATTTTGTTGCATAGAGTGGACAATCTATTTCGGGGTTTGTAAAGTAGTAGTTACTATCGACAAGACAGCTGACTGACCATCCGTGCACTTTATGTGCATTGTAATAAGGTTCTTGTATAAATACAGGATGGTCAGTTGTTGGCGTTTGTACCTAATTATCATTTACGTAGGTATAGTTTAGACTTGTTTTTTAGTTCAAGATGGAAAATAAGCCCAATAAAACTGTTTCACATTTTATCTCTGGCAGACGGTGACTCGCTAACTGCTAGACGGGCCCCTATTAATAGCGACATTAAAAAATGGCCTAAGGGCAACAGTAGTCATGGATTATTATTATTACCTTTATATTTTTTTCGCACTAACCGTCTCTCTCTTATTAGAATATTTACTAACAGAGGTATAGTGCGAGAAAAATCGAAAGTATGTCGCGGCCCTCTAGTGCTAGGCGTGCTGAGGGCCTACCGCGAAACGAAACCGAACTTCGTTCGTGTATCTCCCTCTCTGTCGCGCTTGCTAGTTCGAGCGACAATGAGAGTTATTCGAACGAATTTCGTTTTCACTAGCACGGCTAGCACGAGACGGCCGCGACATATTCTCGATTTTTCTCACAATATATCTCTCTTTCGTAATGTTCTAATAAGAGAGAGACCGATAGTGCGAGAAAAATCAAGAGTATGTCGCGACCGTCTCGTGCTAGCCGTGCTGACGGAACTACACTAATCGTAAGTAAATAGTATTATAATAGTAGGTACATTAGGGCGGTCCACATTTGTATGAAGAAAAAAAAATTTTAAAATGTCTCACTCCCTATGGCTCCTTTTATTCCTATGTCTTTAAAATGTATGTATACCAAAAATCAGGCCGATAGAAGCATATTTAGAGGTCGCAACGATTTTAACGATTCAGATTTTTTTATAAAATATCAAGTAACTAGTCATGCTAAAGTTGTATTGAAATTACTGCTGTATATGGCAAACTTTAGTGCATCGAAAATCACCGGGGGGACATTTGGGAATCCTTTCCTCGAAGGAGGGACTGCCCTGACCTGACACAACAAGTAATGACGGGTGCAAGATAAATTACCGAATTTACCTTTTACCGGTCATGACTTGTTTTGTTTTAGTTGTGATTTAGTTATTCTTGAACAAGACTTTCTAAACTTTCTTACTTTATAGAAACTAACGACGGTGGATTGCAGTGGATTATAACATGGCTTCTACTAGTAGTTCAGTGCATACAAGAAGTTCAGCAGAAGTGTGGTTACTCGGAAAACCAACTGAATCTCTTTCATTTGCGAGGTTACCTACAGCTGGAGATATATTACGAAGATTTCATTTTCATCACTTGGAAGAAAAACAAAGTGTAAAACAGAGTGTGAAATAAACTGCTCAAATAGTCTTGAACATTTGGGAGAGAGCAAGGATTCCTACTCAGAAAGTCGATAAAGTTGAACGAAAAATTAATAAACTTTTGGAGAGATACTCGCTTTTAAAAAAAGGTAGAATGAGAGATCTCGAAAGTTGTCGCATGAAGGAGGAATTACTTAAATCAGATCTCCTTGAAATGTTTGATATAGCTACTTCTACTGCATTGCAAACAATAAAAAACGAAGAAGATAAAACATTTCTTATCATGCAAAGAGAAGACACTTTAAGCTGCAGTATGGCTGGTATGGATAAGCTTCTCGACGCGAAGGAAACTCGAAAGCGGAAGCGAGTAGAGGAAATTGAGAAGAGAAAATTAAAGGTAACGTCCAGTGAAAAGCAAAACGTTGTTAGCACATTGGATTCCAGTTCAAGCAGTATCCAAACTTCTGAAAGTGAAGAGGAGATTTGCTATTCTTCTGCATCTACATCTACTGGTATTACTGGTAAGCCTAAAAAAGTCCCTCTTCTACTCAGCGAAGATGTTGTAACTACTATTGATCGAGTCAATCTGTCTGATATGAATGCAATGTTTGTAATTGGATCAGTGGCCCAAGCTTTAGGAACACCAGTAGAAGATATGTCTTTATCTCGCAGCACAATTCGTCGTAAGAGGATTCAGATTCGTAAAGTTGTTGCAGAATCAGATATGGCATCATTTTCTCCTCAAAATCCTTTTATTTTGCACTGGGATAGTAAATTACTACCTAATATTGTTGGTGGAGTTGAAAAAGTTGATCGAGTGGCAGTTTTAGTTACTGGCGGCGAAACTGAAAAACTATTAGGAGTACCGGAAATCAAAAGAGGTACTGGACAAGAACAAGCTGATGCTTGCTTGAAGATTCTTGATGAGTGGGAATTAAAAACTCAGGTGTATGGACTTTGTTTCGATACGACTGCTTCTAACACTGGGATGAATATAGGTGCTTGCACTTTGATTGAACAGTCTCTAAACAAAGATCTTGTTTGGATTGCCTGCCGACACCATGTTTTTGAAGTAATGCTGTCTGACGTATTTAAGTCGTTGTTTGGATCAAGTAGTGGGCCAGATGTCAATCTATTTAAACGTTTTCAAAAGAAATGGCCGCAAATAGAGCAGCAAATCTTTGTAGTTGGCAACGACAACTTGTTTCAGTCTGAAGAACTCAAAACACTCCGTCAAGAAATGAGGGCTTACTACAGTGATGCAATCAAAACTCAACAGCCAAGAGACGACTACCTTGAATTATTATGCCTGTGCCACATATTCCTTGGAAGGCCAGATTCAACAACAAATGTGAAGTTCAGGGCACCCGGTGCATTACATCAAGCACGGTGGATGGCAAAAGCCATCTATTGCCTGAAAATGTATCTTTTCCAGGAGCAGTTTAAACTCACTGCAGCAGAAAAACGGTCAGTCACGGAAATGAGCTTGTTCGTAAGTCTCGTCTATGGGCGTTATTGGAACGAGGCCCCATTAGCCGAGAGAGCTCCCTTAAACGACGCTAATCTCCTTGAGCTGATACAAAAATATCCCAACAAAAAGTTTAGTAACATTGCCTTTCAAGCATTTCGTCGACACCTTTGGTATTTTTCAGAACACTTGATTGGACTATCTTTGTTCGATTCCCGAGTGAGCCTTGAGACCAAAAGAGAAATGGTAAAAAATATTACGCAGAATCCACCTAAGCGAAAGGCTCTGAAAAGACTAGATGGAAAAACATTTAATCCAAAAACCCCGTTACAGTCTTTTTTTACCCAACGGACCGCGACTTTATTTGATTTGTTAATTTAATAATGGGCGAGAAAAGAGCAGGGTTTTTGGCTAAAGATCCCTCAGAATGGCCTATGGATGAAGTCTACATGGAAATGAGAAAGAAGGCTAAGCAAATGAAAGTAGTGAATGACTGTGCAGAGCGTGGAATTGCATTGATTCATAAATTTAATGCCAGTATAACTAAAGACGAGCAGCAGAAGCAATATCTCCTCCGTGTAGTAGATCTTCACAGAAAAAAAATCCCTGTAGCCTCCAAATCAAACATAATGACCTTTACTTTAGGCAACATTTAGAACGATTGCTTTGACCAATAATAAATGTGTTACATATAATTATAACTATTTGAATAAATAAAAGAATGTAAAAACTGAATTGTTGTCATTGTAATTCCCATTATTCCCCATATTCAAAAAAGTGTCAAATCGTCGCGACCCCTAAATATTATTAGATTTGGCTGAAATTTGGCACAGGAGTACCTGAGGCTATATGGAACAAGAATAGCCTTGGGGACAATCAACTATCGAAAAAAAATTTTTTTGGACCGCCCTAAGGTACATAATTTTTGAACTTAATCAATTATGTAATTTTGATAACAAATATCACGTTTCAATTAAGCATGACGAATGTCACCCACCCACGTCCACCCTTGCATTGGTAATGTTGCGCGATGACGCGTCTGTAATCTTACCTAACTTAATCTATGTAACGAATAATAAACGACGGCGGGTTGTGCGACTTGCGCGGGGATAGGGGCGAGACTCCGCCCACACGCTCAAGGACTTTAGCGGGTGTACAAGCCTTAACTGCGGCGATGAATAAGTGATTAGCTAATACATCGCCAATTGGCTGGTCGCATAGACTACCTACGCACTGGACGCATAGACTGTTATACTAGCATTTGATTACAGATGGTCGCTTGTCTGTATATGTGAGATACATAATTTAAAAAAGCCCGTGCCGAGTGCGAGTCCGTACCATTATCTATAAAAACGGCCAAAAAATCACGTTTTTGTATGGGAGCCCCCTTAAATATATATTTTGTCCTGTTTTTCTTGTATTTATTGTTATAGCGGCGACAGAAATACAAATTTCAACTGTCTAACTATCACGGTTCATGAGATACAGCCTGGTGACAGACGGACAGACAGGCGGATAGCGAAGTCTTAGTAATAGGGTCCCGTTTTACCCTTTGGGCACAGAACCCTAATTATGTCGCTTGTTGCTTATGTTAAACCTTCTTGTTAGCTTTTTATAATACTGACACCCTGCAATCTTTTCATATTTGTTTTTTCTATATTCTATACTAGCTTCCGCCCGCGACTTCGTCTGCGTGGACTCGGGATAAAAGCTCTTCGTGCAAAATTTCATTCAAATCGGTGCAGCCGTTTAAGCGTGATTGAGTAACAAACATCCAAACATCTAAACTTTCACATTTATAATATTAGTAGGAAGTAGGATGTCATTCCACTTTTGTTATTCATTGTGAGCAAAACTAATATACTTTTCTTCAAGTAATCCACTGATTTTATTACCCGACTTCTAGTTTTTTTAATTTTAGAACCCTAATTACGCGGCCACCATAAAGTTCTAGAAGGTGTTTGTTACCGTCGCTTTACCAGCGCGGCCCCGGCCTTACATTACTAATGTTTATGACTTTCAAAATGGTATTCCTTTAAATCGCATGACGATTAATTAACGCACGACTTTTCGAATCTGGCCCCGTATCATGGTCGGCCTTATCACGCGATAAGTGACAAGATAGAGCGTCCGTCTCGTTCCATCGAACGGAGTCAGCCAGTGATGGACGCTCTATCTTGTCACTTATCGCGTGATAAGGCCGACCATGATACGGGGAACGGGGATACGGAAAAGGGATATGATAGATCAGCTTAGAAAAATAAAATATTGAATTGACACGAGTCACACAAAGAAAATGTGCACAATTACGACTTACTCGCGTTCGTGAGATGAAAATACAGTACCTAATATGAATTTCAACTATGCAGGGATCCCAGGGTTGCCTATACTAAAAATCCCGAGATTAGAAATGCTGACTCTTGAATAATTTCAGGTTTTGTTTCCGATGTCATTGATCTAACGGGCTCCTGCTATTACTTCTCCAAGCAGAAGCTCTGGGTATATGACGCTAGATGGGTATGCGAGCAAATGGGTTCAGAGCTCATCGAATTAGACTCTGACAGAGAACGAGTCCTTGTGAGTGGTCTAATTCAAAGTTACTACAAGTACCAAGAGTTCCGAATGGGCTATTGGTATAATGTCCCGGACTATGGTGTTCCCAACGACGAATATAGAACCATGTCAACAAGTGAGTCGATACCTAAGTTGAATGGATGTGCTCCCTATTAATCCTCGGCCCCAAAGTAGAATCAAAGGCTGGCATTAAAGCATACATACCTACGCATGCGCATCTTTTTTATACAGGGTGTACCAAAAATGGGGTGTGAACCGATCAAGGGCTCAACAGGTATCGTGTTCTGATAAGAAAAAAACAGAAAAAAAATTTTTTGACGCGATTTCAGAGATTTCATTTCTTATCAGAACACGATACCTGTTAAGCCCTTGATCGGTTCATACCCCATTTTTGTTACACTTTGTACTGCGAGGGTGGCAAACAAGCATACAGCCCGCCCGTCGCCTATTGACGCTTGCTACACCAGAAGAATCACAAGCGCGCTGCCGACCCTTTATTGATTTAAGAATTCGTTGTGTGGACAGCTAGAGATAAATGTATGGCCCACACTCTCAACACAGCGCCTCCCCGGGAGCTCCGGTATTCTTACTGACCACCTGGAACACAACATCACATATATACGAGGGGACAGCTAAAGACAAGCGTAAGCCCACACTCTCAACACAGCGCCTCCCCGGGAGCTCCGGTATCCTTACTGACCACCTGGAACACAACACCACATACATACGAGGGGACAGCTAGAGACAAACGTATGGCCCACACTCTCAACACAGCGCCTCCCCGGGAGCTCCGGTATCCTTACTGACCACCTGGAACACAACACCACATACATACGAGGGGACAGCTAGAGACAAACGTATGGCCCACACTCTCAACACAGCGCCTCCCCGGGAGCTCCGGTGACCTTACTGACCACCTGGAACACAACACCACATACATACGAGGGGACAGCTAGAGACGGTTGTACGTTATTTCATAGACTACAATTTTATAGAATTTCGTTTCACATAAATTGAGTCTCATATTATTATTTCAGAGAATAGTCATTTCGCTGAACGATTTCCATTACTCTGTAGAATTAAACCATAGATTTTTGTTGCAAAGAAAATTTAATACTTCGATATTTCGGATCAATTCGCAGAATACTATGTAGAAATTTTAATGGTTTACGCTGATAATGTACAATACGCAAAATGCTAACTGCACGCATAGTGTACAAACAGTCAAAATGCACATACGCAAAATCCACATCATGATAAATGTACAGAACGAGAAATGTACAGTACGCAAAATGTATTAACACTGAAAGCACATAACGCATAATGTGTAAAAAGAAAAATCTACATTTCGCGAATTGTTCAATGCAAATCGCATAATCCGCAAAATGTTACAAAAGCTAAATGCTCAATCGCCAAACGTACAAAACGTAAAATGTACACAAAGCAAAATAAAATAGATTCCAGCGGACACTTATTAGCACCAAAAACTATAATTTATAATTTATCAGTACATCTTGCGTATTGTTATTTTTCCGTAATGAACAATTTGCGTGTTGATCATTCTAACTTTGCACATTTTGCCACTACCGGGTGGAGTACATTTTGCATATTGTACAATCATCATATGTACATTTTATTGCTTGTACTATCTGCGTATTTTACATTTCTCGTTCTGTACATTTATCATGATGTGGGTTTTGCGTATGTGCATTTTGACTGTTTGCACATTATGCGTGCAGTTAGCATTTTGCGTATTGTACATTATCAGCGTAAACCATTTTAATTACTGTTTTTTGGTTGTACTTATATTAACGTTGTGCATTTTTGATAAAAGTAACCTAAAATGACTCGGATCGCGGATCGAAGATGGAAGTGGGAGGTTTAATAAAAAGATTTTCCGCTCTTTTATAAAAAAATAACCTCGAAGACGAAAGCGGGAGCAAAGCTCAGTCAAATGTTTATAATAGGGCTCTTAAACACCTTTGCCTCAATATCCCATCAAGATTCAATAGGAAACTTTATATATTTTTTTACTTTTAGAGAGACTACGAGATCATTTACACAAATATTTATTTTTATTAAAAAACAATCTAGGAATTAAATATTTAAAAGAGATAACAACTAAAGTAATAATAATAAACTAAATTAAAAATAAAATAGTACTAAACTAAATCTAAAAAGGCCCCTTTCAATAATCTATACACATGTCATTTCATCATCATATCAGCCGAAAGACGTCCACTGCTGTCATTTCATACGAGGGGTGATCCAAAAGTAATGATAACTGATATGTAAAACAACTCAACTGACCGAAAACTAATTTTATTTCTCAACGTAATCTCCAAACAAGTCTACGCCATACCTATTCCATCATTTCTCCAGACCGCGAATTCCATTTAAAAAATATATTTTTGCGAGTCTCCAAATATCCCTCTACAGCGATCTCTTTATTCGTCCGGCGTCGTATGGGCCTGTGATCGTGGCTCCTTTTTTAACCGACTTCAAAAAAGGAGGTTTTCAATTCGGTTGTTTTTTTATATCATTTTTTTTCAATGTTTGTTACCTCAGAACTCCGTCATTGATGAGCCGATTCGTATTTTTTTTGTTTGTAAGTACCTATATGCTTCCAGGTGGGTCCCATTTTTTTCAAAAAATCAATTGGATGATGGGATCCATGAGGAATTGAGGGAACTCCTCAATTATATTACGCACAGGTGTAGTGATTTTGGTATTTTCTATTATAACTCGTGTATTTACACCCGGAAATCATAAATTTGGTGGAGTGGAATTGATGATGAAGACCACAGATGACTTATGGAATTCCTCAATTATGTACTTAAAAGTACAAAAGTATATTACAGATTCTGATAAGATTCCGTTGAAATAGCAACTAATGAAGTGCCAAAGGTGATCCTTGTGGAATCGACGGAAGTCCTCAAATATTATCGGGTCACATACAGCGATTGGGTTTTTTTCTCTAATAATCAACGCATTTGCTTTCGGAAATCAGTTCATGTGGTAAATTGGAAAAGAAATGTGGAAATGTTCTAAATTGAAGTAGGTTAAAACTTTGTTTTTAAAGTAAATTATCCAAGTAATCGATCGATATGACTTCTTCGGCATCCCAAAACACGGACGTCATAACTTTTTTCATCATATTTCGTCATGAAATTCTTCGATATCGGAGAAGACGATCGCCTCCACGTCTCCGGATCGAAATGGTGAATACAAGACTCATCCACGGTATCAAATGGACGCAAAAAAGTTTCAGGGTCAGCTTGAAAATTTTCAAGATTGCCTAATGACATCGCGTACCGAATTTTCTTTTCGTTGTCAGTTAACATTCGAGGCACCCAACGAGCAGATACTTTGTTCATGTGCAATTTTTCGGTTAAAATTCTTTGAATGCTGCCATAAGAGACCCCTGTGACTTCATCTCAATATCTGATTGTCACTCTTCTATCAGTTATAACTAAATTTTCAATTTTCTTGACGTTATCAGCAGTACGGACGATTAGATGGACGGACGGCCCAAGGTGAGCGGTGTTCGCCTTTAGTTGATGTTATACCTAAGTTAAACTCCTTGCACCAGCGTGCAACTGTAGAATACGGAGGAGCAGAAAGAGACCAATATTATTTATTTATTTAAACTTTATTGCACAGTAACAAGATACAAGAACCAAAGGCGAACTTAAGAGTCCGCAGTAAGCTCGATTCTCCATACAAACGTAGTTACGCTCTCATTTTAAAACTACGTGTTGGATTGTAACGAAACTTTGCATATACAATGACATGAGGTATATCTATGTCTGTAATTAGTTTATGTAGCTTCCAATACCACAGTAAAAAAATACAGCGAATCTAAGTTTTTCATACAAAACTTGTCTTTGCTGTATTTCGTTTGTTTTATAAACTATAACCATATAAAGTAATTACAGACATGGATATACCTCATGTCATTGTATATGCAAAGTTTCGTCACAATCCAACACGTAGTTTTAAAATGAGAGCGTAACTATGTTTGTATGGGAAGATGAAATTCGGCCGAGCCTTTCTGCGGACTCTTAATGCCATAAGGCATTCTCACCCAGTCAACCTTTAGGCCAAACAGAACAAAAAAGTAAAAAGAGATAGATGTAGGTATTAGAGATGTTAGAATATTCCTGCCAATTCAATATGTATAACTAGTTTTGGATCACCCTAATGAGGTACATACAATTGGGTACAACATATTTAAATGTTAATAGTCACACAGTTCCGAAATGTCATAAAAGGCAGTCATTTATTCCGGTTACTATAGAAATAACGGTAATTTTTAAGTTTTTTAATGCGATCAGGGATGACATTCATGTCCTAATACATTATTATTTTAGTACCAATGACATAGGTTTTGGTAGTTTTGGATAATTTGTATCGGGTTGTT
The DNA here is from genome assembly GCA_947049275.1 of Epinotia bilunana. NCBI lineage: Eukaryota > Metazoa > Arthropoda > Insecta > Lepidoptera > Tortricidae > Epinotia > Epinotia bilunana. Next base: position 2,573,623 of record OX346279.1, on the reverse strand, counting down.
ACAACCTCGCCATTGTGATGTTTTTTGTACTAAAACCACTTTTAAAGATCAAAATACTTATATTGTTGAAATAAAAGGCCACCACCGCGTCTTAGCGTTAATCTTAGCCTAACCGCGCCGACAGTCCGTTTCTCATTCAAAATCCACAGTCACCCATTCGCTGTCTCTTCTTTGACGCGCTTACATCCTTCTGATCATTCTTGCTCTATCACTCATTCAGTTTTACGTTCCATTCCACTCATATGACATGTATATAAGTATTAAGTTATTTATCCCATAAAAACCCGTGTGGTTAGAATTTCACCACCCCCTTTCTTCCCGTGGGTGTCGTAAAAGTCGACTAAGGGACCAGTGTTGAAGTGTGTTGTGGGCGATGGGCTAGCAACCTATCACTGCAATATCACATTTTAGCCGATCTTTTATACCCACATTTATGCTAAAAGTGGCGCTGGAATCATACGTTTCATGTGCTCTGCCTACCCCTTTTGGGAATAAAGGCGTGAATGTATGTATGTATGTATGTGGGATTGGTACTTTTTGATGACTTTGTATGATGCTGGCTGTTAGATGATGAATAAGGAACGATCGAACGTGGTTTGAATAGTTTTAGAACGGTGAATGATTTGACGTATGATTGAGTTTGTAAGACAATCGGTACGAATGAAGACGTATATTATGTAAATAAATACGATTTTATATAGTTCTCGAGTTTTCCCTGCCTCCCACTCTACATTTGGGGGCTCGTCCGGGATCCAGGGAAAATTACGCGACTACGAAGATACGACGGCAAAGACGAAACGAAGTGTAAATATTACGACGACGACGACGACGGAACTACGGCGAGAAAACGACGAAGACTTAAGACGAAAATTGTGTTTAAAAGAAAACGGGAGATGGAGAAGACGATGGATGTTTACCATCAAATTTTAACGTTGCCCTTGTTTACGGCGGAGGACGGCTTTGAGGTGGAAGCATTTATAAAAGAAGTCGAAGAGAAGTCCCTAAAAAAAATTGCTGCCGCTCCGTCCACTGGTACTGACCAGTGGACGGAGCGGCAGCAATTTTTTATCGCCAAAAAGAGGTGCGGCGGTACGGCGGCTCTCTGGTTACGCTCTGAGGATTCCTTCCGAGACTGGGAAGAACTGAAGTACGCGATACGAAGGGAATTTAGCAACGACGATTTTAGCGCAGAACATATGCCTGAAAATCATAAAAATTACAATATTGACGAGTTATTGACACACGACAGCGTCGCGCAGCCCTTTACGCAAGAAGTGACAACGTCGATGGAGGTTGCGCTAAGCACTGAACAGAAAACAGAAAACGTGGAAATGACATTTGACATCACGTGTCAAAATGAAAATAGCGAAATTTACTCCAAGCAGCAGGAACATAAACAGATGAAAGACGAAGCCAACAACGATAAAAGTTCCTTTGCATTAAATACTGCCATAGACGTGCACGACGTGCTGCGCTACAAGCAAACTCATGTTGAGAGAAGAATGTGGAACCAGACGTCGCGGTTGCAGCGGTTCTCTCGGGTGGAGTACTACAGCATCGGTGACCTTGACAAGAGTTCACACCAAGGAGGTGATAAGACTGAATCAAGATTCTACGAAGCGGGCACGACGACGCCTTTCGGATGTGTTTACGACGATTTACTATGTTTTTGGAAGTACAGATATTGTTTATTCGGTGTGTTAATGAGTATTTAGTGGATTTCTGATATATTTTTGTATCACGGTGTAAATAGGATGTGTTATGACGACGTAAGTAAGATGAGTGCTGACGACGGGTAAGTGAGGTGACTGAAGGTGCATGACTGGGGACAGTTCATGATTGCAGGATGACCGAGTGTGGGATTGGTACTTTTTAATGACTTTGTATGATGCTGGCTGTTAGATGATGAATAAGGAACGATCGAACGTGGTTTGAATAGTTTTAGAACGGTGAATGATTTGACGTATGATTGAGTTTGTAAGACGATCGGTACGAATGAAGACGTATATTATGTAAATAAATACGATTTTATATAGTTCTCGAGTTTTCCCTGTCTCCCACTCTACATGTATGTGTAAAAGAACATTCCATGTAAAAAGACGCCAAGTCTCGAAACTCTTCCACCGTAAAAAGTTGTGAGATATTTCGTAGAGCCAAGTCTCAGGCATTCTTATTAATTTTACTTATGCCAAGTCTTGGGATTAGGTGTAAAAGCGGACCCGGGGCTCTTGTAGGGGCACAACCGGGATCAACTCTAGGAGAATGTACATTTTATTTATTACAAGCTTTTATTTACTTTCACCTGTCCCGTTGTCTGTCTGTCTGTCTGTAATCAAACCTTGCAAGTTAAATTTGACCCACATCCCGGTGACCGATTGAGCTGAAATTTTGAGTATAAGTATAGTTTGGATGACAATTCAATATTATGGTACCATCGAGCTGATCTGATGATGGAGACGGAAGGTGGAATTCAGTACTTAACCGACGTAACCCCGTTGAGTTTGAGCTCGTTGGAATCGTCTCAATGAGTAGTTGATGATGGTATACAGAAAAGTACAGTCGGCAATAAAAGCTTGTACCAAAAATGAAATTTTTGACAGAAACTTGTTTTTTCTTGTGTTATCCTGTTATTTATATGTAATGATTTATGGTGGTTTACAAATATTTCAGATGAGAAAGTGAGCGACATGTTATATAACCCGATAAAGCCAATGGCGTGGGCATGGGACATGGGCTACACTGGCTACTGCACTGCGAGCAGTCCTTATAGAGAAATGTGGCCTTATTCTAAAAAATGCGATATGGGACTCGGATATATATGCAAACGTAGAGTCCCTCGTCATTAATTTGAGCGAATTTCTACCATTAATTAGGGACGAATCCTATTTAATGTAGCACCCTGACAACCTATGCTCACAAATAAACAATTTGAATCTTGAACCCTTGAATCTTGGTTTTTTTATTTCTGCTGAACGATGATTTCCTGGCTTGGCAGGGGTAAAGCCCATATTAGACTATCATATATTTATCATAGAAGTATGACCTCATATCTGTAAAAATCTTGGATCATATTTTATTTATGCTATTCCATAATGTTACATATTACACCTAATATCATATAAACGTCATAGGTAATGAAGATGGATACCGATTTAGCCGCGTTTTCCGTTGCAATGATACTGGGATCTGAGACTGTTTATTTTTTTTCTCACGTCTGCAACGAGGCATACTCTTCCCGTCGAATTACTTATTAAATTAGCAATGTTTGTCATTACTGTCAATCGTTTGTCGCGAAATGTGTAATCTGGATTGAGATTGTTATATAAGCACTCATTCCTCGTACAGGTTTATGAATGATTTTGTAGTTTCCATATTCCACTCGAAATTCTTGGTTTTTGACGACGCCATCTTTGAGGTTAGACCACATATGATCATAATTGTACGCTTGCTGTCAAATAGGATCAAACTTCTATGATCATAGACTATATAAATCATAGTTTGTTATTACACTGTCATAGGTTTATCAAATTAATATGAGTCATATGTCTATGATCATATTTCTATGATAATGTAATATGGGCCTAAGTGTATGCGGTGTTTTCTACTTTACTGAGAGCGTAGGTACCTATTTGGGCCACATTTCCTTAATTGTTAGTATTGTGGGGTTTGTAAGTATACTTTTAGTATGTTAATTGTGTACACAGTTTGTCAAATCAAAATAAGGTTAAACGGTGAGGTTAAACATACTTGATGGCGCTTGTATATGGCTGGAGTTCAGGGTGTAGCTTCGTTGGAGTAGGATCAGCAACATTTATGTAGAATGCGAATTTTCATGCATTCATTTGAATTATATAGGTAACATTAAATTACACTTTGGTTCTCCCTTGCTCCGTGGCCAAATCGACCAGTTACGAAGTCCGAATATGTTTTGATATCGTCTTTGGTTGGTTCCCGATGACGCGAAAGGTTTACGATGGACTGCATGTGTTGTGCGTTGTGCACCGGATACAGCCTCCCGCATAAGTTGCTTAATACTTGTGACGTTTCACTTTTGGGTCTCTCAGGGTAAAGTCGTATAAATAAAACAACCATATAACGCTATTAACTCAGGCGCACAGACGTGACCCCGCTCACCGACAGCTAGCCGGCGACTGCCCCATGCTATGGAAACCAGTGTTGCCAGGGCCCTTGAGTCGTAAGTTACGTTTCGTTTCTTGAAATGTTACATTTTTGCTGCAAAAGTTACGATTTTCATTCTCACGTCTTAAAATTTTCTTAGTTTGCGCGAGTCGAGTGACAGAGATCGAGATGTAACGAACGTTCGATTCGTGTTTGAAATTGAATATCTCTTTTGCTATCACTGTCACTTCTGTCAGTGTCAAAAATGACATCAATGAAACTCCTGTCCCTGTCACCTATGTGAATACGTTCAAAAATAATAATATAAATCGTCGTATACTGTTCCGACCACGAAATACTTTTGTATGAGTAGGTTTTTTTTTACTAACATAAGTAAGGTGTCAGTCCTACTTAATGTTACGAAAATTCCCTGAATAATAAATGTTACTTACATGTTACGCGAGCGGGTCAAAAGTTACGAAAAATGTAAGAAATGTAACCATCTGGCAACGCTGATGGAAACTTAGAACTTATTGCAAATCTTTGAAAACGGTGCTGCCACCTACTCGGTAATGTCTCAGGTAGCTGGTGCTCTAGCGAACTAAATATCAGTGTTGTTACATTCAAATATTTTATTGAATGTAGGGAGATTGATATATGCTACGTAAATGAATATGAGGAGTGAAATAATGAGAAAACCTGTAGTATTCCGGTTTTAATAAACATAAAATTGTACATTATTTGACATAATACACGAGGAAATATTGAATGACAGTGACATGGCAGGCAGGACTAACAAGGAAGGAGGCTGCACGTCTTAATATCACGTCAAGGAGAATAGTATATTGTATAATGGTAGGTAACACAACATTGTGTCTGCTTGACATAAGTATAATGTCGTTTTGCGTGAAATATGTTGACATGATTTGCATCAATAAATCCAATTCAATTTTTAATATTCAACGAAGTTTGTTTGTGATTTGTGCATTTATCTATTAATGGAGGACCTGGAAGAGCTATAGACACCGCTAGTCGACCGAGCGCGGCAGGCTGTTGAGAAATATCTAGGAAAATGTAGTACCGAGTGACCTTGGTTTTGGATGAGCGTGTCGTTTTAATGTTTCTTGCTTTATATTAATAATATGCTCCTTTCTATGCATGAAGTTACTAATGTATTGTTAATAACTTAAATAAATCTGTGTAGCCCTCACTTTTATGTTTTATTTCACAACAGTTATTACAAACATTGAAAGTACTGATAAAAAAATACGACCGAATTGAGGTTCCTTCTTTTTTTATCGGTTGAAAAGTTTTGGGGGCCAAGGAACAGATGGCGTTTGCACGGAAGCATAAAATGCCTTCTCAATTTGGTCGAGTTGCCTGTCTATCTCAGTATGTATATTGTAGTCTTTGGACTGCCCCGTGTAGAGCTGGGCGTTTTTTCCCGTAAGCGTTTTCAAAAACAGTTTCTCTTACCTACAGTAACGGAAAAACAGTTTGTGGCTAGAATATTAGGGGTGTTAATATTATATGTAGGGATAGTAATCTTAAAAAACCATTTTGTCGGCGTGACTGATTTATATACCCATGCCGAATGAAAGCAGCAGCAGTAGTTTAGTAGGAGTTTTTATGTTAAGGTATAAAATGTAATTTCTTCTTTTTGAATAAATAAATTTAAAAAAAGTAGTAAGGGTCACTGAGCTAAGCCGCAGACGGACAGACGGATAGAGGGACAGGCGGACGATGGACATGGAGAAACTATGTATAAGGGTTCCATTTTTGCCATTTTGGCTCCGGAACCCTGTAAACTGTAATATTTCGCGTTCTTTGATCGCTGCCTAGTGCCTATTACCCTAATGGCAGCATTGTGTTGTGAAAATGAAATTTATCTACTTATACGATGGAAAGTCATGGAAGTTAAAATACTGATCATAATATTTTAGTTGTGTAGCCATCCATACACCTCGTTATAAAAATATTTACAAATAGATCTACGCGACAGCTTTTCCATTCTCACCACGTAGATGGTTGGCAGTCCTCAACTGTGCGTTTCTCCCGAAACTTTCTGCCTCGCACAGCCAAACTCTGGAATGAACTGTCGCCTGCGGTATTTCCGGACCGTTATAACCTTCAAGCCTTCAAGAAAAGAGCGTACTCCCATCTTAAAGGCCGGCAACGCACCTACAACTCTTCTGGTGTTGTAAGTGTCCATGGGCGTCGATTATCGCTTACCATCAGGTGATTCGACTGCTCGTTTGCCTCCTATATCATAAAAAAAAAAAAGATTATACATAGAACTCAGTCTGATACTGATATGATGAATGAAACATTTCCTTTCAGCTTTTGGGGAACTTTCATAGAAATGTAAAATATAAACAACTACAGGCATACCTAAAATTAACCATACAACAAACGCTTTTTTTTTCAGGCTGTATCTCAAGAACCGCGATAGCTAGACAGTTGAAATTTTCACAAATTATGCATTTCTGTTGCCGCTATAACAACAAATACTGAAAACAAAATAAAATAAATATTTAAGGGTGCCCCCCATACAACAAACTTTTTTTACTGATTTTATAGATAATGCTACGGAACCCTTCGTGCGCGAGTCCGACTTGCACTTAGCCGGTTTTTATATTACATCATAGTCATGTTTGCTGTATGGGAACCCCCTTTTTTTTTTGTATTTGTTGTTATAGCGGCAACAGTAATACATCATCTGTGAAAATTACAACTGTCTAGCTATCGCGGTTCTTGAGATACAGCCTGGTGACAGACAGACGGACAGACAGCGAAGTCTTAGTAATAGGTTGCCGTTTTTACCCTTTGGGTACGGAACCCTAAAAAGAGATAGAGAGATAAGTTAAACTTAGTCACAAGGCATTCGTCAATTTGATAAAGTATTCCTAAATTCACTGAGCATAAGCGTGAGATTTAGTCCCACGATCACTCTATATTTAATATTTTTGTACCTAGTACTTTGTATACAGACTAACCCCACAAAAAATACTTACTTAAAAAAAAAAAAAAAACATATGTTTATTATAGAAAAAAAATACAATAATAAAATTACAATATTTAATTTTAACAAGCTATTTTTACGTATTGCGTACTCGTATAAAGAAAAGTGAAAAATGTTCTACTTACGTGCGTAACGTTGTATTTTGATCAACGGCTTTTACAGCCGAGTACGCAACAATTTACCTTTTTTATTGGCACATTCGGAACACGAGACACCTTATCGTGAGTAAATTACCTTGAAGACGCGACTTTTTTCACAACAACAGTAGATAGTTAATTAAAGATTTCTGACAGGTATGCAGTCACGCGCGAGCATTGTATGCCACAACTGTTGTGGCAAATAGAAAAAAAAGTGGAACTATGACAGGGACACTAACTAACTAACTAACTAATTTGGCTCAGGGACCCAAAGCGGGTCTTGGCCTCCGAAACGAGAGCACGCCATCTGTCCCGATCGTGCGCAACTTCTTGCCAGTTGCCGACTTGAAGATGTCGCAGATCTGCCTGCACACTGTCCTCCCAGCGGTACCTGGGTCGCCCAACCGGACGGCGACCAGTCGGTCGTCCCACGTACGCTCTCTTGGCAGCACGATCCTCTCCCATTCGGAGTAGGTGACCGAACCAGCGAAGTCTGTGTGATTTGGTTACGCCGATGATGTTGGGTTCGACCACCTGCTGGATCTCTATGTTTTTACGGATCCTCCACGTGCCGTCGTCTCTCTTGACAGGTCCCAGGATCTTACGCAAAACCTTCCTTTCCGCTACAAGGAGTTGACGTTCCTCTTTTTGTGTTACAACATGGCAGGGACAACGAATGATATATCCCTTCTGTCACACTTTTTGCGATTTGTATAGCACCGTCTCGCTCGCTCGTGGTATTATTATTACCATAGCTTGTACCGAGTATTATATAGGTCCATGGCGCTGCAGGACATGCTGGTGGAGGAAACTGGATGTTTGCTGGCCGATCAGACACTAATGGCGCTACAATAAATCAAATACATGCAATCATTGTTATACTGTCAAAGTTTACGCTATATTTTACTCTTGTGGCGCTTCATATAAGCGTTGAGACTACTTTATACGTTTTTTTAGTTTTGTTCACTGCTCTATGCCGGATGATCTGAAGCTGATGTATGGACTGCAAAGCACTTCAGGAAGTCATTGATCGGTTATATCTGAGGAGCATTCAAAACAAGCTCCTATTTAATATAGATAAATGCTCAGTAATCAGTAATGACCTTTGGTCTTATCCATAATCCCATACAAGCCAAATATACACTAGGGATTATTAACTCGCGTAGATACCGTCTAGGATCAGGGTGTCATTTTCGATTCACGCCTCACCTTTCATGACCACATGAAAGCGTTAGCGGCGAATTGTTTCAGAAGGTTGGGGTTCGTGATCAGGAATGCGCGTGAGTTCGGCCGTTCACCGCCCTATTAGTTAGAAGCAAACTTGAGACAGCATCTATAATTTGGAATCCGCATGAAGCTTCTTGCTACTGGAGAAAATCAAAAAGCCTTTTTACGGTTTCCTTATAAGAAAAAAATATGGATATTATCCATTTTTATATCCCACAAAAATTAATTTGGGCGTATTAGGTTTTAATTCACTTGAGGTGAGGCGTAACTGTATGTTACTAACGAGCGCTTGCAAAATCTTGCGAGGTGGTTCAGATTGCCCTGAGCTGGTGGGTCAGGCGGTGCGTCTGCTAGTCCCCTCACTGTCGAGGATACATTTTCGTCCGCGTAACCGGCTACTGCTAGCTATTCCAGAGGCGCAAAAACTCTCCTTTCGTCAGAGCTCTACATAGCCTTAATGCGCTTCTTGCATTAGCACCGGATCAGGGGGCCGATTTTTGACTTTCAAGCGCTCGAAAATTAAATAAAAGTAAATGCTACTGTAGTGTCATAATCACAGGCAGTTACTTTCTACGAATAGAATTGAATATGAGTGGTCAATACCGCACGTTTTTAATTTTTCTATCGTCATTTCAGAATAGCATTTCATAATATTTGTCAGTTTTCGAGTGAAAGAGGAGCGCTCGAAAGTCAAAAATCGGTCCCCTGGACGTCTTTGGAAGTGGTCGGGGAATTGTGTATCGTGAATGCTTAAGGTACTGTGAAATGATGTAATTCTTGTCATATATTCTTGTCATATATTAAAATGCAGTGTATATATCTTTTGTAATTCACAGTGACTTAGTGTTCAACTGTAATGCTGTGTAATTATTTAATATAAAAAAATAAATTATACCGATGACTTTTCGTCTGAAATATTATCACAGTAATAACTTGCCCCAATTAAGGGCATGCAGCGCTACGTGTGCTACGCCGTAGCGCGTAGCAACTTTGTAGCGGAAATTGCTCGTAGAGGCATGAATCATAATAGGTATGTGAGTAACTGGTACTGAATGGACTAAAAACTAATTTTACTAGTGGCTCTGAGCTAGCTGTTTTTTTAAAGACCAAATACTGATTTGTAAATTCTTTTTAAATAATTATCGATCCTGCTCTGAACAATTTTGGTTGGGAATCGCGACCTGTGGAGGAGAATAGAATAGCCGCGCCATCGGATAGCTGACAGCTGCTTAAGTATAATAACATTAATAACATTAATAACAGAGCCAAACGCTGTCAAACTGGTCGCGTTCAGCTTAAGCCGTGCGTACTGCAGACACCGTGACACACTTCAGGTCCCGCCGGAAGATCAGCGCCGGCTCTTGAGTCGGCATTATGCTGAGGCGGGACCTTTTCGTGACACGATACTTGTCATGAATAAATGTTTTTCTTTCTTTCTTTCTGTTGGTTGTGGGCACTGACGCGAGGAATTAAAAGCGGTGAAAACTGGTATGAGTTTATTTATTGTTCGAAAATTACAGCAGAGCCGTGCGGGGTGGCTCGCGATTGGTAGCGGACTGCCCCGGTCGGCGATAACAAAAACAATATAGGGTAAACTTACATATTTCGGTCTTAATTGCGAAGTACCTTATTTTCTAAATCTTAAAACTATTTAAATACTCTTGTTGGCAACACAAACCAATATATGAGAAATAGAACGCGTCGCTAACATTCCCCACCCTAGTGCTGATTCAGCACTCATCTCCCAGAGAGATAGGTGCGACGCGTGCCGCAGACCGTCGCCACGTCCCGGTGGCGGTCCTCACCTCGACCAGACGCGTGCGCCCGTCCTTGCCGGGAAACACCTGTGTGACCAAGCCTTTAGGCCACGAGTTGCGAGGGGAGTTCGGGTCTACCACAAGAACGAGGTCGCCCACTTGCAGCTGCTTCTGTTCCTCATGCCACTTTCTTCTTGGTAGAAGGTTGGGCAAAATTTCCTTCATCCACCTCTGCCAGAACATATCGGTCAGCCTCTGAGCCGTACGCCAATGTTTCCGCAGGTACAAGTCAGAACCGTCAAATGAACCAATGGTAGGCAGATTTGACGAGGTACCGAGAAGAAAGTGGTTTGGAGTAAGAGATTCTACACCTCCTGTCTCGACGGAGACGTGCATCAGGGGACGGCTGTTAACTATATTTTCTACTTCCGCCAAAAGCGTGCTTAATACCTCGTCCCGTGGTGCACGCTCGTTTAAGACTACTTTAAGTGACGTCTTTACACTACGTATGAGCCTTTCCCACGCCCCACCCCAATGGGGGGTAGATGGAGGGATAAAGGTCCACTGCATACCTCTGTTAACACCTTGGCGTTCTAGCTCTTCGGTGTCTAGTTCGCGCATCGACCGCTGCAGCTCAGTATGGGCACCCCTCAGGTTAGTACCGTTATCAGAGAACAGGTGTGACGGCCAGCCACGTCTTGCCGCCATCCGCCGCAGCGCCATTATGAGCGAGTCTGAAGTCAGCGAGGAGACCAGCTCAATGTGGACCGCACGCACCGTCAAGCAAGTGAACAAAACTCCGTACCTCTTCTCACGACGACGACCCACAACAACCTCCATCGGGCCGAACAGGTCTAAACCGCAGTACGAAAAGGGGCGCTGATGGTGCGCCATCCGACCCTTGGGTAAGTCGCCCATTCGCGGTACTCGAGGCTGACACTTACGAATCCTGCATAGCATACACCTGGATGCCACGAATTTCACGGTAGGTCTGAGGCGTAATATCCAGTACCGCTGTTTTACCTCGTTGACCACGGTCTCCTGATTTCCATGGGCCACTTGTATGTGGTAATGTCGGACAATCAGCTTAGCCACGGGATGCCGACCGTCAAGTATTACCGGCCGCTTCACGTCCATGGCTACATCTGTGGCAGCGTCGATGCGGCCACCCACGCGCAGCAGACCATGTTCGTCAAGTGGTGACAAAGAGATTAATTTGCTATTGCGGTGTAATGGCTTACCACTCTTCAGCATAGCGATATCTTCGCCGAAGGATACCGCCTGCGCATGCCTTAGCAACAGTTTCTCGGCACGCTCCATTGTGCTGCAATCTACTTGACCTGAAATGCCCTTACACTTGTCTATAAATGTTAGTACATTGGCCGTGGTCCGCTTTAAGCGAAGCCAAGAAGAAAATCGTAAGGGGTCTGGCACTGCCAGCCCAGTTGAAGCTTCCTGTACTATAGCTACACAATCAGGCATTGTAGGGGTCAACTGTGATGCTATAATGTCCCTCGGCCACGAAGATTCGCTTTCATATAAAAAGTTTGGACCCGCAAACCATTCACTGAGCTGAGTATGATTAAAAGTTTCCCGCGTGGATAAATCAGCGACGTTCAATTTAGTAGGTATGTACCTCCACTCGTCCACGCGTGATAACTCGTCGATCTCACCCAGCCGGTTTGCTTCGAACGTTTTATAAGTGCGCGTATTGTTGCGAATCCAGTGCAGTACTGTAGTGGAGTCGCACCAAAAAAATCGACTGCCCGGAACTAATCTATGTTCCTTCCCTATAGTATTAGCTAGCCTTGCTGCTAATAAAGCAGCTTGTAACTCGGCCCTGGGCACTGTTAAAGACTTTACAGGCATTACTTTACACTTGCTAGCAATAAATGCAACTTTAATATGCTTATTCATATCCCACCGCCAATAAGCCACAGCACACATAGCTCGAGTACTGCTGTCACAAAACAAATGCAATTGAAGATTGTTATAACCTGCGGCGATCGTAGCACTGGTAGCTGCCGCTACGGATTCGTAGGCGATCGTAGCGCTCGGCGTAGGCACGCTGTTGCCATGCGCGAGACCCGTGCTACGCGGCAGCGTCGTGCTCAAGGTGTCCGCATAGTGACTGCGATCAGCTGATTTATAAAATCTAGGTATGCGTATATCGTTAATTACCTTAAGTAAGTCGACCCATTTCCGCCACTTTTCATATAAATCGTCCGGAATGTAGTCGTCCCAATCCATATGTGATCGCCACGCGTCTTGTAGCATGATTCGCCCTTGAATCGTGAAAGGTGCTAAGAACCCTAGTACATCAAAAATAGACATTATAACTCTTAGCATAAGACGTTTTGTAGGCCTATTTTCACCTGTTAGCACGTCGTCCGGTATACGTTTAAACGACATATCGAAACCTAGCATGTCCTCAGCAGGATACCAGATGAGACCTAAGGTACGCTCGCTTTCGTGTTGTTGGCCGACTTTGAACCTTACAGCAGCAGTACCTAAGGTCTCCTTTGGCACGCTGTCCAAAACTGCGACGCTGTTACTCGTCCAATTTCTTATCTCAAAGCCGCCCGCCTTGTGGATATCACTGACATTCCTTACCATTTCGATGGCCGTCTCCACGTCGGGGAGGCTGTGGATGTAGTCGTCCATGTAGTGCGAGTTCACGATGGCATCAACGGCGGCGGGATGTGATGACTCAAACCGCCGCGCATTCTTATTTTTGATGAACTGAGCGACAAACGGAGAACAGCAGGCACCAAAGATAAGTGACGTCATCACATACGTCTTTATGTCCTCGGTGGGGCTGTTTCCCCACAGAAACCTCAGTGCGTGCTGGTCTTCTGCTCGGATCTTGACCCTTAAGAACATGTCCCTGATGTCACCGGTCACTGCTATTTTGTGTTCCCTAAAGCGCAGCATTATACCTAAAAGTGATGACAAAAGGTCAGGCCCTGTGAGCAAGTAATCGTTTAAACAACGACCGCTTACCTGACTAGCTGAGTCAAAGACCAAACGAAGGTTCTTCTTATTTTTGTTGTCCACGCCAAAGTGAGGAAGGTAGAAGGTCCTCGGCGTGGCCGTGATGTCCGTTAGTTCCCTGGCGTAATCATTTTTTAACAAATGACTGATTCGTTCACGGTACCTTTCGGCGAATCCTTGATCCTTGCTCATTTTGCGCTCGATACCTGTCATCCTGATGAGCGCGCTTGGGCGGGAGTCAGGCATGGCGGACGTCCCGCCACGGCAGGCCAACATGCCAGCGGCCGTCGCGCAGCTCCGCCGACTGCTCCAGCAGCGCGACGACGCGCGCGTCCTCGGCGTTCTCCCGCGGCGCACACGTCACGCCCGTCGACTCGAGCATGAACGATCGGCGTACCTCGTCGTGGATCTGCTGTAACAGGTGTCCACCCTCTGCACTGGCCGTTCCCTCTTCGCTTTCTGCAATAAAAAAGTTAGACTCGGCCTCGGTGGGCGGGCGGACGCCCTGCGGTACGTATACCTTTCCGTGGACGCACCAACCTAGGGCGGTAAGGCTAGCACACGGTTCGTTAGATTTACCTACTTTAATCAGTGAAGGCAACAACAAATGATAATTATCTTGGCCTATCAGCAATTCAGGCTTTGAATCTGAAGTACATAATTTATCTTTTATGTCATTTAAGTGAGAAGACTTACCTATAATACAATTCAAAATAGATAGGCCTTGCAGCGGTAAATTTAATTCATCAACACAGCGCATTCTTATATTATGTACATTATCGTCTATACCCGTAAGGTTCACATTCACGACGGTCGATTCGTATACCAGTTCATTATCGGTGAATGCGCCACGCACTCGCAGCGTGCCTGCGCTGCCGCGCAAACCGGCGCGCCGCGCCAATGCCGCACTCAGTAAACTGACTGATGAACCGTCATCAAGAAGAGCGGTACTCGAAAACACACCATTAGGTCCATGAACGCGGATAGGTACCACTTTCAACAACACCTTACTGTCACTCGCGTTAATGTGCGTTAATGTTTCTGGCACCGGTTTGAAGGTGGGTTCTCGCGGTACGAGTCCATTCATCGCGGGGCTACTATTCGGTGCACTTGCACTTATTAACGGCGCGGACAACGTGACGTCACACGCGCTGTTATTGTTTACCGGATAATGTAGCAGGCGGTGATGCGGAGCGCCACAGCTGTCCCTGTCGCACGCAGGGGCTTTACACGTGTCGCGCTCATGCTTGGAGATAATGCATTTGTAACATAAGCCGTTTCTCTTAACGTGTTGCCATCGCACCTTACGAAGGGCCTTCTTAAATTGTTTACATTCCGTTAGCTTATGCACAAATGTACGACAAAATAGGCATTTAGTATCGCCTTCTTCGGTTTGTAGTAAAACAGTCTGTGTGCGTGAAGATGACTGGTCGCTATGTTTGTTTTTATAGCTATCGCTGCGTGTAGTTGTAAAAAAACTAGCCGTCGTAGATATCTTCATTGCTTCGTCATTAAGAAAGTCCGATAGAATGACTAACCTTGATTTCCGTGCATCCTTAATTAGTTTAAAACTGTAGTCTGACCATTTAGATATGAGTACAGTGGGCAGCTTGGACAGGACGATGGAGACGATATTCATGCCTTGTAGGTACTCCTCACGTCCTACTGCTCGAACGGCTTCCACGAAGTTTTGAACTTTCACCGCGAACATAATTATTTCCTTATGATATTCGAGTGGCAGGGGCTGCAGCCTTTTGAGGTCTTGTAAAATGCGGGAAATGATGCTGTCGGGATTTCCAAAACGTAGCTCCAACGTTGACATTACTCGATCAGGTGACGTGGCGCTGATAAACAATGCTGCGACAGCATCTCTTGCGGCTCCGCGCAGACATTTTCGCAACCTCCATAAATTCTCCTTATCGGTGAACTTACAGACCTCAGTAGACTCGTCGTAGGCTTGTTTGAACTGTAGCCATTCTAACTGATCCCCTGAAAAATCAGGTAAGTCCTTAGGCGTGCTAATGCGGCTGAGAAAACTAGCGTTTGGCACTTGATTGCTGCCGGTGGAGAGGTCCTTAAGTGCACCGGCCAATAGTTGTACCGTGTGGTTGAGCGCGCTGACGGTGCCGTCGGCCGCCAATGGCGCGGGCGGCGCGGGGCCAGCGGCGTGCGGGGCCGAGCTGGGCCCAGCGCCGTGCTGAGCAGGCTCGGTGGATGCATGTGGCACGGCAGTCACTGGCTTCCATACTGAAACCGGAATGTGCAGCGCGCCCGTTATTTCTCCATTGTTGAGGGGTTGCTGCTCCTCTAGTGGTTCCTTATGGTTACTTTGGTGCTCGATCCACTCCGCTATTTCACTGCGGGGCCGAGGAGGTAGATTGCCATCGATTTGTGAACTGTATTCCTCTGGGTCCTCCTCGTCACTAAGTGCTGCAAGTTGCGCGTCTAAAGTCTTATCAATCAGGTCCATTTTTATCGCAGCCTTCTCTTTTGCGGCTTCTAGAAGCAACTGTTTCCGCTTGGCTTCTTTAGATGCCGACGATTTCCGTGAGCCCTTACTGCTTGCAGGTGCGCCGACGTACGATGTGGCAGGCTTGGTCTCAGGAACGTGTTTATTATGTAACATCGGTTCCGATTTTATGCTACTTGTAGCAGTTTTATTCATTAAAAACCTCCTCACCATGGGATCTAACGGTTTTTCGGGCGCGGTTTGGTCGCTTATCGGCTTAACCTCACTTTCGTGCCTTTGTCCTCGCTCGAGCGCCATCTGTTCGGCTTGTTCCCGACGCGCTTTTGCACTGCGTGTTTCCATTCTAGCTGGCGTACGGAACATGATCCGGTTCGAAGACCACTTTGTTGGTTGTGGGCACTGACGCGAGGAATTAAAAGCGGTGAAAACTGGTATGAGTTTATTTATTGTTCGAAAATTACAGCAGAGCCGTGCGGGGTGGCTCGCGATTGGTAGCGGACTGCCCCGGTCGGCGATAACAAAAACAATATAGGGTAAACTTACATATTTCGGTCTTAATTGCGAAGTACCTTATTTTCTAAATCTTAAAACTATTTAAATACTCTTGTTGGCAACACAAACCAATATATGAGAAATAGAACGCGTCGCTAACACTTTCTTTCTTTCAAACATTCGTGTTAGGGCGCGTACCGTACCGGCGTAAAGCTGCCATACGAGCTGTAAGGCGACTGAGTGAATATTCAGCGTTTTTACGGCGTATTTTGTCATTACCATGTAATGCGAGGTATTATTGGGTAAAGTAAACAACGTGAATGCTGACAAAAGACTGAGGTTTATTAAAAGAAACATAATTTATAATTACAATAATTAGCAAAGATTAGCAAATATAATTAACTCCGTACATCTCCCACGGAACAGAAAAAAAACATTCAAGTGTTATTTTCTTTGAACCTTACATCGGCGTAAAGTAAACTTAGTCCTATTCTTATGAATAAAATATAAGATACCTTTATCCCGGGTCCGCCCCGGAAGCTAGTATAATGGAGGAGTAGGTAATCGTTTTGAACTACACTCGCGGTCAAATATTTCGGGTCACCCTAAATTAAATAACTGCAATAGGTTTTTTAAAATATTTAATACTTGTTTTATTTACATAATATGCTATTCTTTACAATACCCAACTATATTAACAATTTCCTGGATCCTATCATAAAAATATCGATATACAAAAATCATGATTTTTGCGATATCTCGCTCCGTTAACGTTGTTTTTTTTCATGGGTTTTTACGAGTCCGATTTAAACCTGGTAACGTTATATTTTTTTCTGTTATTAGCAGTTTATATGTAAAATTAAATACAGATCATGACAGGATTAACTGTACCACCTCTTACGCACAATTTTAGGAAATATGACGGTATTTTACCGACCCGTATTCATTGCCCGCGAGTGTATGTAATCAACAATTTCCTCTCGAATCTCTCTAGACATGACTTGAGTCTCATACTCGTATAAAAAGGGACAGGCACCTGTAGAGGCATGTCCTGTCACCGATAGTCGGAATAACGTTTTGCGCAGACAAAACGCCGCTTATATTAACTACTAGCTTCCGCCCGCGACTTCGTTCGCGTGGACCCGGGATAAAAACTATCCTATATTTTAATCCAGGCTATAAACTATCTTCGTGCAAATTTTCATTCAAATCGGTTCAGCCGTTTAAGCGTGATTGAGTAACAAACATCCAAACATCCAAACATCTAAAATTTCGCATTTATAATATTAGTAGGATTTCACGTATCATCTTAGGTGTATAGTCACAGTAAGCTAGTTTGTATGAGTAAACAACCAATTACAACCCAATATTTTAATTTTGAGCTATTAGTCTATTAATACCCAACGAAATACGAATTTACAACCACATCATGCAGTAGAACGTGTGAGTGGAACAATCAAAACCAAGACCAACTTAAGGCCGAATTCGAAACTATGAACCGAATACTTGGTTTTTCTATCCAACCAGGAAAAATCTTAAGACCGCGAAGTAGAAAATATCTCATTTGAAGCAGGACGCCATCTTTTAACGTTATTTGTAACTAAAAATAGAAAACCAAAGACACAAAGTGTGCCAATAGGTATCCACCCAACCTCAATATTGTAAACGTAAAGGTACATTAAATTTTAAATCACCTTAACTAAATGGCGCACTGTAACGTTTTCTCAGTAACTTAGAAAGAGACATCAAGTGTCTTAAAACCATTAAAAGATAATGCAGAAACTGGGTGTAGTGTGATACTATAGACCCACAGGATGAGATAAACACTTCGCAAAATCTACTGAACAGTGTGCAGCGTTTGATTATTTTTTACAATATATTCTATAAATGTACAATTTTCAGTATGAATCCGCTTATTTATTATTTATTTTAATGCGTCTTATATTCAAACGGTTACGTTCGCTACAAAAATAACGCGGGAAACGTGAAACAGCTTACGCCATCTAGTGACCAGTAGCAAACTTAAATTTAAAGTATTACACAGGCAGCAACTTAGGTACTTTATTTAATTGTAACTGTGTTTTGTATATGTGAAGTGCAATAAAGAGTATTGTATTGTAGTAGCTAAATGTATAATTGTCTTGTCATTTTTTATCTTTAGGCCGCTTGTAGACATCCGTTATTTTCACCGGACGACGGTCCGTTTTTTTGCCGGACTTGTGGTGGTGTATGGTTCACTATGAGTGTGTGTACACGCACCGGACACTTGTCCGGCAAATGAACTTCGCCGGATACATCTCCGCTTCCCCTCGGCGTGACGGACACCGGTCCGGTGTGAGAAAAGCGGTCATCCATGCCAGTGTATTGGCGTGTGTAGACGCTGACGGACGTATCGCCCGTATTTGTAAATTACGCTGCCGTCTCCTTGCGTTTTTAATTCAAAATGGATTTCGACATGGAATTGTTGATAACTTTAGTAGAGAATAGGCCTGTGTTGTGGGATAAAACCCAGGATTGTTATAAAAATAGGCTATCTTCTCATGCCGCTTGGAAGGAAATTTGTATGGCGTTTAATGATGATTTTGAAACATTATCTGACAAAGAAAAAAACGAGTTTGGTAAGTTATGTTTTATTTTTAACATCCTACATATTATCCTATACATATTACTATGCATATTGATCTTGCCAGTGGACACGCCCTGTTGAATTACATTGGCTGTAACATTACCTCGTGTTGAATGGGAACGAGGCAAATTTCTTAAACCGCTGTTAGTAGACATCACCTGTTCACTGTCATTGTCAGTAGTATTATTAAAACTACCCTCAACTTTATTAATGATGTTTTGTAGTAAGCAACACGTTTTTACAATTTTGACAGCAGTATCTGTTGAAACATTCAATGATCTATGCAAAATCCTCCATTTGTTTGATAAAATACCAAATGCACATTCAAAGTAGCGTCGTGCTCTCGAGAGACGATAATTGAAAATTCTTTTTATTACCTCAAGTTGATGCCCACCATAAGGACGAAGCAAATTTTGATGTAAAGCGAAAGCTTCATCGGCAACAAAAACATAAGGTAGCTCACCGTCAACACCTGGCAAATGGTTAGGCCGAGGAATATTTAGTTTATCGTCTACAATTTTTTTCCAAAAATCTGTTTCTTTGAATACTGCTGAATCGCATTCTTTGCCGTATGCACCCACGTCAATGAATATGAAGTTATAGTTTGCATCCCCTACAGCCATCAATACTATTGAAAAATAGTGCTTGTAGTTATAAAACATTGAACCAACCTCCTGTGGCTTCATGATTCGTATGTGTTTGCCATCGACGGCTCCCAAGCAAAAAGGAAAGTTTGCATTCATCTCGAAATGTTTGCGATTGTTAGCCATTCCTCTTCCGTTGGCATTTTCATATAAATTGGAGAAAGGGTTTCCCATAACGCTTCACATACCTCTTGTACAATACAGCTGATAGTTTTTACACCCATTCTAAAACTATATTGGAGATCGTTAAATGTATATTCCCTGAAGCTAACCTGTAACAATTTTATTTTTATTTTTAGGTAAAGATACTATAAAGAAATGGAACAATGCAAGAGATAATTGGATGAAATGTCATAAAAAAATGAAGGAATGTAAATCCGGCTCCGGTATGAACAAAAATACGAAAATACAAGTTCTACGATCAAATGCTTTTTTTAATTAAAATTATTAAGAAGAAGAAAACATCGCAAAATCTCTCAACGAACAAACTGTCTCACAAACCAATAATGAACAAACCGATTCACAAACCAATGTGTTTAGTGCACCAAACAGTATTACCACCAGTGCCGCTAACACAAAAATAATCAAGAAGAGGAAGACTGATAGTAGTGAAGTTGACCGAAAAATGCTTAACTTCATTAATTCTGTTGAGAATGAAGCTACTGTCTTCTGTGTAAGAGTATGGGCTTTTTCAAAGGTATTGCTCCTATCGTAGACAAATATAATGACGACGATTATGTAGAATTTCAATTTGAAGTCATGAAACTTATGAGAAATTTTACACTCAGAAAAGAAGCGTCATTGCAACAGCAAAATTACAATACACGTCGAGGCTACACTACGGCTGCGGCGTCAACATACGTGCCATCTACATCCAGGAATCGCGAACAATCTACACAACTAGAAGACAATGATTCTCAATCCTCCATTTATACTGAGATGAGTTCATTAATGAATATGTCTGACCATGATTATGATTTTTCAGTCTCCTTACTAAGTTACTTCTTATGACTGAAAAATACTATATTACTATAAGTATAGCTCGTGCATTTTACGATGACGAGTCAATTAGACGGAATTTGACTTTATAGTTATTCTAACAAGACTTTAGCGACTCTCCTTCGTAAAACGCACGAATGGTGCCAGTAAACGTTATATCACTTTAAATTTAATTCATACCTTAGCGTAACGGCCAATCTCGCTGCCGGAGGAATTGATTTTCGCATGTTTGTATCCTCGTGTTTTATTTTATCATGTATCGCTGTCAATAAAAGTTGAAAAGTTTCTTTCTTCATAAGAAAAAAAATTACAAATTTTATTTCATCTTCTTCCAACTCAAAAAGAGTATGAAATGTACCATATATGTCTCTTTCCAATAATATGGGATGCACCCACAATGTCTTTTGCCTTTTACGTTTTTTTGACACTTTTTGCTGCTTCTTGTACATATAGTACGCCAATATGAACTTTTTCTTTTTATTGTTCGACATTTTCACACACGTGCAACCCAATCTACAATCTGTTCAAAACTGACGCATAGAAACGGCAATCGCCAATCCGGTAACAAAATTACTTGTCTACAAGGGTATCCGTTTATAGACGGACCGGCGTCCGGTGAAAATAACGGAAGTCTACAAGCGACCTTACGGGAAGTTATGCGTGCGTAGGAAGAAATGCGTTTAGTAGATTTTGTGATCGAAAAACTGAAGCAACATCAACTATTCTACTGTGATTTTTCCAACAAAAACGTGTACAGCATATGCCGTCTAGTGACGGGTAGATAAAGTTGTGGTACTTATAGGGTTTCTTAATACAAACTTTCAACCAAGTTTTAATCCCTTTAGAAGATCATCATCCTCCTAGCGTTATTCCCGGTTGTGACCCTAACGGAGCCCGGGGTCCGTTTTGACAGTATTCCCAAAATTCGGCATAGGCACTAGTTTTACGAAAGCGACTGCCATCTGACCTTCCAACCCAGAGGGAAAACTAGACCTTATTGGGATTAGACCGGTTTCTTCACGATGTTTTCCTTCACCGAAAAGCTAACGGTAAATATTCCGTACATAAGTTCCGAAAAACTCATTGGTACGAGCCGAGATTCGAACCCACAACCGCCGCTTGACAGCCGCATGCCTGAACCACTAGGCTACCGTAGATCTAATCCCTTTAGAAGATGAATTTTCAAAAACGCTAAAATTCGTTTTCTTGTGTTTTAATATGGAATCATATTATGAAGTTTCAAGTCCCTACCTCAAAAAATATTCATTCTTCAAACAAATTTTCGACCCATTTTTGACCCCCTTAGGGTGTGAACTGGCAAAAACGCTGAAATTTGTTTTCTTGTATTTCATTAAAGAACCTTTTTACGAAGTTTCAAGTCAGTATATTAAAAAATAAATTAATTCCCATACAATTTTTCGAACCTTATATCACCCTCTGAAGAAATGATATCTAAAAAAACGCCAAAGTCCTATTCTGAGGTCTAATATACAATATTAGTAAGTTTCATCAAAATCGGTTCAGTAGTTTTTGTTATATTTTGCCCCCAAAAATATACTGGTTGTCATCGCTGCCACGGGGCGTCCACTTGACAACTAAAGATGGCGCTCTTACGTATACACGACTTCATACAATCGGTTATCCTCAAATTTGGTCTGCGGGTCACCTTAACTCCATAAAACTTTATTAATACGTTTCATATATTATGGTTTCACGGAGTTTAGACGCCGACAAAAAACTGGAGATTGACCTACTAAGACTAGAATATACGTGAAAATTGGTGATGTTCTGCATCGCGCTATTGAAGTTTTTAATTTATGTCGTATAAATACAATTTCCTTCAGGACCTCCTTATTAACATCAACGAATTTTCACATTTATAATATCACTGTGATTTGTTTTAAAGGGCCTCTCCTTCGGCCCCCCACGCATGCCTTCTAAAAGTCGGGACCCCATGGTCCTGAGACATATGGGAAAAAAAACACCGGGTGTATCATGTTGTGCGCTCGGAGATTGGTATCCGCCATGTGTATCTATCCTATTATCCCACGCCTTATATTATTATACTTATTTGTTTTAAACGGCCTCAGCTGTTGGCTTCGGCCCCACGCATGCCTTCCAAAAGTCCGGGACTCCATGGTCCTGAGATATGGAAAAACAACAATAATAATACCATTTAGCTATTTCAGGCATCTAAATCAAATACCTTAAAGCCGAACATACATAAAAAAAACATATAAAAACGAATTATTTAGGCGACGAAACAGCGTGGCTCCGTTGCGTCGTCAAGTCAGCACACGCGATGGTTTCCAGCGGGCGTAGCACGGTTGCCATTTTATCACTTATCGTTGTGGTAAAGACGCCCATCACGCTCTGACAAGTGTGCGAGTGCGAGAGTGACGGGATGCCTTATCCACAACGATAAGTGATAAAATGGCAACCGTGCTACGCCCGCTGCAGCGGCCGCGGCACGCGCACCACAAACCAGCTGAAGTGCACAAACCTGTGCGCAAACCTATTAAGGCGATTGATATTTATGCTTTTATGCGCAATAAATTTATGATTATTGTTATATGTGTCCTTTTTGTCGGTTATGCGTAATGATAATTATGACAGAAGTGGTTATGCCAATCAAAACTATGGCTTTAAATATTATGCAACCCCATATGGACTTACGCCAAAGATATGTAGATATACATTTCTACACAACTGCCCAACGAAAAGGAGCGTAATGAGATACGAATACAATTTTCTCTTATTACATACTACTTACGAAATAAAAGGTAAACATATCCATGACGTCTCACCTCACCTGTACAGCCAAACAATCTGCGTCCAGCCCACTATATCTTTATCTCTTTTAACCCATGCATTAAGAGAGAGAGAGACATATAATATATGTGGACGCAATAGTTAATTATACAATATAGGGGTCCATTTGGTCTTGATCCTGTACATTTAAGATATTGGTAAGGGGAATGTATACGACGCAAATGTTTAGAGTATAAATATGTTTAGAAATATTATATACCGTAAAATGGGGTGAGTAGGGTGAAAACTGACATTCAAACCTCGATAACATTTTATTTTTACTTATACAAACTGAATGGTGTATATAATAATACACCATTCAGTTTGTACCATCCAGCTCGAATACCATCCTGTGCACGCTGGTCGACAGGTGGAACTCGCCGTGGCTGAAGCACTGGGTGCAACTGCATGCACCCTTATGTGTTAATTTGTATTAATATAATATGAACCCTAGATTTAAGTAAAATATTACCAACACGTTATGGACTTGGTCCGAAATAAAATTAATTGAATTGAATTGAATAAGTGTTCCGGACAATTGTATTTTAGTTTTTATTTTATTTTGGGTAGTTCCATTTCATAACTTTGACGATAAACAGGAAAACCCACTTCACCCCGTAGTCCCTCGTAATTGGGGTGAGATGGGCTTTCATACAAAGGTGATTTTGGAAGTGTTGGATCGTTTTTTTTTATTATGAGTATTACTATAGCTCCATTTTAAATTGGAATACATTATTTTTGTAGCAGTAGCCTTAAAAAACCATCTCACCCCCCTTTCATACCTTCTCTCCCCATTCATAACCCAACTCTCCCCGCGAAACCTACTCACCCCATTTTACGGTACTTGATATATGTAATGCCATCTCGTGTCACATATTACATTTTAGATTACATTAAATTACATTAAAGATTCATAAAAACGTTGGTTTGGAGAGCAAGCGCAAGTCATGCGCAGCACAATATATAAGTAGTACCTATAAGTACAGTGAGTCAGTGCTTTTCCAAAAACCGTAAGTATTCGCCGCGTTGGCTACTCGCTCGCACCCCAGTACGTCTAGCACAACTTGCTACTCTGTCGCTTCCCGCGCGACTGAGCGTCTCTTATCTCACTCGCACCGTGCCAATTAGAAAGAGGAGGGTAGATCTTTCTCAACTCGCGTCGTGGCGCGGCGTCAGTTGTGCTAGCCCCGCAGTTTTGCCTTGTATTTCCAAAATTACGTGTTTTCTGTATCCCGTCATCTACAGGGATCACTATCCCTGTAGATGACGGGATAAAGAAAACTTCACTAAGTTCTAGGGATGCCACGCCACTGGTATAAATTGTATGATGTACATTCCGCAGCAGAAGTAGCAATGATTAAAAATGAGCCGATTGTAAAAGTAGGAGCATGTGTAGATCATTTTGAATTCATGCGCTTAGCCGCTCCTGCATCTTACTGACTACCAAATAAACTTCAAATTTTAATGAGTAATTTAAAAAAAAAACACGAACATAGCAGACGCTTCCGTAAAACAAAAAAAACTGTTACTAAATAAATGTTAAAGTAGAGGTAAGGTAATTATGTCTATACGTTTGTTTGTTAGGTAACGTTTAAAGATGAAATAAGTATGATCCCCTGCAACAAAGTAAAACCAATATGGCGTCATTCGCGCATGTTCACTAATTCGCATGCTCAGACAGCATTAGGGTTAAGTACACTACAATACTACAAAGGATGCAATTCTTCACACAAACTTGCTATAGTTAAAATGAAAGGCGTAATGTATTGCGGCCTTATTCTAACTATAGCGAGTTGTTGTGACAAATTGTAATGTGTAATAGCCTTACAGAAAGTTTTGTGTCGAATTTCTAGATGTGCAGTGACCTTATAAGCGCGTCCAGACATCCCAATGCGGCAGACTGATCAACGAGCAAGATTAAAGGGGATCTATTATGGTGTTAACTTTGGTTTTACCGGACGTCGTGCAGGCTGCAACTGCCCAGACGGGCCGAAATCACGCGATGAACCGCCGTCTGGAATCTGGATGCGCCTTATAACAAGTTGTTGTGACAAATTGCTATGTGTGTCAAGGCCTTAAGTAAACAAATGGTTCCAAGTCGTATGCTACCGAAGAAGGTCTCCTTCACATAAAGCATTGAATTGTCAGCAAGTTTAGCTTTGGCCAGAAGCAAGTCAATAGACGATCCACTCCAATACCCATCCTGAGAAGACCATGTGTCGCTGAAGAGAGCTGCAACAAATAATAATAATAAAATAATCTTCGTACGTAGACCTGGCTCACGAGGCAACCGCCATGTGGGATGTTGATTAAACGACCATAGTCCCTATTGCGGACAGAAGTTACCGGGGGCAGTGAAAATTGTATTTATATGCCATATGTGTGTGTGAGAAAACAGTGCCGTGCCGTGACAGTGCAAGTTTACGTACGAGACTTCATGAGAAGCAGTAGTTTCCAGTAGTAGTCCAGTAATTTCTCGATGTTCGTTCTGGCCAAAACGAACATCGAGAAATTACTGGACTGCGGAACCGGCGCGCGGTCGAGTTTAGTTGTTAACAGCGTGGCAACCGACCAATCAGAGCGCGCCGAATTTGCTAGAGATAGAAAAGACAAGACACAGTCTTGACAAGCCCATTTTGTTGCATACAAAGTGTAACAAAAATGAGGTATGAACTGATCAAGGGCTTAACAGGTATCGTGTTCAGATAAGAAAAAACAGAAAAAATATTTTTTTGACGCGATTTTTTTTTACATTTCTCTGGAGCTTGTCGCCCCAGTAGGCCATTGCTCTATTCTAAGGTAAAAAAAAACACGTCAAAAACAAAAAAAAAAACTGTTTTTTCTTATCAGAACACGATACTTGTTGAGCCCTTGATCGGTTCACACCCCATTTTTGGTACACCCTGTATATAAGCGGAACGAAAGGGCCGCAAGCGATATTTCAGTTTCTAAAAGGTTCTTAATCGCCAAAAAAGGAAAAAAAAAGTCATATCCTGCAAGTACTAAGTCCAGTACAGTGTATTCTATTGTGCCTAAGTAGTTATAATGTTAATATTAGTGCTTTAATAATATAGTAAATCTAGAATAACGTACGTAATAAGTGTACTTAGTGCTTAGTTCTGTAAATAAATGCATGCGCCTGTGAATTCGTGTATTTTCTTGTGTGGTACCTGCACCTTTGAAGACAACAGGATAGTCAGCGCTGAACTCCGTTCACTTCTTTATTTGCTCTGAACCTGAGCAGTCGATAATAAGGATAGGGCGTGTTAACCTTCGCGAGGTAATCCTATCACTGTCGCACGGTAGCCGTGGCTGTGTTTTCCTCTCACTCGCGCGCCGAGAGAGACATACCTGCCGAGTCGAAGGCGGGGAGCGTACAGTCGAAGTCAAAGATATCTTTACAATTGAGTGTTAAAGCTTAGGTTAGGTACTAATATACTCATTTAAGTAAATCTCAATCAATCACTAACACTTTATGGACTCCAAATCTCTGAAATAAATGATTTTTTTATTTAAAAAAAAATATCTTTACACTTAAATAAGTTTACACCCTACATGACAAAAACATACTTACAACGCACATGGCAGTTTCATCTTTTCACTTAAGGCACCAAAGTTCTGTTTACTTCCTGTCTGCCATAGAAACATTTTCACGCATTGTGACATAATAGGTTTACATTGGATGTTACAAAATAAGATTTCCTGTCAATGTGCCCTAAATATGTTTACATTTGCAGTGGCACTTGAGACATTACGTTCAAGGGTACTTTTGTTTTGCTGACACCTATTGCTACATAATAACACATTACGTACCTAGGGCGGTGAATTCGCAGGTGTTTGTGGCCCGAAGCTTATCCACAGTGATGTGTGTGGACCGATGAAGCATGTTTCAATAGGAGGGGCAAGGTTTTTTGTTACCTTTATTGATGATTTCTCTAGACGAGTTCATGTCTACCTTATGAAACATAAAAGTGAAGTATTTGAGAATTGTTTAGCATTCAAGAACCGAGTAGAGATCGAACTAAGTAGATAAAAAGATTAAAATTATAAGAAGCGACAATGGTTCTGAGTACAAAAACAACAAATTTGAGACTTACTTAAAAAAACATGCAATATTGCATCAAACATCAAATACATATACACCAGAGCAAAATGGCTTCAGCGAGCGGATGAATAGGACCTTGATAGAGCGCTCTAAGTACATGATCTTAAATGCTGAGTTACATGTCACTTTCTGGGGAGAAGCGGTGTCCACACCTGCGGGCATCGTAAATTGCTCACCCACAACCACAAGTGCTTTGTCCGACGCCACGCCCTATGAAGTGCGGACTCTAAAGAAGCCGGAGCTGAGCCATATGAGAATTTTTGGATGTTCTGCTATGGTGCACATACCTAAAGAAAATAGAACCAAGCTTGATGCCAAATCACGTAACTTCATATTTGTTGGTTACAGTGACTGCACGAAAGGATACCGATTCATAGACCCTGAAACAAAAAAAGGCATTATACGTAGAGATGCTGTATTCTTAGAAGCTTCAATTAAGAGAAACAAAGTTGATGATGCGCCTAAAAAAAAGAAAATATAATTAAAGTAAACAAAATATTATTTGTTCGGTTTTAGTTTCTTTTTTGTCGGGCGATTTTTTGAATTTTTAATTTTACTTTTATATTGTCCTTTTTAAAGCGATGATCTTCAAACGGCTGATCAGGTCATGGTTACCTTACCATATACTTTCAATATCATTGAAGTAACACGGTACCAAATTTCGAATCGATAGGACATATCGAAGGTAGTCAGATCCTCTCATCAACAATTAAAAAGCTGATGATCTTCAAACGGCTGATCAGGTCATGGTTACCTTACCATATACTTTCAATATCATTGAAGTAACACGGTACGAAATTTCGAATCGATAGGACATATGGAAGGCAGTCAGATCCCCTCATCAACTATTAACGAGCTGATGATCTTCAAACGGCTGATCTGGTCATGGTTACCTTACCATATACTTTCAATATTATTGAAGTAACACGGTACCAAATTTCGAATCGATCGGACATAAGGAAGTTAGTCAGATCCCCCATCAACTAGAAAAGAGCTGATGATCTTCAAACGGCTGATCAGGTCATGGTTACATTACCATATAATTTCAATATCATTGAAGTAACACGGTACCAAATTTCGAATCGATCGGATATATGGAAGGTAGTCAGATCCCCTCATCAACTATTAAAGAGCTGATGATCTTCAAACGGCTGATCAGGGCATGGTTACCTTACGATATAATTTCAATGTCATTGAAGTAACACGGTACCAAATTTCGAATCGATCGGACATAAGGAAGTTAGTCAGATCCCCTCATCAACTTGAAAAGAGCTGATGATCTTCAAACGGCTGAACAGATTTTCATGAAAAATAGCTACGAACATTTGGGTGAAGATTATCTATGATACAAAAAAAAACCGCATTCAAACCGGTTCAAATGATACCACAGACAGATACACAGATACACAGACACGTTAAACTTATAATACCCCTCTCTTTGCGTCGGGGGTTAAAAAGGTAGAAAATATAAATACAGAAGAAATTGCAAAATGAAGATGAGAAAGGAATTTGTAATCAATACATACATACATTAACGCCTTTATTCCCAAAAGGGGTAGGCAGAGCACATGAAACGTATATTCGAGAGTATTCGAGAGTATTGTAATCAATCAATTAATGAAAAAGAGAACCGTCGACTTACTATTTGAAGAATATGTTGAACCTGAAGAAAGAAACATAGATGATGAGTTAAATGAAACAAGAGAAACACAGGATGTCTCAAAGTATTTCTATTTCAGATGATTCCGATCACTGAAGATGTTCATGATGAAATATACTCACCTGATGAAACATTTGGTACCAGTGGATAATATTTATTTATTTATTTAAAATAATTACACAGCATTACAGTTAGAAACTAAATCACTGTGAATTACAAATATAGTAATTACAACTTAATATATACACTGCATATTAATATATGACAGAAGAATTACGGCTATCCATCATCTCACAGTACCTTAAGCATTCACGATACACAGTTCCCCAACTACTTCCAAAGACGTCCACATCCGGTGCTGATGCAAGAAGCGCATTAAGGCTGTGTAGAGCTCTGACGAAAGGAGAGTTTTTGCGCGCTACGGTGCGCGCCTCTGGAGGAGCTAGCAGTAGCCGGTTACGCGGACGAAAATTGATCCTAATATAACTTTGAGGCCTCTTCAGCGTCGTATAGAACGACATGCATCAAGGGCCGTCATCATTCATGTGTATGAGCGGTGAGTCAACAATGAGTTTACTAAACTGTGATCCACAAAGTTTTGAAGAAGCTCTAAACAGTGAAACAGAAGTGAGCAGCAGTGAGCAGTGAAGAACACTTGTTAACTTACCAGAAGGGAAATCAGCCATTCCCTGCAAATGGGTATACAAAACGAAGCTGGATGGAAATGGCTGTGTAACACGCTTTGTGACAAGGTTTGTGAGGTGAAATGATTTGGTAAAATTAAATTTTCTTTAGTTTTTTACATAATCACAGCCAGGATTTTGGATGAAACTCAATCTATATTAAATCATCTAACTGCAACGATATATCATCGTTACATTAAAGTCGTATTAAGGCTATCTAGCTGACCTCGTCACTGTTGGACAAGCCGGGATATTCAAGACACCTTATCAGTTCTGTGAATTTATTATGAATGCACTACGTGCGGCCCGAACTCATAAAAGTAAACAAACAATGGTGATCTGTCTTAATATATAAAAACCTAAAACAGAGAGAGTTTAGATCTATTGGGCCATATACGAACTCCATATATGTTCCAACACTGGTCCTTGGACCAATATAAACTCAACGTCAACATAACAACACAGTAGCAATAAAGTATAAATTAATAAATACATCCGTAACATATAAAAGAGTAAAACTACAAACGATATATGAAACGGATCTAAAATAACTTATACTAGTTGAGTAGTTCTATACTAGTACACTACTTAGAAACCTACAACATCTCACTTATAAGGCATAACACATAAATGAGATAAAATCTTATCGTGTTTTTCTTTTGCCAATGGTTTGGTCAACACGTCGGCCACCATTAGGTCCGTATAGAATAGAATAGCATAGAATATTTTATTTGTAGAAAATGAGTGTACATAAAAGGTTAGTTAAGTTATAATGTAGTTTGGCGTCTCCATTTTCAGCCTGAGGCACAGACATACAAATCTATAGTATCTTACAGCTAAATACCTACTTACGATTAAACTTTAAACATGATTATAGTTCACGGGTGTTACAAAGTGCTCCGAATTGCCACAATACATTTTGTCAAGACACCAGGCATGTAATTTACTTTTAAACTGGGACAAGACTAGTTCCTTCAGCTCTTTAGGTAGGCAGTTATAAATTTTGGTGTACATGAATACAATGTTTTTATTGACAAGGGCAGATGTTGTTCTCGGATAATTTAAGTTTGACCGATGTCGAGTATTGTACTTTGAGGTGGACGCAACACTAGAAAATTAACTTATATTGTTTTTTACAAATACACTCAATTCGTAAATGTACAGAGAATGTAGTGTTCATATTTTTAATTATTTAAAAATCGGTCGACATGAGTCTGTTTGTTTAGCGCCATAGAGTGCGCGTAGACATTTTTTTTGAAGTCGAAATACTTTGGGGACGTTTGTGCTGTTGCCCCATAAAATTATGCCATATCTAAGATTCGACATCACATAGCCATGGAATGCCAGAAGGGCTGTTTTTTGACGTGATTGCTTTAAGCCATCTGAGAGCAAAAACAAACCTGCTAAGCTTATCAATGAGATCATCTGTGTGTTCTTTCCAATTATTGTGACAATCTACAGTTACTCCTAAGAAACGAATAAAAGGGACTCTTTCTATCTGGTGATTACAGCAGTTAAGATTACAAAATAGCTGTACACACTTAGGCTTACCTTGGGGTGCATAAAATTCTACAAATTTGGTTTTTGATACGTTTATCTTAAGGTTGTTGTCTTCCATCCATGTAATGGTATTGTTAAGCGCCATGTTTGCTTCTGACTCATATGATAAACGGTCATCGCCTCTTACAACCAAAGAACAGTCATCAGCAAAAAGTACAATTTTATATTTGGTGATGTCAGGTAATACATTAATGTAAACTAGAAAAAGCAGGGGTCCTAAAATGCTTCCCTGTGGTACACCATATCTAACATTGCTGAAATCTATGGGTCTGGACTGTTTTTGTTTTATGACAATAGCTAGTTATTTCAGTGCACTGCAATCTATTCAGTAGATAAGATTTGTACCATTCGTAGGAATTACCTCTTACCCCTAAACTGATTAATTTAGACAGCAGTAACTTGTGTGAGGCTCTATCGAACGCTTTTGACATGTCTATAAAAAATATCAATACTGGGATATTTTTATCCCTGCAGTCCATGATGATTTTTAATACCTCGTAGATTGCCATAATAGTGGTTTTGCTTTTACTAAAGCCAAACTGGCAAAAAAAGATATCGTTCTGTTATATAGTACCTTTTCGAATACCTTAGCTAAGATTGCTATCAGTGCTATCGGTCTATATTGCTCAGAATCTTGTCGATCACCCTTTTTGAAAATTGGCTTTGTTATTGTAACCTTTACTTTTTCTGGAAAAATACCTTGCTCCATTGACTGGTTTATGATATAACATAAAGGTAGTGCCAAAGCAGTACAATTATCTTTAAAAATACACGTTGGCAATTCGTCATATCCGGTTGAACTTGTATTCATGAATGACATAATTATTTTATTTATTTCGTTCACATCTGTTGGTTTCAAGAGCTGTATGTTGAACTTTTAGATTATCGCTGTCTTTTACCATTTGTATATACTGTTCGTTAAACTTATTAGCTATTTCCTTCGGGTCTTCCCCGTAGGGAGATACCTAAGGTTAACAGTACCTTCGTCTACAATTTCCCTAATGAAATGGTGTCTGACGTCGATGTGTTTGGTTCTGGCGTGGTAAATGGAATTAGTGCATAACTTTAATGCCGACTGATTGTCATTGTGCAAAGTTACGCTGTACTGTACCCCGTAAATTTCAAACAGGAACTTGCGCAGAAACAGAGCCTCTTTGCAAGCATCCGACAGAGACATATACTCCGCCTCCGTGCTCGAAAGAGCGACCGTTTTCTGCTTCCTACTCTTCCAAGTTTGAAAACGAAACAGGTATAAGATCGACGATCGACCTCGTTAGACGCATATTCAGCGTCAGCATATGCGATGATGTCTAGCCCTGACTTCTGAAAAGTTAAACAATAATCAATCGTACCTTACAAGTAACGAAGGACGCGTTTTTTCGCCTTCCAGTGAGTCTCATCAATCATCATATGCTTCGTTGAACTGGCTCAGTGAACTGACCGCATGCGCGACGTCGGGTCGGGAACAAATCGCGATGTATGTGTGTACTTAATCGTGAGTACAATCCTTCGTTGTAGACTTCACGTGCTTCAGTCCTGTTTCCATGGGTGTTCGCGCAGGCTTGCAATCAGACATTTGAAAACGTTCTAGTACCTTCTTAATGTAACTTGATTACTCTAGACTCTAGAGTAATCTCATTATTCTGTCTGCATTCTCCTCATGCCGAGAATGTGGCGTGCTGGCCCTAAATCCTTTATTTCGAAGGCCTTTCTCAGGCCTTCTTTGATATTTGCCGTTCCTTGGCAATCCTCTGAAGAACACAGCATTATGTCATCGACATAGAGCGCAATTATAATCATAGATTTCCCGCGCGACTTGACATATACACAGGGTTCAGAAGATAAACGTTTAAATTTCATTTTATTCGTTAAAACGTCATTTATTTTTTCATACCATGACTTCGAAGCTTGCTTCAATCCGTATATGGCTTTGTTCAACTTATAAACTTTATCCTCTTGACCTTTTATTTTGTAACCCTCTGGTTGCTCCATATTAAGTTTGGTTTCTTTGAGATCTCCATTCAAAAATGCCGTTTTTACATCCAGATCTTCGATATTCATGTTATATTCTGCTACTAACCCCAATAGCGTGCTCATAGTCGAATATCCTACTACTTACAGGAGAAAATGTTTCTAGGTAATCTATACCATACTTCTGTGTATAACCCTTTGCAACAAGGCACGCTTTGTAGCTTAGTATTTCCCCGTCGAGGCAAAGTTTCCTTTCAAAAATCCACTTACATTTGACAGTCTGTTGTTTCATATTGAGGTCAGTCAGAGTCCAACACTTATTTACTTATTTTTTGCCACACTTACAACTATTTTTACAGGAGCTAATCCCAAAACAATAGTGTAACTATTTGCACGATTACGTTAGTACTAAACTATATCTAAACTATATCACTACGCATATAACACAATATAAACAATGTAGACCTTGTGAATTCATTCAGAGAACACGAAATCAAATCAATATCCTCTGCGAGCTGTGCGGACCCTTAACCTAATAGGTTAAGGGTCCGCACAGCTCGCGTCAGAGGCGCCATGTTGAGTAGGTTGGTGCGCCCGCGCGGCTCGGCGAGCAGCCGCGGCCGACGGCGGCGCCACACGTACCTATCAGGGACATATATACTTACATACCTCAACACCTGACTGTTGTATATTTTACCCCTAATCAACTCAAAAATATATTTGACCAGACACAGTTCTCGGCGCACCCGTAGCTCATTGTACCCCACCATACCCAGTACAAATAAATTTGGATACATTAGCGGGTAAAACGGGTACACCCCATATTTCCTCCAATACAAAGATCGAATGAATTCATTCTGTATACGCTCAACCATTAAATGGTATTTGGTTTCATGGGGAGCCCAGATAACTGCATTACATTCTAAGTTACTGTGGACAAGCGCGTTGTACAAAGCGACAATCGCGCGTATATTTGTAAAACCATGGGAGCGACGCAGTACAAATCCGAGCATTCTATAGGCTTTTTTACAAATATTAACAATGTGATCCCGAAATCTCAAATCGGATGTGAATGTTAGTCCTAAATCTTTGACTTCGGTCACTCTGTTTAATTTCTCGCCGTTAATATGGTAATCATAAAGGATAGGGTTCCGCGCTCGCGTAAACGTAATAGTCACGCACTTGGACGTATTAAAATGCAGCTTATTCGCTGCACTCCATAAAACCACAAGGTCTAAGTCTTGCACAGTCTTCTGTGCTTCTGAGGGGTAAAAACAGCTTTAGATCGTCAGCAAATAGTAAACAGCCCGAACTTCTGATAGTCAGAGGCAGGTCATTAACCATTATAATAAATTCCAAAGGGCCCAGGTTGCTCCCTTGACTTACTCCAGACCTCACAAAATAAGGCTCCGACTTGTTATCGATCAAGGATTTATACTCTTCCGCCATCGCAGCTTTCCACTTAGCCGCTTCTGGGCCGTTCAATGCCTCACAAACTATCACTGCACAGTGCACGCTAACTCGCAGACTCAAACGAGTTGTCGCAACCTTTCAGTGTCAAATCTCCTGGGGCATACATTTCATCCGCAGGGTCATCTGGGATCTCACTACTCCTCTCAGATTCATCTTCAGTGATGACGCTATTGTCATGACAGCTTTCACTAGATATTTCTGTGGGCTCTGGGGTAGATTGTAGTGGTGTAGTGTAGGTAGTAGTGCGGGTTGCACTTGAACATTGTCAGTGACAGTTACATTGTTACTAGTTAGTTGAAACAAATTGTAACTTGAATTGTCATTCTCACTTACTGAAACGTCATTCCAAAAAACATGTTCCACAAAGGTGACATTTCTAGCTTTTATGACATTCTATGGATGCGTCGGGTCTATTCATCTATAACCCTTTGTATCGTCACAATATCTAGCAAAGATATATTTCTTACTTTTAGGATCCAATTTGTCCTGTTTATGCTGAAGGGCGTAGGCTTGACAACCAAAAATGCGCAGGTAGCTAATATTCTCCTTTTTACCTGTGTTCGCACGCTCGGCAACTCCGTTTTGGGGTGCTGATCTCGGAACTGTGGTCTGGTGTCGGATCCCGTGCTTCTTCAGGAATCTCTGAAAATTAGAATTGACAAATTCACCATCTCCGTCACTGCGAAAAATCTTTATTTTCTTATTAGTTTGGTTGTCTACGAGAGCTTTGCTCACTCTTCGCTTTAAGTATATAAACGAATGTTTTTTGTGAGCAATCGTCGATGAACGTCAAAAAACATCTTTTCCCACCAAGGGACGGGCATGGCAGTGGTCCGCACACGTCACTGTGGACCAAACCAAGAATTTCCTTAGCCCTGGTCTCCGATTTCTTAGGAAATGGCAATCCACTCTGTTTACCTACAACACAGGAAATACACGAATGAAAGTCATTGTTGTCATAAGAAATACCAGTGACCATATCTTTTCGCAATAACTCCATGCTTCTAGTATTCAGATGTGCTAACCGGCGGTGCCAGACATGCTATGTAGACTGGCTTCCTGGTGCTGCAGGAGTCTTCACTTGCATGACGTTCTCAACAGGACGACCTCCATCCTTCAGTTGAGGCGCTGATGTCACGATGTCACCTGTACCTACAGACAAAGACGAACACATCGCTTGCGAAGATGGCTCGCTACACAAGACAGACACTGTTCCTATGGCATCGAGTTGATAAATACCATCTCTTAGAGTAGCGGTGGCCAAAACCTCCCCGTTGTCAGTAACCGTACACACGCCAGAACGAAACAACTTTGTAGCCTTTATTACCCATGGCACTGACTGATAACAAGTTAGCAGTTAATTTAGGAACTAAATATACATTACTTATTGGTCTTATACAATTGTCCTTCAAAACAAATTGCACTGTGCCTTTTCCAGCCGTCATCATAGCCTCACCATTGGCTATGTACACTTTCTTCGGCTTGTCGCTTGTGAAATCTGACATCACACTGCGATGATCGCAAAGATGTAGCGTTGACCCGCTGTCCACGTACCAAACATCCCGCTGAACTCCTACAGCCAACGCCGTAAGAAGCGACCTATTTTTCCGGCCACTCTTATTGCCGTCCAACTTTCCAGGGCAGTCCCTCATGCAGTGCCCAATCTTCTTGCACTTGAAGCACTTATGGGCTTTATGAGCTTTAAATGCCGTTACATTTTCATCTTTTTCATCACGTCGTAAATTTTCTTGGAGCAATTTCAATTTGACAACTTCGCTTGACAGTGACACGATCGAATGTTCTAGAGCCATAATTAACGGATCGTAATCGATTGTCAAACCGCTGAGCAATATTACGGCCAGGAAGTCGTCTTCTAGTGCCGATCCAATGTCGCTCAAAAGTTGCGATGTATCCATGATCCTGTTCACGTATGCCTCCATACTCGCACATTCGCCCAATTTCGTTGCGAATAGCGCTCGAAGTAAGTCGAGTCGTCGACACAGATCTCGATCTTCGTATGCCTTCTGCAGGTTCTGCCATGCTTGCATTGCAATGTCCAAGTATTTCGGCTCCCTGGACGTTGTGAGATAATAGATAGTAAATATATATATATATATTATCTTAGCATTAGGTCTTATGTACATTTCTTTTATGTTCTTTTTTCTTAAGTATAAAATTTTGCATGAACAGCTAAACAGTCTAAAGTATGTATAAAGTAAATATGATTTCTTAATTTGTAATCCCTTAATCCTTAATCTTAATGTGTAATCGTACTGAAAGCTATTGGTGCATGTTGTGGTTAACTTTAATTAGATAAGCATCCAGTTAGAATAAAAATAGAACTTATATTGTAAATCGCTACCCGCTCCGCTCCGCTTATGCCGCTTGTACCACGCAGCGGAATCACACCACCGGTCCTGAGACAAAGGCGGCTGCGCGCGCATCACCTTACGTCACGGCCGGCCCCGCCGCCCGGCGCAGACGGCACTCGCTATTCCACCGCTTGCGTATGCACCCGCGCACCTTGTTTTTATATAGCTGCCGCTTAAGTTAGGCATTTTGTATTAGTCTTTTAATTCTATTCATTATAAGTTTATAGCTTCAAGTTTGCATATTAATTACTCGCTTCTCCGCTAACGCCCCGCTTACAATTATAAAGTTAACTGTTATGTAGTGACGACACAAGTTACTACAAATTGGTGACCCGCGACTGAGAAGAGGACACAACAATTGCTGGCAAGGAGGAACGTTTCGCGCCGGATAACGGAACAAATAATATGACGCCTACAGGTGGTGCAACTGGTGCAAGTGGTCAACCGGCGGTTGGTAACGGAGCCGATTCAGGTACTGTACAGTTGGGTGGTGGTCCAAGTGATGTGTTTCGAGTGGGCGTCCGGGTGCCACCGTTTTGGCCAGACGAACCCGAGGTTTGGTTCTCACAGCTGGAAAGCCAATTTATCTTATCCGGCATCACGATGGACGAGACCAAATACCATTTCGTGTGCGGGCAGCTCGACCCAGAGTATGCAGTCAAGGTCAAGGATATCCTGCGAGATCCCCCAGTCACCGGCAAGTATACAAAATTAAAACACGAGCTCATCCAGCGTATTTCTACCTCACGTGAGAAGAAAACCCTACAGCTACTGCAGCACGAGGAGATAGGTGATAGGAAGCCAACCGAATTCCTTAGACATCTTCAGGATTTAGCTGGGCCGCACATGCCAGAGGAATTCATCCGCACAATCTGGACCAGTAGATTACCACCTAATGTACAGACTGTTGTTGCATTTCAGCCTACCCTGGACCTCGACACCCTGGCAGGGCTGGCAGACAAGGTTATCGACGTAGCGCAGCCATCCTACCACGTCGCCAGCACCTCCGCGGGGATGCCAGCAACCGCTTTAGAACATCGAGTAGCGGAACTGACGCGGCAAGTAGAGAGCCTACTAAAGGTACAAGGTCACAGGTCTGGCTCGTTCCAACACCGTAAGCGCTCGCGATCTCATTCCCGTCCACGAAGCCGGTCCCGCTCCAGGCAACGCCCTGAAGGTCATCCACACTGCTGGTACCATTTTACGTTCGGCAGCAAGGCGAACACATGCAAGCAGCCATGCAGTTATCATTCGGTAAACTCTCAGGGCAGCCACTAATAGCGGCAAGCGACTGCCCTACAGCAACTGGCCGCCTGTTCGTCACTGACCGCACCACAAAGGTACAATACCTTATTGACACGGGTTCAGACCTGTGCGTTTTTCCAAGGTCAGCCGTTCGGGAGCCGCGCTCGAAGACGAAGTACCTTTTGTTTGCTGCCAACGGCACAGCAATCGCAACATATGGATCCCTCAACCTCCACGTCGATCTGGGTCTTCGCAGAGCATTCGAGTGGCGTTTCACGGTTGCTGACGTTTCAAAGCCCATAATCGGTGTCGACTTTTTAGGTTTTTATAATCTTCTTGTCGATTGCCGAAATCAACGCTTGGTCGACGGCATCACTTCTCTCAGCACCCCAGCTATGGTCAGCGGCAGCAACGAGGCAATATCATCTGTACGCACAATGGCAACTGGAGATTCATCATTCCGCAAACTTCTCTGTGAGTACCCAGATATTACCCGACCAGCTGGTAAGCCAGGCACACCGAAGCACAACACCAAGCACCACATCAGGACTACTTCAGGCCCACCGGTCTCCAGCCGTCCACGTCGCCTAGACCCAGAGCGGCTGACCATTGCCAAAAAGGAATTTGAAGACATGGTCCAATGTGGTACCGCACGAAGGTCAGAGAGTGCATGGTCCTCTCCCCTACACTTGGCGCGCAAGAAGAACGACGGCTGGCGACCGTGTGGTGACTATAGAGCGCTGAACGCACGAACAGTGCCTGATTGTTACCCAGTGCCACACATACAGGACTTCGCTTACCAGCTGGCAGGTAAGGAGGTCTTCAGTACCATAGACCTGGTCAAGGCATATAACCAGATCCCAATCTTCGTAGACGACATTCCCAAGAGCGCTATTATCACGCCTTTCGGATTATTCGAGTTCCCTTACATGACATTTGGATTACGGAATGCAGCCCAAACTTTCCAGCGCTTTCTGGACGAGGCACTTAGGGGACTCGAATTTTGCTTTGGGTACATAGACGATATAATCGTCTACTCAGAGTCAGAAGCGCAACATCACCATCATCTCCGCCAGCTGTTCGAGCGACTGCAGAAGTACGGTATGCTCATCAATACCTCAAAATGCGTTTTTGGGCAATCTAAGGTTACCTTTTTAGGACACACGGTATCCGCAGAAGGCATCCGTCCTTTGGAGGAGAAGGTGCAAGCTATCCAGGAATTTCCGGTACCCAAGGATACCAAGGAGTTAAGGAGGTTCCTGGGTATAATGAATTTTTACCGCCGTTTCATTCCTGGGGCTGCAGCCATTCAAGCTCCACTCCACACTCTTCTCTGCGGCACTCAGACTAAACGTTCGCAGCCACTCGAACTTAATGCAGAGCAGACGGAGACCTTCGAGAGCTGTAAGTACAGACTTGCACAGGCAGCTCTCTTAGCGCATCCAGATTCCAAAGCCGAGCTGGCTATTCAGACTGACGCATCTGATGTCGCAATTGGTGCCGTGCTACAGCAACGCAAAGGTGACACATGGGGGCCCTTAGCATTCTTTTCACGAAAGCTCAACTCTGCTCAAAGAAAGTACAGCCCGTATGATAGAGAGCTTCTTGCGATATACGAGGCAATCCGGTACTTTAGGTACATGGTCGAAGCGCGTACTTTCTCTATCTATACGGACCACAAACCTCTTACATACGCTTTCAGCACACGCAGAGACAATTGTTCCCCACGTCAATATAGGTACCTGGACTATATAGCACAATTTACCACCGACATCAGATTTATCTCCGGCAAGAACAATGCCGTGGCTGACACGTTATCCCGCGTCGAGGAACTCACCATTATGCCCGTAGTAGATTACCAGTCTTTAGCCCACGACCAGGAAACAGACGCTGAGTTGCAGAACCTGCTCAGTAACGGTTCTTCGCTGGACCTGCAGAAGGTAACAACTCCACATGCAGGTGTGGCCATCTACTGCGACATATCTACTCCGGAGCCTAGACCTTACATAACTCCATCTCACCGGCGTCAGGTATTCAATTCTCTCCATAACCTCAGCCACCCGGGCGTTAAGACTACAGTTCGGCTGATCACGCAAAGATACGTATGGCGGGCGTGAGGCAAGACTGTCGACAATGGGCAAAGGAGTGTGTACACTGCCAACGTTGCAAAGTAACGAAGCATACTTCCGCGCCTATAGGGCAATTCAAGCCCCCGGGAGCCCGTTTTCGACATGTCCACATTGACATTATCGGTCCCTTACCCATCTCCAATGGTTTCAGGTACTGCCTCACAGCAATCGACCGCTTCACGCGATGGCCTGAGGCGTACCCATTGATGGACATCACTGCAGAGACCTGCGCGGCCGCATTCCTGGCTGGCTGGGTCGCTCGCTTCGGGTGTCCAGAACGCATCACGACAGACCGTGGCCGGCAATTCGAGTCGCACCTGTTCCAGTCCTTGGCAGCAATGATGGGCACAGAGCACCACAAGACGACCGCATACCATCCAGCAGCGAATGGCCTCGTAGAACGGCTACATCGACAGCTCAAAGCCGCCATCACTTGCCATGCGTCACCGTCATGGACAGAGGTTTTACCTTTGGTACTGCTCGGAGTCAGGAGTGCCTGGAAGGAGGACATACAAGCATCCGCCGCCGAACTGGTGTATGGCGAGCCACTTCGCTTACCTGCCCTTACAAGGTCATAAGAAGAGGATCGAAAACTTTCGACATCTGCGTCCAGGGTAAGGAAGTTACCGTCACCATAGACCGCCTCAAACCGGCTTATATGGCGACCGACGAACAACCAGCACTTTCAACAACCCCGCCAAACGCCATCACGAGAAGGCAAGAGACCGAGAAGAGAACGGGAAGTGGGCGGACTGTTAGATTCCCAGATTACTATCGCCCGTAGTCACGGTCTCGGCAGGGGAGTACTTGTAGCGGCAAATCGCTACCCGCTCCGCTCCGCTTATGCCGCTTGTACCACGCAGCGGAATCACACCACCGGTCCTGAGACAAAGGCGGCTGCGCGCGCATCACCTTACGTCACGGCCGGCCCCGCCGCCCGGCGCAGACGGCACTCGCTATTCCACCGCTTGCGTATGCACCCGCGCACCTTGTTTTTATATAGCTGCCGCTTAAGTTAGGCATTTTGTATTAGTCTTTTAATTCTATTCATTATAAGTTTATAGCTTCAAGTTTGCATATTAATTACTCGCTTCTCCGCTAACGCCCCGCTTACAATTATAAAGTTAACTGTTATGTAGTGACGACACAAGTTACTACAATGTGTTATCTGTTGGTAATCCTAAATAAATAAATGCTTCACGCGCCGTCTTCGCATTTCGAATTTGTGAGGTGTCGTCGAGAACCTAGTGAAGGCTGAGAAGGACAAATCGAGCAAGTACCTTGACCTGGCTCACGACGTAACCGCCATGTGGGATGTTGATTCGACGATCATGGTACCGATAGTCGTTTCTGCGAACGGTCTAATAGCAAAGAGTCTCGACAAACACCTTAAGAAACTCTCGCTAGATGGCTGGATCAAGGGTCAGATACAGAAGGCGGTACTCCTGGACACTGCGCGGATAGCTAGAGGTTCCTCTCTGTCGCCCAGACCACCGGTGGCTTAGGTCTCGCCTCGCTGCCGGCGGCACTCTAGGTTAGGTTTTTATATTAATCTTATGTTTTGTATGAATGTTTTATATTTTTACTTTTTATATAATTATTGTAAAAACCTAGCCTAAGACAAAACATAAATAGAACCTACGCCGGCCGTGCGACTATGTGTGAACGATAGTGTCAGGCGGCAGCGGTGTCAGTCGTGATCAGATTTGTACCTCGGAGGAATGCTCGGAGGCTGGCTTATAAGGTAAACGTCCGAGTGCTCGACGCTGCACTAGTATATGGCATGGGTACTCTATGTCAAAGCAATGTGGGTTAAATTCGAACTAAGAGGATTTTTCGTCATCCGAATTTAAGACATGTACAGCTTCGAGCACTCGGACGTTTACCCAAGATACTTACGTGTAGCCATAGTACATTCCCCCTGACTCAAAACTGTCCAAGCTAAAAAAATAAAGGACCGTATAAGGAATATCAGCACCATGAACCTGCGACATCAAAATAGAATAGCCTTACCTACTAGTAACTTGCAAATGAGTAACAAAAGCCCCCATATGACCACAATAAGAATATATAATAATCTCCCTAAAGAAATTAGCGAATAGCTGATATACACAAAATTTGTTGACAGTTTA
Source organism: Epinotia bilunana (assembly GCA_947049275.1). Lineage (NCBI taxonomy): Eukaryota > Metazoa > Arthropoda > Insecta > Lepidoptera > Tortricidae > Epinotia > Epinotia bilunana. The sequence goes on along the minus strand of OX346279.1, from coordinate 2,530,995 downwards.
AAAACATACCTAGCATGTAACAGTTTCTATTCATTACAAGAATTCTTTGACTTAAATAAATTTTATAAATAGTATTCAGACTGAAATTCAGAGATTTATATTATAATATAAAGTGTTACCTAGAGGTATATTACTATAGTTTTAAGATTTAGATTTTTAAGAGTTGCAATACCCTTACAGGGTCCCATGTTGTACTGTTAATTTTGTAAGACCACCTGTATGCCAACATGAAAGCAATAAAGTTATTCTATTCTAATAATTTGCACAAAAGATCCCACTCCATTACTAAGATAAGATGAGATAATATACTAGCAATGAACTCAAATACGAGCACTGTGACTTATGCTTTGAGATATTAAAACGTACGTACTATTACCTGAAAATAGGGAACAATTACAGATTAATTCATAACATACTGCAGTGATAGGTTGCTGGTCTGGTAAATATCTTGATAGAACACTGGGGCCAATAAATAGATACCAATTAGCCTATACCTATACGTCCCACTGTTGGGCACAGGTCCACTCTCATGAATGAGAGGGAATGGGCAGGTAGTGCCCATGTTGGCTCAGTGCGGGTTTAAAATTTTACATACATCTTTGAATTTCTTCGCAGATGTATGCAGGTTTCCTCACGATGGTTTTCTTTAACGAAAAGCTACTGGTAAATATCAAAAGATATTCCGAACCGAACATAAGTTCCGATTTTTGTTCCGCTGGGCACGTCTCACAGTTGTCTTGGTTTCCCGACATTTTTTTTTTTTGGAGTTCTCTCAACTTTACAAGATATTTGATGTTTAGAATGTACCTAATTGATATAATTCCAGTTATAAATCTAAAGAACCCACGCAACTTTATCTTTCAAAATAATCCGATTAGGTACAATTTTTTTTCAAGGTGTAATCCTTGGAAATACCTAAATACCGACTAGCTTAATATTCCACCATTTCATTATAATCAGCGCCCACCCTGTATACAGGCAATTACCTTAATAATAATAATAATTAGGAGACAATCTAACACAAATCGAACTACTTAGCCCCACAGTACGCTCAGTAAGGTTTGTAAGGGTACGACGATGGATATTTAATTGACACAGAAAACATCTAAGACTCAGTAACAAATATTCATGCTCGTCACACAAATATTTGCCCTTGCTGTTAGGAGAGCCGACTGCAAAATTTGGTAACGACTTGATACCGCGATGAAATGCACAATGGTTTCCCATAAAAGTGATGCTAAAAGTCTGAATTTAATTTAAAGTCTTTCACGGCGGAACTTGCTGAAAGTTAAAAAAAGAAACCCATTTCCGGTGCGAAAAATGGGGCGTTTCATTAAGGGGACTTTAAAATAATAGGTATAGCATCAGTTAGAAAGTGCGTCAGTAAGAAGTGCTTGGTAGACGCTCCCAAAGGTGACCATCGGGAACAATCCGATTGGGCTTAATGGAGGTAATTGGGTTAAGAAGGAGGGCAATAATTTAGAAGAGATGTGTTATGTATGTTTCTTTATTAGTGGGTAGGTTTAAACTGGTTAATAATTGTCGAATGAGGGTGGTCAGGGATTTTGTGTACGCAGTCCTAAAATAGATATGATTCAGTGAACAATGCTGTTTTATTGCTGCTCCTGGACATTCCCGGGAAACCTTGCTGGCGACGTACATAATAATATCCACTGCCGATTTCCCAGTATATTGAAAGTCCTTATCAATACTGCTCAGAAACGACAGACGTGGGGAAACAGCCATGTCTCTTGTAAGGCTACGATCACCGCTGATTGCAAAGTTGTCTGACTGCATCCACAGAGCGCTTCACGGACTTCAGTTAAAACTGTAAATTTTATTTAGTTGGGTTGTATTATCCATTAAGTATTATTATTTTGTCGCTCACCCCGCGCCCTGCAATTGGATGGCGATACCTGTGCTACACGGAGGCTACTGTGATTAGACGCGCCATCATGGTGTATATGTGACAATTAACCCAATGGGTCCACTGTTGCACTCAAAATTATCTAAAAACGCGTCTCGCTTCGTATTTACATTGCGACGGGACAATGACTCATATGGCACCGATGATTGTTTCAACAAGTCTAACTCCGATCTCAGTAAAAAGTTCAGTCACTTTCTCGACTGTGGTGTATTGTTCTTTAATTACGCTCACATTATGTTGTAACTTGACAATGTCCTTGACAAGCCGCGTCACATCAACATGGTCGAAATTTACAGGCGGCAAATTATACAAGCCCCTCGCCACAAATACAGGAATCTGCTCCGGGTCGCACTCCTTGAGGACACATATGATGTTATCTATATCACGTAATGTTCTATATACCACTTCGTTTGCGTATTTTTTTACGTTTTGACCCTAACAGATGGGATTACGTCACGGCTGACCGGCACGTTCCGTGCTACGTAAGCAATACCGGGTGGACGCGATGCTTGCGTTCGTCAAGCCAGTTAGTGCCGTCCCAAGTCGTTGAGAGCGGCGCACTGCGCGAGACCAACTGGCGGAGCTTTTTTTTTGGTTTGTTTGCCCTGTTAGGCCTGCTGAGCGGCCTGCTACAGATATGTTTCTGGATACCTCGCTGGGGGCCTTATGGAGCCCAGGCGGAAGGAATTGGCGGAGCAGCGGCGATCACAGACTTATATAAACTTGTCATCAATGGACTTTGCTAAATATGTAAACAAACGATGTAACTTTGTTTTGTCACTGTTTCTCCTTGAATTTTCACATCATCTCATCAAACACCACTGAAACTATTGAACCGGTCGTTACCGTAAAATAAAAACCATAACATGTATACTTAACTGAATCTTTAATATTCCATTAAAAGTTTAAAATTGTTTCATAAGTTAGTATGACATGATGGAATGACGTTTTTTTTCTTTTAAATTCTACAATTGTCTATGATGGATAGTGTTGTGTCTCAAGTTCGTGATATTGTAAAGCAGCTACACACTACCCAACTCACGCTATGTACCCTGCCATCGCGGTTGTGTACACTACGCGGTAGTTTTATCAGAGGGTAAAGAATCGTAGTGTTTTATCAGTGGGTAGTGGTTAAAAAAAAACCTACTTGTTTTTTACTTTCGATATTTGAATATTCGATATGTTTGACATAAAAGAGTACAGTAAGAGTCTTCCCCATCACTATTAAATTCATCATTCAGACAAATTCAAAATGGCGGTTTGAATACATACTTTGCAAAGTCCATTGACGGAGACTTTATGTGTCGCGCAAGCGAGCGCGAGCCCCGTGAGCCCATTCCTACATCACTATCTGAATCTAAAGGCGCGCATTGTTACTACGCGCGGTGGTTTCAATTATGATCTGTTATAATATTTTATTAATAACAATATTATACACCTGGTCGCGGGAGTCCGCTGGATGCGGGTGGCGCAGGATCGGTCATTATGGCACTCTTTGAATAAAAGTATAAAGTGATAAAAATACGGTTTACACGAATGTTGCTTACATAATCTCGTCTGTCAAGGTGTTTCGGCAGAAAAAGCCTTGGCAGACTTATATACCTATTCATGAAATGAGGGTTCATACCAACTGACTAGAAATGGTTTCATGCTGGTATCAGATGGGTATATTTAGGGCTCCAGATGGTCACCATTAAGAGCGCCTGCCGCAAGCACTTCCGGCTTAAAATATACTGACAGATTTCGCTTTTCTATATCTACAAGTAAATTTCTAACTGATGCCATAACTATTATTTCATTATCAGATGGGTAAAGTAACGCCCCTTTTTCGCACCGGAAATGGCTTTATTTTTTTACTTTCGGCAAGTTCAATTTGATAGTCAGTGACCGCCCAGACTATCAAATTCGGACGTGGCATCATTTTTATGGGAAACCATTGTGCATTTCATCGCGGTATCAAGTCGGTACGAAATTTTGCATTCGGCTCTCCGACCATACCTGGTTTCGAACTCAGGACCTTCAGTTTCGTAGTAGTTCGTGGGCAGCATCACTAACCACTAGTCTAAGTAATGCATGTTGTCACGGGTTTCCGTCGAACATTTAGGTCTCACTCTGATACCAGCGCCATCTTTTAGTATGTATGCATCTTTATAAAGTATACATTAAACGCAAAATATGCTATTAAATTTACGGTGTCCCTTCGAAAGACACGGGCGTGAGTGTACGTTTGCATGTAATATGCAATTTTCTAAACAACATACTAAAAGATGGTAACAAGTTAACAACATACACAAACGTGGTCGTCAATTTGACATGCACGTTTCATGACGGAGCCGTTAAGAAGAGAGCGTAACTATTACTTACGATCAAAATTCCTCTGGTAATTTGCGAACTCTAATTTGCACCAATCATTGAAAGTCTGATAGTCATATAGCGACGTAGCTTGATTCATTCTGTATCCGCAAACTTTCCCAAATCTGCAGAAACAGAGGACAGAAAACTTCAGCCATACTAACGCCATTAACATCACTAGCTTTGTAGGTATGTTGTGTTGTGGTACGTCGTAGTATTATAAAAAAAAAGTATTACAATTGTATGGCGTTTGCATGAGTCACCGACGGAAAATCAGCGATGTAGAATTGTAGATGTCTGACACCTCAGCATAATGCTGAGCGAGTGTCCAGTTTACTGCCGCAGTGACGAACTCGGTTCACGCCTTAATGTAATTTTTTATTGCTTATTTTATTGTTTCACTCGTGGTCAAATGATACGGGTGTTTGAGCCAATGCGATAATCACCTAATGAACTTAGCATGAGAGCGCAGCGCCATTTAGAGGTGAACAATGAACGCGGCTTGAGGCGGCTATGATTCAAAATCAGTTTTCGCTTGAAACTCTACGGTCAGAAGCAAAATATTGCATCGAAAGCCACAGCACCGCCCTTATTCATTATGTGTTTTTGGAGATATATTTCGCCCCGGGGTTGTTAGATTTGTGGACAACATCGCATATTGTGATCACTGATCACGACAAATTAAGGCAAAGTCAGATCTTAGGTTTTGATTTGATCGGCAAATGTATCGCATTCTCGCCCAGTTTTTTTAATTTTTTGAGTAAACATACTGAACACTAAACTCACGCACTTTATACACATATTTATAACTAGCTTCTGCCCGCGACTTCGTACGCGTATAAATTATGGTTTACATGGTATTCTTTATGTTTAATCAGTCATACTACTGACAAATTTGAAAATAAAGATTTCATTTCCATAGATTGTGCGTGTAACAGTTCAAATTCCCTTCGAATCTAAATAAACACCCGCATAAACTTGGTCGGCAATAATACACTCACCGGCAGAAAATTTGGCCCAAGAACTTTTCGTGATTTCAAACTATAAATTGAGTAGATTAAATAATGTTTTAAATAATTAAATGCATTTTTCTAATTTGGGCCAAATTTATTGCCGGTGAGTATATTATACAGTGTTTTTTTTAAATAGGACAGTATGGGGAAATCCGAATCTAAAGGAGATAGAGGAAAAGTGTCCAAGGAGGCATTAGGTGTTTTTTTTATGTAAACAAATTTGGCTCATTAAAATTTTCGGTCAAGCGTGAGTTGTTCTTAAAAAATTATAAAGTTGGTCAATTTTTTTTTGACGCGGGTCGGCTCTGTTTCATGTAAGGATTATTTCATTGTCTGGAAAGAAAAAATCTGAACAGCAGAAGTTGGTCAAATTTAATTAAAACTAATCTTCATACAATTGCAGTATTCGCCTTTTAATATTGTTACAAGTGCCTAGGCGTGTAAAAAAATATTTAAATTTTTTAAATTTCGATAATCGATAAGAGCTCCAGATGATTCAAGAGAAGAACATTTTTTTTAATCTTCGAAAACATCATGGCACGCGATAGTCTTGAAATTATAAAAAAAAGAATTCAAATTTGGAACTTGTTATTTCTGCAGCTGTGATTTTGTTTCCAATTCACCAGAAGTCTCTGTTAAATGCAACAAGAAGTGTCTTGAAGCGTGCTCGTACCTGCATAAGACAAGACGGCGGCCACATCGAACATTTACTCAAGTAATAAACCAACTGTATGAAGATTAGTTTTCATTAAATTTGACCAACTTCTGCTGTTCAGATTTTTTTCTTTTCATACAATGAAATAATCCTTACATGAAACAGAGCCGACCCGCGTCAAAAAAAAATTGACCAACTTTATAATTTTTTTAAGAACAACTCACGCTTGAGCAAAAATTTTAACGAGCCAAATTTGTTTACATAAAAAACACCTATTGTCTCCTTGGACACTTTTCCTCTATCTCCTTTAGATTCGGATTTCCCCATACTGTCCCATTTAAAAAAAACACTGTATAGATGCCCAAAGTACTCTTTTAGAAAGCGCTCCCTATGCGAGCTCCAGGTCCGAAAGCCCGAGGGCGAGCCCCACGGACACTCACTATTCCCAGGTGTCTTGCAAGGCTCGTGAGGCGCGAGGCAAGCGAGGCCGAAGGCCGAGCTTTTCATTGAAGGCCTAATAAAGCAATCCTTCAGAGAGCGGTCTCAATGCGAGCAATGACCCCTCAGGACACTCATTAGCTTCCGGTGACTTGCTAGCAAAACTTTAGGGCCGAAATCCCGAAGGTAAACGGGGAGGCAAGCGAAAAAGAAGCGAAGCGAGGACTGAGGTTTTCGTAGGAATGAAAGGCGCAAAATATCCCTTTAGGGAGCGCTCCTTATACGCTCCCAATAATATTTCAGAAAGTCACGGGAGTATTTTACATTAATTACTGGATTTCTACAATTAAAAAATTGTAGAAATCCAGAGTGAAGAACTCCATAATAGATAGCGCTACTGCCTTATCCGATACTATTAAATGTGCAATATTTGTATTTAATATCGTATATAATATAATCTTCTATATATATATATAAACGTAAAAGTCCTGACTGACTGACTCACTCACTTAAATCAACGCCCAGCCCAAACCGTTGAACCGAGAAAGCTGATTTTTTCACAATATAACGTAAGTACCTACCCACTAAGAAGGGATTTTTGTAAATTCCACCCTCAAGGGGGTAAAAAGGGGGTTGAAAGTTTGTATGGGGGATGGAGTAAAATTTTAAGTGAGAGACTATGGACTCCTTAATACGAGAAAAATAATTTAAGGATTTTGAATATAACTACCCTTAAGCGGGTTAAATAGGGGTGCAATGTTTGTATGTGGGAAACATTATTTTTTGAACTAGAGACTTCAATCTTTGTAGAAAAATTACCTATTAGAATAAAAAAGGACGTTCTGCGCTTTAGAAAATTCCACCCCTAAGGGGGTTAAATAGTTTGTATGGGGAACTTTATTTTTTGAGCTAGAAACTTGGAGAATGATTACTTATTACAATACAAAAAAGACCTTTCTGCGTTTTAGAAGATTCGAACCCTAAGGGGGTTAAATAGGGGTGCAATGTTTGTATGAGGGAAACATATTTTTTTGAACTAACGACTTAAAACTTTGTAGAAAGATTTCCTATTCAAATACAAAAAAGTACTTTATGCGTTTTAGAAAATACCACCGCTAAGAGGTTAAATAGGGGTGCAATATTTGTATGGTGGAAACATTTTTTTTTGAATTAGAGACTTGAAACTTTGTAGAAAGATTACCTATTAAAATACAAAAAGTACTTTCTGCGTTTTAGAAAATTCCATCCCTAAGGGGGTTAAATAGGGGTGCAATGTTTGTATGGGGGAAACATTATTTTTTGAACTAGAGACTTGAAACTTTGTAGAAAGATTACCTATTAGAATACAAAAAAGTACTTTCTGCATTTTAGAAAATTCCACCCCTAAGGGGGTTAAATAGGGGTGCAATGTTTGTATGGGGGAAACATTATTTTTTTAACTAGAGACTTAAAACTTTGTAGAAAGATTACCTATTAGAATACAAAAATGGGATTAAAACGGGATTCAAGGTTTAAATGGAGACCAAGAAAATGTTATAGTAAGAGATTTGTAACTTCGGTCTTAGCCTGTATGTTAGACTACAAAACTGATTTCAGATTTTTTAATAAATTCATCCCCTATAGGAGTTAAAGGAGATTCAAAGTTTGTATGGTGAGCAAGACATTTTTAAAGTAAGAGATTTGTAACTTCTGTTTTAGACTGTTTGAAATTGATTCCAAAAGGAGTTGGATGTTACGGTTGGGTGTTGGGGTACAAGGCAATTTTAAAGTAAGGGATCTGTAACTTCGGTTAAAGGCTAGGGAACAATAGCGTTTCTTAAACTTTAATCCTCTAAGGAGGTTAAAAGGGGTTGGAAGTATGTATGATTTAGATTTAGATTTAGATTTATTTATTTCATAAAATAAATTTACATTATAAGTTAACTTTAAGCTAATTTACACGAATTTATTTAATGATCGTCAAATAATGAATATTAATTGAATGAAATCACAGGTACAATACAACATTCATATGGACATATATTACAAAATGATTCATGATAAAGTCAAAATAGGGAATATAAATATTGATATTGATACTCGTATCTCGTAATGATCGTCAAAATAAAACCAGAACATTATGATATTATAAAACAATTTAAATTAAATTAACCATGTCAAATATATTATATGTCCATATACTCACATACAGAATACAATGGATGCTCTAATAAAAAGATTCTCAGCTGACGTTTGAATGTTTCGTCAGATGATTCAGTTCGCAGTTTGGCGGGTAGACGCTCGTAATACGTTGGGCCAATTACCCTAGGATTTTTTACTGAAAGTGCCATGCGACGCGGTACTGTTCTTAGCCTTCCAGTGGATCGGAGCTGTTTACCTGGTACTTCCACCCGTTTAAACGTTCGTATATTGGTTCTCACAAACATTAGTACCTCAAACATGTATAGGGAGTAGTGCGTCATGATGCGGTAGGTTTTAAATAATTCCTTACATGGATGCCTGGGTTTTACTCCAGCCAGCAATCGAAGCGCACGTTTTTGGAGTAAGAACACTCGCTTAGCATCGGTTGAATTACCCCAAATGACTGTACCATATGACATCAACGAGTGAAAATGAGAGAAATAAACAGATTTTAAAGAATTTCGTGATATCAATGGTTGCAGCCTTTTTAGGGCAAATACAGCACCGCTCAGTCTGTTACATAGTTGGTCTACATGGCACTTCCAGTTAAGGTTCGAGTCTAGTGTAAAGCCGAGAAATTTGCACTCGTTGCATAATGGCATTGGACCATTGGCAACAGATGGGGGTAGTGCAGTCACCCGACCCGAGAAAATCATTACCATCGACTTAGAAAGATTAAGGAGTAAGCCGTTTGACGAAAACCATGTTTGCAGTTGACCACACGCCTCATCGATCTTCATCGCGAGTTGTTCGTAAGATTTCGCGCTCACTATGACTGTAGTGTCGTCTGCGAACAGCACAGATAAGCCACTCGTGACTGCCGATGGAAGATCGTTAATAAATAATAAAAATAGCGTATTCCCGATCGCTGATCCCTGCGGAATACCCAGACAGACCTGTCCAGCGTCAGAAACAAGTGTTTTGCCGTTGGTTGACATTTTGACTACTTGTTTACGGTCGCCTAAGAACGATGCAAACAGCTGATGGGCGGACCCTTCGATACCGTAATGTTTTAATTTGGATAATAATAATTGGTGACTAATAACATCGAATGCCTTGGATAGATCGCATAGTATGCCGGCTATCTTGTATCTTTCGTCTAGTCCAGTCATGATACAATCAATAATTTTATTCGCCGCCATGGTTGTAGACTTTGCCTGCCTGTAGGCATACTGATTTTCTGTGAGCAACTCATTCGATTCAAGATGCATCATAAGGTAAGATGATAAAATTGACTCAATTAATTTGGAAATTGTAGGTACAATGGTTTAGGTCTGTAGTTATTTACGTCGGACCTATCGCCTTTTCCTTTATAAACAGGACATACCCTAGTACTTTTTAGCACGTTTGGGTATGTACCAGTTTGGAACATATTGTTTACTAAAACTAACAGAACATTAGATATAATTGGCCAAATACTTAAAATAATATTCAATGTCATGTCATATACATCAGCTGTTCCGCGAGTCTTTAACATTGACTTAACCGTTCTGTCCATGATGTCATTCGTAACAAAGGGAAGGGTAAATAAGGGAATGTCTGAGCCACCGAGGTGCTTGCATACGTACTCTTGGGACAACGTCTCATCACTATTTATGACGTAATTCGCAGCTATGTTTAGAAAATGCGAATTAAACGCATTGGGAACTTCTTTATAACATACGTCAGAATGAGTTAACGGGTCCTTCAAACATATAATTTGCGACTTCGTTTTTAAGCCTATCTCTTCGTTAACGACTTTCCACATCTCTTTCGAAGGATTTTGGCTTTTTCTCAGCCTAGTTTCGATGTGTGTCTGACGAGCTCGCAGGGTCTCTGTTTTAATCAAACTAGAGTAATATTCAATACAGTCAGATATGAGGTGGTTACCGGGATATTGACGTCTAATCTCGTGTAGGTCACTGTGTTTTTGTAGATATCCTAACAGCTCGTCAGTCATCCAAGGAACATTCGACTTCTTTTTTAACCGCATCGGTTTAATCGGAAAGTGTATGTCAATGTAGTGTGTCAATATATTAAATAATTTATTAAATTTGCAATCAATGTCAATAGTACTATCATAGATAAAATTAAAATTATAATTGGCAATGTCAGAATAAAATAAATATATTGCATCACTATTAAATAATCGACGTTGTATCATATCATTAGGTTTATTTCTTTGTACTCTTTTTGTCAAAGTGATCACATACTGCTGTGCGTTATGATCACTAATAGCAGTGTCTACAGGTGATACACTGACATTATCGCAAGGGTTGTTTGTTATTCCGCAGTCAATCGATGACGCACAATCAGCTGTTACGCGAGTGGCAAAATTCACGGTGTTTACACAACCGAAACAATTTATTACATCGTCGACCCTCCGTCTTGAACTGTTGTCAGATAAATAATCAACATTTTGGTCGCCAACTATGAGAAACTTTTTATTTTCGTCAGTTAACTTAGTCAATAATAATTCTAGATGCTCTAAATATATGTCAAAATCTCCATTACATGTCCTATACAATACAATAATAATCAAATTATAACATGGGATTTCAATAGAAGTAAACTCAATGTGATATGGGACGCATAGGCTGTGTAGGTCATTTCGATGTCTATATTTTATACCTTCGCGTATATATAGTGCTACCCCGCCGTGCGCGTCGGCGCGGGCGCGGCAGTATCCGTTCGCGAGCGTGTACCCACATAACCTCGCGCGATCCAATTCACTTCTACGACACCAAATTTCGCTTAAACCGAGTATATCTGGATTAGAATTACAACATAATAGATCAAGCAATGAAGTTTTACCACAAATTGATCTAACATTCTGGTGAATCACTACAAACTTCGATGCTACCTCATTTTCGGCGTTTTTTGGTGTATAATGGAGTTTTTTGGCTGTACGACGTTGAAGAACCGTACCGCCACACCATTAGGCCAATTTGCAGCCTCTCTGGCGACCTTCACCTTGCCAGCTGGTACGTCGAGGCGGAACGACGTATATTTGCCGCGGGTGACCGCCAGCTGCTGGCAAACCGGTGCTGAGATGCCCATCTTATCCTGGACATGACGGATGACATCTTCAGTGGTGGTGTCCTCACTTAAGTTAAACACGTGTAAGCTAACCACGCGAGGCGCAGCTGCACGTAGGCCGGAGGGACCGGGGGCCTGAAGTGGATCGGCTGATACCGCTGCACGCAGGCCAGCAGAAGTCGGAGCTCGAGGTGCCTCAGCAGGTGGGGCCGGTAGTGATGATGCAACAGTATCGGTTACACCGGCAGCAGCAGGCGCGTTGACATTAGTGCACTGTTTACTCCGGATCCGAGCAGCCACTCGCTGCGATCGGGTTCGGCGCTTCCCCTGCGTAGTATCTGTGACTTCAGGATCCTTTAGCATGAGATTTGCCGCATTTGTGGCTGGTAGCACGGGGCTCATTGGCTCGGAACCGATAGTCACAGAGTCCTCTGACGTGGGGCTTACCGGCACCATTGGCGCTTGATGTGTTGAGGACGCAGGCACTGGTGGATCCTGGCCAGCATCTTGTGGTGGATCATCATTAAAAAATATCAGGCCGTGAGGGCCAGATTCGTTGAGAGGCTCGCATGGAATGCCTTCCGTTTGTGTTGTGTGTGTGATTGTGCGCAATATTGTCTGGATATATCCGCTCTGGCAGGTGAGTAGCTTTTCTTGATTTTAGATCGTATCGAAACAGCACTTCATTTGTTTTTCAAATCACTGATGAGACCCTCAAATTTGAAATGATGTCCACCAACCTTGTAACGGCCGCCGCACTCGTTGCTAATTTTGCCATCGATGGTGCCATTTTTCTTCACTGAAGTTATTTGACTATTTTTAATGTTAATTAATGTCAATGTTTAATAATAAATATCTTGATATAATTCGTTAAATATTAATAAATGTATTTAAATTTGGAGCTCTTTATTTGACAGCTAACTGCGTAGCAGCGCCCTCTGTATTGCAAGATGAGGTATGAGGAATGTAAGTAATTTTTGAAGTAAAGGAATTCTTAGGTCATACATATACTATATGGTTAGCCATTTATTAGTCAAAATACATAATCCGACTGCTAGCAGAAAAGTAGGTTAGGCTCAGTTAGAACCAGGACCCTTACAGAACCGAACAGCTACCAGAAATGCAGTTTAGGTTAGGTTAGAACTGTGATGCTCGCAGAACCGAAAAAAAGGTAATGTTTGGTTTTACCTGCGGGTATTTTGTTAATTTAAAGTTTATTTTGGATAATCAAAATAATTTCGTCTAACACCGTAAAATGAGGACGGCGGATAGAGATGGAAAGTTCTACGTCTTTTAGCATAATATAAGTTTGCTTTCAAAATTATGTGGGTAGCCTGGACTAACGTAAGTGAGACTACTGGACGGATTTAGGCATAAATTACCAGTAATGTCACACATATACATGTCCTTGTAACTTGTAATGTGATTTCGTTGTTTGCTTGTTTTTGTTTAGCTTTTACTTATTATTTTCTTTTCGTTGTTTTGTGTTTTATATTTTAATTTGTCATCGGTTTTTATTTTATTTTATTTTACTGTGTAACGTACCGTGTCCTCACTGAATGGACCCTACGGAAGAGCAGCGCTGGCTGCAAAGCCAGCATCATGCTGAGTAGGGCCCATTTCGTGACACTGCACAGATTTATTTCTTCTTTTGTCTTTGTCCTGAAATACTGTGTTTTGTTGTCATGTCATGAATAAATATATTTGATTTGATTTAATGTAGCTTTATTTAATACATTATGAAAAAATATACAATTTAAGCAGCCACGTCTATTGATGATTATTATAATATTTATATTTGTAAAAACTGAGTTTTCAATTTAATTTTAGCAATGTAAACTACTGAACTCATCGCACTGTTACGTTTTGAGCTTAATTCCTGAACGGATTTAGATTAAATTTCCGTACAGATAATTTGAGAATCTTGGAAGGATATAGGATAGTTTTTATCTCGGAAATCATCCCTTGAGATGGTAGAACTTTGTTTGATGTGATGATTTTTTCTAGTTTAAAGCCGTATTATTTTGTTCATATTTTTTGTGATATTAATCACTAATCAATCGATTTTGTAGTCAGAAGATCAAATTATTAAAAATTGCCTACTTTTTATGAGTCGGTAATTAATTTTATGTCTTGTCGTTACCTATTTTATTAACGACCCAAACCCGAGCAAAGGAGTCGGTAATAGCAACCATAAGAAGCTATTACTGATCGTACAGTCACGATCGGTAATAGCTTCTTATGGTTGCTATTACAGACTTCTATGGATCGGTAATGATTTATTATGGTTGCTATTATCGATGCAATTTATTATCTTTATATTATTTAACGATCGGTAATAGCTGCATAAAAACCGTTAATAGAAACATGGCCGTTATGTTGGGGCGGTAATAGCAACAAACGACTTCGTCACTTCTTTTTTGTTTTTTAATAAGATAATTCTTTATTTGTAGGCATATGACTCAGTAAATATCATTTTTATACTTAACACTAGTATATAAAATTAATAAACAAAATGTGATGGCAACCGGTATACTTAAAAAGTAAGTTTGATTTTAAAATTGCCTTAAGGGGGTCGTTAATACTTGCATTTACCTTATGCCGATTTTAGTCCAACACGACCCCAACCTGGGCCAAATTTAATTACAATATGGACTGATAAAATGTTGTGTTTGTGAAGTTACGGAAATATTGTATGACATTATAGGTATCTTAGGTTTGAGGCTAACGAATGCGTGATATGCATTCAGAGCCGTTTCTATCGACAGACACTGTCAAGGTTATGTTTATTAAAACGTAAACATAGCGACTTACTTTCTTACAAAGATATATTAAATGTGTTTTCCAGCTTATATGAGAATCGATCGTAATTCCTAGAAACTTACCTAATTCGTGTGCTCTGCCTACCCAGTTTTTGAAATAAAGTCGCGAATCTATGTTTGTATCCTATCTATGTGTATTACATCTATGTTTAGAAGCACTGTGATGTGAGCGAGATGGGGCGAGAGAGGGTGCCATTTTAGATTATATCTTACCGTTGGTAGAATTTGGTACAATATTGATTAAAAGTGTCTGGCGGTTGGGCGTCCGTGTTGAAATTCCATCGTACTCGGTGAGATATGGTGGAACCCCCGAGAACCGGGAAATAACTGGAAAAAGGAAAGAGCGGTTTACACACGGCGACTTTTTAACGTGAGTAAAACGTGAGTAGGCTTGGTCTAGCTTACTGCGATCTTAACAATAGATAAATATATTAGAGTCTGGCAAATCAAAGATGAGAATGAGTTTTTTATGGAACTTTTTGATTGGCAACAGTAAGTAATTGTCAAATGTGTCAAACGCTTTAAATTAGTACGATGTCCTAATCTTGATACTTGATACGGGAACTAAGAACGTAACTGTTCCACAATAAATTAGACTTTACTTCCTTCTATTGATCAGTTGCATTTTGAGAAATGAAGAAATGTAATAATTGTTCAAGTATCCCTATTATTTTATCGCGTTATACACAGTGTTGCAACACGCTGTTTTTTTTTGCCGCGGTTTTCTATTGTCATCTTTCCCTGGCCAGACTCTAGTTGGTATGTTTTAAGCGGCAATTACATTATTTTAAGTCGGTCACAGCATGCAACGAGCAGCGACCGCAACAGTGCAAAGATGACGGTTAGTCAGCTGCATTCGGTAACCGACGGTTGCAATCGTCTATGTATATGTGACCGTTGTAGATGGATGGACAGTCGTTGGCCGAGTTCGGTGACCGCATTAGGCGAACCAAGCAGTGTAAAGCGGCGTTACTTCGTCGTTCGCCGCATGCTGCATGCGGCGACCGCAAAAGTGTAAAGAACACGTTAGTCGGCCGCATTCGGCGATCGACAGATACCAACGCTTAGTAGTAGGCGGACAGACTAAAGACGACGTTTGTTGGCCTAAGTAGTTTAAAATGAATTCGGCGACCGTATTAGGTGAACGACGCAGTGTAATTGCCGCTTTATGTTCAATTTTGAGTTATTTATTGAATCCGTTGCGTTTTGCGGGATAGTGTGACTGATCTCTAGGCTACTGCCGGATTCCACAGGCGGCGACGATCAGATATTCAGTGGAAGGGTTAATCAGGGTGTAGTGGGAGATTAGTCATTTAGTGCCTCCGCACATTACAGCCACTAGTCGCTGCCACTAAACGCAGCCACTCTGCCGCGCATTAAGCAACACGTAGTGCCTAATGGTTAAAATATGTTATGCAGAATTATATGTATCCAAATAACAAACAGACATAGAATACAATAGATGTTCACGTTGCACGTTTTCTTTTTGTGATTAGAACGGAATCAAGCAAAGCCTGCCCAAGCCCAAGGACATTCACACAAAGACTTATTCCGAGAGTGTCACCCATTAATTGTTCAGTTTCAGATATTAAGAAGTCAACGCTGAATAAACATTTCGTCAGAAAGCTATATTGGTGCAGTGCAGATCTGTTGGATAATAGGTATCTATGGTTGAGACAAGTGAGGATGCCTTGTCATTTATCGCATGATAAGCCCGTCTATGCTACGGGGCCAGATGGCACACAGGCCAGTTTTACAGAGGA
This sequence comes from Epinotia bilunana, assembly GCA_947049275.1. NCBI lineage: Eukaryota > Metazoa > Arthropoda > Insecta > Lepidoptera > Tortricidae > Epinotia > Epinotia bilunana. The sequence continues at coordinate 2,514,826 of OX346279.1, read as the reverse complement.
TATGATATTGGACGGAGAGCTAGCGACCAAATCGGTCATGTGGCTTCAGCTGTATTGAAACTCCGTTAGATACTTCCCTGAACAACCTTTTCCGATAATCTTCGTGCTGGCAGGCCGCGGGCGGTGGGTGCGGGTGTAGTGGGGTGGATCCAATAGTTTTCTTGTGATACCCGGACAACTAAACAGTTGTCCGGGTATCACAAGAAAACTATTGAATAGATTAATATGCAACTTTCACTAAAACGTTAAATGGATCTTCGGCCAGGCAATAGGCTGTCCAACGGATGCTCCTTAAACGACAGTATGATGGTGGGACCCACCATTCAACCAGATCTGCGAAGTCTGATATTTAGATGGAGATCTCACAAAATCTGTGTTGTTGGCGATATAATAAAAATGTATCGTCAAGTGATAGTGAACGACAAACACACAGATTTGCACCGCATATTGTGGCGTGATGACACATCTGAAAGAATTGAGCTGTTTCATAAGCTGCTTACCGTAACTTTCGGGACATCAGCGGCTCCTCATCTTGCTATACGAACTCTTCAACGCTTGGCTGATTATGAACAAGAATACTACCCTCGAGGAGCGGCGGTAGTTAGAAACTCTTTTTATATGGATGACCTCATGACAGGTCATGAGGATCTATTAGCTAACAGAGCTATTAGCTATTAGCTGTTGACCCGAGTCTAAGCATTCGTTTACGTAGTCCGCAAACCCCGTTAGAGCCGAGACAGTGCTGCGTCCTTTACGAAAACCGTGTTGCGAGTCCGAAAGTATATTATGACGCTCTAAGAATTGACTGATTTGACCGATGATAACTTTTCCATAATTTTATCGACAACAGACAGAATAGCGATGGATCTATAATTTGCGTATTCTAGATGGTTCCCAGATTTATATATTGGCCGTATAATGGCACTTTTTAGGAGGTCAGGATCGCTGGTGAGGATAAACACCACGAGTGAGGCAGGGCATACCCAATTACGCAGATATTTTAGGTCTTTTACCCGTATACCATCTACCCCCGGCGCTTTTTCACTTGACTACAAATTTATGACTCTTTCTACATCTGCACTGTCTGTCTGTTTGTCTGCATGTTGTGCACTCGAGCAATCCACTTGGAAGCAGTGACTGATCTTACCTCTCAAGCATAGCGGCATTTAGAAGGTTTGTCGTAGAAGACATTGCGCACAAATTTGGAACGATAATGGTACAAATTTTGTAGGAGGAGATAAAAATTAAGCATCCCGTTTCGTCAGAAACAGTGTGATCCAGCGCGACCTCCGGTGGGAGCCACTGGACGCCTTCATCAGCCGCCTCGCCCGCGCTATGTTCGACCGTGCCGACAACTCAAGCTTCCCGTCCCTGCAAGGGATCGCGCCGCTGCACGCGCGCCCCCCGGACTGACGCTCACGTGCTCTTCCAAGAGAGCTCGCGCCCAAACAAGACGCCCCTGACACGCCCAGGTATCCACAACGCCAAGACCGGCCAACGTGACCCCAAAGCCGCTGATAGGCCAACGGACCACTAAGCCAAGACTGGCCAACGACGCCGCCTAACTCGGCCCCCGAAAACCGGCCCGTAATTACCGGCTGTGAAGAAAACCGCCACATAGGGCCAATGCCCTGAAATGGCAACCTCCACACCCAGACAGGTGTGTGAGAAGGCAGCAGAGAGGTGACGTCATTTGGTCGGTAACAATATCATATAATACAGAGTAAAAATTCATTAAAAGTTTATTTTTAACCCCCCGATGCAAAGAGAGGGGTGTTATAAGTTTAACGTGTCTGTGTGTCTGTGTATCTGTGCATCTGTCTGTGGTATCGTATCTCCCAAACGGAATGACCGATTTGAATGCGGTTTTTTTTATTCGTAAGCCGATGTGATCCCGAGTGTCCTTAGCCATGTTTCATGAAAATCTGTTCAGCCGTTTTTGAGATATTGGACTTTAAAATGAAAATGTCCGGGATTTTTCAACTTTTCTAAGTTGTAGTTAAGTACAGATGTAGTACAGTGTTTTTCGACTTGTAACCATTCAATAGAGCCACAGGCCACTAGTGTAGGTACTTACTCTTTTTTTCTGTAACGTTAAATAAGGGAAATTAGTATTTTTAATTAGCCGGATTGAGTACCTAAATGTAGAGAGGTTGAAGACACTACGTGGTTGATGTAGAGCATTCTTGACTCTGCTGGCAATGGCATGTTGTAGTGAGTAAGGTCGCAAAAGCTGTCGAGAATGCGTTGTGTAGAGTGCAATACAATAAAGGATTGGCAGCAAAAGCGTCCATAGGCCACGCTATTTGCTTACCATCAGGCAGGTTGTACGCTTGTTTGCCAACTTAGTACCTACAAAAAATATCAGGGAAAGTTTCGATGAGTCGAAGTCAGCACACCGGAGCAGTCTACACTCGCTCAAAGTTTTTTCCGAGCCTATGAGTTTTAGTATCTAATAATTCCAGAGCAGAGGCTGTTCACTTTGCCATACAACTTTAGACACTAACCCCAAATGCGTTAAGAGCCCAAGAAGCTCGACACAAATACACAATAGCATTCGTCATATCTAGCTCTAAAAATAATAATAATAATAATAATAATCGGTGTACTCCTTGCATTTTATTAAATTGTCAAAAGGGCCTCTACGTGTTGGCTCAGTTGGTACTTTGTAGGTACCTAGCTCCACGCACGCCTCCCAAAGGTCCGGGACGTCATTGTCCCGTGAGCGGGAAAGACATAATAATAATAGAAATATTGTCAGTAATCGGCAAGTGTAGCCGCGTCGTCGGCGAGCTGGGGCATGCACCTGGGCCACAACGGAAGCCAGCTTCATGCTGGGTTGTGGCCCTTTTGTGACAAACAGTGTTCGGCCTATTTTTGTAATTTTTGTTACCTACGTGTTTGTCACAAACAAATGCTTTTCTTTCTTTTCTTTCTTTTCTTTAGCTCTGCAATTAGTTTCTGTTGTTAGAAATTATCAAAAAAAAAACAAATAGGTAGTTTACGTTTAGGATTAACTTCTCATCTTAGTTTCACGACGGTCCATCGGACCGGATAATGTAATTAAAAGCAATACATACGTTTTCGGATAGAGAACCCAGTCGCCAGCGTCTGACCATTGAGAGGCCCCCATGTAAGGCAGGAAATAGTCATCGGTGATCTAGAAAACAGGGGGTCCTGTCTTGACCAAACAACTTTTAGCCAAATGTATCATTGGACAAATGTTACATTTGACCTAATGCATTTTTCGTCAAAACAGTGGTATTTTCTGGTATTCTTTGAATATCATTAAATAGAAGTCATTAGGTTAGGTTAGGTTTGTTTTATAATAATCCTATAAAGCTTTCTATTTAAGAAAAAAATGCATTAGGTCAAATGAAACTTTTGTCAAATGAAATATTTGGCCAAAAGTTGTTTGGTCTAACATTAGTGAACGAGAAAACAGACATAAACCAAAAGCTCAGCTTTTTTCCGCCGCCGTTTCTTTTTCTAATTAAAATCACATGCGAACGCAACTATGCTACAAGGGATAAATCTAAAAATTTGTAATTAAATCATTTAAAAAAGTCTTTATTTAAGGTACGAAATCAACCATCGAGGTAGGAGGAAATTTGTACGGAACCCTCGATGGGCGAGTCAGACTCGCGCTTGTCCGGTTTTTTTAAAGATTTTTTTCCACCACTGACATTGACGTGTATATAGTGGCAGATGAAGTTTGAGTGAAGGTGTTGCCAGTATAATAAGTCTAATACTTACTTACAAAACTTACTTTGGATCTAAATATTATGTAACTTATTTAGGCAGGAAAGTAGACGAAAACTTCTCTTAGGGGTTTTTATACTAACTTTATCTCCGAAAAACTAAGAATATTATTAGGCAACTTCTTTCATCCAAGATACCAGTTAGGTAGTAATTGAAGGTGCTTTTATATGTGACTAGTAGATTCTATCCTATCTAACCTATCAATGTTTGTTTTAGTTGTGAGTCCAGCTATATAGAAAACATACAACTTAGATTAATAAAGTTACTAGCTTCTGCCCGCGCCGCGTGGAACTCTTTTATATCGTAGCTCCTTACAAACTTTCGCCCCCTTAGATGATGATTCCCGGAATAAAAAGTATTATATACTCGTATTTTAATCCAACCTGGACTCTCTGACAACAACGAATTTTCACATTTATAATATCAGTGCGTGTGATTAGTAAACAGTAAAACTAGACAAAAAGTAAAGGTAACTAAGTAATTATAAAATGCTTTATCCGTGGAATGACGAAACCTGCGCTGTGGATCTTGATGGTATGGACTTAGTGGTTCAGTTTTATTCATTTTGTGTTTTTTTATGGGATAGTTGTCCCAAAATTTAGAGGTCCGCATAAATCGCCAATATTATAAACGTCTTTTTCAAAATGTGTAATATTGTGCCCGTTAATCTTAAACATAAATATCTACTTGCTATAAATAGCCCAACCAGTCTAGTGCGTATCTCTGAGAATAGCTTGTTAAAAACAGTCGATAATAAATAATGTTACTTTGGCATATATGGCGTGGGTTCCGGTAAACTTTGCGTACCGAAGGTTAACAGGAAACACTAAGGTCGAGATAATTGAGAAATAGGTATTTCTTTTCCAAAACTTGACCTATTTAACTATCTTTTTTTATTAAAAATAAAAAGAAAGGCTTTGGCCGTGTTCCTATGTTTTTCCGTTTTTAAATAATCTAGTCTAAATTGTTTTCTGGATGTTTGAACACAGCGGAAAATCTGGCATTTTTTAAAGGTTTTTGAAGGTAATCTCTTTTAAGAATAATTTTGTGAAAAAAAGGAAAACATAGGAACATATTAATAGTAGCCATAGATTTATGGAAAAACAATGATTGCTCTACTGCCATTATCCAGGGAGAAAACAGGGGACTAGGTCAGGTTAGGTTAGGTTAGGTTAGATCACGTATGGAAAAACGGCCGTTGTGTTTCCTCTCAATAAAAATACAAGGCGCAGAGAATCCAAACGCATGTAAAAAAACAGCAGCACTGAAATAGTTATTTGTTATACAAGGGTGTAAAGTTGTATTTTACCCAAGAGTGTGGAATTGAAACACGAGCAATCGAAAGGATGCTATAGCTGAACCACGAGCGAAGCGAGTGGTGGTTCTAAAATAGAATCCTGAGCGTAGCGAGTGTTTCAACACACGAGAAGTAAAATACTTTTGCACCCGTGTGTAACAAAAATCTTTTGACCTCACTGTAGCGAGGAAAGTGCAACATGCAAAACAACTTTATTTAATTTAAATATTTTTTTAACAGTAATAATAACGTTAAGTAATATCATGTAGAATTTTGGTCAAGTGCGAGTCGGATTTTAGTTTTCTCATACATTTTGAGACCTAGCGCCTGATGATGGCAACAAGCAATTTTTTTAAAGTTCTTAAATGTTTATTTGTGAACCTAAACTATATATACATACTAGCTTCCGCCCGCGACTTCGTCCGCGTGGACCCGGGATAAAAACTATCCTATATTTTAATCCAGGCTATAAACTATCTTCGTGCAAAATTTCATTCAAATCGGTTCAGCCGTTTAAGCGTGATTGAGTAACAAACATCCAAACATCCAAACATCTAAACTTTCGCATTTATAATATTAGTAGGATTTTCCCCAAATCGCTGCCAACTATCAAACAACTTTGGATGACCTCTGATTTCATAGCAAATATAGGAAGGCAGAGATCAAGCTTGCTGGTTATTCAATATCAACAGCGACGTCTGTCGCGAATTGTTGGAATGACTAATCCTCCTTGTCATCATAGATGTCGCTACGGGTATAACAAAACGCAGATATTATTTAGTCGTAGACACTATGTTGACATTTTCCTGAAATGAGGGTGGCGAGAGAAATCCGTTCGGTCAGGTGAATCTCACTGTGTCCTCGGTTAACAATTTTATGATATTTAATGTTTCTTGGAAGATCTAAGATACTATATTCGGAAATATTTGTTGTTTTTATAGAACTGTTGTGTATAAGTGTTATCGGACACGGGGTAAGTGATTGTTTTACATTTCTAACGTCTTAATATTTGACTAGTGTATTGTTACGTATGTAGTGTTACGTTGTTCACAGCCTTTGAGACACGCCCTTTTGGATAAGGATTCTGTATCCCACATATGAGTCGCTTTCGAAAACTTATTTGGCTCATTGCGTCAAAACCGACTACTGTTTTCGCATCATCCGGTATCGTCTGCTTGGTCTAGCGGTCATGCGGTACCACTCAGCCTCGTAGCGCCGCTGAGTGTCCGAGTTCGCGCCCCAGCGAGGATAAACTACATTTTTGTGTTTTATATTTTTTTTTTTTTTGTTATTTTATAGAACCTCATTTCATTTAGGGTGTTTTTAGTTTTACGTTATTTTTGTGTTACTTTAATTTTGTTATATTTCTACGATTGTTCATTTTCTGAATTGCATGAATACACGTGTTTTATATAGTGATTGCTCAACATTTCTTTACCTCCATAATATAAGAACCAGAGCATTACATTGTGACAGTTGATGATATCGCGATGTCTTTAACTCATAGTCGGGCGTGTAAGATCGCCTTAAGAGATTATTTAACTTGGCAAGGTAGTAGTAAATGACAGAAGTTAGGTAGTCTTCTCGCCGTTATTAGGGTTCCGTACCTCAAAAGGAAAAAACGGAACCCTTATAGGATCACTCGTGCGTCTGTCTGTCCGTCCTTCACAGCCTATTTTATCCGAAACTACTGAACCAATTACGTTGAAATTTGGTACACATATGTAAGTTTGTGACCCCAAGAGGAACATGTAACGCAAACAAATGAATTTTAAACATAGGACCACTTTTGGAGGGGGAAATGAGAAAAATAAAAAAATAAAGTTTTGCATATACTATCTATACATAGTCTTACATATCAAATGAAAGAGCTCATTGTGTGCATCTAAAATATATATTTTTTGTAATTTTAAAATAATTAGTTTAGAAATTATTTAAGAAAATAGCTTAAAAATTACCATTCCCCCCTTCATCTCCGAAACTACTGAGTCTAAAACTTTGAAAAAAATACACAAAATAGTTCTTTACCTACAGATGACAGGAAAACCTATTAGAAAGGTGCAGTCAAGCGTGAGTCGGACTTAATACGGTATTTGACAAAAATCAAATCAGCTTATTTTTATGAAACGTCAAAAACGCTCCGTTAGTAAAAAAAATTTGTTTAAAATCTTGTGATGTACGGAACCCTTGCAACGCGAGTCCGACTCGCACTTGGCCGGTTTTATTATTTTTATTACCGGTGATTGTGAAGCAACTAAGCTAAAGTGTTTTATCATCGAGGAGCTCGGACGGCCCCAAGGAAGACGGCCCTTCACAAAGCTAAGTGTCTTGGTTCTTAGTATTATATGCCGCTATAATTATGATTTATAAGTTATAACATGCATATTCCACATGGTATATATGAGTAGTATTCCTGATTCACATGTAATGTGAGGATAATAACATGCTACCAGCAGCCTGAGCAGGAGTTTAGACCCAACGTAGTGGCACACAGACGTTATGTGTGGATAGTAATGTACCCCCTAGGGGAATACGACACTTAACAGATAATGAGATGAGACAATGGGCGACAAGAGTAGACATAACGACTGACTGATACCAGTATGACAGAGTTAAGACTGCTGGTATGTAGACATACAGACAATATAGAGAGAAAGCCCATCTATAGTAGCTCGGCCAATAGGCGAAACCCTCAGACAAGAATGTGAGTGCACGCACCTTTGTGGCTAACTCCCAGTGTAAGAAATTGCCAGTATGAATTGAGATGAGCGAGACGATTAGTATATTTACATAAAGTAGTACGATTCCAGTCGTTTGGTAGTTAGGACATATGTGCTAAGTTCTAAGGCCTATGTGATGGGGTTATCATGTAACTCTCAACCTTTAGGTGGGGCAGACAAGACTATCAGAGAGCGAAGCAGAATTCTATGGATTGCGTTATAGGATTTAAGGTAGGATTCAAATAATCTCTACTTAAATCATAATTAAACTTGTCGTGACGTCCTCAATCTTAACGCAGTCTGATTGTATTAAACGAGAGTTAATAACATGTAATTTAACATGTAACATTCCAATATTAATGGAGGTGTCGACAAAATGGTGGAGGTGCTGGGATAAATTTGAATTCATCCCTCCGGGGTATGTTGGGCCAAATGTCAGAATGTCCAAGATGTCAAAATGACAACCAAATAATGCTCAATTGTTAAAATGCCCAGTTGTCATAATAACCAGGTGCCAAAATAACTATTTGTTGAAAAGTCTAATTGGCATAAAGTCCAGTTATCAAAACATCCAATTGATAAAATGTTTAATTGCCAAAATGTCCAGTTACCAAAACAACAATTTGGTAAAAAGTCCAATATAAAAAACACCCAATTGCCGAAACGTTCAGAAGCCACAATGTGAAATTGCTTAACTTCGTCTGTGTACTTAACATTACGATAAAAGTTATCTAGCCTATGTTCTTCCCCAAAACACAATCTATCTCCATACCAAGAACAGTTTTGACGGAGCCCCGCAGCTGTATGAAGTACAATCAGCTCTAATACGATTGTTTGTATTTCATGTAGCATAAAATTGCTTTAAATAAGTACCTGGCCAGATGTATTTATATCATTACTTCAAACAGTTCTGACGGAGCCCCGCGGAGCGGGGCTCCTATTTCTGGTCTGTTTGCCCTTCGGGCATCTGAAGATACCTAACTAACCTAACCTACCTACCAGTAGTACCCACCAGGTAGTTCAACTGGTAGGTAGGTTAGGTTCGTTAGGTATCTTCAGATGCCCGAAGGGCCAATAGACCAGAAATAGGAGCCCCGCTCCGCGGGGCTCCGTCAGAACTGTTTGAAGTAATGATATAAATACATCTGGCCAGGTACTTATTTAAAGCAATTTTATGCTACATGAAATACAAACAATCGTATTAGAGCTGATTGTACTTCATACAATTCAATGTCATACGTGGCAATAACTACTTTAGTGTATATGAGACTTAACATTATGAATCTGACGTTAGGGGATCCTATTGCCTAACGGCCTTTATAACATCTGGACATTATGACATCTTGGATATTGTGACATCCGGACCAACATACCCCGGAGGGGTCTATTTTGGCATGGTAGTGTTGTAAAAGAGAATTGTTTAGCATATTTTGATTACTAGACAGCTTGCACGTGCATTCGTGTGTTCCTTGATTGATTGAAATACAAAAATATTAGTATGGTTATCGTCCCAATATTAATTTTATGAGATTAATGCTAACTTTAACCAAATTATACAAACAATAAGAGTGTATCACATACAAAACAAGATGAATAATGATACATTTACTTAGAAACCTTGCTAAAGTTTCTATGGGACACTAATGGTGATGTTAATTCAGCCGCTGGCCACGGTTGGTTGCAACTCGATCAGTGTTTCAATATTGTATCTAGTAGAGATAGTCTAGTCAATATTGTATCTAGTAGTCAGAGTCTAGTTTTGCAAATAGATCACAAAATTGGAACACATTTGAGAACAATGAGAATAATCACAACAGTTACCATAGAGAAACAAAAATGAAATCAACGGATTAAACTGTTTTAATTATAAAATTGTATAATTATGTATATTTGTATACATGAAGATAAGACAAGCAAATATTGCTAGTGATCTATATCAGGACAAATATAACAAAGTATCAAGGAGTTGTGCTAGCATTTCCGTTAGATGGCGGTTGGAGTACCTCTCTGCAAAGTGAGATCAATTTGATGAATTTGATTGAGGGCAGTTGGATATTTCGTGGTATAGACCGAAATATAAATTATGGTAAATAAAGAAATCAGGTTCCTCTTGAGGCGAATGGACAAGTGGAGCTTGTATATGGATAGTATACATTTATGAGGACCATGAGTCGGGGATTTTATAAAAGCAAAATATTTATAAATTATTCTTATCCATACTATAACTAAACTTATATTTACATAAGCCATATTCAAGGCTGCTGTTTCCACTTTAAACATTAGGTTGGTGGAACTCTATGATGGAAGGGGCTAAGATAGTCGACTTTGGGCTCGTTTGCTTTGTTATCTTCAGTACTTACCATTAAACATGATGGCGAGGGTCTCATGACGAAGCCGGAAGATGGCTGGTGGAACTGTATAATGGAAGGGGCTAAGATAGTCGAGTTTGGGCTCGTTTGCTTTGTTATCTTCAGTACTTACCATTAAACATGATGGCGAGGGTCTCATGACGAAACCGGAAGATGGCTGGTGGAACTCTATGATGGAAGGGGCTAAGATAGTCGAGTTTGGGCTCGTTTGCTTTGTTATCTTCAGTACTTACCATTAAACATGATGGCGAGGGTCTCATGACGAAGCCGGAAGATGGCTGGTGGGACTCTATGATGGAAGGGGCTAAGATAGTCGAGTTTGGGCTCGTTTGCTTTGTTATCGTCAGTACTTACCATTAAACATGATGGTGAGGGTCTCATGACGAAGCCGGAAGATGGCTAGTGGAACTATATGATGGAAGGGGCTAAGATAGTCGATTTCAAACTCAAGCTCGTTAGCTTATTCCTGTATAGTCAGTTATTAAATCAAAAAAATATTAGACGTTTTCAATTTTAAAAAAAGTAATGAAGATATAGCCCGTTAAAGTTCCGCGTGACGTCACACCGTGCCACACTTTTAGCTTGTGACCGACCGTACCGATCGAGCGAGCCGGCGGTAGTGTGCGTGATGACGCACACACAGGTGCAAATGCCAAATCGGTGCCCGCGTCAAAAGCTCGGCGCAGTCTTAACCTTTAGCTTAGTTAAACTCCAGTTGAATTCTCATAATCGTAAAAGAAACTGGATTATTATGGGCAACATGGGTTCCTAGTTCCTAACCATCTACTAAGACGATCACAATCATTCTTCGAGGCCATTATTAAAAACTGACAGATCATGTTAGGGTATTTCGCGGTAGTTGTCAAGTTTAGCGTCAGCGATTGTGTTGCGGGGTAGTTGGATGGTGTCTCGGGCTTTTCCGGGCAAAAGAGGCTTTATACTGGGGGGGGGGTAGTACCTCTACCTTACAGAAGACCGCAGCCATAATAAAGCCACTACTTGCTCTGTAGAGGTATGTGGACTTATGTTCCTGGTGGTGAGAAGGGGTGCTCTGGCAACCTTCCTCACGTCCCCCTCCTCCTTTAACACAACAGTGTTGGGAGGTAGGAAAAAAATCCTCAAATAAATAAAGGGTCGGCAACACGCTTGTGATTCTTCTGGAGTCGCGAGCGTCTATAGGCTGCGGTGTGTACTTACAATCAGTTAGACCATTTGCTTGTTTGTAATCATCGTAGTTTAAATAATTTACTTTAAAAACAAAGTTTTAACCGACTTCAATTTAGTACTCCGCCAAGCCACGAGAACATTTCTTTTCCAATTTACCTCATGAACTGATTTCCGAGAGCAAATGCGTTGATTATTATAGAAAAAAACCCAATTGCTGTATGTGACCCGATAATATTTGAGGACTTCCGTCAATTCCACAAGGATCACCCTTGGCACTTCATTAGTTGCTATTTCAACGGAATCTTATCAGAATCTGTGATATACTTTTGTACTTTTAAGTATATAATTGAGGAATTCCATAAGTCATCTGTGGTCTTCGTCATCAATTCCACTCCACCAATTTATGATTTCCGGATGTAAATACACGAGTTATAATAGAAAATACCAAAATCACTACACGCGTGCCTAATATAATTGAGGAGTTCCCTCAATTCCTCATGGATCCCATCATCCAATTGAATTTTCAAAAAAATGGGACCCACCTGGAAACATACTTACCAACAAATAAAAAAAATGAATCGGCTGTTGGATACTCTGTAAACGCAATACATCCTTATTCTATGGTAGCTGTTTATGTCAACAGCAATGTTTTTTTTATTTTTGACTTAGTGTGCTAGTCATTAGTCGAGTCCGCTGTACGCTCCTCTCCTGATCCTGAATACATCACATAACTGAGCAACTTACTGTTTCCTTTGCACCCTAAACCCATCAGGTTATGGGCTTTAACGCATAAATTCGAAATTTAGTAATATCTTTCTGGCCTCGCGATCTTTTAGGGGAAAAAGAGAAACAAGACGGCGTCGGTCGCCGGTACGGCAATAAAATGGCCGGGGCGAATCCATTAGTAATGGAAAAGCTGAAAGGGATTGAAAACTACAATTCGTGGAAGTTCATGATGAGAATGGTGTTAATCCATGAAGACCTTTGGGATTACGTTGAAAAAGAAGTCGACGAGAAAAATCAAGAAAATGTCAAAAAAGGACAAAAGGCGCTCGCCCGAATTGCGCTGTCAGTCCATCCTTCTGCTTTTGTTTACGTCCGAAATGCTTCATCAGCTAACACGGCCTGGAATAATCTTCAAAAAGCGTATGAAGATACTGGTTTATGCCGCCGACTCGGATTATTACGAAGCTTGTTTAGCACGAAACTCGCTGAATGTGAAAGCATGGAATGCTATGTTAACAAAATAAGAGACCTTGCACAGCAACTAAGTGACATCAAAGCTGGACTGGACGACGATTTTGTCGCAGTTATTATGATTAGCGGTTTACCCGAGGACTACGATCCATTAATTATGGCGATTGAACACTCAAATTTGAAGTTGTCAAGTGAAATCGTCGCAAATAAATTAATACAAGAAAAGCTTCGTCGGGAAGACAAACAGGAAAATGTCACAGCTCTTGCAGCTACACGTAAGCTACCGAAATGCTACGTATGCAAGAAGACAGGCCATTTTAAGAAGGATTGTCCCAAATGGAACAAAAAGGAGACTCAAAAGGGAAGTTCGAGTCCGGAGTCATCAAAGGCGCTTCTTACGGCTTTGTCAGTTAACGTGCAAAGTGATTTTTGGTACCTAGATAGTGGTGCAACAAATAGCATGTGCCATAGCAAGCAGATAATGCAGGATTTTATAGAGGAGACACCGTTACCTGTGACAGTGGCGAATGGGGACAGAATGTTTACAGCGGGAAGAGGAACTGTTCAAGTGAAACTGCGGAATGGGTTCGTAAAGACAATAAGTGACGTTTATTACGTGCCTAATTTAACAGCAAATTTACTGTCAGTTAGTTCTTTAGTAAATAAGGGGTTTCAGGTAGTGTTCGAAAGCAATAGTTGTCAAATATTAGATAACGAGGTGGTAGCGGCCACAGCTACATTAAAAAATGGTGCTTTCATTCTGGACACAGCCCGGCAAGGTAATGCAAAAGCTGCAAATGTAGCAGTGAAACCCGAGACCTCTGGTAATACTGTCAACATGGAAATGGATAAGGTTTGGCATCGGAGATTAGCACATCTCAACCGAAGGAGCATGGAACTTCTTAAACAAGGTATGGTTTTAGGAATTTCATATGATAATTCTAAATTTGAACCATGTATTGCATGCATTCAAGGAAAGACAAGCAGATTACCCTTTCCTAAGAAATCTTGCAGTAGAGCTAAGGAAGTTTTGGGACTAGTACATACAGATGTGTGTGGTCCACTGCCCTGTTCTTCCTTCAGTGGCAGTAGGTATTTCTTATTGTTCATTGATGATTACACTCGGAGAACTTTCGTGTATTTCCTAACGAAAAAGAGTGAAGTCTTTGATAAATTCAAAGAATTTAAGGCTTTAGTGGAGAACCAGACGGATAAAAGGATCAAAGTCCTTCGCAGTGACAATGGTGGAGAGTATACCAGTTCTGTGTTTCAGGCTTATCTCAAGAATAATGGCATCCGGCACCAGACCACTGTTCCAGGCACACCAAGCCAGAACGGAGTGGTTGAACGAGCAAACCGGAGTGTCATGGAGGCTGCCAGATGCATGCTGCAGGACGCCGGTCTGGGCAACGAGTTTTGGGCTGAAGCAGTTAACACAGCTGTCTACATAAAGAATCGTTGTCCTACCAAGGCGGTTTTGGGAAGCACTCCTGAAGAAAAATGGAGTGGCAAAAAGGTATCTGTAGATCACTTGCGTATCTTTGGTTCTGTGGCCTATGTATTGAATCCTAAACGTTCAAAACTAGATTCAAAATGCAAAAAGTACATATTTGTTGGTTATTGTGACAAAACCAAAGGCTATAGACTAATAGACCCTGAGGTTCCAACAAAATGTATCAAAGCCCGAGAAGTTACATTCTTGGAAAACAAATTCATTGAGAAAGTATCAAATGATGATAATAACAATGAGTCTGATCATGTATTTACACATAATTATATTCATGCAAATACGAATGATGAGACTCCTCTATCTGACCCTATTCCTGTGCATACAGAAACACCTGTTGTGAGCGGTACTTCTGATGATACTACTTTGGTACAAACTACTCAGAGAGAGAGTACAACCGCAACAGATGATTCTGACAGCTCGAGTGAGCATAGTGATCCGGCCGATGAAACGTATATTCCAGAGGAGGAGAGTTCAAGTTCGTCGGAATATGACAGTTCATCGAACTCTATACTGCTGTCGAGCTTGTTGGCGGGATCATCTGATGCAGATTCGCCGCAGAATGTACGAGAAGCACTGAACGGGCCAGTTGCAGACAATTGGAGAGAAGCAATGACTTGTGAGTACAACTCGTTTATCAAAAACAAGTGTTGGACATTGACAGATCGACAGAAGTCGCAAAAACCTGTCAAATGTAAGTGGGTATTCAAAGTCAAACGTGGTCTCAACGGCGAGCTATTGAAGTACAGAGCACGCCTAGTGGCTAAAGGCTATACACAACAGTACGGCCTGGACTACGAGGAGACCTTTTCCCCAGTTGTCAGATACTCAACTATACGTACTCTGTTAGCCTTAGCGGTAGAGTATGGTATGCAAATTGAACATCTTGATGTGAAAACAGCATTTCTCAACGGTGACCTAAAGGAAACTGTGTACATGGAGCAACCGGAAGGCTTTAAAGTAAAAGGCCAAGAAGACAAGGTCTACAAATTAAATAAAGCTGTTTATGGTTTGAAACAGGCCTCTAAGGCCTGGTACGAGAAGATTGATCATGTCTTATGTAAAAAACTGTGTTTCAATAAGTCATCATCTGAACCATGTGTGTACTATAGGTGGCATGAAAAGTCGCTTATCATTATAGCGCTGTACGTTGATGATATAATATTGTTTTCAACTGGTGATATACGTGAAAAGCTGAATATAAAAGTAAAGTTAATGAAATAATTTGACATGTCAGATTTAGGGCCAGCTCACCACGTGTTAGGTATGCGATTGTGTAGAGAAGAAAACAAAATTACTCTCGATCAATCGAGTTATATAACATCAGTATTGAAGAAATATAAAATGGAAGAATGTAAGTCTTCCCCTACACCCATGGAGGTGGGACTGAAGTTATCTAGAGGTAGTCAAAGGGACGATATTTACGATTATAGAGGTCTCGTTGGTTCACTGAATTATATTGCTATTTGCACTCGACCTGACATTGCCTATGCGGTTAGTTATCTAAGCCAATTTAACGAGTCTTTCACAGAGGTTCACTGGAAAGCAGCAGAGAGAGTCCTACGCTACTTGAAAGGTACTCTGAATCTTTGTTTAACGTTTAGAAAGAGCAAGCTAGATGTCACTGCCTATGCGGATGCTGATTGGGGTAGTGACGATGTAGATCGTAAATCGTACACTGGCTATGTTTTTAAAATAGGCGAGTCGGTGGTCTCTTGGGAAAGTCGCAAACAAAAGACAGTGAGTCTTAGTTCTACTGAAGCTGAATATGTTTCGTTATCTGATTCATGTAAAGAGGGCTTATTTATGTGTGCATTTCTAAAAGAAATTACTAAAAGAGATGTTGTTGCAACCATTTACAATGACAACCAGTCAGCACAAAAATTGTGTAAGAACTCTTTACATCATGCTAGAACCAAACATATTGATATTAGGCATCATTTTATCAGGCAACTAGTAAGTAACAATACTATTGCTGTTAAGTATCTATGTACAAACGATATGGTGGCTGACATATTGACAAAACCATTGTGTAAAGTTAAGCACTATAATTTTGTCAAACAGCTGATGTTGTTGTGATAGTTATATGTTTTAATTGTTTGATAAGTTGTTTTTTGTCATACAATTAAAAATACTGTACTTACATTGTTTATAAATTCTTTATTAAGTTACATTAAATGTTACATAGAAGTAGGGTCAGCACAATACATGTCTAGTGTATTCTGTTTATCTACTTACAGTGTGAATGTAATGCACACTAGTGCATACGATGGAGGAGGCTCCGTGTATGATTTTAAATGCTAGTGTTTGTGTTTATAAGGTCGTATTGGTTTAAGGGCCAGTGTTGGATACTCTGTAAACGCAATACATCCTTATTCTATGGTAGCTGTTTATGTCAACAGCAATGTTTTTTTTATTTTTGACTTAGTGTGCTAGTCATTAGTCGAGTCCGCTGTACGCTCCTCTCCTGATCCTGAATACATCACATAACTGAGCAACTTACTGTTTCCTTTGCACCCTAAACCCATCATCGGCTCATCAATGACGGAGTTCTGAGGTAACAAACATTGAAAAAAAAAAAAGAAGTCGGTTAAAAATAAAAATAAAAATAAAAACAGATCTTACCCAAGCGGAAAAAAACGTGGGGAATGTATCCTTTGGTGCGTCGGCCGGAACACTTTTGTGCGTCCACGCGGCGGCGGCCGGTACCGAAAACTTATTCCCCCCGCGGCGTCTGCAGGCAAAGGTATAGGTTACAAACTGAAGGTTTTACAATGGGCCATCGTGGCATATCACACGGGACACAATAATGTGTTAGACGGAGTAAGATATAGTTCAATTGCTTTCATTACTAAGAAATCGTAATCTATCTGATTACTAAGTTCATAAGTCATAAGACTCATAAGTCATAAGTCATTTATTAACAATATTCAAAATATTACATGTCATCATTCTTAAATTAAATTGTACACGTTTATGGATATATATTGTACATATGTGTATGTATTGTACTATCGACCACACAGCTAACTGACCATCGGTGCACCTTAAGTGCATTGCACATAAACACAGGATGGTTAGTTAACAGTGTTGTCGTTTGTATGTACTGCCTATTTCTCTTATATTATCCCCTTATAGCAAAGCAAGTCGTTATAGCAAACACATCGCTCTCAAGTGTAGGTTTTTGTTGCCATTTTAAACATTTTCTTATGACCCATCCCATCTACTAAGCATGTTAGAACATGTAACAATATTTCTAATGAACCCAGAGATCGGAAAGATAAATGCCTAAAATTGACATATACCCGGAAAATAATAAGCAAAAGTATGGAATCGGCTTCAAAAAATGATTTTAATTTAATAGAAATACTTGCTATTTCGTGATTGTATTTTTAATTGGTTAATTTATATAGTTATTAATAAAATTTAATAGATTCCGCCTCCATACAAGTCAACATCAACTCCGACGCCAAAGCTTAGGTATTTATCTATCCGATTATCTGAACCCTGGCCATGTTGTCTCCTGGATAACGGGCCAGAATAACAACAATAAATAGCTTATTGACCCATGTATGAAACCTATTTCAGTATAGTAAACAAAAAGAGATAATTATTATTAAATTACTTAGTAGAATTATTTTTTGATATCTTAGAAGAATTATTTTGAAGACCCAAACACTTTCTCATTATTCAGTAAAAATCAAATTGCTATAAATAATCACGTTTTACAGATACTTAATGGACGATTTTTAAAAACATATTTCCAAAAAGAATTATGACACCGAATAGCTTCATTACGGTAAAACATTTTCTCCGTAATATTCTATCGCTATTTTCTGGTGTTTGTCTATTTCCCCGACAATAGGTCAACCTATAACCCGCAGGTTTGCAAAGATGTCAAAATTACCTTGCTTAAAGCCTTTTGTGTATCGTTTTATTCACGCAGCCTGTGGGTTTATTACACGCAGAGGGCGTACCTACAATGAACTTTCTGTTCAATACAATAAAGGCCTCCACCCACTGAACGCGTGTCGTGCACGGCGCGTGTGTTGCACGGGCCCGCGCAAGTTGTAAAGCATTGAAACTACACTTCAAACACACATCGAACGCGGTCCCGCGCGGGCCCGCGGCGCTAAAGTTACAACTCGGCAGGGCGGCCGCGTGTCGTGCGCGTCGCGTGTCAAGCGCGGGCCCGCGCAGCTGCTGCGCGGCTGCCGCGCTGCTGAGTGTGATAGATATAGTGAGATACATATTAGATGTGTTGGTAGTGAGAGAGATATGCCGCGCTGCACACGCGTTGCTAACGCGTCACTGACGTGGCGGGCCCGCGCGTGCCCGCGCAGCTGCCGTGCTGCTGAGTGTGATAGAGATAGTGAGATACATATTAGATGTGTTGGTAGTGAGAGAGATATGCCGCGCTGCACACGCGTTGCTAACGCGTCACTGACGTGGCGGGCCCGCGCGTGCCCGCGCAGCTGCCGTGCTGCTGAGTGTGATAGAGATAGTGAGATACATATTAGATGTGTTGGTAGTGAGAGAGATATGCCACGCTGCACACGCGTTGCACACGCGTTGCTACACGCCGCCCGCTTGCGGTGTGAATATACCGCTTCAACCGCGCCCGACACGCGCCGCGCACGCACACGCGTTCGGTGGGTGGAGGCCTTTACGCGATCCGAGTGCTGATGGGGCTGCCGCGATGGTGTGGTACAGCTATATTCAACCTGCGGCCCGTACAGATTATGCGAGTGGCCCGCCATCAACCATGCAGTCCTCTTAGAAATAAGGTTGAGTATGGCTGGTGTAGTACGTCTGGCATTTTTGTGAAGCGCGGATGGCTGGCTTCACGGCTGTGATGAGGAAGAGATGGGATGGTTTGCGCGGCAGTCCCAATGGCACCCTGGCCGTTTGCTAATCGCTAGGACAGTCCACTGCTAGCTCGGTGGATATCCATGTGCATGGTACAGACGCGCGAACGAGTTTTCTAGACCCTACTGAATAAATTAAGTAATTATTTTTAAAAGCTTGACCTATTCGTTTGTTAGTGAAAGACAAATCCTGCAAGTCAAAATTGACCCAACTGAAATATTGTGTAAAGGTATAATTTGGATGTCAATTTAATATTATGGTACCTGCTATCCAGCTGCGGGCATAAGATGGTTGCCATTTTATCACTTATCACGGCGTGACAAATGACAAGTCACGTGATTTGTCTACTTAATCACTCAAACTACCGATTCAAAACATGGTTGCACGTGTCAAAATGGAGTTATCCAACTATGACATATGACAGCGATATAATGACAAATGAGAGTCGTTACCGCTTTGCATAACATGGTACGTGGTTAATTTGGTAATTTGACGTCTCAACTTAGTTTATTTTATCTAAGTGCGTCCGAGGTATTAACGATAAGCTATTTTAAACTTGGTTTTCACCAAAACTACGAGTGAATATTCGATTTTCTAGTGACTTATAATCAATCATAGAATTGTCTGTTGAACTCATACCTATTATTGAAAAACTAGTCGTGAAATTTCATCAGGTTTTCACCAAAGCTGTTTGCCCTTCTACTTGGAGTTCCTAAACCAGAAATTTCGTTGCATATCATAATTGATAAATTGTATGGACCCCAAGGCTTGTTTGGGTACAACCGGGAAAACGCTAGCGGAGGATGTCGTTTAGTAACAACGTTATCGTATAAGTAATGCAAATGTAGCCAGTGATTATTTTATTAAACCTAGGTACTTAGGTACTGCAATCAACATGTACTTGGGAATCAGAGTTATTCCTTAAAACATATTTGTCATTCTTATTTATATCTTAAACTAGCTTCTGCCCGTGACTCCTTCCGCGTGGAACTCATTTATAACGCATCTCCATACAAACTTTTACCCCGTATGGACTGATTTCCGGGATAAAAACTATCTTTTGTCCTTTCCTGGGACTCAAACTATCTCAATACCAAATTTCATCTAAATCGGTTTAGCGGTTTAAGCGTGAAGAGGTAACAGACATCATCTGTTACACCTTGTACCTATTCGAATTCCTACTTTGGTGACTAAGAAAATGATCATTTTATAAATGACTAGATGTGCGCGCGGCTCTAACCGAATTAACATGCGTAATTGTGATTCAGGTTAAGTACTCATTGACCTGTATTTTATCTTCTTTTCAGATCTATTAGTGAAGAAAGAAAAGAAGATTACAACTGATGGTACTCAAAACATCACACATGTTCAAAAATCTACAATATATGAATAAGCCGTACCGTTTCATTTGAATTGATTGATTCCTTTACTTATTATGCCACCTATATGCAGGGAGTGTTTGAAAGGTGAGGTTCAAGACAGAGGACAAGACGATTCATACTAATGCGCTCTACCATCTCAACCTTCAAACACTTTGTGTATGACAACCATTTTTTAAAGATATTGGTGAATTACTTACACTGAGTGACGCGCCGCTTGAGTGTAATTCACGTCGCCTACGTAGGTACCTACATTTTGTATGAAAAGGTTTTGAAGCGGCATCATGCCTGCGCCACGACTTCACTTTACGCCATTTCTGCATAATTCGCGCCTTAGATATTTACAAGCGGAATGTATTTAATATGTGTATTGCCAGATGCAACCGTCTGCCCGAGGAATAGGACGTTCGATTGTAACTTGTTCAAATCTAAGTTAAATAGCTGCCTGTTAGATAAATGATATTGAGACATCCCTTTGTACATACTGTATGCTATGCAAATAAATATATTCGATTTGATTTGATTTAGTCTGAGTGACCAATCTATTCGAGAAACAATATAAGTACCTAAGTTACCTTTATATGGACCGGCAACCCGTCGGCGTGATGAGGCAGGAGGTCCTCGCCCAATTCATCACATAAATAGAGTACCATCTCCTTACGCACTCTGTATATGTGACGGAATTCGGCATCCGGCAATTCAAACGGGTTGCTGGCATCTCGGATGGCCCGCCGGTGGAGTTTTCTTTGCTGTTTTTCGGCAGCAGTAACCGACAGATCAAAGAAATAAAAACTTGACATCTACAAATAAAATGCAATAATTACATGTATAAGTAATGTTTTTGCAAATTTTTGTATGTTATTCTCGTATAAAAAATTACACTTACTTGAAACAGTGAGGAAATTGAGGTTTTCTTAATGCACAATATAGGTTATCGTCACCTCGAAGGCACTTAGATAAAGTAAACTAAGTTGAGACGTCAAAATGCGATAATTTATCACATTAACAACGTACTATGTTATGCAAAACGGTAACCGCTATCATTTGTCATGTATCCCTGTCAAAGTTGGACAACTCCATTTTGACCATTGTGAATCGGTAATTTGAGTGAATAATAAGTAGACAAAGCACGTGACTTATTATTTATCGTACCCTTATTGCTTTATTTATATATTTACTAGCTTCTGCCCGCGACTCCGTTCGCGTGGAAGATGTTTATATCGTAACTCCATACAAATTTTCACCCCTATTCTACCCCCTCAGGGAATGGTTTCGCCCGCGACTCCGTTCGCGTGGAAGACGTTTATATCGTAACTCCATACAAATTTTCACCCCCATTCTACCCCCTCAGGGAATGGTTTCCGGGATAAAAACTATCCTATATCCTTTCCCGGGATTGAAACTATCTCTATACACGGGCGCTACGATAATGTATCTCTAACCGTACACTTTAAAAAGTAACATAAGAGTATTAAACTCAAGGCATTTCTAAATCGTCTTAATTTGGTGGTATAATAAATAAAGCATCCTATTTTTGTGCAAGCATTCATCCAATATCACCGAAATAGGCTCTATGGCTAGAGTTATCACTTATCGTGCTATAAGCGACAAGCTTTAACACATCTCGTGGGATAAACGACTGTTTGGTTAACGTATCAGATGCGATAAAGAATCATATCCACTATTGCGTGACAAGCGATAGCAGCCATGGTAGCCCCGCTGATTTGACGATGGAGACAGAAGGTGGTTGGTACTAAACCGACGTAACCCCTTTGAGTTTGAGCTCGTTAGAATCGTCTCAATTAGTGAGTGTGCGCCTTGGAGGTGTGCGAGAGTCCAGTTTAGCGGAAGTAGCAAGCGAGACAGGCTTAAGTGTGCTTACCCATTTACAAGTGCCATTTGTTTTGATAAGGCCGTGTTTTTTTGTCGTCCTGGTTGCACGGTAGAGATGTTTTCCGCCCGCAAAGACCTTAAAGAAGTTGTGTTTATATAAACCCACGGTAGGTGGTATACGGAAATTAGTAGGTATTTGTGAAACATACGCTGAAGAGCATGGTTTAATTGACAACTCCAAAAAGAGTGAGCTCCTTTTATTTAGAGGCAAAAACAAACCTCCAGCATTTGTCCCTCCGGTTTACCTCAATGGTTCACCAATGCAGTCTCGCAGTTTAGATATCTTGGGCACATTATGAATGAGGAGTTTAAAGATGACTCTGACATAGAGAGAGAACGCAGGGCGCTGTCTGTAAGGGGGAACATGCTGGTTCGTAGATTTGCTGGTTGTACACTCGATGTCAAGGTCACGTTTTTTAAGGCATGGCATAGGTAACATGTAGGTATTATATTTTGCAATCGGATGAGTAGACGGACATTAGCCCCTACATATACTACTTGCAACCTCACAGACTTTTCCTCTGTATTGCAAATTGTTCAATACTAACAAAAAAACGCAGGTAAACCCGGGATAAAATATAGCCGAAGTACATACCGAAGGTTCATTTCTAGATTTAAACTGGCGAAATATTTTTTGAAATCGGATTCGAGAAATTTGAAATCGGTGTTTCAGTTCAATAATAGAGTTGAAAATGGCAGACCAGTTTCTTGCCTTGGAAGGTATCAGATAGAGCCTAAACTACATGGCATGTCTGAATAGTTTCTCTTACCTCGCACCAAATAGCTCCTTATATGTGGCTGTGGTGAGTTCTTTATGTTCATAATCGTCGCTGTCCGACCGCAAGGACCTTAAAAGTCAGTAGAGCTGTCTTAATAAGTACCAATAAGTATACTTATTACCCCTGCTTGTTTCGATACAAAAATAAAATTACCAACAACAAATATAAAAATAACAACCAATATCAGTAATGTTATATGTTATAATATTTTCATTTATTTTTATAGTTTATAAAATGGTACTGTAAACCAAAAAAAGAAATTATCTCTAATCTCTATCAATATCTATCAATAATATTTACGTCTGTTATAATATTTGACGGAATGTAGGCCATTATCGTTTATCATTCATCAGTAGGTTTGTTTTATAACAATCGTGAAATCTTCAGAAAAAATGTTGTGAAAAATTAAACTTAAGCGAAATTAATTATTTGGGAAAATAAAATAACTAACCTAACCTAACTGCATAGTAAGGTTATTTGCGGAAATCGCGAAACGTCAGAGGCTCTAGTATAAGTTTTACCGAAACAAAACGTTACGATCGCGTTTGCGTTTAGCCGTCAAATCCCATACAAATTGAGGGTAAAATGTAAACGCGATCGTAAAATTTTGTTTCGGTAAAACTTATACTAGAGCCTCTGGTTTACGTAACCGGTGACCTAAGAGCTGGCGGCTTTCTCGCGCAATGCATCAGCATTGCAATTCAGCGAGGAAATGCTGCCAGCATCCTCGGTACAATGCCTAGAGGGCCTTTTTTAGATTCAACTTAGTTTTTATTTTATTTTTTTAATGTTGGTTATCATCTTGTATATACTTTAGAAAATAAAGCTTCTTAATTCGATTTTTTTTACTACATAGTTTGTGTAAATACATACCGTGATGTGGTGTATGCGTCATTACTGACCAGCTGGAACGTGGATTCATATTCCTTCGCTATTGATTCTATGAATAAAGGTAAAACGTATTTGAATACACTTCAATATTCTCATTACGGATTTTCACCCATTTTTGGATCCCCGAATTAACTTTAAGACTATTTGTCTCCTTTATTACTTTCAATCAAAGGGTCGATAAATTTTTTCATGTTGTTATGAATAAGGATACGCATCCTTTTTAGCCGACTTCAAAAAAGTAGGAGGTTTCTCAATTCGACCGCATATATATATATATATTTTATTAACCGACTTCAAAAAATGGAGGAGGTTCTCAATTCGGTTGTATATATATATATATATATATATATATTTTTTCAATGTTTGTTACCTCAGAACTCCGTCATTGATGAGCCGATTCGTAATTTTTTATTTTTATTTGTAAGTATATGCTTCCAGGTGGGTCCCATTTTTTCAAAAATTCAATTGGATGATGGGATCCATGAGGAATTGAGGAAACTCCTCAATTATATTAGGCACGCGTGTAGTGATTTTGGTATTTTCTATTATAACTCGTGTATTTACACCCGGAAATCATAAATTTGGTGGAGTGGAATTGATGATGAAGACCACAGATGACTTATGGAATTCCTCAATTATGTACATAAAATTGAAAAAGTATATCACAGATTCTGATAAGATTCCGTTGAAATAGCAACTAATGAAGTGCCAAAGGTGATCCTTGTTGAATCGACGGAAGTCCTCAAATATTATCGGCCCACATACAGCGATTGGGTTTTTTTCTCTAATAATTAACGCATTTGCTCTCGGAAATCAGTTCATGTGGTAAATTTGAAAAGAAATGTGGAAATGTTCTCGTGGCTTGGGGGAGTACTAAATTGAAGTCGGTTAAAACTTTGTTTTTAAAGTAAATTATCTATATTTACATATAGACATATACAAAGACATCAGATTGGTAATGAATTAGTTACATTAAAAGAGAAAAAGATTTTATTTATACATGTTTTTAATATTTCATAGCTGTTGTAAGTAGCGTTGTCTCCCGCGTTACGGAGCAAAATAATGCGGAATATAAAAATTGATTAGTCCAAGAACTACCTATATATTTTTTCCTGTAACCTTCTATATCTTTGAGTGTTGTGATGCGATGTCCGTCGGAGAGAGCTGCAACGAAACACCATAACGACGTTCAATTGAATTTCAAGTATTATTATTAGTGGATTAGCAAAGCGCCTTGTCGACGCGACAGACGCCCAGAAGACTGGTGCGTACCTTGCACAGCGTGTCAGTATTGCCATCCAGCGCGGAAATGCTGCGAGCCTTCTGGGCACCAACCCCCGGGTTCCCAGCATGAGGATTTTTTTTATTTGTAGTTATATTTTATTCCGTTTTAAGAGTCCGCAGTAAGCTCGGCCGAATTTCACCTTCCCATACAAACGTAGTTACGCTCTCATTTTAAACCTACGAGTTGGATTGTGACAAAACTTTGCATATACAATAACATGAGGTATATCTATATCTGTAATTACTTTATATGGTTCCAGTTCATAAAACAAACGAAAAACAGCAAAAACAAGTTTTGTATGAAAAACTTATATTCGCTGTATTTTTTACTGTGGTATTTGAAGCTACATAAACTAATTACAGACATAGATATATCTCATGTCATTGTATATGCAGTTTCGTTACAATCCAACACGTACCTAGTTTTAAAATGAGAGCGTAACTACATTTGTATGGAGAATCGAGCTTACTGAGGATTCTTTAGTTTATCCTTAGTTTTATATACATGTTTGCACTTTGTTTGCATTACAGTAAATAAATATTTTATCTTTTAAAAATCCAATTTATTATGTCACAAAGGGGTAAATAAGAAGGTATAGGGCTTGGTAAGCAGAACCGTATCTGAAGGACACTGGCCACTCCAGAGGTGTCACATAATCATGGAACATTATTAATAAGCATAAAATCAAACAGCCAAATGATATTATATTACGAATACAATCAAATGGCAAATGCGTAACATCTCCCAATGAGATAGCCCACGAATTTAATCACTATTTTATTGAACAGACATCTAGTAACATCAATAATAATCAAAATCAACAGACCAATAATAATCAATTTAATTTTATAAATACAATGACATGCAATTTATTTCCATCTATATTTATGAAACCATCCACTTCTCATGACATTTTGTTAATAATTAAATCGTTAAAAAATAGTATTAGTACTGGCTATGATGGCATCAGCACGAATGTTGTGAAAGCTGCATCACTTATAATTTCTCCAATAATGAGCTATATAATAAATTTATGTATTGAATATGGTGAGTTTCCGGAAAGACTAAAGATAGCTATCATAAAGCCTCTCTTTAAAAAAGGTAATAGGGAAGACTTGGGTTGCTACAGACCGGTGGCTCTACTATCAATTTTTTCAAAAATCATAGAAAAATACATTCATAACTGTATTTATAACTACTTCGAAGGCAACTGTTTATTTGCTAAAGAACAAAAGGGCTTTCGCAAAGGAAAATCTATAGATATGGCCATTTATGATTTTATGCATTTAGTTTTAACAAATCTTGATCGTAAAATCCCAGTAGCGGCTCTTTATATGGACATGTCTCGTGCGTTTGATTTTGTTGACCATAAAATACTTTTGGACAAATTATATACATATGGAATACGGGGAAACATACATAACCTGATCAAATCTTATTTAAGTGACCGTAGACAAGTAACTCAAATCAATAGATTAAATAGTAAAACTAAAATCGAACTTGTCTATTCATCGAAATTGCGACACATTCGGTGTGGTGTCCCACAGGGGAGTGTTTTAGGTCCATTATTGTTCATTATATATATAAACGATTTACCAAGAGTAACCGAGTCTCCCATGGTTCTCTTTGCAGATGACAGTACAATAATATTCACCGGCAAAGACTTGAAGACTTTCGAAACTGATATATGCAAAACTCTAGGAAATATTATAGATTGGCTTACTAATAATAATTTGAAAGTAAATTTGGACAAAACCAAAATAATGACATTTCTACAAAGAGTTAATAATATTACAAATTTAAATATAAATTATAAGGGCCGGAAAATTGAACAAACTGACATTACAAAATTTTTAGGGATAAGTGTTGATAATAAGCTATCGTGGAGAAACCAAATCGACATAGTATGTAAAAAGTTAAATAAATTCTCCTTCGCACTATATCAATTAAGAAAAGTTGTAAACGAAAATGTAGTTTTAAATGCCTATCAAGCATATGTAACGTCAACTTTAAGGTATGGAGTTATATTCTGGGCAAACTCGGTTGATAGAGAAATTGCATTCAAAGCGCAAAAAAGGTGCATTCGATCTTTGTGTGGTCTACACCATCGTGATTCTTGTAAATCATACTTTATAAAATTAGGAATTTTAACTCTACCTTGCCTGTACATTTACGAAGTCATATTGTTTGTAAAACGTAACTTGCATTTGTTCCCGACCTTTAATAGTACACGTCTAAGGAATAAATTAGTCGCAATGTCCTGTAAAACCGCTCTGTCGTAAAAGTGTGCTTGGTACAGCACCTACAATGTACAACAAGGTTCCAAAAGAAATTATTAATATAGAAAGCACAGCTGATTTTAAAAAAGCATTGTTTAAATTTCTTGTTAGTAAAGCCTATTATAAAGTGACAGATTTCTTTACAGACACCATGTAGTTAGTGGAGATGTGTACCACACGGCCTAATTACACATAAATTTTGTATGCCTGAGGGCCCAACATAGTGATACTGTATTTAATTTTTAAGACCCTTATGTATTTTAGCACATACCTATGTTGAACAAATAAACAACAAATAAAATAAATAATTCAAATTCAAATATTTATTCTCATTTCAAAAAGCTACGGTAGCCTAGCTGTCAAGCGGCGGTCGTGGGTTCGAATCCCGGCTCGTATCAATGAGTTTTTCGGAACTTATGTACGGAATATTTACCATTAGCGGTGAAGGAAAAACATCGTGAGGAAACCGGTCTAACCAATAAGGTTTAATTTTCCCTCTGGGTTGGCAAGTCAAATGGCAGTCGCTTGCGTATAACTTAGTGCCTTATGCTAAATCATGGGATTAGGTGTCAAAGCGAACCCCGGGCTCCTTTAGGGGCACAACCGGGATAACGCTAGGACTATGATAATTCCAAACGTAGACTATGAAGACATTTAAACAATAAAAATAAAAACTTTAAATAACACTACAGGTTCTGATGATGCGCTGTGTTGAGAGTGAGTTGAGGAACCTGCATTTGTCTCAAGTTGTCAAGTTGTTGGTTTGGGAGTCTCTTGAGCAAGCGTTCTTAAGCTATGGTGTCTGTTTACCGTTAGATGGGCCGTATACCGGCCGTGTTGCCACCGTTGTAGTGATAAAATAAAAGGTTAACAGAACTAAATAGCTACAAATGAGTAAAAAGGAGCACAAACTTACGAGTGATAAAAGTAACCAAAAAAAAACTCCATTGTTGAACAGTACACATGACGAGTTATAAAACATATTACACCAAAGTAAACCTGCTTCTACCTACCTACTATTATAAATGTGAGTTTACATGTTTGGATGTTTATTACTCAAAGCAAAAACGGCTGAACGTTTAGCTGCACGTCTACCACAACTTGCTGACAAGTCGCTTCGCGCGCGACTGAGCTCCTGTCTCACTCGCACCGTGCAAATTAGAAAGAGGAGGGTAGATCTTTCTCGACTCGCGTCGCGGCGCGCTGTCAGTTGTGCTAGCCCCCCTGAAATCAGAGGGGTACCTAATAATCACGTAACGTGTTGATTGCGCGTTAGGTAGATCCAACTGTAATTTTTACGTACAATGCGTAACGTGATCGACCTGCGGATGTACACATTATTGAAAGGGGACTTCTGGGGTAATTCGGAAATGGGACAATCTAAATTTTTTTGTTGCTCGCTGCCATGGTTACGTATCCTGGGGGTCCATGATGCCTATGAGTATCATAGGTCCATGCCTGGGTCACTCTTTAAAACTATAATTTCATGGGTTCATCCACCAAACAAGTGTTTTTGTTATCCATTATTTGGTGGGGCATTTACTTAGTCTGCACGCCTGACAGGAGTCCAATTTATACTTTCTATTCTAAGAAGCTGTGTCACTGTTCTCTTGGCTAACCGGTACAAAATACCTACAACTAATAATAATATAATAACACGAATAACTAACTACAAGAAAAAGTTCATCATCATCATCATATCAGCCGAAAGACGTCCACTGCTGGACATAGGCCTCCCCCAAAGAGTGCCACAATGACCGGTCCTGCGCCCCCCGCGTCGAGCGGACTCCCGCGACCTTTACCAGCCCTCCGTATCCGCTTGGCCAAATATGCTTCCGTATGTCGCATTTCTCGACGGATTTCTCGTGAAAATTTGTGAGGGCTCGATAATAATATGGATTTTTAGTGTCGATTTAGTTTTTAGACATTTTTCAAGTATAAAGCCACGCCGCAACGTAATCGTTTACGTACATTTTGTATGAACGTGTTTACATTAGCTCAGTCCCGCGTGTTGCCACGTTCAATACAAAGTACGCGTTGCGACACGCGGCGTGGCTCTAATATAACCCCGGCTTAAGTCCTATTATGGTTACTTGAAATAGACTAATTTCAATTTTTAAATTTAATACATATATTTTTTGAGCAAAGCACATGTTCCCGGGGTTTAAAGCTCACGGAGACACTAGAATGTTTATAAAATGATAAATAAATAATTAAATGCGCCATTGGAGCTGGGCACAGGCTTCCCCTCATGGATGAGAGGGCACGGGCAGTAGTCCCCACGCTGGCGCGGTGCGGGTTGGTGACTTCACATACACCTTTGAAATTATTCGCAGATGTGTGCAGGACGCAGGTTCTCAGGACGTTTTTCCTTCACCGAAAAGCTAACGGTAATTATATTCCGCACTTAAGCTTAGTTTTAATGAAGCATCAAAGTATAAATAAATGTAACATAGCGTGAGCGTTAAACAATTATACGTTATTAATTACTAGCTGATGCCCGCGGCTTCGCCCGCGTGGTTATAGGAAAATGTAACATATTGAATTTTCCCGTGGGAATTAGATGTTTTCCCGCTGGAAAAAGTAGCCTATGTAGCCACCTCTAAATTATCTCCATACAAAAAATCACTTCAATACGACGCTCCGTTGCGACGTGAAAGAAGGACAAACAAACACACTTTCGCATCTATAATATTAGTAAGGATTACTGTAATTGGCGGAGTAACGTTATTCTATTCTATTCTATTCTATTCTTCTATGGAAATTCGCGTGAGCAGACCTTGGGTAAAACCTAGTTCATTATAATAACATTTAATGTTACGCTCAATCTCATAGGTTAATTAATATGTAAGGAATGAGTCGCAAGACCGTAAACTATGTTGGCAATTATAACACGTTAGTCGCGTTGTTTCTCGACAGCATGTGGGTGAATTTTTATTTATTTATCTTATATTATACAACGACGGTGGCAAACAAGCGTACGGCCCGCCTGATGGTCAGCGGACACCGCAGCCTATAGACGCATGCCACTCCAAAGGAGTAACATGGGCGTTGCCGACCCTTGTTTATTTGCTGTTGCTAGTTGTGATATTTACTTCACCTGGGTTACTTTTACACTGTGATATAATGTAAGGTTTTCTTGACATTTTAAACCCCGATGGACCTTTTTCTAAGCAATTTAGAAATCAATGTTCTAATATGTTTTCTAAGAGACCTGCACGGCTAGCACGCGACGGCGCGCGAGCTCTCTCGATTTTTCTCGCACTATCAGTCTCTCTCTTATTAGAACACTTAGAAGAAGAGGTATAGTGCGATAAAAATCGAGAGTATGTTTCGTTATGCTTCGCGCGAGTCGCCTCCTTCTCCGATTGGATCAGGGTGCGCTTGTAATGACTCGTAGTCACCTGCATCAATATCTGACTAGACAAAGGATGCAAAAATATCTGACACGCTTCAGAAATAGAGTTAAGTCAGATATTTTTGAGCGCCTCTTTCAATCATATGATTCATTCAGTTATTAGGGTGACTGTACATAATATATCCATGGTGTTTAGCACACTACAAACGATGCAATTTATCACACCAACTTGCTAAATGAAGGTAGGCATGTATTGCTGGCTCATTTCATTAGTAGCAAGTTGTGACAAATTGCTACGCTACTGCTATTAAGAGTATAGTTTATATTTAGAGATGCATTAATTAAAAGCTTGTAAGTAGGTACAGAAGTTTATTTTATTATATTAGTTAGTTCTTGAAGTTGAGAAGAAGTTTTAGGTACCGTGAATCCTCCATAAATATAGTCCTAATAAGACGTCAGAATGTTAGCCGAAAAACAAAAAGGTAGGTTTCTTCGGGTCTTCAGTCAGTCTTAGGGTCCTTGTTCCCCAACGCCCCCTGGAGCGCGCTGGTCCCCGCCTGCAGCGCCGCGGCCATCCTCCCCCCCTCTTCCACCACCTGCTCCCCCACTCCTTGGAGCTCCTTCCGTCTCTCGTCGATCAGTTTGAACACGGTATCTCTGAACTGTGTGAACTTTATGTCTTTCTTGTCTGGAGCCGTGTTGAGTTCTGTGCGTACTTGCTCTTCGGTCTCTTTGGTTAGGATCAGTTTGACTGGGGATGGGAATGATTGCTTATTTGACGTTCATTTTAGAAGCAATCATAATAAAGCACAATTTACGCACTCGAGAAATTGCATGCAAGTTTAACTCCATTGCGGGATTTGATTGATCAATTGAACTCAGTATACCTCGGTAACCCGCTATATAACTTGCGTGCAATTTATTGCATGTAGTAGGTATAAATAATGATAATGATAATGATAATGATGTTGTCCTGACCGATTTCGGCCACAGAGACTGTGTGTTCTGGATTTGATATTGAGGTGGTTTTATTTCCATACAAAACGTTATTTAACATTCGCAGGCTAACGGCGTGATTTTTGAAGAAACGTGTGTAACTAACTTTCATAAATTGGCTTTCCATTTGCGCGATATTCCCCTTTTTCTTGAATAAACTTGTATTAACTAGAATAATTTGAGAGATAGTTTGTGACGTCATACTTTGGGAAAACCATTTTTGACAAATTATCCTAGTTAATACAAGTTTATTCAAGGAACGGGGGAATTTCGCGCAACTGGAAAGTCAATTTTTGAAAGTTTACTTACATAGGTTTCTTAAAAAAATCACGCCGTTTTAGCCTGTGAATGTCAAATAACGTTTTGCATGGAAATCGAACCACCATAACGTTTAGCAATATGACTGGAGTGTTGTTGTTCTACTCTGCCGTACGCTCGTGGCAAGTAGGCTAAATGCTTCAAAATAAATTATTTGTAATATTTTTGAGCGACTTCAAAAAAAAGGAGAAGGTTCTCAATTTGGTTGTATTTTTTTTTCAATGTTTGTTACCTCAGAGAGAATTCCGTCATTGATGAGCCGATTCGTACATTTTTTTTATTTGTTAGTATATACATACTTCCAGGTGGGTCCCATTTTTTTCAAAAATTCAGTTGGATGATGGGATCCATGAGGAATTGAGGGAATTCCTTAATTATATTAGGAACGCGTGTAGTGATTTTGGTATTTTCTATTATAACTTGTATTTACACACGGAAATCATAGTTTGGTGGAGTGGAATTGATGATGAAGACCACAGATGACTTATGGAATTCCTTAATTAGGTACTTAAAAGTACAAAAGTACGTCACAGATTCTGATAAGATTCCGTTTAAATAGCAACTAATGAAGTGCCATAGGTGATCCTTGGGGAATCGACGGAAGTCCTCAAATGTTATCGGGTCACATACAGCGATTCGGTTGTTTCCTCTAATAATCAACGCATTTGCTCTCGGAAATCATTTCATGTGGTAAATTGGAACAGAAATGTGGAAATATTCTCGTGGCTTGGCGGAGTACTAAATTAAAGTCGGTTAAAACTTTGTTTTTAAAGTAAATTTTAACGTTTATGTTGTTCAAATCAACGAAATGTTTGGTAAGTAGGTACTGTTTTAGTAGCATACTGGCAGTTTTGACCATAAACGTAAATGATATGTTTAAAAAGTGGAATCACGATATTGGCGCGATTTTTCGAGATCTCATCGATTTGGCTGACGAGATCTCGATTCCCTAATCTCGACATCAGAATTATAACGCGAGATCCCGAATTACCAATCTCAGTTCGAGATTGCATTCCCAAATACCAAGGGACCATCTAGCAAGGATACCCTTTTAAACAAAAAAGATTTCTACAAAACGGTCCAGGCAATACATACAAAATAAAAGATTCCGACGAATTAAGAACCTCTTTTGAAGTCTTGAAGTCTCCTTTTTTGAAGTCTCCTTTTTTTAAGTCGGTTAACAAATGGGAGGTATGAGGACATACCTTCTTTCATCCACTTCACAATGCCGTCCGTAGTGTTTTTGCCGGTTTTCTTCAGAGTTCCGAACGCGGCCGCTAATTCAGCACCCGCTGTTATAAATGTTATAATTGATAGAATATGTTTAAAACATGATATAGGTAGACCGTTACTCACTAATCGTCACACCCCTGCACGGTGCGCGTGCAGGGGTGTGACGATAACGTGGCGCGCGTGGCTTGCGAGCGTCGGGCCTTGCCTCGCGCGCGTCGCCTGCGCCCCGTTATCGTCTTCCCCCGCACCCGCGAGCCGCGCAAGCTAGGACTGCGTTAAGCGGCCGACCTATAGAGTAAATTACATAAGTATACAGTATATATAGCTTAAAGTAGGTAGTCTGATGTGACGAAAGAGAGACACGCGTCGATACAAATAAACTAAAGCGTAGTTCGGCTTAATCGTGTGCCGCGCAGGTGTGGCGTAGAACTGGGTTTCAATAGAGCTCAGGTTCAAAAGGTCTTAAGAGATTCTACTTTAACTAATATATTTACTGTGCTACTTACATACCTAACGCCTTGGCCACGACTTTGGTCTTAAGCGACCTGCGGCAATGGTTTTTCTAATTCATTGCGCGTGATCCCAACTAACCACAGTGCGTTGCGCGTCTCGACCGCGCAATGAACAGATAAAACGCTGCCGCAGGTCGCTTACGACCAAAGTCGTGGCCAAGGCGTAAGGCACCTAGGACGGCATAACAATTATGTCTTTGATCTCTAGGGATCGGAAATTCCGAGACATATTTACCTAAACTTTGGCGGCGAAGTTGTGTTCAGCTGTATGGAAGACGGCCAGATTTTTTAAACAGAATTCGTGAGATTTTTAAAGAAAAAACTTACGCTAATATAAATCCATGTTAAGGTATTTACATTGACTAAGCAAGTACCTGTTATTATTTCAAGTAACGAAGTGTGATGCACAAACTAACGTAAAGTTTTATTTATAGATACTTAATATATAATGGCTAGTAAAAATAGCTAAGAAACCTTTAAAAAAAAGTCTAAGGAGACGGCTTTTTAAAAGATTGCTTGTACCAGGTACAAGCAATCTTTTTAAAAAGCCGTCTCCTTATCTTCTTAACCTTTTCCGGAACTTTGCCAAATTTATAGAGATAGTTAGGTATTCAAATGTCCGATCCCTACCGATCACAGGCATTCATCACTGCGTCAATTCAATTATTAGGATATATATGAGTGAGGACCGGATTCTTGGCCAGTAGCCTGGTTAATTGGTAGTACTCGTAGTTAAAAAGTTCCGTTGTGACACGAAAAAAACCATTATTATTTTTAGAATTGTATGGCTAATTTTCGTGTCACAACGGAACTTTTTAGCTACTACCAACTAGGCTAACTACTGGCCAAGAATTTGGTCCTCACCCATATCTTTATTTTTTACCGCCCGTGTGTGTACTAAATTGTTCAGGAGGAGGAAGTGGAATTTTCTATGACGGCCATTTTCCGATCCCTGCACGGTGAGCACAGACGGTGCGCGAGCTCTCTCGCACTATCCGTCTCTCTCTTATTAAAAAGTACCCGTACAAGTGATGATTTCATGAAAAGTGAAACAATTCTTACAGTCTTTGGTCCATTTCTTCATTTCATTTAATGTTTTCTCCGTTTCCCCTCTCACTTTGACATATGACATATTTCCATATTTAATTTAGACGATTGTAATATAGTTGAGGGCTTGTTAAGCAAAGATTTGCGGTGGCGGCTATTGTTTCTGATGGATGGATCAAAGATGGGTAAAGCTATGGAAGAACTTAGTAATTTCAGGTTTATTGTGAACGTTTGGACATGTTTTGATGCAATCGTGTAGGTTTAAATGACGTCTAGCACCATGGCCTAGTAGATTCGTGTATTAGTTCCTCATGTTATCCTGATTCAATTGAAGTCTGTATTCCGTTTGCTTTGGAGCGTCGGTATAGGCTCTAAATTCTACGGAGTCGGCATTCCGAATAACGGAAACTGGACGTAAGCGTTGTTTAATGGACAAATAGTTTTATACGAATTCTTAGTCTTCCAAAGCATGTGAGCGCGAAACTGAATGAGACCAAACACCAGAATCTTACAAGACCGAATCTCGAACTAACAGTTTTCATAGGACGGTATCCTTAATGTCCTATAGGGGCAGAGTACAATGGCAATGCATTTAGAAGAAATGCATACAGTGCTTAGAGCAGGCAGCTACAGCGCAGCCGCCAAATTCGCCGTCATACAAAAGTGGTTCAAGCGTTGCAAAATCATAGACGGATGGTTCCTCACCAACGAACTATTCTTGAGATCATATTCGAGACTGGACCCCAATTTCGTTGAACTGAGTTTGAGCGAGTTCGTCATTTTCATGGCGATATTAGGACGCGAGACTAAACAAGATTTGAGGGTTTTTGTCAAGAGATTTGACACCGTCAAAGGACTGATTATAGAAGAAGTGCAAAGGCATATTGAGGAGAATAAAATACCTTATACATAACTCAAACCAAGAAAAAAGTATTTTTTTTTCTATGTAGGTATGTGTACAGATTACTCACTAGGTAAACACTAAAGTGGCCGTCATTAGAATTTGCTAACTATGTAAACAAACCGCCATATTGAATTTGTCTTTCGATATGGCGGTTTGTTTACATAGCAGCCTGTACTACGTTTATAAGTATTCTGGCAAAACAAATAATCCTTACTAATATTATAAATGCGAGTGTGTGTGTGTTTGTTTGTCCTTCTGTCACGTCGCAACGGAGCATCGTATTAATGTGTTGTTTTGTATGGATATAGTTTAGAGGCTGGAGTGACATTGGCTACTTTTTCAAGCGGGAAAACATCAAATTCCCACGGGAAAATTCAATATGTTACATTTTCCTATAACCACGCGGGCGAAGCCGCGGGCATCAGCTACTTCTATTATAAATCCATTGACGGCCACTTTACCACAGATCAAAGAATACAAGTTAGGGTACTATCGACAACACAGCTACTGACCATCGGTGCACTTTAAGTGCATTGTAATAAGGTTCTATATAAACACAGGATGGTCAGTTAACAGTGGTGTCGTTTGTACTAGGTCAGTTGGCGTGACTTGAATGTGAATAACAGTAGGTACCATTTAAATAATTTTACCAGCGTTCATTGCGTTCGGGAGTCCGCTGGATGCGGGTGGCGCAGGCCCGGTCACTTAGGCACTCTTTGGGGGAGGCCTATGTCCAGCAGTGGACGTCTCTCGGCTGATAAGATGATGATAACTCACATCATCGCCATCGTCCTAAGAGCTAAATAATGTTGTATGATTCAATTGGGTATGTATTTTCATACCTGCTCCACTTTTCGCATTTCAAGATATGCAAAAAAAGGGACCGCGTCTAATAATCGTCAAGACCACAATGGTACAATTATTTTTACGGATGTCCCGCTGTCCCGCTGTTCCCCTCTACAGGTCGAATTCACGAGAATCAACCCATTCTCGTGAAATCTATATATAAACTTTTTTGTTCGTCACTTTTTCAAAAAATGTTTTTTTTTTAATGCCACGCTTCGAGTTCTACAGCTGACAGAGTCACTAGTTTTAAATCTTCGAAACATATTAACGGCCGGTTTTTCAATCACTTGGCCCCTATTTCAACAACTTGACAATTGTCACCTGACACTGACAATTCGCCATACATTGCTTGTTCTAGAAGTTCAGGTGGTTGCTAGGTTACTTGTGGAATCAGCAATGTACGGCGCAATGTATCTGTCAGACAAAATTATCTCCCCTTTTCCCCAGACACACAAAAGAAAAGGACAGCTAACATTTATCTAACAGATATGTTTTATCCGGGGGCTGAAAAATCGGTCCCAAGTGTAACAAGACCGAATAACAAGTACCAATAAAAATTCATTTTCAAAAAGTATACATTTTTAATCAGTACAATAAAAAAATAGAATACTTGACCTTTTGAGTACGTTTAACAAAAATATACACAGTTGGATACACGACTACAACACAATATTAATAAGCAGTATATCGACTTCAGAAAAACGCTCGAAACACACACATATGGCCTCCAAAGGCCACGTTCAGTGCAATGTCAAATCAATGGGATTAGAACCGTTCATTAAACAAATAAAGTAGCAACTTTATTGTTTCGTTGATTATTCGAACAAAAGAAATACAATCCGATCTATGCAACATTTAAACTACTTTCCTTAGAAAACATTTTATATCGAGCCTTATGAGGATAGACAGGGCTGCTCACAGAACTCACCAAATAAGGTTATGTTCATTAATTTATTATAAATTATAACGATTTTTAAACGATATTTAAGCATCTAAAGCGTTATTTATTGACCTATTTCCCTGAACATTTTTACTGAGATAAAACAATGGAAGTCAAAGTTCATGTCACTTCGTTAATAGTGTGTTATGATCACCTAAATATTATTTATATTCATACTTTTGAGCAAATGATTGTTGTTATGACCCCACCACGGTGGAAAACAGAAACTCAAAAATTCAACAGTTAAAAATCAACTGCTTAGTTCATATTTAAATTAACAAATATTAAATTACTACCACCGTCAATTGCGGCAACATCGCATATGAAGCCTATCTTTGCCTACCTTAAAAACTGAGTTATTCTATCGAATAATTGTATATTTTTATCCATAATTGCTGTCATTATTCCTACAAAGAAATCCAAAAATAAACAACAATTATCGAGAAAACTGTATTGTTTTTAAAGGTATGTGTTAGTTTTAGAAACAAGCCAGTTTGAGAGTAGTTTTTATGGAGTCTTTGTACTGCTTTTATTATTATATTGTGACTAAAGGCCCATTTACACAGAGATCCCTGATTAATAATATCGACTAAGGACGATAAAGCGTTAAGTGAGATAGCAGGTAGGTAATGATGGCGTCCCTTTCGTACCTAGCCAAAAAATTACAAAGATTATTACAATTGATAAAAGTGTTCAAATAGCAAATACTATAAGTCAGGATTTAGAGTCTCCAAATATTCATAGTTTTATAAATATTATACTAACCGAATCCTATAGTGTTTAGTATAACTATGTATATAATATATAAAATATTTGTACACTCTAAGTATGAAAGAAAACGCCTATACCTCTCACTTTAGTTGAGACGATACGTTATAAAATTACACATTAAAAAATAAACTCTTAAGAAAATAAAGAAGCCAAATAAAAGTATTTACAAGTCTTTGGATACAGGATTATATAAAAACCTTTTAGGAAATAAACATACGTACATTTGCTAGATATCATTTTAACGCATTCACTGCCAACAATTTCGTAGTGCTACGCTCGCCGTGGTTTTCCCGCTAAACAGCGGAAAGCGCCTGCGAAAAGAGCGCCCGCTACTCTGGTTCTTGGCAGTGAAAGTGTTAGTCATTTAGTGCGTCATGCGCATAGAAAGGGTTAAGTCGTTATAGCAAACACATCGCTCTCAAGTGTAGGGTTTTGTTGCCATTTTAAACATTTTCTTATGACTTTATGACCCATCCCATCTACTAAGCATGTTAGAAATCCATGTTGTAACAATATTTCTAATGAGATGTGTCATGTCCAGAGATCGGAACGATAAATGCCTAAAATTTACATATACACGGAAAATAATAAGCAAAAGTATGGAATCGGCTTCAAAAAAAATTATTTTAATTTAATAGAAATACTTGCTATTAAGTTTAGCGATTCGGAGAGCTATATCGGTTACCTTGGTTCTGCTGCCGATAGCCTCATTTCTGATGCGATCACGCAGATAAATTCCCAACATAGCCCTCTCCATTGCCCTTTGGGTGACTTTGAGCCTTCTTATGAGGCCCATAGTAAGCGACCACGTCCGCTGCGCTGCACGTGCGCTGGATGCGGGCGGCGCAGAACCGGTCATTGTGGCACTCTTTGGGGGAGGCCTATGTCCAGCAGTGGACGTCTTTCGGCTGATATGATGATGATGATGACTTGCTATTTCGTGATACTATTTTTAATTGGTTAATTTATATAGTTATTAATAAAATTGAATAGATTCCGCCTCCATACAAGTCAACATCAACTCCGACGCCAAAGTTTAGGTATTTATCTATCCGATTATCTGAACCCTGGCCATGTTGTCTCCTGGATAACGGGCCAGAATAACAACAATAAATAGCTTATTGACCCATGTATGACACCTATTTCAGTATAGTAAACAAAAAGAGATAATTATTATTAAATTAGTCGAATTATTTTTAGATATCTTAGAAGAATTATTTTGATGAACCAAGACACTTTCATTATTCAGTAAAAATCAAATTGCTATAAATAATCACATGTTTACAGATAATGGACGATTTTTAAAAACATATTTCCAAAAAGAATTATGACACCGAATAGCTTCATCACGGTATAACATTTTCTCGATAATATTCTATCGCTATTTTCTGGTGTCCTGCCTATTTCACCGACAAACGTTTCACCGAATGCATGGTTTCGCCGAATTTTCGTATCATCGAATTTCTGTTACTCAGAAACCGTTAACTTTCAAGGTTAATTCTAAAAGGTAATTCTGTAGAACCCATTAGATTAGGTTAGGTTTGTTTTATAACATCCCTTTAAGGTGTAGAGATTCTGTAAAAAAAATTGGTTTCGATGAAACGAAAATTTTGCGAAACATACATTCGATAAAACAATTGTCGGTAAAACAAGGTACAGTCGAGTTCTCCAATATCTACACAGACAACCTTTCAAAAATATCTATACAGAGCCTTTATTGTTACTGACATAAAACACATGTGTAGATATTTTTTAAAGGTTGTCTGTATAGATATTGGAGAACTCGACTGTACAACCCTATCTTCTATATCACTGATTATAACTTCGTCGTACAATTCTAAAAAGTAATGTCATTCACATAAGTCCGAAGTTAAGGATTCATTAGTACAATGTCGCAAGGTGTCACCTCAGGTATTGTTGTACGTGACTGTACCTCCCAAAACTTATTTCATGTACTTTAATAGAAAACACTAGAATACCTAGCGTCTATTAAAATGAAGACCGCCATACATATTGGGGAACTAAGACTCAAACGAAAACCAATTCCAAATTCGAATACTTGCAAACTATTATGATTTTTCTTTCCAATTTCGAAAAAACTGCTGCTTTTTTACAAATATTATATTATACAGTGTGCTATTTCATTGGTGATATCACCAATTAAATAACAGCCTGTATGTCACTCCTACGATTAAGAGGAATGCAACGACACCTCATATGTCGAAATCCGTCAAATGGTTTAGGCTGTAGAGCGTGCCAAAGAACAACACATACACAAGAGACATACACACGTACAGATATTGCATAATTAGTCTCCATCGTATTTTCTCGGAAACGTTCGTATTTGTCTCGCTACTTCAGTCAACCTCAGTGCTTTTTGTACCGAGACTGACTGAAATAGCATGACACGTTCGTACGTTTCCGTGAAAATACGATGGGAAATAATTACGCACTACATCTGTAGATACATACATACATACGCTCGAAAAACATAACCCTCCTTCGGCATTCTTTTTAAATGACGGGCTAAGTCTGTGCGTTTGTTTGCCACCGTTTTGAAACAAATTACTTTTTACAATTGTACGACTATGCCCATAAAATTTTATAATATATCAAATATGTATTTGTACATAAAATATTCAGGTAATATGGGTAACAAAATGTGTCATTATATGTTAGAGGGTTTACACACAGCGAGTTTTGCAGTGGTACAAAGGCGCGTTTTAAACGCGCGTCTAGAATGCGACTTTAGCCGTAGATCTGTCAAAATCACCTGCATCGCGTGTGTCGATGCAAAAAGTCGTGTGTAATATTAATATTCTTATCCCATGTACAAACGCCAACACAGTTAACTGGTCCTGTATTCATATAAAACCTTATTACAATGCACATAAAGTGCACGGACGGTCAGTTAGCTGTGTTGCCGATAGTACAGTCAAGTGCAAAAATATGTATCGATTTAATCCTCTCACAAATATGTGCCGAAACCATCCGCTGACATGAGAGCGATGGGTCATATTTTATGAGTAAGTTATTAATATAAGTTATATGCACCCATATTTCGACACTCAGCCGTACATAGGAGTCAAGCGCTCTTACAACGCAACGTTGATTTCACACTGGATATTTAAACGCTCTCTAACCGCTCAAAATTTGGCGTTTGTGGGGTTTGTTGCAGCGGCAAGGTATGCATGCTAGATATAAAACGTACAGTCAGAGGCGAATTATATATGGAGAGCATCCTAGGCAAACACCTCATCTGCACCCCTGTAGCGGCAATAGATAAAGATTTAGTTTTTACTAAAAAAAAAATATCGCCCTTTTGGAACCCATCGCTTGCCTAGTTTGCCTATATGGATAATCCGTCTCTACGTACAGTTTGTCTAGGCCGAAACATCGCCCAAATCTAGATTTAAGCGCTTCATTAACCGCCATGAATCCACACTAGACGTCTAGTGTGAAAATTCAGTCGTTCAAACTGGGTTGCTCTTTCGTCGGCCGCTTAGGGATGAAAGAGACAGTCATCAGGTCGTCCTCTTCTTGCAGCAGACATCCGTCGCTCAGTTTGTGCCTATTGAACAATCTGGAACACGAATTTGATGATTAATTAAACATATTTATAAACGATAGCCTTGTATATTGGTCGCACTGCGCGCATAGCGCTGGCAACCACTATATTGACCATGGGTACAATTTGAAATGAACGTGCTTTGAAGTGACAACCAATATCTGTTTTTTTGTATCCAAAAAAAGTCAAGTTTCGAAATATGATAGTAATGACAGATGTTTTTAAGTGATTGGAAGTCATGGCCTCTAAAACAGAAGCCATTTTTATTTTTCCATTTGGGTCGAAAAACAATGTAGTTTTTACAAAAAATAAAGCTACAGGGTGTTAGTAAAAGATCAAACGCAAATAGAAACTTTCAAATAGCAAAAACCTTAAAAAACACACGAAAACAACACGAGCCTTCACCGAAAAACACAAACTATCAAACACTTGTTAGCCAACACCTCCACCTCGAAAAACCGCTTTGGGTCCGTTGCAATGTAATTTCATTTTGCCTAATACTCCAATACTTCTAGATATAAAAATTACTTAGAGTCGAAACGCCCAAATCCCAAAATGCCTTATTTGTTTTCTCAAAACACTGGACTCACTTAATGTATGGTGTTTTGAGATTGTGAGGTGTGTAGAGTAGATTGTAGATTAAGTTTATACGCGATTGCCTCAGAAGAAGGGTTATGTTTTGTCGAGCGTATGTATGTATGTGGACAGTCAGCAATGACCTACACAGATCCTTATCGCCTTGAAATTAGAGTTCGTGTGTAGATCATTTTGAGTGCTAGAACTGCTTAGCAACTTCTGTTGCTATTTAATTGAAAAAAGACACTTGGCATTTTGAAAAAAAAAACATTTCACTTGTGTAAAAGCATTAAGAGTCCGCAGTAAGCTTGGCCGAATTTCACCTTCCCATACAAACGTAGTTACGCTCTCATTTTAAAACTACGTGTTGGATTGTAACGAAACTTTGCATATACAATGACATGAAGTATATCTAAAGGGTGAGTACTATTAAATTGTCGCTAACATTTTCCGTTCTATTTTTCTGACCTTGCAACCTGTTTTGATAAAACTTTTCAGATATGAAATTTAAAACTTTGTTTCATCTTAGGTTTAAACAAAAACATTTATTAGTTTGTATCCGTCAAGATGTCATCAAGAGAAAAAAGCGTTCGCGAATTAATTCTGCAAAAATTTTCAGTAAATCCCAATGTATCTACTTCGAAGCTTGCGAAATCGTGCCATACAAGTCAGAGAACAGTGCCAAGGACCCTTAAAAGGTTAAAACAAGGTTTAACTACTGAAAGAAAGTTGCGAGAGGGTAATCCGACAAGAAAACGGAACAAAAAGTTAGAGTCAAGGGTGTGTAGGTTATTTGATCAAAATCCAGCTATCTCTTCTCGAGATGTGGCCAAAAAAGTTGGTACTAGTCAAACAAATGTACAGAAAATAAAAATAAAGTGCGGTATTTCTTCTTACAAAAAGCAAAAAGCCCCGAAAAGAACGGTAGAACAATATAACAGAGCAGTTAGACGCTCTAGATTACTGTACACCCTGTTAGTTCAAAATACAGGTTGCTTAATTATTGATGACGAAACTTATGTAAAGGCTGATTTCAAATCGATACCAGGAAATCAATACTATTCTTCTCGCAACGTCCCGGGTCTGCATGAATCAGAAAAAGTAATTCCAGTGGAAAAATTCGCAAAAAATTCCTCGTGTGGCAAGCGATATGCCAGTGCGGCATGCGGAGTTCGCCCTTTGTAACCATTGGCACTGTCAACACGGATATTTATATATCCGAATGCTTAAAAAAAAGATTATTACCGCTCATAAAAAAGCACATTTCTTCGACATTCTTCTGGCCCGATTTAGCGAGCTGTCACTATTCATCCCGAGCTTTAGAGTGGTATAACCTGAATTCTGTCGATGTAGTACCGAAGAATACTAATCCGCCAAATTGCCCAGAACTACGGCCGATAGAGAAATACTGGGCAAATATTAAAACAAAGTTGCGTAAAACGTGCCAGCCGGCCACATCATTACCTGATTTCAAAAAAAGTGGATGAAATGTACTAAGCTGATCACAAATGATTCTGTGCAAAATTCTATGAAACGCGTCAAGAGTAAAGTTCGAAAATTCTCTCATCGTGCTCTGATCAAAGAATAAAATTGTGCTTACGGATCTATTTTATCTTAAACTTTATTATAATAAAGAACTTTGACTAACTTGTATGTTATTTCTTTTAGTAAACTTGAATTGAAAAGGCGACAATTTAATAGTACTCACCCTTTATGTCTGTAATTAGTTTATATGATTCCAGTTTATAAAACAAACGAAATACAGCAAAAACAAGTTTTGTATGAAAAACTTAAATTCGCTGTATTTTTTTACTATGATTATCTGAAGCTACATAAACTAATTACAGACATAGATATACCTCATGTCATTGTATATGCAAAGTTTCGTTACACTCCAACACGTAGTTTTAAAATGAGAGCGTAACTACGTTTGTATGGAGAATCGAGCTTACTGCGGACTCTTAACATTGTATCACTCAGCCAGTCAGTTTTGAGGAAAATAATAAGTAATTCTAGTATTTGGGCATTTTGATACTCAGTTATTTTGAGATCTACAAGAATCAGGCAACACGAAATTACGTTGTACGTTGCAGCGAATCCAAAGTTCGACGAACAAACACGAAAA
Source organism: Epinotia bilunana (assembly GCA_947049275.1). NCBI lineage: Eukaryota > Metazoa > Arthropoda > Insecta > Lepidoptera > Tortricidae > Epinotia > Epinotia bilunana. The sequence continues at coordinate 2,470,238 of OX346279.1, read as the reverse complement.
TATGCAAAAAATCGTAATACTACACACCAATATAACTACACCTTTAGCAGTGATGATTTCCAGACTCCGTTCTTGCTATAAGAGTGAAATAAATAGTGTACTAACATTAGTAAAGTGCGAGTGGGAAGCGACTATACCCTCCTGAGACCATTACACAGTGATTATTATTATGTCAATATTATTGACGTCCGTTGGGCGAAAGGGTTCTCGAGTGACCACGTACCGGAAGGCGCGGCGTGGGTAGACCCACAAGGACTGATGACCTGGTAAAGGTCGCGGGAGTCCGCTGGACGCGGGCGGACGACATGTCAGTGTGGCATTCTTTGGGGAAGGCCAATGTCCAGCAGTGATCTTTCGGCTGATATGATGATGATCAATATTATTGCGGTCTCCAAAATTAAGGTTTCTGCTTCAATACACGTCAATATTTGCGATAAACATATCGTGATACGAGGTATCGTGAAATAATCACTCTGCAAATGGTGCCATACAAAAAATACAATCTAATTTGAATTCGGAGTAGCGGTTCGGATCGGTTTAGAATTTATATTTGTTCTAGAACGATCGAAGTAAACCAAAGAAAATCTAGTCTATTACAATTTTATTTAACTTGACGGCGTGCGAGCTCTCTCGATTTTTCTCGCACTATCCGTCTCTCTCTTATTAGAACACTTAGAACAAAAGGTGCGAGAAAAATCGAGAGTATGTCGCGGCCGTCCCATGATAGCCGTGCTGGGCCTCAGGAGGATATACAGTGTTTTTGTGAAGTCTAAATATAGATATTAGATAATGTGTATAATTATAAGTAATTGATTGAATCAGGTGCTACTTTGTCTAAGTAATTGATTGAATCAGGTGCTACTTTGTCTAAGTAATTGATTGAATCAGGTGCTTCTAAGTCCATGGTAAGTTACGAGAACAATATTCCTCTGTTATTCCGCAAAAAAACGTAAATAAATAAATAATAAAATCAATTTGTGGAATATCTCACTACCAACTAGGCTACAGAGGTCGTCATTGTGCGGAAACATCTCCTGCCAGTATCTCCTGGTCATGCCTCGTTGAGCTTTTGTCATTATTGGTGGCGGTTTGCTGTAATACGGGTGTAGACTCGAAAATTATTATTAATCCAAAAAAAAGAAGGCAAAAAATATGCCTAGCGACGAAAATCCCATTCAAACATCTCAAAGAATTAAGAAGCTACAACCGATTTAATGTTGCTTGTTAGAGAGAGAAAACGCAGTGTGTGACGTCACATTACACGAGGCTGCCGGGGGGCCGCGTCGAACACGACGTCACAAACTACAAGCGTCATCATAAAACTTTGGACACTTATAACTTCGTGATTATTTAAACTTTTGCGTTGATTGTTCCTCCATTTGACTACATTTTCCATTTGAATCCTTTTTCGAGAAAATATGACATTGTTGATTATTTTATCTAGTGTACACCCCTATTGTTCGCACGTGGGGAAGGAACGCATTAACTGCATGCAAATATACGCAAATAGTGCATCTCCTTGTCGCTAATAGATCTAGTCCGTGAGCCCACTTCTAATACACCCACGTCTCATGACAACACGATAAAATACATGGCAGCAGGTCGAGAAAGTTGTGCTGGGCAACGGTCAGAAGATTATCGCACCTGAAATTAATTTTAAAATCCTTCACTTCCGGTCAAAATTTGTATGGGTAGGTATAATTTACATGCGGCATAATTTAGCCCTTTAATCGTAGAGAGAGTAAACCCAAGTCTGTCAGTCTTGAAATGGATCGAATACTTGGCAGACGGTGCCAAAGGTGGCACTGTTATTGACGTCCGTTCGGCGGAAAGGTTCTCGAGTGACCACGCACCGGGAGGCGCGGCGTGGGCGCGGGAGTCCGCTGGACGCGGGCGGAGGACCGGTCAGTGTGGCACTCTTTGGGGGAGGCCTATGTCCAGCAGTGATCTTTCGGCTCATATGATGATGATCAATATTATTGCGGTCTCGACCTGCTGCCATGCATTTTATCGTGTTGTCGTGGGTTTATTGGGAGATTTGGGAGTGGACTCACGGACTAACCTGCACGGTTTTTTAGTGGAATAGCAAAGGAATATTGTTCTCGTAAATTGTAACATATTGTATTGTTATAATAGTAACTAATTATAGTGCTTTATATTACACGCTTCTGATCTACATCTATGTATCTAATTGTTATAAATGGAAGAGATACCTAAAATGGACCCGATTCCACAGTGGCCTCTAAACTTCCTAATTTTATTTAGGTGTCGCTAAAACACTTTGCTATTCTATGAGCAGCTGTCATATTCAAATGACAGCGCTAATTTGAATCTGACGTTTGTTATTTTAGGCGGTCTATACAAACTTACTTAGCTGCCTAAATGCTATTCTAAATATGTCGTTTTCAATCTGCCGCCTTAATTATGTCAAAAAATTAGACAATTTAGTTTTAGGCTAGTAGAATCGGGTCCAATGTGGCAGTAAACTATATATTAGGGATGAACAACCTTTCCTGTATTGAGATATTTTTTTCAATATATCATGGACTAGATCTCAGTATTGATAGACTAGGACTTTTATCAATATGCCCGCGTATTGTAGAACGTAGGCAAAACCCACAGGATAAAATATAGCTTCTGTCCATCCGGAACCCATTTCTATACACAGGTGAAGGAATATTCGAATACGGATAAGTGGTTCTGGAGATCCCTAAATATTATGACTTTTTTAACCAAAGTTTGCTTTTGTGTCGGATTTTGTTGTTGGCTGCTTTTGTGTTAAGCACAACACAAAATCTGTTTTACACGCAATACAAAATGCAACACAATAGCAGATTATGGTTGAAATAAAACCGGCCAAGTGCGAGTCGGACTCGCGCACGAAGGGTTCCGTACCATTATCTATAAAAACGGCAAAAAAATCACGTTTTTGTATGGGAGCCCCCCTTAATTATTTATTTTATTTTGTTTTTAGTATTTGTTGTTATAGCTTATTGCTTATTGTATTGATACTTTATTTTAGTTACATAAGTGAATGACTTGCTTATTGCATAGCTGCATGCAATGATTTTTGTACACCTGCATTGCGGGTAAAACATAGTGCTCTAATAATTATATCTGTTCATGTAACATCTTTCACTGTTACCTATGTTTAACAAAATAAATATTCTGATTCTGATAGCGGCAACAGAAATAAGTACATCATTTGTTAAAATTTCAACTGTCTAGCTATCACGGTTCATGAGATACAGCCTGGTGACAGACAGACGGACGGACAGCGAAGTGTTAGTAATAGGGTCCCGTTTTTACCCTTTGGGTACGGAACACTAAAACGGCGAAAAAAACACGTTTGTTGTATGGAAGCCTTCTTAAATATTATTCTATTCGGTTTTTTAGTTTTTGTTGTTATAGCGCCAAAAGAAATGAGCGGTTCTCAAAAAAAAATGCCACTACATTTTTTCGGAGATTTTCTGCAACTTTTACGTTATTTCTACCCAAAATCACGATGTCTTTCCATCCCAATAGGAGAAAAAAAGTGTCCCAAAATGTTCATACATTTTTTAACTTTCCTATTGTGTTAGCACCATAGAAAGTGTATGGTAAATGGTAACACAATAGGAAAAATATCTTTGGGACAGTTTTATGGTCCTACCAGGGTCGAAAGAGCTCCTGATTCTGAGTGGAAATAGTTAACATAAAATTCCTAGAAGTACAATTAATAATAGTGGCATTTTTTTTGAGAAACGCTCAAATACATCATCCGTGAAAATCAACTGTCAAACTATCACGGTTCATGAGATACAGCCTGGTGCCTTAGTAATAGGTTCCCGTTTTTAACCTTCGGGCACGGGACCCTAAAAAGGAGTGATCATTTTGACGGCTCTAGGCCCTACATACACACTGACAAAGCTCGGTAACTTGCAGAATGCGGCCCGTTAGGCGAGAATCGTACATTAGTCGTGTGGTGGAACAGCAGTTAAAGGTACTAACTTGGCAATAGGTGAGTTTCCACGATCCCCCACGTCCACTCTCTCGTCCAGTCCTCGGTGCACCGACACGCTGTCCAGGTCCTCCAGCCGCACGGATTGAAGGTATTCCGGGGTGCGCAGCTCCTTCAGAGTTGGCTTTCTGAAACTGCACACAAAAAGTTGAAAACCCCCCGGCATTTTCAATTCAAACAAATGGATATATTTATCTATGACACAAAAAAAAACTAAACGAAAATCGGTCCATCCGTGTGGGAGCTACGATACCACAGACAGATACACAGATAGGTTTATATAGAGCCTTATTACAATGCTCTTAAGTCAGTGAGCTGTGTTGTCGATAGTACACAGACACGTTAAACTTATAACGCCCCTCTCTTTGCGTCGGGGGTTAATAACGATTTATATATGCGAATAGTTGGATTTGCACTCGGTGTCTATTTGTTTTTTATCAAAATAAATTTCTGTCAATAAAATTTTTTTTGGTACAGTCAAGTGCAAAAATATGTATCGACTAGCTTCTGCCCGCGACTTCGTCCGCGTGGGACTCGTTTGAATATCGTAGCTCCATACAAACTTAGGGACTGATTTGCGGGATAAGAACTATGGCCTTACCCGGGACTCAAGCTATGTCTATACCACATATCACCCGTACAAACTTTGCACCCCTATTTAACCCGCTTAGGGGTGGGGTTTTCCAAAACCCAAAAAAATACTTTTTTTGTATTGTAATAAGGATACACACAGTTTCAAGTCTCTCACTTAAAATTTTACTCCATCCCCATACAAATTTTCAACCAAAAACCAAATTTTTGATCCCTGAGGGTGGAATTTTCAAAAATTCCTTTTCAGTAGGTACTTACGTTATATAAACTACCTATTGTGAAAAATCAGCTTTCTAGGTTCAACGGTTTGGGCTGGGCGTTGAATTAAGGCAGTCAGTCGGTCAGTCAGGACTTTTACATCTATATATATAGATTTACATACATACATACATACATACACGCCTTTATTCCCAAAAGGGGTAGGCAGAGCACATGAAACGTATATTCCAGCGCCACTTTTAGCATAAATGTGGATATAAAAGATCGACAAAATGTGATATTGCTGTGATAGGTTGCTAGCCCATCGCCCACAACACACTTCAACCCTGGTCCCTTAGTCGACTTCATAGATTTCATAGTTTCATAAATATGTACCGAAATCTCAGTCCGCTAACATTAGAGCTATGCTATGGGACATATTTATGAGTAAGTTGAATGTAACCATATTTTTACACTTGATTATGCAAGCTTGTATAGCCAACTGTACTTTTCTGTATACCATCATCAACTACTCATTGAGACGATTCTAACGAGCCCAAACTCAACGGGGTTGCGACGGTTAAATACTGAATTCCCATGGCCACCTTCTGTCTCCATCATCAGATCAGCTCGATGGCACCATAATATTGAATTGTCATCCAAACTATAGTTATACCCAAAATTTCAGCTCAATCGGTCACCGGGAAGTGGGTCAAATTTAACTTGCAAGATTTGACGGACAACTTACTTACATACTTACAAACTTTTATACTTACGTACGAACAAGTCAAGTTAATATAAAGCTTGTAAATATAACCGGACAAGTGCGAGTCGAAATCGCCCACCGAAGGTTCTGTAGTTGATAACAGATTTAATAATTTTTAATTTAATTTTCAGATTTCCCCTGTACTTGTGGTATAAATATTACTAGCCAAATTTCATAGCTTTAGGTCAACGGAAAGTACCCTGTAAATTGTGATTCCCTTGAGAGTGTCGAAATATACGTTTTTTGCGGTATAAACGGCCGTATCACGCCATCTATCACTGCAATATCAAATTTTGTCGATCTTTTATACCCACATTTATGCTAAAAGTGGCGTTGGAATATACGTTTCATGTGCTCTGCCTACCCCTTCTGGGAATAAAGGCGTGAATGTATGTATGTATTTATGTAAACGGCCGTATCTTTTTTTTACGTTAACGTAGATTTTACGTAAACCTGATTTAACACAGCTTCAAGGGAGTGTAGACTTGAGTACAGTACGATTACTGTTAGTTAAGACCTGACAGATGGATTGCCTTCATTTAATTTTCAAGTTTAATTTCATACAAATAAAGCATTTTTCAGAATACTGTTACCCACATCTACCGATCTAGTAATAACTATTTTATTTGTATAAGATTAAAGTTGAAAATTAAATGAAGGCAATCCATCTGTCAGGTCTTAACTAACAGTAATCGTACTGTATATGATTTTAACTTCAACTAGATACCTCCACGCGACATTGCAAATTAAACAAGCACCTGTTTCAAATGGGTATGAAACAGGGCGCAACTTGCAGGTTCTGCCAGGAGACAGAGGAAACAGCAATGCACATTCTCTGCTACTGCGGAACTCCATCAGCTCCATGAGTGTTCCACTCATGCACAAAAGAAGTATCCACCTAGGGCGGCAGATAGTGCACCCAGAAGAGGTACAACATATCACCGCCCAAAGAATCTGGAACTTCCTAGAGGCAACGGGTCTTAACGGTGAAATATAAACAAAGGGCTGTAAGGTAAGGCCCACAATAACACACACACTACAATATTATTCTTTTTAGTTGTTATTTGCACTGCCCACAATCTTTTCCGCTTTGCCTTAAGGTTTGACTGGTAGAGAATGCCATTTGGCATTAAGTCCGCCTTTTGTACGATAAGTTTTCTTTTGTGCAATAAAGTTTAAATAAATAAATAACACACAATAATAATAATAACTCCACGCGTTCCCGAGATAAAGGATCTTGACAGACAGACAGACGGACAACAAAGTGATGCCACAAGGGTTTCGTTTTTTTCCTTTTGAGGTACGGAACCCTAAAAGCGCAAGTCGTGTAAAAGCTATAAATGCAATGTACTCACGTCTTAAGTAGCAAGCTCGAGCACACGACAGAGACGGAACTCATCGCCATGGCTGCCGACGCCATCCACGGTTGGAGCTGCAAATAAATGACACGAGACGAATATATATTACGTTCCACCAGACCATAAAGCTGGAATCTGGGTTTTTGGAACACATTGTTCCAACAACTGGATTATTATTCCAGCCAATGAACTGACAACTTGTATGGAAAAAATGACAATTTTGGAAATAATTTGTATTAGCTTACTTTTATGTGTAACGGATATATTATCAATTAAATAGTTACCCAGCGACAGAATCCGACAAAATTTCAGACATCATTAAAATTATAGCCTCAACTAGCTCTCAAAAGTCAGAAAAAATATTAATAAATATTTTTGTCTATTTTGGTTCATTATACATTTGCTCTAATATATTTAGATTATCTTGAATATTTAGATACATCATTAAAAAAAGACCATCATCATTTAAATCTACATAATTACTTCCGGGTGGAAAGTTTGCCGGATTCTTGAATAAAGCATCTTAGAATAACATTTTAAAATTAAATTAAACAAAAAAACGCTATTATAAATTAATATTTTTCAAAACCGTATTTTTCCTGGAGTGCACTGTGGCGTGAGTAAGTCGAAACTATTTTCAAAAAACCCGACTGCTTATTAAAATTGTATAGCCTATTTTTAATTATACCCTAATTTAAAAAAAAAAACAAGTTATTTTTACCCGACTGCCTCATAATCGTGTGTGACATATTTGAAAAGACCCGTTGGGTTTTGTGAAAAATCTTATGGTCTCACTTGTTACTTAAATGCTTTGCTTTTTTTACATAAACACTCACCTGAAGCCCGAACACGGCGAGCGCGCCGCTCGCGAGCGGAATGCCGAGCAAGTTGTACACGGACGCGAACAGGAAGTTGAGACGCACGCGGCGCACGCACGCGCGGGAGAGCGAGAGGCACGCCGCCACGTCCAGAAGGTCATTCTAATAAATCAATGACGATGTTGATTACACAATGACGAAAATGATCGTAATTACGACGTTGGCAACAATGACAATGTCGATCGTAATGATGACCATAACTAAAATTACGATGTTGGTCATAATCCATACTAATATTATAAATGCGAGTGTGTCTGTCTGTCTGTCTGTCTGTTACCCCTTCACGCTTAAACCGCTGAACCGATTGAGATGAAATTTGGTATGGATATAGTTTGAATCCCGGGGAAGGACATAGGATAGTTTTTATCCCGGAAATCATCCCCTGAGGGGGTGAAATGGGGGATGAAAGTTTGTATCGAGCTACGTTATAAACGAGTTCCACGCGGACGGAGTCACGGGCAGAAGCTAGTGACGTTATAAAATACAGTGACGATGTTGACTACAATGATGTTAATAATACGGAAGATTTTGATTACAGAATGAACAAGTTGATTATAATGATAATGTCGACTACAATGACGATCTTGATCATGTAATGACGATGTTGACTACCATGACGATATAGATCATGTAATGACGATGTTTACTACTTTGACGATATAGATCATGTGATGACGATGTTGACTACTATGGCGATATAGATCATGTAATGACGATATTGACTACTATGACGATATAGATCATGTAATGACGATGTTGACTACTATGACGATATAGATCATGTAATGACGATGTTGACTACTATGACGATATAGATCATGTAATGACGATGTTTACTACTTTGACGATATAGATCATGTGATGACGATGTTGACTACTGTGACGATATAGATCATGTAATGACGATGTTGACTACTGTGACGATATAGATCATGTAATGACGATGTTGACTACTATGACGTTATAGATCATGTAATGCCGATGTCGACTACTATGGCGATATAGATCATGTAATGACGATATTGACTACTATGACGATATAGATCATGTAATGACGATGTTGACTACTATGACGATATAGATCATGTAATGACGATGTTGACTACTATGACGATATAGATCATGTGATGACGATGTTTACTACTATGACGATATAGATCATGTGATGACGATGTTGACTACTATGACGATATAGATCATGTGATGACGATGTTGACTACTATGACGATATAGATCATTATAACAATGTTGACTTCGATGAGTATGCTGATCATAATTCTTTATTCATTTATTGCTAACAATGAGTAATTTTACAATGCTGTTCATAGTGACAACGTTGATTTCAATGACGATATTGATTAGGCAATGACCAAACTAAGGAAGGGGGTGAATTGGAAATTATCGCGTGCTTTGAAACGCCGTTCTGACTAGATTAAGAAACAATGAGGTCTGATTTTCAGATATATGATTGTTTATCTGATTTAATCGATACACGATTGCCTAAAATTCCAAAGTTGGGTCTTTATTTTCCTTTTTTTACTCAAACAATACATTACATAGTTTTTATGTCATCTAAAATCTCATTAAATGAAATATAAATAATTCTTCGCTAAGTATTTAACGAAATTTCTCGAAAAAAGCCATTCCCGAAGAGTGTTGCATCTCTTTTTCTCGTGCGCGGAAGGCATAAGCGTGTCTCTGTCAAGGGGGCGCGGTCGACTCGAATCAAGGCATCCCTTTAATCATAATGGCGAGGTTGATCACAATGAGTCCGCCTTACCCGCATGAGCACCAAGTCAGCCGCCTCGACGGCCACATCCGTCCCGCTCGCGATCGCGATCCCGACGTCCGCCTGCGCAAGCGCCGGGGAGTCGTTCACGCCGTCGCCCACCTGACACACACACATACACAGTACACACATTAATGTATGCGTAGATAGATGATTTAAAAGGAGTCCTAAAAGTGATAGAGGTATATTTACCAAATTCAATATTATGGTACCATCGAACTGATCTGAGTAAGTAAGTAAGTAAGTAAAATCTTTATTTGCACGATTTTAGGTAAAGACAGATCACAAACAGGTACAAACGACACCACTGTTAACTGACCATCCTGTTTATATAGAACCTTATTACAATGCACTTAAGGTGCACCGATGGTCAGTCAGCTGTGATGTCGATAGTACAATAGAGGTATCACTAAAAATCTACCTTAAAGGCATGCAAATTATGAAATCATCTAGCTACCTACTTATATTCTAGGAACTTTTGAATACTGTAGAAACATTTTTCTATCAACCATTTTTTTAAAGCCTTCTTAAATTGTATAAAAGGCAAGGGCTTTTATTAAATCTGGAACTTTATTATAAATTTTTATACACATTAAATATGCGTTTTTTGCAACGAATGAAAGATTAGTTGCTGGAACATATAGCTTATTGCGGTATATTACGACATATTTCTTTAAAAATCTGATGATGGAAACAGGTGGCCAATTCAGTATTTAACCCACGTAACCCCGTTGAGTTTGGACTACAACGTTTTAATGATGACAGAAAAGTACCGTTGGCAATAAAAGCTTATGCCAAAAAAAGAAAATTCCGACAGAAACGTATTTAGGTACTCACCATGGCGACTTTCTGCCCCTGGTCCTGCAGTTTCTGTATCATGGCGACCTTGTGCGAGGGCAGCACCTCCGCGTACACCTTGTTAATGCCCACCTGAGCACACGATATTGGAATTACGTTCCTTGGTCCATTGAATAAAAGGCCAGTAAGGCACTGGTCCCACCGCCGGCTAGTAAGCTAGAAAAGTTGGGCGAGTAACGGTTCATTGCGTGCTGACCAGGCACAGTGTGATCAATCGACCTTTACAGATCCGCAATGTAATGCTACTCGCCCAACTTTTCTAGCTTACTATTAGCCGGCGGTGGGACCAATGCCTAAAAGGGTAATACTAAACCCACAGAGTATGAAAACCGACCGTGTCACTTTTTTCTACCTACTGTGCCGTCACACGGGCGAATTAGTGATCTGAATTCCCCGTCGTCCGTGCAAAATCGATTCTGCAATAAGGCATTTTCTTAAATAGTCCGCAGTAAGCTCGGCCGAATTTCACCTTTCCATACAAACGTAGTTACGCTCTCATTTTAAAACTACGTGTTGGATTGTGACGAAACTTTGCATATACATTGACATAAGGTATATCTATGTCTGTAATTAGTTTATATGGTTTCAGTTTATAAAACAAACGAAATTCCATGAGGCAATTCAAAATCTTAAAATACGTTTGTATGGAGAATCGAGCATACTGCGGACTTAATATTCACGCACTACCGGCTACCACAACAGACGCGCGCGGAATGTCAGTCGGAGTGCCAACTCGGAGTCCGAATTCGGACACGCGAAGTAGAAGCATTTGCGTGATCTATGTATATATATATATCTGTGACTAAACCCGATATCCATAAAATGCGTCTGATAAATAAAATGTTCTTTTGTCCCTTTTTTACGAACACAAATGTCGAAGTGACAGACGAAGACAAACGAATTTGAGAGCCCTAAAAATAATATTAAGTATAGCAAATTATAGCTTTATGTTAACCCATAAAAAATAATCATAACTATAGGACCTACGTTGCCGTAAATTTATATTTTTTTAAGACCTTTAAACCACGCTGCACCGACGCCGCGCGCCGAAAATGATTATTTAAGTACGTTATCAGTTTTTGAATAAACACTAACAGTTACCTCGTAATCTTGAATGTAAAAGCAAGCATTTTGCAAAATACGCTCGTCTGTAGGCGTAAGGGCCCCTAACATTAAGTTCACCTGTCTAGCGATGGCGACAGCAGTCTTCCTGTTGTCGCCGGTGAGCAGGCACACCTCCAGACCCATCTTCTTAAGGCAATACACCGCCAGGTGTGCCTCGGGCTTCACCTCGTCCGACACACCTATCGTGCACACTAGTTGGTCTGCAACATAAATTAAAGTTCGCGACGATTCGGGACGACTTTCGTACAATCAACATCGTAAACATGTACAAACAAATAGAGGCGAGAGTATTGCGGTAATTAATAGACCTTTTTTTTTGTACCGAGACTGACTGAAACAGCAAGACAGTGTTTAATGTCGTTATCAGGTGACAATTGTCAAGTTGGTGAAATAGGGGCCAGGCTTCTTAAACGGTGCAGGAGGCGAATGCCTGGATTCGAGTCAATTCGCGCAAACCACGCCCTCTTGTGAGAGTACCGCTTAAGCCTTTCACACACGTAAAACAGAGATACAACACTTCGAGAATTGCTTTATTGGACAAGATAAATACCTACCTTAGTTTATTCACATTTCAATAAGTGAGATTTTAGATGAGGTAAAATAGGTAGAAACGACAACACTGTTAACTGATCATCCTGTGTTTATATAGAACCTTATTACAATGCACTTAAGGTGCACCGATGGTCAGTTAGCGGTGTTGTCGATAGTACAGATGTGGTGCATAACTGTTTTCCATCGTATTTTCACGGTACGTACGTGTCTTGCTGTTTCAGTCAGTCTCGGTGCAAAAAGCACTGAGGTTGACTGAAGTAGCGTGACAAATACGAACGTTTCCGAGAAAATACGATGGAAACTAATACGGATGATGACTAAATTTTTTTTAAGATGTCATTCACAACAGTTTTAGGACAGGAACAAATGTTTGTATGGGAGCAACTACAATTAAAGAACATAAATACCCAAAAAATTTAGACAAAGATTGACCTCGCTGGCGGCAGCGCAAAACGCTTCATACTGATAGACAGACAGGTATGACGTCACAACCGACATTTGTTAGTATAAAGTACATTTATCAGGTAAATTGTTGTTTCGGTCGCGAAATACTGCGAAGTACATAGTTTTCATACAATTTTGTTTCTATAAAAGCGTAAAGATTCTATTGGTAACTTTAAATGTACTCTTGGACAATAAAAAAATGCATATTTTTCTAAACTTTCAAGGTTAGGTTAGGTATCTTTTTACGATTTTAATTATTATAAATGCGAAAGTTTAGATGTTTGGATGTTTGTTACTCAATGACGCTTAAACGGCTGAACCGATTTGAATGAAATTTTGCACGGAGATAGTTTATAGCCTGGATTAAAATATAGGATAGTTATTATGCCGAGTTCACGCAGACGAAGTCGCGGGCGGAAGCTAGTATTTTATAATTTATACTTTATTACAATAATTTGATGGTTTACTATCCATTTAGCATCACTACGAGTACGTTATCAATTTGCCTGCCATGCCTATTGCACTACATCAGTATCTGAGGCACCATGCCTATTGCACTACACCAGTATCTGAGGCACCATGCCTATTGCACTACATCAGTATCTGAGGCACCATGCCTATTGCACTACACCAGTATCTGAGGCACCATGCCTATTGCACTACATCAGTATCTGAGGCACCATGCACACGCAATTAAAAACGAGACCTCTAACAACATATTTGAACGCCGACTAAAGGAACTTTTACTTTCAAAATCGTTGTATTCCGTAAAGGAATACAACGAACGGACATTGTAAATTGTATGTGTATTTGACATGTTTTCGTTTTTAAATGATATTATTATTTTATTATGAATATTGTTTAAAATTACTCATTTTTTTTATATCAAATTTTTTGACCATTGACTATTTATATCTAGGATACCCTAGCTTTTATTAATAATTTGACATTTAAACACATTTTACTCCTTTGACATTTGTACCATTTTAATATTATTTCAATTGTTCCTTATTATTATTCTTGTTTTTTAATTTTTGCAATGTACATATTTAGATTTTTGACTTTCATTTATATTATTGTTATTCTTATACACTCTGACGATCTTTTTGTGAATTCATGCTATTTAATTTTCAAAAAATGACATGTCAATTTTCAAAATGAAATAAATGAATCTAATCTAATCTAATCTAATCATGCCTATTGCACTACATCAGTATCTGAGGCACCATGCCTATTGCACTACACCAGTATCTGAGGCACCATGCCTATTGCACTACATCAGTATCTGAGGCACCATGCCTATTGCACTACATCAGTATCTGAGGCGCCATGCCTATTGCACTACACCAGTATCTGAGGCACCATGCCTATTGCACTACATCAGTATCTGAGGCACCATGCCTATTGCACTACACCAGTATCTGAGGCACCATGCCTATTGCACTACATCAGTATCTGAGGCACCATGCCTATTGCACTACATCAGTATCTGAGGCACCATGCCTATTGCACTACATCAGTATCTGAGGCGCCATGCCTATTGCACTACATCAGTATCTGAGGCGCCATGCCTATTGCACTACATCAGTATCTGAGGCGCCATGCCTATTGCACTACATCAGTATCTGAGGCGCCATGCCTATTGCACTACACCAGTATCTGAGGCACCATGCCTATTGCACTACATCAGTATCTGAGGCACCATGCCTATTGCACTACATCAGTATCTGAGGCACCATGCCTATTGCACTACATCAGTATCTGAGGCGCCATGCCTATTGCACTACATCAGTATCTGAGGCGCCATGCCTATTGCACTACATCAGTATCTGAGGCGCCATGCCTATTGCACTACATCAGTATCTGAGGCACCATGCCTATTGCACTACATCAGTATCTGAGGCACCATGCCTATTGCACTACATCAGTATCTGAGGCGCCATGCCTATTGCACTACATCAGTATCTGAGGCGCCATGCCTATTGCACTACATCAGTATCTGAGGCGCCATGCCTATTGCACTACATCAGTATCTGAGGCGCCATGCCTATTGCACTACATCAGTATCTGAGGCACCATGCCTATTGCACTACATCAGTATCTGAGGCACCATGCCTATTGCACTACATCAGTATCTGAGGCGCCATGCCTATTGCACTACATCAGTATCTGAGGCACCATGCCTATTGCACTACATCAGTATCTGAGGCACCATGCCTATTGCACTACATCAGTATCTGAGGCACCATGCCTATTGCACTACATCAGTATCTGAGGCACCATGCCTATTGCACTACATCAGTATCTGAGGCACCATGCCTATTGCACTACATCAGTATCTGAGGCGCCATGCCTATTGCACTACATCAGTATCTGAGGCACCATGCCTATTGCACTACATCAGTATCTGAGGCACCATGCCTATTGCACTACATCAGTATCTGAGGCGCTATGCCTATTGCATTACATCACCCTAATACTGACATTTCTTGTAACAGAGATTTGGTCCTTTCATTCATTAAAACTGTGTAAATTTCATAATAAATATTTCATGTAAACTTTTTTTATTGAGCTCATTCCTTAAAATCCTGACACTTGCCAAGTCCGGCCGCAATCCGGACAAAGGGTCAAAAATCCTGACATGTCCGGACAAATCCTGACGTATGACAAGCCTAACCTTGAGTGACGAATAAAATATCATCTATCTATATATTTATTTGTGAGGACACTTTTTAATTTTTTTTAAAGACTGTCTCGCGAGTTTTACAGCTCATATAGCCACAAGTTTAGAGTCTCACCATTGATAGCGGCCAGCACGGCGGTCCTCCCTAGCTGCTCGTCCGCTTTAAGCGCCTCCTGCACTCGCCGACTGACCTTCACCCCGTTGCGGGCCATCCACTCCCTGTTGCCTATTAGCACTACCACTTCCTGACAAACAAAAATAAATAAAACGTAAAAAAAAGAAAATATTGAGTAGATATTTAACCGAACCAAATTATGTTCAAGTCGGTTCCTGCGGTCGTAATGATCGTCAGGAATACGTGACACGGTCGTCACAAAACTCGCGGAGAATGTGGAGCATTTCGTAACAAAACTGAAGTTAAATGATTTAATACAACTTAAGATTTGACTTTTATTTTCTTCCTGTGATATTTTACAGGACTGACTAACACAACTATTCTCACATTCCGTGGGACACCTTCATGTTGCAACTAACGTTTGGCAACCCGATTCATTTCGCAACTTTTCATTTTAGTGCAGTCATTATAGATTTTGACCCGTAAATAATTCGTTCTTGGATTATTTTTTCGTAGGTCCCTCGGGGGGGTCATTGGGAGTATAAATTAAAAAAGTAGACTGAATCAGGTTCTTGCGTATATTGGAAAAACGGTTTTTCTTGAATAACTCGGCCTTTTTTCATTTCACAGTAAAACCGTGAGAACAAAAATTGTAGGAAATTTGATCCTTTAGAAATTAACCCTAAAAAAAAGCTGGGAACCAAAATTGTTCAGAATTTGAGTCTCTACAACTTTGTTTCTCTTCATTCATGCCGTAAAACGTGGAACAGGAGATAATGATTTTGAATTTGTCGCGTTTTTCAGGTTTAATTTCCAAAATATCGATCCTAGAAGAAAAATTGTGAGGACCAATCTAGAATTGTAGAGAAACGCTTACGCTCTCGTCGGTAGGTATGAGCGCGCTGAGCCGGCGCTGCGCCTGCGCAGAGCTGAGCGCCGCGTCGCCCTCGCTGCCGACCAGCTCCACGGGGACTCCGCTCACCATGAACGTGGACCCAGCTCTGTCAACAAACACAACATTGTTACTAGGGATCACACCTGGAAAACTGGCTACAGACTACGAAGCTGGCTACGAAGATATACGAAGGAAGACCATTATCTCATTCCATCTCACCCAAATCACAGTATAGAAGAATAATACAGTAGTTAATCAGAGGCCGTTTAGGAGCGTTCGTTACCTACTTTCGCTCGATGCGCAGGGCTGTGTCACGTATGCAAAGTATTTCTGTTACAGTTTAATTAATAGACAATATTGTATACACAAAGTAATAATATTATAGATATTCAGGTATGTGTTTTTAGTTTCCCACTTCATTGAATATTTTAATAACACTATACTATGCCTAAAATATTTTCTAGTAAGTATAAAAGTTGCTAAACTGCACTCGGTAGTTGGTAGGTGCTTAGTTACAAGCCTATTCGGCTCTTTTTGATATCGTGGCACTGGCGGCTCGCTGCCTTCATACCTACGAGGCGGCTTCCTTTGACGTGGCGAGTGAGAGCGAAGCATTCTCCATCATTCCCGAAGGCTATGTGTGTGTGCGTACCGAACACGCGCGCATGTGTGCAGCCGTGCGATGTACCTTTGTTCGAAGTTTATCTACTGTTCCTATACTGTGCCCAAATTCTTACAGGACACTGCTACAATACGATTAAAATCAGTTAACGATTCGGCCAACCTCGGTAATTGTCGTGAATCCCTCATTTCTCACATAGAGTTATCAATTTACAGATATGACCTTTAATTATATTTACAGTACATATGGTGCTACTTTCCCGCACTAGTGCGGAAAAGAGCACTTTTCGTGCATATATCGAAACTTTAAAGAGCCATATGTACAGTAAAACGTTGTACGAAACGTGCGAATAGGTAATTCGCAACTCGTGTCGATTAAAAACACTCCCTTCGGTCGTGTTTTAATTTATCACCACTCATTGCGAATTTCCTATTTTTGGAACTTGTATCGTAAATAACTATACTCTTTGTCTTATTGAATACAATACAAGAACGATATAAGCAACAAAACCTCCTTTGTAGCTCAAAACTAACACAACCTTTATATTGAAATAAGAAAAATAATTGACTTTTTTGACAGTCAGTCTTATAGTGTCAATAAAAACAGTTTGACGTATATGATACATTTATGTTTATGAACGCTAATTTCATTCGTGAAAATATTCGATTTTATCAAAATTAACTTACAATAGTCATGTATCATCAAAATCGGTCAAGCAGTTTATGAAATATCAACAAAAATCGGTTAAAGTTGGTTTTTATTTTTTTTAATTTGGTTATTGTTGTCAATTATTAATCCGACGTAATATCGTACGCTTACTTACATCAAACAGTAAAATATTTACTTATATATGTATTTTTTTAATACAAGTATAGCTTCAATAAATAATGAATGTTCAAATTCACGTCGCTTCTGCATAATAAATTTCTTAGGTCTACCGGTTAGTAATGTCATCTTGGCAGGTGCTATACATTGCGTTTATGATACTTCAAATAGAATGCTACCTAAAAGAAATCGCGGTAATGTATTTCGTGTCATTTCCTTCTCCGGATTTAGGCGATGATATCCGTGAAAAGCCGAATCGTTAACTGATTTTAATCGTACTGTACCACAAACCTATACCGCTTCAAAATAACCACCGATGACCTTTGCCCGTGCGATAGAAGCACCTCACAATCCGTCGACCACCTTTTAAAAGAGTGCCCAAAATACATAAACCCGAGATTTAAGACGGTGCATTGGAAATTATCGCGTGCTTTGGAACGCCGTTCTGACTAGATTAAGAAACAATAAGGTTCGATTTTCGGATATATGATTCTTGACTATGATTGTTTATCTCATTTGATCGATACACGAGTGCTTAAATTTCCTCTATAGAAAAAAAAATCTAAAGTTGGGTCTGTATTTTCCTTTTTTTACTCAGCCTACTCAAACGATACATTATTTTACGACACAATCAAGTTAATACTATAGTATTTTATCTCATCTAAAATCTCACTTCATCATCATTTTCGTGGTCGAGAACCTTTCCGCCCCAACGGCCATCGGTTCTACGTGCAATGTGCCCCGCCCACTGCCACTTAAATTTGGCGATTCGGAGGGCTGTATCTGTTACCTTGGTTCTGCTGCGGACAGCCTCATTTCTGGTGCGATCACTTAGAGAAACTCCCAACATAGCCCTCTGGGTGACTTTGAGCCTTCTTATGAGGCCCATAGTAAGCGACCACGTTTTAGTGCCATATGTCATCACTGGCAACACACACTGGTCAAAGACTCTCGT
Organism: Epinotia bilunana; assembly: GCA_947049275.1. Taxonomy (NCBI): domain Eukaryota; kingdom Metazoa; phylum Arthropoda; class Insecta; order Lepidoptera; family Tortricidae; genus Epinotia; species Epinotia bilunana. The sequence goes on along the minus strand of OX346279.1, from coordinate 2,451,584 downwards.
CTTGAGACACTGCGGAATATTGGACTGACCTCTTTCTCGAAGTTGGACCTACCTAACTGGATCGTTTGTGCTAGGTATAAATAATCGTCTACAACTTCGAGCGTAAAGTGTCCGATTGTAATGAGAGTTGGTACTACATGGGCATATGGTCTTCGTCTTATCCATGTTCATTCTTAGACCAACTCGTTCGGAAGCTTTATTGAGGTCATCGAGCATCGTACTTAAGTCCTCCATGGTCTCAGCCAAGACTACTATATCGTCAGCAAACCGAAGGTGAGTGATGTACTCGCCGTTGATGTTGATGCCTAGCCTTCTCCAGTCCAGAGTCTTGAAAACGTCCTCCAGTGCAGCGGTGAACAGTTTTGGAGAAATAACATCTCGTTGATGAAATTTAAATAAAACTTCATTAAGTTAGGTATTTATCGAAATTTGTCCAAAAAAACCATTCCCGAAGAGGGTTACATCTCTTTTTCTCGTGCGCGGAAGGCATAAACGTGTCTTTGTGTAGGGAGCGTGTTCGACTCAACAAAGAATCTCTCTCTCTTTAGTCGTTCACTCTTGACAGAGTGGTCGTGGTTTCATGGTGATGTATGGAAAAAGCAGCCCTCGGGATGCTCCTCCACGTTACGGTCTCCAGCATCACGGGAACAGTGGACTACGGTGGATTTTGTCGCAGCTTTCATTAAATAAATGATAAAAATAAAATAAATCAATATTTCTCAAACATGCAACGAAATATTAACGTTGTGTTCTTGATAATGGGCTTTGAAGTGTCACGTTTCGGGCGTAGCGAGACGAGAGATCCGTAATGGCATTTCATACAAAATTGGAGGACTAGGCCGGCAAGATGGTCTTTTTAGGGTTCCGTACCTCAAAAGGAAAAAACGGAACCCTTATAGGATCACTCGTACGTCTGTCTGTCCGTCCTTCACAGCCTATTTTCTCCAAAACTACTGAACCAATTACGTTGAAATTTGGTACACATATGTAAGTTTGTGACCCAAAGAGGAACATGTAACGCAAACAAATGAATTTTAAACATGGGGGCCACTTTTGGGGGGAAATGAGAAAATTAAAAAATAAAGTTTTGCATATACTATCGTGTTACGTATGAAATGAAAGAGCTCGTTGTGTGCATCTAAAATAATTTTTTTTGTAATCTTAAAATAATTAGTTTAGAAATTATTTAAGAAAATAGCCAAAATATGACCATATTTTTATTTTTTAATACACATAATAGTTCTTTACCTACAGATGACAGGAAAACCTATTATAAATGTGCAGTCAAGCGTGAGTCGGACTTAATCCGGTATTTGACAAAAATCAAATCTTCTTATTTTTATGAAACGTCAAAACGGTCCGTTACTAAAAAAAATAGTTTAAAACCTTGTGATGTACGGAACCCTTGCAACGCGAGTCCGACTCGCACTTGGCCGGTTTTTAATTTCCATTCCACAATTTGTGGCACAGCACCACGGCGTTCAGCCATGAAAATTAAAGTTTGATTTCTTGGAGTTTGTTTTATTTATTTCATTGCACGTTTGAAAAGCACTATGAATGAATGAAATCATTTATTTCAAGTAACCAGGACTGATACAGAAAGTTACATGTTTCTTAAGATTACACTAGGCAACAAATCATTATTACTTATTATCTATACAAAATATGCACTGTTGGAAACATGCATTTCGCAACAGTGCCTCATGTACGGACAATCTAGCCTGTCCGCTATCAACCGCAGGATGGGGTTGGGGCTGGCCCGCGCCGGCGCACCAGGGATGTGCAGCGCTTGCGCATGGTCGCATACAAACAGTCTACACGTGCTTCTGCGAACATCCCTGATGCGCTACAGAAGCGGGGCAGCCCCAGCAGCACCCGGAACGCGTTATTATATTGGATCCGGAGGGCTCCGTGGGACTATACATACCTCGGCGTGAAAAGGTACTTCCCGGCTTCTGTAGTAATGTACTATTAGGGGACAATCTTACACAAATTGACTTAGTCCCAAACTAAGCAAAACTTGTACTATGCGTGCTAGGTGACGATAAATATGCTTACTTACTTAAATACATAGAGAGCATCCATGACTCAGGAGTATATAATCGTGCTCTACACACAGAATGCCCTTACCGGGATTCGAACCCAGGACCTCGTGCTTCCGCTTATTGAAACCGTCCAACGCGTAGGAGAAAGACCGCGTGATCGCTGTCCCCCGTCCCTGGACAAGGGTAAGGAAGTGCTCACTCGTATTTGGGCCGGTCCTGCGCGGGCTGCTGGTGCCGGTGCCGGTGCTGGTGCAGCGCGACGCGCGCGCGCAGGCCGCAGCCCGGCGCCGCCACGAACCCGGCGCACGCCGCGGGCGCGCACTCTCCCAGCGCGGAGCGGCAGAACTTCACTATCGCTGCAACAATATTACTACATTACTACAGACGCCGGGAAGTAAGGGGTTGCCGGCCGAGAGTAGCGACCCCTTTTCACGCCGAGGTGTGTATAGTGCATTTCTCAAACATGCAATGAAATAAATAAATAAAACTCCCGGCAATCAGACTTTAATTTTCATGGCTAAAAGCCGTGATGCTGTGCCAAAAATTTTGGAATGGAAATTAAAAAAGACCATCTTGCCGGCCTTGGCCTCCAATTTTGTATGAAATGCCATTACGAAACTCTCGTCTCGCTGCGCCCGAAACGTGACACTTCGAAGCCCATTATGAAGAACACAACGTCAATATTTCCACGACTTTAAGGTCGAATATCGCTCGACTTTTCAAGAACCGCGCATCATTTCGAAACGTGTCGAGCGATATTCAATTTATTACATTTCAATAGTATATTATTATTGTTGTAGACGCTAGAAAGAGAGCAACAGATGGAGGAGTGAGTTAAGAGCCGAGCCGTAGATGAGGCCCTCGAAGAGACGAGTCTAGCTTTTGCAGTTTTGGCCAAAACGTTACATAGTGCAGTCAACGTCTCTCTGTCTGTATGTCTGTCACTCACCGGACGCGATGGGATGCTCGGAGTTCAGCTCGGCGGTGAGAATGCAGGCGAGGACTTCGTGCAGAGAGTCGGCGCTGCCAGTCAACAATGACACTTTGGCCACGGCAGTGCTGCCTCGAGTAATCGTTCCAGTCTTGTCGAATATTACTGTTTTAACCTGCAAACAAGAGATAATTTGAAATAAGATGTCTTTAAATCATTTGTAGCGGCAAATCGCTATCCGCTCCGCTCCGCTTATGCCGGTTGTATAGTAGCCGGCAAACTTCTTGATAGATTTGTGAATCTCTCTGGAATCAATAAAGTAGAAGATACGAATAGGCACGACCTTCACTCATCTGTTTAATGGATGAAAAATATTTTATATCGAACTTAGTAGGTAAATTAAAAAATATTTCGCGAATGGGTTGGCAAAAAATGGTTGTAATTACCTTGATTTACCGACAATTGTTGCATCGAATGTGTGTTTCGCAGAATTTTAATTTCATCGAAAACATTTTTTTTCAGAATTAGTAAAGTTGACGGTTTCTGAGTAACAGAGGCTCTAGTATAAGCTTTACCGAAACAAAACTTTACGATCGCGTTTGCGTTTTACCCTCAATTTGTATGGGATTTGACTCGCAAACGCGGTCGTAACGTTTTGTTTCGGTAAAACTTATACTAGAGCCTCTGAAATTCGTTGAAACGAAAATTCAGCGAAAGCATGCATTCGGTGAATTCTGCTATTTCGTTTCGTGAATTCAATTCCAACCTGTACTTCAGTGGTATTATGTCCTTGACGTCAGTTACGGTAGTGTTCAGCCGGACGGGGCGCCGGTACCTTGTGCGCGTTCTCCAGGGGCTCGGCGCCCTTGACGAGCAGCCCGCTGCGGGCGCCCACGCCCGTGGCCACCATCACCGCGGTGGGCGTGGCCAGCCCCAGCGCGCACGGGCACGCGATGGCCAGCACGCTCAGCGCGAAGTGGAAGGCCGTCTGCACGATCAGCTCCCAGTCGGAGAAGCCCGAGTTTAGGTAGCTGTCCTGTATAGGGCAGTAACAAGCGCGATTGTAATGTGCCATTTTATGGAAAAAACTAGTTTCTGACAAAAAAAATTTGGTACAAGCTTTTATTGCCGACTGTACTTTCCCGTATACCATCATCAACTACTCATTGAGACGATTCTAACGAGCCCAAACTCGACGGGGTTACGTCGGTTAAGTACTGAATTCAAATGGCCGCCTTCCGTCTCCATCATCAGATCAGCTCGACGGTACCATAATATGGAATTGTTATACCCAAAATTTCAGCTCAATCGGTCACCGGGAAGTGGGTCAAATTTCACTTGCAAGATTTGATAACAGACAGACAGACAACGGGACAAGTGAAACTAAATAAAAGCTTGTAAAATCTGACCTGTGACTAAGAGACAGTCCAATTTTTGATCAAATTCCTTAACCGTAATAATTTTATTATTCCTCGTATATATTTGATCAAATCGTCCAATTTCTTTAATCGAATGCAATCTGGCCAAAGGTCTTGGACAGATGGAATACCACCGTAAGGTCAAATGAATAAATAATAAAGTCCGCCTTGTGTATTATAAAGCTTCGTGCAATAAAAATAAATGAAGTAGTGATTTCGATATCCGATTATGGCGCCCAAAAGGTTTTAAATTTACTTACCGGCATTATCTTTTTGATGACGTCCACGTTTATAGCGCCGGCGATGCACCAGCATATCAACGTTAAAAAAGACAGACCTATCACTATCGGGACGAAGTACCTGAGAAAGAGCGAGAAACCAATATTTTGTTAGTACAAAAAAATATACAGTTTAAATCCATACTAATGTTATAAATGAGAAAGTGTATGTGTGTGTTTGTTTGTCCGTCTTTCACGGCAAAACGGAGCGACGAATTGATGTGTTTTTTTAAGTGGAGATAGTTGAAGGCATGGAGAGTGACATAGGCTACTTTTTGTCTCTTTCTAACCCCCCACTTCCCTAAAATGGGGGGTGAAAGTTTGTATGGAGCTACGATATAAACGACTTGAACGCGGACGGAGTCGCGGGCAGAAGCTAGTTTGTAAATAAAGATCACATTCGGAGAAAAAAAAACGATCGTCCATTGGCCGGCCGAGTAACAAGCCTAGTGTACTTGCAAGTTATACACATTCACCCTTTTCCCCGTATGTAGCGAAAAGCGACTTCGGCGTAGGCGCCCGCTAGGCAAGTTCCTGGCAGTGAAAGTGTTAATAAAGACCATGTGCAGGTGTTTTAAAAACCCGTGCGGCTAGAAGATGTCAAGGTTTTGATTAGAAGTGGACACCCGCTACCGCGTCTGCTCGCGGAAAGGATGTTGCGATACTGGCAGACACATATTTTCATCCAACAGAGGATGGTTGTGTTTTCGCGCGTATGGAAATTATGTTTCACGGGCTACAGTCCATAAGGCTTGACGGATTTTGACATGTGAGGTGTCATTGGATTACTCATAAGTCATAATCGTGCAAGTCACACAGTAATATTTAAAAAAAGCAGTTGGGCTTTTAGAAAAATCTTCAATTTCACTTGTTTCTCCCAGAAATCAACTAGTCCAGTCAATGAACAACTTTTGGAAATAATTCATAATAGTTTATTTTTTCTGTGTAACGGATATATTTATCAATGAAATAGTAACCCGTGACAGAATCCGACAAAATTTCAGACATCAAAAATATTCTAAATTAACTAGCTTCTGAAAAGTCAGATTTTTTTACATAAATATTTTTGTCTTTATTTTGGTTTATCTATATTATTCAAAATAAATGATGAAAAAAGACAATGCATGCTTCATTTAAATCTACATAATTACTTCCGGGTGGAAAGTTAGTCGCATTCTAGAAAAACATTTAAAAATGAAATCAACAAATAAAACGCTATTATGCTCGTAAATTAATGTTTTTCAAAACCGTATTTTTCCCGGAGTATACCCCAAAGAAAGAAAATTATGTGTATGTAGATGTTCACACAACCAGTTAAATATAATAACCGTACCCAGCAATAGTGTCAGCGAGCCGTTGTATGGGCGCCTTGCTGCTCTGCGCGTCCTCCACTAGTCGAACTATCTGCGCTAAAGTACTGCACTCGCCAGTGTGGGTCGCGGCCACCAGCAGTGCACCGTGCTGGTTTATACTGCCACCTATTACTAGGGAATCTGAAAAAAGAAAAAGACGTCAATTTAACACGTTCGCAACCGAGAACCCGCCTGGTAGGCACTCTTGATGTTTGCTCAGATCGGCAGTAGCTATAAACCTACACGCCTGGCGAGTTCTATCGGTTTCTGGTGTATTGTTCCATTTTTAGTCCGATTGCGAAAGTGTTAACAATTTCAAAGTACTAATATTGTAAATGACTGCAGACCTAGGATTCCGTGGGGCAAATCGTCTTGACAGCTAGGGACTTCCTATATCGATAAACTCATTTATCGATACTAGTTCTAAATACTAGTGACCGCCCCCAACATTGTGTGTTTTTTGTAACTTTAAAGTATTAAATTCACACGTAGCATCTTTAAAATTATCGGCAGGTTACATATAAATAAGGCGTAATACCGATTGCACTATAAAATTGTTGATACCTATTATCTTAACCTCTTCAGATAATTAAATAGACGTTACATTATATTCTTTTAATAAAAAACATTTAATAAGCAAACCTTTGTGTGATCACTAGTATTTAGAACTAGTATCGATAAATGAGTTTATCGATATAGGAAGTCCCTAGCTGTCAAGACGATTTGCCCCACGGAATCCTAGGTCTGTAAATGAGAAAGTAACTCTGTTACTGTTTCACGCTCAAGCCGCTGAATCGATTTAGACGAAATTTGGTATAGAGTTAGTTTGAAACCCTGAGAAGGACAAGGGCAGTTTTTGTCCTGGAAATCTTATCTTAAAGGGGTGAAAAGGGGAGTGGTAGTTCCTGTGGAAGTGCGGTAATTGATGTTACCCCTTTGGGTAGTTTAATAGCATATTTGCTATTTGATTTTGCACGGGAAAGAAGAAACTCGTATGCCAACACATCGGCCCGATACACAAAGTTCGGTTACCTGACACCACCAAGTTGGTTGACACATCGCAGTTATAAAGTGTTTTTGTTGATGTAAAATAAGTTTATATTAATATGTATCTTAGTCTGTAAGATACATTGTTAGGCATTTGATGCCTGATTCGAATAAATACATAAACAACTTAGAAAAGTTGAAAAACCGATTTTCATTTCAAAGTTCAATATCTCAAAACCGGCTGAACTGATTTCGTACTTTCGGACAAAAGCAACGCATTGAAATCGGTCCATTCGTTTAGGAGCTACGATACCATAGACAATATTATGTACGTAAGAAAAAACCGAGCGCTATTTCGAAGAGGATGTGACATTCATGATAGAAAGAATAAGAATAGAATAAGAATAAGAATAAGAATAAGAATGATTTATTGAAAACTGTGTTACATAGGTACATAGGTACTCGTAGGCAGTGATGACAAAATAGTTCCAACAGTTACCTGATTCAGGCATGCAATACTTATTTTAATTTATAAAAGGTTTAGGAGGAAGTACTAGGAATAAATTTAAGGTATTAACAATTTCAACCAGATTAAGTAGAGTTTCAAAGTCATTTATTGTAAATAGTAGAGTGTACAAAGGTACACTCTACTATTTACAATAAAATGCCTGACCAAATTTAGACTATGTCAGTTTTTTTTTAAGGCAATTGTTAAGCAAACGCTGGAAGAAAGAGCCCACTCTCGACGAGCCCAAACTCGGCTAATACTTAAACGATAAAGACATATGGGCAAAGGCCATCGCTATACCCAAGCAGGCTGTAAATGTATTTAATACTAGCTGATGCCCGCGGCTTTGCCCGCGTGGTTATAGGAAAATGTAACATATTGAATTTTCCCGTGAGAATTAGATGTTTTCCCGCTGGAAAAAGTAGCCTATGTCACTCTCCAGCTTCTAAACAATCTCCATACAAAAAATCACATTAATACGACGCTCCGTTGCGACGTGAAAGAAGGACAAACAAACACACACACACACACACACACACTTTCGCATTTATAATGTTAGTAAGGATTGTTTAACCTCTGACTGTCAAAGAGTGTTCTCTAAGAATTAATTTTGAATAAATGATTTTGACTTTGACAGACACACAGACACGTCAAACTTATAACGTAGCGGACAGTTCTAATTATAGGCCCATATCGCTGGCTACCATAATCGCCAAGGTATTGGACAGTTTGCTTGACAGGTTGCTTAACAAGCACCTTGATCTGCACGATGCACAATTTGGCTTCAAAACCGGTTTATCCACAGAGTCTGCGGTGTTGTGTCTCAAGCAAACTGTCCAGTACTACACTGAAAGGAGGACACCAGTATATGCGTGCTTCCTAGACTTATCTAAGGCTTTCGATTTGGTAGCCTACGATGTACTCTGGAACAAGCTGGAGTGCGAAACTGATCTACCTGGCGAAGTTATTAACATGTTTAAATACTGGTACAATAACCAAACGAATTACGTCAGGTGGGCGGACTCGCACTCAGACATGTATCGCCTTAAGTGCGGGGTGAAGCAGGGGGGCTTGACATCACCCAAATTGTTCAATCTTTTTATGAACATGCTGATCGTTGAACTCAGCAGTACCGGAATCGGATGCTCGATTGACGGAATTAGTGTCAATAACATTAGTTACGCTGACGATATGGTGCTGCTGAGTCCATCGACCAGTGCTCTCAGGAAGCTGGTCAGTGTGTGCGAGGACTACGCCGAGACCCAGGGGCTCCGGTACAACGCAAAAAAGAGCGAAATGCTAGTGTTCAACCCGCATGGTAGCAAACTTGATACAGTGCCGCCCGTCGCACTGGGTGGTACGAACTTAACCCGCGTATCAAAGTTTAAGTACCTGGGCCACTGGGTTACGGAAGAGTTGTCGGATAACGTTGACGTGGAAAGGGAGCGTAGGGCGTTGGCGGTACGGTGGTTACACCGTGCAAACCTGCGTGCCAGCATGTTAATGCTGGCACGCAGGTTTGCACGGTGTACTACAGAAGTGAAGATTACTTTGTTTAAAGCCTTCTGTCAATCTTTCTACACGTGCAGCCTGTGGGTCAGTTACTCGCAGCGGACCCTCAACGCCCTGCGAGTCCAGTACAACAATGCGTTCAGGATGCTATTGGGTTTGCCACGTTACTGCGGCGCATCGGCCATGTTTGCGGAGGCGCGTACGGATGGCTTTCGCGCCATCGTGTGTAAGCGCGTCGCCTCGCTGGTGGCTGGTGCGCAGGGCAAGAGGCAGTTCGAATGGCGTCCTTAACACATTGACAAACCGGCCAGACTGTCCACTTACCAGGCTATGCATCAGACTGCATGCGAGATCCCAGCCCTAAATAGATATGGGAGCGTGGGACTCGCTAATTTGAATTTTATGTTTTATTTTATTTTATGTTTTATTAAATTGTGACATTTGAATGTAATAATAATAGCTTAAGTTCACAATGTATACTAACCCATATGGACTTACGTCTGAAATAAATGATTCATTCATTCATTCATTCATATAACACCCTTATTGCGTCGGCGGCTAAAAAGCTACAAGTTATAGTTTAACTACTGTAAACTTGATGCCCCACAAGTTGGACTGATGATCTGGTAAAGGTCGCGGGAGTCCGCTGGATGCGGGCGCGGGACCCGTCATTGTGGCACTCTTTGGGGGAGGCCCATGTCCAGCAGTGGACGTCTTTCGGCTGATATGATGATCAACCAACGACTTGAGGCGCTTGGCTATTTGATCTGTACGTCTAACACAGCTTGCTGCTCAGTCGCTTCGCGCGCGACTCGGTGTCTCCCGTCTCAATCGCACCGTGCAAATTAGAAAAAGTCGCGACGCAGCGTCAGTTGTACAGTCAGCATCAAAAGTAGCTGCGCAATCGAAGACGTCAAAAGCTCTTATTCCCTTGTAATAAAGACTTTTGACGTCTTCGTTTGCGCAGTTACTTTTGATGCTGACTGTACTAGGCCGGCGAACGAAAAAAACCATAGAAGTCTAAGTAGCGGCGCAAAATGGCCGCACAGAATGGGTGCCATTGCCATTATGCGGGGTGGGGGGGGGTGTCGAAACGATGCCAGGCGGCCGTTTAGTTTGAACATGCGCATAACGTGTTTAGCGACGTGTTTGGGTAGAAATTAGTAAGGAGCTCGCATTCTATGGTATTTAGGGTTCCGTACCCAAATGGTAAAAACGGGACCCTATTACTAAGGCTCAATTTGCCCGTCCGTCCATCTGTCCGTCTGTCACCAGGCGGTATCTCATAAACCGTGATAGTTGGACAGTTGGAATTTTCACAGATGATGTATTTCTGTTGCCGCTATAACAACAAAAGCTAAAAAACCGGCCAAGTCGGGGCTCCTATACCACAGACATGATTTTTTGCCGTTTTTACAGAGAATTGGTACGGAACCCTCCGTGCGCGAGTCCGACTCGCACTTGGCCGGTTTTTGTTTCGTGCGCTGGGCGTCTGGCGATACGCGGGGCTGGCTGTGTCGCCTGTTTTAGAGTGACTGAAATTGCATGAACACACACCTTTATTTTTGGCCACGGGCATAGACTCCCCAGTGATAAGGGATTCGTCGCACGTACTCTGGCCGGAGATCACTTTCCCGTCCACCGGTATCTTCGCCCCTGGCACCACCTGATGAAGCGAAAATAAACACAATCTAAAAAATTAATACAACTTGGAAAAGTTGAGAAACCCCCGACATTTTCATTTCAAAGTCCAATATCTCAAAAACGGCTGAACAGATTTTCATGAAACATGGCTAAGTGCGCGCAAGATAAAATTATCTATGACACAAAAAAAGCCGCATTCAAATCGGTTCATCCGTTTGGGAGCTACGATACCACAGACAGATACACAGATACACAGACAGACACGTTAATGTTATAACACCCCTCTCTTTGCGTCGGGGGTTAATAAATTACTACTAATATTTTGAATGCGAAAGTGTGTCTGTCAGTCTGTCCATTACCTCTTCACGCTTAAACCGCTGAAGCGATTGGGATAAAATTTGGTATGGAGATAGGTTGAATCCCGGGGAAGGACATAGGATAGTTTTAATTCCGGAAATCATCCTCTGAGGGGATGACAAGGGGGGGTGAAAGTTTGTATCGAGCTACGACATAAACGAACGAGTTAGGAAGAATTTTGGCCGAAGGGAGTCAAGTTCCGACGTTTTCGCGGTCGGTTACCTGACACCACGAAATGGCGCAATACGTCGCAGTAATTGTGTGTTTTTTAGTTACTAATAAGTTTAATATGTAATATGTTAGTTTATAAGGTATTTGTAATATGGGCCTTGTCTGATTTAAATAAACAAATATATACAAAAAAGAATGTGACTGGGCTGGACATGTCTGCCGGACGCACGCGGAGCGATGGGCCAAATTAGCCACCGAATGGCTTCCACAAGATGGCTTCCGAGGTAGAGGCAGACCGAAAAGGAGATGGCGGGACGAGCTTGATACGTTTTGTACAGATTGGCGAACACTAGCACAGGACCGAGGACACAGAGACGAGTGGCGGAAAAAAGGGGAGGCTTTTGCCCAGCAGTGGGAAACAACATAGGCTAATTTTTTTTTTTTTTTAAGATGATGTTGAGCCAGGTCTGTTATAGCTTACCCTCAACACGTCCCCTCGCTCCACAAGCTCCACGGCTATGTTCTCCTCGCTGAGCACCTGCCCGCTCGAGTCCAGGTTCACCAGCACGGCTTCAGTAGCTTTCAAGGACAGCAGCTTTGAGAGAGCTTCGGACGTCTTGCCCTGTAAACGACAATTATTTACAATGATATAAAAAAGGCTTGTTTATTTCAACAGCAACTTGTTTAATAACGTTATAATATGGTTATTCCCTTTATTAATTTTTCGTCTTAGGCTAGGTTTTTACAATAACTATATAAAAAGTAAAATATAAAACTATACATACAAAACATAAAATCATTATAAAAACCTAACCTAGGGTGCAGCCGGCAGCGAGGCGGGGCCTAAGCTAAGCGGCGGTCAGGGCGACAGAGACAGGAACCTCCTGACTATCCGCGCCGTATCATATGGTTATTATTATTATAGTGAGTGTGTAAGTTTGTATGTAGAACTATCTCTGAGGCCCTAACGCGAAACGAAAACGAAGTTCGTTCGTGTATCTCCCTCTCTGTCGCACTTGCTTATTCGAGCGACAGTTACGAAATCCGTTGTCTACTTGGCGTCCTTGCAAACATGAACTGGCCGTTATAAAACTAGTTAGAAGAAAGCCTGAAGGCGACAAGTTAACGTTACCTTAGCGATGTGCTCGAGCCACCGTCCCAGCGACACGAACACCAGCAGCATGGGCGGGGTGTCGAAGAACGTCATAGGGCTCGTGTCTCTCTGCAGGCGACCAGTTAACGTTACCTTAGCGATGTGCTCGAGCCACCGTCCCAGCGACACGAACACCAGCAGCATGGGCGGGGTGTCGAAGAACGTCATAGGGCTCGTGTCTCTCTGCAGGCGACCAGTTAACGTTACCTTAGCGATGTGCTCGAGCCACCGTCCCAGCGACACGAACACCAGCAGCATGGGCGGGGTGTCGAAGAACGTCATAGGGCTCGTGTCTCTCTGCAGGCGACCAGTTAACGTTACCTTAGCGATGTGCTCGAGCCACCGTCCCAGCGACACGAACACCAGCAGCATGGGCGGGGTGTCGAAGAACGTCATAGGGCTCGTGTCTCTCTGCAGGCGACCAGTTAACGTTACCTTAGCGATGTGCTCGAGCCACCGTCCCAGCGACACGAACACCAGCAGCATGGGCGGGGTGTCGAAGAACGTCATAGGGCTCGTGTCTCTCTGCAGGCGACCAGTTAACGTTACCTTAGCGATGTGCTCGAGCCACCGTCCCAGCGACACGAACACCAGCAGCATGGGCGGGGTGTCGAAGAACGTCATAGGGCTCGTGTCTCTCTGCAGGCGACCAGTTAACGTTACCTTAGCGATGTGCTCGAGCCACCGTCCCAGCGACACGAACACCAGCAGCATGGGCGGGGTGTCGAAGAACGTCATAGGGCTCGTGTCTTTCTGCAGGCGACCAGTTAACGTTACCTTAGCGATGTGCTCGAGCCACCGTCCCAGCGACACGAACACCAGCAGCATGGGCGGGGTGTCGAAGAACGTCATAGGGCTCGTGTCTCTCTGCAGGCGACCAGTTAACGTTACCTTAGCGATGTGCTCGAGCCACCGTCCCAGCGACACGAACACCAGCAGCATGGGCGGGGTGTCGAAGAACGTCATAGGGCTCGTGTCTCTCTGCAGGCGACCAGTTAACGTTACCTTAGCGATGTGCTCGAGCCACCGTCCCAGCGACACGAACACCAGCAGCATGGGCGGGGTGTCGAAGAACGTCATAGGGCTCGTGTCTCTCTGCAGGCGACCAGTTAACGTTACCTTAGCGATGTGCTCGAGCCACCGTCCCAGCGACACGAACACCAGCAGCATGGGCGGGGTGTCGAAGAACGTCATAGGGCTCGTGTCTCTCTGCAGGCGACCAGTTAACGTTACCTTAGCGATGTGCTCGAGCCACCGTCCCAGCGACACGAACACCAGCAGCATGGGCGGGGTGTCGAAGAACGTCATAGGGCTCGTGTCTTTCTGCAGGCGACCAGTTAACGTTACCTTAGCGATGTGCTCGAGCCACCGTCCCAGCGACACGAACACCAGCAGCATGGGCGGGGTGTCGAAGAACGTCATAGGGCTCGTGTCTCTCTGCAGGCGACCAGTTAACGTTACCTTAGCGATGTGCTCGAGCCACCGTCCCAGCGACACGAACACCAGCAGCATGGGCGGGGTGTCGAAGAACGTCATAGGGCTCGTGTCTCTCTGCAGGCGACCAGTTAACGTTACCTTAGCGATGTGCTCGAGCCACCGTCCCAGCGACACGAACACCAGCAGCATGGGCGGGGTGTCGAAGAACGTCATAGGGCTCGTGTCTCTCTGCAGGCGACCAGTTAACGTTACCTTAGCGATGTGCTCGAGCCACCGTCCCAGCGACACGAACACCAGCAGCATGGGCGGGGTGTCGAAGAACGTCATAGGGCTCGTGTCTCTCTGCAGGCGACCAGTTAACGTTACCTTAGCGATGTGCTCGAGCCACCGTCCCAGCGACACGAACACCAGCAGCATGGGCGGGGTGTCGAAGAACGTCATAGGGCTCGTGTCTCTCTGCAGGCGACCAGTTAACGTTACCTTAGCGATGTGCTCGAGCCACCGTCCCAGCGACACGAACACCAGCAGCATGGGCGGGGTGTCGAAGAACGTCATAGGGCTCGTGTCTTTCTGCAGGCGACCAGTTAACGTTACCTTAGCGATGTGCTCGAGCCACCGTCCCAGCGACACGAACACCAGCAGCATGGGCGGGGTGTCGAAGAACGTCATAGGGCTCGTGTCTTTCTGCAGGCGACCAGTTAACGTTACCTTAGCGATGTGCTCGAGCCACCGTCCCAGCGACACGAACACCAGCAGCATGGGCGGGGTGTCGAAGAACGTCATAGGGCTCGTGTCTCTCTGCAGGCGACCAGTTAACGTTACCTTAGCGATGTGCTCGAGCCACCGTCCCAGCGACACGAACACCAGCAGCATGGGCGGGGTGTCGAAGAACGTCATAGGGCTCGTGTCTCTCTGCAGGCGACCAGTTAACGTTACCTTAGCGATGTGCTCGAGCCACCGTCCCAGCGACACGAACACCAGCAGCATGGGCGGGGTGTCGAAGAACGTCATAGGGCTCGTGTCTTTCTGCAGGCGACCAGTTAACGTTACCTTAGCGATGTGCTCGAGCCACCGTCCCAGCGACACGAACACCAGCAGCATGGGCGGGGTGTCGAAGAACGTCATAGGGCTCGTGTCTTTCTGCAGGCGACCAGTTAACGTTACCTTAGCGATGTGCTCGAGCCACCGTCCCAGCGACACGAACACCAGCAGCATGGGCGGGGTGTCGAAGAACGTCATAGGGCTCGTGTCTCTCTGCAGGCGACCAGTTAACGTTACCTTAGCGATGTGCTCGAGCCACCGTCCCAGCGACACGAACACCAGCAGCATGGGCGGGGTGTCGAAGAACGTCATAGGGCTCGTGTCTCTCTGCAGGCGACCAGTTAACGTTACCTTAGCGATGTGCTCGAGCCACCGTCCCAGCGACACGAACACCAGCAGCATGGGCGGGGTGTCGAAGAACGTCATAGGGCTCGTGTCTCTCTGCAGGCGACCAGTTAACGTTACCTTAGCGATGTGCTCGAGCCACCGTCCCAGCGACACGAACACCAGCAGCATGGGCGGGGTGTCGAAGAACGTCATAGGGCTCGTGTCTCTCTGCAGGCGACCAGTTAACGTTACCTTAGCGATGTGCTCGAGCCACCGTCCCAGCGACACGAACACCAGCAGCATGGGCGGGGTGTCGAAGAACGTCATAGGGCTCGTGTCTCTCTGCAGGCGACCAGTTAACGTTACCTTAGCGATGTGCTCGAGCCACCGCCCCAGCGACACGAACACCAGCAGCATGGGCGGGGTGTCGAAGAACGTCATAGGGCTCGTGTCTCTCTGCAGGCGACCAGTTAACGTTACCTTAGCGATGTGCTCGAGCCACCGTCCCAGCGACACGAACACCAGCAGCATGGGCGGGGTGTCGAAGAACGTCATAGGGCTCGTGTCTCTCTGCAGGCGACCAGTTAACGTTACCTTAGCGATGTGCTCGAGCCACCGTCCCAGCGACACGAACACCAGCAGCATGGGCGGGGTGTCGAAGAACGTCATAGGGCTCGTGTCTCTCTGCAGGCGACCAGTTAACGTTACCTTAGCGATGTGCTCGAGCCACCGTCCCAGCGACACGAACACCAGCAGCATGGGCGGGGTGTCGAAGAACGTCATAGGGCTCGTGTCTCTCTGCAGGCGACCAGTTAACGTTACCTTAGCGATGTGCTCGAGCCACCGTCCCAGCGACACGAACACCAGCAGCATGGGCGGGGTGTCGAAGAACGTCATAGGGCTCGTGTCTTTCTGCAGCGCCATCGCGGCGGTCACCACCGCCAGGGAATACGCATAACTGGACACAAGAAAAAAAATATGAATGTAATAGCATAGTTTCCAAAATTTTACGATTCCATTCGTATTGTAGGGTTTGGACTCAGAGGATTATATGCCCAAAGAAAAACGTCATATCTTGGCAGATGACCGAGAAACGTCTGGTGAATCAGAGTTGCTCTATGTGAGAACCATTTCCGAAATAAATGGTTTGATTGATTGATTAAGTCTTTGTCCATGCAATCCTCAAAATTCTCAACTCAACAAAGTGTGTGTAACTGTTTTTATACACTAAAGAAAATATGGGGGCACAAATATGGTGATCATTATATGCGGCTGGAAACAGTGCTCGACCGACGGTACGTCCTGACCGTACGTCCTGACCGTACGTTCTGACCGTGCGTCCTGACCGTCAGCGCTGATCGTCGGTTGCGAAAATGCATTCAGTGCAACGCTGACGGCGAACTGCGACGCGTGTGTGCAGTATGTACGGTCGGTCGCTCCGTCAGCGAAGCACTGAACGCATCCATACAATATCGTAGCTGGTCGGTCGACCGACTACGCGCGACCGACGAGCTCGACCGACGGTCGCGGTACGCGGGTAGCAGTTTATCAGCGCTGCATTGTATTTCGTCGTACACTTTCATTGATATAGCTACGTCCAACCGATGTCAGCGCTTACCATCGGTCGAGCATTGTTTCCAGCCTATACTTAACAGTAATATATATTTTTCCAGCTTACACCACACTTAAACAAAAGCAATAAAGAGGTTGGATTCTAAATGATTATGTACCTTATAGTAGTGGTCATAGAGATCAACACGTCCATGTTCGAGGTGCCGTGGCTCAGCGCCTTGTAGGCTTGCTTGTAGAAGTGCCATCCGCCGACGAACTGGAAACGAGGGAGGTGTAAGAGAGGGCTACGTTGGGAGTTTCTCTGCGCGATCATCAGACATGAGGCTATCCGCAGCGGAACCAAGGTACCCGACACAGCCCTCACTCCTCCCGCGCGGGCGCGGCTCCGGGCTCCGGGCTCCGGGCTCCGGGCTCCGGGCTCCGGGCTCCGGGACCGCGCAGCACGTGGCCAACGAAGAGCAGCGATATGAGGAATGCGTTACGAATTTATTCTCTCTATTTCACTCTCCTCCTCTTTCTCACTTTATTTGGACTGCACTGCGACCTAATGGTCCGGTGGACTCCCGCCTTAATAGGCGGGAGTCCACCGGTGTGCGGCACTGTGCGGCACAAGCATATTCAGTACAAAAATGCTTATGACGCACAGTGCCGCACACCGGTGGACTCCCGCCTTTATACGCGCAATGAGTGTCGCCCATTGTGCGTGCGGATCGGGCTTTAGTGTCAGCATTCATGTAGCCGAGTGTGGAGCGCCCGCGGACACAGCTCGCTCTATTATTATATGTATGTATGTTTTACTGTTCAAGTTTAATCTAAATTATTCTGTTAAACGGTCATGGTGTATGCAAACATGTTGAATAAATGTCTATTATTATTATTCTCTTTATTTATGTTTTGTCTTAAGCAATATTTATATAAAAAGTTAAATATAAGACATAAGTTTATTATTAAAACCTAACCTAGGGTGCCGCCGGCAGCGAGGCCAGGCCTAAGCCACCGGTGGTCAGGGCGCCAAAGACAAGAACCTCCTGACTATCCTCGCAGTGTTCAGGAGTCCCGCCTTCTGTATATGACCCTTGATCCAGCCATCTAGCGAGAGTCTCTTGAGGTGTTTGTCGAGACTCTTCGCTATAAGACCGTTCGCAGAAACGACTATCGGGACAATGATCGTTGAATCAACATCCCACATGGCGGTTACCTCGTGAGCCAGGTCAAGGTACTTGCTGGCTTTGTTTTCACGAAGTTCTCATCATGGTGATGTCAACGTGCTGCCTGGTGTTTCGAGCGATCTGTCAGCACCATTAATGTCTGGCCTATTATTATTATTATTATCACCTGGACGGGCGTGGCGAGCAGGAACATGACGAGGTTCTCCAGGCTGAGGCCGGGCAGCACGCAGCACATGGCCTTGGGGTCGTGGTGGTCCATGCGCGCCATGAAGTACGCCATGGCCAC
Organism: Epinotia bilunana; assembly: GCA_947049275.1. NCBI lineage: Eukaryota > Metazoa > Arthropoda > Insecta > Lepidoptera > Tortricidae > Epinotia > Epinotia bilunana. The sequence goes on along the minus strand of OX346279.1, from coordinate 2,433,396 downwards.
CATGCACGGGCCCCCGAACAGCAGGGATATCAGGAACGCGTTGCGCCATTTGCGTATTTCTTCTCTGTAAAAAAAAAGTATATCTTTGTAGAAAACATGCACAGAGGTGATTAGCCAAATTAGCTACCGAATGGACCCCGCAGGATGGCTTTCGAGGCGCAGGAACAACGAAAGGGTGACGGCAAGACGAGAGTAGACGTACTTTAATGGGCCATCTTCAAATAATCTTACAAGTCCCTATCAGCTGTCATCTTTTCTCCTGGTTCGATAAACAGAAGAAAAGATCCGATGAACAGAAAAACAACAAAATAGTGAATACACTATCAATAGATCCAAGCAGCTTTGTGTTTCAAATGTTTAGAGCACAGACATATATTTGAGATCACGATGTGTGTTCCGTAGTTAGGACATACTTGTGCTCTAAGTAGTTGGACGTGCCTTTGTTGTTCGGGTTGGCTACTGTTGCTTCGAAGCCGGGGTTGCTGATCGCCTCGCATATCGTCCGTATGTTCTGTAGTTAGGACTTACTTGTGCTCTAAGTAGTTGGACGTGCCTTTGTTGTTCGGGTTGGCTACTGTTGCTTCGAAGCCGAGGTTGCTGATCGTCTCGCATATCGTCCGTATGTTCTGTAGTTAGGACTTACTTGTGCTCTAAGTAGTTGGACGTGCCTTTGTTGTTCGGGTTGGCTACTGTTGCTTCGAAGCCGAGGTTGCTGATCGTCTCGCATATCGTCCGTATGTTCTGTAGTTAGGACTTACTTGTGCTCTAAGTAGTTGGACGTGCCTTTGTTGTTCGGGTTGGCTACTGTTGCTTCGAAGCCGAGGTTGCTGATCGTCTCGCATATCATCCGTATGTTCTGTAGTTAGGACTTACTTGTGCTCTAAGTAGTTGGACGTGCCTTTGTTGTTCGGGTTGGCTACCGTTGCTTCGAAGCCGAGGTTGCTGATCGCCTCGCATATCGTCCGTATGTTCTGTAGTTAGGACTTACTTGTGCTCTAAGTAGTTGGACGTGCCTTTGTTGTTCGGGTTGGCTACTGTTGCTTCGAAGCCGAGGTTGCTGATCGTCTCGCATATCGTCCGTATGTTCTGTAGTTAGGACTTACTTGTGCTCTAAGTAGTTGGACGTGCCTTTGTTGTTCGGGTTGGCTACTGTTGCTTCGAAGCCGAGGTTGCTGATCGTCTCGCATATCGTCCGTATGTTCTGTAGTTAGGACTTACTTGTGCTCTAAGTACCTAGTTGGACGTGCCTTTGTTGTTCGGGTTGGCTACTGTTGCTTCGAAGCCGAGGTTGCTGATCGTCTCGCATATCATCCGTATGTTCTGTAGTTAGGACTTACTTGTGCTCTAAGTAGTTGGACGTGCCTTTGTTGTTCGGGTTGGCTACTGTTGCTTCGAAGCCGAGGTTGCTGATCGTCTCGCATATCGTCCGTATGTTCTGTAGTTAGGACTTACTTGTGCTCTAAGTAGTTGGACGTGCCTTTGTTGTTCGGGTTGGCTACTGTTGCTTCGAAGCCGAGGTTGCTGATCGTCTCGCATATCATCCGTATGTTCTGTAGTTAGGACTTACTTGTGCTCTAAGTAGTTGGACGTGCCTTTGTTGTTCGGGTTGGCTACTGTTGCTTCGAAGCCGAGGTTGCTGATCGTCTCGCATATCGTCCGTATGTTCTGTAGTTAGGACTTACTTGTGCTCTAAGTAGTTGGACGTGCCTTTGTTGTTCGGGTTGGCTACTGTTGCTTCGAAGCCGAGGTTGCTGATCGCCTCGCATATCGTCCGCGGGCCTATCTGCTCCGCGTCGTATTTCACTTTGCCTCTGCGGAAAAAAGGTGTCAAATCGTCATTGGTCTGAAAAATACACGTACGTTACACAGACCAACTATAGAGCAAATATAGATTATCATTTTAGTACTTTGTCGCAACGTAACAATACTGTGACAGTTTGGAAGCGTCAATTTAGTGAAAGTGACAAGGTACTAAAGTGATAATCTACTTTTGCTGTTGACTATAAAACATAACGTCCCTACTTCAGAGACTTATCAAAGGCTTATGCCCTTATTTCGCAGTAAGTACATTAGCTTAAGAAGCATCTTAACAATAGTTTCTAAAAATCAGTTCTACGCGGCACACGTGACCGACGCACCGCCGAGTCCACCACGAAGTGCGCTTAAACTTGTTGGACGTCCGTACGCTATTATGCTTAGTCTTAAAATAAAGAGATAATTTTCGAATACCCTCGTCAGGGCAAACATATTAAATGTTTGCTAAGGTAATAAGAAGTGTTACTTTATTGTTTTCATGCAAGGTTAAAATCTCACTGAAACGGAGCGTACATTGTAATGCACATTGGGCCTTACGAGATGTTTAAAGTGAACTCACTTGCTGGTGGTGAGCGCGACGGAGCACGAGTTGACGCCGCTCAGCTTAAGTACGGTCTTCTCTATTTTATTCACGCACGACGCACACGTCATGCCGCGTATCTGCAATGAGTGAAAGAATAAATCACGTACAGATTAATTTGAATGGATATTGGCGATAACAAAAGTATAAATTAATTCATGACAATCATGTTGATTTTAATTAGCATTTAATTATTATTAAAAGTTTAACACAAATGTAAAAAATGGCTAGCGAGACTTGAACCCACATAGACAAATATACCAGCTAGATCAGAAAAAAAAAATTGTTGATCTTGGTTTCAATTATACAACAGTATTACGTAAGTTTTTAAATAGTCAGTATAATGAGATTAATGAGTGTTCATTATTATTAAACCTACCAAAAGTGGCATCTCCTTTAATCCATAATGACAGCATGTAAGAAGAATTAGTAATTAAGTGATGGAATAAAATGGAACAATTATACAAAAAAAAACATATTTCTAGATATAGAGCGGTTACCGAGAAACGAAATCAAAGTTTGGTCGTCTATCTCCCTCTTTGTCGCTTGAGTCTGCAAGTGCGACAGATAGAGAGATACACCAACGAACTTGGTTTTCATTTAATCCACTCAAGCTGCGCGCGACTAGAGACTTCATCATACCGTCAGGTGGATCTCCTTAAGGCCGGTCCCGTCGTCAACGCTGAGCACCTCGGAAGGGAAGCCCAGCTCCGTGATGCTGTTGGCGATGTCCGTGGCAGAGATCTTGCGGGCCGCGTAGCTGACCTCCGCTTTCGCTGCTAGGAGGGCTATTAGGATCGAGTCCACACCTGGGAAAATATTTAATGAATATTACTGGACGATCATACACCAATAGAGATGTATACCCTAGTAAATATTGGTCCTAGGAGTAGAGTCTACTTAGTACGCCGTTAGTTATCCCAGTAGACTGTCGGACTTTTGAGTAGACCATTTGACTTTTCAGTAAACCCTTGCGTATAGCGCAGTCTGTTATATGAGTACACCATCGGACTTTTTAGTAGACTATTCGACTTTCCAGTTGACTAGCTAAGAGTATACCAAGTTTTTTTTTTTTGAGTAGACCATCGGTCTTTTCAGTAGACGTTTGGAGTTTTTAGTAGACCCTTGTCAATGCACTAACAATATACCCAATAAATCTGTCTCTGTGAGCAGATCATCAGAATTTTAGTTAGACCATTGGTCTTTGCAATAGTGTAGACCCATGACTCACCGTATAACTTGGAGCAGTGTTTCTCGATGGCCGCCACACACGACGCGCAAGTCATTCCCTTCACCTCTAGCGTACATCGTGTTAGCTCTGGCTCGGATGTTGGTACTTTTCCCTGAAATCAGAAAGTGTATTTAAGAGTCCGCAGTAAGCTCGGCCGAATTTTACCTTCCCATACAAACGTAGTTACGCTCTCATTTTAAAACTACGTGTTGCATTGTGACGAAACTTTGCATATACATTGACATGAGGTATATCTATGTCTGTAATTAGTTTATATGGTTCCAGTTTATAAAACAAACGAAATACAGCAAAAACAAGTTTCGTATGAAAAACTTAAATTCGCTGTATTTTTTTTACTATGGTATCTAAAGCTACGTAAACTAATTAATTACAGACATAGATATACCTGATGTTATTGTATATGCAAAGTTTTGTTACAATCCAACACGTAGTTTTAAAATTAGAGCATAACTACGTTTGTATGGAGAATCGAGCTTACTGCGGACTCTTAAGTCTTGACAATGTAAACGTTATTAAAAAATACTAATCAGTGTCAGAGAGACAACGACAAAATGGCACCACCAAGATCATGATGATGGAGGCAGAAGAGACTCTAGAGGTGTTCTGCCTTTTCGCAGAACATTTTTTGGCCGAATTTCATTTGCCAACTAACGTTTCGCCGACGATTCACTTTGGCAACTAACGATAGACAAAAATACCGGTTCAAATGTTTGGGCTCTTTGGAACCCTGACTATGAATAGACTTACTACTACCAGAGTATATACCAGCAAAAACAGTACAGACGGCCACAAAACCTCGTACCAACAGAAACGTATAAAAATAACAATCGGGAGTGTCATACTCACATTTGTTTGTGTTTTACTCTTTGCCGGTGACGGTCTGACCAACACGCCATCTCCCGAAGCCTCCTGGTTGGTTTTGCCCTGGGAATTTTGTCCTGGAAAGACATTCATCAAATCAGCGATGGCAATAACAGCAGCTTTAACCTTCTGAGACCGCATTTATTCTAAAATCAAACGCTAGAAAAACAAATGCAAATCTCTTCGTTTAAAAGATTAACTTTCCATTGTCACCATTATTGGTGACTGCTATGACACAGTAGACGACCAGTCTTTCCAGTAGACCATGCTCTAAATCTACAATTCTCACCACCGACGCTCTGCACCGCCGCGTCGAAGCCCAGCTCGTGTAATCATGTCGGCAACCTACTATGATACCCTCATTTCCAGTAGACCGACGGTCTTTCCACCAGAACACCGGTCTTTCCAGTAGACCAAAGTTCTTTTGTGTATACCGGAACCAAGTTATTAAAATCTCACCATCATCACCACTACATTGTTCACCATCAACGCTCTGCACCGCCGCGTCGAAGCCCAGCTCGTATATGAGGTCGGCGACCTGCTGAGCTGATAGCGCGTTGCGACTGACGCGCACCCGGGCCGTGCCGGACGCCAGGTCTACTGCCGCGTGGATGACGCCGGGGGTTTCTCTTAGTGCTCCTGGAAACGGGATTCGATCGGTTACACATTATTATTATTCTGGTGTTGTGTTCGCATTTGCCTCTAGCTGTGAACACAACGAATCCTTAAATCAATAAAGGGTCAGCAGCGCCCTTGGGTTTCTTTTGATGCAAAGCGTACATATGCTGCGGTCTCTGCTTGTTTGCTACCGTCGTACGTCGTCTTCGGTGACTTTTTGCAGTGATACAAACACGTTTCACGAAAGCAGGACTGTCTCGCGACATAGTTACCTGCATCCTCAGTTAGATTCAATGCACAAAGAGTGGAGTTAGAGCACGATTGCTGCCGATAAGCTTATTTTGGAATATGCTTCTTTGCGAATAAAGTGATATTTTGTAAAAATTGCTGTTTAATCGAGAAATACCACAATTTCATTAGATATAGCATGAAGAAAATTTTGAATACAGTAAGAAACACCGGGAATCGACAACGTCGTCTGTTACCGGTCCAAAGTCTCGATCACTCAAGCACATTTAATATTATGTGGCGGTATAATCATTGTCGAATCCAGGATTTTAATTTTGACTTAGATATGAGGGGTTTATTTAGAACTAAGATACTTTTGGGCAGCTCCACCCTGGTAATAATGATATTTAAGCAACATAGGTACCTACCCTCGATAGTATTGACGCATGACTGACACGTCATGCCCCCGACCAGTATGAGCACATCGCTTTCGTCGCTAAGTCCGCCTGACATGTCTATGAGCAGATCTGTAGGGATTTCTTTTGGTAGGAGATTTCTGGAACGAAATTATGATCAGTGAATTACAATAAAATACATATGTCTCTGTGTCTTGAGAATTTCATACAGATTATCGGTCTTTGAGATAGCGCAAACGCCTTTAAGAATATCGCCAGTCTTTGCTTTAAAGTACTGTTCTGAGTAGACCATCAGCGTCAAAATCAAAAGATGGTATTTCGAGTAGGCCAGCATTTCTTTCCTTTAGGTCTTCATTTATCAGTATTTCCAGTGGACCATTGGTCTTCCGAATACTATCGACCTCTCTATCATCAAACCCACTAAACCAGGGTGGGCCTTTATCCGTACTTGCGGGTACGGACTACGGAGTATACTAGCAGTTTTTCCTGTAGGCCAAAAACCTTTCGAGTAGTAGATCAGCAGTATTTCGAGTACACCATCAGTCGCTCGAGTACACCATCAGTCTTTCGAGTAGACCATCAGTCTTTCGAGTAGATCATCAGTCTTTTGGGTAGATCACTAGCCTTTTGAGTAAACAAAGCTTAAATAGTCCTCACCTGGTCTCTTCCTGCGCGGTGTCCTGCACATCAAAACCCATCTCCTCTATTCGCTCGCGGATCGCCTCCGCGCTGCACTCGCGGGGAGCATAGCGGAAGTAGCCCGCATTTTCTGACAACTCTACCTGTGGAGGATTTTACGACAAATATTAAATAAATAAATATCTTACCCAAATCGAAGTAGCGCCATAGTAAGATCAAATATTTGGTACGGAACCCCAAAAGGCTTGTGATATGCGTACTTGACGAATGTATGTTTAAGAGGTACAAATACTTAAATATGTACATCGTTTAGGGAGGAGGGAGATCGTTGTCGCCGAAGCTCTTTATTAGCACACTAGAACACGTCTTCCGGAAACTTATGCCGAGTTGAACCCCGTCACCGACAGCGGGGCGAACTGGACTCCATTTAAAAAAATGCCCAGATACTGCTCATGATAGCTAGGTCTGGAAACGGAGGGGGGAGGACCTTGCCCAGGCTCTTAAAATATACATAGGAAACATCCGCGAGTCAGAAGCAAATAATCATGAGCATCACACAAATATTTTCCCTATCTGAAAATCAGGATCGTCAGCTTCGTACGCAGGATTTGCCTCTCCAGGTGATGCTTTAAAGACCGCATAATGTGTTCACTTTGACCTAACTCTCAAAAAAGTGTTGTGAGTACTAATTAATAAATAAGGTCTACTAGTAGACCTCGTTCATTCCAGGCTCCTTAGATCACCTTTACGGACTCGACGCCAATCAGTCCGCGCACGCCGCCCTCTATGTTAATGATACACGAGGTCTACTGACAGTAGACCCCGTTTATTCCAGGCTCCTAAGCTCACCACTACGTGCTCGACGCCATTCAGTCCGCGCACGCCGCTCTCTATGGTAATAATACAAGAGGTCTACTGACAGTAGACCCCATTTATTCCAGGCTCCTTAGCTCACCTTTGCGTGCTCGACGCCCTTCAGTCCGCGCACGCCGCCCTCTATGTTGCGCACGCAGGACTGGCACGTCATGCCCTTGATCGGGATCCGAACCGCCACGAGGGCATGCTCCGTCTCCCTGCGGACAAATGCAAAGAGCGTTTAGTTTGCTTGACAATAATAACCTATTTTGACTGTAGCGTTGATCAGTGTTTTCCAACCTGTGGTTCGCGGGCATTTACTTATAGCGGGTGTCTGAATAAGACTGCAACTAATTACAGACCTGGATATACCTCATGTCATTGTATATGCAAAGTTTCGTTACAATCCAACACGTAGTTTTAAAATGAGAGCGTAACTACGTTTGTATGGAGAATCGAGCTTAAGAGGAAATAAATGAAATTTAATGTCATATCCTTAACTAAACACTACACTATACATTACCTACAATCATGGGCCCGATGACCAGCGTTGGTTTTCAGAATGGTCCCAAAAGAAACAAATAGTATGCCTTATTGCAAAGCATAAGGTCTAACAATGGTCATATTGTGTTAATTTTTCTAGTATTATAAGCGGGAGTTCAAGCCACTATTATCATTGATACAGCAAAGATTGTGGAAGCACATTTGTTTCGCATTCGGCAATTTCACGGCGATTACGCTAGAATAAAGCTGAGCATTCACCAAAGACGACTTGAGGTTGAAAGATGTCGTCCAAGCAAGATTATTCGGATAGCTGTTCGCTAGATCGCCGGCCCGCGTATGCCTCAATATTACCTACCTACTTTCAGAAGAGCCAAAGCGAGTGCTTTAATACTGTAAATGATTAGGCTGAGAGCAACCAGAGCTGTGCAAAGTAGCGGAGAGGTTTACGAGGAAAAATCCACCAATAGGAAGAGCTGGAGAAGGGAATAAGAATGGTATTGGTGGCTGATTTCCTCGCAAACCGCTCCGCGGTTCACACAGCATTGGTGGATACCTATCTCAAGCGTAAGATAGACTTGGGAAAAGGTGACAGTGATGATGGTTGCTGTCACGAGTCTGTTATATCTTTTGCCGCCTTGAAACCAGGATTGAGAGTAAAATCAATGCCAGAAAGTTCTTGCGACCCGTTTAATCATGGTTGGCAATCGGTGTAACACCAACGGTGTTCAATCTTATATAGTATGAAATCTTCTTCACTGTTTTTATTATGAATTTAACCTGCAACATAAGTGATTTTTATTGAATGTTTGGTAATATAATGATGTTTTTTTCTATTATTCAAATGATTCGGATAGTAAACCTCGCGGTATTCGAACAATTTCCATGGCGAATATTCGAATAATATGGATATTCGAATTGGAAACCCTAGCGTCAATCAATGTCGCAGGTTCCAATCCTGCTGCTATCGGCAATACATTTTCTTGTTGAGATTATTTTTTTAATATTTAGAGTCGGCAACGCGAATGCGAGTCACCTGGAGGTACAAGGATCTATAGGGTACGGTAACCGCTTACCATCAGCAGCAGATTTTTTTCCACTGACGTGATATTTCAAGAAATCATAGCGCAGCGCCGTTCGGCTTGTTAGAGCGGTGGTGGGTGGCCAGCTCAGGATTGCTTTCTGCTCGTGGCAAGTTAATGGGTAATTATTCCGCCATTTTGTCATGTTTTGCTAATTACGGTCGCCATTGTTTATCGTTTTAGAAGTTTTTTATAAATTCGCGAGCCAATGCATTCTGCCTTTATTCTTCTACATAGGAACTATGGTTGCCTTTGGTGTATCTATAACTTCGCGAATTTATGATGGGTGGGTTGAGAAAAGTTTGGGAGATTTAACAGTAACCATAATGTGGTTGTCACATCGACTGGTTAACAAACCGGTTAAATAAATAAGTATATTAAATTTAGGGGACAATCTTACACAAATCGAACTAGCCACATAGTAAACTCAATAAAGCTTGTGTTGTGGTTACTAGACGACGATATATTTAATAGATATAAATAGGTACTTAAATACGTAGAAACCATCCAAGATTAAGAAACGAATATTCATGCTCATTTCAGAAATCTTTGCCCTTACCGGGATTCGAACCCAGGACCTTCAGCTTTGTAGGCAACGTCACTACCCAGTACCTACTGAGCTAACCGGTCGTCAAAGGTCACTGACAATGGTTAATGCGCCCAATATGACAGCCTCACCATGACAGGGTTATGAGTAGGTATATCACTGTTAAATTCCCCATAAATTGTATAATAATTTGGAAAGCTGTATCGTCATATCAATCAAGGGTTAATTAGGAGTCGTGAGCGTCCATAGGCTTATGGAGTCCGCTTCTCATCAGGCATGTTGTATGCTTATTTGTCACCGTTGTGGTATATTACAATAAGTTTCTGTCAAAAATTTCATTTTTGGTACAAGCTTTTATTGCCAAATGTACTTTTCTGTATACCATCATCAACTGCTCATTGAGAACTCAAACGAGCATAAACTGTGTGGTTTTATTACGGAGTTCCTATGGCCACCTTCTGTCTCCATCATCAGATCAACGCGATGGTACCATAATATTGAATTGTCATCCAAACTATACTTATACCCAAAATTTCAGCTCAATCGGTCACCGGGAAGTGGGTCATATTTAACTTGCAAGATTTGACGGACAACTTACATACTTACATACGAACAAGTCAAGTTAATATAAACCTTGTAAAAATAATGGCATCCGTTGAAAAGAATGTCTAAACTGAATAACTGGAAGTCACTTTATTACCTGCACAAATTGATAACGTCTGTTAAGAATGTATGTTGCTATGGCGCGGTATTTTTACTATAAAAAGATTGAAATGTTGAAATGTTATATTGAAAAACAGCCGATTAGAGAATATCTATTAGTTTATGGTTTTTATTTCTCGCCATTGCTATTGCCTTGAAATTTTCTATTAGCTGCGTACTGTAGTTAATGGACAGTCTCAGTCATTTAATTTCCCTAGTTTTTACCCCCAACACAAAAAGAGGGGTGTTATAAGTTTGACGTGTCTGCGTGTCTATCTGTGGCATCGTAGCTCCTAAACGAATGTACCGATTTTAATGCGGTTTTTTAGACCGAAAGGTGACGTGATATGGATGGTTCTTAGTTACGTTTCAACAAAATCGGTTCAGCCGGTTTTCAGATATTGAACTTTGAAATAAAACTATCGGGGGTTTTTTAATTTTTCAAAGTTGTTAATTGTTATCGTCAAGGTGGGTTTATTATCAAATCCAGTGAACCAAGTCGTATCGGCACCCGCTGTATTAGTATATAGGACCCGTATATATTGTCCCACGGCTATGTAACATGAAGGGAAAGTACCATTAATATTTAAGATAGGATATTTTGCTCAGTTGAAATAAATAAAAATGACGAAATACTGCATTCAAACATTTCAAAAATTGCTAGCGTCAAAGGGAACGAAGCTGGGCGAACAAAATGGTGGATTTTAGATAAATAGTTTTGCCATAACTATAACGATTGCCGATCAATCCGATCATCATTGGCCTAAAATCAGAGTTTCGCAAAAGAGAAGAGTAATTATTTAAAAGTTCGCTTTTTTATGATTTCAGAGTAAACAGCGCTTATCTATTTAATATAGCAAACATTACCGTTATGACAACTGAAATTGTGAATCGCTCACTTTGATCCCATCCATATCGTCTCTCACATAATCCGCTGACGTTATGGATATCGAAGGGACCCCCTGTATAATGATTACAGACGATTAAAGCACACCGAAAATCATTGGGTTAGTATAAATTGTGCGTTAATCCCATGCGTAAAGTATGTAAACATGTATGTTCGTAAAGTAGGTAAGAGATGGTAGGAGGAAAATGCTGGGGGTATCTTGGACTGAATTTCGTACCAATGAGTCCATACTGAAGGAATTCGGCATCAAGCAGCGTCCATCATTCGTAGTGCAGTCTCGCATCCTAACGTTTTTCGGACACGTATGTCGTCGAGAAGAAGTAGCCATCGAGCGACTCCTGGTCCAGGGAAAGGTCGAGGGCACCAGACCGCGAGGCAGGTCACCAATTAGATGGACAGACCAGATAAGAGCTGTAGCAGATGCATCGCTACACGCGAGCGTCAGGAAGGCGACTGTCGGAGAGGAATGGCGGCGTGTTGTGAAGCTTGCTACCAACACCTGGGCTATTATTCGCTACGCGGCTCACCCGCCGGTGACGTTACGAAACTAGACCTCTACCTACGCTTAGTTACTTCGCATTGCCGTGTCAAAATATATTTGTGGGTGAGCGTTGAGGTGAGCTTAAAATAAGTTAGAGAATAGGGGGGCTGAGAGTGAAACGACGAAGAAGAAGTTAAGTAGGTATATCATACTCATATAGACTAATATATAAGCAGACATAAGTCTTTTGTTCGTCCGTCCGCCACAAGGCTTATCGGTTGAGGAAAACCACGATCGCGGATTATACGGAGATGATATATTATGTATACATTTTAGCTATATTTACAGTTCATAAGAAACGTCATTGGGGAAACCTCACATAGTTTGAAAAAGCTGCATGTTTTTTTCCGTTTAGTCGTAAATACTGGATGACTTTAGGGTCATGGTCAGGAATGGCAAAAATAAAGATGATGGTTGTATCATATTATATCGCAAAATGAAAAAGTTATTACATGCCTGAACTCCGAATTTTTACCCACACTTAACTCTCGTTCTTTTTTTATGCATGGCTTTCATGGGAAAAGTTATTCAGTGCGACCATCTTTTTTACTTTACATGATTCCTGACCCCGTATCATGGTCGGTCTTATCACGCGATAAGTGACAAGACGTCCGTCTCGTTCTATTGAACGGTGTCCAGCCAGTGACGGACTCTTTCTTGTCACTTATCGTGTGATACCTAAGGCCGTCCATGCTACGGAGTCTGATCACAACCCCAAAGTCACATAATAGACCAGACCCCGTAGCATGGACGGCCTTATCTCACGACAAGTGACAAGATAGAGCGTCCGTCACTGGCTGACACCGTTCAATAGAACGAGACGGACGCTCTATCGTGTAACTTATCGGTTGATAAGGCCGACCATGATACGGGGTCTGGTATATAGATTCGTTGAGAGGGTAGGTATAGTCAACGGCAAAAGTAGATGATCATTTTAGTACCTTGTCACTTTCACTACTTCGACGCATCCCAACTGTAAGTATTAAAATTATCATTTATATTTGCTGTTGACTGTACCAATGAGCCCAACCCAACACACACAGGGTGTATATTGCGTGTAGTATCATCATATGAACAGCTCGGTGGAGCGATACTATTGCATTGTCACCGAATTTACATAAGCATGGCTAAATTTCAGCTCAATCGGGTACCGCCGACACCGGTAGGAGGTTGAAAAATGTTGATGGCAACTTACTGACATACGAACAGAGTAAGTTAAATTATAGGCATAATTACCAACTTAATAAAGTGTACCAAAAATGGGGTGTGAACCGATTAAGGGCATAACAGGTATCGTGTTCTGATAAGAAAAAAGTACCAACCTAAGAGGAAAAAAAATTTGCGCGATTTTTATTTTTATTTTTCTATGGAGCGTTGGCCGACTGGGGCGACCTGCTCCGTACAAATGTAAAAAAAAATCGCGTCAAAAAAAATCTTTGTTTTTTCTTATCAAAACACGATACCTGTTATGCCCTTGATCGGTTCACACCCCATTTTTGTTACACCCTGTATGTTGAAAATCCCCGAGAATTTCACTTCAAAGTTCAATATCTCAAAACCGGCTGAACCGATTTTCTTGAAACGTAGCTAAGAACCCGATCACGTCAGCTATCGGACGAAAACAATCGCATTAAAATCGGTCCATTCGTTAAGCAGCTACGATGCCACAGACAGACACAGGAAAACGTCAAACTTAATTATAACAGCCCTCTTTTTACGATAGGGGTTAAAAAGCGTGTATAGGTATATCAAGATGATACATGACGTGCATGACTCACTCTATTAACAAAATCATTGTCAGTCACAGCAACGGAACAATAGAGTACAAATTCGGAAACCGACCACAAAATTCACACGGTCGCTTCCAAAGCAAAAACAACTTTTTCACGTACACAATAAGATTCAATTTCAATTGTCCAAACAGAACACGTTCACAGTTGCCAAGATTTGGATTTGACTGAGCGAACGGCAGAAAATGTTTTAAAAGAGAAATCTGTACAGCAAACCGATTTGAACTCTAACCTAGTGGAAATAGGATTCACTTTCATCTTACCACGATCTCCATACACACGGCACGATTCGCATCGAGTGCAAATCATAGTTGAAATAAAAACGAAACAACTAGACCGAGTCGATAGTTTAATTATGAACTCACCGACTGTGTATTAAGGTTTAAATTTAATTGGACTAGTGATTGGTTTTAGTACTTTATAGTTACGGAGATTATTTAGAATGAGTAAGGTCAACGCAAATTTATATATGCGGCCAGGAAAGTCTTTGTCCATATGGATACGAGACAGTTTTATAGTTTTAGTACCTGTTGTAGGTAATATTGTTAAGTAATGCACGATTTTCCTCTACATTAGTATTGCACCCGGCTTTTTATCGCCTGGAAAAATTAAGTTGGCCATAAATCATGGTTTCCAAGATTATTTACTGCTTCTGCCCTCCCAAACGGATGAACCGATTTACGTTCAGTTTTTTTTGTGTCATAGATAATTTTATCCCGAGTGTGAGCTAAGAGCTATGTTTAATGAAAATCGGTTCAACCGTTTTGAGATATTGATCTTTGAAATGAAAATGTCGGGGGTTTTTCAACTTTTCTAAGTTGTAGTTATCATAGAAAAAGTAGCTTGTGCCACCTGGAGCATACTTTCGGGTCGACTGTCACCTCATTCATCAAAATTAATTCAGTATCTTCAACGATACGGTGCCGGTGGAACACACGTAAAAACAAACATAGACTGCTAAAGACATAACATAACCCTTCCTTTTTGCTCTTCCGTAGTCGGGCAAGAATGAAAGTTGTTGGACACGTTGATAAAAACTACCCTCTGTCCTTCACCGGGACAAACTATCTCAATACCAAATTTCATTTAAATCGGTTCAGCAGTCGTGAAGAGGTAACATACAAACAGACAGACTTTCGCATTTATAGTATTAGTATGGACACAGATTATATAATAGGTATTGGATTTCATTAGGACTCTTTCGAATATTAACAGAAAATGCCTAGGAGGCTATGTATTTAAGGGGATGCCTTGATACAATTCGAACACGCCCCCTAGACAAAGACACGCTTATGCCTTCCGCGCACGAGGAAAAGAGATGTAACACTCTTCGGGAATGGCTTTTTTGGACAAATTTCGATAAATACCTAACTTAGAGAAGTTTTATTTAAATTCCATAAAGTGTGGTTTTAACTGAGATAAAATACTATATATTAGCTTGATTGTGTCGTAATATAATATTAAATATATTTTTATTTCGGATTATTGCAATATCCATATAATGTATCGGTTGATTAGGCTAAGTAAAAAAGGAAAACTCAGACCCCAATTTGGATTTTTTTTCTATCGAGGAAATTTTAAGCAATCATGTATCGGTAAAATCAGAAAAAAATCAATATAGTCAAGAATCATATATCTGAAAATCAGACCTTATTGTGTCTTAATCTAGTCAGAACGGCGTTACAAAGCAGGCGATGATTTCCATTCATTTCCTTAAGTTTGAAAAATTCTTTCCCTAGTATTTAGAGTGAACTTTCAGGATGGACATAGGATATATTTACCCCGCAGCTTTGCCTGTTTGCGCGGCCAGGTAGTTACATGACAAGTTTATTGAACGTAGTGGATTCGGAGACAACATTCTGTATTGGTCGGTTATTGAATTGATATTATATATAGTATCTATTCATGTCACTTGATTGTAATAGTATTTGCAAGCCTGACAAGTAAGAACCTTCGAGGCTTACTCTGAAAGTAGGTCATTGTATAAGGCCTAGGGCTGAAAAGAAAAGTAATAAAAAAAAAAGACCGCGTTGCACTCCGGGAGTGCCGGCAGAAGTGAAAACTTGAATAATTTTAATTTTACAACCCCCCCTACCCCCTACGCCCTCTCACCTACTAGTTAGTAGTTATAGTTTTTTTTATATTATTTATTCAAATGAAAAATTACATACTATACAATTATATTCTCGCCAAACTGTTACGTTTGATGGCGAGACGCGCTACATTTTACGTTTTTAAACGTAAAATACAACTTAACTTAACCTATTACACTCATCTTATGAGATAAGTAATACGTTGCAAAGGTAAACCAGTAGAAGAAAGATGTCCAATGTCTAGTAACTATAAAAACTATTGAAAAAAGACGGCACCTGATACTACGACATGACGGTTATATAAAAACTATAATTGAAGGAAAGATAAGAGGAAGGAGCTGGCCCCTATTTCACCAACTTGACAATTGTCACCTGACACTGACAATTCGTTTAGCATTGCTTGTTCTAGAAGTCAAGGTGGTTGCTAGGTTACTTGTGGATCCAGCAATGTACGGAGAATTGTCGTTGTCAGGTGACAATTGTCGAGTTGGTGAAATAGGGGCCAGGGGAAGACCAAGTCGTGCGTTTATGGACCAAGCTAAAGAGAAAGATTATGTAATGTTGAATCAAGAGCCCGAAACAGTGGTCAGAGGAACAGAATGGCGATTACTCCACCGACAAGAGCCGGATAAGTTTGTGACAATGATGGCGAAGTAAACCAGTGGAAACCCAGTAAGTAATAACTTAACTTACGTGTCAAATCTCCCGACGCACTCGGTCCAATGGTGCTTTAGAAAACTGCACTCGGAACTATTATTGTAACTGGACAATAGTATTTAGTTCCTTGCCGATCGTATTGAATAAATATAGACGTGTTTATGTGACAAGACGATAAACTTTCTCATATCATAGCGTGTGTCACCTACAGTTGTATTAAGTGTTACGGGTTGTTTTGGTTCAAGCTTTTATTATAGTTTAGGCACGAGTGCTTGTATTATGTAACGGTCGTATAATAGGTATCATCATATTGTATGTATATGGTATATTGTATGTTAATACATATATGTCAAGTGGGTGATAAAAACACCGGTTCAACCAGCATGACTAGGCTAGACACGTGCCGTCGACACGCGTTTGTGTCGATTTACACGTAATTCGACACAAACGCGGCATGCAATGCGTAGGCTCTAGCACAAGATGGCCCGCGAGCGATCCCGCACGCGAGTTACGCTACCCGTCTCTTTCCAAGTGTTACACCTAATTAGAAAGTGACGGAACGGCCGGTGACAATTGTCAAGTTTATAATTTACTAGCGACTCGCCCCGGCTCCGCGTGGATAGTAGGGCAGTTTCAGGTGATAATGGGGTCAGGTACTTGTTAGGTCCGTCGGCCATCTTTAATTTTATGGCGGCAATTTTGAATTATACGTATCATATCATTAATATCTCGAGTTCTAAATAACGTAGAATCACAAACTTAGTGTCTAAATATACATATTTGGGGTCAATTAAGTCAACTAGATTCAAATCGAACCACCTTAAGAGATGTTAACTTACATCATCAAAACAATTTACTTTAAGGTGGTTAGATTTCCATACAAAACGTTATTTGACATTCACAGGCTAACGGCGTGATTTTTTAAGAAATCTATGTAACTTTCACAAATTGGCTTTCCATTTGCGCGAAATTCCCCCTTTCCTTGAATAAACTTGTATAAACTAGAATAGTTTGAGAAAAATGGTATTCCTAATCTCAAATTATTCTAGTTTACCTAGTCTAGCCATAAGTTCTGTTACAAATGAAATGAAACATATTTTTAAAAGGATGTAATTAATTTACCATAAGTAAATGTTTATTTATAGGTAAGTTAATAAGGTTTCTAAACAATATATTTTTTATTCAAAATGCCCGCCTTTAGCTTTAATACACGCCCTCAAACGATCCGGCCACACGTCTATAGATTCACGCACTGTATCCATTGGGAAATTTGCCACTGCTACCTTCAAAGATTTTTTTAGAGAATCGATATTGGCATGGCGTTTAGAGCAGACCATGTCCTCTAACACTGACCACAATTTATAGTCCAGGGGATTTAAGTCGGGACTGGAAGAGGGCCAATCATCTGCCTTGATGAAGTCCGGAACATTCCTTTGCAGCCAAATCTGGGTGGTGCGAGCTTTATGACCCGGGGCTGAGTCCTGCTGAAAGGTCCAGTGTACATTTTTGAACATTGTGTCGTTTAGTGGTTTAACTACTGTTTCTAAAATCGTGTCCTGATACACTTTAGCTGAAATTTTCACTCCTTTTTCGCAAAAATGGATCTCAGAGACGCCTTGATACGACACACCCCATCAAACCATGACGTAAGCGGGATGATGACCTCGCTGAATCCTTCCAACTATCTCTTTAGCTTCTCGAGAGTTGTGTGCGTACACTTTATCATTTTGTTTGTTGTAGTGCTGCTCGATAGTAAAAATTTTTTCATCCGTGAAAAGAATATTTTTATATTTCCCATGTGCGTATCGAGATAAAAGGCTTTTTGATCTTTCAACTCTCTTGTCCTTTAGTGACTGATTTAACATATGTCCTGTATATCGTCGGTAAGCTGCAAGACTCAAGTCATCTTTGATTATACGCGAAAGTGTCCTAGGTGGTATTTTCATTTCCTTAGAAAGGATCTTCTGTTTTCTTATGGGATTTCGGCGAATTCTGGCCCTTACAGCATTAACGGCTTGTTTTGTTCTAACAGTACGTGGTCGGCCAGATCTTTTACTGTCATCGACAGAGGACGTTTTGGTGTATCTTTGAATGGTACGATACACAAACATTCGACTGATCTCTAACTTTTTTAGTGTCTCAAAAATGTGGGACGGCTCCATTCCTACCTTATGCAGAGCAATCACAGCAATTCTATTTTCTTTGACACCCCACTCCATTATTAATTTACTTATTTTAATATTATATTGTATATAAATGGTGGCAAAAACATCCAAGTACTTACGTCAAAACACAACATTCGAAATTCGAATTATTATTTTTCTTAAAATCATTGTTAACTGCCAGTAACAGAACTTATGGCTAGACTAGGTATACAAGTTTATTCAAGAAAAAGGGGAATTTCGCGCAAATGGAAAAGCAATTTACGAAAGTTAGTTAGATAAGTTTCTTAAAAAATCACGCCGTTAGCCTGTTGTTTGAAAAGTTTTTAATTTCGTTTGTGAACAACGGATTCAATAGAGTGGTTCAACTTTGCAGTCGTTTTGGACCAGTGTTGTATCGAGTTAGAATAGCACCGCCTTACTTCACGTGGGTGTCATAAGAGGAGATTATGGGAATAGGGTTTAAGTGTGTTGCGGCCGATGGGCTAGCAACCTATAACTGAATTATTGATCCACCTCTACAAACATGCAACTGCTAGTATTAAAATAAATATTAGGGGGCTGACGACCGCTTTAGCCTAGTTGGTAGTGACCCTGTCTACGAAGCAAGAGGTCCCGGTTTCGAATCCCGGTAAGGGCATTTATTGGGCGGAGGCAGGTCCAGGGGCAAGGAAAATTTGCGACCGGTCGCTACTTGCGTTGGGTCTGTCTCTATGGTAGCGGCCTGTCCGGCAGTTAACATGGTAGATGACCTCGGGGGGAGCTCACAGTTGCTAAGATCCTCGAGGCAAAACTGATTGGGTTCCTTCACGAGGTTACCGCCTGTTAGCTGCCTGGTTCTACCGTTAGAAACAGGCAGAACGGAAACTTTTATATCCCAACCCATCCTATCCCGTGAATCCCGTCTAATCAGCCGTAAGCGATGACGTGGCATGTCGCAGCGGGCTTTCCATCCACAAAGAAGGATGGTTAGCGGTAAAATGTCACCCGCGTGTTTGTGCCGTGCGCGGGGACCCGTACGGGTGGAGAGGGAGATCCTGGAAGCTGAGTCGACCAGCGGTCGGGATAGTTACTGCTGGGAGACAACACTCTTCTTTGGCTCAGGATTCACCTCACACGGGCGGTCATGGCCTAGCCAGCCATGATCAATCGGCTGTCGTGTCCAGTCTGATGGCCACGGGCGAGTGTCCTGGGGTATGGGGTCTGTAGTCGGCGGAGCACGGGTTACGAGTCGTCTGAGGAGATGACGAGTAGCTCGGCACCGTGCGGACTCACAGACAACATACTCTCGGGGCGCTATGTCAGTTTGGTAGCCCTGATGCGTTAACGCATCCCCAGGGTGTGGGCTCCGTGGTGGGTGGGGAGCCAAACTGATGAAGCAAGGTCAAAGGTCACATGGATACCATAAAACCCGAGACGAAGGAAGGAGGGAAAGCCGTACCCGCAAGGGATGAGGCCAAGGCGCATAGCGCAAATGCTGTACCGGCGGCACGCACTTCTGTCCCAGACAGGGGAGCGAGAGCGGGTAACAGCCGAGCAAGGGGGTCCGCAAGGACGCAGAAGGCGCGCGGCGCATTTTCAGGCAGAGGCCATGGTGGAGCGGTCCAAACCGGAGGCACCGTTCGAACTTTTCCCCACGGGTCGAAAAGCGGACACACCCAGCAGGTCCCCGCAAGGAGACCGGCTGGCGCAGGTGCCGGAGGGGAGGTCAGCGGAACTGTGGTCATCTGCAACAGGCCGGCCGGTCCTCTTCCGAATCCTGCTGACGATCCGGGCGCTGTTGATAGCGTGTCCGCACCCCAGAGCGCGGATGCGTGGTCCGGTGGAGGAGCCGTCAATAGCAGGAGGCAGAAGAGGCGAGACAACGCCAAGGCGAGGGCTCAGACACTGAGCGAAGGCACCTCCCAGGATGCACCCACTTCGGGGCCAGGAACGGTGCAAAAGAAGAGGCAACTGGGAGCCAGTGGCGACTCTTCTCTGCTTGTCAGCGACTCCAAGCGAGTGAAAGTCGCAGCTTCGTTCGCTGAAGTGGCTGCAAGCGAGAGGATGGCCATCGTCCCGGAGGCCTTTCCGGCCGAGAAGATCGGGTTGGGGCATCTGGGCGCCATCCAGGGGCTCATTCTGGAGCTTTTGGTTGACGCTCCGGATCCCCTACCCCGAGTCACTCTCGGCAACGTAGTGGCGGGCGCTCCCCACGTCAATTGCCAAGGGAGAGAGTCCGTCACATGGCCTCAGGTCAGCAATCGGAAGCGAGGAGATTGCTGGCCTGCGCCTGAGGGTCATGGACGCCAAGGATCTTCCCAAACCTGTCAAAATGGCATGGAAAACGAAGATAGTTGGCGGCCATGACGTTAAGTTGCTTCTCCGTGTGTTGCAGAGGTACAATCCTGCGCTACACACGGAGGAGTGGAAGGTGGTAGACACCTTGACGTCGGACGCGAACACCAGGCGCATCATACTGATGGACCGGGTGTCGGCCGACGTTATCAAGGCCGCGGGCTACCACCTACACACGGGTGTCGACCTGATCTCCTTCAAGCTCCTAGAGGACGCGGAGGAGAGGGCGCTTGAGGGGGCTGAGGAAGGCACTTGTGCGGGGACGGGCGCGGGGGGTCCGACGCCGGGGGAGGGCGCGGGGGGTCCGAAGCCGGGGGAGGGCGCGGGGGTTCCGCTGTCTGGGGAGGCCGAGGAGGGCACACCTCCGGAAGGCAATGTGCCTGGCACTTACAAGGAGGCTGAGGGGGCTGAGGTAGCAAAGGGGGAGGGGCAGTCAGAGGTGGAGGACGGGAACAGGGCGGGCTCCGGGTACGGACTTGCTGAATCCCGCAGGGCCCGAGAGTCATCACCGTTATCGGTGATCGGCTCAGAGGACCTGCGGGGATTGGCGAAGCTGTACCTGGGGGCCTCCATGTCTCCCATGTCCTGTGACGAGGCTGTCCAGGAGGAGGCTGCCGACCTCAGCAAGCCTAAATTATAAAAGCGCCAATGGCGGGTCTAAGGTGTGTACAAATTAATTTACAACACAACAAGACGGCAAGGCAGCTAAAATGCGACAAATTCGATATTGCTCTTATTCAAGAACCATATATATAAAAGTGAAATAAGAGGTCCTTTACATGATTTCTGTTGCAGGGATCTCACCACGGTGATGATCCTAAACAAGGAGGAGGGTAAGGAGCTCATACTATCATCAGCCTACCTCCCCTACGAGGCAATGGATCCCATCACACAACAACTGCGGGATCTTGTTGCATACGGCAGCCGGGCGAACACCAACCTGATCATCGGCTGCGACACGAATGCTCACCATGTCATCTGGGGTAGCTCAGATGTCAACAGGAGAGGAGAGAAGGTACTGGATTTCCTGGTAAGCTCTTCTCTACAAATATTGAACAAAGGCAATGAACCTACCTTCGTCAACTCTAGGCGGGGGGAGGTTATTGATTTAACGTTGGCTACTAACAACACTAGCAACAAAATCAACTCATGGCACGTATCTGATGACATATCCCTTTCGGACCACAGATACATTTGCTTTAGGTACCAAAATAAATTAAAAACAAATACGGTACGTAAACGGAATCCTAGGAACACGGACTGGTCGGCCTTTAGAAATTATCTCAAAGTGGACCTAGGAGACCCAAAAGGTAAGCTAAACTCTATTATTGACATAGAATTCGAAGCGGAAAAAATAGTACAAGCCGTATACACGGCCTTCACTAATAACTGCCCGGAAAAGAAAACCCTGGCTAAAAAGTTACCATGGTGGACCCCAGAGATAGTCAAGCTCAGGAGGGAAACCAGGGCAATATTTAATGACGCAAAGTCATCCAATGACTTCGGGTACTATGCACAAAAACTCACAGAACTCAGCAAGGCTGTGAGGAAAGCCAAAAGGAGAGCGTGGAGGAATCACTGCGATCAGATTGAGTCAATACCGGAAGGAATGAGACTAACAAAGGCATTAGCAACCACAAAGTCGGTACCGCTCACATCCATCACGGACAATGACGGTAGAATGACGAAAACGGGGCTGGAGACCCTTAAGATAATGTGTAACACACACTTCCCAGGCTCAGTAATACACGACAGCGTAACAGACGACGGTGCAATTAGTGCGTTGGAACAAACCACAAGTACAACGAGACACAATTGGGACACGTCTAAAAAGGTAGTAGATCATAAAAAGATAAAGTGGGCACTTTCAACATTTCAACCTTTCAAAGCCCCGGGGCCAGATGGAATCTACCCCATTCTACTACAAGAAGGCGCTAATGTACTAATCCCGCACCTTAGCAGATTGTACAGGGCGTGCTTGGCCTTCGCACACGTACCGCGTGTGTGGAGGATGGTAAAAGTAACCTATCTACCCAAACCAGGTAAGGCGGATTACAGTGAAGCCAAATCGTATAGGCCGATAAGTTTATCGTCGTTTTTCCTCAAAACACTGGAGAAATTGGTAGATAGACACATAAAGGGATGTCCGCAAGGTGGGGTACTGTCACCAACTCTGGAGTTTGGCGGTGAACTCACTCCTGGTGGAACTCAATAAAGGTCCCACCCACACGGTAGGATATGCTGATGATTTAGAAATACTGGTGAGTGGGAAGTTCCCAGGCACGGTATCAGAAATCATGAACAAGGCACTGCAGACAGTGGAGAGATGGTGCGACCGGCACCAATTATCCATTAATCCAGGCAAAACTGTAGTAATACCCTTTACTAGGAAAAGGACCCTTCGCGGCGTACAGCAGTTAAAACTGTACGGGAGGGTACTAGAACTGTCCAACGATGTGAAATATCTAGGTGTCACTCTGGATAAGAAACTGAATTGGAAGAAGCATACAGATCTCACCATTACAAAGGCACTCAGGGTATTTGGAATGTGTAGATCAGCGTATGGCAAAACATGGGGACTGAACCCAAAGGTACTGAAGTGGATCTACACCATGATGGAGAGGCCCATATTATTGTACGCTAGCCTGGTGTGGTGGCCAAGGACTTTAATGAGCACATGCAGAGATGCCCTGACGAAGGTACAGAGATCGGCATGCATGGTTATCACAGGGGCGTTTCGAACCACGCCTACAGCGGCGCTAGAAGTCCTACTGGACCTACCGCCACTTCACATGGTGATTAAGTCAGGGGCGCGCAAATCGCTCTACAGACTAAGAACTCTTGGACTGTGGAGCGACAGCAAGCCAAAGACTAAGCACACAAACATGGAGACTGACAGTCTCTTAGACAGAATAACAAACATGGGATGTGACAAAATGCTACCCAAGTATGTATTCCATAGGAACTACACAACAAAAGTTCCATCCAGGGCCGAATGGGCCGAAGGTCTAGAACCACCGAGGTCCAGGCCTCGTGTACCATATACTGTCTTCGACACCAGTGTCGAAGACAGTATATGGTACACGGACGGATCTAAAATGAGATCCGGTACGGGAGCAGGCATTTATGCGATTGACTACAGTAGTAGTGTAAGCATGGGTAGTTTGGCAACCGTCTTCCAGGCGGAGACATACGCCATAATTGCCTGTGCATTCTATATTCATAGACAGGCAAACCAGAGGGCAGACCATCTATATCCTCAGCGACAGTCAAGCGGCCCTTAAAGCGCTTACGGCGCCGAAAGTGGATTCTAGACTAGTCTATAATGGCGTCCAGGCACTGAACAAGCTTGGGAAGCACAATAAGATGCAACTAGTTTGGATACCGGGGCACGAGGGCTACATCGGCAACGAAAGAGCGGATGAGCTTGCAAGAGGGGGTCTACAAATCACTTTGTAGGTCCAGAACCATTTGTGGGACTCTCGCAGAGAACCATAACTTCGGCCTTTAAAGCCTACGCCAAAACCAAACACCAACACGAGTGGAGGAATGAGGCGGGCTTAAGGCACTCTAAGCTCTTTATAGAAGGAGTGGACTCGGGCTGGACTAACAAGCTCTGGAAATCCAGTAGGAAGCAACTCAGAATCATATCTGGGGTGTTCACAGGTCACTTCGGGGTCAAGGATCTCTTGGCCAAGATGGGACTGTCGGACAGCTTAGACTGTAGAATGTGTGGCGAGGAGGATGAGACCATGGAACACTTACTGTGTGAATGTCATGCCCTTGCCAGACAAAGAATGAATTACTTTGTTAGCGACTATCCGCAACCAAGGGAGTTCAAGGTGCTCCCGCTGAGCTGCATCATCCGCTTTGTGGAAACGATGGAGCGAGCTTGGGAGTAGGCATAAAGGAGAGGGCAAATGCACAAAAGATCCCGCTGGGTCGAAGTGCATCCGAAAGGGCCCTCATCTAGATAAGATAAGGGCATTTATTTGTGTGATGAGCACGAATATTTGTTCCTGAGTCATGAATGTTTTCTATGTATTTAAGTATTTATTTCTCTATATAAGTTTATCGCCGTCTAGTACCCATAGTACAAGCTTTGCTTAGTTTGGGACTAGGTCGATTTGTGTAAGATTGTCCCCTAATATTTATTTATTTTATTTAGTTCTACACAAATCAAACGAGCCCCCATAGTAAGCTCAATAAGGCGTGTTACGGCTAAATGCATAGAAAACATCCAAAGAGTGCACAAATATTTGCCTTTACCGGGATCCAAACCCACGACCGTCAACTTTACTACTCACTAGGCTAAACCGGTCGACAACGTCAAAAATATGTATACACTAAATGTGTAAAAAAAGAACATCCAAGCCTATGAAAAAAAAGTGACAACAAACAAATTTTAAGCCCCTTTTAAAAATACAGACGTGAGTTTATGTAATGTATAGGTACTTGAGATTATTTGAGTTAGCCGATTTGCATCAAAGTAGTCTATTCAAAAAGCAACTCTGCCGTCCATAGATAGAAGATTCCAATACCAATAACCAGTTTTATATAAAGTCCGCCACATTAAATAATCCCAACCGTATGTAGATTTAATCGCGTGGTCTACTAACAAAATAAAGTTCATACTTAATTATTCATTTATTTAGATCCTATACGTTAGTAGAGTTTCATTCAAAACAGCATTGTTTCCATTTTGTTTACTAATGTAGCACTATTGAATGTTGGACCGAGTCAATGTTGTATTTATTACTCATATAATCTTACAGAGATCGATATCGGTGTTAATATAGTACATTACGTACCTAGGGCGGTGAATTCGTGAATGGCCCAGATCGCAGGTGTTTGTGGCCCGAAACGAAGGTGAGGGCCACAAATATGCGATCTGGGGCTTTACGAATTACCGCCCGTGGTGAGTACACAATTATACGTCTTCACCTGGCCACAATGCGAGTTTTACCGTACGCGCAGCGTGCAGTAAAACTCGCATTATGGCCAGGTGTGACGTAAAGAATATTTTTAACCCCCGACGCAAAGAGAGGGGTGTTATAAGTTTAACGTGTCTGTGTATCTGTCTGTGGTATCGTAGCTACCAAACGGATGGACCGATTTGGATGCGGTTTTTTTTAATTCGAAAGCTGATGTGATCCCGAGTGTTCTTAGCCATGTTTCATGAAAATCTGTTCAGCCGTTTTTGAGATATTGCACTTTGTTGTAGTTATTATCTGATGGACGACCTGGTAAGGTCGCGGGAGTCCGCAGGACCGGTCATTGTGGCACTCTTTGGAGGAGGCCTATGTCCAGCAGTGGGACGTGTTTCGGCTGATATGATGATGATGAAAAAGTGAAAAAATTAAAATTAAAATTAAAAATGGTTTATTGGTAACAAACTGTGTTTACACAAATTAAGAATGGGTTGCGACCTTCTAGTGAGTATATGGCAATTCTTGTGACAGAAGATCCCGCTCTTCCAGCATCAAGTTTAGAGGTATACCTCTAAAATACCTTTAAAATTGGTTATAACCAATAGTATACAAAGTTAACATGTAGGTAGATAAGAAAATTGTATACCTACAAGATGATAACCAGCATTCACTAAATTAAATTAAAACTAAGTTAAATCTAAAAGAAGGCCCTCGAGGCATTGTACCGAGGATGCTGGTTGCTGGCGGCATTTCCTCGCTGAATTGCAATGCTGATGCGTTGCGCGAGAAAGCCGCCAGCTCTTCGGTCACCAGCCCCCTACCACACTAAGTTTTATGTCCGACGTAAATCATTCGTCCCTCTTGCACTCGCATATTTGCATGAATTGGACGAATGCTCTATGTCCGACATAAAACTTAGCGTACTAGCCCCCCAGTAGTAGATAAGTATGTTAAGAAGAATGATAAGAGTAGGTAGGTCGCGGGCGTCCGCTGGATGCGGGTGGCGCAGGACTGGTCATTGTGGCACTCTTTGAGGGAGGCCTATGTCCAGCAGTGGACGTCTTTCGGCTGATATGATGATGATGATGATGAGGTAGGTTAGGCTACTTCTGGGATCCGCAGGTCAGATATGACGATTAGATTGAAAAGCATAGTCCCGACCACACGGCGTCAGGGTTATCCAGGAAGAGGATGCAATGGCAAGTGGGCTTCTCTATAAAAAGCTGCAATGTCAAAATGCAATGCTGCAATTCTCTATTATACGTGCAGATTTCAGATGCGGTAAAACTGTTACCAGAACATATACGACCAGGCCCCTATTTCACCAACTTGTCAATTGTCACCTGACAATGACAATTCCACGTACATTGCTGGGTCAATAAAGCTGTCCAGCAACCAACTTAACCTGTAAAGCGAATGGTCATTGTCAGGCTGATTGTTTTAAAACGTCGGTAATCGTGAGTGACGTTAAAATCTGTCTGTGTGGGCAGCTTGACAGTTTATCTCATAGATGACAGCTGCCGTCGCCATGTTTAACTTTCATCGCTCAGAAATATGTGGTAAATGCAATGCATGCCGCCCTAAATATCGCTTTCCGGCTATGGTCACAAATTATAAGATTTATAAGGTCAAATATTAAAACAATATGGCCGCCGCGCAAGCGCAGAGAAAGGAACCTTGCGACAGATTAGCACGCGCTTGTCATTAAAATGCATCTATTTTGGAACGTATGTCTTTGAGATAAGACTTAGTATTAAATTTTCTTTAGCACATACCTGCCGACCGCAATAGTGATTAATAAAAGTTGACACACGGACTTAAATCACTTTAGCCTTCGCTTTGCGTGTTTGTTCAGACCTTCGAACCCAGAAAGCGTATTAATTAGGCCGTTTAGTCTAGTCATTTTATTGACAATTAAAATAGGCCAACCTTTTCTAACAAATGTCTAAATATAGAAAAATAAGGGCATATTTTTGTAAAGATATACATATTCATATGCGTACTCGCGAATATCATATTTATTTATTTATTTATTTATTTATATGGCCGATTATTTATTTATATGGCCGAGTCCTTTGGGAAAATAGCTGTGACATTGATAAAATATTTATTTTGCAAAAGAAGTGCATCAGAATTTTAGATGGAGTCATGCAAACCTTACTTTCATCAAACCCCAAATACTAACTGTTACTTTCATGAATATTTTCGAATCTAGTAATTTTGTTACGAAACACTTAAATTTATATTCACCGCAAGCAACAACTCAAATTAAAAGAAACAAACGCAACCTGAACCAACTTATGCTGCCATTTTCGAAATTAAAACTCGTCACCAGTAGCACCGGTCAAATGACTATTTAAATTTATATTATAACATTCCTAAGGCACTGGTCCCACCGCCGGCTAGTAAGCTAGAAAAGTTGGGCGAGTAACGATTCATTGCGTGCTGACCAGGCACAGTGTGATCAATCGACCTTTACAGATCCGCAATGTAATACTACTCGCCCAACTTTTCTAGGTTACTAGCCGGCGGTGGGACCAGTGCCTAATGATATAATAAATCAAGAAAATCCAACACTGTTTAACAATCAATTGAAATTGTTTTAAATAAACAAATGTTTTTATAGTTTAAAGGAATACTTTAATAATATCGGCAAGTGAAAAACGTTACCGTTTATTAGCTTCATATAAACTTACTTATAATAATTAGTTAGCCCTCTGCTCTGATATTGCTGTGCCCTTGCTGGGTGTCACTTGTATATCTACTTATGTGTTAATTCCATCCAATCTTTGTAATGTGATATGCAATAAACGATTCTATTCGATTCTATTCTAATTCCATTTTCCATCGCCGATCTTAAACACCCTGTAGGTATATTTTATGACACTTCTTTAGATTTAGGAATTAATTTCAAGTTTCTAATGTAGGTAGCAAGTGACCAGATTCATAAAATACAACGGGCCAGTTTTATGCGCACGCGCGTGGTGATGCTGACGACGATGACGTATATAGCAATAAATTTTTCACGCCACTGCTCGGAAATGTGGCAAAAGATGGTCAGAAAACAGGCTTCAAAGCTGGTGTTAGTTGGACATCGCACGAACAGGCCAACAATGGGTTCAAACTGTCCAACAATGTCATTGTTGGACAGTTTGAACAGCGATTCGCTCAATCACAGCTCCGTCTTGTAGGACCGGGGATAGTCGGGTTGTAAAAAAAGAGGCGCGAGGGTGGCCCCAGCGCGTTCAGAATGAGATCCTACAGTCCCCTGCATAAGAGCGCAGATGCCGGCCTCCGTGGAGTAATGCCACATAACCCAGCCATCCCCCGTTGATTGGGTACCTGGTTCGAAGGTTTTATCCACGAAAACAAGGCAATTCGTAAATATTTTAACACCCCCCCCCCCCCCCCCCCCCCTCCTAGAAACAAGAAGATGCGGGAATGCTCACAAACTGTAAAGTTTCATGCAGAATTTACTTTAGATATATCCTTGGGTGTCCTTGGTTTGTCTATGCCTAAAATCCTAGCTACGCCCTTGGCCTCGGCTACAGTGGCAAATGTGATGCAATGGCAAATACGATTCATAGTTGTTGTGAATATATAAAATACTAGGAACTTACATTGCTGGATTAACTGATTCTAATTGTCATAAAACCTCTCCAATTCCATGGCACACGACTTTCCCCTCAGCTACCAAGAGGTCGATTCGCAAGTAATTGTTTTTTAAAACAATGGACATTGTTTACAAATGTTTTGTAAGCAGGAAATGCCGTTTTCGACTTGAAGCGTGCTTTTGTACGGTGGACGTTGGAAAGTAGGCATTTTTCGCCTTATTACCGTCGAATAAGGTTGAAATCTGTAACAGGACATTACTCACCACAAGGGCGGTAAAACAACGAATATCTCTGATCGCAGCTATTTGATGCCCGGGCCGAGGGCAAGGGCTATAAATGAGCGAAATGAAGCTTTTTTTTTTTAACATCCGTGGTGGGTGAAAAATTCAACTAAATAAATAACAAAAAAAAAACATAATTTCGAACGTTACATTTACATGATATCAAACGATTTTCGGTACGTGTAGAGGTTGGTAAACTTGGTCATTGCCACTTAAAACTTTATATATTTACCCCCCTATTCATAAAACTTAAAATGCCTCTGCTAAATAAAATGTGCTCTGTCCCTTTCTTACGAACACAAATGTCAAAGTGACAGATAAGGGCAATCGAACTTTAACGCTATTTTAGTAAAAACAGGCTTGTAGTACGTTTATGAATACGGCCGTTAATCTTTATTGCACAATAGAATAATTTACGGTACAAAAGGCGGACTTAATGCTATAAAACATTATAAGTATACCAGTTCACCTTAAAGCAAAGTAGATAAATTAACTTTCACTGCCATGCAGGAACCCGCCTAGCGGGCGCCTACACCGTAGTCTCTTTCCGCTACATATGGGGAAAGCACAGGATCCGCTATGAGCATAGCGCGTAGCGATTCTTGGCAGTAAAGGCCTCCACCCACCGTACGCGTGTCGTGCACGGCGCGTGTGCTGCACGGGCCCGCGCAAGTTGTAAAGCATTGAAACTACACTTCAAACACACATCGAACGCGGTCCGAACGCGGGCC
Source organism: Epinotia bilunana (assembly GCA_947049275.1). Classification (NCBI taxonomy): domain Eukaryota; kingdom Metazoa; phylum Arthropoda; class Insecta; order Lepidoptera; family Tortricidae; genus Epinotia; species Epinotia bilunana. Next base: position 2,403,256 of record OX346279.1, on the reverse strand, counting down.
CGCGCGGGCCAGCGGCGCTAAAGTTACAACTCAGCAGCGCGGCCGCGTGTCATGCGCGTCGCGTGTCAAGCGCGGGGCCGCGCAGCTGCCGCGCTGCTGAGTCTTATAGAGATAGTGAGATACATATTAAATGTATTGGTAGTGAGTAGTGAGAGAGGTATGCCGCGCTGCACACGCGTTGCTAACGCGTCACTGACGCGGCGGGCCCGCGCGGGCCCGCGCGGGCCCGCGCAGCTGCCGTGCTGCTGAGTGTGATAGAGATAGTGAGATACATATCAAATGTGTTGGTAGTGAGAGAGACATGACGCGGCGGACCCGCGAGGGCCCGCGCTGCATACGCGCTGCACACGTGTTGCTACACGCCGCCCGCTTGCGGTGTGAATATACCGCTTCAACCGCGCCCGACACGCGCTCGGTGGGTGGGTGGAGGCCTTAAATGTGTTGACACGTGTGACGTAACGTAACACAATGTATGAATTCGACGGGACCCGAGTGTTATTCAACTGCGAGTTTTATGAATGGGGTAGCTCAGCTACTGACGTCATTGTATTCGCTCAACTGTCACCTCTATTCCCAAAATCGCGGTTGAGTAATAAGGAAAGGTTATCTACACTAATCTACACTAATATTATAACGATGAAAGATTTGATTGTTTGTTTGTTTGTTTCTTTGTATTGAATAGGCTCCGAAACTACTGGACCGATTTGAAAAATTCTATTATTACCATTAGAAGCCGACATTATAGGCTACTTTTCCCGCGGGAAAATGCTTCATTCCTACGGGAAAACTGGTAATCCGTGCGAAGGCGGGCCGGGCAGTTAGTAATATATCTAGACACGCGGCAGCGTGTCAAGCCAAGTTCAAGCTAACAGAACTGGCGAGCAGCACCGTGTGTAATATTACACAAACCATTTGGAGCCACTTTTGACCCCCTCATAAATCAAAAACTGTTTCACATAAACATGTCAAATTTGGCCCATATATTAAGACTTGCGAGATACATATATTATGTGCTCCAAATTTCATGAACACACCTAAAATGGTTATTTAGATATTAACGTGCAAAAATCGTCATTTTTATCACTGACCTACCTATAGATCAAAACTGGGATAGATAAAAACTCTAACCCAGTTCCAGATGACCTAGAAAGTTCAAATTTTGTGGCCAGATAGGTAGTTGGGTGAATACAAAGTACAAAATCAGAAACTAGTAAATTTTAATAATTTTATTATAATATTTAAATTAATTGATTCTATTAGGAACACTTACTCGTAACTTACTTAATATTTATTAAAAATGGATGGTCATCGTATGACGTTATGTCAACACGGCGAATTTTGAAATACCTTGACGGCGTGTCACTATAGCAACGAGACTGTTAATACCCCGCCGTCATAACACTATATTTCTCTAGGGAATTCACTAGATAATAGGTAATTCGTTACGTATTCGTCTTAAATAAATATCTTATTACTTCTTATATTGTACAATGAGTCGTACAATAGAATTACTGGTGGGTGGCGTTAGTGCTACAGGCGGCACGGGAAAAAGTTATTTAATCAATACAATAAAAAAATGGATTAAGAAGCGAATGAATAAGTTAGTTGCAGTAGCTGCACCCGCTGGTATTGCCGGTTTTAATGTAAACGGTCTAACAATACATAGGCTCCGACAGCTGCCTGTAGAGCACGGAAATTGTCCCAAGTACACTTCCTTATCAGACCAAGTACTAAAAGTTTTAAGATGTGACTTAAAAGATGTAGTACTTTTAATAATTGATGAAGTGTCTATGATTTCCAATATAATATTAATGTACATCCATCTTCGCTTAACAGAAATATAAGATACCGGTGACGCTGACGACGGATGGCTCGGCAAGATTCATATAGTGTTGTTTGGCGATCTGCTCCAACTGCCTCCAGTGAGACAACTGTCGCCGTTCGAAAACTTGACGTCGTCTGATGTCCTTAAATGTTTAGGATCCCTTAGTGCTCCAAACTTATGGAAAGATCTATTTTGTTATGAGGAATTAACTGTAAATATGAGGCAAAAAAACGACCACCTTTTAGAATGGGTGTAGTAACAAGCCAAGATAGTTGCACGGGTTCTCTTATTTATCGCCGAAAATTGTATGGCCGATTATCACTTCCCAACTCACGTTTCGCGTAATTTTATTTCGCCGAACGTTCATTTCCCAACTTAAAAAAAATATTTGTTTTATTTACCAACTCAACATGTAACTAGCCAAGTAAGACCTTAGGCTTAAATATATTATCCTAAGTTATAAGGAGAAATTATATCGTAAGTCGTTATAAAATATTTTATGTTGGTATAAATAGATTTCAGGACTGACCTTTGAACTTGGCACCCATTTGGATCTCACTTCTTTTGTCGTTGAAGTCAACAACCAAGGCATATTATATCATAATATTGGACTTGGCTCTCATTTCACATTAATGTTTTTGTTTGGATAATATAATCTACACTAATATTACAAAGCGGAAAGATTTGATTGTTTGTTTGTATTGAATAGGCTCCGAAACTACTGGACCGATTTAAAAATTATTTTACCATTAGAAGCCGACATTATCCCTGATGAACATATAGGCTACTTTTTACCGCGGGAAAATGCTTCATTCCTACGCACTAACCGTGGGAAGCCGGGCCGGGCAGCTTTTTTATACAACGACGGTGGCAAACAAGCGTACGGCCCGCCTGATGTAAAGCGGACACCGCAGCCTATAGACGCATGCAACTCCAAAGGAGTAACATGGGCGTTGCCGACCCTTGATATGTTTGAGGATTCTGGTGATGATCTGATGCTGGAGGAGGGCTAGTGTAGAAGTGAAACAGACTTATTGTATTTAGCCAAAAGGAAAAAACAGATTTAAATTTAAATTGCAAGGCACGTATGCGTATTTGCTACGGTAGTAAATTACTTAGGTACCTTGCAGTGGCGGCGCGTAAATTTTTTCCATGGGCAACCCGGAGCAACAAAAGTTATGAAAGAGTTTAGAGTAAATAAATTTGAGGCAACCCGGTGGAAATCGGCTTATAAGGGCGCTTCGCCACTATGGCACCTTCCTTGACAGTAACAGTAACGCTTGTAGAGCCGATCATTTCCGAAAGAAAAAAATCTTGGCGTCATTTCTTCCATTTGGTTCAAAGACGGGAACGTATATCTCTGTACGGCCAACACCTTTTACACACCTACGCACATAAGCCCTTTAACTATTGCCCACAGACTTTTGTTTACCCCGTACCTCAAAAGGAAAAGACGAAACCCTTATACTCGTAGCATCACTTTGTTTGTTGTCCGTCTGTCTGTCTTTCCAGACCCTTTATCTCGGGAACGCGTGGAGGTATCGAGTTGAAATTAAAACCATATACTCAAATCTACAGTCCCTTGAAGCTGTGAAAAAATCTACCATCTAAGTTAACATAAAAAAAAGATACGGCCGTTTATGCCGCACGAAACGTTTATTATATCAAGGGAATCAAAATGTATAGGGTATTAAATACTTTCCGTTGCCGTAAAACTATGAAATTTGGCAAGTAATATCGTCTTATAGTACAAGTACAGGGAAAAATCTAAAAACGATACATTTGTTGTTTGTTAAATTATAAAAAATATAGTTTTAAAGTACGTAATCAATCATCGAGGTAGGAGAAAATTTGTACGGAACCGTCAGTGAGCGAGTCCGACTCGCACTTATCTGGTTTTTAACTCTGAATTCCGGTGCAAAAAAATTACCAGTAGGTACTCCATTTTATCATTTTCTTCAGCTTTCTCTATAGGTACTTATTGTCTAGGGTTAATGTACCACCTACAACTCTTCTGGTGTTGTAAGTGTCCATGGGCGTCGATTGTCGCTTACCATCAGGTGATTCGACTGCTCGTTTGCCTCCTATATCATAAAAAAAAAAAAAAAAAAAAAAAATGTTTTCCTGTTAGCGATGAAAGCTATACAATTTGCGTGTAATGCATGCAGCATGCAATTGGTAGTTCATTTTACGACTAGAAATCGCATATGATTAGGAATGTATTTAATATCAAATAATCGCTCCTTCCTTGACGAGTAATTATGATTAAGGGGCCTGTAGAGTTATCAGAACCAGAGTATAAAGTTACTGTGAAAGAACGAATTAAAACTTAGTAATTCTCTGATCTGGTAGCGGGCAAAACATGGGGCAGGGTAGCCACAGAGAGGCCGGAATGGAGAAGATTGGAGGAGGCCTTTGCCGCTTGGAAAGCGGACTCACAGAGATCGAAGAAGAGCCAAATCTATGATTAGCTCCATAGCAGTACAATTATATATGATAATTATAATTACTACGTGCACTTCAGCTCTTTTGTAGTGCGCGTGCCGCGGCCGCTCCAGGAGACCATCGCGTGTGCTGATTTCTGGCCGAAAGGTGTCGTGTTTCGTCGGTTCCGGGGCAACCTACCAAATCCAACACCCGAGATGTCGACGCAACGGGGCCACGCCGTTTCGCCGTCTAAATAAACATTGTTCGGTTCATGACGCATTGGTGCTTACACTGTAATGTTATGTAACCTGTTTTTTCAATAAATAAATAAATAAATAATAAATAAATAAATATATAGGTGAAAAACTCAAGAAAGTCACCTGTTGTATGTGTGAGTAATGTGTGCGAATAGACATTTGTTTTGTTTGTGTTCTAATTTTAAACATGCATCGTCTATTCGAATACGCCACTACTACATACAACAGGTCCTTTTCTTAAGTTTTTCACCTATACTACATTTTATGTCCGAATAAAAAGGCTATAATAATAGTAGGTAAAGTCACCAATTTTTGATATGCTTGGCTATGGCCCGCGTTTCAAAGGAACCCTGTAAAGGAGAAAAAAAGACAAAAATAATAATCCCAACGTCGACAAGCTGGCATCTAACATGTGGCTCAAGAGGGGTGAGTTGTTCCCCGAAACTGAAGGTTTTATGATCGCAATCCAAGATCAAATCATAGACACTAGGAATTATAGAAAACATATCATCTGCGATCGTAACTTAACTACTGATTTATGTCGACGCTGCCATGGTGGCTCAGAGACAATACAACATATAACAGGAGCGTGCCGATCCATAACCCAGACAGATTATAAACACCGACATGACCAAGTAGCCGCCATCATCTACCAATACCTTGCATTAAAATACCGTCTTATTGAAAACAGAACCCCTTACTATAAATATACACCTAAAATTGTTTTAGAGTCATCCGATCACAAACTATACTGGGACAGAACTATAATCACCGACAAAACCGTACATTACAATTGACCTGACATTATACTCCACGACAAACTGTGTATCTGATTGTCGTAGCCATACCCAATACCCACAACCTAGCGTCTACTCGCACTGAAAAGATCAGTAAGTACACTGACTTGAAATAAAAAACCAATGGCGAGTAAATACGGTGAAGACTATTCCAATTGTAATTTCATCTACAGGTGTTATTCCACGCAGCCTCCACACCAGCCTCAACCTCACCCTCCTCCTCCTCCTCGGTGTCTATCCACTTACATACATCCTCCTACAAAAAGCTGTAATTATGAACACATGCAGAATAGTACGCAAATTTTTGGCATTAGAACAGCAATAAGTAGTCCTTAGGTACCTGCCTACCTACCTTCTATATTCGTTTGGCCAAAAGCCCCCGGGTATGGAAGTAAAATACCCTCCACTTGGAGAGAAACACAAATAAAAACAAATAATAATCATTCTCTGATCGAAGAGAGGCCTATGCTCAGCAGTGAGTGATTACGATGAATGAGACAGAGTGATGAAGGAAATATGCAAATAGAAAAAATATCTTAAAGAAAGATACTGAACTGCATCTGAGAAAAAAATATAATGGGGGGGACATGGGAATTAAAAAAAATACCTTTTCGGAAATTAGCGGTCACAGAGTTTGAGTACTAGAGAATAATAGGGTACTTAATTAATATCACAGATTTTTAAGTTCGAAGGTGTCAGAAATGTTATTGGAGATTAAGACCTTCTCGGCAATCGGGTTCTGGCAAGAAATGGATAATATTCACTTTAGCTGTTGAGTTTACGTGTTGTGTAAACCATAACTTTTTTCGGTTTTCCCTTATTTTTTATTCAAACGCCCTCCGTATGGCTTTTGAGGTCGAAAATTTTGATCTGTCATAATCATAACCATTACTGGTACCTGACGGTCCCGGGTTCGAATCCCGATAAGCGCAAATAAATTTCGTAGCTGCCTCTACGAGATGAAATTCCTCAAATCGTCAGCATTCCGCTCCGTGTGGCGCGGAACTTAGGAACGCGTTTAATGAAAAAGGCATGTCATATAAATAGGTCGCAGACGCAGCGGAATATTGGAACATTCAGATGACATGGTTTGGATTGGTTGAGATACTATACTGGTAAAAGGGAAACATGAAACGGTGTGAATGTCATCTTGCTCATAGTTGGAATAGCATTTTAACTGGGGAAGTCCTCCATCGTATTGAACACCCAAGGTACTATCCGAATCCGAACCGACCAGGTATCGTAAACTGCGAGCGAAATCCATTGAAATACTAGGGTTGTTACTTAGTCAAGTCAAGTCGAAGTCAAAAATTGTTTATTGAGTAGGCGTAGCAACAAGCACTTTCGAATCGTCAGTTATGCTACTCGTAGGTACTTATACATGGTTCACTAATGTTAGACCAAACAACTTTTGGCCAAATGTTTCATTTGACCTAATGCATTTTTTTCTTAAATAGAAAGCTTTATAGGATTATTATAAAACAAACCCAACCTAACCTAATGACTTCTATTTGATGGTATTCAAAGAATACCCGAAAATACCAGTTTTAACGAAAAATGCATTAGGTCAAATGAGACATTTGTCAAATGATACATTTGGCTAAAAGTTGTTTGGTCAAGAGACAGGACCCCCTTATACATATATATGGAGGAATGTGTTTATTTATCAATAATAATATCATTATATTATTAAATTACACTTATCAGTGTCTAGGATAAATATATTGTCTATAGATTTACGAACTAGTATGCTCTTGTAATAATAACATTAAACTTATATTCAGATTCTGTTCAGTTATATTTATTTGTATTATTTTAGTACATAATATTTTAGTTCATCAATTTAGAACCATTCGCCATCCCTAACTGGTTGTCATACGTCATTTCAATGGATTTCGCTCGCAGTTTACGATGCCTGATCATGACCCACCATAGAACCTTGTTACAATTAACGAACATACGTAAGATCATACGACGTTAATATGTCAGTTAATTGTAACAAGGTTCCATGGTGGGTCAGGATTCAATTTTGTCGATAGTACATCCATAGACTAATGTTATAAATGCGAAAGTGGATCTGTTTGTCAGCCTGTCTGTTACCTCTTCACGCTTAAACCGCTTAACCGATTTAGATAAAATTTGGTACAGAGATAGTTCGAGTCTCGGGGAAGGTCACAACTTGCCGGTAAGTCGCTTCGCGCGCGACTGTAGGTGGTTTTCCACCGGCGAGGCGAGGCGGGGCGCGCGCGCGTCAGTGCAAATAAGTAGTAAGTCCCATACGAATTTCAATTCTCGCCCATGCACGCCCCGCCTCGCCTCGCCGGTGGAAAACCACCTTGAGCCTCCCCTGTCTCACTTACACCGTGCAAATTCCAAAGAGGAGAGTAGATCTTTCTCGACTCGCGTCGCGGCGCGGCGTCAGTTGTGCTAGCCCCCCCTGGTCCTGCAATTTCTGGCTTTGTACGCTAGAGCAAGATGCATATACTTGCCGGCCACACATTGCCGTAAAAATGTTGTTCAGAGGCTCTAGTATAAGTTTTACCGAAACGAAACGTTGCGACCGCGTTCGTGTTTAGCTGTCAAATCCCATACAAATTGAGGGTAAAACGCAAACGCGATCGTAAAGTTTTGTTTCGGCAAAACTTATACTAGGGCCTCTGAAGCCCCATAATGTGCGGCAGTGTCCGCGCCGTAAGCCCGCGGCCTGGACGCCAGCGGGCAGCGGCACGAGCGGCTGCCCACACATTGCAGTCGCTCGAATGTATGAACTGCCGCTCGCCCCGCTGCCCGCTGCCCGCTGCCGTCCAGTCCGCGGGCTAATCTGCGCCCGCGCACCTCTAGTAGTACTCCAGGCAAAATACGGTTTTGAAAAACATTAATTTATAATAGCGTTTTTTTTGTTGATTTCGTTTTAAAATGTTGTTCTAAGATGATATATTCAAGAATCCGGCAAACTATCCACCCGGAAGTAATTATGTAGATTTAAATGAAGCATGCATTGTCTTTTTTTGGTCGATTTATCTTGAATATTATAGAGCAAATATAAATGAACCAAAATAAAGACAAAAATATCTATTAAATTTTTTTCTGACTTTTCAGTAGCTAGTTAATTTTTTTTTTTTTTGATGTCTGAAATTTTGTCGGATTTTGTTGCTGGGTAACTATTTAATTGATAATATATCAGTTACACATAAAAAATTAGCTATTATTAATTATTTCCAAAATTGACATTTTTTCCATACAAGTTGTCAGTTCATTGACTGGACTATAGGTACTACAATCGTAACTTGAAGCTTCATACGCTGGTCTCACACTGAATGAAATTCAGTCAGTGAATAAGAATCGGAACTACGGAAGAGCAAGTAAAACTTAGGGCAGATTTTCTACCAAAGGGTGTAACCTTTTTTGGGTCTCATGTGTTCCATAGATACTGAAATCAGAGACTGATTGTGTGCGAGGCCTAAAATAGGGCCCCAGATCTAAGGTCAGCTTTATATAGATAAGTTATGAAAGCAAAGTATGCGTGGGTGTACCACTACTGCCTCGTCGTCCCTGTATTGATTTCAGAACGCCCACCTTACTCCGATGACGTTAGTGCTTACACCAGTCAACGAGGTAATCGGTTCAACAATTAATTATTATCCGGCCAAACATTTTTGCTAAGCAATTTGAACGGGATAATGTTTATTTATTTGTAGGAAAACCAACAGCTCACAAAACAGGTTAACATCAGGAATAAAAACAGGAGGCCAATTGTAGGTTCTCACAGATAGATCACTCAATCTTAATAAGTTAGATGTAGGTGCATTTCAATGTATACTAGCGGCACCGATCTCAGAAGAAGCTAAATTGATATATTTATTTGTGATAGAATACCTTACACAGTATAATACCAATACGTAGGTAGATATACATAGTTTTAGTTATCTAGGTTAAGGTACAATGGAACTGACGTAATCTTAAGTGATTAAATGTTCCTAAAACAATAAAGAAAAAAAAAAAAAAAAGAGAAATCTAATAGAAATATATTATAATCTCATTCTATGTATGTATTGATTGATGAATGAATAATATCTTTAAAAAAACATTTATGTCCGAGAGAAAATTTGTTATTTTATATTAAATAATATCTAGTCAAAAATAATACAGGAAGAAAATCAGTTATTTTGAAATGCGATTGAAAGTTTTCCGCCCTGAAATTCCATTCTAGATGTATTTTTTTTTGGTCTCTCGTACAAACTGTACTTATTAATTAACATCATTATTATATAAACAATCCTTTAAAATAAAAATGCCTTCGTATATAAATATTTTTCTTATTTGTGGCATCTTTACCACTAATGGTGTACTAATCATGTAAATCGCTCCATTACCTACAGAAATCTTATTTTCTTAACAAGTCTACATTACGATAAGTACCCTTCAAAACAACTTTACCTTCAGTTATATTTACCATTACGGTATTACTATCGTCAATTTTTTTTTGTTCGAAAATAAGTCACTTTAGAGTAGTATCTACTATGTAGTGTAGAATTCAAAATAGGACTGTGTCAACATAAAAAGGCATATACTTAATAGATAGTTATATGGGGGGGTAGAAAGTGGTCAAATTTGTCTTACGTAATAAATGAATAGCCCCTATGTTACGGTTTGAAATCAAGTCTCAGAATTACGTGAGTAAAATGTTGTACCAATATGGTACATTACGTACCTAGGGCGGTGAATTCGAGAAAGCCCCAGATCGCAGGTGTTTGTGGCCCGAACCGAAGGTCAGGGCCATAAATATGCGATCTGGGGCTTTACGAATTACCGCCCGTGGTGTGTACACAATTTTACGTCTTCTCCTGGGTGTGAAGTGAGATTTGCCGCTGCGCCCGTGGGCGGTAAATCTCACTTGCCGCCCAGTGACGTTAAAAATATTATTACCACTCGTAGAAGTATTAATTGTTGCACTGATTGCCATTGCCGTCTTAACACCAAATAACAACACTGACAATGACATAACCCATTATTAATGTTAACATGACTCAGTGACAGTGACATAATATCAGTAGTAGATATTTTTGGTCTTGAATTACAAATTAGACTTTAATAAAGTTATAATTATAAACTTACCCAATTTCCACATTGTCCAACCGCTGGTACTTGAAACTCCGAGACATCTTGCCGTCACTGTCACACACCGTTTCACTCACTCACACATGTTCTAAGTCCACTGCAATTGTATTTGTTTTGCGATCTACTGTTATTAAATGTTTATAAACATTTCACAGCAAAAAACTAGGGTAATAAATAACACTTATACTTTCACTTCTATAATCGGGTTATTTAGAAATGGTTTCATTTTGATTCGATTTAATCTTTTACGGTCTTTACTTTATTTTTAATATTTGGGACTTAATCGCGTATAATGACATTCATTTGTTTATCTCGACGACGCCTTGGTCTCGAGAAGGCCGAATAAAAATTATACGCGATTAAGTCGTTTATTAAAATCAATGTTTACATCATGCGCTGATATAGGTACTCTAAATTTATTCGCACGTCGCACGAAGCGATTTGCTTCAACTAGAACCGCCAATGAATTCCATTTCTATATTTTTCATTTCCTGACGAACACGATCCCCCAAAAGCAAGATTATAAGCTTTACTAAACCAGTGAAGTAACCTAGACTCTCAGACACTTTCTTATAAATAAAACTAATACCAAACAGGGAATTAAACTAACGTCTTTGATACTTGAACACACTGATTAGATTATACTTTAGACTATTTGCGTTGGCCAAAGTGCATCAAACTTGTCCATTCAAAAAGCAACTTTACCATCCAAGGTGGAAGATTCCAAATCCAATGACAGCTTTACAAAAAGTCGGCCACGTTAAATAATGTCAACAGTCTCAGCAGGAATGATTCTCGATAGTAAACAACAAGTGATAAGATTATTGACGAGTGCGACCGTCACCATTGCACACGGCCGTGTTTACATACAATAAATGTATATCAAACATAAGGCAGTCGTGATTTAATGGTTCCGTACCAACTCTAATGGACTAAGGAATCATTCATAAAACTTAACAAGCCTTTGTTAACTAAAATGCATTTTGTTCCTTCTCTCAAAGATAATTAAGTGACGGCCAAGGACAGACGAGTTTTAACGGTAGTTTTAAGTAAAATAGGTTTGATGGACGCTTATTAACATATATCGTTACCGCGGGAGCAAATAAGATTTGACAGTACTGAAAGATTACAAAAAACAGTCAAAAACAGAAATGACATTCGTATAGAGAAACGTTTATACCTACGACCTTAAAATGTATAATTATTTTATTGAATATCAATGCTATCTTACCTCCGTACTTGACTTGATTAGTACTTAAAAAGATTACCTATTAGGTACGCAACCTCATCAGTCACTTTAGACATTTGTCATTCTGTGCATCGCCAAAGCAAAAAAATCTTTACTCAGTGCAAAAGTTCGAAAAGACGTAATTTTTATAGCAAAGTATCTTCAAGTAATACCAGATGCTATAAATAAACTGCAGTGCCAAAATCTATCTCTTAGTGAAAGTTTGACCACAGTACAAAATACATACAAACATATATCTAAATAAATTTTGAATGAAGATGGAAAACAGATTTTTAAAAAGTTCAAAATGATTTTGCAGAAAAATGCCAGATATGAAGTTATGAAAAAAAATTGTGAACTGATATCGGAGAAGGACCAGATTCAACGATATATCGTTCTACATTTGATTACTTACGTCGTTTTAAATATGCACCCATTATAACAGTGGCAGTCGAAAGATCATTTAGCCAGTTAAAATGGATATTTACTGCACGACGCCGCAGATTAATAGTAGAAAACATGGAGAATTTTTAGTCGTATATTACGAAAATTACTTAAGATCAACAAGAATTGTAAATTTGAAATTGAATATGTGTTTATGTACCTTCTTCAATATAATTAAAAAAAAAAGTAAATAAAGTTGTATTAAATTAAAACATGGATATTTATTTAAGTTGATATGTCGATTCCAGGTTATTATTTACTAACAGAGTGTAAAGAACATTAATTAACCTTATGCAGCAAAAACTTCGTGCTAGTTATGATGAACTTCTTGGCTTATAATGTGTAGGCAAAAAAGTCTGCTTTTACTAAATGGACAGTCTGTTTTACTACTTCTTTAACAAATTTATATTTGCTCCCGCGATAACGATATATGCTTATTAATAAGGGCAATAGGCGTCAAACAAAGAAACACGCGGTTTCACAATTGATCTAGATTAATTTGGAGTAGCCTAGTTCTTATTACTACTTTTTCAGCTCCACTGACCGGGGTATGCTTGGGGCTAAACGTTTTTTTCTGATAAGGTAGAAATATAAAAATACACACATTGTAATTGGTAATACCTTGCGTGGTTTATTTTGGATGTTTTCCCGCTAACGGGACAATGGCGTCCGACCTTCGGGAGGTGTGCGTGGAGCCGAAGTACCGAAGTACGTACAACGTAACAAACGAGGCCCTTTCGACAATTTCATGAAGTGCAAGGGGAACGCGCCGTTATTATTATAGGCTTGAAAAACCACAGAAAAAATACTAGATCATTTTCTTCTTGTATGACTGGCATTTTTACGGAATTGCGTGAGGGGAATAAAATATCAAATACTACTGAAAACTAAAAGAAAATAAAATGTGGTTTTTTATTTACAGAAAATGTAGCCTATGTAAATTTATTTAAGTTTGTATTTATTAAGGTGTCAATCATGTTCCAGTTTACATTATACATATGATTAATACTCATACTCACATACACCATGATTAATACTCATACTCATACTCATTCATTTATAATGCACAAATACATTAAACGTCAAAAAGTAAATATTAGATTAAGTATACTAAATGTTTTAAAGCAACTAGAACTAGTTTTAGATTCAAAATTATACTTTAAACTATTAACTTAAACTATAATTATGATTGTAATTTACAAAATAGTTTATAATTACTTAAAATAGCCTAAGACACTCCCAAAATATATTATTTAACGAGAAGAGCGAGACCTCCTGATACAGGTAAATGAAAACCTACTAGGAGGCCTCAACCACTATTGTAAAACTAATTTAAGATATCCAAATAAACGATTTTTATTTTTTATTTATTAATACGATCAATTAGGTAATTGCAGCGAATTGCAGGGATAAAAACTATCCTATATTTTAATCCAGACTATAAACTATCTTCGTGCAAAATTTCATTCAATTCGGTTCAGCCATTTAAGCGTGATCGAGTAACAAACATCCAAACATCTAAACTTTCGCATTTATAATATTAGTAGGATAAACATAAGTTATTTTTTATAAGCCACGAAGCCACGGTAGCCTAGCGGTTCAGGCAAGCGGCTGTCGAACGGCAGTCGCGGGTTCGAATCCCGGCTCGAGTTTTTCGGAACTTATGTGCGGAATATCATTTGATATTTACCGTTAGCTTTTCGGTGAAGGAAAAACATCGTGAGGAAACCTGCATACATCCACGAAGAAATTCAAAGGTGTAAGTGAAGTCCCCAACCCGCACTGGGCCAGCGTGGGGACTACTGCTCGTTCCCTCTCATACATGAGAGGAGGCCTGTGCCCAGCGGTGGGACGGTATATAGGCTGATTTATTTATTTTTTATATATTATTTTTTTCTACCATAGGCTTAGAACTTATCAGCCGCCCCTCGTATGGTGTTTTCGTTCGCTGGTTAGTTGTAATTTTGTAACACAAAATCTCACACACCGATCAAAAAGTAAACACACGTCCTCGGTCCTCGAAAGTATTCTAGAAACTGACAGATAACTACTATCACCGTGCAAATGAATGCTTTATCTTTGAGATTATACTACATATAGGCGATAGCGGGTCAAACTACGTTAAATAGCTGTCTACTCAAACACGTCTTATGTTGAATGTAATAATAATAACTGTGGCGCTGCCACGAAAATCGAATCTACAAGTTCGGATATCTCCGCGGAGATATCCGAACTTCGAGATTCGATTTTTGTGGCAGCGCCGCTGAAACTTTGTAGCAAAAACGTTAAACGGTTTAGAAAAAGGAGGTTCTCATTTCGTTCAAATCTTTTTTTATTTATACATGGTCCCTGATTATTATCAAAGCGCGATTAGAATAAACTTGAGCACATTTGCCGTTTTCGTGCAGATAAATGAAAATAATTATTTCAGTACGAAGAAAATCTAAAGCTTAGGAAAATCACCTCATACGTTTCATGTGCTCTGCCTACCCCTTTTGGGAATAAAGTCGTGAATGTATGTATGTATGTATGTTATACAACCTACTAGCTTCTGCCCGCGACTCCGTCCGCGTGGAACTCGTTTATATCGTAGCTCCATACAAACTTTCACCCCCACTTCATCCCCTTGGGGGATGATTTCCGGGAAAAACTATCCTACGTCCTCCCCCAGGACTCAAACTATCTCTATACCAAATTTCATCCAAATCGGTTGAGCGTTTTAAGCGTGAAGAGGTAACAGACAGACACTGTCGCATTTATAATATTAGTATGGATTGAAATAAAATACAAATAACGTAATATTATTCCCTCGTAACATAACATCATCGTCTTCAGAGCTGTCTGTATCATCACTTGGTACAAAGAAAGTAAAATTGATAATTAGTGTTTAATACACATATTCACATTTGACAGCATATTAATAGTTTACTGCAGTACCTACAGTCGCCATCAGATATATCGGAGCGGCCAAAATAGCCAAATATATCGTAACACTTCCTTACTGCCGTAGTAATAAAGACGTGTTCCGATATATTTGGCTACTTTGGCTGCTAGTAAATATATGATGCTGACTGTACCTATGTTCGTAAGTACTTCAGTTCGAGGAATTTCCAAGCTTTCTTTTGTGCTAACGGTACTTTTGCCGTGTATTCTAATCGCGATTTGATAATACTAGAGGACGCGTGGGCAAATTTGTTAAAAAAAAGTTATTTCTAGGCTGACCTGGAATTTACTTTTTTACCCCCCCCTATTTTGAAATGACGTAATTTATGAGTAGCCCCTACAGAGGTATCATCATTCATCATCATATCAGCCGAAAGACGTCCACTGTGGGACATAGGCCTCCCCCAAAGAGTGCCACAATGACCGGTCCCGCGCCACCCGCACTATAAAGTATGGCTGAGATTATTTATAGCAGACTTTTTTAAAAACTGTCATTGGACTTGGAATTCTTCTCCCATGGACGGTAGAGTTGCTTTTTGAATGGTCTATTTTGATGCAATTCGGCCAACTCAAATAATCTCAAGTACCTATACGAAGCGATCGCAGTCAGCTTACGTCACCGCTCCAGTTTGCCAGTGAAAGCGGTTACCGAGGTAAAAGCAATGATGCGATCTGCGCGCAATCAGCCCCGCTATTCTATAACGTGTTTTAACCCCACCGCACCGCAAACACAAATATATCTTGGCCCGAGATTCGTAGTAACTGAGCGCAGGTAGAGGTCTAGTTTCTTCAGGCGTGACGGGTGGGGTGAGGCGCATTACGACGTTCCGAATAGCCCAGGCGGCCAGCGAACTTGGGAACTCTCTGATGCTTACACCATTTAATTATAGGTCTGCGTGATCGAAAGCGGAAATTGTAGCTTATCGATCCTCCCTCTGGACGTAGCTAAGGATTAACGTTCACTGGCAGGAACCCGAATAACGGGCGCTCTGTTGGTAGGCGCTTTCCTCAACTTAGCGGGAAATACGGGCGCTACGAAATTGTTGTCAGTGAATGTGGCGCCACAACCTAAATTTTTATATTTTCATATCCGCATAAAGGGCACCTCCTCTAATAGTAAATAGGTATCTAGGCAGTAGAGGTACTAACCTTAGAAAGAGAAAAAGTCTGTGAGATTGTAGATATGTAAGTTTGTATGTAACGGGTAAACTCCGGAACCACTCATACGATTTCAAAAATTCTGTCAATCTGTCATTCAAGTGTAGAAGTCCATTCTTCTGGATGGGATTTCTAGATGGGTATGGGCCATATTTTATCCCGCTGGTTTGTCTTCGTTTCATGCTAGCTAGTATGAATTAAAAACATAATTTACATGCACGAAAGACGACTTTTGTTTTTACAAGCTTTATATTAACTTGACTTGTTCGTATGTAAGTATAAAAGTATGTATGTATGTAAGTTGTCCGTCAAATCTTGCAAGTTAAATTTGACCCACTTCCCGGTGACCGATTGAGCTGAAATTTTGGGTATAACTATAGTTTGGATGACAATTCAATATTATGGTACCATCGAGCTGATCTGATGAAAGAGACAGAAGGTGGCCATAGGAACTCCGTAATAAAACCACATGACCCCGTCGAGTTTGGGCTCGTAAGAATCGTCTCAATGAGCAGTTGATGATGGTATACAGAAAAGTACAGTCGGTAATAAAAGCTTGTACCAAAAATGAAATTTTTGACAGAACCTTATTTAAGTCACACCTAGCCGACAAATGGCAATTACCGTTCGGAAATCAAGAATTTGTACGCCGTCGGGCAGGGTACAGTGCTACATATAATTAATTATTTACCACCACTGTAATCAGATAGACATATACTCACAAATAAAAATCTTTCAACTTTGAACTTTGAAAATCCCACTTCTAGACCAGGAGGTGACATGAAATTTTGTACTCACTTTGTAAAGAAAGGCTCAGATTGTATGTTTATCGTCCTTGCCTTCGGCTCGTTCGTCAAAAAACTGGGATCTGAGACATTATTTCTTTGACTTTGAGTAATGTAAAGGCTGCATTTATTGGGAAACTAGTTACTTTTTTTTTGTTTTTTCTTTATTCATTTATTTCCCATATAGTTATGCACACACATTTTCATACACTTATGTCTGTCGACAATATACAATAAGGTTAAATAATAAATAAATATTTGGGGACAATCTTACACAAATCGACCTAGTCCCAAACTAAGCAAAGCTTGTACTCTGGGTACTAGACGACGATAAACATACTTATATAGATAAATAAATACTTAAATACATAGAAAACATCCATGACTCAGGAACAAATATTCGTGCTCATCACACAAATAAATGCCCTTACCGGGATTTGAACCCGGGACCTCTTGTTTCGTAGGCAGGGTCACTACCAACTAGGCTAAAGCGGTCGTTAAAAACTACATATATGAACCTACCTCTACCTCTTTATGAATTTCGTGACAAAACAATAGCCATAACTTTACGTCCAATCTTCTAGAATACGATGTTTTGTAATAATGTTCGACAATCAATCAATAATGGTATGCAGTGAACCCGACTTGACTCGCACTAATTCTATTCCGATTTTAGACGCAATACTCAAGTACAAGTACATTGTACATTTCACGTCATAAACATAAGTATAGCCACCAATTATTGTAATTATTTGTTGCTATTTCTCCGCTACCCAAGGCTTGTCTGGAAGAGATCGCTCTTTAGCGACGAGACCGCCTTTTGTTAACATCTATATTTAAGTTTTTATGTTGCAATTTCTCCGCTACCCAAAGGTTGTCTGGAAGAGATCGCTCTTTAGCGATAAGACCGTCTGTTTTATGTCATGTATTGAATTCATGTTTGTGAAAAGCAGTATGTGTCTCTCGGTTCAAAATAATTTCTGTCTTGGGCGTCAACACTTGAATCCCTCGTTACGCTCAAGATTATATTTCAGATTTATATTGTAGTATATTTCGCTTCATTCTGAATTCAATATACCGCCCTCGCCGTAAATATATCATTGTGTTTCCTTGCGACACAATCTACTATTTTAAAAGTTTCTAAAGAGTTTAATATCATAACTTCATTTCAATTATTTGGAACATATAGACACCATTGATCAGTGATAATGGAAACAAAGTGAACCAAGGAGGAAAATCGATAAACCAATAATTGATTTTCTATCATTTACTCCTATCTGGTATCTTACGATAACATCCACACACATTATGAAATCCACGATAAGATAACTACCGTTGAAACTAGGGTAAATAGCAAATAAACAGTATCAAAAGAGGCCATATATTGGTAAACAAGCTTCCGCCCGCGACTTCGTCTGCGTGGACTCGGGATAAAAACTATCCTATATTTTAATCCAGGCAATAAAATATCTTCGTGCAAAATTTCATTCAAATCGGTTCAGCCGTTTAAGCGTGATTGAGTAACAAACATCCAAACACCTAAACTTTCGCATTTATAATTCTAGCTTCCGCCCGCGACTTCGTCCGCGTGGACCCGGGATAAAAACTATCCTATATTTTAATCCAGGCAATAAACTATCTTCGTGCAAAATTTCATTAAAATCGGTTCAGCCGTTTAAGCGTGATTGAGTAACAAACATCTAAACTTTCGCATTTATAGTATTAATAGGATAAGTTTCTCTAAAAATAATTGGGACAAGCTTTCGTTGCCAACTGTAGCGAGGCTTGTTATGAGTACAGACAGACATACCTACGTTCGTACGGTCAGCATCATAAACATGTATACACTTTTGATGGTTCTATGACCTTATAGCTTAGAGATAAGGCCCTGGAACCACCATAAGTGTATACATATTTATGATGCTGATATTACGTAGATCAATTGATATTTTACATACAAGACAAATCTACCCTTGCCGGGATTCGATCCCAGGACCGCCAACTTCGCAGGCAGTCACTACCAATCTCCGCCGCATCGTCTATTAATATGAATATCGTAGAATATTTAGTTGTAAGTAGTAAGCAAATTATTTTCTATTGTGTGATTTATAACTTTGTGCTAATATTATGTTATGACTCTCCCGTTAACACGTGTAGCTTGCCTGTAAAGTGTTAAGTTATGGAATAAATAAATAAATAATAAAAAAAAACGCACACAAGTTAGCTGGAAGAAATCCCTTCTAACAATAGATTCGCTTTTCTATATCGGGATTTATGTTTGTCAGAAAGTACAAAATAAAGGGAGTTTCAATTACGACAGAGATTCTAGTACCTAATCATTGCCCATATAAGTATTCACTATTTGTGGTTTTTGAACTAGCTTACTATTTTTATTGACTTTTTGCCTACCCGTTTTTAACCGACTTCAGAAAAGGACGGGGTCCTGAAAATTCATTTTTCGTTTGTGAGGGTAACCTTCCCAGGTGGTCCCATGCATGGTATCAGGTCAGGATCTGATAATATGGTCCTGGAGAAATAGAGGAGAGAGATAGAGATATCGAGGTGTAGAGTGATATGGAGCGAACTCTTCAAATAAGGCGTAGTACAAACGCCAACACAGTTAACTGGCCATCCTGTATTTATATTGAACCTTATTACTATGCACATAAAGTGCACGGATGGTCAGTTAGCTGTGTTGTCGATAGTACTGAATTGAAGTCGGTTAAAACTTTGTTTTTAATGTAAATTATAGATTGATGATAAAGTCGCAAGATATGAAGTATTTTCCAGGAATACTAGAAGTTCTAACAAGCTTGTTGTTGATAAACAGATACGAACTGCTACTTTAAAGAAAAATTGTAACTCAATGTGTAACTCCAAAGTTGGGTCTGTATTTTTCTTTTTTTACTCAGTCTACTCAAACGATACATTATTTTACGACACAATCAAGTTAATACTATAGTATTTTATCTCATCTAAAATCTCACTTTATGAAATTTAAATAAAACGTCTCTATGTTAGGTATTTATCGTTAGTCCAAAAAAGCCATTCCCGAAGAGTGTTACATCTCTTTTCCACGTGCGCGGAAGGCATCAGCGTGTCTCTGTCTAGGGGGCGTGTTCGCCTCAAATCACGGTATCGCCTTATCAAACAAACAAAATAAGTATATCGCGAGTACAGTCAAGGATTTGCTATCTACCAGTCAACTATCTACCAGTCGCCATCAGATATATCGGAGCGGCCAAGGTGCTCACAAATATATGAACACGTATCTATTGTCGAGGCATTAGAGAAGTGTTCAGATATTTGTGAGCACTTTGGCCGCTCCAATATATATGATGCGACTGTACAATAAGCTATACCAAGGCACATACCTTCCCATACAAACGTAGTTACGCTCTCATTTTAAAACTACGTGTTGGATTGTGACCAAACTTTAGATATACAATGAAATGAGGTATATCTATGTCTGTAATTAGTTTATATGGTTCCAGTTTATAGAACAAACGAAATACAGCAAAAACAAGTTTGTATGAAAACTTAAATTCGCTGTATTTTTTTTACTATGGTATCTGAAGCTACATAAACTAATTACAGACATAGATATACCTCATGTCATTGTATATGCAAAGTTTCGTTACAATCCAACGCGTACTTTTAAAATGAGAGCGTAACTACGTTTGTATGGAGGATCGAGCTTACTGCGGACTCTTAAGAGACTTGCAAAGTAGTCAATTTAAAACTGAGGTTTATCGATGGTTTTTGTCACTTAGATTTTATTCCGTAAATGAATTCTTAGGTACAGTCAGCAGCAGAAGTAGCTACGGAAAATAACACGCTCAAAATGAGCTAGACTGTCCTTATCCTCTTGCCATTAGAGTCGTGTGTAGGTCATTTTGAGCACTTGACCCGCGTAGCTCCTTTTGCTGCTGACTGACTAATTCATGTTCGATATTATATTAATATTCTAATAGTAGGTTAGGTAGCTGACTAAATTGTTATTTGCATGTGCGTGGACAGCCAAAAATATGGGACCTGTGACCTGGTTTAAATGTAACAACTTTTGTTGAACCATTTTTATGATTATGGTAGGAAGAGTAGGTACAGTTGAGTTCATAAATACACTGACCGGCAGAAAATTTGGCCCAAAAACTTTTCGTGATTTCAAACTATAAATTGAATAGACTAAATAATGTTTTAAATAATTAAATGCATTATTCTAATTTGGGCCAAATTTATTGCCGGTGAGTATATAAGTACGTTCC
Organism: Epinotia bilunana; assembly: GCA_947049275.1. Classification (NCBI taxonomy): domain Eukaryota; kingdom Metazoa; phylum Arthropoda; class Insecta; order Lepidoptera; family Tortricidae; genus Epinotia; species Epinotia bilunana. The sequence goes on along the minus strand of OX346279.1, from coordinate 2,382,009 downwards.
CAAAGTTTCAAAAATATCTCAGCAACTTTATGCCCCTAACACTTACAAGTCGTGTCCACATATTTTTGATCACATTCTTCGTGCATATACTTTGGAACACGACATCGTAAGTATCTAGATTTAACTATTTTTTTTTGGTATTTTATATAAATAAACAGGTGTTTAGTCAAGACTTTTATAGTTCAAATATTTATATGAAAACAATTTTAAATGATTCTTACGCTCTAGGGAGACAATTTTACTAATCTGAGATGTTTATAATGATAATGAAAATTTAGAGTGTGTAATTTGTTCAATACTCGTACAAATTCCGAAATCAGAAAGTTTTCTATAATACTCTAGTCATTTTCGTTCATAATTTTGTTTTTAGAATCGTAAGAGCAAATTGCCTGTCTATTTTGTTATTTCAATACAATAAATGATATTTTACACTCGCATAAAGTACCACTTCAATTTAACAGCAACAAGACCTTCAAGAGCTTTCAATTTTAACACCACACAGATTCAAAATTCAACTTACAAACGTAATCAACGCAAAAAAAAAAACAAAATCATTCACAACTCCCGAACGCGGTGCAAAATTTGAAATTTAAATTTCGAATCGGAAACGTTCTAAATTCGAAAACTTTCGCTTCGAGAATGCGAGACGTTGTCGCAGCGAGGTTGCGGCGGAACTGAGTCTGTGAGCCACCGTCAATGAAGGTAGGGATGGGGCTAGGGTCGATACGTGAACCGATTCGGTTTTGATGTTGTCGATAAGTTAACAATGGTAAACGCTCAACCTGTGGCTGTCACACACTCTTATTCGGAATGTGCTCACCTCTCCCGTCACCCGTCACGAAACTAGACCTCTGATTACGCTTAGTTACTACGAATCGCGGCGTCAAGTTATATTAGTACCTACAGTAATAGGTGAGGTAAACAAGTTACAGAATAGAGGGGCAGGTGAGGTGTGGGCTTAGGTCAGATGGCAGGTCTACTCACTTTAGGTGAGGATGTAAGACGCCGTCTCAACATCCGACATCATGAGTCATAGGTTTTGACCAAATTTGCCGAGAAGTTCTCACGTTAAGTACAAGTATCAAGTTAGTACTGATTGTTTATAAAATACTAGCTGATGCCCGCGGCTTCGCCCGCGTGCTTATAGGAAAATGTAACATATTGAAATTTCCCGTGGGAATTAGATGTTTTCCCGCTGGAAAAAGTAGCCTATGTCACTCTCCAGCCTCTAAACTATCACCATACAAAAAAATAACATCAATACAACGCTCCGTTGCGACGTGAAAGAAGGACAAACAAACACACACACTTTCGCATTTATAATATTAGTAAGGATTAAATGCAAATTATCACTAAATGTGACATAACAAAGAACATCGACGAATGTATCGACAGTGCCAACACTAAAACAATTACGCACAACCCATTCAAGCACTTAGCAATTTCTTACGATCTCATGCACAGCACAAGCTAATATCAACTCTAACACAATTTGAATACGCTTCAAATTAGCTTAAAGTAACATAGATTCAGCATACTGCATGATCTTATCAAGGAGATTTGTGTCTTACGCTAATTCCTTTAAAGTCGAAAATTATATGAGTTCTATTAAGGTCGTATCAAAATTGATATATCATATAAAATTTATTGTGAGCTTTAAACGTAAACTGCTAGGATTCAAAATGGTTTGGTTTTTTACTTAGTTCTTCGTTAAGTGCTATAGCTATTAAGCTAGCTTCTGTGGAAACATTGCAGTTTAGTCCACTCCACGGTACCTTTGGTTTCCAAATGCATTTCTGACATGATGTTTCTCGTATATGGCATGACACATTTCATTTCATTTCATCCATACTAATATTATAAATGCGAAAGTGTGTCTGTCTGTCTATTACCTCTTCACGCTTAATACGCTGAACCGATTGAGATGAAATTTGGTATGGAGATAGTTTGAATCCCGGGGAAGGACATAGGATAGTTTTATCCCGGAAATCATCCCCTCAGGGGGTGAAATATGGGATGAAACTTTGTATCGAGCTACGATATAAACGAGTTCCACGCGGACGGAGTCGCGGGCAGAAGCTAGTATTCAAAAGTCTCTGGTATGGTCGAATCAAATGAAACTTTGTACAGTCGAGTTCTACAATATCTATACAGACAACCTTTCAAAAATATCTACACATGTGTCTTATATCAGTTACAATAAAGTCTCTGTACAGATATTTTTGAAAGGTTGTCTGTGTAGATATTGGAGAACTCGACTGTACCTATACACAATGGGATCCGGCATGTCTAGGTCCGAAACTAGATTCAGTTCCTAGAAATTAGAACAGATAAAAAAATTGTTATGAACTATGAAATTAGTTAAAATGAGATAGGTACAAACGACAACACTGTTAACTGACCATCCTGTGTTTATATAGAACCTAATTACAATGCACTTAAGGTGCACCGATGGTCAGTCAGCTGTGTTGTCGATAGTACCTAAGGGCATTTTTTTGTGTGATGAGCACGAATTTGTTCCTGAGTCATGGATGTTTTCTATGTATTTAAGTATTTATGTATCTATATAAGTTTTATATATCGTCATCTAGTACCCATGGCTTTGCTTAGTTTGGGACTAGGTCGATTTGTGTAAGATCGTCCCCAGTTTTTTTTTTTCAGAATTGTTGATCGCTTAGTTTCGGAGCCTTAGGCACTGGTCCCACCGCCGGCTAGTAAGCTAGAAAAGTTGGGCGAGTAACGGTTCATTGCGTGCTGACCAGGCACAGTGTGATCAATCGACCTTTACAGATCCGCAATGTAATGCTACTCGCCCAACTTTTCTAGCTTACTAGCCGGCGGTGGGAACAGTGCCTTAAGGCCCTTAATGCATTTAATAAAAGCGTGTAAAACTGGAATTACAGATACGGGTAATTTAAGGACTCCATAATTGTCGCGGAAATCATTATAAAGTATATCGCATGGGCATCAACACACAATCTTAATCAATCACTAAAATAACAGCACATGATTTTACACTTGAGATTGCTCGAGTTGGCCGGATTGCATCAAAGTTGCGCTTTCAAAAAGCAATTCTACCAACCGAGGTAGAAGGTTCCGATCCGATTCCAATGACAGTTTTATATTGACGACCGCTTTAGCCTAGTTGGTAGTGACCCTGCCTACGAAGCAAGAGGTCCTGGGTTCGAATCCCGGTAAGGGCATTTATTTGTGTGATGAGCACGAATATTTGTTCCTGAGTCATGGATGTTTTCTATGTATTTAAGTATTTATTTATCTATATAAGTATGTTTATCGTCGTCTGGTACCCATAGTACAAGCTTTGCTTAGTTTGGGACTAGGTCGATTTGTGTAAGATTGTCCCCTAATATTTATTATTTATTATTTATAAAAACTCGGCCATATATTTATCACATATCGACACGGCAACGTAACAGGGTTTTCCGTATCCGTTCCGGCTAATGAAACGGCTAAAATTTAATGATAATTTGAGGTGGAGGAAAACTAAATAACCAATTGAAGGTGTAAGTAAAATGTAAATAGATTTGGCTCGACAGACATACTTTTTTAAACAACTTCAAAAAAGGAAGAGGTTCTCAGTTATCTCTTGTTTTTTGTATGTTCCCCGATTACTCTTAAGGTAGAATCAGTCGGTTCACTTTTCTTTCATTTTCTTGTTTCATTTTGCATCTTTCGCTCAAAGTGACCAGTATGAACGAAAAGTGAAACTAAACATGAAAGAAAAATGAAGAATTCACTCGTGTGAGCATTAATTCAAGTGAACCGTCTGATTCTACCTTAAGACGCTTGGACCGTTTTGGAAAATTCTTTTTTAATTTGAAAGGGTTTCCTTCACAGGTGGTCCCATGGTCATCAGGTCAGGTTCTGACGATGGGATCCTGTAGAAATCGAGGGAACACTGCAAATTTGGGGTACTGATTTGAACTCGGTTAAAACTTTTGATACTGCTACGGTGGCAAACAACGGACAGCCTGATGATAACCACAACTTACCATCAGGTGGGCCGTAAGCTTGTTTGCCACCGACGTGGTATAAAAAAACCGGCCAAGTGCGAGTCGGACTCGCGTTGCAAGGGTTCCACAAGATTTTAAACATTTTTTTTTACTAACGGAGCGTTTTTGACGTTTCATAAAAATAAGCTGATTTGATTTTTGTCAAATATCGTATCAAGTCCGACTCACGCTTGACTGCACATTTCTAAAAGGTTTTCTTGTCATCTGAGGTAAAGAACTATTATGTGTATTTTTTTTTAATGTTAGACTAGAGTAGTTTCGGAGATGAAGGGGGGGGGATGGTCATTTTTTGGCTATTTTCTTAAATAATATCTAAACTAATTAGTTTAAAATTACAAAGAAAATATATTTTAGATGCACACAATGAGCTCTTTAATTTGATATGTAGCACGATAGTATATGCAAAACTTTATTATTTAATTTTCTAATTTCTCCCCATAAGTGGCCCCCACATTAAAACTCATTTGTTTGCGTTACATGTTCCTCTTTGGGTCACAAACTTACATATGTGTACCAAATTTCAACGTAATTGGTTCAGTAGTTTCGGAGAAAATAGGCTGTGAAGGACGGACAGACAGACGCACGAGTGATCCTATAAGGGTTCCGTTTTTTCTTTTAATAAGAAGTAAGACCTTATTGTTTGGCACGCCCTGCAGCCTAAACCGTTTGACGGATTTCGACATATGAGGTGTCGTTGGATTCCTCTTGGTCGTGGGAGTGACAATGAGCTATAAAATTTGAAACCAAGCTGTTAGGTTTTTTGAAAAATCTTTTAATTGGTTTAAGGATTCGTTCTTTCTTTATTCGACATAACAGAAAGCGGTGGGCATGAAAAGGAATAATGTTCACGCAACACGAACATGTTTTATTAAAGTCAAGTAGTGTTCAATAATAAATAATCATAAATCAAATTTGCCGCGCTGTCAAATCATTCAGTCATTCACGAACAGCGCGATGGCTGCGCCCCCTAGCGAAAAGGAGCTGTACTTGAAGATTTCAAGATGGCTTTCTTTTACTATGGACTTACTTTCCGGGCAGCGATTGTAATAGGCGTGTTTTTAGGTTAAATTAGCACCTAAGGTTCAGTACTTCAGTATCACGTAATTAACGTGTGTGTGGATCAATACAAACAAGTAAAATTCATCATGGTTTAATTTTAATAAAATTAAAAATTCAATTCTCTCGACGCATGCGCCGGGGGAGCGGCGTGTTCGGAGTGGTGGCCCAAAATCTACGTTCCTGACGACGGGCGGTCTTCAAGCATCCAGGGGAGGCTGCTTCTAGGTGATACAGGACTAGTGATGTGCCGCCGAGAAATTACCCACTTACGGTAATTCTCGCCGTTGAAATTTACGGTAAGTTACCGTAACTTCTCGTTGAAGTTCTCCGCGACTATATTTTGTTTGGATAATGTTAGGGCGATACTGATACTGATAATACGTTTGTTTTAAGGATATTTATTACATTTCGTGTAAATTTTTAGCTAATATGTTATTTTGCAAACAGGTAAATGCTTATCAGATACGGTCGTATTGTATTATAGCAGGTAAAAAAACCCATTAGGGGTATATGGTGTTTACGAATAAGCTAATTAGCGGTTCCTGATTGGTCTTCAGCCCTCAGCCTCACCCTTTATCAGGTAGTTGTGGTGGGGGGTGGACCAAGTATGCTTACGGCACAGCACAGGTCAGTCATCATACCATACTCGTATTGTATGTAGCAGTTTACTGTTTAGTTCAACTTGAAGTGACCTATTTTGTGAATGTAACTGGAATGTAAATGAATTATAAAACTCGAAGGAGACACGTCTACTATTCACTTAGTGTGGCGAGCTTTAGAAGAACTGGAAAACGTGTTTAGTGGTGAAGTAGCTAGACGCATATTCAGTGACGATCATTTGTGTAGTGTACTTGAAATGTTTCGAGAAAGGAAACAGAACTGTGTAAAGTCCATTCACTTTGCTGCAGTTATATTGGATCCAAAAAATCAGGGGACATCTCTAAGTTCTGAATTCTGGATTCTGGTGAATGTGATTCTCAAAGAGGTTTCAGATCCCAAATGCCGAAACGGTGTAATTGAAAAAGATTTTGTATGGCAAATCGCTGAAAACGTGGAGCTAGTTTCATGGTGGCAATCGCTTTTCCCAAATTCTGCATTGGGAAAGGTAGCTCTGAAAATGTTGTCAGTCCCGGTTACTTCTGCATCGGTGGAAAGATCATTTTCGAATATCCACACAAATAAAAGAAATAGATTACTGACTGAGCGATGTATCAAGATATGTTACATATCACTTAATTGGAAACTTTTAAACCAATAGATAAAAAAAAACCGTAGGTAATATTGCCTGAGAACATTTCCGGAGAATATTCTCGGCAATTTACGGTACTTTTGGTTTTTTACTAGTTCCTCTATTCCGATCGTTGTGATTTCTTTTGTGTAGATATTATCCCTAATTGAAAAGGGATCGCGTTAAAAAAAGTTGAAAAAATTTAGGACTTAGGCTACTGTCTCGATAATTACCATTACCGAGAACGTTACCCCAAAATTCTCTCTCTTACCGTAATTTACGGTAACGGCACATCACTATTCAGGACGAAGCCTAGGAGCCCTAAGTATCATTTCTACTACCATTTTAGGCAGCCCACGACGGGAACCTAATATTCTCATAATTTTTAGTGGACCCAGGTGAGGGGAACACATTTACTTGCTACATTTTGGGAGGTCCCACGAAGGGATACCTAACTTGTAATCATTTTTGTTGGGCCCCTATAGGGAGAGTAGTATCTGCTCATTTCATATACAAATAAGATGACATCCCTGCCTCCTTTCTTCGCTATTTCCCACGTCACGAGTATTAAGATAACATTTCATCCTGCCTAGGAACTGCTAGGATTTGCTGTATCAAATACTAAAAAATCATCTTAGTTGTGCTGATATAGCTACGATCTACAGCGTGATGGGCATATTATACAGGGTGTACCGAAAATGGGGTGTGAAACGATCAAGGGCCTAACAGGTATCGTGTGCTGATAGGAAAAAACGAATTTTTTTTTGACGCGTTTTTTTTTATATTTGTATGATACAAGTCTCCCCAGTCGGCCAACGCTCCATACAAATGTAAAAAAACGCGTTATTTTGTTTTTCTTATCAGAACACGATACTCTGTTATGCCCTTCATCGGTTCACACCCCATTTTTGGTATAGCCTGTACGAACGAACGCGGGAAATAGGATCATCACCATCATCATATCAGCCGAAAGACGTCCACTGCTGAACAAAGGCCTCCCCCAAAGAGTGCCACAATGACCGGTGCTGCGCCACCCAGCTGCAGCCAACCCAAAGTTGTGCTTTTTGCGTCGGTTGAGAAGTACAAAAAAGCCAAGCTTTAAACCGGTACTTGGTTTTTCTGAGGTAAACTGTAACCTTCAACAGTTTTTGTACACATCATTTGTAGTGTAATTATTCAACAGTTTTTTGTACACGTTATTTGTAGTGTAATTAATTGTAACATACAGTCAGGTCAGCAGCAAGAGCGGGCGGTACTCAAAAAGATCAAAACAAGTTCTCATTCCCTTCTAATAAAGACGTGGGTAGATCATTTTGACCTCTTCGCTTGCTACAGCGCCTTAGTATAATTTAAGATAATACACCCATTAAGAAAGGTAACCCGTAAGATTGCTATTACAACATTTGCAGGCGTTCAATTAAAGGCGTCGTAAGCGAGATGGTAGTGCTGCTAACCACTATGGATGGGTGGTATTCCACTTGTCCAAGATCTTTGTCCAATGTGCATTGCGTCTCACTCACTCTTTATGCAAAATGTGAGACGCAAATACACATTGGACCAAGATCTTGGACAAGTGGAATACCACCCTAACACTCAATTTGAAGCGTGTATATTAAAAATAATAATTTATCCTTAAACTTGATAGTGTATCTTTAAATGCACACATTTTTTTGTCACATTTTTGCATTTTTTTGTGGAACGATTTTTCGCGCTCTATACAGTACCTACGACAGAGGCTTGAACGCGCGATTTTTTTAATTTTTGCCAAGTTTAGGGTACTTGAAAAAATATATTAAAGTAGTAAAATTTCTTGCTGCACTGAATATAGCACACTGCCGCTGGTATTTCAATATTGCTAAAATGGCAAAAAAACCAATAATCTTTTGAATATAGAAAAGATTATGTAAGGCCTATGGACGCCAGCCAGTCCAGAAGAACCACAAAAGTGTTGCCGACCCGTTATCAATTTGAAGATCCCTTGCGCAGATAGCTAGAAACGAATGTGAGTTTCAAACCAACAACAGCAAATGTACTCACCTCAGCGGTTTCTCGAGCATTTCTGTTGTTTCACCTGAAACAAACATAATCCAATCGGTTACCCTTCGCAGTAACTAAATTTTATTTACCGAGTACACATTAGAGCACATTATAAAATTATAATGTACTAAAGTGTACTAATGAATATGAGGATTTAAAATTTGTGACTAATAAATCAGCCTATATACCGTCCCACTGCTGGGCACAGCCCTCCTCCCATGGATGAGAGGGAACGGGCAGTAGTCCCCACGCTGGCCCAGTGCGGATTGGGGACTTCACATACACCTTTGTATTTCTTCGCAGATGTATGCAGGTTTCCTCACGATGTTTTTCCTTCACAGAAAAGCTAACGGTAAATATCAAATCACATTCCGTACAAACGACAACACTGTTAGCTGACCATCCTGTGTTTATATAGAACCTTATTACAATGCATTTAAGGTGCACCGATGTTCAGTTAGCTGTGTTGTCGATAGTACAAAGTTCCGAAAAACTCATTGGTACGAGCCGGGATTCGAGCCCACGACCGCCGCTTGACAGCCGCATGCCTAAACCACTGGGCTACCGTAGCGTAGAAAATAAACTATTAGGTTTTGTTTTAGTTTGTGTGCTAAATAAATTAATTCTTATCCTTATTCAAATATTGCCTGTGTTGTCGGAAAAATAATATACTAAGACCCCTCCCTATTTTGATAAGACGTATTATATGGACAGCCCCAATGTAGTAAAAGTGACAAGGAACCAATATTGACTTATTTAATCTTTATAGCAGAAACGAAGATCTCATCGCACAAAAGGCGAACTTAACGCCGTTATCATTCTCTCTTTACCAGTGAACATTTAATCAAAGCAAAAAAAAAATTAAAATGTTCATTTTTTTTAATTTTTTACAGTGTATGATTTATTTATTTAAACCTTATTGCACAAGTAAGTACAAACGGCGGACTTCCACACGCAAAATAGGCGCAGATATGACGTCGACTTGCGGAAACTCAGCCCGCGTACACCTACGTAGTCGGTCCCAAAGTTCTGTCACAAATGAAAATAATGATAAAAACAAAAGTAGTAATCAATTTTTAATAAATTATATACCGATTTAAAGTACATTTAATAAAGAATTAAAATTACTCAAGATTATTCAAAATGACCTCCTTTGTTTTTAATACAGGCCCTTAATCGGTGCGGCCAGTCGTCTATCGCAGCACGCACCATTTTCATATCTATCTCAGTGACTGCTTTTCTTAAAGATGACTTTAGGCTCTCCAAATTTTTATGTGGTTTACCACAGACCTTCCCCTCTAAGACCTGCCAAATTTTATAGTCCAAAGGATTAAGGTCCGGACTAGAGGAAGGCCAATCTTCGTGTCTTATAAAGTCGATTTTTTGACGGTCAAACCAGGCTTGAGTGGTCTTGGCTTTGTGTGCTGGCGCAGAATCCTGCTGGAACACAAAATTATGTCCCGAAAATAGCGTGTTGGGCAGATCTTTGACCACCTTATCCAAAACTGTCTCTTGGTATACTTTCGCACTGATTTTGACACCTTTTTCGCAAAAATGAACCTCAGTTGGCCCGTAATAAGATACACCCAACCAGACCATCACTGATGATGGATGATGCCCATGTTGCACCCGCGGAACTCTTTTTCCTTTTTTCTTTTTTCTTTTGCTTCTTCAGAGCTCCTAGCGTACACTCTATCATTCTGTTTATTGTACTTCTCTTCAATACCGAAAATCTTTTCGTCTGTAAAGAGGATATCACGGTGTCGATTTTTCCCGTACCGCTTTAACAACTTCCGGGATCTTTTAAGCCTTATTGTTTTTAGACGGGCATTAAGTAAGTGCCCACGCTTTTTTTTGTATGCTCGTAGACTAAGATCTTCGTTTAAAACCTTTTTGACGGTTTTTCTACTGACACCCATCTGCAAAGCCATCAATTTCTGTTTTCGGACAGGATTTTTTGCTATGCGCGCCTTGATTGCTTTGATCACTGCTGGTGTTCGTACGGAGCGAGGCCGGCCAATTCTTTTCTTGTCCTCAACACTGGAGACTTCATTGTACCTATCAATAGTACGGTACACAAACCTAAGCGTTATTTTTAAATTTTTGAGCAACTTGAAAATGGTACTTGGCGAGTGCCCACAGCGGTGCAATGCTAAAACAGCTATTCGGTTTTCTTTCAATGTCCACTCCATCGTGAGAAATTGCAACGAATGACTGTTTTTTGTTTTAAAATAATTGTCAAACATTCAAAAATGGAATGCAATAAAATTTTCTTAAAATCATCTTCTAAATTTAAAAATAATATGCCAGTGACAGAACTTTGGGACCGACTACGTATATAAAGGACGGACTTAAAGAGTCCGCAGGAAGCTCGATTCTCCATACAAACGTAGTTACGCTCTCATTTTAAACCTACGTGTTGGATTGTAACGAAACTTTGCATATACAATGACATGAGGTATATCTATGTCTATAATTAGTTTATGTAGCTTCAAATACCATAGTTAAAAAAATACAGCGAATTTAAGTTTTTCATACAAAACTTGTTTTTGCTGTATTTTGTTTGTTTTATAAACTGGAACCATATAAAGTAATTACAGACATAGATATACCTCATGTCATTGTATATGCAAAGTTTCGTCACAATCCAACACGTAGTTTTAAAATGAGAGCGTAACTACGTTTGTATGGGAAGGTGAAATTCGGCCGAGCTTACTGCGGACTCGTAATGCCACAAGGCTAAGCAGACAGTACTAATTAATGTTTGTTAAAAATATAGGTTACCAAGCTAAAAAAAGCGGAGGATGGGGGGTCGCTCCAACATAACGTTTGAAAACCCAGAAAACCTATAAGTTGTAAATATTTTTTTTTTTACATTAGTTGTGATTAAATTAAATGGAATGATAATGATAACTCACACTCGGCCATGTTGTTATCTTCTACTGCGAGTGTATATTCAAATCAGGCGCGTGTTCGTCATTGTCAAAGGGCATTGACCTCTGCAACAAAAAACTACATTAGCAAAAATAAATATCACGACAAAATGCTTGCACCAGCCTAGCTTTACGTAGCGTTCGTCCCTTCATCATCATGAGATGAAAAATTATATAAAAATAACACACGCACATTATGTGACAATTCTATTGTATTTCTACTCCCTTTGGCGGATGTTACACTGCGCCGCATCTCCGGACGGAGCGGAGGTGCGGAGCTGCATACAAATTTCGCCGGACGGAGGTGCGGTGCAGTGTGTCCAAGTGTGTCGTACTACAACGAATTTATATACAAACTGAGGTACTTGCATACAACGAGCTCCGCATCTCCGTCCGGAGATGCGGCGCAGTGTGACATCCACCTTTGTCTGTGTCTTTTTAACCTCCGACGCAAAGAGAGAGGTGTTATAAGTTTAACGTGTCTGTGTATCTGTGTATCTGTCTGTGGCATCGCAGCTGCCAAACGAATGGACCGATTTGAATGCGGTTTCTTTTACTTGAAAGCTGATGTAATCCCGAGTGTTCTTAACCATGTTACATGAAAATCTGTTCAGTCGTTTTTGAGATATTGGACTTTGAAATGAAAATGTCGGGGGTTTTTCAACTTTTCTAAGTTGTAGTTATGTGTAGTGAATAAATGTCTTCTTTCTTTCTTTGTGCTTCAAAAAAATTCAGCCGCTTGCCAGTATCCAATTGAGCTGAAATTTACGTACTCATGTAATCTTGGTGGCAGTACAGTGATGACACCTCCAAGCCGATCTGATGACGGAGACAAAAGGTGGTCATTGAACAGGGGTGCAGTGGTTGTAGGGCGCTGTTTCTCGTTGGAAAAGGCCGGCGCGTATTCAGTATGAGTTTCAGAGAGACAAAGATTGAATGAATGAATGAATGTTTAGATGCGACAGGAACGATTGGCTAGGCGTTCCGGTCCCTCTATGATCTATCTGTGTTGGAGTTGCCAACAGTCATGGCAACTCGTAAACTACACAAGGTAAACCCGCATTGTTTCGGCTGATTGGAATGCTTTCAAGGAGTAGTTGATCATCACCATCATATCAGCCGAAAGACGTCCACTGCTGGACATGGGCCTCCCCCGAAGAGTGCCACAATGACCGGTCCTGCACCCGCATCCAGCGGACTCCCGCGACCTTTGCCAGGACGTCAGTCCACCTTGTGGGTGGGAGTTATTGATGACTGTGCGCAAAAAGTATAAAAGTTACACCACAAAATCAATTTTTTGCATAACCTAACCGCCATGCCTTTCCCAAATGCTATGAGATTAGCAATGATAGAATATAGATAAGCTTGTTGCCAAGGAATAATAGATAAGGTGTTATCTTGATTGAATCAAATTAAATCCATTGGATTAAGCTAAGATATCAACGTGATTGATAGTACGCTGGTGACTCTGAGCTGTAGAAATCGCGAACCCGACTTTTTTTCAATTTCGAAAAAGTGATTGCAAAAACGACCCTGATTTTTAGACTTCCGTACCCAAAGGGTAAAAACGGGACCCTATTATTAATGTACCAGGCTGTATGTCATGAACCGTGATAGTTAGACAATTGAACTTTTCACAGATCTGGGGGCACGGGAGTGCCCCCGCCAAGACGAGCCAAGCGAAGCGCAAGGGCACTACCTAACTTTTCTCCTTCTTAACTTGGGTTCGGATTATACCAAATAAACAAAATTTTCGGGATATGATGTCAGTGGTTGACTTATTAAAACTATAAAGTTTCAATTGCATAGCTCTTATACTTTAGATTTTATTGATATCTAAAATACCCCGATTTCGTCACTGACTCACTGATGATCATCAATATTCTTAAGGTTCTTCTTGAAGTCCTAGAAAGCTGAAATTTGGTATGTAAGCTAGTAATAGTATACAAACAACGAACAAATCTTAAAACTTGAAACTTTTAGTATCTGAACTCTTACTGTTACCAAGATATTCAATATTTTAATTTAAACAGATTTGCAGCTTTCACCACTGTTAATGCTACATTCAATTATTGTATAAAAATTTTTTTTTTTCATGTAATGCTTATGCTTGTTTGTTTCTGTGAATGTACTCTGCAATATGCCGAAGTTAACGGAAATTCCCCGGAACACCGTGTATAAAAGGCATATTCTTCTAAAAGCCATTTTTTTATGATTGATCATTTTATGATTGATAAACTTTTTCTTTTTCTACCTAAAATGTGAAACTTTTGATGTTGTGTTATTCACTATGCAAAGATGCCACAACAATTCTAGATGAAGTTTGGCATAGAGAAAGTTTATAACCTAGATTAAAACATAGGACACTTTTCATCCCAATATGAAATCCAAGTTCATGCAGTCATAGACGAGGGTGAAAGCTAATAGTTAATAATGAGAATCACATATTAAAAAATATTGTGTGCTGGTTTGCATCAACTGAGAAGATTTGGTGAACTTAAAAGTTGCTTATTCGAATTTTAAGTACCCTCCTAATAGCTTCAAAAAACTGCAGACAGGTTACAGGTTTCATCACAAAAACATACTTTAAGTAGTCCGTAATTGAAGCTAGATCCCAATGGGCGCCATTAGGAAAGGGGGCAGGGGGTTTGGAGCTCTGGAAACCTTGCTTACCATCAGGAACACAACACAACATACCTACAGAGTAAGCAGCAGTGCTATTGTGCCATTACCAAAGATATTGGACTCATAGCAAGCAGGTTTATAAATATAGTATAAGATTCATTCTGAACTAGTCTAGCAATATACCATAGTAAGAGTAGTTTAGGCTACTATGAAACCAATACTATACACGGTGTTCCCGGGAATTTTCGTTAACTTCGGCATATTGCAGAGTACATTCACAGAAACAAATTAGCATATATTATTTCTTGAAAAAGAAAAAAAGTCCTTTTTTTATACAAAATAATTTTATGTAGCATTAACGGTTATTGTCTTATTGTATACAAGGGTCTTGAAACAAATGAAATAAAAAATATGTACCACCGAGTCAGTTTGTGCCTAATATCGAACGAACTCACTTTGTAAACCTCCTCGTAGTGTATAGGAACCTTACAAAGTTTAAAAAGCTGTTATGACGTCACAGTTAAGAGCCATTTACACTGGTTAAATCTGCGAAACTGATTAAATTAAAATATTGAATATCTTGATAACAGGAAGAGTTAGATACTACTGTCTTGGAGAAATTAACTTTATTTGATCTAAACTATGCCCCCATGCAATTAACGGAAATTGACAAAAAATCGTAGTATAGAATATTTTCCGTTTATTATGCAGCATGACCTGACCTTATTCAATTGGTTGGTCTAATCCCAAAAAGCTCTAGTTATCTCTGGGTTGGAAGGTCATGGTACGCTTTCGTAAAACTAGTGCCTACGCCAAATCTGCGGATTAGGTGCCAAAGCGGACCCTTTAGGGCACAACCGGAAAAAAACGCTAGGAGAATAATGATGACCTATGACCTATTGGGTTTTATTATTTATTTATTTAGATATACAATTTAACAGCATTATAATGGCTTGGTATAGATTTCGTGGCGCTGTATAGAAATGCAATGTGACTTTTAAATATGAATAATGTGTTGAAATGCGACATCTCGTTCCGATCGGGAACTGTCGCGACTTCGCTCTGAAAGAGACAAAGAAACTAGACGACTCAACAACATTTACAAAGGAATATGCATGCACAATCAAAGTCTAGCTACTCACGCGGTATTCAGGCCTCAGATTACGCTATTGTCCGCTAAATAGGGCATCTAAACCTCTTCAGTGCACAATCGACGATAAACAAAACATTCTACACACGGAAACCACTTTCTAAAACGAACGCCATTCACTTCACTCACTTCGAATTTTGGAATAACTTATATCGAAATAGATAAGGCAGAGAATATCTATCATTTACGATCAGTTTTAGTGTAAAATTTTAGTTTTGGGAGCGGAAAATCGCTCTAACCTTTGACAGAAACTGCCTCAGAAAATTCCGATTGTCACTTTTACTTTTACTTGGTATGCCGGCACTAATAACGTAATTTCAATCAAAATGAATAGTACTCCAGTATATACTCTATCATATTTAGTTAAGTAACATAGTCGCTCACGCAATGGCGGAATAGACACATCAGATATGATGAGGTTTATTAGTTTCTACTCAAATGGTGCCAAACGTCAAGTAGCGTTTAGTTTCTGCTAGTGAACTGAAATGAACAGCTTTACATAAAAGGTAATAAATATTCAATAATATTTTTGTACCTGTAATTATTGTTCAATGTTGTATATTTTTGAGTTTCAAATATTCATATTATTTTACGTTTTATTTGTTTTGTGTTCCAAATCCTTATCGCCGATCGCCCATCATATATCATCATTGACATTCTGTCAAATTTGTGTTGACGGCATTGACATAACATATACTTATCTAGGGCATTGACGCGTGTCGATACCTATTGAAGCGCTTCGCACGAAATTTATCAATCATAACAATTATTTCCGTAATAAATAAACATGTCTGGGCACAATGTTAACGTTTGTGATATAGGTGACGACGTGAAGGAGAAACTGAAGAAGTTTCGCTTCTCCAAACACAATGAAAATTGTGCTTTAATATTGAAGGTACGTACAAAGCATTTTCTCCCATTTTCACATGTTTACCGTAATAAACCAAGGTATTATTTAACTACGATAGATATTATGACTCAAGAATCATAATACGAACTATATTTAAATAGTTTTGTTGCTTGTGTTATCCTAGTCGCAATCATAACATTACGACTTGAACTTAGTTGAGTTTTTAAAGTTGAATGGGTTCAATCCATCTTCATCAAGAACATGTTAGTTGTACGTAATTAAAAGATTATTATTTCAAGTATTTCCTTCAGTATTTTGGTTGTACATATTGTCTTTATGACAGGGGAGTGGTGAGATTCGATTATCAGGAGAGATATGTGTTTCAGCTAACTTTATATGAGTCACGTAATATTATAGAAGCGTCATTCGCCATTGCGTCATATACTTCATAAACAGCATTGGTTTCTGCCTACTAGACTATTAAATAATGTATTGATTACAATAGGATACTTCCTCCTTTATTATTATTCTACTAGGGTCATTACGCTGGTTACGCGACCACCTCCGGTTGGCGACCACCTGAAGGAGAAGGTTTTTTTCTATTGAAGATAACATCAATTCTACAGACCCAATTGAGACAATTAGTTGTACATGCATTTTTTTGTTGTTTTAGAATAGAAATCTACTAAAAAACCGAGGAAATATACTTTCAGTTCACCAACTCAGCAAAGTGGTCGCCAACCGGCTCATAAAATTAGGTGGTCGCTAACTGAAGGTCGCTATCTGGAATATGATCGAATTTAAATTTTCGTGAGACATGTTGAAATAATACTAATAATTACATGGTTAAACACACATATTAAATGTCACTACTGGCGAATGAGAAATGATTTCAAACTCTTTAGGAGGGGAGTCCTCTTTAGGATGAGTGTTTTTGCGGCAGTGTCATCCTGAATCGCTTTACAAGCTTTCATTTAACTTCTTAATGAAAGCTTGTAAACTACTTTTCTTTATTTATTTACTAGTTTCCGCCCGCATCTTTGTCTGCATGGACCCGGGATAAAAACTATACTATATTGAAATCCAGGTTATAAACTATCTTCGTGCAAAATGTCATCTAAAGCGGTTGAGCCGTTTAAGCGTGATTGAGTAAGAAACATCTAAACATCCAAACTTTCGCATTTATAATATTAGTAGGATTTGCTTCAGGCAACAAGGCATATTTACAAGTACCTTACAGACTAATATACATCTGAATATACAAAACTTATAACTTAACACAATAACACGTTAAGGGGTTGCCTTGATTCAAGTCGACCACGCCACCTTGACAGAGACACGCTTATGCCTTCGGCGCACGAGAAAAAGAGATGCAACTCATCGGGAATGGTTTTATTAGACAAATTTCGATAAATACCTTACTTACTGAAGTGTAATTTATATTTCATTAAGTGAGATTTTAGATGAGATGAAATACTTTTTTATACTCTTCGACCTTAATGTTTGAATTAAGACTTGGTACACAAAACTTAAATCACATACTTTTTACTATGGACCAATCACGTGGCGCCTTTACTGAACTATAATGTATTTGACCAATAGGACGCTGTCATGAGAAAGTCAAAAGGTAAATAGACATCAACGCACAAAAAGAAAAAGCGGTTGGTTGCACTTCGTTTTCAATAGATACCAAGTTTGTTAAATTAGTTTAGTTGACTCGCAGAAAAAGTATTGTATACAATAGTTATGTAATTAGCTTTTTGAGTCTCGTATTGTATACAATAGTTATATAATTCGCTTTTTAAGTCTCCTACATTAATTAGGCCACTCAGCAAGCTTCATGGCCCAAACGCGGTACTCGACTGAAAAAGCATACATTATATAACAATTGCATAAAATACTGTAGTATTAACTTGATTGTGTCGTAAAATAATGTATTTTTTGAGTCTGCTGAGTAAAAAAAGGAAAATAAAGACCCAACTTTGGTTTTATTTTCAATCGAAGAAATTGTAGGCAATCATTTATCGTTTAAATCAGATAGACAATTATATAGTCAAGAATCATATATCTGAAAATCAGATCTCATTGTTTCTTGATCTAGTCAGAACAGCGTTCCAATGCACGCGATAATTTCTAATGCACCCCCTTAAGACAACGATTTGCGGCGCAAGTTTTGGGTGTCAAATCGCCGGAAAACATCATCTCGCCCAAATCTCCTCCTTCGTCAAGGTCGACAGCTTGTCAGTTGGTCCTCTCACCACAAATGGATTGAAACTCGCTTTGTTGCGGGACTCTTGGCTTTGTCGACTTTGTCTAAATGGGTAGTGAGGTAGAAGCCTATGAAGCTAAGGTCGTAGTCAGAGCATGAATATTTGTTTCTGAGTCATGGATGTTTTCTATGTATTTAAGTATTTATACCTATTAAATATATCATTGTCTAGTCCATAACAAAAGCCTTATTGAGTTACTCCTCCTACAAATTTCTTGGAGCCTGGGGTCCGCTTTGGAACCTAATCCCAAGATTTGGCGTAGGCACTTGTTTTGCGAAAGCGACTGCCATCTGTCCTTACAACCCGGAGGAAAAACTAGTTCATTAATATCGATTTATTTTTATTTAAAAGTCAATAGATCTCAGTGAACTCAATATAATAATACGTTTTACAGGTAAACCGAGAAAAGCAGATGCTGGAGGTGGATGAAGAGCTAGAAAGTGTTGAGTTAGAGGAGCTACAGGATATACTGCCGTCTCACCAGCCACGGTTCATCGTTTACAGGTCTGTCGAAGGAAATATTGCATAATCTGCCACAAAATGCTGGAAAAACATTCCACCCCCCATCCATCTTGTCGGGGGCTATACGAAGATGGTTTTTTTTCCATTATATTCTTTTTTCTCTGTATCATATCATCTAAAAAATTATCGGGGTAACTTCTTCGTTAAAATAACACAAAAATATTTAATTAAATAATTTGTTTCGTTATAAAGATAGGAGGTGCAGTTCCGTAGCACACCACACATGGATCCACGTAATACCAGCATCGTTTCGCCTTGTGTGGATCGACATTATGCTGAGTGGACTCCGTTTTCGCATATAATCCTAGTTTTAATATAGCATCTAAGTGTAAATCTAAAATGTACTTACTGTTATTTGCGAAATAAAGTTTTTGTATTTTATTCTATTCATAAGCATGGCTATACTAGAGTATAGGGTTCTTCAAGAAAGGGATGCATATATTTTAAAATGTTTGGTTATGGATATGGAGCCTTATTGAGGTTACAATGTGACTAGGTCGATTTGTGTAAGATTGACCCTTAATATTTATTTATTTATGGACATAATTATGTGACACTGTCCTTTGTGATCTTTGGATACTAGGGAGTATGCCGAAGTCCCCTTAAGTTTATTGTAGCGATGCATCTGTGTGAGTGTGTCTAGTCGGATGTTTGTACAAGTTTGCTGCTATCTATATATCTACACAACTATGCTTGTGTCGACAGCGACAGAGATGCGGCGAATATTCGATAATTATTCGGAACTAGCTTCTGCCCGCGACTCCGTCCGCGTGGAACTCGTTTATATCGTAGCTCGATGCAAACTTTCATCCCCCATTTCACCCCCTCAGGGGATGATTTCCGGGATAAAAACTAGCCTGTGTCCTTCCCCGGGACCCAAACTATCTCCATACCAAATTTCATCTCAATCGGTTCAGCGGTTTAAGCGTGAAGAGGTAACAGACAGACAGACACACTTTCGCATTTATAATATTAGTATGGATTAGGCATATTTTTCAATGATCGTTAGTCGGCCGAATTATTCGGTTCAAATTCCGAATATTTACTGAATAATTTTAGAGAGGTTTGTCTGCAAGTTGCAATAATGTATTATAGTCATTGCCTTGTTAAAATGGATTACTATTCCACAAACTATACTGTAAATTTTTTACTTCAAAAATCAATAAGCTTTTTACGACTGAATGAGTCTGCTTTGGAGCGGGTGATGAAGGCATTATTTTGAACCGAATAATTCGGCCGAAAGTATTCGCCAAAACACATATTCGACGCATCTCACTTAACACAGAACTTAGAGTTTGGGTGATTTGATTACTGATTAGACACATGATTCACAGCTCGGTGTCATTTAATAAATAAATATTTGGGGACAATCTTACACAAATCGACCTAGTCCCAAACTAAGCAAAGCTTGTACTATGGGTACTAGACGACGACATACATACTTATATAGATAAATACATACTTAAACATCTATGACTCAGCAACAAATATTCATGCCCATCACACAAATGAATGCCCTTACCGGGATTCCAAACCCGGGACCTCTGGCTTCGTAGGCAGGGTCACTGCCAACTATGCTACAGAGGTCGTCAAACAATTTGTATAGAAACAGCTTCGCGACAGCTTAGCACGTCTCTGCTGGCTGCCGTACCTTATAATACGACTGTTGCAGCTACAAGATGGAGCATGAGGACGGCCGCACGTCGTTTCCGATGTGTTTTATATTCTACACTCCGCGCGACGCGCACATGGAACTGCAGGTGCGGAACAGACTGAATGAATGAATGAATAAGATTTATTTCGAATCAACAAAAACAAATAGTATTTTATGCAATCGTTATATAATGTATGCTTTTTCAGTCGAGTACCACGTTTAGGCCACGAAGCTTGCTGAGTGGCCTAATTAAGGTACTAGACTTAAAAAGCTAATTATATAACTATTGTATACACTACTTTTTCTACGAGTCAACTGAACTAATTAAACAAACTTAGTATGTATTGAAAACGAAGTGCAACCAACGGCTTTTTCTTTTTTGCGCGTTGATGTCTATTTACCTTTTGACTTTCTCATGACGGCGTCCTATTGGTCAAATACATTATAGTTCAGTAATGGCGCCACGTGATTGGTCCATTTCATTTTAGTTGTCTCAACAGTTATAAAATGTTGAGTTGGGAGCTCCATAGTAAAAAGTATGTAATTTAAGTTGGTGTACGAAGTCTTAATTAAAACATTAAGGTCGACGAGTATGAAAAATATTTTACAGAATTCTTATATCTAAAAGTATTAGTTGTCTCAAAAAAGGAGCCCACTGCAGGCAGAGAGGGCCCCGATGCTGATTTTCAGTAGGTCCTGTAATGAGTACCTAAACTAAAATTAAGGAATCGCGTACAATGACCAGGCTTACATCTATATTTAACTAGCTTCTGCCCGCGACTCCGTCCCCGTGGAACTCGTTTATGTGTGGAGCTCGATACAAACTTTCATCCTCCATTTCACCCCCTCGGGGGGTGATTACCGGGATAAAAACTATCCTATGACTTTCCCCGGGATTCAAACTATCTCCTTACCAAATTTCATCTCAATCGGTTCAGCGGTTTAAGCGTGAAGAGGTAACAGACGGACAGACAGACAGACACACTTTCGCATTTATAATATTAGTATGGATATGGATTAGGGATGTTACAAACATTCGGATCCGCAACCGCGAATATTCCACATCCATTTTAACTTCAAACACTTCTTGCAAAAATCGATGCGGTGTTTATGCAGATGCGGATGCAGTACAGTTCGCGGCGCGTAGCGCGCGCGTTTTAGATATTTTCGTCATTAAGAGTCCGCAGTAAGCTCGGCCGAATTTCACCTTCCCATACAAACGTAGTTACGCTCTCATTATAAAACTACGTGTTGGATTGTGACGAAACTTTGCATATACATTGACATGAGGTATAGGTTAGGTTAGGTTAGGTTAGGTTAGGTTAGGTTAGGTTAGGTTAGGTTTTTTTTTTTTTTTTTTTTTTTTTTTTTTTTTTTTTTTTTTATTCTTTTCTCCCCTGAATGAAACAGGGTCTTTGTTTGCGGTTTTCCTTTCATTCTAGTTCTATCTTGTATGCCTCTCGTACTTTTATTCTTCATACTGTTCTTTCTTTCGTACATCTCCTTTTATACATGTGTGGGTGGGACTCGCACCTAATCCTATTTTATATAATATTTGCAGGGATCGCAGATAAGGGTTGCTCTTTATTACAATGAAACCAGGACTAATTTTTAATTTTACAGTGGTTCTTAAGGCTACTTGTTATTTTAGAAAGACAATTGTTTTATAATAATAATTACATTTCAAAATATTGTTTTCTTGCTTTATACATGTTCTTTTCTTTACATAATTTTGGGACACTGACGTCATACAGTCTTTGTATGTACTAGTGTGCCTATTTACTTATTTCTATTTGCTACTTTCTTTGCTATTCCTATACAATATTTCATAAACTTATGTCTAACATTTTTATCTTTCATTATTTTCCATATGTTTTCTTTGCATATCTTAGCATCTAGTTCCATCTCTATATTAAATCTCTCTTTGCCGTACACAGGACAGTCTATCACTACATGTAGGGCACTCTCTTCTATATTGGGATCGCACAAGCACGCCGGGCTATCCTTGCACTTGAATCTGTTCAAGTACTTGGAGAACCCGCCGTGGCCCGTCATCACCTGTACCATGATATGATCCAGTTCTAATTTTTTAATTACCGCGTAGGCCATTGAAGCATCCGGGAAGAATGCTTTGGTGGTAGAAGCCGTGTCGCCCTGTTTGTAGCGCTGATTCCATTCGTCAATCGACTCCGAACGGATTTGTCGTTTGACGAATGAAACCGGGCATCGGTCATAATTTGGCCTTGTTTTAGTTTTTAATGCAGCGTCTTTGGCGAGAACATCCGCTCTCTCGTTTCCCTCCAGTCCAACATGTGCTTTGATCCAAAATAATTTAATTATTTGGTTTCGCTCGTGGCTTAACGCGATGTTTTTTCTTATTTGCACTGCTAGGGGGTGGAGGGAAGCGTCATTCACGACGACTTCAAGAGCAGATCTTGAGTCGCAGTAAATGTTGCAGATGCTCTCGCCAATTTGCAGGGCCTGTTTCGTGGCTTCCATTAGGGCCAGCAACTCAGCCTGGAAGACCGTGCAGAAATGGTCGAGCTTCAGTTTCTTGGTTTTGGTCTCCGCGTCGTTTTTCCATACAGAAACTGCTGCTCCGACCTTCCCCTGGATTTTGCTTCCGTCTGTGAATATTTTCAGACCAGGGTTTTCGTGCTCCTCCATTTGTGCACGGTTCTCCAGGCATGTGAATTTCAGCCCCAACTGCATTGCCGGATGTGGCGTATCTGTGAATTGAACCGGTCTCTCCATATCCCGGTCCGCCACTTCATACCGGGAACAACCTTTCTTTGCATAATAAAGTGAGGCTGCTTCGCGGATTCTGATGTCCAGCGGAAGCAGTCCCGCGAGCAAAAGAGCCGAGTTTAGTGAGACCGTTCTGTACGCCTTGATGATTTTTTGTACAAAACCTCTCTGCACCGCATTCAGGTGTTTCTTGATGCACAGTTTATTGGATGCTGGTGCCCAGGCGCTCGAAGCGTACATTATTACAGGCTCCACCACTGCAGTGTATATGGTCCTAACCACCTCGGGGTTGAGACCCCAGTGTATTTTTGCTGTTCTTGCAAGTTGCTTGTAAAGTCCTAATGCCTTTCGGCACACGTTGGATACATGTGCGTTGAATGTCAACTTGTCATCCACCGTGAGCCCCAGGATCTTGATTTCCCGTGACAGCCCAATGTCCACCCCTCCCATGTTCAAAAGTGGGGAGTCGTACTTCAGTTTATTTGTTATAACCATTGCCTTGGTTTTGTGAGGCGCAAATTTGAGTTTGTTTCTGACTCCCCACTCCTGGACATGTGCGAGGGCCGCATTGGCCCGTCTCTGGATCTCCAGAGCCGTGGTTCCCGAGAAAATAAGGACCACATCATCCGCGAACGCCTGACAGTAGTCGCCTCTGTTCTCCAATTCTTTCAGCAGCGGGTCCAGCAGCAGGTTCCAGAAGGTTGGTCCCCCTATTGACCCCTGCACACAACCCTTTGTTGTTTCCCTGGCACACTCGGTTCCCGCATATCTCAACTTTACCATTCTATTTGACAGGTAGTCGTCAACTAGGCGTCTCAGGTTCGCGGGGCATCGGGTCTCTGCCAGTCTGCATCGAATAGCGGGCCACCATGCGCTATCGAAGGCCCCCTCTATGTCCAGTGATACGATGGTAACTATGTTTTTGGCTTTGAGTTTCGTTTTTATCTCTTCCAACATGGCATAGAGGGAGTCCTCGGTACTGCGCTGCGGTGTGAACCCGAACTGACGCTGGCTGGCGTCCGGGAGAATGTGCCACCTTATCCTCCGGATCATCATTTTCTCGAGGATTTTCCCGAGAACGGGCAGAAGGCCAATAGGTCTGTACGATTTTGCGTGAGTGTAGTCCTCCTTTCCCTGCTTACGGAGAACCACTACTGCCGCCTCCTTCCAGATGGTGGGAAAGCGATTAAGGGTTAAACATTTGTTTATAAGAGCGAGGAATATGTCCGGGTTCAGGGTAATGGCCGCTTTGCATATGTCAGCTGTGAGGCCGTCCGGCCCGGGTGCTTTCTTGGGATTGAAACTCGACGCCGCCCACCGCAGTTCCTCCATTGTAAACGGGGGGTCACATTCTTCAGAATGCGTCCTCTCGTTAACTGTTTTGGCGGCGGTTCTGACTTCTTGATGGTACTCATTATCCTCCTGTACGTCATCCTGTGGGAAGAATGTATCTGTCAGCAGCCGCGCCGAGTCTTCATTCCCAAGTGCTTTCCCGTTTTGTACAAGCGGTACATCCTCTGCCCTTTTTGACGTGCGACCTATCACCCTATATATCCCGTCCCACATACTCTCGCGGTCTTGCTTCTCACAGAAGTTTTTCCAACTGGTGGTCTGGGCCCGCCTCACCTCCAGTTCGTATGCCTCCTTTGCCTGGAGGTACTGCTCCACGACCCACGCTCGGCGAATAGGCGCTGCGCATCGGATTCTGCGTCTTTTCGTGGCAACTTCTTTTTTCATTTGGTCGATCTCCTCGGTCCACCAAGGAAACCCTGCCTTTGTCCCGCTTTTCACTTTGGGTATTGATTGTTCGCATGCTTTTTTAATTGATTTGGTTATTTCGACTGCCTTTCTGTTTAGTGTTTCTGTATCTGTTATGTTTTCTATTTCCGTTTTATTGATGTTTTCTTCAGCGTAAAATTGTGTCAGTTTCTCAAGAAACTGATTCCAATTTGCTTTTTTGCTATTGTAAATTCGTGTGGTCCGTTTTATATCAATACCCTCAGATTTTTGTAGGTTTATTTCAAACAGGATTGCCTTGTGGTCCGAGCATGTCAAATCGCCGTCTACTCTCCAGTTGTCCACTCGCCCTAACATGTCCATGGAGCAAGTTGTAACATCGACGCAACTGGTAAAGCGTCTCCCCCCTCTGATTGCGTCGAAGGTGGGCTCAGATCCCCGGTTGAGTATCTGTAGCTCCTGTTCCTCCACAAAGCCCGCGAAGATTTCTCCCCTATGGTCCACCCTCTCGCTTCCCCACCACGTGCTCCATGCGTTCACATCTCCGCCCAGCAGAACTCTCCTCGTCCCTAGTTCCCTGATTGTGGTCCCCAGTCTCTCGATATAAGGTTCGATTTCCTTGTCCCCTTCTAGATAGACCGATATCAGGCCCATCTCCCAGGCTCCAGTTCTCAGCTTTGCGACCGCGATGTTGTGGGTCGTTAGTGTTGGGCATTGGGTGACGTCAATCTTATCGTCGAGGACCACAATGGCCGCTTTGTTAACTGATGTTGTGGTTTGATCACACTGGACAATTCTTGTGCCTTTGTAGTCTCTCATACGTCCAGTATTTCCTATGTATGGTTCTTGGACCATTGCAAAAGATATTTTCCTCTTTGCTGCTTCCATTATGAGTTCTGCTGTGGCGAGTTCGCTCCTTTGGAGGTTTGCCTGGACGACCGTGTACTTTCTAGTGGCGGTTGGGTTACCATGAGTTTCGCCGCTTCTGCCCGGGACCACCTTAGCAATAGGCTACTGTAGACCTCGCCAACGCTTCCCACTTTTGCCTCACTGGACACTCCGGGTCGAATGCATTATGTTGTGCTTGGTCTATGTTTGCCTTTTTGCAGTTACAGCAGGTGGGTAGCCCTTCCGCGATCCAATCAGCGCACGCCGTTTTCAGGTGTGGACCTCCACAGTGGCTGCACACGTCGACATGGTCCTGGCACAGTCGCTTTCCGTGTCCATACCCTAGACAGCGCGAGCACTGTACCAAGGGGGACTGGTCCGCCACCTGAACCTTCTGCATGTCCACGTAAACAGTGCCCGCCTCAGTCAGGCGGCCCCAGATCAGCGGCGACACCTTGACCACCACGTGCGCAGTAAGTGGGTTTCTTGCTCTTTTCCGGTACTTAACTTCCATTCGGTCCTGCTCTGTGCTCACGCCCCTTAGCAGGTGCTTGTTCTGGGCTCTTATGGCCCCAAGGATGTCCTCGTCCGAGTGGCATTGGAGTACCCCGCGTAGGACTATGAGTGGGTCTTTGTTAAGTACCGGTTCCACCTGCAGCTGTCCCCCCGCTTTTAATATCCTATCTTTCACCTTTCCGACTTCCTCCTGTGTCCTACATCCTACTATAACCTTCCTGTCTCTTGCCTTCCTGACCTTTTCTATTTGAACTCCTTCTTCCTTTGCTTTAACCGCCTTCCTTATCTGGTCCAGCACTTGTTCGCCAGTCTGTGTTTCGTCTGTAGACGAGACTACTACGGAGTGCATGGCCGTCGCTTTCCACGGCATGTCTCTGCGTGGACCGGCAGTAACACTCGCGTAGCTCCCTTTATAGTTTTCCATTTTTTCTTGTTGCCTTTCAAGTGCTTCCTTTAGTTTTACCAATTCCTCTTTGTTCTCTCTTAGCAGATTCCCATGTTCTTCCATTATCCGCTTTGTGTTCTCTTCTATCTTTGTTAGCGTCTGGTCTTTGTCTGTGCTGTTTTTGCTGTTTTTGACGGTAAAGGTTGAGTCCATACTAGTGATGGTATTCTTTGGCTTCCCCGTTTTTGTCATTTCCCCGCTCTCGGGCTTTGCTCTTAGATCCATTTCCGACTCCTTCACTAGGTTGTATAACCGCTCCAGCGCTGTCATTATCGCATTTTTTATTTCGCCTTTGGTATTGCGGGACGCGGACATGTGCAGTTTACCAGATTCTAGGCAGGCCCTTGCTTCCGTAAGCCGGTCTTTGTATTGCTTCTTCTTGGGGCTCAATTTACCGGGCGATACCTCAAACGCCGTTGGTTTTGCCCCTTTTTGCGTCGGTGTCATCTTTTGCTGAGATGTCGCAGGGCCCGCCTGCGTTGTCGGCAATCCTAGCAGCTCGGTGGTTGAGGTCTTTTGCGCCGTGGCGTCTTTACATGGGGCTTCTGGGTCGCCTAAGTCCACCAGCGGAGGGGTTCTCTCCGTTTGGTTCTGACTTTGCATGTTTAGCTCCCATTCTCCTATGCTGCGTCTGACTACGTTTAATGCCGGTTTATTCCGTGCTTTGTCATGTGTTTGGTTATTTTCCTCCTCAGACATCTTCGCTGGGGTTCTAAATCCAAACATTGGATATAACACAAGTTATACAGGTGAAAAGGAAGAATGAAGGTTGGCACCCCTGTATACGGGGGGTGATGGTCAATAAGTAAACACAGAAACACAGAAATAAAACAAAAGGGAAAATAAAAACAAAATAAAAACAAAATGGGTCATAGACCTTGTCTTACAATTTCACTCTATGTAGAGTCGAGACTCTAGTCTTAAATGCGTCAAAATAGCCGCTAGATGGGCTAGGGCACTTCCAGTGGCCAAAATGGAGCCGATGCCAGTTGTCCAAATTTTTGCTCTAGGTAGAGCGGTTTTTGTGCCTTCAAAAGATAGCCCTCCCCGAGCCCTTTCCAACGAGCCCAAACTCGGCCTGGTTTCTGCCACAGCTTCCGGAGCTACGGCCGGTCGAAGTTTCTGGTATCCGTGTAAAATCCGGTTTCCAAATTCGGTATCTGCTCGTAAGTCCGGAACCGTTGGTCCGATTTGGCCGTGCTTCGGCTCGTTTTACTGGGCTCGCCGAGCTCTACCCTCCTGGAACACTTCCAGGCCTTCAACTTTTTGACCACTAGAGGTGTCAATTTGCGATCAGGGCCCACTAGATCGGACGGTCTTAGTCCCGCTGGTTCCCCTGGAGAAAGTCCCAGCCCTCTACGACGACGGGTTGCTGAGCTAGCGGTGTTTTAAATTTTTCAAAATGGCGGCCGAACTGTCAAACTTAATGTTTGGCTGCGAATTGCTCCGCTTCCCGGGGTCGTAGAACGTCGGGGTTTTGGGCTACAATATGGGACCGACCTTCTCTGCCCGATGAGACCGTTTTTGGAATTTTATTTTTCAGTCTCTCTTTTGCCCAAGAGTGGGGGGGGGGATGGTCCGTAAGTGTGCCCTGGTGTCAAGTGTGAAAACCACAGCTTTCTAGGGCTCCTGGTTCCTGAGATATGGCGGTCTCAATAAAAACAAAATGGCCGCCGAGCTGTCAAAAGACAACTTTAAAGGCCTGTATCTCCGGAACCAGTGGTCGTAGGAGGTCCGGACTTTCACTGCTGTGCTAGGCTTTGTCACCTCTATAGGACAGAGCTACTCAGAGGTCTAAAAAATTTTGTGCGAGATATCTGGTTAAGACCATACACAACGTGAGGAACCGCGTCCAGCACAGGCTTAGGTGAAGATCCGGACACTGTAGGTCTAACGGTTCCAAAGATATAATGAGTTTAATTTTGATACCCGAAAAAACAAAATGGCGGAATTTGGGTATCTCCGCGTTTTTGACGTTAGGGGGACCGGGTTTGGGGTCGACCCTGCTGAAATATATATTCTAAAGGTATATACGATGTGAAATTGCTATTTTTATTATTATTTTAGAATTTATAGCTAAAATTTACTTAAAATTCGGTATCTTTGGATCCGTTATACCTAAAATTTGCAAAAAAATCTTAAAATTAACCTTAAATACACACAATTAACACTAACACACTAAAACAATTATTTCTATACAAAAAAGTTTCAATAGAGTGCTTTTTCCAAAATTTTGGAATTTAATGTCTTTTTCACTGGATTTTGAAGTCGGCGGTCTGGATTCTTGAGAACACGTAGAACGAGTTAGCGCGCAACAGATTTCAGCATAAAAAGTATATGGTCTGCCTAAAGATTTTTCACTACGACTGATTGAATTTTGAAATTTTAAAAGTCTATATTTTAAAAACTAGAGGTCCAAAAATTCCAAACTCTGTACCGTATTGCTTCTGGCTTGTAACTGCACCCTGCAGCGTTGGTTGTAGGAGCCGCACGCAGCTGGATCTCGAAGCACGTGCGCACGTGGAACTTGTTTTTTTTTTTTTTTGGCGATTGTGCTTCGACGGTAGCTCGCAGGATCCCAAATTTGGTGTCGCCTTGTAGTGCTCGTTGAGACGCTTCTGCTGATATGCCGCACGCTTTGCGGACTCTTGTGGATCAGACAGCGTTTGTGGTTTTGTTGTCTGCAAGTTCACTTTTTCGCACTGTTTGACACTTGGCCGCTACACGGACACACTGCGGCTAATTTGAGTGTCAGCACTATGTGTACCGCACTTTTCCGAAACTTTTGACACCTTTCCCGATAAGATCGGACGTGAAAAACCCACTTTTCCGAATTTTTAACGTCGGAGCGGCTCTAAAACGTGGCGCTTCGGGTGGCGGGTGGACCGCGACTGGGTTAGGTTAGGTTAGGTTAGGTTAGGTTAGGTTAGGTTAGGTTAGGTTAGGTTTCCTGTCCGCGGCTGTTGGGAGTGACCTGTCGCTGCCGGCGTTGGTCGCCAAAATGGCCGGCAGCGAGGAGTCCTGGACGGCAGTGGTCGAGTTCGGCGACGCGGTGATGCCGCGAAAGGAGATGGCGGAGCGCGAGCGCGAAGGCGACGCAAACGCGCCCCCACAACGTCGCCGAAGACCTGGCAGGCGGCGTGCGGCCTATGCTGGCCGTATGCTACCGGCATGACGAGGACCTGCGGGTGATGGATAGGGAGGCCATCACTCGCATTAAGAGGTCCTGAGCTGGAAGACTTCGCGAGTGTTCCGTGAAGTCTTCAGCGGAGTGGGCCCGGGGCATTAGTGCCTCGGCCCCTGGAGTCGGGCCCGCGAGGGCAGCGCTGAAGGGGTAACGGTGTGCAATCGCGTTCCCGGAACCCCGTCCAATGGCGAGCGAAGGAACACCCCAGGGGTTTTAGTCCGTGGGAGTCGGACATACCCACTTGGTTTCTCCCGAACCGAGTGGGATCCATAACGGATTTCCCCTGGGTAAACAAAAAAAAAAAAAAAAAGGTTAGGTTAGGTTAGGTTAGGTTAGGTTAGGTTAGGTTAGGTTGGGGTGCTAGGTCGGGTTTGGGGTGCTAGGTCGGGTAACCTCCACGAGTGTCAGGGCTCTTCCAGTTCCTGTGGACCCTCGCGGGTCTGCGGGAAGGGGAAGGGCTCTGGCTGGTGCACCCTGGAGGCAACAGTAAGTGATTCGTCTACGGGGGAATCGCTTACCGGTGCTACCAATAACCCGACGCAGGGGGCCCCCTTTTGGGTCCCGGAACGGCTCTCTCCGCGTCCCTCTGAGCAGCAGACGGCGCTGGAGATGGGCAACGGCCGTAAGGCCGTGGAGAAGGGGTGGTCTAACCAACCACCAACAGGGGAGTCTACGCCAGCTCCCCTTGAATCCCGGAACCCGCAGCACTCTCCCAACGACCCCCATCTGTGGCGGTATGGGGTACGGGAGGTGCCAGCTGTAAGCGCGCGGACCGGAGGGCCTGCCTTAATTGGCCGGCCCGCGGGAAGGAAAACCCTATAAAACCCGACAGTGAAGTCGTTAAAACCTCTGGATACCGCCCGACCTCCAGAGTAAATAGGGTTACCCAGGTACAGGGGGCACTGCCTGGGTGGACTCCCTTCCCCCATTCTCGTGGGAACAAAATATGGACGGTAATACCAAAAAAAACAAAAACAAACACAAACTCGAGATGGCCCCAAAAAACGACGACAACGGCACACACACGATGGACAAGGATACGGAGGCCTTCCGCCCCCGCCGCAGCCTTGCACGCTCACCAGTGCAATGGGGAGGTGGCAGCCCACGCATCGATTTGAACGCGGCTGCAATTCAGATCGCGCAGAAGAGTGCAGACGGCCCAGCGCGCGATGGCTCTGGCCGCTTCTTGCCGCGAGAGGGGGGTGGGGAGCGCCCCGTCACGAACACACAGCTGCGAGAACTGCGGGTGACCCTCGAAAGAGTGGATACTCCCAGACCAACGAGGAGGAAGACGACAGCAGAAAGCAGTGGATCCGTGTCCGACTGCAGCCTGGAGACCGTCAAATCACGGTCCAGGTCGAACTCGGGCTCATCGGACCATGAAGGGCAAAGGGAGTGTGCTCCAGCAGCGAGCTCTCAACTAAAAGAGCTCACGGCGTCGTTGGAATCCGAAGACACCCCTGTCTCGAGGAGGAAAACGGGTGCCGAAGGCAGCGGAACCGTGTCCGACGGCAGCCTGGAGACGGTAAAGTCACGGTCCAGGTCCAATCCGGGCTCTAGGCCCCCACATGAAGGGAAATCTCGCTTCTGGCGGGACAATGGGCCAAAACGCATTTGCCTGGAGCTGGAGGGGTCCGAGGATGAGGAATCTGGCAGTGAAAAAAATAAGGAGGTAGAGAAGCAGGATCCTGCGTCTCCCTCGGGGGAGAGACCGAGACCGAAACCGCGAACCAAAGCGGAATACACGACGAGAGTGGCTGCGCAGGCGCAATACAACGCCGAGCTGCGTGAAACAATGAGGTTGAGGGCGGAGGAAGAGGTCAACAATATGACCATCCAGACCCGCCACTCCTTCTGCAATGCATCAACCTCCCGGCCATCGGACATGTCGGCAGATGAAGCAGAGGCGGTGCCTGCTGCTGTGCTCCGCAAGCAGGCGCTGGACAGCGTCTCAGTCATCGAAACGGTGCAGAAAACGTCCGGCAACCTTAAAGGCGGTCACCAACGCAAGTTGAAGGTTGCCTGCAACGCGATTAGGGATGCGTTCGGTGTCTTGGAGAAGCGCACATCGTCGGACGAGGTCAAGCACTTGGAAGCGAGTAACGCACGCCTGCAAGCGGAACTGGCCGAGGTGAAAGCAAAACTGGACCGCCTCGAGGCCGAAGTAAGATCAGTGCCCAGGGCACCCTCCCAGGCTGAGACCCAGCCCAGTACACTCCCTCGTGTGGAGAAGGAACCGCCTTCGGACCGGGCAACAATCGTTGCTATGTTGAATGCCCGGTTCGAAGCGCTGGAGGTGGAAGGGCGGTTATTACCTGCCAAGAACTTGCGGCCCCAATTGGCGGCTGATAAAACGAAGACGGCTGGCGGAAGGCAACCGGCAGCGTTGCCTGAAAATTGGCTAGCAGCAACTGCACCAGTTGCCAGCGCGCCTCCCGCGGCCACAAGTAACCAACGCGGGGAAAAAAAGAAAGGGAAAAGAAAGAAGGCATCAATGAGCTCCGAGGCTGCCGCCAGTGCCGCAGCTGCAGCAGCTACAAAGCCGCAACCACAGCCTCCGGCGCCAGAAACGACGACACAGCGCTGGAATAAGGTGGTTAGCTCCGGGGCGAAGGGAAAAGCTGCAACGCAAGCTGAGGCGCAGCCCCAATCCAAGGCGAAAGCGCGCCCTAAAACGGGACGTCGCAAGCTCCGCCCTCCAAGGTCTGCGGCAGTGGTGCTGACACTGCAGCCGGACGCGGAAGCAAAAGGGGTGACCTACGCCAAAGTGCTCGCCGAGGCCAAGGACAAGGTCAATCTTGCCGACCTTGGCATCACGAACTTGCGTTTCCGGCGTGCAGTCACTGGTGCGCGGGTCCTGGAGTTGCCGGGAGCCACCAATGGCGAAAAGGCCGACAAGCTGGCCAAAGAACTGGCTGAAAAACTTGGGGAGGGAGTCCGGGTCTACAGGCCGACAAAATGCGCGGAGCTGCGCTTGTCTAACCTGGACGACTCGGTGACTCCCGCTGAGGTGGTCGCCGCCGTCGCTCGAGTTGGTGGCTGTGCTGAGGACCAGGTGAAGACCGGCGAGATCCGTCCGGATCACACTGGCCTCGGTACACTCTGGGTGCGCTGCCCGGTTACAACGGCGAAGAAGGTGGCCGAAGGCGGCCGTTTCTTGGTGGGATGGTCCTCGGCTCAGGTGAGATTACTCGAGTCGAGGCCGATGCGGTGCTTCCGGTGCCTGGAGAGTGGGCACGTCAGAGTACAATGCCAGTCACAAGTGGACCGCAGTGAGTTGTGCTACCGTTGCGGCCAGCCCGGCCACAAGTCGGCGCAGTGTACGGCCGCGCCTCTTTGCGTGCTGTGCCAAGCTGCGGGTAAATCGGCGGATCACGTGCTGGGCTCAAAAGCGTGCTCGGCACCACACCAGAGGAGGATAAAGAGCGTTGGCAATGGCCCCCGGGCCTCCTCGCAGCGTTCCCAGCTAGCCTCAACAACATCCGAGGCCTGCAGCGAGGTGGTAGAGGAAAGGGCCGTTGATTAATGGCCACTCGCTTTCTCCAGGCGAATATCAACCATTCCGCCAGGGCCCAAGACTTGTTGATTCAAAGCCTGGCGGAGTGGTTGATTGGAGTGGGTATTGTCGCCGAGCCCTATTCTGTCCCTCCCAGGGATAACTGGGTCGGAGACCTGGACGGCCTGGTGGTTATTGTCACTGGTTCATCCGCTGGTTCCCCGCCGCCGCAAAGAGTGGAGAGGGGCCACGGATACGTCGCCGCACGGATTGGAGACATAATGGTGATTGGGGCGTACTTCTCGCCGAACCGACCTCTGGCTGAATTCGAGCAGTTCTTGGTGGAGATCGGAGCCAAGATCGGCAGAAGTCGTCCTGGCATGTTGCTCGTCGCCGGTGATTTCAATGCCAAGTGCACAGCGTGGGGATCCCCGGCGACGAATGCTCGTGGAGCGGAGCTGGAGGAGTGGGCGGCTGCTACTGGGTTGGATGTCCTTAATCAGGGGTCGACCAACACGTGCGTGCGGCAACAGGGCGGATCCATCGTGGACGTCACGTTCGCCAATGCCGCCCTGGTGCGCCGTATTCGTGGCTGGGAGGTGCGGGAGGACGTGGAGACATTATCGGACCACCGATATATCCAGTTCGAGGTCTCCACCCTTCCAGCAGACTCGAGAAGCCTGAGTCGGCCCTTGCGAGGGGATGGCCCGCGTTGGGCACTCAAGCGCTTGGACCGGGACGCATTGGTGGAGGCAGCCTTGGTGCAGGCTTGGCTGCCAGCGACCGACGGTCCGATTGATGTCGACGCGGAGGCCGAAAGGATGAGGAGTGCTATGGTGGAGGTGTGCGACGCAGCTATGCCGCGGGTAGGCCTGGTTCCCCCAAGGCGTAGGGTGTACTGGTGGTCCGGGGAACTCGCGCAGCTACGCGAGTCCTGCGTTGCAGCGAGACGCCAGTACACTCACAGCCGGAGGCGTCGGCCGCGTGACGTGCCACTGGAGGAGCTGCTGTATGCCGCATACTCGGAGGCCGTCAAGGTGCTGCAGGGGGCAATCAGCAGGGCCAAGGACCTGGCTGAGCAGGAGATGCTGGAGACTCTCAACAGTGACCCGTGGGGAAGGCCGTACAGGATGGTGAGACGCAAGCTCCGCCCCTGGGCACCCCCACTTACGCAAAGTCTCCAGCCACAGCTCCTTGAACAGGTGGTCGACGGCCTGTTTCCGACGAGAGAGGAGCACACACCTCCACCCATGCTAGCCCCTAGGGGGAGGGTAGCTGACGTGGGCGATGCGCCGGAGGTAACGGAGGGTGAACTGGGGGCGGCGGTGCTACGGCTCCGAGCCAAAAACACTGCCCCCGGCCCCGACGGAGTTCCCGGCCGGGCCTGGGTTCTAGCGCTGGGTCCGATGGAAGCGCGGCTGAGGGCGCTATTCAGCGCATGTCTTGCGCGGGGACAGTTTCCCCGTGTTTGGAAGTCGGGGAAACTGGTCCTTCTGCGTAAGGAGGGGCGACCGGCAGACTCACCTTCGGCCTACAGGCCAATAGTGCTGCTGGACGAGGCTAGCAAACTATTGGAGCGGGTAGTGGCTGCCCGTCTCAACCGGCATCTGGAGGGGGTAGGTCCGGACCTCAGTGACCACCAGTTTGGATTCCGCCGGGGCAGATCCACTATCGATGCTATTGCGCGGGTGAGGGCCCTGGCGGATGAAGCGGTGCTCCACGGGCAGGTAGTATTGGCGGTGTCTCTTGACATCGCCAATGCGTTCAACTCCCTGCCCTGGGCCTCCATTGCGGCCGCATTGAGGCGCCACGCGGTGCCTGAGTACCTGCGGAGGACGGTTGAGGACTATCTCACCGATAGAGCCGTCAGGTACCCAGGGCACGAAGACTGGCAGGAGAAGAGGTTGTCGTGCGGTGTCCCGCAGGGGTCGGTTCTTGGTCCACTCCTGTGGAACATCGGGTACGACTGGGTGCTGAGGGGGCACAATCTGCCGGGGATCAAGGTGACGTGCTACGCCGACGACACCCTGGTGACAGCCCGGGGTAGCACGTACCGGGAGGCGGCGATTCGAGCCACGGCTGGCGTGGCAACGGTGGTGGCAAGAATCAGAAGGTTGGGGCTGGAGGTGGCCCTGAACAAATCCGAGGCGCTGTGTTTTCATGGGCCTCGGAGGGCCCCTCCGGCAGGTTCCAACCTGGTTGTGGGAGGAGCGTCCATCGCTGTCAAGTCGACAATGCGGTACCTAGGCATAGTCCTTGACAGCCGTTGGACGTTCAAGGAGCATTTCAGGTGCCTTGCTCCGAAATTAGTCGGGGCGGCGTCGGCACTCAGCCGGCTGTTACCCAACTTGGGCGGGCCGAATGCGAGCTGTCGCAAACTGTACGCGGGGGTGGTGCGGTCAATGGCCCTGTACGGGGCGCCCATTTGGGCCGGATCCCTGACCGCCCAAAATCAAGCCCAGCTGCGAAGGCCGCAGCGGGTTATGGCGGTTAGGATGGCGAGGGCATACCGCACCGTCTCCTACGAGGCGGCTTGCGTGCTGGCGGGGACCCCACCCTGGGACCTCGACGCCTTGGTTCTGGCCGATGTGTATTGGCGTATCACCGAGGCGCGGGCCAGGGGGGTCCAACCACTTCTGGAGGAGACCAGGCGGTGGAGACTTGACTCCCGCCGTGTCCTCCTTCAGAAGTGGAAAGAAAGGTTGGAAGTGCCTAGTGCCGGCCACTGGACCATCGGGGCGATCCGGCCCGTCTTGGAAAGATGGGTCGGCAGAAAAGGGGGGTTCCTCTCCTTCCACCTCACGCAGATTCTCTCGGGGCACGGCTGCTTTGGGAGATATCTGTGCGGGGTGGCGGGCCGGGAACCGACGGCGGAATGCCACGAGTGCGGCGACGCCGAAGATACGGCGCAGCACACACTGGCGGTGTGCCCAGCTTGGGCAGAGCAGCGGGCCACACTCGTGGCCGTGGTGGGGCATGACCTCTCCCTGCCCGCCGTGGTAGAAGCCATGGTGGGGAGCGACAGGTCATGGAAGGCGGCGGCCTCCTTCTGCGAGGACGTGATGACGCAGAAGGAGGCAGCGGAGCGCGGGAGGGAGGACAATCCGGCCTCCCAACCGATGCGCCGCAAACGCGTGGGGCGACGGCGGTTAGCGTACGACCGCCGACTTCCCCCATAAGGGTACCTGTGGGCGGCAGACACGGGGACGTCTGTCGCCTACACGATGGTCCCCGAGTGGCGGGCGTGCCGTTTCTCGGTGCGCCCCCTTGCGGAGGTAGGGGGAGAAACATCTCCCCAGAGATGAGTCCGCTGCGCGGACAGCCGCTGGCGAGGTTGCGGAAGTGTGCCCAGGGCGTTCCCGTGGCCTCGCCTTATAGCGCAGAGGCGGCACATAGAGGGGTTTTTAGTGGGTAAACCATTGGCCTCATTAGCCGACATGGGAGTCCCACATAACCACCAGGGCCCGTCCCCGCACCCTGGTGGTATGCGTAACGCATTTTCCCCTCTTAAAAAAAAAAAAAAAAAAAAAAAAAAAAGGTTAGGTTAGGTTAGGTTAGGTTAGGTTAGGTTAGGTCTGTAATTAGTTCATATGGTTCTAGTTTATAAAACGAACGA
Source organism: Epinotia bilunana (assembly GCA_947049275.1). Lineage (NCBI taxonomy): Eukaryota > Metazoa > Arthropoda > Insecta > Lepidoptera > Tortricidae > Epinotia > Epinotia bilunana. Next base: position 2,345,014 of record OX346279.1, on the reverse strand, counting down.
AATACAGCAAAAACAAGTTGTGTATGAAAAACTTAAATTCGCTGTATTTTTTTTATTATGGTATCTGAAGCTACATAAACTAATTACAGACGTAGATATACCTCATGTCATTGTATATGCAAAGTTTCGTTACAATCCAACACGTAGGTTTAAAATGAGAGCGTAAACTACGTTTGTATGGAGAATCGAGCTTACTGCGGACTCTTAATCAATAAGAATCTTCATTTCGTTTCTGTAATGCGACGATTCGCCGCATTCGCTCGGTGACAAGAACTGAAAGATTTGTCGATCGAGTTGATTGATCCGATAGCTCAGTTGGCTGCGGCGTAAATGTCGCAAGTTCGAATCCTGCTTGAAGCGGTAAAATTATTTCAGTTTTCCTTTTAACTCGAAATTCATAAATGTTTTCTGTTATCTTATCCGCAGGTAATGTACGCGGGCACCCAACGCGCGCTGGCGGCCGCTGTCGGTGCGCCGCGCTTGCTCGAAGTCCGAGAGATCGACGAACTAACCGCAGACTGGCTAAAAGAGAAGCTATCCAGGTAGACACTACCCTCAGCCTACAGAAAGACACTCTTTAGACACTACAGTCAAGGGTACCAATATGTATACGCCACAAAGTCTCAAAAATAGACCTTATTTCTGCAACAATAAGATATTTATGAAATTTTGAGTGAATACATATTGGTGCCCTTGACTGTACCAAGTCGGCCAGCACAACTTGCTAAAGGTTAACGGACACTTATCGCCGTCACACCGGATCGCCTCGAGTCACGCCACCCAGCCGCCGTCAACCCAACCGGCTCAGCAGCGCCGAGGCGACCGCATGGTTGAAAGCTCTTTTATGTTTGAAGTAGGCCTTCTACAAACGTCGTAGACCTCGAAAGTAAAACGCAGAAGTCTCTAGCGCGCCGCAAGGTTGGCGATTGGCGATGAGATTAGTTGATTTGGCCGAATAGCATTCAAAAAGCAATTCTACCATCCAAGGTAAAAGCTTCCAATTACAATGACAGTTTTATAAAAAGGCCACATTAAATTTAACTACTGTAGCGTAAAGGCAAATACGTCTCTGTACATGTGTTAGTTTGTCTATCTTTTTTTCCTGATCTCCACTCTATTACTAAAAGGTTAACTGGAAGAGATCCCAAGGACAAGTTCGCCTTTGTACCAATTTAACCTATTTCGTCTGTATTTTACGTGTGTCTTGTGTAAACATACATTATCTCAACCATTTGTAGTTTCATACAAAGAACTTACCTGACACCTGACTATGACAATTTGTGACCGTAGATTGATGAGTAACATTAGTAACTAGCCGCCATCTTTATTTGTCGTCGATGGTACAGTCAGGGGTATTAATATACGTTGATAAGGACAAATATCTGGACACGCTTTTATGAGATTGACTATATAGTCCTGTACAAATATGTCATGTCCTTATTTATGTACGTATAGTCGCTGTCAATTGTCACTTGTCTCTTTGGTGACATATGTGGCAAGAAAATATATTTATAATTTTTTTCTCGAAACATGAATTAAAGTTTGTAAGTATATGAATGAACTTTAACGACAAAAGAAGATTTTTGCCGATTTATCAAGTTCTATGTACAGTAATATGTTATACTTTGTAGTATAGTAACGAAGTATTAGAAAGTGCTAAAATTGAGTTTAATATATTTTTTATTAAAAGCTTAGTTTAATTGTATTTAACATATTTATTAATTTAAAAGTATAACCCTCCGTTTCTAAAATTACAAAACGACTAAAAAATAACTATAAATAATTCTGTAAACACGATTGTCGGTAGGCTATAGTGACAAATCTTGTGTCGTAGGGTTAAAAACGACAATTATACAGTTGTCGCGACAAGCTACATAGTAGTTAAAAAAAATATTGAAATGGCGGTGTAAATGAGTTATCAATTTTAACTGAATCATTTACATATTTTTCTAAAACTCCAAAAAAAAAACTCTACGCTATAAAATTATCTTGCCAGTAATAATGAGTTATTTTTTTGTTATTATATATATGTCATATTTGTAGTGTCCAAGGCACTAGACCAAAGTTTTTTTTAATTATACCAGTTAAATATGTCATTTTTTTATTTATATACAAAAAAGCGAAGACTCACAACCACTACTAATTAAGTCATTAGTTGTCTCAATTGCGATTGTCATCTGTGACAACTGTCAGTGCCCAATATTGCCAAACTTGACAAATGTGTCATGACGAACTAAGTACCTATAAAAAACCACGAATTTATATTTTTTAAAGGACATGGATTCTAAAGTAATGGTACTTTTAAAACATGAAAAGCTCGCATAAAGGGCTCAAAACTAAATGTCACGCGTGACAATGACAACTGACATTTGACAAGTAAGTGTTGTTATTTTACGTAAATATAGTTGAGTGCGTAAGGGGAACTTATTATTTTATTATTTAATAAAATACTCCTTAAATGTATTTTGTACGTACCATACAATCTTTATAGAAAGTAATAGATTGGGTATTTTAAGCTACCTATTAAAGTACATTTACATCACACCTGGCCATAATGTGAGTTTTACTGCACGCTGCGTGTACGGTAAAACTCGCATTGTGGCCAGATGAAGACGTAAAATTGTGTACTCACCACGGGCAGTAAAAAAGAAAGCCTCTATCGCACATTTACAACCCTCGCCGCCACAAATACCTGATTTCGGGCTTTCTTTCTTTTACAGCCCTTGGTAAGTAATGTACTATTAACGCACATGTGATTAAAAAAAGACATTTTTATTTTGTTCTGTCCATTTGTACGTTTACAAGTGATTTGAGATGCATTTATGTATCTGTATACCGTAGATATTTGTATAGAGAGTTTCTCGTGTGATTTTGATAATAAATATGTATCGATGTGATTTTGTGTTTTTATGCGACCAGAGCTCCCGAGGATGCATTGTGTTGAGAGCGAGAGAATTTGTTCCTTCAGCTGTCACCACGGCGAATCCTCAAACATATCAAGGGTCGGCAACGCCCATGTTACTCCTTTGGAGTTGCATGCGTCTATGGGCTGCGGTGTCCGCTTACCATCAGGCGTCATGCCACCGTCGTTGTATAAAAAAAAACCTACATCTGATTTTCTGGGTCCAGTGTTACTTGATTCTGTGAGATCGCTTATACAACAACATCTACTGAAACTTGGAATAGGCAGTCTTTTTTACCCGACTGCCGAAGGAGAGGAGGGTTACGTTTTTTCGAGAGTATAGTATGTATGTATGTTTTGTCCGGGTGGAATCTTGCAACTTCATTTTGAAGCAGATATCTTCAACCGATTGCGCTGAAATTTTGGGTAAAGGTATAGTTTGGATGACAATTCAATATTATGGTGCCATCAAGCTGATCTGATGATGGAGACAGAAGGTGGCCATGGGAATTCAGTAATTAACAGACGTAACCCCGTTGAATTTAGTCTCTTTAGAATCGTCTCAATGAGCAGTTGATGATGGTATACAGAAAAGTACACGCAGCAATAAAAGCTTGTATCAAAAATATTTTTTTTGCAGAAACTTATTTATCTTGTGATTATTCGAGTTGGCCGAATAGCATCAAAGTTGTCCATTCAAAAAGCACCTCTACCGTCCAACGGAGAAGATTCCAATTCCAATGACAGCCTCATAATAACAACCATACCTTAGCCATGGAACAGTACAATATTATAGTAGTATAGGCATTATTCCTATGTTTTTTTTTGAACCACTTTTTGGAGAGGAACGAATGTTTCTATGGGATCAACTGGAATTAAAGTACAGAAATAGACAAAGACGGACATTGCTGGATGGCGGCAGACGAAACGCTTCATACTAATTGACACACATTTATGACGTCACCGCTGTCTATTTGTACTAATCGTTGTTAGGAAAATCAAGTAAATTACTGTTTCGCTCGCGAAATATTGCGTTTAGATCCATAGTTGTTTTACAATTTTGTTTCTATGAAAGCGTAAGGTTTCTATTGGGAGCTTTAAATTTATTCTTGGACGATAAAAAAATGCATATTTTTTCTAAACTTTCAAGATCCATCTTTTTATGATTTTAATTATATTTTTGTATTTGTACTTTATTACAATTATTTGATGGTTTAATATCAATTTAGCAACACTGCGTAAGGAGTTTTAACACGAGGAAACTACCCTATTATATAACTTAGCTCAAAGAGTAAAGTAAGTATCCTTAGCTTATCTATAGTGATAAAACAGATGAAAAGCAGAACTCAGTATCGCTACTCACTAATAGATGGCGCTATTTTTAAATGCTAATGACATCTAGTGACGAAAAGTACAACCCAGTCAGTTTCGCTACTCGCTAATAGAAGGCGCCACACAGTTAAGAAGGTGAATTACTTATGGCCAGTTCCAATAATCGATCCACCGATAGTTTTCCTTACCGGCAGTTACATTTTGACAGCGGCGCTACCACGAAGTTCGGGTATTTCCATCTCTATCGCACTCCCTTACTTGAGTGACAGGGATGCATGTATTACGAACTTCGAAGTTCGTGGCAACGCCGCAGATTACCCGTAGAAAATGTGTCAAAATCTGACTGTTGGTAAGGAAAACTATCGGTGGATTGATTATTGGAACCGGCCATTACAAGTTGATTTCTATTTTCGGTTATTTCTATAGAGCGAACTTTGTGTAGCCAAATTACAAACAAATCAAAAGCCTTTTCGAACGTGTTAGGTAAGTCATCAGCTCATCATTTTCTTGCCCTGATCCCATTTACTGATCATTTTTTCTTCCCTGTCACTCGTCATATCCATAATTCCCGCAAGTTATTTCATCTTTATATAGTGCGCGAAAGACATAAACTGGTCGACTTCTCGGGGCTTGGTTTACGCGATTCGAGGAACGGCCTAAACTTGAAGTCTGACCTAAATATATACAAAGTGCTCTAGGTACCTATTGCTACTTTGCCTACGAATCTGACGGTCCCGGGTTTGAATCCCAGCAGAGGCAAATATTAGTAAGATAACTGATGACCATGACTATTTGTTTCCGAGTCTTACTTAGATGTTTTCTATGTAGGAGTATGTCCTTCAGAGATCACTATTTGACACAAATCGATTGTGTAATATTTCCTCGAATAAGTACTTATATTTATTACTGGCTCCTGCCCGCGAATTTGTCCGCGTGGATCGATTGTCGTTTATATCGTAGCTCCATACATAGTTTCACCCCCGATTTCATTCCCTTATAGGGGATGATTTCCTTGTCCTTCCCCGGGATTCAAACTATCTCCATACCAAATGTCATCTCAATCGGTTCAGCGGTTTAAGCGTGAAGAGGTGACAGACAGACAGACACACTCGCATTTATAATATTAGTATGGATATTACTAACGGTCCACGTGACTCCGCTTGCGTATGACAGGGACCCAGGCGGAACCGCAGGATAAAATATAGCCCATTTTCACCCTCAAGGTCCATTCCTTATACAAACTGGTGAAATATTTTTTAAATCGGGTGTTTCCGGAGATATATATTCCCCTACATACAAACTTAACTACAAAGCTACAAATTACAGATTTTCCTCTTTATAATAATGATCCCTCGAATGTTAGTCTATCGCAGCAATGCAATTCAGCGCGGAAATGCCGCCAGCATCCTCGGTACAATACCTCGGGGGCCTTTTATACCCATACAACCATTTCTGGTCGCAAAAATTCAATAGTGGTCACAATTTCCTAGAAGTAGTCGCAGAGTAGAAACGGTTCCACCACATACAAACAGTATGAATCTGGTTGCAATATGTGGTAATATCGTGAACACATTTCGAACAACCATGATTTTGGTTATTTTGTTACGGAAAAGTTTCTACACGTTGCGACTTAATATCGTATGGTAATTTTTGGGAACATAGTGTCGAGTTTGTGACTGTGTGCACTTGACGTGTAAATGTTCCGGAACAAAATGGACACAATGTTACTGGTAACCACTATTTGGTCCCAAAGTTACGTAACTGTTTCGTAAATGTGGTGACACAGTGGGACCAAACGAAACATCATAATTTCATAATTGTGTCGTGGTTCTCAAACTATAGTGCCGGTATTTTTCAGATTTAGAGTTAATGTTTATTATATTACTGAAAAATGAATCGGAAAACCAAACCATTTTGCCATTCCTCTGAATATTATCGACAACTCAGTAAAATCTCGAAAAATAACTCAGAGACTGATTTAAGTGTAATGGATAGTTCTCGTCATGTGTGTCCATCGTACAGCAGCGATCACCACGACTTTAACTCGGAAAGTAGCTCCAGTGCAAATGACAATACTGAGATAAATAATTCAAAACATCCGGAATTTCATCAGCCGAGATTGAATTGCATTCCCTAGTTTGAACTAATTTCGAATTAATTACCTACATTTCAAAGAAAGCTTGTCGCGGTCATAGTTTTTTAGGTATTTTTATTAAAACTCTAGGTATTGCAGTAGGTATAGTAAAAATTATAAATGTGATACTTTTCTTACTGTTACTCTGTGTTTCGGGCTGTACATAGGTACTTAACTAACTCCAGAACACAATCACTGTCACTTTCTAGAAAGAAACGAACGGCGTGCGCGTAGCGAGCGTCCGTCTGTGACCGAGTGTGGCAGCCGACTATAGTATAGTATAGTAGCGCGGACGCCGCGCGCCGATCTAATCTAACATATTCTGAATCCGCGCGGTAGGTATTCACCATTCGGCAACATCAAAAGTGGCGGACCGACGCGTGTAGGTACAACAAGCGCGTGCGCGAGCGCGTTATGCATACAAATATGCTTTACATTACATTTGTATCTTAATAAAACCATAAGTAATTATAATGTGTATTTTTTTTCTTTTTTTTTTGTTAAATTTAGATTCTTTTGATATCAATACATCACGAAACTTCTTTGCCTCCCTAATGCATAAGATGATAAGATGGACAGCTCACCCAGTTTTTTCTACGAGTCATGCTAAATTCAAGGATGGATGTGATAACACTGATAACCATAAAAAAATACTCACGCTTCTTCGTCATCTGTGTCCTTGAATTTAGAATACATTTCTTCAAGTTTTGTGGCTTCGTAAAAAGATGTAATATTTGTAAGTTTTACTCGACATTTTTGTCTCCGCCATTTGGGCTCGTAAACAGTATTTTCATTACTTCTTAAGTTCTCTACTTCATACTTTTTATTCGTCCTTGGCCAGTATAGTAGGTCATTATTCACCCATCCACTGGGAACAGCAGTTACGGCATCTGAGCCTCCTTCTTTGGTGATGACCAACGAAAATGGCATCCTTGAAATATAAAAAAGTTTGAGAATCCTATGTCACTAAATAAGAACATCGCCTCCATTTTAATATCCAAATAAGTCGACACAATGTCGACACAGTATTGGAACAATGTGGAGAGATTTTTCATAGAGATAAATCCCCGTTAAATATTAAAAAATCCTGAATTTCTTTATATTGACCAGCTGAAAGTTAATGATACTAGAAAATGTAAGAATCCTTTACGCTATCAATGATATCTGATTGTTATTTTCTCTCAAAAAAAAAACTTTATTAGCATTTTCACGTAATTATTTTAATTATCTTTCACAATTTCGAAGGCGCGTTGTTGTAAACTATCTATTTTCCAAAACTACAGGAAGAAACTTAATTCCCACTTACCTTCACTTGCTAGTTATCCGAAAAAACTTAAATTCACTCTCTCGTCTCCTTGTTTTGTTTTTATTATTAAGGGATTTAAAACAGAAGTCAGTAGATGTCAATATGACATGCCCATGAATCAAAAGAACGGAATCAAATGAATGAGTGAATGGAACTCTCATTCAAGTTGACGCAATCACGACACACGGTGTGGACTTTGTGTGGTAAATGGGTTACTTAAGCGTAACCATAAAAATGTGTCAAATCTTCCCCACTTTTGGTCGACCCGACCAAACCGCGACCAAATTGTGACCAAAAATGTTACCTGTGTCGACACAAATTGTGCACACTGTTACCAAATGTTACCAAAAATGGCTGTATGGGTAGATTGAACTTAGTTTTTATTTAATTTAACCTAATTAACATCTTGTATGTACTTTAGAAAATAAATCCATTTTCAGTCTATGGCACGGGTAGGTTTTTTTTTAATTTATTGATTAAGACAAGAACAATGAATTATCATTACAATGCCCATCTAGGCAAAACCTTGAGAGGTTTGTGTGCCGATGGGGAGTTCTTAGTGTTCTAGTGATCTAATTTATAGTTAAATTAAAAACTAAGAATTTTAAGTAGGTTAAAGGTAAACAATTAAATAAAGACTTGGCTTAAAAGACACGTATCCAGGCCATAAGCATTTAAAAAAAATGATTTACACTGCAATTAGCCTACGACTGAGAAGACGCGTAACCATCATACCCACAGCAGTGTAGATATTGTTGTGATTTTCATTTCATTTTCCTTGACAACTCCCGTTTACCCGTCACCCCAGTGCGAGGCGGATCGAACGAAAATAAACGATTCGCTTCCACGAAACACGCATATACGCAGGTAGCGATGCGGCGCAACACACATAGGTAGGTACTAACATTACAATCAGAATTTACTGATATAGGGTCGTACCGTTGCTTCCAACACTATGCCTAAAATAACATTAGGGTGTGACCACACCGCTGTACGGCTACCATGAGTTTGACATTGACATTTTTCGTTAACGAGAATCGAGTTTTCTATCTGTGCATCTCTATTGCACTTTGACAGTACATACGAGCGGGATGCACAGATAGAAAACTCGATACTCGTTAGCGTAAGCCGTCATTGTCAAACTCATGGTAAGCGTACTGCTCAAAACACGCTAACGCACCGTAAAACGCAGCAAAATGTATGAAGAATACGTGACGCATACGACACTTCAACGCGTATACGCAGCGTTAAGCACCGGTGTGGTCGCTCCCTTATTTGTATGTTTCGACGGTGGCAAACTAGCAAACGACCAGCCTGATGGAAAGCAGATAGCCTAGCCTATGGACGCTTGCCAATTTTCCAGCATGAGATGTCAAAAACATAGTCTAAGGCACTGGTCCCACCACCGGCTAGTAAGCTAAAAAAGTTGGGCGTCAGAAATGACTAACAAATGTACCTAATGTGGAAATCGATGTTTTGTCTAAGTTACGTTTAGTACCTTACCTACCTTTCAAAAAAGTCTATAGCCATTTTTTCATCTTGGAGAAGAACTAACCCACGCTCATCCTGTTTATGGAGACTCTAAAAAAGGAAGCCGAGTACCAATCCCTCACGTTACGGAAATCTATACTAAATACGACAAACCGCAAAAAAAAAAGATATTATTTTTGACCGGAAATACATAAATGAGCTCAACTCGCTTAATGAAGGAGACATAACTTGTTTCCAATTTCTCCAAAACATTTCGGAGATCAAGTTAAATTTAAAAATGTGTACTGTAGTGTACACATAATTATAAGTCTAATAATATTTTACGTTCAGGAAGTAGGTACTACAATTTTATTTTAGTTAGTATGCATATTTCCCTGATATGCAATTTAAGTTATAATAAAGTTTTTTTTATATCTGAAATAAATATGTGAAAGTTATATTGTCTAAGTTTAGAAAAACCAGCAATTAAAAGAAAAAAATCTTGTTTAGAACGCCTTTTTCATTCATAGTTTAGGTATTTAGTTATATTATAGTTCCCACAGCCTAGAGGTAGTGATAGTGTAGTGACCCTGCTCACGAAGCACGATATTTATTTAATAGTACTCTATGGATGGATATTGTTGCTATTCTGAAAACTAGCCGTTTTGCTACCATAAATTATAGTCGTTTCGCTAGGAAGCTGTTTTGCGATCTAGTCATTTTGCTATTAGGACATTTTAAGATGTATACCTTCTGCGAGGTGGTCTTTTGTGGCGAACAAGTAATTTTGATAGTAAGCCGTTCTGATATTCAGACTTTAGGCTATATGGTCGTTTTACTAGAAAGTCATTACGAGATAAAGGCTTTTTGCAGATGTGGTCGTTTTGCGATCAAGTCTTTATGTGGTTCTGGTCGTTTTGAGAATCCAGTCGTTTTGATACCGACCCTTGCAGAGTATAAAAAGATATACCTAGATAACAACCCTGACCATGACCTAGTTTTCGCCTCTTATAAAATTAAACCCGCCAAATATAAACCTGCCTTTGTCGTTATATGCGTAGTTTTGCCAAAATTGATCCGAATTTATTGCTCCGCGATGCTGCGGCCATTGATTGGTCTCCTGTTCTCTCAGCTTCATCCACTGAAACCAAAGTCACACTCTTTAATGCAGTCATCCTAGAGTTATTTGACAAACATGCTCCCTTACATAAAGTTAAAGTCAAGCGGCCCCCTGCACCTTGGATTACTGAGGGCGTTCGCATGGCCATGCGAAGGAGGAACCGTGCGTTCAAACTCTTTAAGCGTGACCGCAGCGACGAGAACTGGAGACTTTTCAAGAGGGCCCGTAACCGTTGTAATCAGATGGTACGAACAGCGAAGCGACGGTTTATCCACCAAAATGTGTCTTCCATGGCTGACGTCTGGAAGTTTCTCAAATCACTTGGCCTCGGGAAACCTTCCAGTCCATTTGATGGCAGTTCCTTTTCTCTTCAGGACCTTAACTCTCATTTCTCTTCTGCCCGCTGCGTCAACAACAATGTCAGAATCAACACTCTTAATGAGATCTCTTCCCTACCCCTCTCTATCACGGACCCATTCTCCTTTTCTCTCACTTCTCAAGCGGATGTCAAGGCTGTTATTAAAGCTATCAAATCCAAAGACATCGGTTGTGATGATATCAGTCGGTATATGATAGTGTCGGTTCTAGATTGTGTGCTCCCTATATTGACTGATATCATCAACGCCTCGTTTTTCAATGGCGAATTCCCTTCCATATGGCGCAAGGCATTTATTATTCCTCTTCCAAAAACTAGCAAACCCACTGTGCTTAGCAACTTCCGTCCCATTTCAATACTCCCCTTTTTATCGAAAGTTGCTGAAGCGGTGGCTCATAAACAGCTATCTCGTTTCATTTTCTCACATAATCTTCTGAGCCCCTATCAGTCTGGCTTTCGTCCTTGCCATAGCACCAGCACTGCTCTGCTGAAGGTCACGGAAGACATTAGACGTGGCATGGAGGGTCAATTGGTCACGGTTCTTGTTCTTATTGATTTTTCCAACGCATTTAACACTGTTGACCATGAGATTCTTCTTGCTCTGCTTGAACATTTAAATGTGTCGTCTGTTGCCCTTAGGTGGTTTTCTGCTTACCTTCGAGAGCGCCAGCAAGCGGTCCGTGTCGACCGAGCCATATCCGACTGGTGTGACCTAGCAACTGGCGTCCCTTAAGGATTCTTTCTCCACTCTTATTTTCCATCTTCATTAACTTCATAACTCCGGAGCTTCGCTGTTCTTACCATCTGTACGCCGACGACCTACAACTTTACGATCACTGTAGCGTGATTGACCTTAGTGTTACCACTAACAAGCTGAATCTGGATCTCTTACACATCCAGCGCGGTGGTCAGAGAAGTTTGGCTTATTTGTTAATCCGTCCAAGTGTCAAGCTATCGTCATTGGTAGCCCTCAGCAGCTTGCGAAACTCAATTTTAAATCTATGCTGCAGTTGAGTTTAATGGTACTCCTATCCCGTGCAGCAAAAGTGTCAACGACCTAGGTGTTTATCTGGATAACACTCTCAGTTGGAGGCCACAGATCTCTGAGGTTAGTCGGAAAGTTGTAGGTTCACTTCATGCACTTAATAGGCTAAAGCATTTCTTACCCATCAAAACCAAGATTTTATTAGTGCAGACATTGATATTGCCCATAATCGACTACGGTGATGTGTGTTATCCTGACTTGAATGGAGAGCTTCTTGACAAGTTAGATCGTCTTCTAAATAATTGTATTCCGTTCATTTTAAATACGATCATGTCTCTTCCTTCCGCTCCCAATTGGGCTGGCTGCCAATCCGCCTACGCGGCAAAATACGTTGGCTCTGCACTCTCTTCTCCATTCTAAATGATCAAAATTCTCCCAAATACCTCAAAACTCGTTTTCAGTATTACTGTGTCTCTCGAGTCCGTCAACTTCGCTCCTCTGGCAACCTTTCCTTATCTATTCCGCCTCACCATGTCCAATTCCTTCTCCGTCCAAGTAGCTCGCCTATGGAACCATCTCCCTGTCAAAATTCCTCAATCTCCAAACAGGGTTGTATTCAAAAAGTCCTTACAAAATTTCTTTGCTGGCAGAACTAAAAAATAATCTATCTGATTTGTAAGTTTCATCTATATTCATATGTATGAGTATGTATGTATTGATAGGTATATATTGTTATATCATATTAAATTGTATTGTATCGTATTCTACTATATTATTATTCATCCCATCTTTAGACATGTTAAAAAGTTTTTGTTTTAAATTAAGTTGCACTGCCCACATTTTATCTGCTTTGCCTTAAGGTTGACTGGTAGAGCATGCTTTATAGCATTAAGTCCGCCTTTTGTACCATAAGATATACTTATCTGCAATAACGATTAAATAAATAAATTCATAAACCCTAGATGACACCTCAATCATCAAAACGATTCGGTAACGTAACGGCTACGGTGGAACACAGGCAAACATCATCGTCATGCCTGTCAGCCGAAAGACGGCCATTGCTGGACATATAAAGTTAACAAACTATGTGATATAAAGAATGCATCCCTTCCAGAAGCTAAGCGTAAATTATTCACACAAACACACACACACACACACATTCCCATTTGTTTTTTATTTTATAGGCCTCCCCCAAAGAGGTATTCCTAACGAGTTACGAGTGAGTGGAATATTGTTAAGTTTAATCATAGTCCTCTTAAATGAACGCAGCTGAAAAACTGTATTCCAATGACAGAAAGCAAAGGGCTGAAGGTAGGTACGTTCCGTAAAGAAAGCCTTATGTTCCTCATCAGTGTCAAAGCAAGTTTTGTTAACCCGAGCTGCCAGAAATATATGATTCCGCGTACAAAAACTAGTATCATCCACCGTCACGGCGCTCGCCAAAATAACCACGAAGTAATTTTACATTTTCAATTCAGATTTGTGTCCGCCGCCGAGCTGGCAGGAGCGAGCGCGCGCCATATTGCAAAATTAATTTAAAAATATAACGCGTTTAGTTACTGCAGTGTTGTTTCTAAATATAGTTTTGTGTTGTGGATCATGATTTTATATTGGTGAGTAAGTATTGTTTTATGCGATTTTCAGTGAAGATTCTTGTGGCGGAAATATATTTTTTTATATTTTGTATTCTGTGTGATTGAAGTCCCCAACCCGCACTAAGCCAGCGTGGGGACTACTGCCCGTTCCCTCTCATCTATGAGAGGTGGCCTGTGCCCAGCAGTGGGACGTATATAGGCTGATTTATTATTACCTATTATTATTTGTATACTTACACTTACTAACATATAAATCGTTGGATTAAATAAAGATTTGTCCCGTTGTCTTCTTCGAAATGTTTTGTTCAGGACGAAAACAGACGGCATGCCGACGCACTATAAATACAGCCGTGTGCAAAACTTCTGTTATGCTGTAACTTGTTTGATATTGGATGCTTTTGTAAAATATCTTATTACTGATTAGTTAGGTATAGGTGAAAACATTACAAGGCCCTGCGGGTATTGTGTGATAGACATTAGATCAGGTACATATTATTTAAAAGTAACACAAACAAACCAAATGCCTGTTCGAATCGTGACAACTAATTACATATAAGAGGGGCCTTCCTTATGTTTTTTAGCTATAGTGTTTTTTTAAATGACAAAAGCCGGGAAAAGGCTGTAGAAAAAAGCTGTACTTAGTAGTTAGTGTTGTTTTTAATAGGGTTATTTTTTCTATCTAAAAGTTTGTCCAACGTCCAATCTGTAAGAGTCTATTATATTATTTATATTCTAGTTTATTATATTTTATGATCACGGATTAAAATTATTGTCATAATTAAAATAATTAGAACGCCTAATTCGCCTATATTTTTTGTATGGCATCTTACTAAAAAGGTTGTACCAATTAAAAAATACTTTCTCTTTTGTAACTTTTTTTCTACTCCAATGTTTGGAAACTAGAATCAAATAAGTTTACCTAAGTAGGTATGGTCCTTAATTATAATGATTAAAAATCAAGTTCATACAAATTTACAAATAAAATTGTAATAAAAGTGAGTATACCTTAATTGACGTCCTAAATGGGTACCTAAAAACTTGTCTAGAAATCCCCTTACAGAAAAAAATCTTTGGAAATCGTATAAATTACGTTTGAAGGGTCCAGCATACTTGTATAAATAGAAATTAACTGAATGCACACATTTGAACAGTGTTCACTGTACGATAAGATAAGTGTAATTGGAAGTCAAAAATTACCTTCACAACTTCGAAAATTGTTTCTTCGAATGAGAAATGAATGTACCTACCGAGTAATAATTTTTAAACAAAAATATTAATTAGGAACATAAGGTAATGATCAGAATAATACCCCGGACACCAAAAATCTTTTTATTAGGCGTATATTAAATATTGCTAAAATACTACCTTATTCAAACAAACACACTTATTATGCAAGCATTCCGTAAACAAATTCATTTGGGACCGTACGACACAATCACAAGGAAAACCCCAAAATTGTACGGAACGGAATCGTCAGTTCACGACTTTTACTCACACTTGTCCGTCCGGTTATTTTAAAAACGAATATTATATAACTACACACCAACTTGTTCGTAATCCCCGTATCCTAAATGACATAAATTGTAAATAATAATCCAATTAATACATTATTCTAAAATAATTTCGCTCGGATCCCTATTAAAGTCTCAATAAAATAAAAGTGCCGTCAAAATAAAAGATTGTAGGTTTGACTCTGGCGGTGTATTAACCCCAGAGGCGAGGATACAACACACCACCTGTTGTGTTTCTTGGCAGAGAATAATCTATGATTTGGTTGATATAATATATTACTGTATAAGATGTTTTCTTGAAGTATCAAATCAGGCATTTACGAAGCCAAAATTATAGATAGAGTGACCAGCGAGTCAAGTCACAAACAATTTGGCAAATTAGATAAAAAAACACATGCTAGTAACACGAAACAGCGGCTTGATGTACGTAAATTGTTGTCAAAAAAAATACTAGTAACATGACTCGCTAGTGGCTAGTGGCTAGGTTAGTTTTTTCTTAGTTTGGCTTTACAATTCCTACTTTATACCAAAAAAAACCTTCTGGATCCGTTTTATCCGAAAAATCCGGATATCCGGATCTGTCCAATTTAAATATCCGAAATATCCGGCTCCGAAATATTGGCGATCTTGCAAACCCTACTCTAGCATCTATATATCTCAGGGTATTTATTCATATTGTTTATACCTAATACTGTCCCATTGGCCAGAGACATCGTGAGTTCGTGACAAAGTTCCTAAAATTCAACTTTGTTTTGGCGATGTCATTTACTCGGTGGATTCTTTTAACTAAACCTTTAAAATCACGATTTCAAAAAGTGCCTCAGTAACCATGGCAATGAGGTACCAAAAAATGTACCTATATCGTTATTTAATCATAATGATCATTTACAGACGTAGGAATTATTTACAAAAACTAGCACCACACACTACAAACAAAGACTTTGTTAATAATATAATACAAGGCCCAATGATTTATGAACAATCTGGTCTAGGACATTGTCCTACTAAAGCAAAGATTTAAAACATCACATAAACATCACAAACATCAGAAACGTAATTAATGATGCGCGCGAGTTTTGGCAAAAACATTATACGCCGATTTGTATCTAGCCGTCCCTTTGGTTCTAAAATAACCGCCATTATTGCGTTTCGTTCGTTTACGATGGATTCAAATATTTATGTTTCTGGGAAAAGTCGTAATTTACTTGAAATGTAATGCTAGTACAACTGATTTTGACCAGATGACGTCACGAAACAGAAGGAGTACAAGATACCTTCAGCCTGAACAGTAGGCGATCATTTTGTTACCATGTCTTATATGCCACAAGAAACAATGTAGGAAATGACATGCGCATTGCCGATTCTTTATTGATTTAAGTATTGGCTGTGCTGACAGCAAGAGGCAGTGCAAGGCTAGTCATTGTCATTAACAACACAGAATAGGGTAATTTCGCTGGTTAGCGACCACCTAATTTTATGAGCCGGTTGGCGACCACTTAGCTGAGTTGGTGAACTGAAAGTATATTTCCACGGTTTTTTAGTAGATTTCTATTCTAAAACAACAACAAAAATGCATGTACAACTAATTGTCTCAATTGGTTCTGTAGAATTGATGTTATCTTCAATAGAAAAAAACCTTCTCCTTCAGGTGGTCGCCAACCGAAGGTGGTCGCGTAACCAGCGTAATGACCCTACTACTATTTATATCGAGAATACTACTTCAACATTTTATTTACCTAGGCACAGTATACTACGTACAGTCAGCATCAAAAGTAGCTACGCAAACGAAAACGTCGAAAGTCTTTATTAAAAGGGAATAAGAGCTTTTGACGTCTTCGATTGCGCAGTTACTTTTGATGCTGACTGTACAAGGTAGGTATTAGGTACATATGGCCAGTATGATCTTGATCACGCTTGTCCACACTAGCTTCTGCCCGCGACTCCGTCCGCGTGGAACTCGTTTATATCGTAGCTCCATACAAACTTTCATCCCCCATTTCACCCCCTCAGGGGATGATTTCCGGGATAAAAACCATCCTATGTCCTTTCCCGAGATTCCAACTATCTCCATACCAAATTTCATCTCAATCCGTTCAGCGGTTTAAGCGTGAAGAGGTAACAGACAGACAGACAGACGGACACACTTTCGCATTTATAAAATTAGTATGGATACAGGTATTCTTTTAAATTACAGTCATAACAATTTATATTCCAGTTTATGTAATTTTTCATCCGCAATAATGGCTTTTACGAGTTTTCCTGTTATGCGATTACGTGTATAAATACAAAAAGAACGGACCCGTCCCGGCCCGTGTGGTGTCGGGTTAGAATATCACCACCCCCTTTCTTCCCGTGGGTGTCGTAAAAGTCGACTAAGGGTGCAGGGTTGAAGTGTGTTGTGGGCGATGGGCTAGCAACCTATCACTGCAATATCACATTTTGTCGATCTTTTTTATACCCTCTTTTTCATGTGCAGGCAGACCTACCCATTTTGGGAATAAAGGCGTGAATGTATGTATGTATGTAAAAAGAACTGAAATATCATAATTTTTATAATATTTTGACAAACTTATATTGGCCCTGAGCAGCGGCGGTGGCTATCGCAAAATTGACCAACGCGTCAATCTGTCAACGCGTAACATACATACTTACTTAAATGTAAATAAAAAACCAAGTTATTTTACTTTACGTTTACAACAAAGGAGTAGTTACTGTTTAAAATACTCAAAACTTTTAGAACCTCAATTTACGTAGTTCTCCTTTTCTCCACCAGTACACGTCAGCCGTTTTGTTTTCAAACTTCCCGCGTATAATTGAGTATTTTTCGGTCGCGAATCTGCATCGTAGTTTTAGCACTTTAAAAAACCTGTGGCGTTTTGTTATCGCATATTAAACGTTATGTTCATCGTAAAGGTATTTATTTTAATATGTTTTTAATGTTGCTATGAATGCTAATAATATGAAATGTTTCCGTGTTTATTGGTTGTTCTAATAAACGTTTACTTTCTTTTACTCTCACCCTGGAACATTTGATCGTCACTTTTTTGAAATATTGCTGTAGGTAAGTATTTAATCTTTATAACACAAAAGGCGGACTTAATGCTATAATATAAAGCATATTATTCTACCATTGAATTTTAAAGGCAAAGCGAATAAATAGTGGGAGGTTTAACTTTATTTAGAAGGAAATCTATGAAATATGCAGAGAAAAGTATTTTCTTTGCTGTTTCTGGACTCTACGGGGCTCACTGGCCACGGCCACCGACCTCGTGGATGAGATACCCTCTCTCATCCATTACTAGCACTAGGCACTAGTCCGACGTCCCTCTCTGTCGCACTTGCCAGTCCGAGCGACAAAGACAGAGATACACGAACGAAGTTCGTTTTCGTTTCGCGGTAGCCCCTCTGGATACAATTGTTGCTTAATGTTGTTTTTTTATATATTTATTTATTAAGAAAGAAACGATAATACAACATAAACAAGTACAGGGTCCGCAAAACCGTTTGCACAGTTTGACTGTGGGATCGAGCAGTCTCTACTCTCTTCTATTTATAATATTTATCTATAAGTACTACGGTCTACAGGTACAATAAAATATTTTATTTTGTGTTTGACAAGGTAACTACGCAGCTTTTTACCAAGATAAACTTATTATTATTCTTATTTTATCACCCATTAATTATCATTCTCGCGAAGGTACAATGCAGTCATAAAACCATAATTGTCTATCGTTTAAAGTCCAATTTGCCGGTACATTTGGACAAGTCACTGATGTATTTAGCCAAAATAATCCTGAGCCAGCATCTAATGCCAAAGCGCCAAAAGATGGACAACCAGGCGATCTGTCAGCAGCTCTATTACTGTCAAGCTAGGTGCTGAGTGATTGTCCTTAGGAGTACTTACATATTGTGTGCAGTATCAGTATGTGCTCGTCCGTGCCATAGCATGCATACACTTTGATTATGAGATCAAAACTCGTCATAAGACCAGTGACTCATGAAGCTACATGTTGCAATTTTTTAAAGTCAGAGCAATTTACACAAGCAAGTTTAATTTCCTGCTTTACATCTCGGTATAGTCGTTCGGTTTGAAATGTGTCCAATCTTAAAGGAAATTGTTCCTTAAAGTAGATTGGACACAACTCAAACAAGGCATTGGCCTTTGTTGACTGAAACCGCAAAACACCAAAATTACCATATTGTAAAAAGTCGTTACAGCCACCTAGAAAGTTCAATTGAATATCGACTCTACGTCCCTAAGTAATAGGTTACGACTGCACTAATAGGAAAATGGTGGTCCAGTAGGTGCCTTTGTACTTGTTCGATTCTCAGTACTCAGGTAAACGCCAGGGATGTATTGGAATATTAGAATTCTATTAAAGCAGTTTAACCTTTTGGCAAAGGCCCTAGAATTGAAAATCTTGTTTACGAAGTGTACTTATCTTTTATGACGGACCATAATGAGGTAGCAAACCCGCACAATGAGAATTGTCTCATTGGATTGGACACAACTTAAACCGAACTACTATATCTCGCAGTGCAGTGCAGTGTTCGACGGGTGGAAAATCCACGATGAAGCGTGGTTTAGGAAACTAGCAGATAAGAGAGCTAAGTGACATTCAACGTGTCAGACGGCGCACGAGCTCTCTCGTATTTTCTCGCAATGCCCCTCTTTCTAAGTTTTCTAATAAGATAGTGACGGATAGTGAGAGAAAAATCGAGAAAGCTCGCGCACCGTCTTGTGATAGCCGTGCTGATTAGATCGCCGCGGGTAAATTACATGCCAGGCTTGCGGTCATGTACGCCGTCTCCCTTCTTGACACTGCTTGTATAGTCTGTAATAGACTTAAAGGCCATTGTTGATAATAATCCCGCAATATAACTATCATGGAATTCCTTGCATGTGTAAATTGCGGTTTAAAGTGAGTATCCACTGCTGTAGAGCTTCGCTACGCTACCTCGCACAGGTCTAATGGATACTCACCGTTACACCGGGATAAGATGAATGCTTAAGGGCTAGTGTGCAAGGGATAACGTCTCTCATACCCCGGAATCCTAACGAACCTAACATACCTATGAGTGGTCATTTTGCGTTTTAGGCACAAGGCACAATGCTCGGTGGTCAAACTGCAATGTATAGGCAAAACAACACACTATAGTCATTTCGCGTTCTAGGCAATCCGAGATCATCCGCATCGTTTGTGCTTTATTGTGTCAACATTCAAGACACCCTGTATACAGATCGCTGACTGTCGGAAGTACAGTGATGTGATGATATTAAATTGTGCCACCTTCTTGTAATTTTTTCATTATATATTGAAAGACGTGCGTGTATTAAATTCTATTAGTCATTAATACATTGCTTAAACGTGCATGCAGGAAGTACCTTCATTATGCTCGCCAAATACCAAAATGAAAGAAGAAGCAAATCGTATTCAACTTGTTTATTGTAGGTATACACTATTCCTTAATATATTATAAGTATTAGGTATGACATAAGAAAATCTTGCGTTAACCGTCATGCGATTTCAAGGAAAACCTTTTAAAAGGGAAAATCATTAGTATTGTCATGTTTCAAAAGCACGTAAAACTAGTAAAATGTTTCTTCTTGATACCCTTGATAAACTAACAAACGTAGACGTATTTTAGCCGTCATTCTTAAAAAGGCAGTCATCTACAAGTAAATTGTATGAAGAAGACTGCCTTTTAAAAAAGTACGGCAGATTTTGTCCGCTAAAATTCTAATGTTATAATATAAGTAGTGAGGTAGGTAAAGATACTTATTACCTACTTTAATTTACGCAACCACTATTTGTAAATTGTCAAACAAATGTTTAAAAAATAGGATATTGTAAATTCTCCTAGAATATCATATTATTTACTATGCTAATGACCTTTTCATGACAGAAAAAAAAGCGTATAACAAAACCCAGCTATCGTTAGAACATGATCACTCTCTAAATCATGTGACTCAGAAACTAGCTATTACCTACTATTACTTCAAACAATCTAATCAAAGCAAATCAAATCAAAATCTTGATTTGCTTTAAGCACATTCAAATGCATGCAAAAACAATTTAAATTACAATAAACAATAATATTAAAATAAATTCATCCACGTTACATCAAAATAATAAAATCATATAATAGTAAGTCAATAAAACATTAAAAGAAACTAGTCCAAAATTAATTAAATATAAAATATAATAGTCGAATAATAATAACAATATCCAGTTATGTTATTATTATTAGACTATTATATTTTATTTTTAATTAATTTTGGACTAGTTCTTTTATTGTTTTATTGACTTACTATTTAGAGTATTGGCAAAATATTAGTCAATGGAGTAGTATGGCCTTTTTATAAAATAATCTTTCACTTTTCTATTACTTTCATAAATGAATACAAATTGTCGCGAGCTTTGCAATCGCTAATATTATATGCATGACGCAATCCAAATTGCAGACATTAAAACATCATAAAATTGTAAACCGAACGACCTAGACTTTTGCGCTCTTTCAGACGGTCTTTGGATCGTGGAAGGGAGAAAGGGATGGAGCGTCGCGACTCGGGAGTGATATTTAATGGACGCAGCGCAGGTCGAACTGTGACAGCAGCCGGTGGCCGTGAACCTGATGATTGTGGATGAGATTATGCCTTACATGAACTAACTAGGTATGGTAGTAAATAAATAAATAAAACCTTTGCTACCCATAGCTTGGATTCCTCGACACCCCTAACAGACCTTATCCATTCTTCCCACAAAGTTGAACAGTCTAAAATGTAACCAGCATCCACAAAACTAGTGCCTACGTAAATAGCTTGACGGCTTGGCTATCGAGTCCTAAAAACCATTCTCTCTACAAATTATGATGGACAGAAGTTATGATGTCAAAATTTCGATGGTGCGATGCGATGCGATGCAGAAATGCAGAATATGCCTATCAGAAATATTAGGATGTGATTTATGGGAAAATCGATAGCTTGCGTCCAAGCTAAAGGGCTATTTACATGGGGCAACAACTCGCATGCGAGTTTTATTACATTGCAGGGTTTGATTGGATTCGTCGTATTCCGCTAGCCTGCAGTCCGCAATGTAATGAAAATCGCATACGAGTTGATGCACCATGTAAATGGCCCTTAAGTGTGCGATCTGAGTGTCCGCCGGACACTCAGACCGCATCATACGGTCCGCTCGGCAGGGCGGACAACGTTTTCAACGCACGCCGCACGCCCCGCCTCGCTTGCACGCCCAACTCGACGGGACACTCAGACCGTACAGCAGCAGCATTATTAATTTATTAATAGTTTTTCATACGAAGCGTGAATAATTCGATAATCAATCAGTTTGACCTACGGCGGGCCTTCCTGGCCGATTGACAAGTCGTCGATAGGTCGACGGCCGGTTATTATTAGCGCCGCCAAATGTAGGCCAGCTACACTATTAATAACTCTACTATTTCGTTTAATTATTCATACATTACATACATACAAATGCCAACACAGTTAACTGACCATCATGCATTTATATAGAAGGGGTCCTGTCTCTTGACCAAACAACTTTTAGCCAAATGTATCATTTGACAAATGTTTCATTTGACCTAATGCATTTTTCGTGAAAACAGTGGTATTTTCGGGTATTCTTTGAATATCATCAAATAGAAGTCATTAGGTTAGGTTAGGTTTGTTTTATAATAATCCTATAAAGCTTTCTATTTAAGAAAAAAAAGCATTAGGTCAAATGAAACATTTGGCCAAAAGTTGTTTGGTCTAACATTAGTGAACCATATAGAAACTTGTTACAATGCACATAATGTGCACGGATGTTCAGTTAGCTGTGTTGTCGATAGTATATAATGCAGGGCCTCTTTCTCATGACTGATGTGACTCCCCTAGCTTCATTATTTAGTTCAAGGCCATGTGGCCGCCATGGGTCCTTTAATTCCTGAAAGTCCTGCAGTCACAGACTACTAAGCTGTCCTCAGCTCCTAAAGAGACGAGATAAGACGACCACTTGTTTAGGAGCTACTACTATATAGGTAACGACCCGACGAGCGTTCTATAGACGCCACGAATACCAAAGAGAGTTAATCCAAGAAGACGACTCTTATTAGATCACTGAACTAAATAAGTAGGTATAGTTGAAATTTTCTAAACTAAGCTCATGAATGGCCATTGTTCTGGGCTCATGAATGCCTTTGTTTGCGGTCCGAACAAAAGCTATTCATGACGCGCGCGTACCAAATTTGAAAAAAAAATAGCGTTACATTAAATGTTCATTGTATAATTAACTCTATCCTCTTATTCAATAGATTCAAAATGGACTAAAAGATAACAAAAACCCGCTCCCAGCGAGCCAGGTACAAGGCGCTATGGTAATTTGGAATCTATTGTAAAAGAAGAAAGAGATCATTATTCAAAGAACATTTTATGTGGCGCTAATTTTTTTTTCCAAATTTGGTACGTGCGCGTCTTGAATAGCCTTTGTTCGGACCACAACAAAGGCAATCATGAGCTTAGTACAAAGGCCATTCATGAGCTTAGTTTAGAAAATTTCAACTATAAACGTGGGTAAACTCACGC
Organism: Epinotia bilunana; assembly: GCA_947049275.1. Taxonomy (NCBI): domain Eukaryota; kingdom Metazoa; phylum Arthropoda; class Insecta; order Lepidoptera; family Tortricidae; genus Epinotia; species Epinotia bilunana. The sequence goes on along the minus strand of OX346279.1, from coordinate 2,321,699 downwards.
CTGCATCTCCATGAAAGTGAATTTAGGACATATATATGGAACATTGGTCTTCGTGCCATTTTCAGGAGTAGTACTGATGAATGACGTGTTACTAACGTAGCCGCTCATACATAAAGCTGTTGTAAAAAGTAAAATTAACCGTCGCGTCGGGCGACTGAAGCGGTCCCCCGACGCGACGACGCTTGGAAAATAAAAATATATGTACTTACATAATATACGTGACGATAATAATTAGAATAGATTTAAAATATTATTTGTTAGTTTTTAGAGTTTATTTTTTTGTCTTTTATTTTTTAATTTTCCTTTTTAAAGTGATGATCTTCAATCGGCTGATAAGGTCATGGTTACCTTGCCATTGCCATATACTTTCAATACCATTGAAGTAACACGGTACCAAATTTTGAATCGACCGGACATAAGGAAGTTAGTCAGATCCCCTCATCAACTAGATCAAAGTCCAATATCTCAAAAATGACTAAACCGATTTTCATGAAACATGGCTAAGAACACTCGGGATAAAATTATCTATGATACAAAAAAAACTAAACCAAAATCGGTTCATCCGTTTGGGGGCTACGATACCACAGACAGATACACAGGTACACCAGACACGTTAAACTTATAACACCCCTCTCTTTGGCGTCGGGGGTTAAAAAATATAGAAGGCATCTTATTCGAAGCAATGACGCGTAATTGAGTGTCCAAGAGGCAACCGGATGGCTCGCGGTATTTGAGCTCCCGAAGAAAATTACGCGTCATTGCTTTAACTATCTGATGACAAATTGGGGCTCTATGGTCTATATCAGTGTTTTTCAAACTGTGGGTTTCGACCCCCAGGGGGGCCGCGAAACCTTCTAAAGGGGGTCGCGGCTACTTATATTTAGGGTGGGGGGTCGCGAAATATTTTTTTCTGTACTAAGGGGGCCGCGGCACGAAAAATATTGAAAAACACTGGTCTATATGGGTTAGAGACGCCTCTGGACCGCAACCATAATACATTAATGATAATAATTAATGCAATGGAGGGTGCGCTGTGTTGAAAAAAACAGTCCTGGGTTTTGTCTCAAGCTGCCGACAAGTCTATAGCGGCCGGTGACGCGCTTGTGATTCCTCCGAACTTGCTAGCAGCTAAGGTGTCTGACCCTATGCATATTGCCACTGAAAAATTACTAATAATAATTAATAACGTTGGGGCGGAAAGGTTCTCGAGTGGCGACCACGTACCGGAAGGCGCGGCGTGGGTAGGCCCCCCACAAGGTGAACTGATGACCTGGTAAAGGTTGCTGGAGCCCGCTGGATGCGGGTGGCGCAGAACCGGTCACTTTGGCACTCTTTGGGGGAGGCCTATGTCCAGCAGTGGACGTCTTTCGGCTGATATGATGATGAAGATGACTAAAAATAAGCCTATCATTAAACAAAACAAGGAAGGATGGCGTCCTTGTCGCAAACATTGAAGTCGTTCCAACAGCCCGCATAATATCACACAACACCGACTAGAATTGTTTAAACATGGAGAATGGAGCGGAAATTTGTTCCGCGTGTTTGTGAGTGCGAATGAATTTGCTAAATTATCGTAAAATCTATTGATACATTCGTGTTGCCGTGGCTGCGTAGACAGCCACCTTGCTAGTCACAATATTAGAAAAGTTGTCTGGAATTGATGACAATTTTTGCTAGTGACGTACCTACAATAGGGATGCAAGTCTGTGAGGAACTTCTGTTTCCAATTTTCCACCCGCTTGAAACAATCGAGCATCTTATAGAAAATTTTCTCAAATGCGCTCTAGGTAGCTTTGTCGTAACTATGTTCGACGCTCTGTCAATGCTGCACACGGGGGTACAGTTAGCCAAGCTACAACATTGGATTGATTACCAAACCCTCAAATTTAATAACTCATTTGCATAAACCCGCAGGACCAAAAATGCTGCCTACAATGAGATGAGAGAACTGAGAGTGAATGTTTTATATATAGGTAAATGGTATGTTGATATGTGGTGAAATGTTATTGGTTATTTAGTGTTGTTGAAACGTAAAGGGCTAAAGAAAAGATGGATGTCCTTGTGAGGTACGACCAGCGTAGCCAGACCTACGGAAAAGTCCGTAGGTCCGCGTCATGTCGGGCGGCAAATTTGACAGCTAACGACAAGTTTACTATTGACCGCCGCGGCCAGGCCGCGCCAGTCTGTGAGAAGCCTTAAGCTTCAGTAACTCCAGTAAAGTGGAATAAGGCATTGATATCAAAATCTGTAGAACTACGGATTTTTTAAGTGGCAATCTACGGAATCTCGATTTTTCTCGCACTATATCTCCTGTTCTAAGTGTTCTAATAAGAAAGAGACGGATGGTGCAAGAAAACTTGAGAGAGCTCGCGCATGATAGCCGTGCTGAAAGCACATTCTGAGCGATAGAAATATATCAAAGAAAAATACATATTTGACCGCCCTCAAGTACCTACATGGAATAAGGGCAAGCAAATGGTGACGATGAAATGTAAACTACATTTATACAAACTGGGGAAAACCAGTTTGAGATAATTTAAATTCTCTTCCTGAAACCGTTGCTCCATCTGCTCGTAAAGTTTTCAGAAAAACACGCCGCATGCCAAGTATGTCAACACTGTCAATAAAACTTGTAAACATACGTCTTTGTCTGCCATTCCGACAGTAATTTTAAGAAACATTTTGTTGTCTAAACTAACTTCTTAATAGTTCGTTCTTAATAGTATTGTTTTGTCTAAAGTACGTATATATTTAATCATATTTATGTGAGTATCGTTATATGTCATTTACTATGTATCCTTTATCAATGTTGCCGGAGATAGGAGCGCTCTCTTGTAAGGGTATCCACGGAAGATCAGCGTCAAGGTATTTACATGGTACCTACCTTGTCATTAAGCTGAGTGGAGTACTTTTCTCTGACGCTTTTGTTAGATTAACATTTCGCGATAGTTTTAAGCAAAAATGTTTATTTTCCATGTGTTAGTCTAAGTAGCGTCTTGAATAAATATTTTTTCTTTCTTTCTTTCAAATGCCAGTCCATCGCCCAAATCATATTTCAACTGTTTTCCCATACTCGACGTGATGGGAGTGCTCTTATTCTAATAACCCGGGAGAAAACGTCTAATATCCAGAAATATTAAAGGCAATTCCCATTTCCGCTCACGGTAGATTTCATGCCACACTAAATTAGGACTAAAATCTAGCGCACTCGTGGGCCGTTAAGAATTGTCTTATCCGGTACATTTTCCGTTCATTATGACAAATTAGATGTAAAACAGGCCGACGCCCTGAGTTCCGTTGACCTTCTGAATCACCTCAGAAAAAGCTGCAATGTTGGCCGGGATAAACGAGGAAACGGCAATTGGACCGAGTCAGAATGATCTTACGAAATGCTTTGTTAGATTTTGGCAAAGATCTTACAAAGGCGACCTGGTTTTTTGAGTTCTAGGTAATCCAGGCAGACGGAAAAATGGGTCTGTCCCTCTTTATTAGTATTACTCAGCACATCTCAGAATTCGTGTGATCTGTAAAGAAAAAAACGCTGAAAAGCTGTGAATGAACATTTAGAAAGCTACCCCGCTATCATCATGTGAGACATATAAGCTGAGAACAAAGAGGAAGAAAACCGAAAGATATAAAATATCTATGTTTATTACAGCAACTCGCTGTTTGTAAAGAGAATTAAGAAAATCCAAAAGAAAATTTCTCCTAAAAATAGTACATAAATTTAACAGCTGATTTCTTTGTTTACTGATTCCCGCCGCGTCAAGTCATGTGATTTGTTTTGTTTCCTTAAGAGTTTGTAACTATCGTCTGGTATTTATCATAACCATAATGTGGTATAATTCTCATGTAACATTTAACTATCAAGCTAGATACTTGATAATATATTGTTTTTATTACAACAGCTTGGTAACGCCAATAAAGTAAAGAAAGTATAGCAAACATTACGCTTTGCAAAATTGTACTTATATAGTGTCAGTATTAGGTAATAAAAACGTGTTCGGTTCTGGTATTAATAGTATTAGGTCTGGTATTTGGTAGTAAAAACGTCTTCACTGTAGGGTCGCGGTTCTACCTAACACTCCTCCTCGCTTCGCTCGTCGTACCTACACCGACATGCCTTAGAGTCTACCAAAATAGTAGATTGTATAACAAGGGGCTAAAATGAGCCGTACTACCACGAGATGGTTATTTTCCCGAGCGAAGTGAGGGAAAATTGTTCGAGGGGTAATATGGCTTTTAGACCAGAGTTATACACTCTACTTTTCACTTCGACAGCGAGAAAATAGTAAAAACGAAGATTTATCCATCCATGATCACTAATACATTTCACGGCGGAAAGATGGTTCAAAACTGCTTTGACACAGATACAAAATATTGGCACCACGAATAAACGCCTCTCACCGTCTATAGCCGACTCCAAACGTCAGAACGCGGCGGACAGCATACGGGGCATAAGATAAAGCGAGACAGAGAGCATCTATCCCGCTCAATCTCGAAGCTTATTCCAAGTATGTAGTTAATCACGCTTGAACCTTTGGACGCGGCTATTGACGTTCAGAGGCGTTTTATTTTTTTAATGATTGTGATTTACGCATTAAAAACACCTAATGTTTGACATGAATTCTGTTTTCTGATTGGTCGATTAGAATATGTAGCTGTATTCTGGTTAGTTGATAGCAAATACAAATATTCGTTTGAAAGAGTTGTGATTGGTGGATTTAATACGGTGTTGTTTTGATTGGTCAAATTAAATGTTTTAAAAATCATAAATATGTCTACATATTTTCCCTAGAGGCTAAATGTACTACTTTAGCCCCACTTGCTAAGCCTAATATGACACACTTTTCGAGCATGAGATGTGAAAAATATCATGCTAACTGTACATTAGAATAAATTAACATTATATCATATGTTCATTATAGGAAATATGCATTAGCCTTAGAGTAATAAAATGATAATTACCTACTTATATCATATGTAAATATATTAAGTGTTGTTGCTTGTGCTCATCCACATTTACGGGGGAGCCAGATTGTCTGATGTTGTGAATGCGCATCAAAAGTTTGTTGTAAGTAGCACAGAAACAAATTACCAGACAAGACACAAGGTGTCAAAACTGCGCATGTTATAATGAGTCACTCTGATCTCTCTTAGGTACGTGTCTCTACTGAAATGATTTATTTTATTGTTGGTTGATACTTAAGCAGCTATTAAGTATTTCAGGTTTTAAGGGAGTTAGCATACGATTATAACTGACTGGCCAGTCGCGTCTCGCTGAATTCAGCGACTCCAGCCCCCCTATTCTGTAACTTGTTTTACGCTCACCTCAACGCTCACCCACAAATATATCTTGACACCGCGATGCGTAGTAACTAGGCGAAGGTAGAGCTCTAGTTTCATGACGGGTGACCGGCGGGGTGAGACGCATTAACGCGTAGCGAATAACAGCCCTGTGACAGTGCTCGGTCTGTGCAGCTGTAATATTTACCATTATTTTGTGACCAAAGTGTTGAAAAAACATTAAATGATACCTACTGAAACGGTTTTACTTTACCTTATAGGTACCTACTAATTTCAAACAATTATTACGATTCGAAGTAATGTGAAGCGGAACGTGTTTTAATCCACGAATCAGCGTCTGGTGACGTCACTCCTGTTATGACAACTAATTAAAGGTTATAATAGTGAAGATACAGCTTTAATGTTTACCATTATTGTGTGACCAAAATGTTGAAAAAACATAAAATAATAGCTACTGAAACGTTTTTACTTTAGTTTATACCAATTTCAAACAATAATTACTATTTGAAGTAATGTGAAACGGAACGTGTTTTAATCCAACAATCAGCATCTGGTGACGTCATTCCTGTCAAAAGTCAAAACTTAGGCAAATCTATGACATCTAGGGACGAACCACGGATAAACAAATATGGCGACTGACATGAGTGAAGTCACAGGAACTGTAGACCCGTTTAGGCGCGAAAGTTGAAATTGTCAGTTTGTAGCAGGATTTTTTGGCTATAAATGATAGTGGTTTTTTTTAATACTTCCGTGGTCTATTCAACATCGCAATTCTTTGAAATGGATGCAAAAATCAAAATATCTCTATTCAAAAGAGGAGGTTCGATTTTGTCGTCTCGCGGAGCCAGGTGTACTAGCATCATACTACATCTAAGGGCCTATGCTAAGCAGCCTGCGTTTTCTTCACGCGCCGTCGACGCGCTTTCCCCTACTACATAGCAGATTGTAGTAGAGGAACGAGCGTCGACGGCGCGTGAAAAAACGCAGTCTGCATAGGCCCTAAGTCAAGAATGACTCTAGTGATCTCTGGAAGATCTGGAAGATACAGTGACGCCATGGTACAGACATTTATAATCGGTTCGACTAAAATACACGAGGAAGTTCGCTTTTTTCCGATGAAATAGAAGAAGAGGAGCTGAACCAAGTAGGTTTTCATATATACTAGGCATACTTAAACAACATGCATATTTTTATCGCTTAATTCGCTTATAGAACTTTTCGCGAGCAGAATTTCTGATAATCTAATTTTCTGCTCTGACAATATTTAAATAGCACGCGAAGTCTCGTATTTATAAAATCTCTAAAGGTTACGAAACGAAATCAAACGCGAGCAATAACGGAACACTTTCCCGCCAATTATTAGCGATAAAAATGGCGGACACCTAGCAAGGTCAATGCCGATGCGAAGCGTTGAAATATTACGAGAATTAACTCTTGATTTATTTGAGTTTTGTGCAACGTAAAAATAGTTTGTTTATTTTCACTGAAGGTTAGAAAAGTACTGTTTCTTTGATACAAAAATAATTGGCAGTGAAGTTTTATCGATTTCGGCGCGGTTTGATTTTGATAATGAATGTGACGGAAATAGCTGTATCTGCCTACAATTGTTGAGAGAATTATATTGAAACAGTTTGTTGGGCTAGATATTTATTTATTTGCTTCGTTATAGAATATTCACCCCGACAATGCCTCCATAACCTGTCTAATTCATATTCTATAGCGAATATACCTTTGAAACAAATACCCTCGAACAAAATTTTGGGCCTTACAGCCCAATATCTCGCAAACGAATCACTAATTTGAAAAATAGTTTTAAGAAGCCCATAATATTTTTGAACAAGCTATCCAAAGATAACCCACACTATGGGTTTAAAGAGAAAAAAAAATACATTCCCACTTTAGGTGTAGGGGAGGTACCTACCCCAAAAAATATGTTTTTTCAGATTTTATTCTTTTGTTTTGTCGGCGTGATTGATTTATATACCCATGCCGAAATTACAGTTTTCTAGTAGCAATGGTTACTGAGCTAAGCCGAAGACGGACGAACGGACGGCCAGACTCCTTGTTGACTACGGAACCCTAAAAACGATTAAGAAAGCGGACCCAACCAAATACCCAGCACGTCTAGCACACGACGGCCGCGACATACTCTCGATTTTTATCGCACTATACCTCTTCTTCTAAGTGTTCTAATAAGACAGAGACGGATAGTGGGAGAAAAATCGAGAGAGCTCGCGCGCCGTCGCGTGCTAGCCGTGCAGATAACGCTAAGTAAAAGAAGTTGTTCTCTAACCTAATATTGTAATTACTACTAAATGTACAAAAAAAAATTGTTAGTTTCACAAATTAGAATCGCAATTAAAAATAATTTCTAATTAAGTCTCAGCTTAGCCACCGCTATTGTACTTCCTAATTAGTTAATGCTATTTACTGCAGAGTTCTTACGCACTACCCTTGAAATACGGTAGTTCTAAAAATAAAGCATTTAAAACTTGGTTTGTTTGGAAGTGTTCGCTAGTAAACACGAGTAACCTCTACCCGCTGAAGGATAGATAGTGAATCATCAACCATAGCATAGTAAATTAACACAATATGTTTTTTCTACGAGTAACTTTATTAACCGACTTCAAAAAAGGAGGAGGTTTCTCAATTCGACCGTATATATATATATATATATTTTTTTTTTATGTATGTCCGCGGATAACTTCGTCGTTTACGAACCGATTTTGATTATTCTTTTTTTGTTGGAAAGGGAGTATCCCAAGGGTGGTCCCATGGTAAGGAAACCAGGATCTGATGGTGGAATCCTGAAGAAATTGAGGGAAACTCTCGAACAAATTGTCTTTCCGACTAGTGTGTTCCTTAATATTATTCAATATAAAGAATTTTAAAGCCCTATTATTTTCCCTAATAATCAACGCGTTTGCTCTCGGAAATCAGTTCATGTGGTAAATTGGAAAATAAATGTGGAAATCTTCTCGTGGCTTGGCGGAGTACTAAATTGAAGTCGGTTAAAACTTTGTTTTTAAAGTAAATTATAGTTTAACAAGGCAAGATTGTCTAAAATTCTGTGAAATGGCAAGCTTTGGAACCACTGCCTAATAAGTGGGTTTGAACTTGTCATATCATATCACTAGCAGGAAAACCAAATCCAAATGTACAATTCCTGCTACGAAAAACCATCTATCAGCTTGGCAATAAAATATGCCAAGAATTCACTCATAAAAGAGGTAACAGAAGTAAACAAGCGTGAATTTTATTATAGGAATCTACGCAAAAACTCAACCCCACCTGAATTCCTCTGCGATTTTGTTGGGCTGCTTGGGGCTATCGACAACGTAATTCAAGTAAATGAAACTTTTCGTTTGCCCGAAGAGATTTCGCTCCTATGTCGCGTCTTGTCACTATTTGCCATCTCGCGTGCCGGCCGGCTAGCATAAGACTAGCCGTGATGATCAGACGTCGCGACCTTCACCCTTTATCAGCTACACAAACAACATTTTAACTATTAACGAAATTCCCACAGAAGTAAACAGATAAAACCCTACGATACCTCAGAAAGCCCAGATATATTCGCACTGGCGTGGCATGAGCCGAGCTATTCCCGTCCTAAGCGTCACAAAGGCCCAGCAATCCAAATTACGTTTATTGTCAATTTTGTGGTAGAATATCTCACAATTGTTTTATCTGTTTGATGTCTTCTCTGGACAGTCACTCCCTAGGGAACACGTCGCCATTTGTGATATCACTCGCTGTCAGCCAAAATAGATGGCAATGAAAATTTGCCCAGTAAAAGCTACCACCACCGTTATTGTTTTATTAGCGTTCCTGTGTATAGGATTAATGAATATGCTGATATAATAATAATTACCGTACATTCAAGTTTGTAAAATTGCTGTTGCACAATTTTTCAATTTTCAAATTCAAACCTCCACATGTTGGAGATTTTATTCGTTATTAATTTATTAAATAAAAACGAATAATACAGAGGGCCTACCGCGAAACAAAAATGAACTTCGTTTGTGTATCTCCGTCTCTGTCCCACTTGTTGGTTAGAGCGATAGAGAGGGAGAAACACGAACGAAGTTCGTTTTCGTTTCGCGGTAGCCCCTCCGATCAGCAAATAAAACGAAACTAAGCGAATCATTATGAAGACTTGGTATCGAATAATCCGCACCCCGCCTCACTTCAGGTGCAAAGCTGGGGACCGATTTTTTACTTTCGAGCGCTCGACTCTTTCACTCGAAAACTGACAAAAATTATGAAATGCTCTTTTGAAATGACGATAGATAAAAACGTGCGGTATCGACCACTCGTATTCAATTATATCGGTAGAAAGTAAGTGCCTGTGATTATGACACTACTTACATTTACTTTTATTTAATTTTCGAGCGCTCGAAAGTCAAAAATCGCCCCCCTGTATCACACTGGCTGAGGGCCTACCGGGAAACGAAAACGAACTTCGTTTGTGTATCTTCGTCTCTTTCGCACTTGCTCGTTCGAGTGACAGAGAGGGAGATACACGAACGAAGTTCGTTTACGTTTCGCGGTAGCCCTTCTGTATTGTAGAAGCGCTATAGCCAACTTATGCAGAAATGACCCGGAGCGGGGATCAAGATCAACTCAAGACCTCTTTCCTGCAATCGGCATCGGCAGTATCGTCACCATACCATATTGAGATTGCGACACCACAAACATAGGGCGTTCGTTAGGAGTGTTTATAGACGGATGAGGGTTTTCGTACTCGGCTAATGTCACGAGTTCCGCGTCACCTGTCCTATACACGGCCTACTGACAAGGAGTAGAGCGCGCTTTTTGTGAATTATATCAAGACAAATATAATAATATCCACTTCAACAACGAATACTTATAGATAATACTGTGCCTTTTGTTCTTTAAACAACTGCTGTACTACCTATGTACCGTATTGGTGGCTGTACTTCCCATATGGAAGTGTAGGAAAATCTATTTAATCTGACTTTTACACGGCCAAATCACAGGCCAAATGAAGTAACATTCGGCCAATTACACTCGGCAAGATTTATGTATTATCCGGAAGACGAATTGCTTCAATTACGTGGATAATATTCATTTAGTAGGTACTTAATTGATAACGTAGCTGTAACCGTTCTACGCACGTGAAGCTTTTGCCAAGCGACAACACGTGCGAGTACACTACGTAAATAGGATCTGAATACTCTTGGACGTGTGTATCTCCTAGTGTCCAAAAAAGATAGAATAGTATAATGAGTTGGCCATCCAAATGGGTCAGTATTTCTAGTACGCGCATTTTCTGACGGAACAAATCTTCCTATCTCGTTATGTATAGTTTCTACTGCCTACCTACACTATACCGTCCTCGGGTTGAATTGGTTTTCTGGTCTCCACTACACGACGCTTGAAGAAATTTAGAGCGATTGTTCTGTAAGATAGATCTATATGTATCTGATAGGTACCTTCATATTTTTTTATTTTGTTTTCCTATTTATTGTTTGAAATTATGATAATTTATTTGATTGACACAGGATTGCAGGCGATCCATTAGCTCAATTTGGAGCAGCATCATGATATTATATCGGGTAGTCTTTCTTCTCGCCCGGTGGTCCTGACAAGAACCAAGAACCTAATGAAAGTAATGAGAGACCTGAGAGGCTACCGCGAAGTGACAACGAACTTCGTTCGAATATCTCCCTCTTTGTCGCTCGAACTAGCAAGTGCAACAGAGAGGGAGATACACGAACGAAATTCGTTTTCGTTTCGCGGTAGCCCCTCTGGGCCTGATTTGGCTCACGATTTTTGGGGGAAGCGGACTGTCGTCGATTCGTATTTTTCCTGAAAATTTGAGTCTATTCCGTGCCTGATGGCACTCGCTGAACAAAATCCTAATCAATGCATCAGCCCTTTAACCGCGATCCACGGTCCAAATTTTAAATCAGACACTCTATGCCTAGGTCTGAAGATGTGGCGGTGGAGTTTTTCAGGGTGCCAAAGGATATACACAGAAAGGATACAGATTGCATACGTAATAAAAAATCCAGAAATACATTTAGAATTACGCCAAATTATCACGTTCATTTCCACTTTAATTGTATACAGGTGTTTTAAAGCGGCGATGCAAATGTTATACTGGGACCGGCATTTTGCGCGCTTGGTTACGGCGGCCATTTTGGAATCGCGCCAAATCACTGCGTTCTGTTTGTGTACACGATGTGAGAGCCAAGCCCTAAAATTTGATAAAAAGTAAGTTTTTGTGATACCACCTTCATTCTTTGATGCCTGACCTGGGCCTTATTGGTTATCCTGTGCTTATTGCAGTAAAAAAACTACTTCTTATAATGCCTCACTTTCTGGTCCTTCATTTAGATGTGATACGAGTAGGTATGCGGTAAGAAATTTCGTGCACTATTGGAGTAATGAGCTATAAGTACAGCTGTATCAGACGTCATAATCCAACAAGAAAACATACGTAGTAATAATCTTCCGGCAGTGATGCAAAGACCATTGATGGCGGTAGTAGTACCTATTGCGGCTGACCAGCCAAGAAGGACGCAACTATATGCTCGAATGAGATACGTGTAGTGTCAAATCCACCAATGTATACATATGAATATACATGCAAGTATAGCAACATTAGCAACTCTTTTATTGTCCACCCACACTCGGCGCATATTTTACCCGACCAATTTTGGAGAAATGCTATACATATCCAACAGTAGCATTTGTTTATCTAGTCTCAACTCTAACCGCTCACTAATAAAGCAGCTTTATGATTAGAAAATCAACTCAATAATAAATAACAGGCTGTCAAAACTATTAAAATAATAAGTGCCTATTTCAGTAGTTGTTACGTCTAACGATCGTTTAGATAAAGTATAATGTGTTGGTAGCTTGTTCCTCTATGATTTGTATCTATTCCAATCTATGGCATAAATTAGGTACAAGACGCTTGTTCCGGGTGTTTCACATTGACCTTTGTTATACTGAAAAGAGGTATTGAATCATCTGTAAAACTGTAATCGGGTACTAGAGTGTAGCAACTGGAAAAGTATACCTATATCTTACCGATGCGGTAGTATTAGCCCAACGTTAAATTACGCATCGAAAACTAATCACTAGCGACTAACGTTTTTTAGGTTTTACCAGAGAACAAAAGAAGGCTCAAAGTCACCCAAAGGGCTATGGAGAGGGCTATGTTGGGACTGGAACTTCCACTTTGGAGTTTCTCTGCGCGATCGCATCAGAAATAAGGCTATCCGCAGCAGAACTAAGGTAACCTATATAGCCCTCCGAATCGCTAAACTCAAGTGGCAGTGGGCGGGACACATAGCACGTAAAACCGATGGCCGTTGGGGCGGAAAGGTTCTCGAGTGGCGGCTTGAAGTTTGTCACCGTTGCGAAGTCCAAAAACAATAGACTTGCGTGGCGCGGAGGTGCAACCTCGCATTTTTTCTGTGGCGGCGAATCGGTTAAATAAGTCCTCTAAGGTAAACGTCCACTGTTTCGGCATGTTAAGCCACTTATGAATTGGTAATTTTTTTGACACATTACTACACATGATATCACTTTGAAACATTTTGTGTGATGAATATTGATATCTTGCCTATTATTTAATGCAATTATAATATAGTTTTTGTTACAATATAACTTTTTTATTAATTTATTTGCAGACCTCGTATTTGAACCCCATTTCGTGATAAAATTTGGCTCTGCTCCTAAGTTTGTGAGTTTGTGACCCCTGTTTCGGCATACATTTTTTGAGTACCTTATAGTACGAGATACGTTTTAAAGAATGTACACCCTCATTTGTTCTTTTATATTGAACACGATTATAGATGAGGTAATTAACATGAATATTCACAAAATCCAAAACTTTTGTTCTTTTTCCGGGTTTTTTTTTATGAAATGTAAGATTAAATACCTTATCCAATAGTACAGGCTCACCTTTTTTGAAAACACACATATAGGTTACCTATCTATATTAACCAAAACCGTTTAAGTTAAATATCTAGGCAACCTTTTGGATGTGGCACGCATCTGTAAACGCTGTTCTGTTTAATAGGGTATAAACTTATCACAGAAAACCGTTGCTGGACATAGGTTTCCCCCAAAGAGTGACACAATAAATCTACCACCTACTTATTTTTGCTTCTGTGTTGATAACAGAGAAAAAACATATGTTTTGATTTTCTACTATTGTTTAACCTAAGACTATCCTAGCGATGATTGCTGAGAGGACGGGCTCTCCTTAAATTAATCACTGCTGTGGGCTACATAAGCCCAGCAGCAGTTAAACACGTGTATTTAATTAAAATCATTCACTAACATAACTAGTTGTTTTAAGTTTAAATTGTAACCAAGTTTAAATTTTATGAAATAAACGATGATTTAATTTAAGGAAAAATATGGCAATGTTTATGGGACTTCCACACTTTTAAAAGAGCAATCTTACTGTTTAATGGGGTATAAAGTAACCTTTCATTTAATTTAAAAAAAAAACGCAAAAATAACAAGGGTCCCGAGATTCAGGTCTCGTAGTCCTGGGGTTTACCCAGGTAACACTATTGCATTTTATCAATGTATACATGTTACTTCTTCCAGAATAGTATAATAACAAATGAGGTTCCACATTCCCCATACCTTATCTCCTACTAGGAGAAAGATAATCCCGTAAAAATAACAAGGGTCCCGGGATAGCAAGTCCCGTAGTCCTGGGATTTACCCACCACTATTGCAATTTATCAATATACTTATAAAAGTTCTTTGACACTCTTTGGGGGAGGCCTATGTCCAGCAGTGGACGTCTTTCAGATGCTATGATGATGATGAATATCATCATATACGTTACTTCTTCAAGAAGAATATCAAATAACAAATGAGGTTACACATTCCCCATACCTTATCTCCTACTAGAATTGATCTGTGTGTTTACCTACCACTATAGATTTCTCTGTCACGAACTTGGGGAAAAAGTATTAAAAGTAGTAGTCCCTTTCTTTGTGTTACTATTTCTTGGATATTCGCGCAATTAATGACGCAGATCACTTTTAAATTATGGTCAATAACCATTACCTATGCTATATGTAATAAATAAACATAAAAATAAATTACAGGAATCGAGCAAGAAACAAAATTGTGCTGCAAATAAATATGCGAATTCACCTTAAAATTGTACATTTAGGTCACGTTCAAACTCGTTTTATGAGAATTCTAGTGAACAAAACATATACCGAATTTAGCTCATAGAAAACGTCATTAAATGCATTATCTGTTATTTAGATTGGCATTCACAATTTCTTAAGTATTATTTTAATACAAAGATACAAGGATGTATCTAGAAAGTCCTTTGATTCGTTAGTAACACGAAATAGGGGCCACACGATAAATATAATGACCGCTAGTTCGTGAGTCACCTTATTGCAATTTCATGGGCTCCTATACATAAATATACAATTTTTCCATATTCAATCCATTGATAAGGAACTTAAAAAAAGCATTGTTAAAAGTTTTATTCAAATGGACTTGCCTTTCCCTTTCAATTTCCTTAAGAAGTCGGAGCGAACACCTTACGTTAACAAGCAGTACGCGCATACCACACAGCTGTTTTCGGCCGACTGACAGTTTCGAGCGTTGTGTTGCTATTAGTTTAGTCGTTAAAAATGTAGAATTTGATTTTTTGGAAAGAGATTTCAACAGAGATTTTTTACAAATGTATAATTTTGATAAAAAATATTTGAGTTGCTTATTATAAGCGTCAGAAATAAAACTAACGAAATGACGTACTAGCACGAACTTATGGCCCGTTACCTTATACGTATCTATTATGCCACGCTTTTGGATACGCGACGCGTGCGCCGGCGCAGCGCCCGCTCCGGAAGTCCCCTGAACACAACCTGGAGTGTCTATGTTTAGGCCTGTTTCCATACTTACTCCAGGAAAAATACGGTTTTGAAAAACATTCAAATCAAATCAAATCAATTATTTATTCTGCAAATAGGCCCCAAGGGCACTTTTACATGTCAAACGGTAATTTACAATAAAATAATAATAATCTTACACAATAATAATTTACTTAATAATGGTTAACAAACTAAATGTCACTAAGTTAATGAAAACAAAACAAAATTGAAAAATATGACCACTACATTCAATATAAGGTCTGTATCAGCATTAACAAGAAGTTAATGATATTAATTCAGTATTCCAGAGATGTAATATAAGGTCTCTGAGCGTCAAATACAATTAATAATTCCGTGTATGGCGGGAATAAGTTGACAAGTCGACAGGAAAACTGGAAGAATTTCGAACTCTATGTACAGATTACATAAAGTTTACTTTTCTTCCATTTTACATCTCGAGTTGTCAACTTATTCCCGCCGTGTACGGAATTATTGTAATGTTCGTAGAGATGTATACGGTCTAACAAAACGAAAAAAGGAACATTAATGTAATATTGTCAGAGATGTACAGGGTCAATAAATTTATTTATAATAGCGTTTTTTTTGTTGACTTCATTTCAAAATGTTTGTGATGATTCAAGAATCCGACAAACTTTCCACCCGGAAGTAATTATGTAGATTTAAATGAACCATGCATTGTTTTTTTTTTTGTATGATTTATCTTGAATATTATAGAGCAAATGTAAAAGAACCAAAATAAAGACGAAAATATTTATTAATATTTTTTCTGACTTCAGAAGCTAGTTAATTTATCATTTTTTTGATGTCAGAAATTTGTCGGATTCTGTCGCTGGGTAACTATTCAATTGATAAATATATCCGTTACACAGAAAAATTAAGCTATTATAAATTATTTCCAAAATTGTCATTTTTTCCATACAAATTGTCAGTTCATTGACTGGACTGGACTATCGCCCGTCAGTCAGCGTATCACGCCTTTCACGCCAACGCTCGCATCGCTTGTCCATAAAACTACTACTGCATCGAGTCATCGACGAAGACTCAATTAAAATAATCTTGAATGTTGTGATTGCAAATTTGAGCGTAATAAGAAAAACCAGGAACGTTGATTACATGACCCATGAAGTTTATTACGTGAAACGAAGCAGGACAATTTCAAACTTCTGCCAAAACAATTGACGGGACTAATGAAACGTTTAATTTACCCGCCACCTAGCGGGTCGACATTTGGCGCCACAACTTGACAGCTGTCAATAAAGTGCGTTCGAAATTCCACTAAAGTTTGATATTTATTTGTCTATGGTTTTTCAAGCAGAGATGCCACAGCCACAGTCCACGTTAAAACATACTTTTTCGTTTGCAATCTTAAGTCCCCGTAAATCCAGAATCATCAGACTTTTGGTAGCCAAAGCTGATACATTTCTATCCATAAATTGTGTTCTATCGGACAAAACATGACATTCATTTGTAGTTTGGACGACGAGGACTATAAAGTTTATTTTTAAATGTCTCAGTGCGTTCAACTCGGTGATTGAAGGCTGCAATGTGAGGCCTAGGTCGTGGGATCACTTCCAAACAATGATAGTAGGTACTGCACATCTAGCACACGACGGCCGCGACATACTCTCGGTTTTTATCGCACTACACCTCTTCTTCTAAGTGTTCTAATAAGAGAGAGACGGATAGTGCGAGAAAAATCGAGAGAGCTCGCGTACCGTCGCGTGCTAGCCGTGCTGTAGTCAGTTTCGTATGTATTATTAAAGGTCCCAACTCTCCTTCTCGGTCCTTGCTCCTGCAAGGCTATCCTAGACGGCGCGCGAGCTCTCTCGATTTTTCTCGCACTATCCGTCTCTCTCTTATTACAAAACTTAGAAAGAGAGGTTTATAGTACGAGAAAAATCGAGAGAGCTCGAGCGCCGTCTTGTGATAGCCGAGCTGAAACTATACACATACTATTTGCCCAGCGACGGCGAACTGGGGCAAATATTTTATTTGTAAGTTATTTTATTTTATATGTAGTTTAGTTTTAGATATAGTTATAATAAGTTTTGTGTATTTTTGTTAAATTAACATGTTCCTTTGTTTTTAATTAAATATTACACACACCGTAACTCCTCGCCCTCCTCGGCAAATATCTCATTCCATAGCCAGCGTATATAGGAAAATTAGAAAAGTTGAAAAACCCCCGACATTTTCATTTCAAAGTCCAATATTTCAAAAACGGCTAAGCCGATTTTCATGAAACATGGCTAAGAACACTCGGGCTCACATCGGCTTTCGAATAAAAACCGCATTCAAATCGGTCCATCCGTTTGGGAGCTATGATAGCACAGACAGATACACAGATACACATACACGTTAAACTTATAACACCCCTCTCTTTGCGTCGGGGTTTAAATAGTCACATTGTGTTCGCATACGTACACCGCACCGTAACACACATACGACATACTTTTTTTCCGGTAAATAGAACAACAACCCGCAAGCAGGTCTGTTTGCATGACTGGCGCTCTGTATGGCAACTATTTCGGGAATCTGTGGGTTGTTTACCTTTGCCAATGACGCTTCGCTCGTCCACCCGGGCGACATCTATCAACATCATCGAAATGCACGAAATGCTATTAAAATTGTGATAGCCAATTGGCCAATTAGCCAGTAGGTACACAGCTGCTTTGGATCTCGATTGGAGTCAATTTTGTACCTAGCGACCAGTCACAGCGGACATCTGTGGACCAGACGTGCGAATGGAGAACCTGACGTTAGTCCGAGACTAGGGACCCAATATTTTTCAACAACTTAAGATTCTGTACAGAAAAATCCAATTGCTGGTCCAGGATTGGAGAATGAGTTTGGTTGAGGGGCCTTTGACCCTGTTAAGGTTAGATTTTAGTTAGGACTCAACCCCACCCGGCTAGTGGAAAAACCACAGGCTAACCTTTAAGCTTTAGCCGCACAGAGGCCTTTCAAGCCTTGTCAGTTGTTGAAAATTGCAATACATTCCATTTATTTTAATTAAACTCAAACACTGTTCGTTTTTGCCTGCTGGGCGGCTAGAGGTGAACTCTACTTAAGGTCCAAAACACGGAGCCCTCAAGAGTAGTAAGCGAGGTCTAAAAGGTTACGACAATGGTCTAGATTTCGTTTAATGTCCACTTGGCACTTACCAACCCAATCTTGGGTTCCTCTCCTTCGTTTACCAATTAATTACCTTAACCAATAACGGCGTTGGCAGCTTGGCACAAGTTCAACTCGTAATTGACAGATAATTAACCTCAGTATCTTAATGAGTACATGACTTTTTAAATAAGGACCGTTTTAGAGCTCAGCGGCGCTACCACGAACTTCGAAAGTTGAAGTTCGTAATACATGCATCCCTGTCACTCAAGTAAGGGAGTGCGATAGAGATGGAAATACCCGAACTCGACTTTCGAAGTCGTGATAGCGCCGCAGCCACGATTTCGAGCCAGGGCGACAGCGGCAGCGTTGCGCCATATGGGTCATATGGGTGAGCGAGAGGCCGCGCTTTGGTTTCTCGCTCTCACATATGGCCGAGCCGTTATAAAGAGCTGAAAACATTATTAAAATATGAAAGAGATAGATTGAGTCTGAGAAATCTGAGCTCATATTAGTAACACTGAATGGTCAGACAATACATTATATCCTAGTGGACAACTAGTAGTGGTGAAGTATCCATTATATATCTGTCGCTATCGTACTCGCTTTCGCATCTATTCTATTCAGCCCGTATGAACACATATTTTTTAGAAACATCTGCCTATCTAGCTTGATCGCGTTTATATCGGACATAAAGCATTCGTACCTCTCACATTTAAATAATCAGGCTAGCTAGGCTGTAGTAAATGTATGAAAATCTCCACAAGTGTGTGTTCTATTCTATTCTAATGTTTACTTGCAGTCTTTTGAAGTAGGATCGAGTAATCGCCGCTAGACTGCATGTCTACAAAAATTCAACCGAAAAATCAAAAGTTACATCTTATTTGAAAGCTTGGATGTTTATTTATATAGCTGCACACGTGCTATAGACTAAACAATGTTATGGTTTGTTTGAAAACTTTATTTATATCAATTTCTAGCTGCAATTGTGCAATCGTGTTCGGCAACAATTAAAAATAAAGTTTTCAGACGAACTTTTTTTTTGCCGCCGACATCATACAATCTTGGTCACTATTTATTTAAAAAGTTATAATGTCTATAGCATGTATATTTAACGAACAAAGTATGAAGATTTAAATAATGTTTATGCTAGCCCACTAACGCCATCTCATGACGAGTAGAAATAATAACATCTGCTGTCAAAAATACCTCATATACCTAATGAAATGGTCGTTATAAGTTCGCGTTGGCCGCGTATATACCACATTTGACAGGCAATCCCTTCCTTCCCGATCTTTATAGTAATGTTCTATTAAAGGTAGTGTGCTGTCCTAGTGTCAAAAATTCATTTTTGGTACAATTAAGCTTTAATTGCCGCGACTGTACTTTTCTGTATACCGTCATCAACTACACATTGAGACGATTCTAACGAGCCTATACTCAACGGGGTGACGTCGGTTAATTTTAAGTACTTAATTCCCATGGTCTCCATCACCAGATCAGCTCGATGGTACCATAGTATTGAATTGTCATCCAAACATTCCAAACTATACCTTTACCCAAAATTTTAGCTCAGCCGGTTGGAGATATCTGCTTCAAAATTTAATTGCAAGATTCCAACCGAACAAACATTTATACATAGAGGTATACATACATTGCAAGTTAAAGAAAATTTATAAAAAAGATGGTATGCTCCTTTAGTTCCAATACAACACACGAGATGGCGTTACAAACTTCTAGTAAAACTCGTATTATAACAAAACGGTTTTGAGTGATCTCGCTCGGCTAAAGCATGTCATTAACGTGTCGATCTATGTGGGACAGAAACAAATATGTAGGCCGCGTATTCTCGTAACAGGTGACTCCCACGTCGGTTAAATTTCAAATGTAGAATCGATAGTATTTCAAAATTTACGAGACTAGGTCCTACAAAGTTTCTTCTGGTGAGTCAGTGGTCAGAACTCATTCAGAGTTTTAGGTTTCGGTACTAGTGCTATTCGCGTTTGGGTATGGGTTCGAATGGCGACCACGTACCGGAAGGCGCACCGTGGGTAGACAAGGAATCAGAATCAGAACTAAACATTCATTCGTGACACACTAATACAAGACAAAAACATAAGAAAAATTAAATCTTTGCCGTGTCACGAAATGGGCCCAATTCAGTATGATGCTGGCTTTTCAGCCAGCGCTGGTCTTTCGCTGGGTCCATCCAGAGAGCACAGGGTCAATAACATATAACACAGAATAATGACAAAAGAAAGGAAAAAACATGTATATGTTTTATATCCTTTCTTTTGTTATTGTTATTATTATTATTATGTATGTATAGGTACGCATTTGACCACTATATATCTCACCTGATGGTAAGTGATGAGGAGTTATATATATGTATATATTAGGTGGACTGATGACCTGGTAAAGGTCGGGGGAGTCCGCTGGATGCGGGTGGCGCAGGGCCGATGTCCAGCAGTCGACTTCTTTCGGCTGATATGATGATGATTTGTGTTATTGGATACCTGTTGCAAACAAGCGTGCCTACGACCCGCCTAATGGTAAGCGGTCACGGTAGCCTATGGCCGCTTGCGTTAGCAAATGAGTCATGGGCGCGCCGACCCATTCTCGAATGGCTCCTCTACATGGTGGCCCATCCTAATGGCCCACTAGGATGGGCCAGCGTGTAGAGAGGGTAGTGATGTCAGATGGCTAAT
The DNA here is from genome assembly GCA_947049275.1 of Epinotia bilunana. Lineage (NCBI taxonomy): Eukaryota > Metazoa > Arthropoda > Insecta > Lepidoptera > Tortricidae > Epinotia > Epinotia bilunana. Next base: position 2,300,653 of record OX346279.1, on the reverse strand, counting down.
GGCGCGGCGATGTCTTTCTCCGTCTAACGCATAGTTGCGTCCTGTACGATGGGTCGTGATGGCCCACTGTATAGAGCAGGCTTAAGTTATTTTAATGTTTTTTTTTCTTATTACAGGTACAAACAGGCAGAAGCAAACTAGAATTCCTCAGTATCGCATAGACACAAATAAATGGAATGAGTGTATGAAAAGAGGAGTTCTGTAAATCGTGCGCGAGAAGCTCGACGGTGGCTGAAGAGAGACAGAAGATGTCGCTAGTCGCGCCACGGCGGGTCCAATTGGACTGGGCACCTTCTATCATACCTTGGTAAGTTGTCATTATTATAAGTATAACACACACCAGCCCCGCTATTATGTAACTTGTCGAACGAGCGAGCGGAGCGAACGAAGTTCTATGTTCGTTCACTTAAAAAAAAATACTAATTACTGATGTTGACAATTTTGTATTTAGAACAAGACTATTTCAACAATAGTCGCGATTTGAGTAAAGTATTTATAAACATGGCCTTTTCATTTCAAAGCGTGTGCGGGTCGTGGCTAGACAATGGTAATGTTGTATCGATGGGTCTTAAGATAAGATCTGTTCTAGAAAAATAATCCGTACCTATAAACCTATAATATATCGCTGAACTGATAATGGAAACAATGTTATGAACGTGAAAAGGAGTTTACCGATGACTTGCGTATACTTGTGTACAGTCAAATCTGAACCGTAAAACCTCGCAACTTTAGTCCTATAGCCCAACTATAGTGGTCAATGGTGAAATAAGGGTCACGAATGGTCGGTTAAGGGGATGCCTTGATTCGAGTCGAACACGCCCCTAGACGAAGACACGCTTAATGCCTTCCGCGCACGAGAAAAAGAGATGGAACACTCTTCGGGAATGGCTTTTTTGGTCAAATTTCGATAAATACCTAACTTAGAGAAGTTTTAGATGAGATAAAATACTATAGTATTAACTTGATTGTGTCGTAAAATAATGTATCGTTTGAGTAGGCTGAGTAAAAAAAGGAAAATACAGACCCAACTTTGGAATTTTTTTCTATCGAGGAAATTTTAAGCAATCATGTATCGGTAAAATCAGGAAAACAATCATATAATGAAGGATCATATATCTGAAAATCAGACCTGATTGTTTCTTAATCTAGTCGTTTCAAAGCACGCGATAATTTCTAATGCACCGCCTTAACTGTCAAGTTAACTGTGTTGGCGTTTGTATGTAGTCAACAGCAAAAGTAGATTATCATTTTAGTACCTTGTCACTTTAGCTACTTTGACGCATCCCAAGTGTCGCAGTATTGTTACGTTAAGTGCGACGAAGTACTAAAATGATCATCTATATTTGCTGTTGACTGTACCAATATAGTTTGGTGGTTTTACAGAATCGTATTCAAACTATAAAATGACCGTATTATCTAATATTATTGCACGCCTCTCGTAAATACAGCAGGTACAAAAGAAACACAAACGGCAGTTCTTTTTCATATTTTTATTTTTCCTAAACATATTTTTCAAATCATAGAAAATCTTTACTATAAGATAAATAACGTTGTAGTCGTTTATTTACAAACAAAATACGTAAATAACTGTGCCAAATAAGTATTATCTGCGCCAAGTCTACTACGTTGTCTTTCGTCGTTTGTCGACAATCACATGGCCAATCTAAAATCTCTAAATCCATACAAAATATCTGAAACTGTCAAACTCGATCTTTGCTTTGAGATTCAATTTATCATATACTAGCTGCCCGCGCGGCTTCGCCCCTGTATTGCAAAGAACGCAGGCAAACCCCCGGAATAGAACATAGCCTATATCCATCCGGAAAGTCCATTCTACATGCAGATGAAAGAATCTTTGAAATCGAATGAGTAGTTCCGGAGATTACTAAAAACATACAAACTTATAAAGCTCTTAACTTTTCCTCTTTATAATAGTACTAGCTGCGCGGCCCGGCTTCGCACGGTTAGTTTTCCGTTTTCCCGCGGTAAAAAGTAGCGTTCATCAGCGATAATGTCGGCTTCTAATAGTAAAATATTTTTTCGAATCGGTCCAGGGGGCCGATTTTTGACTTTCGAGCGCTCGAAAATTAAATAAAAGTAAATGCTACTGTAGTGTCATAATCATAGGCACTTACTTTCTACCGATAGAATTGAATACGAGTGGTCAATACCGCACATTTTTAAATTTTCTATCGTCATTTCAAAATAGCATTTCATAATTTTTTACAGTTTTCGAGTGAAAGAGTCGAGCGCTCGAAAGTCAAAAATCGGTCCCCAGTAGTTTCGGAGCCTATTCAATACAAACAAATCTTTCCTCTTTATAATATTAGTGTAGATAGATATGTTCTCCAGCCCCTTTCTGAATCCATACTAATATTATAAATGGTAAAAGTGTATGTGTGTGTTTGTTTGTCCGTCTTTCACGGCAAAACGGAGCGACGAGTTGACGTGTTTTTTTAAGTGGAGATAGTAGAAGGGATGGAAAGTGACATAGGCAACTTTTTGTCTCTTTCTTACCCCCCACTTCCCTAAAATGGGGGGTGAAAGTTTGTATGGAGCTACGATATAAACGACTTCCACGCGGACGGAGTCGCGGGCAGAAGCTAGTTCTAGATATACAATTTATATGCCCTACTCGCTACTAGATGTCGCTTATTGCAGACGTTCCTTTTTAACCTCAATCTCCTCTTCCTCACTGTCAACCTCATCAGCTTCGTCATCAATATCGTCATCGTCCTGGTCGCTAGACTCGCCACCGTAAAACTTAAACTCCTCAGTCAACATATCTATAACAAAGTCACTCTTTCTATAATCCTGTTCTATATCTTTCACTCGCCGACACACCATTTTGAATTCATCTACCGACATCCCGATCTTTGCTTGCACGGCATTGTTAATATTATTTACAGTGAATTGCATGTCTTCACTTTTCACGTAGCCCTTTATGTCTTCCCAAGCTATTTCAACGGGGCTCAAGTCCGGATGGCAAATTGGTATCCTTAATAGAGTGTGGTTGCGTTCAATTAACAATTTATCTATTAGAAACTGTTTATTTTGCGCTTTATATGCTTTAATAAGATTGTGTAACTGCGGTTTTAACCAGTCCTGGTCAAACTTAATGTTTTTTGCTGTCAACCAATTAGTTATATCAGTTCTGCTTGAATAAGAGTTAGGTGTCGCATCGGATTCCCTATTATGGTACTTCGCACTGCTGATGACTACAACTGAATTCTCTGATAGATTCGGGAGCAAATGCTCTTTTATCCATTTTTGATAGTTTAGATAAAAATGTTCATCATAATCCGCTTTTGATGTGCCAAATACATATGTAACACCGGGAATGTATGACTCTGTGCTAGCGGTGAAAACTCCCATATACGTTTTCACAACACTTCTTTTTGGCAGTATGAGTGAAGCGCAATGGTTCAGTTCTAAAAACGCATGGTGTGTGTATACAATGTTTCTGCCTTCTTGCCTGTATTTCCTGAGATTCTGTAAATATTCTATTCTTTGGTAGCGTATCTCCGATTTCTCCAAAAGCAGTCTTTTCCCACCTTCTACTCTCATGAATCTGAAACCTAAAAATTATTTTATATGAATTCTATGGAGGTAATGAACTAATGAATATATTAAATATTGATTATTATTAAATATAATTTCCATGATGTTGAAATACAATATAACGCTATGCCAAAGAAAATATCGTGCAACATTAATTGAACAAGAGGATTTTTTTCCAAGACAAATTAAATTAAAATTTATTTATTTCAGGTCAGCAACCCATATTTTTACATTAATAACAACATTGAATGATAAAAAAAATACAAATATATAATCTAAATATATAGATTTTGAACAAATAATTACAAATTTACATTTATATAGCAGCTAAATACTTTTGAAATATGAGTGAAAATGAGATCCACATCTATTGATATATGAGGTTCTCGGGATGATTTCAACGAATTTTAACCGTGTGTGTTCCTGAGTAAAAAATGTCATTTTTGCTTGACCAGTAATGTATAAAAAATGAGCCAGACCCTGCTTACTTTAATCATGTTTCACTCCTTAGGGCCTCAACATTATTTGGAATCCTCCCAAGCAGCTGGTATTAGGACAAGCATTTCATACACACACACCTAACTCTTTAAGAGTGGTCCTCCGCAAGCTCCGGACGGATCCTTTATAATTCATGGTGTCAGCCAGCTTCCTCGTCAGACGTTCCATGGTCAGCATCTCATTCTCTGTCACATGGTAGTTGTGTATCAAGCGCTTTATCTGCCCTTGCTCCAGGGGGCTGAAGTTAGTCAATAAGGGGGTTGTTCTAGGTCTCTTTTTCCCTGAAAAAAAGCTTGGGTCATTTATAGGTCTGTCCAGCACTCTCTCATAGCATTGGTACTAGATTATGGCGGCCTTCAGACTCGGCTAGATTCAGTTCACTAATTACATTAAGCCAGGTCTAAAGACTGCTTCAATTCCGTCCATAGCAAACAAAGAAGTGAATATATTGTATACCCAGCTCATCAACCATGTGCATAGAGAGAATTCACAGGAGTTACTGGCCACATCGCTAGCCAAACTATGTGAAAAAAGATACACATTTGGCTGACATGAGTGGCAGGAAAGGATGCCTTTGCCCAGTGATATGCCGTTAAAAAATTATGTGTGGCAAAATACTAATATTATATAGTCTGTGAGATTGTATCTTTGTAAGTTTATAAGTTATTTTAATGTGTTATCTCCGGAACAACTTGTTAGACTTCAAAAATTCTATCACCTGCATGTAGAATGGACTTTCTGGATAGTCTATGCTATATTTTATCCCGGGGTTTGCCTGCGTTCTTTGCAATACGCGGGCGAAGCCACCAGGTTTAAACTGCTGACAGTTAGTTAGTTAGCTTTAAATAAATGAAATACCTGGAGTAACGAAGTCTTTGGCAGAATTGTTGTTTTTCCTGGCCTCACTGAGAATTCTTTGGACAGTAGAGAAGGATGCCTTCGTCGCCTCGGCTGTTTTTTGTTCCAAGCTTTTATTCGTAACTTTTAATTTATGTGCCTCAGCCTCAGATTTCATGAAGTTGTACACATGGAATATCATCTGCCTGGCTTGCTTTTTGTACGTAACTCCTCTTCGGTTTTGAGACATTTTGTTTTTTTAAAGAACACGATATCATATCGGTAATTCACATAAACTAACCAAATATCTACAAAACAAACTTGGATGGATTATCTTTTCTATATTCTATGGTTAATGTGCACACTAATAACAAGCTTATTTATTCAATTCACTAATAAAGTCTATTTTCGCTTGCACATTTCGCAGCCAATTTGTTCAACTAAGCTTCTAGTCTAGCGGCACAAATGACGGCTGGGCTGGATTGTAGGTGCACACTGCAGTTATTTACACAGGTTACAGTGGCGCCACTGTCTAAGGTACAAGCGAAATTGGTAGGTCGCTATGTTAGTTCCAACTTTCGCCACTTGTATTATAAAATTGTTAGGGGCCGTTGCTGTGAAGTGAGGGACAAAACGCGCTTTTCTTCATTCTTGGCACGATTACGCCATTTTGTTTTCTTTATCAGTCATTTGTTGTTAATTGAAGGACGTAGCCCGACGTTTGCGACGTTTTAAGAAATAATACACTGGCGTGCAAAATATCGTTTTATCTTTGCAAAAATAAAATGTCGAAGGGTCGGTTTGTTATTAAAAAACAAGCAAGGAAGATAGTTTATAACGTATACACGTATATTAAGCAGGAAGCTGAAGAGAGTGATTCAAAAACAAATGGATTCGTACATTATGTGCACTCGCGGACTGCAAAGGCGACTAACGTTTCGCTGGCGACTGTAAGAAGAATTGTGAAAGATGTTCTAAACGGCCATGACAGTGAAACTGCTTTTGACACGACAGGAAAAAGAAAAATGCATCCGAAAAGGGTGACAAACGTCAGCAATCTAGATCAAGGTCGCTTAAAAAGATGTATACATAATTTTCATGTAACAGAGAATGAGTCACTCACATTGGAAAAACTTATGAACAAAATAACTAAAGAAATCAAGTTTCATGGGTCAGAGAGAAGTTTGAGAAGAATTTTACACGAATTGGGATTTAGATGGAAAAAGACTGTCCGGGGCAAAAGGATTTTGATTGAAAAATCAACTATACGATCACAAAGGATAGCCTATTTACAGAAACTTAAGGAGTTTAGAGAAGAGGGAAGAAAAATAATTTATATAGGTGATGCGTTTTTAGCGAATAACGCTACAAGCTGGGCGAGAAAACCCATTAACAAAAGTCCAGGCGTCGTCGCTTTGAACGCCGGCTCACAAACTGACTTTGTCCCAAAGTCTCTATTAGTGTATGAATCCTTGAGTACTGATTATCGCGACAGTTCTCACTTTAAGATATGTGAGAAGTGGCTGCGCACTCAAGTGGTGCCTAATATTCCCGATAAGTGTGTGGTCGTTATAGGGAATGCTTGTTATAATAACAAAGAACACGTTGAAGCTCCTGCGTCATGTGCCATGAAAGCAGACATGCAAAAATGGTTAAAAGAACGAGCAATTCCATTTGAGGAGAACTGGCTGAAACCTCAACTATACGATCTGGTCAAATCACACATAGAACGGACCAAGGAGTGCGTCATTGATAAGATTCTAGCTCAATACAACCACGTTGTCTTAAGACTACCTAGTTGTCATCCTGATTTGAGCCCAGTAGAGTTAACGTGGGACGGACTTAAGGAATTAGTTGGAAACAAGAACTTGTATTGGGATACTAACAACGTTGCAAAAGCGTTAGAACACAAGATTGAATCAATGGCCGCGGAATATAGAACAATATGCACACAAGTTAAAGAAATAGAAGAAGAATATAGGAAAAGTGATATTGTAATTGATACGCTGACCGAAAAGTTCAAGTTCTACGTTAATGATGACTCTAGTGATTCAGATGCAGACGAAGATGACGACGACGAGGACGATGATGAAGAAGAAGATGATGACGACGAATGTTATGATAATGATAGTGCGAGTACTAGTATTCTTTGAAACTGCATCTCTAATGCCGAAACAGTGATAAATATACTACTGCATAAACAGCCTTCGCAATAAAATTCGCTAATTAAGCTTGCATCCTACTCATCCACAAATTAGATGTTTATTATGGATAAACACATTAAAACCAAAGTATTAAACAGAAACTTTAGTTTTATATACATACTTAAATCTGCGCCTGCAAATATTCTGACTGCCGAGCTTTACTATGATTACCTAATTTATTATTATGGAGCCTAATTGGTAAGAAAAAAACAAATTATGCGGTACCTTTCGAGATATTTAAATTAAGATGAATTTACTTGATTAATTTCTTTTATTTCTCTTTAGCCTCTCACTAATTCCCATTATATTTTCGCTTTTCTTTAAACCATGGTTGTTCATCAAATGTTATTGTTCAAATGTATTAGACAAATATACACGCATTCGATGTCATGTAATTTACCTACCACACACGTAATTTAACAAAATCACCACTTTTGTATTGAGTCAGGTCAATTACACCTAAATTGAGGCATGCTTCTGGGTCTTCTGACTCCAACAATAAGATTCCGTCATATTACATAATATTTAAAAATACCTAGTGTTATTGTTTAGCCACGTGCCATAAACGCTTCTAAAGAAAGAAAGATACATTTATTCACAAACACACAGGACACACGTGTTAAACAATAAAATAATCAAAAAACAGGAAACAGATAAAACCTGAAACAAGTGTGTCTCTGCGGCAGTGAACCGGACACTGGCTCAGCATTATGCTGAGGTGTAAGACACCTGCAGCGCTGATTTTCAGCCAGCACCGTCAGTGACTCACGGAAACGTCATACAAATGTAATAATAATAAATAAACTACCTACAGTAGTTATTGGGACAGGCGAAAGAGAAATAAAGAGTGAGATAATACATGTACACACTACCTAGATGCAGCTTCAATAAAATATTTATATTTACAGTACACATTAAAAACAAAAACTAGATAAGAAATGAGAAATTGGCATATTTATTGCTGTCACAGTGCTGGGGATTAGGATTTCTAAATGAAAAAGCCATGTTTAATAAATACTTCACTCGAATAGTGACTCTACTGTTATAGCAGCGAGGTTCAAATGAAAAATAAAGGTATATTCATATTAACAACTTTTTATTAGAAGTTGCAGCATACCTATACGTACCGCGGCGAATCTTGATCCCTATGACAGCTGTCATCTCAGTTTTTAAGCTTTTAAATTGAACGGAGATGACAGCTGTCATAGGGATAAAGATTCGTCGCGATACGTATAGTACAATTTAAACAATTAACAATGAAAGACAATGGCGTTGTGTTCTCTTTCTGCCTAGTTCAGAGTAGCGAATTCGTTCTAGAAAAATGATTCGTACTATATCTATGTAACTACATAAAACATGGGATGGGATTTAGGGTTTATCATCAAATTTTCGACACTCACTTCGTCGAATTTCACTTCAAAGTCAACGTTTCATGTATTTTCATTTCGTCGACAATTCAGTTCGTGGAATGGTCATTACAAGTAATTTTACATCTTGTATTTTTACTTGTCTGATGATTCATGAAATAGTTGAATTATGTCATGAAAAAGGTTTTGTGATTGATTGTTTCAAGTATTGTTAATTAATAAACATACAAATTATCACAAGGATTATTATTTAAAATTAAAATAGTTGGCATACACAGTTATCTATGGCAATTATTTTAACCTAACCTAACCGCCAGCCTGTCGACGTCACCCCGCTTGGCGGGGTGCCTATTTCCGCTCTGAGGGACACAAGTGAACCTAACCTAACCTAATTATAATACAATTGTTACAGTTGTTTGTTTTTTTACAGCGGAGGGCTTCGCCCCCCCGAGCCTCCTCTTTCTGGCTGCCCTAATCTAGTAAAACCCCTGTAATCAGTTGTTGTTTGTTTTTGTAATTTAATAACATTTCGAACAAATGAAATTCGTTATTCTGCCATTTAAAATTCATACAAAATGAGTCATTTGCTAAATAATATTCCCGGAACAGTTATTCTTTGAAATAATAAAAATTGGAATGATCTGGTCATGAAATAAAATTACACCAAACAATCATTTATGAACTGAATGTTACTTGAAACGCGACAAAACAAGGGACACCCGGGATTTAGGTTTATCGCTTATTATGTCCCGCAGTTTATGGTCATCTTCTAGGCTACAGCCAGAAACAGAATATAGCTTTGTTATTTTTTCAGTTATCACGCTTAAACGGCTCAACCGATTTGGATGAAATTTTGCACTAAGAAGTTTATAGATTGGATTAAAATATAGGATAGTTTTTATGCAGGGTCCTCCCAGACGAAGTCGCGCGCGGAAGCTAGTTTCTAGTTTTTTTTGCGTTTATTTAGATGAGCAGTTATTGATATCCAAATTACCAAAATAAAGGCAGCGAAACATCATTTATCGGCGATATTGAAATGATTGAACACTGGACAAACAAGTTCGGTTTCAAAAGTACGTGTTTTAATTATACACATTGAAAGCATTAGCTAGTAACTAGTAAAAGTACTGAATTCATCCGAAAAAATTGCGGTAGGACCTGAGCGTTAATAGTGTTTAATACACATAATACAAATGACCACTGCATTTACTAATAACTACGTTATGAGTACCTACTGCGGAACTTATTGAATGAGGTTTTGTTCAAAAACAACTTTGCTAACTATAAGCATGGCCACAAAGACAGAATGCATAAATAAAATACGATTTTTAGATTTTAACCAACTAATTTCCATCCATGCAAAGGGTCTACCTGACTTACGCACGAGAGTTCGTATTCACCGCAGAGCCCTTTCAATGTAGTGATGTGGCTTTCGTTCGCTTGAAAAAAGCTAAACGATAAACATTTGCATCACGAAAGCTAAAGGGCAGATAAAAGTAACGATTATGATTTTCCCTCATTCAAATTCTCAAACATAAATAACCGATAATGTACTCTTTAATGTCAAAAGGAACCCTAATTTATACCAAGGAGTTCGTCGACCCCCTTGCTGCGGCCCACGGCTAACTTCAATGCAGCAAAATTAAAAAAAAACTCGCCGTCAGCTGAGCGAACGCAGCTCTATTCGTTCGGAACAGAACTGTCATGGCATCGCGATCGATGGCTAACCCGTAGCTAGGAAAAATCGGGAAAATTGCAAATATGCCGCGCTAAATGTCACGGAATGTTATAAACGCTATGCGGCATCATTAGCGGTAGCACTGCGCTTGGTTTAGTGATATAGCTTAGCTTGTTCAGTGGCTTTTCAGTGTTTTTTCAGGGATTCTAATTTTATTCTCGTCTAACGAGAACCTAGTTGCACTTTTTCTGGGTGAGTTTTCGACTTATTTATACTTTAGCTAGCTCGAAACAGTTTTTACTTGTTACATATTTATTAAAAGCTGTGTATTGGTAGTTATATTCAAATTATAATAGTTCGTATTCCTTTATAATCGATTGGTGGGTGGGCTAGGAGATTTCATAGCTATCCCGCTCGAGTATAACCCGACCGCGGCGAAGATGACGTAACAATGCGGCGTTTCGTTACTACAGAGAGCAATTTAAATCGGCCGGTTAACTGTTTCTGTCCCACTTTTTATCTTTGCCGATAATTTCAGTTGAAATTACGACAATAAATTATTTTTCTTAATACAATAATATGTTTAGCTACCACCATCATGAATAATTTATTTACGCACATTTTATAGTTATTTTCTACAATTGACTCCGTTGGAAAACGTACAAAAAGTACCCATAAATCGATAATTACTTTTTTGCGATTATTAAAAAAATGTAAAAGCAAGGTGTATTTTTCTTATCAAAGCAGCATTTGGGATTTTATTGCGAAAAGGTGTTTTATGATAGGTACTGCAAAGGTCAAAAGAAGGTTTCTCAGTACTATGCATTTACCTTTGTAAATGCCACAGAACAATCCGCAAAAGGTCAATATATTATTCCCGTGTCCTGATCATATTTCCTCCCATGAAGAGGCATATTTTTTTCGCTTTGCTTCTTTATCGGAAATAATAAAAATAAAATAGTCTTATAAGATTCTTATTGGTAGGTATGGTGAAAGTCATTATAGTAATAACTTATCTATTACTCGAATTCGGTTCAATCAAATGATTATTTTTATCATGCAGCACGTCTATCATGGGACGGCCTATACCTCTTGTTCTAGGTGTTCTAATAAGAGAGAGACGGATACTGCGAGAAAAATCGAGAGAGCTCGCGCGCCGTCGCGTGCTAGCCGTGCAGGTGTATTATTAGGTCAAATTTTGATTTTACATTATGTTTATAGTTCACCATAATAAAAATGTAATCTTCAGATTTCCAGCAAAATTTATTAAAAATATATAAGTGTATTGTTATTAAATTAGAACCAAGATGGAGTCACAGGATAAAATATAGCTTATATCCATCCTGAAGATCCATTCTATTGGTGAAAGATTTTTCTGCTGGAGATCACCCCCTACATATGTACAATGTTACATAGCGGTTGCTTTGAGATTGTACTGACAGACTTGCTCTCTATAATATTAATATCCTACTAATATTATAAATGCGAAAGTTTAGATGTTTGTTACTCAATCACGCTTAAACGGCTGAACCGATTTGAATGAAATTTTGCACGAAGATAGTTTATAGCCTGGGTTAAAATATAGGATAGTTTTTAACCCGAGTCCACGCAGACGAAGTCGCGGGTGGAAGCTAGTAGATAAATAAAATAAAAATAGGGGATTCAACTTCAATTTCTATTTCAAAGCCTTTTATTACCGAACATTCAGTTAATGATATTTTTATACAATATTCGTTTATTTGTTTGCAACAACCGTTGGCTTGAGTGTCCTTTTGACACAAAGGCCTCCTCCATTGCCTTCCATGCCTCCCTGTCTCCGGCTAGTCGTGTCCATAGTGGGCCAGCAGTTTTCTTCAAATCATCTGACCATCTTTTGTATTGTCTGCCTCTTTTTCTTTTCGTGTTGTAGCGCGGGGTCCACTCTGTCAGTATGTTTGACCACTTTTGCTTTCCTTTGAGCATGTGGGGCCGCCCACTTCCATTTTGGAGTTTTTGATTTAAAACACAGTTTTCGATTTGAAAAATAGGGAATAACCTAACACAAATCAGACTAGCCCCATAGTATATTAGTATAGTAGTTTATATATATATTAAATTGTATGACGTTTCCGTGAGTCACCGACGGTGCTGGCTGAAAATCAGCGCTGCAGGTGTATGACACCTCAGCATAATGCTGAGCCAGTGTCCGGTTCACTGCCGCAGAGACACACTTGTTTCATGTTTCATGTGCTTTTCTTGTTTATTTTATTATTTAATAACCATGTGTGTCCTGTGTGTTTGTGAATAAATGTATCTTTCTTTCTTTCTTTCTTTCTTCCATAGTAAGCTCAACCAAAATGGTGTGTATTATGGATAAGTACTAGACAATGGTAAATTTAATATACATAGAAAACATCGAAGACTTAGAATCAAATCTGCCCTCAGTTTGGCGAAACAGGGAATGTATACTTACTTATTTTGAGAATATTTGCCCTATTCGTTTTTACTTTGTATAATCTACTATAGTCCAGTCAATAAACTGGCAACTTGTATGGAAAAAATGTCAATTTTAGCTTATTTTTTAAGCGTAACAGATATATTATCAATTAAATAGTTAATAAATATCTTGTCTTTATTTTGGTTCATTTAAATTTGCTCTAAAACATTCAAGATAAATCATACAAAAAAGACAATGCATGTTTCATTTCAATCTACATAATGATTTCCGGGTGGAAAGTTTGTCGAATTCTTGAATAAAGCATCTTAGAATAATATTTTTAAATGAAATCAACAAAAAAAAACGATACTATAAATTAATGTTTTTCACAACCGGATTTTTCCTGGAGTACTACCTGTCCACGCGTCTTCGCCCGCTTATTGTAATTTGTAAAATGCAGGCAAACCTGCGGGATAAAATAAAATACCTATAACCATCCAGAAAGTCCATTCTACACGCAAGTGAAAGAATGTAAAAAAAAAACCATGATTGAAACCCAAAATTCCCGATTGTATCTATCTTGGAAAATTTAGAATGTAGTGTTAATGTAAACAAACATTACACATATTATGTCAATAATTAATTTATTATCATAATACAGATAGCGAAGGGCAAAATGTTAGCAGATAAGCAGTATTCGATTCTAAAAGGGCATAAAAAGCTAGGTTCTAGCTGTATTTTCAATTTGGATTATAGAAAGTCTCTCAACCATGTCAGATCTAGTTATAGTTAATATCTGTGCGATACACAGTGTGCTAATTAGACTGGAGATAATGAATGGCTGACTGGGTGGGTAGAGATAGTTAAAATGGGAACTAAGCTGGAGCTGTCTTCTAGCAGAGACTAGTGTGTGTGGCTCTGTGAGATGTAGACAGCGTAAGTCAGTTTTCAACCCCCGACGCAAAGAGAGGGGTGTTGTAAGTTTAACGTGTCTGTGTATCTGTCTGTGGTATCGTAGCTCCGAAACGGATGGACCGATTTGAATGCGGTCTTTTTTATTCGAAAGCTGATGCGATCCCGAGTGCTCTTAGCCATGTCCAAAATCTGTTCAGCCGTTTTTGAGATATCGGACTTTGAAATGAAAATGTCGGGGATTTTTCAACTATTCTAATTTGAAAAAAAAGAAAAACAATAAAAATCCATATAATTATCGAACCTTTACGTCTAGCACAACTTGCTGACAAGTCGGTTTGCGCGCGACTGAGGATCTTCTTTCTCACTCGCACCGTGCAAATTAGAAAGAGGAGGGTAGATCTTTCTCGACTCGCGTCGCGGCGCGGCGTCAGTTGTGCTAGCCCCGCTGCTCGCACAAATTCACGAGAATCGGTTGGGCAATGCGACCTGCAGAGGAGAACAGCCGGCTATCCGGTTCCGGTTCCGGACACACGAAAGAATGCCAAGCTGATATGGAGAACTTCGTTCGGTTTGCTCCCTCATTCAATAAATAGGCAATGGTTTGTGTTTTTCTAAGTATATATAAGTACTATCGACAACACAGCTAACTGACCATCGGTGCACCTTAAGTGCATTGTAATAAGGTTCTATATAAACACAGGATGGTCAGTTAACAGTGTTGTCGTTTGTACAATGCTATTAAAAAAATGTAATTCATAAGTCATAAGTATTTTATTAGTAAAGCCAATTTACACGTTATAATTGTAGAACATATTCACATATGTCGTAAAAAAATTAAAATACACATCGATATGACATAACACAGATCGTGACATTATTAATTATTATTAATCATGCCAGAAGCGTTGTGGGCTACAATTACCACTAAGTGGGTCCCAGAGAACCGAATACGGCGTCTCGGTAGACCACGCAGGAGATGGCTTGACGTCTTTGACCAAGACTGGTGGGAGTCTGCCCAGGACAGGGATATGTAGAAGAAAAAGAGGGAGGCCTTTGCCCAGCAGTGGGACACTTAAGGCTCTTAATGATAGTGTATCCCTCGCTTTATATTATATTTGTTTTAAAGGGCCTCTGCGCTGTTGGCTTCGGCCCCACGCATGCCTTCCAAAAGTCCGGGACCCCATGGTCCTGAGATATGGAAAAACATACAAATAATAATGATATAAACAGTTTTTTCGGTGTGCTAATTGACGTACTTTTGCACATAGGCACTGGCCAGTATTTATAAAATTTCGTGTTCATGCCTACGGAAGTAAAAACGACGGTTATTGATTGAGAAATAGGCACAAATTACAGTAGAATGACAGCGAGTCTTGTTTAGAGGTTGGTGACGCAAGGATAAGGTGGTCAAGTCACGTGACAGCTTTTGATACAGCGGCAAATTTGAAACCAGCTTCCGCCCGCGACTTCGTCTTCGTGGGCCCGGGATAAAAGCTATTTCTATAAACTATCTTCGTGCAAAATTTTATCCAACTCGATTGAGCTGTGAATCTTAACAAACATCAAACTTTTGCATTTATAATTTTAGTAGGAAATAGTAATATAATTTTTCTTATAAAACTAAGATCAATTTTTTTTAATAGGTGCCTATTTTTTTGGTGTTTCTTAAAGGCAGCGGCCTATCTGGGATTTTGGTTTGAAGCGAGGCTTGACTACATTTGCTGTGTGGTTTAAGAATTTAGTGCGGATTAAGATGCTTTCGGAGGGGCGGCGATTTGAGCTTGGCAATTTTTCTAAGAAACTTTTATAAATTTTAAACCCTATATTGTCTCCTGGCTAAAGGGAAATAACAAGACCCTGAAGAACTCTACGGCGGCTACCATCAGCGCTCATGCGGGGGACTCCAGGATCTCATACTGAACGTACTGGAGCCCCCTCGCGCTTCGCTACAATATCGCTAGTCCTGAGGTGAAAAAACGATTCTCGTCACCTTCCCTGGGGCTTTTAAGATGTCCTGAGCATTCACATGTATGCCGGGTGTACACACTCGTCGAGACACCCCGAGACAGACCGAGAACGAGTGTGTACATGATGCTCTCACCTTGTCTCGTCCGCTCGGGTCTCGCCTCGGTCGCGCGTCGGTTTTTGCGGCCGAGTCAACGGGTTGTTCCGCTGTTAAAATGACGCAACGAGCGTGTATAGTTGAAATGATATAAGCTGTCCGTTTAGCACTTGAAAGCTTATCTTGTGAACAATGGGACTGTTTCCTATTGTATAAGCCCACCGCAAATCCTCCGAAACAAAACTTATACAAATAGCTACCATCTCCTCTAAGTCACAAGGTTGAAATCGCTATAGCTTAACTCATTAAGAAAGTAATTTTGTTAATAACAATCTTTGTGGACGCACTAAAACGTTCGGTGACTTACCTGACTGCGGCTTTCAATGTCCAAGTGTCATTATCGAAAGTGTTATGCTATAGCAATTTCAACCTTGTGACTTAGAGGAGATGGTAGCTATTTGTATGAGTTTTATTGTTACTTGCTTAATTTTATCTGGTCGGAGGATTTGCGGTGGGTGGGCTTATACAATAGGAAACAGTCCCATTTTTCACAAGATAAGCTTTCAAGTGCTAAACTGACAGCTTATATCATTTCAACTATACATGGTGTTCTCTCGACGAATGTGTACAGCCGGCATAAAAGAACAAAGAGAATTCCCCGTATTTAAATTTGTCGAACTGACAAACGAACAGAGCCAAGCACAGAGCCCAGCGTCGCTACGATTATTTTCACGATCATACTAGCGAACGCTCGCCAAAAAGGTATACACTTCACGAAGATGACGGTTGCGTAACAACATTGCTCGGGTCGGCAAAAAGCCCGAAACGCATAGGCGGCGGCTGACTTATTTATTTATTTAAACTTTATTGCACAATACAAGATAAAGTACAAATGGCGGACTTAATGTCATAAGGCATTCTCTACCAGTCAACTATTGGGCAAAACAGAAACATTTGGTGCAGGCATTTAAATTTAAATGAAAACTTAATCCAAGATAAACTTCTATCAAATATATACTGAAAAAAAAAATACACATATACAAAATTATATACAAATATTTATACATATTACTACCTTTTGTACCTAGTGAAAAATACTATGTTGACAACTATCCTACGCGCTTATGAGAAAGATACTTGCGTAACTTGCGCTTGAAAGTCAATTTGCTTTGTGCTTGACGGACACAGACCATATTGACGGATAGTTAGCGGAAGAGCATTCCAGAGTCGAATTGCCTGAACGGTAAAAGAACCAGACACTGACTTGTGCGGCGCAGGTCGGCTCGCTGCACTGACAGACGTAATGCTCGGGTTGTATCGTATCGTGATACATTACAAGTCAGTCGCCGCCTTATCAGCATCTTTTGGCGAGTGTTCCGGTTGATTGGCTCTTAAAGGTGGCGTGATTGACTTGTACCATTTTGTTGTAATGTATCGTTTACGGCGATCGTGTTACATTAAAGTAACATTACAGCTACGCGGCAAACGCTCATCTTGAGCGCTTTGTTAATTTTGTGCTCCATTCTTGCCGCCGCAAGTGACTGTAATGTAACACTCAATGGGGTTCGCGTAAAAACCGACAGCCGAGTGGAGCACGCGGCCCTCGCGTCGAGCGGCTCGGTTCGCTGTACTGACTGCTCTAATGCTCGGGTCGTATCGTGTTAATTACACCGAAAAGTTACATATCAGCCGCCACCTTAACCTTTTTAACCCCCGACGCAAAAAGAGGGCTATTATAAGTTTAACGTGTCTGTGGTATCGTAGCTCCCAAACAGAATGACCGAATTGAATGTGGTTTTTTCGTGTCATAGATAATTTTATCCCGAGTGTTCTTAGCCATGTTTTATGAAAATCTGTTCAGCCGTTTTCGAGATATTGGACTGAAACGAAAATGTCGGTAGTTATCTTGAGCGCTTTGTTCATTTGTGCTCCATTCTTGCCGCCGCAAGTGACTGTAATGTAACACTCAAAGGGGTTCGCGTAAAAACCGACAGCCGAGTGGAGCACGCGGCGCTCGCGTCGAGCGGCTCGGTTCGCTGTACTGACTGCTCTAATGCTCGGGTCGTATCGTGTTAATTACACCGAAAAGTTACATATCAGCCGCCACCTTAACCTTTTTAACCCCTGACGCAAAAAGAGGGCTGTTATAAGTTTAACGTGTCTGGTATCGTAGCTCCCAAACGGATGGACCGAATTGAATGTGGTTTTTTCGTGTCATAGATAATTTTATCCCGAGTGTTCTTAGCCATGTTTTATGAGAATCTGTTCAGCCGTTTTCGAGATATTGGACTGAAACGAAACTGTCGGTAGTTATCTTGAGCGCTTTGTTCATTAGTGCTCCATTCTTGCCGCCGCAAGTGACTGTAATGTAACACTCAAAGGGGTTCGCGTAAAAACCGACAGCCGAGTGGAGCACGCGGCGCTCGCGTCGAGCGGCTCGGTTCGCTGTACTGACTGCTCTAATGCTCGGTTCGTATCGTGTTACATTACACCAAAAAGTTACATATGAGCCGCCACCTTAACCTTTTTAACCCCCGACGCAAAGAGAAGGGTGTTATAAGTTTAACGTGTCTGTGGTATCGTAGCTCCCAAGCGGATGAACCTAATTGAATGCGGTTGTTTTTGTGTCATAGATAATTTTATCCCGAGTGTTCTTAGCCATGTGTCATGAAAAATCTGTTCAGCCGTTTTCGAGATATTGGACTTTGAAATGAAAATGTCGGGAGTTTCCCAACTTTTCTAAGTTGTAGTTATTTAGTTTTTGTGCCAGCTCGCTTGTTTTATCTTTCGTGTGTTTGTTTGTTGCAGGGAGAAGGAGCCCACCTGCGAGCGGGACTCCTCGTTCAAGCAGGCCCCGCACGAATCCAACGGATCTGGTGAGCATTTGTAGAATATATAATATGACTAGCCGATGCCCGCGGCTTCGCCCGCGTGGTTATAGGAAAATGTAACATTGAATATTCTCGTGGGAATAAGATGTTTTCCCGCTGGAAAAGTAGCCAATGTCACTCTCCAGCCTCTAAACTATCTCCGTACAAAAAAACACATTAATACGACGCTCCGTTGCGACGTGAAAGAAGGACAAACAAACACACACACACACTTTCGCATTTATAATATTAGTAAGGATACACTAGCTTCTGCCCGCCACTTCGTCCGCGTGAGCTCATTTATATAATAGCTCCATACAAGCTTCCACTCTCCATTTAACCCCCTTAGCGGATGGTTTCCGGGATAAAAGCTATCATATGTCCCTCCCCGGGACTCAAACTATACCAAATTTCATGTAAATCGGTTCAGCGGTTAAAGCGTGAAGAGGTAACAGACAGACAGACAGAAACACTTTATAGTATTAGTATGGATAGGTACGCACCTACATAAATACATACGCCCGTGTTCCCAGAAGGGGTAGGCAGAACACATACATTCAATTTTCAGTGCCACGGCCGGGGGAGCATAAAAGCCATTCCATAAAGACGAACTTCACTAGCATGACAACGCCCATGCTAGAATGATCGCGTTTATTTAGGACAAAGTATTTGTCCCTTATTAGCAAGCATGTACCGTCGAGTTTCAGACAAAGTAATCAAAAATATGTAAACACGACTTTATTCTCAAGGGCTCAGATATTATTGAACCTTTGGGAACGTATTAGGTACGTTTATGAACTCGACTGTAGGTGAGAGCGCAACGAATGCGATCATCGACATAAATTCAATCATGCTAGTTAGGCTGATATTGTAGATTGTACAAGTGCACAAAATAAGGTATTATATATCCAGTGGCACAATTTAAACCCGAGGAAAAAATAAAACTTATTCACTCTGATTTCCATTTTTAAAGCTAGCTAGCTAGAGCAAATTAGGCTAAAATGTAATATAATAAAGTATATGTTATCATATTTAACCCTTTGACTATTTGACAACTCTATCAATTCTTTCAAATTTGAACCGTAAGTCGGTCAGAATACAATAGTTTTTGTTTCATCTATGACGGCAAATATGTCGCCATTACCCATTTAAGGGTTAAATCGACTCCACCTCGTGTGGCCCGCCGTGCGGGAGTCACAACGCCGGGTTTTGCTTTATGCACTAGAAGCATTCTTTATTCAGATCGTTTATACACACAAAGCAATGATTAAGTGATTATGATTATGCATTAAAAGTCATTTGACGTAGCTTTCACACAATAGTCGTCATGCATTGCTGTGTGAAACGACTTATACGAACTTTGCGTGAATGAGAAGTGAAATCTATTAATTCGTGTCCATTGCAGAGTCATCGTCATCTTCAGCGGACACCAAGTCGCAGGGATCCGGTTCCGACGCAGCGCCGCGGCCCCAGCGAAATGTGCCCCAGGTATGCTCGTTTACCACCAACCCGTGGGGCGTGGGTGGGCCTCGTGAGGCCGGAGCTCCCGAGCTGTGTCCAGCCCCCTATTCTGTAACTTGTTTTAAGCTCACCTCAACGCTCGCCCACAAATATAACTTGACACCGCGATGCGTAGTAAGTACAGTCTACGAGAAATACGACCGGTCTTTTGACAGTTCCAATATGACGTAAAGAGTGATGTGGCTAGAGTAAATCGATTGTCAAAATATCCTATTACGATTGTGGTGGCTAATAAAAGGAATCGATTGATTTCTGTGTAATCATTATTTTTATGAAATCAAATAGAGAGCCTATACACAGTCGTGACAGTAATTAAATAATACATTGTTATTTTCCTATATTCACAATTATTTGATTCATACCGATTTATTTCTAAATTGACCGACTCCAATCGATTAAAGCAGTGTAACAAAAATTAAAAAATAATAATCGTAGGACGTAATTGTTCGCATACCGAGTTTTCAATGCTAATTTATGCACAAATAAGCCTTATTACAATCATTTTATAAGTGCTGAAAAGAGCTTGCATGGAGATTGAACTTTGTTTCGTAACTCGTAAGCTATTGAAACTTTTTATTATTATTTCGATGAGCAGTGCCAATTTACGTTATATTTGCGTCGCGATGTGTCAAAAGACCAGGCCCAAATCTCGTAGACTTATGAGCGTACAGTAGCAGGCAAATAACTTGCGCAACGCTGGATGAAGGGGAGGGGCAGTTCGCGGGGCGAATTGTACGTGCGAGCTGTCCCCCCACTTTGTCCCGCGTCGCGCAAGTTATTTGCCAGCTACTTTAGGTAGAGGTCTAGTTTCGTAACGGGCGACCGGCGGGGTGAGCCGCATTTGCGCGTAGCGAATAACAGCTCAGACCAGCCCAGCGACCACGATAGGCCACATCGACAAGTTGTACCGCCCAAATGCACTAAAACGTCTGACCGGGGCCAGCGAACGAAAAAACCATAGAAGTCTAAGACCATTACGCACTGTCGACTAGTCGCCGTCGACTGAGTCGCCGCGACCGTGACTTTGTACTGTGTATATGGGCGTTTACGCACTTAGTCGCCGGACGCCCGCCTATGTTTTGGTCGCCGAGAGACCAAGTCGCCGGCGACCGTGACTTTCTACAGTTTATATGTGCGTTTACGCACTTACGCCTTGGCCACGACTTTGGTCTTAAGCGACCTGATCCCAACTAACCACAGTGCGTTGCGCGTCTCGACCGCGCAATGAACAGATAAAACGCTGCCGCAGGTCGCTTAAGACCAAAGTCGTGGCCAAGGCGTTAGTCGCCGGACGCCCGCCTATGTTTTGGTCGCCGCGTGACCAAGTCGCCGGCGAGTAGTCGACAGTGCGAATTGGGTCTAAAGTAGCGCCGCGAAATGGCCCCACAGAATGAGTGCCATATTGACATTATGCGGGGTTGGGGGCGGGGTGTCGAAACGATACCAGGCGGCCGTTTAGTTCGAACATGCGCATGCCTGGTTGCTGGTGTTTGGGTAGACTCTAAGTAGCTCGTATTCTGTAGTTTTTTTCGTTCGCTGACCAGGGCCCGTATTTTTCGCGCCGATGACGTCAAACATGATGATGTCGTCATAGGATGACTTCAAATAGTATTTTCGTACAGTTACGACTTATCAACCTCTTTAATTAAACGATATTGGCTATTAAAATGGTCTTTTACTAACATGTTTACTTATTGTCAGTTGATCTACAGTTGAGTCTACAGTTTGTTTGTTTGTTTTTGTGACGAATTAATGCTTTCTTTCTTCTTTCTTTTTTTATTGCATTTTCATAATTATATGTAGTAATTATTTTTATTTTACTACTGTATAAAAAGTTGCTATACAATGTCATCTTTACAAGAATATTGTTACGATTTTCCATTTTTCGTGGTTCTGTAACAAGCTTCATTAAACACAACATCCTGTGTGCATAATGCCGTCATTTTTACGTCATCGGCGCGAAACTACGGGCTCTAACCATGATCATAAAACCTATCATACTAGGTGCCCAGATATACAAATGAGTCCCGCTTTTTCTCGAATTGTTCCACTTGCTGCAGCTTTCGCTTACGTCAGAATATGTTTTTTTTTCGATCCTGTCATTACCATTAATTAGGTCAGCTCTGACCTAACTAGAATTCACCATTGGCAGTAAAATTAATGTTATGAAAATGAAAAAAATGGCATACTTTTTGCCTTCTTTCTTTTGGAGTAATAATAATTTTCGAGTCTACGCAAAAAGAAAGCCCTCTACCGCATATTTACAACCGTCGCCTGCGGCTCGGGTCACAAATACCTGCGATTTAGTGCTTTCTTTCTTTTATAGACCTTGGTAAGTAGTATACTATTGTGACGTTTGTGACATTGGTGGGAGCTGACGCTAGTGTACTATTGTGACATTTGTGACATTGGTGGGAGCTGACGCTAGTGTACTATTGTGACATTTGTGACATTGGTGGGTGCTGACGCTAGTGTACTATTGTGACATTTGTGACATTGGTGGGAGCTGACGCTAGTGTACTATTGTGACATTTGTGACATTGGTGGGAGCTGACGCTAGTGTACTATTGTGACATTTGTGACATTGGTGGGAGCTGACGCTAGTGTACTATTGTGACATTTGTGACATTGGTGGGAGGTGACGCTAGTGTACTATTGTGACATTTGTGACATTGGTAGGAGCTGATGCTAGTGTACTATTGTGACATTTGTGACATTGGTAGGAGCTGATGCTAGTGTACTATTGTGACATTTGTGACATTGGTGGGAGCTGACGCTAGTGTACTATTGTGACATTTGTGACATTGGTGGGAGCTGATGCTAGTGTACTATTGTGACATTTGTGACATTGGTAGGAGCTGATGCTAGTGTACTATTGTGACATTTGTGACATTGGTAGGAGCTGATGCTAGTGTACTATTGTGACATTTGTGACATTGGTAGGAGCTGATGCTAGTGTACTATTGTGACATTTGTGACATTGGTAGGAGCTGATGCTAGTGTACTATTGTGACATTTGTGACATTGGTAGGAGCTGATGCTAGTGTACTATTGTGACATTTGTGACATTGGTAGGAGCTGATGCTAGTGTACTATTGTGACATTTGTGACATTGGTGGGAGCTGATGCTAGTGTACTATTGTGACATTTGTGACATTGGTAGGAGCTGATGCTAGTGTACTATTGTGACATTTGTGACATTGGTGGGAGCTGATGCTAGTGTACTATTGTGACATTTGTGACATTGGTGGGAGCTGATGCTAGTGTACTATTGTGACATTTGTGACATTGGTGGGAGCTGACGCTAGTGTACTATTGTGACATTTGTGACATTGGTGGGAGCTGACGCTAGTGTACTATTGTGACATTTGTGACATTGGTGGGAGCTGACGCTAGTGTACTATTGTGACATTTGTGACATTGGTGGGAGCTGACGCTAGTGTACAATTGTGACATTGGTGGGAGCTGACTCTAGTGTACTATTGTGACATTTGTGACATTGGTAGGAGCTGATGCTAGTGTATTATTGTGACATTTGTGACATTGGTAGGAGCTGATGCTAGTGTACTATTGTGACATTTGTGACATTGGTAGGAGCTGATGCTAGTGTACTATTGTGACATTTGTGACATTGGTGGGAGCTGATGCTAGTGTACTATTGTGACATTTGTGACATTGGTGGGAGCTGATGCTAGTGTACTATTGTGACATTTGTGACATTGGTGGGAGCTGATGCTAGTGTACTATTGTGACATTTGTGACATTGGTAGGAGCTGATGCTAGTGTACTATTGTGACATTTGTGACATTGGTGGGAGCTGATGCTAGTGTACTATTGTGACATTTGTGACATTGGTAGGAGCTGATGCTAGTGTACTATTGTGACATTTGTGACATTGGTGGGAGCTGACGCTAGCCGAATAATACCTCTCTTTCTCGATTAGTGAGAGCGTAGAGTTGTAGACGCACCATACTATTTGTATTGTATTGTTATTCATGGATTATGTATTGTTTTAGCGTGAAGAGAGGAGATTTGAAGCCGCCCTCGCTCCTCGGGTGCAAGCCAATCCACTCTTAAGGTAAATACTTTTAAATCTCAACTCCGATACGTGGTTTAACTGATCTTTATTTAAAAAATCATAAATAAATGAGTAAGTTAGGGGACAATCTGACACAAATGGAACCAGCCCCACAGTAAGCTCAATAAGGCTTGTGTTATGGGTACAGTCGAGGTCCGATATGTTTACACTTTTGCACCTTATTGCCTTGTAATAAGGTGCAAAAGTGTAAACATATCTTTGACCTCGACTGTACTAGAGGGCGAGAGGTATATCCCAAAGATATGAACACTTGAAAGAAAACACCCAAGCCTCACTAACAAATATCATGCTCATTACACATATTAGAATTATTACCAAGGTCATTCTGCTCAATAAATATCCAATCCAATAATCCTAGGTCCAAAGCTTATCCAAAACTATATTTGCACAATTAATGACAGATCGTGGGTTAGGAAAACTTTGGAGGTGTCAGAGGCTTGCTTCTGCAACAGGGGAATCACGACCTGACAATGACACAGCGCGAGGGGGATAACACGCAAAATGTATTATTATTATTATTATTTATTTATTATTTATTAAGCTAACTACAAAATTACATATAAAACAAAAGCCCTGCAAAACTGTTTAATACAGTTTGCCTGCAGGAAGACTTTTATAACAATACAATGATGATTTGTGAGATCTAACACTATCTTTGGTGTGTATAAGTTTTACCTAAACAAAACGTTACGACCGCGTTTGCGTTTAGCTGTCAAATCCCATACAAATTGAGGGTAAAACGCAAACGCCATCGTAAAGTTTTGTTTCGGTAAGACTTATACTAGAGCCTCAGATCTTCGAGTGGTTAATTAACCAGTTAATGTGTCCAATAGGGCTGTAGGACACTAAATAAAATAATTAATAATGTCATATTTTCTCGAAAAAGGATTAATAATGTAGTCAAATGGAGAAAAATAATAATGTAAAAGGTTAAATAATGACGAAGTTATAAGTGTCCAAAGTTTTAAGAAGGGATTTGTCCTGTCCCTTTTTCGCAAAACGCAACTCCATATGAAACGATGACGCTGGAAGACGTCACAGTGACGTCACACTAATAGACGGCAACGTGCCGCGCCCCATCGTGTTCGACGCGGCCCCCCGGCAGCGTCGCGTAATGTGACGTCACACACTGTTTGCTTTTTCTCTCTCTAACAAGCAATATTAAAACGGTTGTAGCTTCGTTATTCTTTGAGATATCTGAATGGGATTTTCGTCACTAGGCATTTTTTTTGCCTTCTTTCATTTGGAGTAATATGCCCGTATTGATATGATCCAAAGGCACGACAGGGCGATATTACTGTTAGATCTCACAAATCATCATTGTATTGTTACAAAAGTCTTCCTGCAGACAAACTGTATTAAACAGTTTTGCAGGGCTTTTGTTTTATATGTAATTTTGTAGTTAGCTTAATAAATAATAAATAAATAATAATAATAATACATTTTGCGTGTTATCCCCCTCGCGCTGTGTCATTGCTGAGGGTCGTGATTCCCCTGTTGCAGAAGCAATTTTTTCTTAGATCAGAGTTCTCCTTTGTCTGTCCTTTACGAGTGAACTTGGTCTGACCATCTGATTGGACTACGACCTCTAGGTGCCGTGTGGTGCTGGCGGACCAGAATTTCATCACCCCCTATCTCCCCGTGGGTGTCGTAAGAAGCGACTAAGGGACTCTTCTTTCGTGATATGCCATAATACATACGCTGAAGTGTTGGTAAGTCACTGCATTCTCCTCCTCCAACAGTCGTATCGACGATCCACTGTTGCCAGGGGGCTGGGAACGAGAGAGTGGGTTTGTACTAACTATTCACTCACTATATACATATAATCTCTTCAACTGCAGTTGATTCTAGCAAAAGATCATAGAGCGTTTGCCAATAACAGCTTTCTCCAAATCGACCGCCATCTAACATTCCAAAGCAAGCGATTCTAATGGTTCTGATTGGTTCTAATTGTCTCAGATCTCGGACCCTCCCGAATTTCGGCGGTAATCGAGAGCGCTCGCCCTCCCGCTGCGACACCTCGCGGCGCGCGCACCACATCACGATGGCCAGCGAGGACCTGCTGCAGCCGGGACACGTGGTCAAGGAGCGATGGAAGGTAACCTCTAGTCGACTTATGAGAGCCTCGTACTTAGCGGTCGGTCTCGCGGCGTGCGCACCACATCACGATGGCCAGCGAGTACCTGCTGCAGCCGGGACACGTGGTCAATGAGCGATGGAAGGTAACCTCTAGTCAACTAACGACTTATGAGAGCCTGGTACTTAGCGGTCAGTCTCGCGGCGTGCGCACCACATCACGATGGCCATCGAGGACCTGCTGCAGCCGGGACACGTGGTTAAATGGAAGGTAACCTTTAGTCGACTTATGAGAGCCTGGTACTTAGCGGTCAGTCACGCGGCGCGCGCACCACATCACGATAGCCAGCGAGGACCTGCTGCAGCCGGGACACGTGGTTAAGGAGCGATGGAAGGTAACCTCTAGTCGACTTATGAGAGCCTGGTACTTAGCGGTCAGTCACGCGGCGTGCGCACCACGTCACGATGGCCAGCGAGCACCTGCTGCAGCCGAGACACGTGGTCAAGGAGCGATGGAAGGTAAACACAACTTCTTGTTGGCTTCTGAGAACCTGGTAGTTCGCTGCCGAGAACAACAAATTCTAAACGCGTCTTATCTGATGAAAGCTACAGCTTTTGCTTTGGCTAGCTTTTATAATCAGCTAATACAGAATCTGCATCATAACTTCATAAGATACATAATCCTATAATTAGACATTATAATTATGAAATATAAAGCTACGCGTGAGTTTCTCTACACATCATCATGACCATAAAAGTCGTTAATAAATACAACTTAGAAAAGTTGAGAAACCCCCGACGTTTTCATTTCAAAGTCCAATGTCTCAAAAACGGCTGAACAGATTTTCATGAAACATGGCTAAAATTATCTATGACACAAAAAAACTAAACGAAAATCCCTTCCAGACACGTTAAACTTAAAAAGCAGTCGAAGGCAACCGCTTGATCACTTATGAGTGCCTAGTCCCTATCGTCCTTGAATTTCGCGGACGCTTCACAGTCGGAGACACAGTGATGCCGCTAAAGAGATCAAACCTTCTTGTTCATGATACCTTGGTACTTTTACTATTGAAAACCATTACAATAGTTAAATTATACTGGCCATTTTTTCTTCTCGTTTCCTGTATGCCTGAGAGACGTGACTGTACTCTTCGCCATCGTTCTTCAAGCTGTTCGGTCTTGGGCTTGGTGTATCGTTCTCGTCGAAGATGTCACCGTGTCCGACAAACGGGCAATTTGCATATTTATATTTCATTAAATTCCAGGTCGTCAAGAAAATCGGCGGCGGTGGCTTCGGCGAGATCTACGAGGGTTTGGACCTGGTAACCCAGGAGCAGGTCGCTCTGAAGGTGGAGTCCGCCCGGCAGCCGAAGCAGGTGCTGAAGATGGAGGTGGCCGTACTGAAAAAATTACAAGGTTGAGCCCTTTGGCTGTTATGGTAGCCTGGTACTTTTGACTGATGTATCGAAATTGGGAGGCTCGCTCGGCATGCGAAAAACTGTGTGAAAGGGCCTATGACCACCTCGCGGGTTCCTGGCGCTGAATGTGTTAAAAATGTCCAGTTTAGAAGGAGATATTTAGCCGTTATTCTTACTAAACGGAACTTAATCGAATTAACTTGTTTATTTTACCCCGCTGAGGTCTCCCGACGTTTCGGATGTGTCGCAACATCCATGGTCACGGGACAACTCATGAACGGATGTTCCACACATCCGTAACATCTGGACCCCTCAGGGCGGTAAATAAATAAGTTAATTATACGCGATTAAGTCCCGTTTAATAAAAATAATGTGGGATACTTAATCGTGAACTGCTCGGTCTGTCTGTCTTTAAACCAATAAATTGAGATGTTCAGTTTCGTAAAACTTGACACTTGACAGGTAGGAAGGCATAAAGTTCGCATTAAGGATAAATAAAAAATATATGGACTATTTCTAGCTTTCATTGAAAATGGGTAAATCGCCAATATCTGGTCACCGTTCAATAACTGACCACCTCATACTAAAAATTAACTCTATTGACCTATAATTCTTCAATAACACGCCACGTTATATACTTAATTGTATTCTGTTTGAAGAGGAACAGACTTCATGTATGAAGGGTGGTCAGTTATTGGCGATTTACCCTACTCATTAGTAAAACGTCCGTAAAAGAAAAGCAGACCGTCCCTTTTATTTCCAGTGTAATTAAATATGGTGACGTTCTGCGAACGAAACCGAATGTCATTAAGCCAATTCTTTCTAAACCAATTTTCTTCATATTCCACAGGAAAAGAACACGTCTGCCGCTTCATAGGGTGCGGTCGAAACGCGCGCTTCAACTACGTAGTCATGCAACTGCAGGGGCGGAATCTGGCGGAGCTGAGGAGAGCGCAGCCTAGGGGCGCCTTCTCGCTGTCCACTACCCTCAGGTGAGTCATGCGGCATTGGTACTTTTGTTGCGGTCGATACGCGCGCTTCAACTACGTAGTCATGCAACTGCAGGGGCGGAATCTGGCGGAGCTGAGGAGAGCGCAGCCTAGGGGCGCCTTCTCGCTGTCCACTACCCTCAGGTGAGTCATGCGGCATTGGTACTTTTGTTGCGGTCGATACGCGCGCTTCAACTACGTAGTCATGCAACTGCAGGGGCGGAATCTGGCGAAGCTGAGGAGAGCGCAGCCTAGGGGCGCCTTCTCGCTGTCCACTACCCTCAGGTGAGTCATGCGGCATTGGTACTTTTGTTGCGGTCGATACGCGCGCTTCAACTACGTAGTCATGCAACTGCAGGGGCGGAATCTGGCGGAGCTGAGGAGAGCGCAGCCTAGGGGCGCCTTCTCGCTGTCCACTACCCTCAGGTGAGTCATGCGGCATTGGTACTTTTGTTGCGGTCGAAACGCGCGCTTTAACTACGTAGTCATGCAACTACAGGGGCGGAATCTGGCGGAGCTGAGGAGAGCGCAGCCTAGGGGCGCCTTCTCGCTGTCCACTACCCTCAGGTGAGTCATGCGGCATTGGTACTTTTGTTGCGGTCGAAACGCGCGCTTTAACTACGTAGTCATGCAACTACAGGGGCGGAATCTGGCGGAGCTGAGGAGAGCGCAGCCTAGGGGCGCCTTCTCGCTGTCCACTACCCTCAGGTGAGTCATGCGGCATTGGTACTTTTGTTGCGGTCGAAACGCGCGCTTCAACTACGTAGTCATGCAACTGCAGGGGCGGAATCTGGCGGAGCTGAGGAGAGCGCAGCCTAGGTGTCCACTACCCTCATGTGAGTTATGCGGCCCTGGTACTTTTGATCAGCTGGTGTGAACTGGCGCAGAAAAGCGAAGAGTGGCGTTCTCTTGGGTCAGAGGCCAAGGTCCTCTTCGGGTCATCGAGCCAGCGCATTAAAAAGTCAGCATGCGGTGTGACGACCATCGAAATCTATCTTAAATTTAAAGCGTTGGTTTCCCGAATGCGGGCCTTATGGCATGCGTTATGGAAATCTTCACACCCCGCGTGCGAGCCGTATCGACCAAAGAAAATTCCGTTTTATGAAGTCTTGTTTCTTGTGAACCTTACTATGTATCCCATACTAAATATCAATTTCACTATAGTTTGTTTATTGAAATGACCTAATGACGATTGTGTTTTTTCAGGTTGGGCCTGCAGATACTGAAGGCGATAGATTCTATACATTCAGTCGGGTTTCTACATAGGGATATTAAGCCAGTAAGTTAAACTTCACATTATTTTAACTTAATAAATATCTGTGCCCTGCCGTGGGACTTTTTTTTTTCGACTTTTATTTGCGCGGTCATCAACTCGTTGGGAGGATTTCAGTGGACCCCAAGGGCGAAACTCCTAGCCTTTGAAACGCTCAGTTATCTATAGGTATATATAAACGTAAAAGTCAATTAAATCAACACCCAGCCCAAACCGTTGAACCTAGAAAGCTGATTTTTTCACAATAGGTAGTTTATACGACGTAAGTACCCACTTAGAAGGGATTTTGGATAGTAAAAAGGGGGTTGAAAGTGTGTATGGGGATGGAAGAAAGTTTTAAGTGAGAGACTTGAAACTTTGTGTATGGACTCCTTATTACAATACAAGAAAAGTAATATTAGAGGTTTGGAAAAACCCACCCCTAAGCGGGTTAAATAGGGGTGCAAAGTTTGTATGTACCGATTTAGATGAAATTTGCTATAGAGATAGTTTGAGTCCCGGGGAAGGATATAGGATAGTTGTTATCCCAGAAATCACCCCCTAAGGGAGTGAAATGGGGGTGAAAATTTGTATGGCGCTACGATATAAACGAGTTCCACGCGGACGGAGTCGCGGGCAGAAGCTAGTACTTACATAAGTGTCGCCGTTCCATCACCGAACGACCAGGCGTGGGGAGCGAATGCATCCTTATGTCATCTTAACATTTATTCGCACGAAGCGATTTGCCTCGTCCTTCTTAAGGCGATGCCTTGATTTGAGTCCAACACGCCCCCTAGACAGAGACACGCTGATGCCTTCCGCGCACGAGGAAAAGAGATGTAACACTCTTCGGGAATGACTTTTTTGTACAAATTTCGATTAATACCTAACTTAGAGACGTTTTATTTAAATTTCATAAAGTGAGATATATAGTATTAACTTGATTGTGTCGTAAAATAATGTATCGTTTGAGTAGGCTAAGTAAAAAAAGGAAAATACAGACCCAATTTTGGATTTTTTTTCTATCGAGGAAATTTTAAGCAATCATGTATCGATAAAATCAGATAAACAATCATATAGTCAAGAATCATATATCTGAAAATCAGACCTTATTGTTTCTTAATCTAGTCAGAACGGCGTTTCACAGCACGCGATAATGTCCAATGCACAGCCTTAATGCGAACTACTGAGGAATGGAATTCGATCCCTTCATCTGTATTTCCTGACAACTGCGATCTTAGGTGCCTTCAAAACAAGAGTTGATAGGCTATTAGTGAACCAGTGAGCTTCATCTTAGGCTCTGTTGTTGTGTATCATCAGGTGAGACGAGGGTCAATGAATGGGCAGACATTTATTGAAAAAAAAAAAAACGTGCGTGCCAAATTTTAGCTCATCGGACACCGGGAAAGGACAATTTTCTTGTACAAATCCATATTAACTTACATTACTTACAGCACAAGGACAGTGCAAGTAAAATTTGTAATAAGCATTTTTCTGACTTTTTTTTCTGTGCCATTGCTGGGCAAAGCAAAACTCTATCTCCATGAGTCCCGTTCCTGCCACTAAAATATTAAAGCAGAGCCTGCATTAAACTAGATTGTAATGGAAGTTAGTTGTCTGCATAGGTGTAAACCAAACATACACCCAATCAAATTTCAAGCTACTAACGAAAATGAGTGGAAATACCGCTAATTATTTATTTATTGAAAAGTAACAAATAATTAATTATTACATATATATGAGTATATAGAATACTAGCCAAATAACCACCCCTAGTCGCCTCCGGTGCAAAAGTGCCCATAATGATTGCCACAAAATTAAAAAAAAACATTCAAAATATTTACCCAGCAAATAGGCTATCTATCTACAGACTCAAAATAGTATGAGTACATTATTCATAATAGAATTAACTACATCACAGTTTACATGTCAAATACAATACGAGAAAAAAAGTACAATATTATTTCTTAGAGATGCAAGGTCTCCAAGTGTCAAAATTAAAATAGTTATACTTAAATCTCATAGGTACCCACAGAGATGCATAAGGTATCTATGTGTCAAAAACTTAGAAATAAAATAATACAATCAACTGAAGACAGAGTGAAATCACTCATATCAATTCCGCAGAACAGTAAAATGAAGTTATGCTTGTCGTCCTTGCAAACATGAACTGACCGGACTCCACAAACAGCACCCGTTCACGAGTATGACGCGTATCTCAGCCATCGCCTCCCTCGACCATATGTTAGGGAAGGTGGCGACCCGATCAGCGACGCCGCCGTAAGCAAAGACCTTTGGGCGAGCATGACATATTCAAGCTGCAGGACATTCATACAGACTAAATTAACAATCTTATAAATAAATAAATAGATATTAGGGGACAATCTTACACAAATCGACCTAGTCCCAAACTAATCAAAGCTTGTACTCTGGGTACTAGACGACGATAAACATACTTATATAGATAAATAGATACTTAAATAAATAGAAAACATCCATGACTCAGGAACAAATATTCGTGCTCATCACACAAATGAATGCCCTTACAGGGATTCGAACCCGGGACTTCTTGCTTCGTAGGCAGGGTCACTACCAACTAGGCTAAAGCGGTCGTCTTGAGAAAACACATTACCCTGTTGAATGGCTAAAGACAACCTTTGCACCAGAAACGACTCGGAGCGGGGATCCTCAACCTTTTGAGCCGACGGCCTATGTCGCTTACATTTCTTCGCGTCCGATCCCCGCAGTTTCTACCGCCAGGGGTACAAAAATATAGCCTGACGCAAGGGGAGATTCTCTTCTGCTTATTTAAGAGCTTGAGAGCTGAGCTCTTGTCGGTGTAGCTCAAAGTAGGCCCTCCATCTACTCCGATCCCAGGCATCCTCTTTGACGTCTCGATACGATCAAACATCAACTCTTTTTGAGCTGCTCCATGTACTTTATTCTAGGTCTTCCTCTTCCTCGCTTCCCCTCTCTCTTTCCTTCAATAGGGAAGATGCAATATTTTCATTTTTGCTTTCATTTGAAAGAATCGCATGTAGAATAGACCACGAAAGAATAAAAAAATTCAAATACCATAATTTATTATAAAAAAATCCTCTTGCAAACTGACAATTTAAACTTTCGCGCCTAAACGGATCTACAGTTCCTGTGACGTCACTCATGTCAGCCGCCATATTTGTTTATCCGTGGTTCGTCCCTAGATGTCATAGAGTTGCCTAACTTTTGACTATTGCCAGGAGTGACGTCACTAGACGCCGATTGTTGTATTAAAGCGTTCCGTTTCAAATTATTCAAATCGTAATTATTTTTTGAAATTGGTATAAACTGAAGTAAAAACGTTTCAGTAAATAGCCCTTTCTCTTGACGTTCAAAGGGCTGGGAGCGGTAAATTATCTGTCTTTACTGATCGCTTGTGTTGGCATTATGCATATTGGGCAATTTGCGTTTGGTCATTTCGCGTATTGTTTAAGGTAGGTAATTTTGCGACTGATCGCTCTTGTTAGCATTATGCGTATTGGGCAATTTGCGTTTGGTCATTTCGCGTATTATTTAAGGTAGGTCATTTCGCGACTGATCGCTCGTGTTGGCTTAATGCGTATTGGGCAATTTGCGTTTGGTCATTTCGCGTATTATTTAAGGTAGGTCATTTCGCGACTAATCGCTCGTGTTAGCATTATGCGTATTGGGCAATTTGCGTATTATTTAAGGTAGGTCATTTTGCGACTGATCGCTCGTGTTAGCATTATGCGTATTGGTCAATTCACATTTGGTCATTTCGCGTATTATTTAAGGTAGATCATTTCACGACTGATCGCTCGTGTTAGCATTATGCGTATTGGTCAATTTGCGTTTGGTCATTTCGCGTATTATTTAAGATAGGTCATTTTGCTACTGATCGTTCGTGTTGGCTTTATGCGTATTGGCCAATTTGCGTCTCGTTTATTGGTCAATATGCGTAGAGAGGGAAACTTGTTGAGTATGAAATTGTCATGCCATCTTGCCTCTTTGGGTTTCTCATTAGATTTACCTTGCTGTTTGTTATTTTCAGAGCAACTTTAGCATAGGCCGCCACCCGTCCAACTGCCGCAAAGTGTACATGCTGGACTTCGGGCTGGCGCGCCAGTACACCACCAGCAACGGGCAGGTGCGCCCGCCGCGCGCCGCCGCCGGGTTCAGAGGTTCCTCATTCTTCTATACGCAACTATTACATTTATGTATGCATGTATGTATGTGTGTATGTATGTAAGCACTTTATTGTACACAATAACAGGTTAGAGAATATACTTGTCACACAATAGATCAAAGTACAAAGGCGAACTTATCCCTATAAGGGATCTCTTGCAGCTAACCTTTGAGCAATTGAGAGGAGAGGGATTTATAATGGAGGAATTGTTTGCACTTGGTTAAAAAGAGTTCCCTCCGGGTTGGAAGGTCAGATCGCAGTCTCTTAAAACTAGTGCCTATGCCAAATCTTGGGATTAGGTGTCAAAGTGGATCCCGAGCTCCTTTAGGGGCACAACCGGGAATAACGCTAGGAGGATGATGAGTTAAAAAAAAAGAAATGTATATACAAGATGAGTAACATTAACTAAATTAAATTCGATCTCTCAATCGAGGCATTGTACCTATTGCTCTTTTAGATAAACAAACATTTATGGAATTAAAAAAAAAACAAAATTATTTATTTTCAACAAAGGTTTTACATTAAGTGTTCGTTTCCCCCTTTTAAGTTAAACACTTGTATTAGGAGGAAACGCTCTTTCATACAGGTGGTAACTGCTTGTTAAAAATAAGACTAAACATAGTTTGTTTTCAGCTTACTACTAAATAACAGTTTCTATCTTTTTACTGTTGTCTGAATTAGTACAGACGATTAACAAAAATAAAAAGCGGCCAAGTGCCTGTCGGGCCACGCGCAGGGTACGGTTCCGTAGTTGCCCGTCTGTCACAGAATGGTATAGTAACTACTAAAAAAAAAACGAACCTAATACGAACAAATGCCAACTGCGCGGTTAGCCCAGCCTAGCAGCACTGATGCTGAGGCGCGACGCGAGACGAGAAAATATACTATTACTAATTTACTTAAAAATTCGAATTACTTAAGTAACTCTTTTATGAAACAACTTCTCAATTGAAATAACGAGGTCAGTGGTTTGTACATTAAGTTTTTTCATGGCGAAACTATAAGGGTTCCTTGTTGACTACGGAACCCTAAAAATTGGCCTTGTATTATAATATTAATGGTAATCAATCTCTTTGTATGCAGTTTACGAAGAAACTCCACAATGCCTCGGCGTATCTAAAAACATAAAAATATTAGTCAGTGTAGTAATCAAAGGGTTGCAAAAAGTCCCATCGCAATAAAGACTGGCTGGCCATCGCAACGTATATAATAGTATTTTATGCAATCGTTATATAATGTTTGCTTTTTCAGTCGGGGACCACGTTTGCGTTTAGGCCACGAAGCTTGCTGAGTGGCCTAATTAAGGTCATCATCATTAATTTAAGAGTTATCCTCTTGTCGGTGGAGTATTTTCCATTTCTCTCTGTCGTACGCCAGCCCTTTAATTTGCTGATACGACACGACACCAGCTTTTTCCTTTATTTGGTCTATATAACTGCGTCGTGGTCTTCCCCTGCCTCTCCTTCCTTCTATCTTTCCTTCCATTATGGTTTTAAAGAAGTTGTCGTGCCGTATCAAATGACCAATCATCTAATTAAGGTACGAGACTTAAAAAGCTAATTATATAACTATTGTATACAATACTTTTTCTACGAGTCAACTGAACTAATTAAACAAACTTGGTATCTATTGAAAACGAAGTGCAACCAACGGCTTGTTCTTTTTTGTGCGTTGATGTCTATTTACCTTTTGACGTTCTCATGACGGCGTCCTATTGGTCAAATACATTATAGTTCAGTAAAGGCGCCACGTGATTGGTCCATTTCATTTTAGTTGTCTCTACAGTTATGAAATGTTGAGTTGGGAGCTCCATAGTAAAAAGTATGTGATTTAAGTTTGGTGTACGAAGTCTTAATTCAAACAATGGACCCTGCGGAAGACCAGCGCTGGCTGCAAAGCTAGCAACATGCTGAGCTGGGTCCATTTCGTGACAAAAAGGAAATGTGCTTTTTTTATTATTATCTGTGTTGTGTTTGTCACGAATAAATGTTTTGATTGATTGATTGATTGATAAACATTAAGGTCGTAAAAAATAAAAAAGATGATGCAATTGACAAATTTAACTATTTCAAATAGGACACGAGGAGTACTTAAATTATCAAAGTAATGATCAGACCTCGAAGTCGCGGTGGCAATAACATCAATTAACTAGGGATTTCCTTCCGATATAAAATTTATCGATAACTGAATGCTTATTCGGAATTGACATTTCATATATTATTAGCTGTAAAATTTACAGAATAATTGAAAATTAACAAAACTGTGATGATTACTTCCCGTCAATGTTACCTATATAGGAGTTTTTAGGATACTTCTTAGGAATTTTAAAATTCAAATAAAAATCAACCTTTACTACTAAATATTTTTTTCATCAATTTTAATGCAAAGTAAACTGAAACCTAGAAATGCATTTCATTATTTTCATTTAATCAATGATGAACTTTATATTAGTAACAAGTAACAAAGTATTTTAATCTTGTGTTTAGTACTTCAAATAGCATACAAGTTGTTACGCATTGTTTCCAAATAGATGGGAGAACGAGATCTATTATTTATAATTTATAAGCAAGGATCGGAAAAACGGCCGTCATTTCGAAAATGTAACCCTGTCCCGTACAGCAGAGACTTCATTATGTTAATAAAAAAAATATAAGTGTAATCTAAAATGACGTGCGTTTTTCCGATCCTTGTTTATAAGTTACGGTCTAACGGTGTATGGAAATTCGGCCTTATCACATAACATATTATGACCGTATCAACATTTTATAAGACTACAATAAAGTCAAAATTGGAAACCAAAAATTGGCTTTCTCCGTCATATTTTAAACATAAGTATATTTATAGTCAGTGAGTTTCCTTTGGACACATGACATGATATACGACAAATGAATACACAAGCTGATTACCTTGTACCTTGAAATCGTGAGTAACTTTCAACCGATGTCGTATCAGTAATCAGTGGCTGTAATACCATAGTCCCTTTAAAGCCAAATGACTTGTGTCAAAAGAAACTGTTAGAGACCACAGTTTACATATAATAAGAAACCCTTTTTATAGGGATTTAAACAACACTACCTCGCAAACAGAGCACTTTAGTTCGTTTTTATATGTTTGCAAACCAAAAAAATAATAGTGCGTAGCGTCACAACCGTGGCACCGGTCTCGTACACGGACGTAATTGTTGATCAAATGTTCTTCCATAATATCAATCGCATTATAAAAGATATTTCTTTTTAGTTGAAGTGGCAGGTTCAAACCGGATATATTTTCCTTCAAAACGACCATCTAAAAATAGGAAATCAATTTAAAATACTTTTAAATCTCCTTATTAAATAACTAAAACATTGAAACAATAAACTTTACGTAATTTTAATGGCAGGATACTTACTAGGCCTAATAATCTTAATGGTTCTAATGTTTCTTGAATGTCATCGTCTTCGTGAATATGGTTGTCATTCACGTAATCAATGAACTTCTTGATTAATGTAGAGACAATCACTTTTTGAGACAATTCATATAACGTAATATTAAACATTTTTAAAATTTAGAGGACACGAATATTTTTAAACAATAAATTGACATGCACCATAATGTTTAAACAAAATCTTACACTCGACATTTTTTTTTTATATGATTTGGTCTTGTGTAAAAAGGTTGAATTATTTCATTTCATTCTATTTTCATAATAACAAATTAATATCTGTTCAGCATTTTTTGGTGTAAGACATCTACGTCTTGGAGAAAATATCCATTTTAAATAGCTGAATGATTTTTCAACCTCGACCGATGTAATGGGTGCAAAATTATTTTTTTTTAAATGCTTCATTGTTGCTAATCTGTTTCCGGGGGATATTTCAACACTTTCGCCTTTATTTAAATTATTTATTTTAACTATAGTGTTAAATCCAATGTTCTTCTTAATAATTTGATTAAATTTATTATAAACGATTCTACCTTTATTATGTAAAAATACTGTCGACAGCTTCCTTTTTAAATTATTCACTATGTTAATACTTGTATCTAGTGTCAAAATTGGGGATTGCAGTGCTGTAATAGATGTTTGAAGCATACATAAACGTTCAGCAATGAATTTTAGATCCTCGTGTATATCAGGTGCATTTAACGAAATTTTGGCTTTACGAATTGATGAACAACCAGGTTCATTGAATGTATCAATTACTTCTTTAATTTCATTATGGTGTTTAAAATAATAATGTGCAGCTTCCAACCATGTGCCCCATCTGATGATTGTTGGTTTTGGTGGTAGTGGGATATTAGGTAACAACCTTTTAAACGTGTTAATCCTTTTTGGTGACTTGAGGAACACCTTTTTCACACTAGATATCAAATCATTGACGCGAGGAAATAAATGTCGCACTTGTTCTGCAACCCTGTTAATACCGTGTGCTAGACATGTCACGTGGGTCATGTTACAGAAAACACGGCTTAAATTTTTCCCAGCTTTAACCATATAAGGCACGCCATCAGTTAACAACAGTAAAACTTTTTGAGAATGGTTTGCACCCAATACATTTTGGAGAGACTCTGTAACTAATTGCGTTATTGTATCACTGTTTGTCCAATGCAACGCCTTACTTGCAATTAAATGTGGCTTGCTCGGTTCGCCTTCAAGTTTACCAACTAAAACATTTGCAATTTGTTCTCCTTTCGCATTAGTCGTTTCGTCAACGGTCACATATATATATTTGTTTTTAATTTCAGAGCGTATATTTTGCATGGATTCGTTATACACTTTCGGAAGATAATGCTGTCTTATATATGATTCCGAAGGTATGGACGAATTCTTGTATTTTCCGTTGATACAGCTCTGTATAAATAAACAAAAATTTGGATTATCTAATTGATGCCAGGCAATGTTACATGTTACCAAGAATTTTGTTAAGTCCATTGTAGCATTTACCTTTATCTGCGTTGCACCTGTAGGTCACATCAGTTAATGCAAGACCTTGCAATTGCCATCTTACGTCTTTTTAGGCTTTCTTTACATCATTGATTCACTCTCTTGGTTCTTGTAACCCCAACTTCCAAGAAAGGGTATACTTCTGTACACTGCTTTTGATATCGTGATTACTTATATTATCGGTTTCTGTTCATTTGAACCGTATTTAATCCTATATTTTCCCTATTCCTGAAATTCTTAAAAATAATAAATACGTTTGTTTATTTTCTGTTGACAATCTGTCAACAACGTTGTGTTCTTCTAAATAGTCATTTTCACTACCATAAAGGTTAGGTTTTATACTTTTCGGTTAAGTCTGTATACTTTTAGGTACTTATGAAACCCTGGTAGCTTGTAATTTTTGAAATATGAAATTATAATATGTAATTCTAGAACATGGGGTCCCTTGGGTATAAAAGCCGATACAGCCGCTGTATTAAATCAGTTTTACCTTCGACTTCCAAACAAGAAGTACAGAACAGATCCGTTGCGGGGTCACAGCCGGCCCCGCAACTCAAGAGGGTCCCTAAACCTACTCGTCGGTCGTCAGTTTTACTACGAATTGCGTCCCTGCTG
This sequence comes from Epinotia bilunana, assembly GCA_947049275.1. Lineage (NCBI taxonomy): Eukaryota > Metazoa > Arthropoda > Insecta > Lepidoptera > Tortricidae > Epinotia > Epinotia bilunana. Next base: position 2,261,168 of record OX346279.1, on the reverse strand, counting down.
GACGACTGCCTTTGCGGGGCTCCCCTACTGAGCACCTGCCTCCCGAAGCGCTACATCTGTACACCACCCTTCGGAACGGCCCAGCTGAGCTCCTCCCGAGCGTTTGGCTTGGAAGACTCCCTGCTGCACGCGTCCTACTACGCGCCGGCCACTGCTCACGCCCTACGGGACGTTCCTATCTGCTGCATGCGCCTTACTTCTCGCCTACCTACTGCTCACGCCCTACTACGCGCCTGGTTGTCGACTGCCGCGCTACCCGCGCCCCTACCGAGCGCCTGGCGGAGGCTTATACCCTGACGGTACGCCCGTACGCTTACTCCTCGCACGCGCTGCTACGCACGCCTCCGGCCTGTCATTTCTTCCTGCGGAACCCTCACATCCTACGGCGCGACTTCCTGGGGATCCCACTGGTTCCGTTTAACTCTTTCCTAATTTAACCACCACGTGTCCTGGTAACTAGGTACTACTGTTTGCTTGTCAAGAAACTCTCTTAATAAAGAACCTCGACCCTAACTTTTCTTTTGTAATTTGTATTTAGCTTTCATACTTGTTACGTGGGCTTCCAAAAAGGTTTGTAAGTCCACGTAACGTGACAGTTTTGGCGCCCAACGCAAGAGGCCTTATTTTTTGACAAGCTTATTTTTTTTTCTAAATTTTAAAAACTACAGACAACATACGTCACTAAAACCTCTTTATTTCGGCCTCATATTAACTAACTTCTACCTAAAATATTTTTTTTTAACTCAGTTACTATGGCACGTCCTATCAAATATGTTAACTTAAATAAGCCTGAACTCGAATACGAGGTTATAATTAGGTTAGAGGAACCAAGAGAAAATTTGGTAGCTTTAAAAAAACAGGCAGAAACACTGGGTCAATCGCAACCACCGACAGAGGTCTTGCAGTCAGTCATTCCTCCTGAAGAAGATCTCGAACAGGTTGAAACTTGTCTGAATTACTTTGAATCAAAGATCAACCAGTTACAATCCAAAGCTTCTCCATACGCGTGTAAAAGATTAGAATCATTTCAAAATCACTTATTTTTTCGACTTAGACGCATCGACTTAGACCATAACTCGCCTCTCACAGACAAACTTAACCGACTTTCGGAAAGATTCAAGGTTTTAGAGAACAAATATGAAGCTCTACTTTTTGAATCTGCGGAAACTACACCCTTAGCATCTCCTCACTGCCCTCCTCTTGGAACAACACCTGAAGCCCCTTTATCTTCTCACTTAGTTACAAACCAACACTCAGAACAGAGTATTCCCTGTCAAAATATTGCTCAAACGACGTCCTCTCCTAATATAATCCCAGAACTTAGAAAACTATCCTATAACGGCAACTCCTGCCCAAAATCTTTTCTCCAAAAAATTGAAGAGTTTGGTGTTTCCCGCAATCTGAAAAAGGAACGCCTTGCTGACTTAGTCTTTGAAATTTTCACTGATAAAGCCCTTCATTGGATTCGATTTCAGAAAAATCGTCAACCAGACCTCTCGTGGTGTGAAATCTCAAACCTACTTATTAGAGATTTCGGAAATACGGATTATGACTTCAAACTCTTGACTGCTATCAACGCTAGAACTCAAGGTGATTACGAGACTATCATCATTTATATCTCCATTATGCATGGTATGTTCTCTCGTCTCAACAAAAAAAAAAGTGAATCTGAGCAACTCTCAATTCTCCTCAGAAACATACGCCCCTGCTATTCAGTATTCGTGGCATTGAATAAAATTGATTCCATTGATTCTCTGATATCAGCCTGCCAAAATTACGAACATATTCTGGATAGAGACCGTAACTTTAAAGAACCTAAACCTGCTATTGATCAATTAGCATCTGAATTCAATTACAACCCTTCGACATCCTCATCTAAACCTTCCCTCCCTAGCCAGCCTAAAACCCAGTTCAATTCAGACTCAAGACCCCCTTTTAAGAATTATTTTTCTAAACAAGTAAATAGCATCTCTGATAAATTTACCTCTAACCTCTTCTGTGTTCGATGTCGCGCAAACGGCCACTCTCTTCGAACTTGTCAGCAACCTCACTTCCCCATTTGCTTTAAATGCGGTCTGCGAGGCTTTAAAACCCCAGACTGTCCTGACTGTAATACCAAACACTATTCCTCTCCAAAAAACTAACTTTGCACGACTCCGATAGCACCAATAACTCTAGCCCTTTTGACATAATTGACTGGCAAAATTGGCTTACTTATCTTCGTAATTTCTTCAATCTTTACAAGATTTCGTCAGTCCTTTATGAAGAAGAAAAGGATCATAATAGACCTTTTCTTAACTTTACTATCGACGGAATCCCTTTTTCCGGTTTGCTAGATAGTGGAAGTTCTTTAACTATATTAGGCAACAATTCTCACCTTGACCTTTTGAAAAAGGGTTATTCTTTATCGAAGTCGTGCCCACTTTCAGTCGCTACAGCTAATAACCACAAATTGCAATCATTAGGCTATATCGACTTACTCATGACTTTTAATAATCAAACTCATGTTATAAGAGCCTACGCGTTCCCTGAAATACACCCTTCAATCATCTTAGGTGTAGACTTTTGGAAAACTTTTAATCTTATACCCGAATTGCTTAAACCTACTATCTTTGACAATGTACAGTGTAATACCATTACATCTGACACTGGGAAGATCCTCACTTATGAAGCATTATCTACGGAACAGAAAGACATAGCTGCAGACATCATCGCCAGATTCAAGCAAATTTCCTTCGAAGAAAAAGGCGAACTTGGAAAGACTCATCTGATTTGCCATAAAATCGATACAGGGAACTCTCCACCTGTAAGACAACGCTGCTACCGGCTATCACCTGAAAAACAAAGAGCACTTATAAACGAAGTAGACAAGATGCTTGGCTGGAAAGTGATTGAACCCTGCGAGAGCCCTTGGTTATCTCCGGTGATCATAACTCCTAAGAAGAATGGTGAATGGCGTTTCTGTGTTGACAGTAGAAAACTTAACTCTATCACTCGTCGTGATGCCTATAGCCTGCCAGTAATGAACGAAATATTAGACCACTTGAGAGATGCTAAATATCTTTCAAGCATTGATATTGCGAAAGCTTTCTGGGAAGTCCCACTACACCCTCCAGACAGGGACAAGACAGCTTTTTACGTCCCAGGTAGAGGAATGTACCGCTTTGTTGTCATGCCTTTTGGTCTAACCAATGCTCCAGCGACACAACAAAGACTAATGGACGCGCTTTTCACTCCGGAGTTTGAGCATAAAGTATTTTGCTACTTAGACGATATCGTCATCATCAGCAAGACCTTTGAAGAACATATTTCCCTTCTTATCAGAGTTCTTGAAAAACTAACATACGCAGGTTTGACGATTAACTACGAAAAGAGTCAATTCTTCAAAAAAGAACTAAAATACCTTGGTTTTATGGTCGATGAACAAGGCTTGAGAGCTGACCCTGACAAAGTTCGGGCAATTTTAGAATATCCTACGCCGACTACAAAAAAAGAGATAAGAAGATTTCACGGCAGCTGCAGTTGGTTTAGAAGATTTATCCCAAACTTCAGTACTATTGCAGCACCTCTTAATAAATTGGCAGCCTCGGGGAAGAACTCGCCAAAATTTGGCTGGACTGCCGAAGCCAACTCCGCCTTCCTAAAGATGAAGGAACTACTTGTGACAACTCCAATCCTTGCCTGCCCTAATTTTGATGAACCTTTTGCTGTTCACTGCGATGCCTCCAACGATGGAATCGGAGCGATGCTCACACAAAAGCAAGATAATAGAGAAGTCGTAATAGCATACATGAGCAAAAGTTTCAATAAGCATGAACGGAACTACTCAACCACAGAACGGGAGACGTTAGCTGTCATTTCAGCTCTTGAACACTGGAGATGCTACGTGGACAATGGAAAAGAATTTACCGTTTACACGGACCATGCTGCTCTAAAATGGTTCCTAAATCTATCTAATCCTTCAGGTAGACTAGCTAGATGGGCCCTCAGACTCTCAACATTCAACTGCGTTTTAAAACACAAGCGAGGAAAAGACAACGTTGTCCCCGATCTACTCTCTCGCTCGTTCGACAGGAATCCTGATCTTCATCAAACGGCACCAATTACTCAAGAAATTCAACGTATTAACGATGAAGACCACAACAGATTAATCTCGGACTGTCAAAACAATCCGGACAGTTACCCGAACTACTACTATAGAGACAACAAGCTATTCCGTCGTAGTTACGATCAAAACTCCATAACGGACGATTTTGCCTGGAAGGAAGTTCCTCTTCCTTCAACTAGAAAATCACTTATCGAAGAATTCCATGGCTCTCTGCCTAATCCACACTTGGGCATATTCAAGACTTACAAGAAATTAGCACTACAATACTACTGGACTGGCATGTTTAGAGATGTTGCTAAATACATATCAAAATGCGAAACTTGTTTAGCCTACAAACACTCTAACCACTCTCCTTATGGCATCATGGGTAAACCTAAAATTTGTTCTCGCCCGTTCCAATGCATATCGTTAGATCTCGTGGGTCCGTTACCGATGACTAGAAAAAGAAACCAATATATACTAGTTATAAATTGCTACTTTACTAAATACAGCATAATTTTCCCTTTAAAACGTGCAAGGGCTACTGACATTACCTTTCACCTAGAAAATTTTGTTTTTCTGGTTTTTGGAGTACCACAGACAATCATTATGGACAATGGACCTCAATTCCAGTCGCGTGAGTTCCATAACCTAATCAATAAATACAGAATACCTTTCGCGAACTTTAATCCTCTTTATTGCCCTCAAGTTAACCCCACAGAGAGGTACAATAACACTCTTATCACGGCCTTAGCGTCTCTTGTTGGGGACGACCATAGATCTTGGGATAACCATCTTCCAATTATTCAGTCTGCTATGAATAATTCAGTGAACCTGGTAACCGGTTTTACACCCTCTTTCCTAGTTTTTGGACGCGAAACTATTCCTTGCGGCTCCATGTATTCACCATGCCAAAAATCTTGAGGAAATAGTTTTTCTTCCTAGAGACATGTATGCTAATAACCTTGGCCTGCTATCATCTATTTACGATAAAGTTCAGGTTGCCTTGTACACAGCACATATAAAGAATAGCAATAGGTACGATCTTAGAAGGTCATTCAAAGAATTTAACATCGATGATATAGTTTGGAGGAAAAACTACGTCCTAAGTAACGCTGGCACTTACTTCAGTGCGAAACTGGCTCCAAAATACTTAAAATGCAGAGTTATTCAAAAACTCTCGCCCCTGGTGTATATGCTTGAAGATCCTAATGGTTCAAGAAACAAATGGCACATTAAGGATTTCAAAACATAGCATTTAGTTTAAGTTTATTTAATTTCACTTCATTACACATTATTTTACGTTCTTTTCTTTGCAGCTTTTCATTATGCTGACTTATTAGCGTGCGACTGTTCTGTAATGACTCGCTTCTGCTTTTCTTTCTTAGCTCTGTAAATAAATAAAAAATTGTAGTAGCCTAGGACTACTGCACCCTCTTTAGTTCTAAACTAACTCCCCTCTACTAGTTGGCTCTAAACCAACTAGTCTAGAATTCCCTCGAGCGGATGACTAACTCGTTAAATAAGCCCTTAGGTTCTTCACATTTTCCCCTAGTTGGCGCTAGACCAACTAGGCCTGTATATAGTATTTCCTCGAGCGGATCGCCAACTCGTAAAATAAGCCGTGGGTTCGTCATTTTTCCCGTGGAGCGGCTGACTACTCCCTCAAAAAAAAGCCTTAGGTCATGGTAAGGAGTTCCTTAGGAGTGTGCGTCATTGAATGTGAACCACATCCCCTTATTTTATCTGGAGATGAATGTATGTGTGATTTTTGAAAGAGACGCAAGGAAGATCTGGAGCTTCTTAGTTGTATATAATTTTCTTCATGTTATTAGCACCTCATCTCATTTATGCACTAATCACCACGCATAGCATATCTATATAACAAAAAAAAACTTTTCATTAATTAGTACGAAAAAGTTTTTTTTTTCCTGGGTTTTTGGGGTAATGTAGCATTTACCTTTATCTGCGTTGCACCTGTAGGTCACATCAGTTAATGCAAGACCTTGCAATTGCCATCTTACGTCTTTTTAGGCTTTCTTTACATCATTGATTCACTCTCTTGGTTCTTGTAACCCCAACTTCTAAGAAAGGGTATACTTCTGTACACTGCTTTTGATATCGTGATTACTTATATTATCGGTTTCTGTTTATTTGAACCGTATTTAATCCTATATTTTCCCTATTCCTGAAATTCTTAAAAATAATAAATACGTTTGTTTATTTTCTGTTGACAATCTGTCAACAACGTTGTGTTCTTCTAAATAGTCATTTTCACTACCATAAAGGTTAGGTTTTATACTTTTCGGTTAAGTCTGTATACTTTTAGGTACTTATGAAACCCTGGTAGCTTGTAATTTTTGAAATATGAAATTATAATATGTAATTCTAGAACATGGGGTCCCTTGGGTATAAAAGCCGATACAGCCGCTGTATTAAATCAGTTTTACCTTCGACTTCCAAACAAGAAGTACAGAACAGATCCGTTGCGGGGTCACAGCCGGCCCCGCAACTCAAGAGGGTCCCTAAACCTACTCGTCGGTCGTCAGTTTTACTACGAATTGCGTCCCTGCTGGACGACTGCCTTTGCGGGGCTCCCCTACTGAGCACCTGCCTCCCGAAGCGCTACATCTGTACACCACCCTTCGGAACGGCCCAGCTGAGCTCCTCCCGAGCGTTTGGCTTGGAAGACTCCCTGCTGCACGCGTCCTACTACGCGCCGGCCACTGCTCACGCCCTACGGGACGTTCCTATCTGCTGCATGCGCCTTACTTCTCGCCTACCTACTGCTCACGCCCTACTACGCGCCTGGTTGTCGACTGCCGCGCTACCCGCGCCCCTACCGAGCGCCTGGCGGAGGCTTATACCCTGACGGTACGCCCGTACGCTTACTCCTCGCACGCGCTGCTACGCACGCCTCCGGCCTGTCATTTCTTCCTGCGGAACCCTCACATCCTACGGCGCGACTTCCTGGGGATCCCACTGGTTCCGTTTAACTCTTTCCTAATTTAACCACCACGTGTCCTGGTAACTAGGTACTACTGTTTGCTTGTCAAGAAACTCTCTTAATAAAGAACCTCGACCCTAACTTTTCTTTTGTAATTTGTATTTAGCTTTCATACTTGTTACGTGGGCTTCCAAAAAGGTTTGTAAGTCCACGTAACGTGACACCATATAAAACGAACGATTTTTCACGTGGGTGCCTTTAATGTGTGTTTCACTATTCAAGTGCTTCTTGACATTATATTTCTTAGCTACGAGGCTTATCTCACATTTAGTACAAAATATCTTAGATCCACGTATGCATAAATCCGGAGAGCTTTTTAGCCAAGAACGTAATAAATTTTCACGACACTGTTTTCTAGGTGGCATTTTACGCGTAATATTAATTCCATCGATTCTCTGAGCGGACAAGATTGTCATATTATGTCAACGTCATGTTTTATACCTACATCCATAAAGTATGAAAACCGTTATCTTCGTTAATCGACCTTTACAGACTTCAATCTTCATACTGTATAAATAATACAGTTTAATAGATATTGCAAGTTATCATTAAGTATCTCATAGTCATAACATAAGTACTGTCATAAGAAAGTACAACTTATCGATAAAATAATATCGTGTGTCTCTCCCTAGCAAAATTGTATTCGTGCCACGGCGACTTCGAGGTCTGGTAATGATGATTACTAGTTGTATAAGAAAAAAAGGAAAAAAAGCGAAATTGCCTGTGCATCCCTGGTGGGGATCGAACCCACGACCTTTGGATTAGAAGTCCAACGCGCTATCCTCTGCGCCACAGGGACTGTGGGTGAGCAGGCGGAATTACGCTTCAGCTGCTATTGAGCGTTTGTGTTAGGAGCGAAATGTCTTCTGTAGCGATGTTTTAGAACAGACCCCGTATCATGGTCGGCCTTATCACGCGATAACTGACTAGATAGGAACGTCGTCTCGTTCTATCGAACGGTGTCAGCCAGTGACGGACGCTCATCTTGTCACTTATCGTGTGATAAGGCCGACCATGATACGGGTCAGATTTGGTATGTTGTCGTTGTAAACACTACTGTATTAGGGCTCGGTTTAAATAAACTAAAGCATTTCACTATATAAACAGCGTACCGCGACAAACAAAATTATGACTTCAAGCCTGTTCTTAGTAATGAATTTATAAAGATTTTTTTAATGAAAACTGACCATTATGTCTTTCGATAGTCTTAGAAATTTAGGAACAAAAAAGTTATGACGAGTGATGATTATGAATGCAAAACATTAGTATAATAAAAAATAATAGGCCCGGGTAGTAACGGGTAGGTGTCAAAGCGAACCCCGGGCTCCTTTAGGAGCATTAACGGGAATAACGCCAGAATAATCAGTAACGGGTAGTACACCCCAGGTAGATCTAAATGTGACTTTTCGTATGGGAAAATAAAAGTTCAATTGCCCTTACGTGCATTCCAAAAGTTACGTGATTACGCCATTATTGAGCGTAGGAGCATTGATCAATCGAAAAATATGAGCAACTCTAAGATTAAAACAATAGCGATGGACTAGCCGTGTCAGGCATCCGCTGTTTCAAACGGCTGCGTCGCGACAATTTTTTTTTTTTTCCCATTTTTTTTTCTATTTCCGCCCCCGTCCAAGTTGGCTCAATTCGGGTTGCACAGGGCGGTTCCACAACGCTTCGGGAGCTCAAATACCGCGAGCCATCCGGCTGCCTCTTGGACACTGCAACTACGCGTCATTGCTTTGAATAATTATACGTCGATTGTTTTCAAACAATGTTTGTAGAGGTGTGGATTTTATGAATGTAACCTATGTAATGATGTTTGCGTAGTTTAAATTAGTTATGGCAAGTAATGAGGCCTTTTATAATTTCACACCTGAGCAAACAACCTAATATTTATAATCTATCTATATACAGCGTAGAACGGAACGATGGACTCTCCCGCAAGAGGGGGATTATTGACCGCTAGTACGTCACATTTTCCAGATAAACTAATTTTTGACGCGATTTTTTTTAACCTTTGTATGGAGCGTTGGCCGACTGGAGCGACGAGCTCCATACAAATGTAAAAAAAAATCGCGTCAAAAAGAATTGTTTATCTGGAAACTGTGACTTACTAGCGCTCAATAATCCCCCTCTTGCGGGAAAGTCCATCGTTCCGTTCCACGCAGTATATACAAACGTAAAAGTCCTGACTGAGTGACTTAAATCAACGCTCAGCCCAAACCGTTGAACCTAGAAAGCTATTTTTTTCACAATAGGTAGTTTATATAACGTAAGTACTTAGAAGGGATTTTTGATAATTTCACCCTCCGGGGGTTAAAAGGAGTTTGAAAGTTTGTATGGGGATGGAGTAAAATTTTAAGTGAGAGACTTGAAACATTGTTTATGGACTCCTTATTACAATACAAGAAAAGTATGGTTAGGGTTTTGGAAAAACCCACCCCTAAGCGGGTTAAATAGGGGTGCAAAGTTTGTATGGGGGAAACTATTTTGAACCGATTTAGATAACATTTGGTACATATAGTGTGAGTGCCGGGAAAAACACAATTTTTATCCCAGACATCACCCCCTGAGGGGGTGTAATGGGGGATGGCGAATTAAACGAGTTCCACGCGGACGTAGTCGCGGGTAGAAGCTAGTTGCTATATAAATGTTTTTTTTTTGTGCCATAGCTTTTAGAATAAAGTCATGTACAAATGAAATACCTACTTTCTACGACCTAATCTAGTTAGGTGAACGTTGAGTTGTTAAGTTAGTGGGAAACGGATACATACATCCTACTAATATTATAAATGCGAAAGTTTAGATGTTTGTTACTCAATCACGCTTAAACGGCTGAACCGATTTGAATGAAATTTTGCACGAAGATAGTTTATGGCCTGGATTAAAATATAGTATAGTTTTTATCCCGGGTCCACGCGGACCAAGTCGCGGGCGGAAGCTAGTAATTACTATAATTTTAGGTAACTTTTATTCTCAAATTTGACTTTTGAACCTTAATTTCTTTAATATCGACTTGTTATCTTATTTTAGAGAGAAAGAAAGATACTTTTATTCACAAACATACGGGACGCACATGTTAATAAAATAAACAAAAAAACAGATAAAACATGAAATAAGTGTGTCTCTGCGGCCGTGAACCAGACACTGGCTCAACAGCTGTGTCAGACATATACACTTGGCCTAGTTGGTAGTGACCCTGCCTACGAAGCAGGAGGTCCCGGGTTCGAATCCCGGTAAGGGCATTTATTTGTGTGATGAGCACTGAATATTTGTTCCTGAGTCATGGATGTTTTCTATGTATTTAAGTATTTATTTATCTATATAAGTATGTTTATCGTCGTCTAGTACCCATAGTACAAGCTTTGCTTAGATTGGGGCTAGGTCGATTTGTGTGAGATTGTCCGAAAATATTTATTTATATTGAATATATTATACAGCGCTGAATTTCAGCCAGCACCGTCGGTGAGTCACAGAAACGCCATACAATTGTTATACACGGTGGACAGATTCTAACCACGCATTCCCGAGGTCATGACGTGTAAAGAATGTTATACGAACCCCAGTCAAATCCGGCTTAGTTTTGAAGATATTATCAATTTTAATGTAAACTATTTATTGTGATTAGTTGATCACTAAAGTGCATTAAGCTCTTTTGATTGCGATGTTGCCTAGTTTCGCGTCGCTATTGACAGACATCAAAATGACAGCTCACTAAATTGATCCTTTTTTTGAAAAAAATATCGTTACCGTTTTATTAAAAGGGATAATTTCCATAGAGAAACGATAGTTGTCCAAGTTTTCAAAAACCAACGATTTTTTTTTTGCTGAATTTGAGTTGGGTTCATTCATATAACATTTTTTACTCCCAATGACCTCAGGAATGCGTGGTTAAAAACTGTCGGTATATTCAATTCAATTCAATCCAATCTGACGTCATAGACATTAGCCCCCTTATTCATGAAACTTAAAATGCCTCTGCCAAATAGAATGCGCTTTGTCCCTTTCTTACGAGCACAAATGTCAAAGTGACAGATAAGGACAAACGAACTTAACGCCATCTTAGTTAAAACAGGCTTGTAGTACGTTCATGAATACGGCCGTAGGTGTCTAACGTTATGCTATTTCAACAGGTACAGTTCGCTACGCATCAATAAACGCCCACAAGAATAAGGAAATGGGCCGACACGACGACTTGTGGTCGCTTTTCTACATGCTGGTCGAGTTCGTCAACGGGCAGCTACCCTGGAGGAAGATCAAGGATAAGGAGCAGGTGAGGATCTAAAGCCTGCGTGGTGTCGGGTTAGAATTTCGCCACCCCCTATCTTCCCGTGGGTGTCGTAAAGGCACTGGTCCCACCGCCGGCTAGTAAGCTAGAAAAGTTGGGCGAGTAGCATTACATTGCGGATCTGTAAAGGTCGATTGATCACACTGTGCCTGGTCAGCACGCAATGAACCGTTACTCGCCCAACTTTTCTAGCTTACTAGCCGGCGGTGGGACCAGTGCCTAAGGGTGCAGGGTTGAAGTGTGTTGTGGGCGATGGGCTAGCAACCTATCACTGCAATATCACATTTTGCCGATCTTTTGTACCCACATTTATGCTAAAAGTGGCGCTGGAATATAAGTTTCATGTGCTCTGCCCACCCCTTTTGAGAATAAAGGCGTGAATGTATGTATGTATGAGGATTTAAAGAAATAGGGTAGATCGCCAATAACTTCTTGTTCTTATTTTCTTTGTATTCATATTTAGTTTAACTTATTTTAAGTAGGTTAAGAACTATAATTTTAATAAGCTTTTCTTTGCAAAATATGACTTTACTGTCGAGTTTGTTTCGGCGTTTCTTCTTAACAGTGGTCCTCGTTTTCAGAAACGCTGGTAAAATTTTGGCCTACTTGCGGAATAAAATTAATTTATTTACTTGCCCCCTCATGCTAAAAATGAACTCTGTTCCCCTACAAACAGAATTCAATTTAGTATAACGTGGCCAGTTATTGAAGGGTGGCCAGTAATTAACACTTTATACTGAAAATGAATTATATTATAGTTGAATAGAGTTCATTACAAGCTTTATATTAACTTGACTTGTTCGTATGTAAGTTGTCCGTCAAAATTTGCAATCCATTTCTCAGTGACTTCCCGGTGACCGATTGAGCTGAAATTTTGGGTATAAGTATAGTTTGGATGACAATTCAATATTATGGTACCATCGAGCTGATCTGATGATGGAGACAGAACGTTGCCATGGGAATACGGTATTTAACCGGCGTAACCCCGTTGAGTTTGGGCTCGTTAGAGTCTTCTCAATGAGTAGTTGATGATGGTATACATATAAGTACAGTCGGTAACAAAAGCTTGTACCAAAAATGAATTTTTTGATAGAAACTTGTTTTTAGTATGAGGTGGCCAGCTTTTGAAGGGTGGCCTGTTATTGGAGATTTACCCTACATCGGACAACTTGAAAAATCTCAAGAGGTGGCGACGTAGGCAAGTAATTCTTGGAGGGTCTGCAACGCGCCTGTAACACCCCTGGAGTTGTCCTTAGGCTACGATGACCACTTACAATCAGGTGGGCAGTAAGCTGGTTCGCCACCGACGTGGTATGAAAAATAAATACAATAGGAAGAAATAAAATGTTCCTTTGTATACGTGTTAATAGTTTGTCTATAATTATAATATAATTTAGTTCCTGAGCTCTTTTCTAGAAGCTTCTTGTTTCTTGGCTAGAAGAGATGCCTTACAGGGATAAGTTCGCTTTTGTACCGGATTAACGTCGTTTGTCTGGATTTTTACCCGTCTTCTAGACAATAAAGTATATACGTACAAACATACGCACCTATATACAGGCTGTTACGAAAATAGGGTGTAAACCCATCAAGGCCAGGTTCGGTAGCGTATTGCGATACCAAAAATGCACTCCTTTTTTTGTTTGGTTTGTTTTTGTTTCATTGAAATGTTTTCATTAACGTATTTGTTTTTAACTTTGCTTGTGGCAGCAACAAACACGTAAAAGCCGGCACCTGCGTATCGTAAAAACGTACAAAACTTTTGTTTTCATAACATAGCTGTGCGCGCGGTGGCTGAAAATGAAATAAACGGCGGTGGAATGTTGTCGTACACAAGCAATGTCAACAAAAACAAAGACTTTACATACATACATACATACATTCACGCCTTTATTCCCAAAATGGGTAGGCAGAGCACATGAAACTTGTGTTCCAGTGCCGGTTTTAGCATCAATGCGGTTATAAAAGATCGACAAAATGTGATATCGTAGTGACAGGTTGCTAGCCCATCGCCCACAACACACTTCAACCCTGTACCCTTAGTCGACTCTTACGACACCCAAAGGAAGAAAGGGGGTGGTGCTATTCTTACCCGACACCACACGGGGGGCGGGGGGCGACTTTAATGTAAACAAAGATAACCGAAAAATAAAGAAACAAAAAAAAAACATACTGAATATGTCCTTGATCGGTTCGCACCCCATTTTTGGTACATCCTGTGTAATTTGAAAATGTTACACCATTGTTGTGTCACAGCTGTCGTACGTACCTATATCAATAGGTCCCTCTTTCAATACAATACAATACAAATACTCTTTATTGCACACCTCACACAAACAAAGCAGTTAAAAAGAAAAACAATACAATTACATGTAGGTAGAGGTAGACAACAGGCGGTCTTATCGCTGAAGTGCGATCTCTTCCAGACAACCTTTGTGTATCGGAGAAAGAGATAAAACTAGATTATGTAGTAGGTGGTGTAGAGATTATAATAAGCCAAAAATCAAAATAATTATATTAATGCACGTACATAAATAGCTCTATATATAAACATACATACACAATCATACATATATACAAATAACACAAATAAAAATATATAAAACTTAAACAGTCAGCCAATAATAATAATAGTAGGACAATCAGGGTTAGGGGAAATATATCATAACCGGACAAAGGACCTTTTGCTTGACAATGCCAACGTGCAAGTTACATAATCACCTTGTCCCCAGGTCGGGCTGATGAAAGAGAAATACGACCACCGTCTCCTCCTGAAGCACCTCCCGTCGGAGCTGCGCCAGTTCCTGGAGCACGTGCAGCAGCTGGAGTACGCGGACAGCCCCGACTATTGCATGCTCACCGCGCTGCTGGAGAGGTGGGTCGGCGGCCGGACGTAGCTCGCGGTTCCACCATCGACAACACAGCTAACTGACCATGCACCTTAAGTGCATTGTAATAAGGTTCTATGTAAACACAGGATGGTCAGTAACACTAACAGTAACAGTGTTGTCGTTTGTACTCAATACCCTAGTTAAGGGAGCACGCGCGTTTTGACGAGTTTTGAGTTGATATTACTCCGTAAAAACTATAGATATATTTATGGCACAAACAATTATCGGTTCTTCAATCCTTTATCTACATATGCACGAGAGTGTTTTTGAAAGAATGTTTTTTTTTTTTTTATGATTTTAGTAGCTTATGCCCGCGGCTTCGCCCGCGTGGTTATAGGAAAGCGTAACATATTGAATTTTCCCGTGGGAATTAGATGTTTTCCCGCTGGAAAAAGTAGCCTATGTCACTCTCCAGCTTCTAAACTATCTCCATACGAAAAATCACATCAATACGACGCTCCGTTGCGACGTGAAAGAAGGACAAACATGCACACTTTCGCATTTATAATATTAGTCAAAGGATTCAAACGTGGTCCAAAAAAGCTCTGTTTTCGATATTAGTATGTTTTTTTTGTACTTTTATGTATGAATTCTACATATATTGATTACGAAATCTGGTATCCTCTCGTGGGACACCAAAAAATAAATACGATTTAGGGGGGTCCGCTCCTCGGATCCCCCTATGATGAAGTGGTACTGCCTTCATGGGTCCAGTAAGAATGTTGATGAAAAGATACTTAGGGCTCCTAGGCATCGTCCCGAATCACCTAGGAGCAGACGACAATCCTCACCGCAGCCTCCCCTGGATGCTCGAAGACCGCCCGTCGCCAGGAACGTAGATTTGGGCCGCCACCTGTGACCGCCGCGTCCGGCGCACGCGCCACAGGAATTGATTTTGAGTTGATCGAAATTAAACTATGATGAATATTGACTTGTTTGTATTGATCACCAAACACTAGAATTACATGACATTGAAGTACTAAACCCTTAGGTGCTAATTTAATCCCGGCAAGTTATCTCCGAGTAATTGAAGGCCATCTTGAAAACTTAAGTTACAGCTACCTTTCGCTAGGGGGCGCGGCCATCGCGCTGTTCGTGAATGATTGAATGACTTGACAGCGCGGCAAATATGAATGATGATTATTTGATACTGAAATACTACTTGAGTTTATAAAACATGTTCGTTTTGCGTGAACATATATTATAACTATTCCTTATTGACGTCTCTAACAACCCACGAGGGATTTTTATTTTTAACTCATTTTCGCAAAAGTTACGTTAAAAAAACTGGTTTATTGTCCTGAAATTGCCAACGTTTGGTGCCATATATCCCGAAAACGGTGCTCGTTGTTGTTAGTACGTTAGCCATAAAAAAACATGAAAAAACCGACGGTTACAGGTCGAAGGTCATTGGGACCTAGGAGTCCCCAGGACGCTCGACTCTCCATACAAACTCAGTGTGGCTCCCATTTTAAAACAGTGTGCTGGAATAACAGGAACATTGGTATACGCAACGGGATCCCCCATATCAAAGTCTTATCTACTTCTTATCTCTAGTCTAGCAGCAGAAACTAGTTTCCGGTATAGAAGGTTTGTATGGGGAGCCGACTTGTGTCTAGCTTTTCGGGGACACTTAAAATATGAAATAACTAGCTTCCGCCCCCGCCTTCGTCCGCGTGGACCCGGGATAAAAACTATCCTATATTTTAATCCAGGCTATAAACTATCTTCGTGCAAAATTTCATTCAAATCGGTTCAGCCGTTTAAGCGTGATTGAGTAACAAACATCCAAACATCTTAACTTTCGCATTTATAATATTAGTAGGATTAGTAGGATAATAATTGTACCTGAAATCTTATACAGGTTGTTTCTTTAGCCGTCGTAGAGCCGAAGCCCAGTTAATGGTGTTTTTTTTTCTTTTTCTTTTTTTAATGTATTAATATTGTTTTTTTTCCTATTAATATTAATTTTAATCATCCAGCCGAGTGACCGCAGTGACCGCTGGCCGCCATCTTATGTAGATGGGTACGTCTAACCGGGTGAATGAACTTCGCACCGCGCCCCATACAGGATTTTTCAAACTTAATTGCCTTTTATTACTAAAAACTTAACTAATACATTTTTTTTCACGATCGATGAGTACGTTTTGGATACTTTAAGTGGGCTTCGGCTCTAAGACGGTTAAAAAACACGTATAATGTTTCTGTGTAAAATATTGACTTGTAATGTAACCATTTCATAACTGATAAAATGATCTATGTCTATGAATGTATCTACAAAAAAAAAATTGGAACTGTTTATTTTTTTAGGTAGTATTTCGGTGACATGGTGGGTTACGTTTAGTTCAATCTTTACTATTTAAGACTAGCTTCCGCCCGCGACTTCGTCTGCGTGGACCCGGGTTAAAAACTATACTATATTTGAATCCAGCTTATAAACTATATTCGTGCAAAATTTCATCTAAATCGGTTGAGCCGTTTAAGCGTGATTGAGTAACAAACATCCAAACTTTCGCATTTATAATATTAGTAGGATTTACTAAACTGATTATTTGCAAGAAAGACTGAATACTAATGTATACTAAAATGTGTGTTTCACCCAGGTGCTGTAAGCGGCGTGGTATCAGAGACACGGACCCCTACGACTGGGAGAAAGACGTAAGTCCATTAAAGATAGAGCGAGATAAGCTTTTCACACATGCTATTGAGGAATTAAAGTTGTTGTACTTTTGATGTCTTCCGTAATTCTGCTATTCAGGAAAGAGTCTTTGTTGCCATCAGGGATTTAAATTTTCTCCATAGAAGGTGTGAAAAGCAGGTATATCCTGGCAAGGTCGCCATGTAAGGTGCGGAGTTCGGAGATGAGTTGAAACAAGTGTTCAAGACAAATGATGCTTTATTACTGCTCTTACACATGTGTAGTAGTTCTATATATAAGCGTCCTATCAGCTACGTACATATCTATATCTAGTATACACCACAGTCACTCGGTAGCGAAATTATTTCCGTCGTGGCCGAAAACACTTGGATCCCTCGTTACGCTCAAGATTCTACTGTAGAATCCCTCGCTAAGCTCAGGATTCATAATACAGCTTGTGACGAAAATGGGGTGTGAACCGATCAGGGCCTTGTCTGTCTAATGTTTTTTTTTTAATTGTTTTGTTTTTGTTTACATTAAATTCAAATTTTATTCATGACAAAAACAACACAGATAATAAAGTTTACCTTGCTTGGGTATTATAATGTAAACCAAAACATCAATATAAACAAAAAATAAAAAAACAAGAATTAGAATCGCAAAGCGCTACCGAATATGCCCATGATCGGTGCACACCCTGTATAGCCCTCGCCTAAAATATCTCATTCTGCTTTCTTGGGGCATAGATAGATAGTATTTACAGTCGACGTCAAAGAGATGTTTAAATTTTTCGCCTTAGTAGCGTAAACATATCTTACAGTACGATAACTGTTAGTTAACCACTGACAGATAGTTTGCCTTCATTTAATTTTCAACTTTATTGTCATACAAATAAAGCAATTTTCAGAATACTGTTACCCACGTCTACCGATTTAGAAATAACTACTTAATTTGTATGAGGTTAAAGTTGAAAATTAAATGAAGGCAAACTATCTGTCAGTGGTAAACTCCAAATAATTCTACTATTACTACTATTCCTTGACAAAACCCCCTTGGGTACTTTCTATAAATCGTTCTTGTGATCATATTTCCAATCGACGTGATCACACAATAGGGAATATGCATGTCTTCAAAGTGTCAAATCTTGAGTAATCTCTATTGCTTAATAAATATACTCACATGATTATTTTTACAAATGATCATGTTTCTACTAACAAACTTAATTATTTAAAAGTAGTATTTTTCAAATTCCCTCGCAAATTTTCAAAACGCAACGCTATTGGCCGAGCGAATCGTGACGTCACCGTGCACTCGGTGTCTACTGTTAACAGGTCGTTTGTATGATTATTGAAAGTTATTTGCATTGTTTTGCCGCTGTTTATGATAAACAATCAGTGTTTTTTGGGAATTATTAACTGAAAGCAGTGACTCCTTGTGAAAAAAGACTCGCCACAAAGACTGGAAGCGGTTTTGTCAAGGCAAAGTCGGATAATCTGCCTGAAATTGATGTGTTCATGATGACTAAGTACGTACCTCGTAGGTGTCTTTCTTAAATAAGTGGAATAAAAAACTATTAGATAGGTATGTTCATTATATACCTAATCAAAGATATGTTGGTATTAGGAACGTTACATGGTGAGAACATCTTTATAAACATAACAAAGTATGTTGTTTTCGTCAAGGCTTATAAATAAAACAAATTTGTGTAGGACACTAGAAAGGATTAAATTCTTTCAACTTCGATCAACAGTGCAAACATAGAAACTTAGCTAAAACGTTTCGTGATCAAAATCAACACTCGTAGTCAGCTGTTGATCAACAAAAATCATAGTATTTTGTAACATTAATAACTAAAAAAATGGGAATCAGAATAGTTTTATGAATAAGTATATAAATTTTTAGGTTAGGTTATTGTTTATATTGTTCGGGAGTCCTAATAAATAAGATTTTAGGTACAAACATATTTAATAATCACTTCGAAATGATGTTCATAACAATATAAACTACTCAAACACGATACATTATATCTCCTCATCGCCTACACCCCTTTTTCCTTATATTTTGCATCTTTGGGCATATGAAAATATATAATGTCAGGTGCAGTTTTAGTGTTATTTTCATAAATAGGGGCATTACAATATTTATAATAAGCTTTTGTGTGTTCTTCCGTTACAATAAGTTGATCTTACAAGCTTTAAAAACTCACTTTTACTAAAACTGTGAATCAAACACTTCGTTGTTTATTTATTCTAAGTGCACGGTGACGTCACAAAGTGAGCGCGCCATAATGGCGGCGTTTTAATCGTCCGAAAATGATAATAGTTTTAATGATTATTTTTTAGCTCATTCAATAATATTGTGAAAGTGTTATATTTTTTTCCGGTTATATAATTACTTATAGAATAGTTTAAAAAAATTAAAAAAATGCATGAATATACCCTATTGCTTGACTGTCAGTCAAACCATCACAAGCTTACACACAGTCAACATAGTGTATGTTTTCAGGCTTATATCTTCGATTCCGATTCAGACTATTCAGAATAACACAATTGGTGAGACAGTCAGCATTAGTATAGTCTCTGTCCACATTTGAATGTACCATAGAAAACTTAACTGACCATCTGTCAACCTTGTAGCTATGCGAATAAGGTTGACAGGTGGTCAGCCCATTCGTTGCCGAGGCGCGAATATTCCATATAGTTTCGACGCGATATCGCGTCAACGGCAATGTGTTAAGTGTGTCACTGTTTGTACTTGTCTCATCATTGTACATGAATCTTGTCATATTTAGAACAATAATTACATATTCCATAGTGCGATAGCATGCAAATAAAATCAATAAAAATGTATAGGCATGAAAACATCATACGAACATATTCCCGATTTCATAGATTCCTAAAATACCAGACGGTTTTAACGGATTTCTCTAGTACTGAATAATAGATTCCAGTTACTCTTAAGTGTCCGCTGTAAGCTCGATTCTCCATACAAACGTAGCTACGCTCTCATTTTAAAACTACGTGTTGGATTGTAACGAAACTTTGCATATACAATGACATGAGGTATATCTATGTCTGTAATTAGTTTATGTAGCTTCAGATACCATAGTAAAAAAACAGCGAATTTAAGTTTTTCATACAAAACTTGTTTTTACTGTATTTCGTTTTATAATGGTTCCAATATAAACTAATTACAGACATAGATATACCTCATATCATTGTATATGCTAAGTTTCGCCACAATCCAACACGTAGTTTTAAAATGAGAGCGTAACTACGTTTGTATGGGAAGGTGAAATTCGGCCGAGCTTACTGCGGACTCTTTATTTAGATAGATAGATAGAGGTAAATTCTCGGAGAATCATATTATACCTACTATACGTTTGTGCATAATCTTTGTTTTGATACAAGCTTTTATTGCTGACCGTACATTTTTGGTACAGTCGTGAACTAGTCGTTGATTGATCCATTCTGCCTAAACCAGCGAACCAAAAAACCATAGAATGCGATACAATTTTGTATAGATTCAGGCGTCGCCGGTTGAAATCGAATTCATAGTTATGTTAACCTTTGTATTGATCATCAAAATTGTGTTAAAAATGTGTCAATTTCCATACAATTTAATCGCATCATTAAAGTGATGTTAATTTAAATGTTATTACGTTGCAACTTGTTTATGTCTGTGTTGGGTTTCGGTTTAATAGTTGACACGACACAAGTGTTTAAATATTGACACCATTTAAGAGTCCGCAGTAAGCTCGGCCGAATTTCACCTTCCCATACAAACGTCGTTACGCTCTCATTTTAAAACTACGTGTTGGATTGTAACGAAACTTTGCATATACAATGACATGAGGTATATCTATGTCTGTAATTAGTTCATATGGTTCTAGTTTATAAAAAAACGAAATACAGCAAAAGTTTTGTATGAAAAACTTAAATTAGCTGTATTTTTTTACTATGGTATCTGAAGCTACATAAACTAATTACAGACATAGATATACCTCATGTCATTGTATATGCAAAGTTTCGTTACAATCCAACACGTAGTTTTAAAATGAGAGCGTAACTACGTTTGTATGGGAAGGTGAAATTCGGCCGAGCTTACTGCGGACTCTTTATTTAGATAGATAGATAGAGGTAAATTCTCGGAGAATCATATTATACCTACTATACGTTTGTGCATAATCTTTGTTTTGATACAAGCTTTTATTGCTGACCGTACATTTTTGGTACAGTCGTGAACTAGTCGTTGATTGATCCATTCTGCCTAAACCAGCGAACCAAAAAACCATAGAATGCGATACAATTTTGTATAGATTCAGGCGTCGCCGGTTGAAATCGAATTCATAGTTATGTTAACCTTTGTATTGATCATCAAAATTGTGTTAAAAATGTGTCAATTTCCATACAATTTAATCGCATCATTAAAGTGATGTTAATTTAAATGTTATTACGTTGCAACTTGTTTATGTCTGTGTTGGGTTTCGGTTTAATAGTTGACACGACACAAGTGTTTAAATATTGACACCATTTAAGAGTCCGCAGTAAGCTCGGCCGAATTTCACCTTCCCATACAAACGTAGTTACGCTCTCATTTTAAAACTACGTGTTGGATTGTAACGAAACTTTGCATATACAATGACATGAGGTATATCTATGTCTGTAATTAGTTCATATGGTTCTAGTTTATAAAAAAACGAAATACAGCAAAAGTTTTGTATGAAAAACTTAAATTAGCTGTATTTTTTTACTATGGTATCTGAAGCTACATAAACTAATTACAGACATAGATATACATCATGTCATTGTATATGCAAAGTTTCGTTACACTCCAACACGCAGTTTTAAAATGAGAGCGTAACAACGTTTGTATGTAGAATCGAGCTTACTGCGGACTCTTAAGTTCCGTGAGTCATATTGAGGTTACGCGTCTTGCGTTCGCGACGAGGGAAAATATATTAGGAGATTGATAGTGATGTGCTGCCATTATGATAGCATGTCGAAATGCTGATCTCCACTCGCCGCAGACGCGAGAAGCGTCGCGACGTCGTGGCTTTGGGTCCGGTTAATGTATGGCCCAAATCTGTCTCTCTCTGATAATCTCATTTTATCTGCTTTGCCTTAAGGTTGACTGGTAGAGAATGCTTTATAGCATTAAGTCCGCCTTTTGTACTATAAGATATTCTTTTGTGCAATAAAGATTAAATAAATAAATAAATCGGTTCAAACCTGCTATTCAGAGAAGACCCGATATTCCCTGTTGAATAAAATTTTCCTCATAATTAGAGGGTGTGAAAAGCAGTGTGCGCTACTCGATTGCAAAATTGTTTCCGTCTTGAACGTAAACACTTGAATCCCTCGTTGCGCTCAAGATTCTACAATTGAAGCTTCACTCACCGTAAATATATCATTTTGCTCCCTTGATTGTGTAATCTGCTATTTTAACCGACGAGAGAGGAAGGTGGACGGATTCGGTCGTACATTGACCGGACCTGCGCCGTCGTGTCTATGTCCTGACTGTGTGCGTGACGGTAACCGCGTGTGTGTGCGTGTGCGCAGGCGGTGGGCGTGTCGCGCACGCGCGCCGCCGCGCACGCCGCGCCGGAGCACGCCGCGCCGACCGACTCCGTGCCCGATAACGTGAGTATAAACCCCCTTATTTCATAAAACTTCAAATGCCTGAGCTAAATAAAATGCGCTTTGTCCCTTTTATACGAACACAAATGTCAAAGTGACAGATAAGGACAAACGAATGTTAACGCCTTTTTATTTAAAATAGTCTTCTATAACGTTTACGAATACGGCCGTGAGTATATTATTTTCACACCAGCTATTCGGAAAAGAGTAATTGTTAGGCAACATTTGAGGGCTATTTGAGGATATTCCCTTTTTCATATGTTGTTTGTGAAATCAGTATGTGCCACTCGGTAGCAAAGTTACTTCCGACTTGGGCGTAAACACTTGAATCGCTCGTGATTCTACTTTAGAATCTTTCGCTTAGCTCAGGATCAATCTCCGTAAACATATCGTTTTGCTCCATTGAGGAACAATCACTATTCCGATTCAAGAGCAAAAAAAAACTCATTGAACTAACAAATATGGACAAGTATCCTAATTAAATGATTATGATTATTATGATTATTATTATTATTTAACCCCTATAGGGGACGAATTTATAAAAAGCTCTGAAATTCAATTTGTAGTCTTACATACAGGCTAAGATCGAAGTTACAAGTCTCTTACCGTATCGTCAACATTTGTTTTTTGTCGCTAACTATATGTAGATTAAGATGTTATTGTATATTACTAACACATGGGTGCAAACCTGAAATAAATTATTTGATTTGATTTCATTAAAATTCACAAGCAATGGCAACAAAAACTAAAACAGTAATGTAAACAAAAAACAAACAAATGCATATTTGGAATTGCAATCCGCTACCGACTATGCCCTTGATCGGTTCACACCCCATTTTTGATACACCCTGTATGCATAGCGCGAGAGAAACTGTTCTAGAAAAACATGCGAAAAGTTGACTAAAAATGTGTGCATTTAAAGATACACTGCCAAGTAAAGGGTTAATAGGCATATTGCCTTCAGCGCCATCTATTCGAACGAGACAATATGTCAGACGTTTGCATCTTGACACCACAAGTCGCACACCTCACAATATATGTTTTTAAAACGCCTCCAGACCCGCCGCCGCCTGGAGACGGAGGTGACCATGGACACCGCGCCCGCCTTGCTCGCGCACAAGCTCGACAACAAGCGCGCCGAGCCGGACAAGCACGTCAACGGATACGTGAGTCACATTCTAGAAATAATAGAATAGAATATTATTTATTGTTGAACTGTGTAAACAAACAAAAAAATATTGTATCAATCGTTTCATAAAAGACGGAGTTCTGAGGTACCTAACATTAAAAAAAAACAACCGAATCGAGAACCTACTCCTTTTTATTGTAGTCGGTTAAAGAGAATCCTGAGGCTCTAGTATAAGTTTTACCGAAACAAAACTTTACGATCGCGTTTGCGTTTTATCCTCAATTTGTATGGGATTTGACAGCTAAACGCAAACGCGGTCGTAACGTTTTGTTTCGGTAAAACTTATACTAGAGTCTCAGCTGTTCTGTGTAATAGTAAGCAGCGTTCGTTAAAATCGGAATGTATCAAAAGTTTGACAAGTGTCTATGTAATGGCAGCTGACGGCACCATATTTAACGTTCATCGGTCTGTAATAATAAGTTGATGCAACCCGCCTTCACAAAGCCTGATTTAGAGTTCTGACCGCCCTAGGCTAACTATGAAATGTAAGTAAGTCTCAACTCAGTGCCGCGCCCGCCGCCGCCCCCCGCCGCCCCCTTGCTTGGTCCTTGCGCCCTAGGCTCTAGCCTTATTGGCCTGTGGGTAAATCAGGCCCTGCGCCTTCAGTAACTAAACAGTAAAGATGGCAAGAACAGGCTTGTGCTAACGGTCACTTGTCATAAAGGTCGGATCTAGCGCGACATGTTTCAGATCCGCACGAACGCTCGCCAAATCAATAGGAATCGCGGAACGACTCGAAAAATGTTTTTTTTTTTATACAACGACGTTGGCAAACAAGCGTACGGCCCTGATGGCCTGATGGTAAGCGGACACCGCGGCCCATAGACGCCTGCAACTCCAAAGTAGTAACATGGGCGTTGCCGACCCTTGATATGTTTGAGGATTCGCCGTGTCGACAGCTGAAGGAACAAATTCCCTCCCTCTCAACACAACACATCCTCGGGAGCTCTGGCGACCTTGCTCACCACCAGAAACACAACATTACTACAGAGCAAGTAGTAGTGTTATTATGGCTGTGGTCTTCTGCAAGGCGGAGGTACTTCCTCAGTTGGGCTGCTCTACATTCGAGCGGGATCACATTTCGCTGTGCCCTACCTCACCTGTCGAGCGATATTCGACCTTAATATAAATAAAATAACCCAGAACAATCATGAATCAGTTTCACGGGCTCACGGGCTCACGGGCTCCCACTACCAGCGAACGTAAAAACCATAGAAGTCTAAGTAGCGCCGCAAAATGGCCATTATGCGGGGTTGGGGGCGGGGTGTCGAAACGATGCCAGGCGGCCGTTTAGTCCGAACATGCGCATACCAGGTTTTAAGCACGTGTTTGGGCAGACTTTTGTAAGGAGCTCGCATTCGTTTCGCGTTTTTAAAAGCTTTTATTTAACTTGCAATGTATGTAATTTGTTCGGGTGGAATCTTTGAACTCAATTTTGAAGTAGATATCTTCAACCAATTGAGCTGAAATTTTGTATACACGTTTAGTTTGGATGACAATGCACGATAAGATACGTGACGTCATTCTAAATCCGATATGGCGGACCATCCAAGATTGCGGAATAGTTATTTTTAATGCACTTCTACAATATTCTAAAATATCCTCTCTTCAAGGGTAAAGGTAAACGAGAGAACATAGATAACTATAGGCCAGTCTCCATAATACCGTGCGTTGCTAAGGTGCTCGAAAACGGGTTATGTAACCGATTAACATCATTTCTGAGTACGACGGATACTTTGTCCGACCGCCAATGCGCCTACAGATCCGGCCGCAGCACCACCGACCTAGTGCGAAGTGCTGTGCGCAAAGTGGTCGAGGCTCTGGAGGGCAAGCAGCAAGTGGCAATGCTTTACTGCGATCTCTCCAAAGCTTTCGACGTTGCTGACCACAGAGTCATAGCCACCAAACTTTTACATTACGGCATACACGGTAATGCGCACAGCCTTTTCACAGACATCCTTCACCACCGGTCACAGGTTGTAGTTGGCGACGCAGGACAGGCCAAATCAGATCCGCTGACGACAACAATGGGTGTTGCCCAGGGATCGTCGGTCTCGAACGTTCTGTTCTCCCTATTACTTAACGACCTGCCAGAGGCAATTACAGCAGCTGATATTTTAATGTATGCGGACGATATGGCTGGCATAATATCAGCCCCTAATGTAGACACCATAGAGACCCGCCTTAACGATGCCGCGAGCCAACTGTCTCGGTGGTTTAGATTAAATAGACTAGCGCTAAATGTCACCAAAACCCATTTTATACATTTCCACGTCGGGGGCCGCCCGCCGAGGTCACTCAATGTCCAAGCTGATGGCATTTGCGTAGAACAGAAGGAAGCTACCATTCATCTCGGTTGCTGCGATATCCTAATAAAATTCTCCCAGTGAAACGACGACTGGCCAAATCCGGAAAGGTGACAAACGTGATGGGGCCAGCCGTGTACAACAAGTTGCCAGAGACAATCACGTCGGCCCCGTCCCTAATGATTTTCAAAAGAAAACTAAAAAAATGGCTTCTCGAGCACACATTCTATAGCTACGACGAATTTATGAATATTGTGTGAATGTTTTTATTTAAATACTGTTCTGTTGATGACTTAAAATAATAATTACTAACTATTATACTATTTATTAACTTGTTATAGGCACTTTTTGTGTAATGCTAATATTATTATATTCTTCTTTTAATAACTATAAACATTCTGACATGTAATATTGACAATTACGAATAAATGAATATGAATATGACTATATTGGTATCAAATGAAAGGGCTCGTTGAGAGCAACTCGAAAAATAAAGTGACGTCATTCTAAATCCAATATGGCGGACCATCCAAGATGGCGGAATAGTTATTTTTAATGCACTTCTACAATATGGGTATCAAATGAAAGGGCTCGTTGAGAGCAACTCGAAAAAATAATGTGACGTCATTAATTTTTTTTTCGAAATTAACCGGCAAACGACCTTGAAACAATGACGCGTTAAATGAGATGAACAGACTAAGAAACCTAGCCAGCGATAACTAAAAAGTAAAAACTAAAAAAAAAGCTTTTATACGTTCTAAACATAAGAAAATAAAATTTTCCTTTTAAATTTTAACTATGAACTTACAAACTCATTATACACAAGTTATATGGTTATGAAAGCTTGTATATATAACAAATGTATTATATTATTTATTTATTTATTATGTGTATACTTACGTTTGTATCGGTAGTATGTTGTGTTGCGTTCCGTGGGTCACGTACGGTGCTGTATGAAAATCAGCGCTGCATGTGTCTGTCTGACACCTCGGCATAATGTTGACACAGCGACCGATTTACTGCCGCGAAGACACACACAATGTGTGCCAATTGTAATGTATGTCTACTCCCTTTGTATCTGTGTGTCTTTTGTGTAGTGAATAAATATCTTCTATCTCTCTTTCATTCGGTGGTTTTATCGTTCGCTGTCCTACACTAAACTAGTCGTTAAGGCTGTGCATTGGAAATTATCGCGTGCTGTGAAACGCCGTTCTGACTAGATTAAGAAACAATAAGGTCTGATTTTCAGATATATCATGACTATATGATTGTTTATCTGATTTTATCGATACAAAATTGCTTAAAATATCCTCGATAGAAAAAAAAACCAAAGTTGGGTCTGTATTTTCCTTTTTTTACTCAGCCTACTCAAACGATACATTATTTTACGACACAATCAAGTTAATACTATAGTATTCTATCTCATCTAAAATCTCACTTTATGAGATTTAAATAAAACGTCTCCAAGTGAGGTATTTATCGAAATTTGCCCAAAGAAGCCATTCCCGAATAGTGTTACATCTCTTTTCTTCGTGCGCGGAAGGCATCAGCGTGTCTCTGTCTAGGGGGCGTGTTGGACTCAAATCAAGGCATCGCCTTAAAATTGTATTAATGATGTTTAATTTACTTACAGTCAAATACAGACAAAGCAACTGTGGAAAAGGAAGCCGAGGCCAGGACGACTCCGGCCCCGTCGCCCGACCGACACGCAAAGGTATGTGTTTCTCAACTAGTTTCCCTTGGATATATTTTAGAAATATTGTCTGAGATATACAGGGTGTACCAAAAATGGCGTGTGAACCGATCGAGGGCATATTGTTTTCGTTTTTTTATTTTTGTTTACATTGATATTTTTGTTTTTGTTTTCATTACAGCCTTTCTTTTTGTTGACTTTGCTTGTGTATGACAACATTCCCCCGTGAAGGGTGGGAGGGTTCATTTCATTTTCAATCGCCGCGCGCACAGCTGTGTTATGGAAACACATATTATGTGTATGTTTTTTTGATACGCAGGCTGGCTTTTATGCTTTTGTTGTCATACACAAAATGTAAAAAAAAAATGTTTAATGAAAACATAAATATGGGTTCGATTCCCGGTCTGGGGAGCGTGTTGATTTTTTACACGACTGCCTAACGAATAGGAGTGTAATGATAATGAATGTATTTCTTTATGCTTTGATCTTAGATAGTAATTAGGGGTTACCCTGGTTTCTAACATTTAATACATTTTTTACGACATCTCTTCTGCGTGAACTCGGGGATAATATAGTAACCTATTAATGTATGAGGAATTAAATTAAATGTTTACCCTTTAGCCGCCGTAAGGGAAAAAATAAAACGTAAAATCGAACGAAACAAAACAAATGCAACTGTTCCAATTTAGAATGATATAACATAAAGTTCTCATTAAAGATGAAGGTATAGGCACAGTATATGAACAGTAGATAAACTTCGAACAAAGGTACATCGCACGGCTGCACACATGCGCGCGTGTTCGGTACGCACACACACATAGCCTTCGGGAATGATGGAGAATGCTTCAATCGGGGCCGCGCCGTTGCGGTGTTCGCTCGTTCTCACTCGCTACGTCAAAGGAAGCCGCCTCGTAGGTATGAAGACAGCGAGCTGCCAGTGCCACGATATCAAAAGGAGCCGAATAGGCTTGTAACTAAGCACCTACCAACCTAGTGCAGTTTAGCAACTATTATACTTACTAGGAAATATTTTAGGCATAGTATAGTGGTATCAAAATATTCCATGAAGTGGGAAACTAAAAACACATACCCTACTATCTATAATATTATATTATTACTTTGTGTATACAATATTGTCTATTAAACTGTAACAGAAATACTTTGCATACTTAAAAGAAAAATAAGTATTATAGGTATACCAAGCCACAAACTTGACACAGCCCTGCGCATCGAGCGAAAGTAGGTAACGAACGCTCCTAAACGGCCTCAGACTACCTACTGTATTATTCTTCTATACTGTGGTATAGGTCTATAGATGAGAAAGGTCATAAAATGTGCCAGTTTTTTTTTAATACAACGACGGTGGCAAACAAGCGTACGGCCCGCCTGATGGTAAGCGGATACCGCAGCCTATAGACGCATGCAACTCCAAAGGAGTAACATGAGCGTAGCCGACCCTTGATATGTTTGAGGATTCGCCGTGTCGACAGCTGAAGGAACAAATGCCCTCGCTATCAACACAACGCATCCTCGGGAGCTCTGGGCGACCTTGCTCACCTCCAGGAACACAACACTACTACAGAGCAAGCAGTAGTGTTATTATGGCTGTGGTCTCCTGCAAGGCGGAGTTGCTTCCCCAGTTGGGCTGCTCCACATTCGAGCGGGACGACATTTCGCTGTGCCCTACCCCACTGATTTCATGTAAAAGTATGTGTTTTATTGTTTCTTCCTCTGGATATAGATAGTAATATGTAATATTTTTCCAGGAGACCAGCACCTCCGTCGTCACGGGCACCACGGCCACCCGGCCCGAGCGGCAGAGCGTGCCGCCCTGCAAGCCGCGCGTCGGCCCCGGTGCGTAACTACACAACCATACATACATACATACATACATACATACATACATACATACATACATACATACATACATACATACATTCACGCCTTTATTCCCAAAAGGGGTAGGCAGAGCACATGAAACGTATGTTTCAGCGCCACTTTTAGCATAAATGTGGGTATAAAAGATCGACAAAATGTGATATTGTCCATATAATTGTATGTATTTATGTATGTATAAGTAAGTTTATATTGTATTCATTATATATGTATGTATATTAATGAAATTAATTGATTTGTGTTTCCATTCGAGTCTCTGTGTTTAGGATCCTGCACCACTAAAGTTTCTGTTTAGCCCAATGGTTGACTGGTAGAGAATGCCGTAAGGCATTAAGTCCACCAATTGTACCTTTCTTTTTATATTTGTGCAATAAAGTTTAAATAAATAAATAAATATTGCAGTGATAGGTTGCTAGCCCATCGCCCACAACACACTTCAACCCTGGACAACAACAACAATACCTCGTTACATATACATACGCACGGTATAGGTTTGCCTATCTCGCTCTACCTTCCTCGCAATTGCACAAAGGTTAGCTGGAAGAGATCCCTTATGCGGATAAGTTCGCCTTTTTACTTTGATCTATTGTGTGACATGTATATTCTCTAACCTGTTTTTGTGTACAATAAAGCGCTTACATAAATACATCGGTGGAGTGGGAAAATAAATACCTTGCAGCCCGCGCAGGTCCGCCCGTGTGTTACAAGGAATGTAAACAGAGCCGCGGATTGACCTATGTCTATTTCGAGTGGCAGCATATTGTTGACAATTTTAACAAACGTTTGCGTTTGTGTATCAGAGCGAAAGGAGGATATTTTGAAGACAGTTAATTTTTAGGGTTCCGTGCCCAAAGGGTAAAACAGGACCCTATTACTAAGACTTCGCTCTGCCCGTCTGTCTGTCACCAGGCTGTATTTCAAGAACCGCGATAGCTAGAAAGTTGAAATTTTCACAAATTATGTATTTCTGTTGTCGCTATGACAACAAATACTGAAAACAAAATAAAATAAATATTTAAGGGAGGCTGCCATACAACAAACGTTTTTTTTTGTTTTGCTGTTTTTATAGATAATGGTACGGAACCCTTAGTGCGCGAATCCGACTCGCACTTGGCCGTTTTTTATTTTATTTCTATACAGGATGTTTTTATAACCGTCTTAGAGCCGAAGCCCACTTAAAGTATCCAAAACGTACTCATCATTCGTGAAAAAAAAAAGTTAATTTTTTAGTAATAAAAGGTAATTAAGTTTGAAAAATCCTGTATGGCGCGCGGTGCGAGGTTCATTCACCCGGTTTGAGTTCGTACCCTATCTACAAAAGATGGCGGCTAGCGGTCACTTGGCTGGATGCCTAAAATTAATATTAATACAAAAAAAATACAATATGAATACATTTTTTTTAAGGCGGCCCGACGCTGGCGCGCCTTCGCGTGGTGACGGCGCCGCCGTGCTGCGTGCAGGAGCTCGCGCACCACGACCACGTCGCCAACAACAGCCCAGGTACTGCAGCGTGTGTGTGTGTGTGTGTGTGTGTGTGTGTGTGTACACTAACACACTACCAATGACAACCTCCTCCGCTATCCTGTGCTCCTGGTACTTGCGCAGCCGTCAACATGGCAATATTGTTAAGATTTGAACAAGTTGCACTACACTGGACCATATTTATTGACCAAGTACATCACGACAACAGCCGGGAAAGAAGGGATTGCCAGCCAAGTGTGATATAGACGGGTGAGCGTAGCGAGGCCGGATAGTGACACGAGCCTGGATCTCTTTTCACGTCGAGGTATACAGCTTGTAACGGTAAAATGGTGTGTGCACCAATCAAGGCCATGTTCGATAGCGTATTGCGATTACAAAAAAATAATTTTTTGTTTACATTGTTTTTTTTTTTGTTTACATTGCTGTGTATGACAACAAAAACGTACAATCCGTCATCTAAGTATCAAAAAAACATACCTACACCAAACCCTCCCATCTTTCACCCTTGCGGGGGAATGTTGTCATACACAAGCAATGTCAACAAAAACAAAAACATAAATGTAAACAGAAATTAACAAAAAAAAAAAAACCGGCCAAGTGCGAGTCGAACTCGCGCACCGAGGGTTCCGTACAAACCTGTAGGTATATAAGTAATAACTTTAAAATGATTAAAAATATTTTTATTATATGATGTAACTAAAAATTTACGGTTTTCGCAATTTTTCCTATAATAATAAAATATGATACTTGAACAATGTTTTTTTTTCAATTCACTGCAACTGATAAAGCAGAAGGATGTAAAGTTGTAGGAAATAAAACGCTTTAACTTCGTTCTACTTTATATTTAAGAAGAATAATCAAATTCACACTCCAAATTGTCAATTTTGACGAGACTTCATATTTGAACTTTTTATGATATTCTTCAATGTGAATAATATTAGCAGTAAGCCGCCCTTTAATTCTCTTTAAAAGCAAATGCAGTCCAATTCATTATGCAACAGTTACTTTCTTAGTTACCATATCATGTATCAAGATTAGGACATCATACTAATTTAAGGCGGTACATTGGAAATTATCGCGTGCTTTGAAACGCCTTTCTGACTAGATTAAGAAACAATAAGGTCTGGTTTTCTGATATATGATTCTTGAATATATGATTGTTTATCTGATTTTATCGATACACGATTGCTTAAAATTTCCTTGATAGAAAAAAAATCCAAAGTTGGGTCTGTATTTTCCTTTTTTACTCAGCCTACTCAAACGATACATTATTTTACGACACAATCAAGTTAATACTATAGTATTTTATCTCATCTAAAATCTCACTTTATGAAATTTGAATAAAACGTCTCTAAGTAAGTTAGGTATTTATCGTAATTTGTCCAAAAAAGCCATTCCGAAGAGTGTTACATCTCTTTTCCTCGTGCGCGGAAGGCATCAGCGTGTCTCTGTCCAGGGGGCGTGTTTGACTCAAATCAAGGCATCGCCTTGAGACGTTTGACACATTTGACAATGATATTACTTTTGCCATATAAAAAGTTCCCATATAAAAAGAGAGCTAATCTTTCCCTGGCCAGACTACAGTAATGTACAATTCATATAAAGAACGATGAATCGATTCTGTGCACACTATTTCCGTTAAATAAGACTAATAACTATCTTAATCTTGTTTCAGCTGAATCAGTCAGCCCCAGGATTCTCGCTGACGTAGACAGCGTACACTCGGACACGCATTTCAAGAGAGGTAAAATATTGTATTAATTTTTGCGCGAACACTGTCCAATTATGTTTTCCCCCCATCACTACATAGTATAAAACAAAGTCGCTTCCCGCTGTCTGTCCCTATGTATGCTTAGATCTTTAAAACTACGTAACGGGTTTTGATGCGGTTTTTTTTAATAGATAGAGTGATTCAAGAGGAAGGTTTATATGTATAATATAGTACCCGTGCGAAGCCGGGCGGGTCGCTAGTACATAACAAATGTTTGCTTGTCCAGTAATAACATGCCTTAGGCTGGTATCATTTGATAGTATACGTCGGCAGTACTGCACCGATTTACGGTTACATAACGATCAACTTTAAATATGGCGTCGGCAGCTGTCATTCCATAGAAACTTGTCAAACTATCCATACATTCAGATTTTAACGAACCCCGCTTACGATTACAGACCCTCCCCCCTTCCCAGTTCGAACTAGGGCAGTGTTAGCGCGTCCGGTGAGTGGCGCCCCTTAGCTGCGCTCGGGTACCCCCTCAAGGGGGTAAAGAGGGGGTTGAAAGTTTGTATGGGGATGGAGTAAAATTTTAAGTGAGAGACTTGAAACTTTGTGTATGGGACTCCTTATTACAATACAAGAAAAGTAATTTTAGGGTTTTGGAAAAACCCACCCCTAAGCGGGTTCAATAGGGGGCAAAGTTTGTACGGGTGAAATTTGGTATAGGGATAGTTTGAGTCCCGGGGAAGGCCATAGAATAGTTTTATCCCGGAAATCAGTCCCTAAAGGGGTGTAATGGGGGGGTGAAAGTTTGTGTGGAGCTGCGATAAAAACGAGTTCCACGCGGACGGAGTCGCGGACAGAAGCTAGTATATTATAATGTCAGTGTGATTATTTATTTATTTATTGATTGATTGTTCCCATGACAGGCACCCGCAGGACGGCGAGGGCCCGCGCGGACCAGAGCTATACGCAGTTCGCCGTCATGGACGATGAAAACGTCTCCGCCTTGCAACAGGTACTCTAAACCGTCCAATGTGTCCGTTTGATAAGATTTAGCGTTCTAAAATAGGTTCTAGGGCGGTAAAAAAATTATGCCTCAGATCGCGGGTACGTGACGCCTGAGACGAAGAAGTTGGCGATAAAAATACTACCGCAAACTTGCTTTGATACTGGCCGTGGTGAGTACATAGTTGTACGTGGCCATGGTCCAATAGGGGTGTAGACACTTAAGGGGAATGTAATGAAGGAATCCTGAGATAGTATATTTATATTGTCTTTGCTCGGCTCGGGCGTCAGATACCTGCTATTATGAGATTATTTTCCCGCTCTAGGTGAGTAATGATACTGTGAGCATCATAAGCATGGATACACATTTTAGGTCGTTCTGGGACCTTATTGCTTTGAGATAAGGTCGACAAGTGAATACATGTTTATAATGCTGCTAACTGTACTATAGGAGCCTTTAAAGGTACTGTTTATTCAAAAATTTATTCTTCGAATAGTACTCAAGGGCTCTTTTATTTACAAATTACAAACTTATTAATTTTTTTGTGAGTTATCGAAAAAAACCTTTTTACAAGCTTTTATTTAGTTTCACCTGTCCCGTGTTATCAAATCTTGCGAGTTAAATTTGACCCACTTCCCGGTGACCGATGAAGCTGAAATTTTGGGTATAAGTATAGTTTGGATGACAATTCAATATTATGGTGCCATCGAGCTGATCTGATGATGGAGACAGAAGGTGGCTATGGGAATTCAGTACTCAACCGACGTAGCCCCGTTGAGTTTGGGCTCGTTAGAATCGTCTCAATGATTAGCTGATGATGGTATACAGAAAAGTACAGTCGCCAATAACATATTGTTCCAAAAATGAAATTTTTGACAGAAACTTATTCTTATATACATTCATGCCACTATAAACAATATAATTATATCAACTTTGTATATATTCGCAGGTGACCAAGGGAGGCGCCCTGACTCTGGTGTCTCTATGGAAATCGCAATTCGACGATTCGGAAGAGACCACAGACAATGAATGGAAACAGGAACAGTTGCAGGTAAGAATATTATTGATTTAATTATGCGCTTAATTAATACATTATTCGTTATTCCTTGGACCGAGGTTTCTTGAAGGAAGGTGTAGAGAGACTTCGTCTGTTTGGTATCCATACTAATATTATTAAAAATAGGATGGGTGACCGCCTGATGTTTGAGTGGTTAATATAAATGAGCGCTTCCGTGCTTTGGACGCTAAGCAGTTGATCGCGGCTGCTGTCTATGACAGTAGTCGTTAAGCCGAGTTAGAGGCCTTCGGGAGGCTTAAGAACTTCTAACAGTCGAGTTACCCACTCACTTGACAAAGGGGGGAAAACTGTCACTCACGTCCGCAGGAGCTACCTACCACAACCCTGCACGTGTCCCCTGGGTGGTACTAACAAGAGACAAACTTTAAAACTCTAAAAAAAGATATAGAGATAGTTTGAATCTCGGGAAGGATTAGGATGGAAATTTGTATGGAGATAGTTTGAATCTAGGGGAAGGACATAGGATAGTTTTTATCCCGGAAATCATCCCCTGAGGGGTGAAATTCGTGATGAAAGCTTGCATTGAGCTACGATCTAAACGAACGGGCAGATGCTAGTTGTGTAATAGAAAAGTGATATTTCGCGACCGAAACACCAATTTACTTGATTTCCCTTAGAACGATTATACTCATAGTATCCGCAAAACCAAGTGGCGAGTCAGGCAATAAAGGTCAGTACTATTGTTGAACCAGCCGCTCCATAAGGAAGTACAGGTGCGAAGGAGATAGCATGATCTAATTGTTTATGACCTGACTCGCCGCATAGTTTTGCAGATACTATAGTACAAATTGCAAAGTGTGGCGTCATACTTTTACGTCAATTAGTGTGAAGCGTTTCGTATTTATGTTCTTTAATTGTAGTTGCTTCCATACAAGCATTTGTTCCTCTAAAAACTGGTTTTAATGGCATCGAAGAAAGGCAGTAGAAATCATACCTAGAGTAGAAATCAGCACTATAAATGTCCATACTAAAACGAACTCTGATTTTAGACAGATTTGATCGGGTTCGAATTCCAGCCGTGCATGAGGTTTTCTTGTACGAACGAGCGAAGCGATCGAAGTTCCCCGCTTAGTTTGGGCAAAAATGCTTTCGTTATTCCGTTTGTCCGGATGCCCAATTGTTCTCATACACAGGTCGCATTTCTCAAGCGATTCTTTTGAAATTTTAATTCTGTGAGTAGGTTCGGTGATTATCTAGTTTTTTTTACTATAAATTTTTGGAAAAGACGTCGCGAAGTCTACGCTCGGCCGTCTATATGTACTCAGCCGGCAACTCCTTACTTCGCGGCCTCTAGTAATGTGCTATGAATTTATTTGCAGTCCCCGGAGCACCGCGCGGGCGCGGGCGCGAGCGCGGGCGCGGGCGCGAGCGCGGGCGCGGGCGCCAGCAACGCGCGCAGCAGCGCGGTGTCCAGCTCGGCCAACGCGCCGCGCACGCAGCGCGCCAACACGCAGCTCGCCATCAACGCGCGCGACCCGCCTCCTACCTTACAGGTTCTAATTGTTTCCAAATTCAAAGAACAAAATCTAACTTCGATAGCTAGGAATCAAATACTCCGCTCGACCGCATAACACGCGCTGTCGTCTTTAGGTGTACTCTATTGGCAATTTCTTCCGTTAGCACGCGAGACCGTCGGAAAACTGACGGTTTTAGTCGCCCTTTTATAGCCCGCGAGCCAACAACAGATTTTCATGACCAAGTTCTTCCCGGGCGATAACTTGCAAAATGCTTTTTTAAGAGGGAAGAATACCTTTGCAATACTTACTACGTACTCTTCCATACAAAAAGAGAAAATGTGTTTTCCACTACTAAATGATTTTTTTTAGTACGTTATTGACATGAAACAATAAAAAAAGCTTTATAGGTTTCCCTTTGCAATTAATTCAAGCTTATAGGCACTTCAAAAACATTTTCATTTATTAATAATGAAATATATAAACCTATATATTATGCAGAAGCGATCGACATCAAAATCAAAGTAATTTGTTAAGATTTAATTAGTGGAAACCGATTTCTTCCGAAATGGAAATTTAATCAAAAAAGTAAAGTGTCAGTCGCGAGCTGCTGGCTGTTGGCAAAGCTATTCTTCCCTCTTCAGATAGTTTTACCATAAAGCCCCATACACAATAAGCTATTGTTTGGGAGGAAATGTCAAACTAAATTTGTAACTAAATGTTATTTTTTTCAAACTAGCAATGAAATATTGACGTTGTGTTCTTCATAATGGGCTTCGAAGTGTCACATTTCGGGCGCAGCGAGACGAGAGCCCGTAATGGCATTTCATACAAAATTGAAGGCCTGCAAGATGGTATTTTTTAATTTCCATTCCATAATTTGTGGCAGTGCATCACGGATCACGGCGTTCAGCCATGAAAATCAAAGTTTGATTTCTTGGAGTTTATTTATTTCATTGCATGTTTCAGAAAAGCACTATACACAACTAGGCGTGAAAAGGGGTTGCCAGCTTCATAACGCTTGGCCGTCTATATTTACTCCGCCGGCAAACTCTTACTTCTCGGCCTCTGTAGTAATGTACTATTGGTAACGTACCGTACCATTGGATAACATTCGTTATTGCAGCCGGCCCCGGTCCCCATCCCGCCGCCCGCGGAGCCCGCGCCCGCGCCCGCCCCCGCTCGTCGCAGCCACCACTGCCTCCACATCCCCGGGATCGAGGCCTTCCCTAAACTACGCCCGGCCTTGCCTAGGAGCTGGACTTTACCTGCTATCGGTGAGTGGCTAGATACTTCTAGAACGAAGCCAGATCTCTACACCCGCCGTCGGTACACGTCTTTTCTAGAACCAGAATTTTTAGGGATAGAGCAAGGACTAGGATATCAGAATGTTGAAGGTGAGTCATCAGAATATCAATTGATAAGCGCGCCGAGACCTACGGTCCCTTGAAGCAGCGAAGAATCTAATTGAAAAGTACCCGGAGAGCAGACTGATCAAGGCGGTCCAGCTCACGTTTCCTCGCTGCGCGCCCCCCGCGCGCCGGCAACACTGTACACATCCCGGGGTCGAGACCTTCCCTAAACTGCGACCGCGCTTGCCTAATAGGAGCTGGACTCTGCCTGCTATCGGTGTCTATGGATACTTCTAGAAAGAACCTCCTTTGTTGACCTTTTTCTTAAATTATTCAAGAAGCAAAAAGACAAAAACAAAGAATGAAATACCAGGATATCAGAATAATCTAGGCGGTAAGTCATATCGATAGATGTAGCCTTTGAAGTGAAGGAGTAGGTAAGTAGCATGTTCCAGTATGGGTGTGAACAAAATCATCCATCTCTTTTTACAGTTAGCACTGTCACGCCATAGAAAGAGACAAATTATCCTTAGCGGCGCTAAGCAAATCTGTCCATCTTTTTCTACATCTAGTAAATGCCATCCCACAATGTGAAATCAATGTAAGTAAATTTGGTTTGCTACATTGCTTATAGTTTGAAGGTGGCCATAATCTGATCAGAAGGAGAAAGGAGACTCGCTCTCTCAGCAGGCATCCTGCAAGACCAATCAAAAAGTCCTTTCAACCAGATCTTCTGCGTGGCGTGTTTACGCCCTTAGTTCACCTACGCATTCGCATGCGGTAGCGAAGCGAAACGAAAGAGATGGCCGAATTGGATTCTTGCCCTCGCCACGTCCATCTCTTTCGTTTCGCTTCGCTACCGCATGCGAATGCGTAGGTGGACTAAGGGCGTTATTCGATAAAAAATATCAAAAAGTGCCATTTAATTTTATGGTGGCGTCACTACCACCAAACAACCAACCAATCTAATCTTGACAGAATTCTTCTGCAGCGTAAAACCAGCAAATTGAACCATACAATTGGCTTATCATAAAAAAAGTACCAGGCGACCATAACTAACCAGGATTCGTATTCCAGGTGCTCACGTCCGCAAGCTACGACCACCGCTACTCCAGCAAGCTTCCTTCGACGGAGGCAGCGGGGGCTCCCTCCGGTACAAGGTGGACGTGATGCGGGGCGTAGCCTCCAGGCACGAGGGGGCGGCGCCCGACCCGCCGCCTGCCAGGGCCAACAGTGCGCCGGTCAGTACACTATTCTAGAAGACGACTTCTTCAAAACAGAAAAAGAAACATTCTGGAAACGACTAATGCTGTGAATGTGAACAAATGTTTAGGCTACACCAGGGGATCAGAGGATGGTATGTGCTCTAGAAGACTTCTTTAGATGGCGATATCCGGGGTGTCCACCGGGACAAGGTTGATGAGATGTGGGGCGTGAGCTCGAGACATGAAGGGGCGGGGCTTGATTCACCGGCCGCCAGAGCCAATAGTGTGCCGGTGAGGTATGTATACTAATTATAGAACCTTCCTTGACTTCGCTGTCCTGGAGACACCGGCCTAACTTTCTAGAAAGAACCTTAAACATCTGTTTTAACCAACGAATGTTTAGATTGTGTACTAGGAGAGCAGAACTTAGCCGGCAGTTCGAAATTTCCTTCGATGGTGATAGCAAGGGCTGGGTCCAGCACTAAGGTGGACGTGGCGAGGGGCGTGGCCTCCGGACACGAGGGGGCGGCGCCCGCGGCCCGAGTCGCCGCCTGCCAGGGCCCATCGCACCGGCAAGTTACGGAACCTAGTACCTCGCATGTTTCTGCTGCTTTGATCACACAGGCCGCACGTTCTACAAGGAATACCAACTTGCCCGACTAGAAAATACAATTTTGGACACTTATAGAGCTTTGTGATTAAACTTTCTGCGTTGCCTTTTTCTCCATTCGACTACATTCTTAATCCTTTTTCAAGAAAATACACGTCATTATTGATTATTTTATTTTATGATGATGTGAATATGAAGATGAAGACGTAAAATTGTGTACTTACCACGGGCGGTAATTCGTAAAACCCCAGATCGCATATTTATGGCCCTCACCTTCGGTTCGGGCCACAGACAACTGCGGTCTGGCCCATTCACGAATTCACCGCCCTAGGTACGTAATGTACTAGTGTCTACACCCGTACAGTTGTTCCCATACAAACATTTGTTCCTCTCCAAAAAACTAGTTCCCAGCATCGTAAAAGAATCGTAGGAAAGTCAGTCCTTGACTGTAGCTACCAGGAGTCCAGAAGTGAACCAGAGCTTGTTGTTGCAGAGCCTCTCTAGTTCATCGACCACCACCGCGCCGCGCCGGCCGGAGAGGCAGGACCCGCCCGAGGGCGCCACCGTGTCCAGCCGGCTCGAGATACGAGTGCGGCCGCCCGACTCCGCCTCCCCCGGACATTCGGGTACGTTGCCATTAGCGATGTGCCGTTCCCGGAAATATTTCCATACAATGGAATATACGGGAATATTGAAATTTTGTATGTTTATATATCTTTCTATCAGGGATTCCATGATAATTTGGGCCCTTGATTTTTTTACCAAGACATTATTTACCAAGATTTTTTTACCAGTGTAATTTATCCGCAAAAGTAAATTCCCAATGTACATACATACATACATATATACATACATTCACGCCTTTATTCCCAAAAGGGGTAGGCAGAGCACATGAAACTCTTAATGTTCCCGGGGATATTCCCATAGTTATTGGGAATATTCCGCCAGCCGAAAAAAACACTGCAATAGTACTTTACAAGTAACAAAAATGATACAAATTATCCCAAGTTTATAAAAAATCACAATAAAATATGTACGAATACAAAATATGGAAATATTCACATGGTATATGAGTTAATAACTTTCTCTCAAAAATTTCATTTATGGTTCAAGCTTTTATTGCTGCGTGTACTTTTCTGTATACCGTCATCAACTACTCATTGAGACGATTCTAACGAGCCCAAACTCGATGGGGTTATGTGGTTTTAATACGGAGTTCCTATGGCCGCCTTCCAGCTCCATCATCAGATCAGCTCGATGGTACCATAATATTGAATTGTCATCCGAACTATACTTATACCCAAAATTTCAGCTCAATCGGTCACCGGGAAGTGGGTCAAATTTAACTCGCAAGATTTGTGCCATACTAACATGCAACATCTAGTTTTATTTATTTTATTGGTATTCAGGATAACAACAGCCGTAAATATTTACTCTTGATTATCATTTGAGTTTATTTTGAACCGGTTTACTGCGTTTCAAACAGGTCGCGTCGTGTGTGGTCTCTCAAAGGAGTCTATGGCATGAACTCAAATGATACTCAAAAGTAACTAGAAGTTGCAGTTGCGTTTCACCGTCTGTTTTGAGCCTAAGAACCATCCCGATCACGTCAGCTTTCGGACAAAACAACCGCATTAAAATGCGGTCTCAAAAAGTCACAGGCATATAACTACATGTTTAATGTTGTTACAGTGAAGATCCACTCGGTGGTGAGCGGCGGCGAGCCGATAAGGAACCACGAGGACGCTTCCGTGTATTACGACGCGACGGACCACAGAGACAAGCGGTTAGTCTAACAAATAGATCTGTTCAGAAACGATTGTTGCCCTCCAATGTGGGATCAAAGTTGTACATTTCTCACCTGATCCTGCTATTCAGAAAAGAGCCATTGTTACCGGGTGTGTTGTTATTTATTACACGCGCAATGAAATATAGACGTTGTGTTCTTCATAATAGGCTTCGAAGTGTCACGTTTCGGGCGGAACTACTCGAGAGAACTGTAAAGGAATTTCGTACAAAATTGAAGGCCTAGGCCGGGAAGTAATTTTTTTTAAGGTATTTGTGGCACAGCATCACGGCACTCAGCCATGAAAATTAATGTTTGATTTCTTGGGAGTTTTTATTTATTTATTTCATTGCATCTTTTGTTGTAACGCACGGTTCGTTCGATGTCCGAGATCCATTAATGAGAGGGCGCCTTCCTGGGGGCTACCAACGGCATTTCCTCCGCAATAATGAGAAAGCCAATATGGCGGCGGGTGCACGGGGGTTCCGGCGTTGACAGGTTAGCGAAGGCGGATGTGACGTCACAGCGACGGCGTGGAGCGACTCGTTTGACGCAAACGGCTAATTCCGGTCGTGGGCAGTGGCGCCCTCTCTATAATGGATCCCGGTCATCACGGGAAAAATAATAATAAATTTATTGGAAGGTAAAATTTAATATTATATTCGGAAGGAGAATCACCGTGGCAGAAAGGGAACTAACATTATGAAGCTTTGGCGACCTTAGCATTGATGGTA
Organism: Epinotia bilunana; assembly: GCA_947049275.1. NCBI lineage: Eukaryota > Metazoa > Arthropoda > Insecta > Lepidoptera > Tortricidae > Epinotia > Epinotia bilunana. The sequence goes on along the minus strand of OX346279.1, from coordinate 2,219,113 downwards.
ATTTATTTTTTACAGGTCGTTGACCCGCAGCGGTGAGAAGAGCCAAAGCCCAGCTGTTGAAAGGACCAGACTTGACACAATACCTGATAGGTAGGATAATAGATTTTATTACAACACAGTTAAATTCAATTTAGCTTGGGGATTGTGTGTATTTCGAGCGTCGAGAAAGACGTACATTATAAACACGAGCGTGAGGAGTTAGACGGAATGAGCGTAGCGAGGGATCCAAACTGCTCAAAGTTACAACTTACCGTTAAGGCTATTTTTTGTTTTCACCAAACATGTGTTTATGTATGTTTTAGGAGCCCCATCTTGAGACGCGAGGTGTCCAGCGCTGGCGGCGACGGATCTCAGAGCTTGAGAGATGTGAGTATTTACTTGGTATTTTATAGATTTACCAGATTTTGCCCGCGACTTCGTCCGCGTGTACTCTTTAGTTGCTTTTAGATTAATACGACAGAATTCAATTTTATAGTAAATATGCTATTAAATCTCTCACAGCATCAAAAAATCTTTTTACCTTTTCATCCCTTTAAGGGAGAGAATCCAACTATCCACCAGTGATATGCGAAGTAGCGGAGCGAGGGAAAATTCCACCAGTAGAACTGATTGCCTCGCTCGCGCTTCGCTTCCTATTGTTGTATTATTTCCTCTCGCCCTAAGGGTGGGTTGCACCAGTTTGTAATCATAAGCGGCGTTCGTAAAGATCGAAATGTATGGAAAGTTTGACAAGGGTCTATGGAACGGCAGGTGCCCGCGCCATATTTAACGTTGATCGGTCTGTTATCATAAGTTGGTGTAACTTGCCCTAAGGGAAGATTTCTACAATAGGGGTGTAGACACTAAATAAAATAATCAATATTGTCATATTTTCTCGGAAAAGAATTAAAAATGTAGTCAAATGGAGAAAAAATCAACGTAAGAGGTTAAATAATCACGAAGTTATTGAGTGTCCAAAGTTTTAAGAAGGGGTATGTTCTGTCCCTTTTTCGAACAACGCAACTTCATATGAAACGATGACGTTCGCAGTTAGTGACGTCACTAATTTAGACGGTAACGTGCCGCGCCCCGGCGTGTTCGGCGCCGCCATCGACGCGATCCGTCACGCGCACGACGCGCTTTGCGGCAGCCTCGCGTATTGTGACGTCACACACCGTTTGTGTTTTCTCTCTATCAAGCAATATTAAAACGGTTGTAGCTTCGTAATTCTTTGAGATATCTGAATAGGACTTTCGTCACTGGGCATATTTTGCTGCCTTTTTGCTTTTGGGGTAATAATAATTTTCGAGTCTACACCCGTACTGAAAAAACGCCACGAAGATGTTGATTTGTGATGTCCTCGCAGCGTTCCACGACCAGCGCGACCACCTCCCGCATCCCCGTCGCGACCGCGGCCGAGCACCGGCTCGCCAAGTGCGCCTCGTGGAGCGGGGACGGCCCGCCCAGCCCCGACCCCAACGACCTGACGCCAGGTCGGTATCTTGTGATGTCCTCGCAGCGTTCCACGACCAGCGCGACCACCTCCCGCATCCCCGTCGCGACCGCGGCCGAGCACCGGCTCGCCAAGTGCGCCTCGTGGAGCGGGGACGGCCCGCCCAGCCCCGACCCCAACGACCTGACGCCAGGTCGGTATCTTGTGATGTCCTCGCAGCGTTCCACGACCAGCGCGACCACCTCCCGCATCCCCGTCGCGACCGCGGCCGAGCACCGGCTCGCCAAGTGCGCCTCGTGGAGCGGGGACGGCCCGCCCAGCCCCGACCCCAACGACCTGACGCCAGGTCGGTATCTTGTGATGTCCTCGCAGCGTTCCACGACCAGCGCGACCACCTCCCGCATCCCCGTCGCGACCGCGGCCGAGCACCGGCTCGCCAAGTGCGCCTCGTGGAGCGGGGACGGCCCGCCCAGCCCCGACCCCAACGACCTGACGCCAGGTCGGTATCTTGTGATGTCCTCGCAGCGTTCCACGACCAGCGCGACCACCTCCCGCATCCCCGTCGCGACCGCGGCCGAGCACCGGCTCGCCAAGTGCGCCTCGTGGAGCGGGGACGGCCCGCCCAGCCCCGACCCCAACGACCTGACGCCAGGTCGGTATCTTGTGATGTCCTCGCAGCGTTCCACGACCAGCGCGACCACCTCCCGCATCCCCGTCGCGACCGCGGCCGAGCACCGGCTCGCCAAGTGCGCCTCGTGGAGCGGGGACGGCCCGCCCAGCCCCGACCCCAACGACCTGACGCCAGGTCGGTATCTTGTGATGTCCTCGCAGCGTTCCACGACCAGCGCGACCACCTCCCGCATCCCCGTCGCGACCGCGGCCGAGCACCGGCTCGCCAAGTGCGCCTCGTGGAGCGGGGACGGCCCGCCCAGCCCCGACCCCAACGACCTGACGCCAGGTCGGTATCTTGTGATGTCCTCGCAGCGTTCCACGACCAGCGCGACCACCTCCCGCATCCCCGTCGCGACCGCGGCCGAGCACCGGCTCGCCAAGTGCGCCTCGTGGAGCGGGGACGGCCCGCCCAGCCCCGACCCCAACGACCTGACGCCAGGTCGGTATCTTGTGTATAGCATCCCGACTGGCGACCACTTACCGGATGGCGCAGTGTGGATACACCTCCCACAGGAACTGACGCCCTGGTGAAGATCGAGCGAGGCCGCTGGATGCGGGCGCGGGACCGGTCGGTGTGGCACTCTTTGGGGGAGACCCATGTTCAGCAGTGGACGTCTTTGGTCTGATATGATGATCTTGTCTAGGTGACGGCCCTTGCCAGACAAAGAATGAATTACTTTGGTAACGACTATCCGCAACCAAAGGAATTCAAGGTGCTCCCGCTGAGCTGCATCATCCGCTTTGTGGAAATGATGGAGCGAGCTTGGGAGTAGGCATAAAGGATCCGAAAGGGCCCTCGTCTAGATAAGATATGATAAGATAAGGTGAGGGCCCTCTCGGATGCACTTCGACCAAGTGGGATCTTTTATGCAATTGCCCCCTCCTTAAGAGTCCGCAGTAAGCTCGATTCTCCATACAAACGTAGTTACGCTCTCATTTTAAAACTACGTATTGGATTGTAACGAAACTGTGCATATACAATGACATGAGATATATCTATGTCAGTAATTAGTTTATGTAGCTTCAGATACCATGGTAAAAAGTACAGCGAATTTAAGTTTTTCATACAAAACTTGTTTTTGCTGTATTTCGTTTGTTTTATAAACTGGAACCATATAAACTAATTACAGACATAGATATACCTCATGTCATTGTATATGCAAAGTTTCGTTACAATCCAACACGTAGTTTTAAAATGAGAGCGTAACTATGTTTGTATGGGAAGGTGAAATTCGGCCGAGCTTACTGCGGACTCTTAATACAAAAGAAGTGGGTTGTGTCGGAGATACAACCGTTAATTAAGTTTAAGTGGATACTTGTTTGTTGGCTATGGAATCCTAATAAAAAAAAAACCGGTCAAGCCTGCTATTATGGTGTACCCTTAAAATATATATCTGAATTAATTCCCTAAAATCTGTATAAGTACAGATAAATCGGTATATATGGCAACATTAACTGACGTAGTTCATTTGACTCGCGATACATTAAAAATGGCGGTCAAATCAGTATTATTTTCATGTCCGCCACATAAACTAAATAACATTTTGTGATTAACAACTAATGGCAAATAAAGAAGGATTAAAACATGAAAAAAACAATTATTTGAAATCAGATTAGGCTTCTCTACAAGAAGTTATTCCGGAAGTCACGTGAGACATTGTGAACTGTACCCCTATACAAGAACGCGAGCTAAGAAGTATCCACTTCAAAATAAAATGCCTATTCCATAATTTCCACAAACTCGATGACACAGCGCGGTGAACTATGATGAGATTGAGGATGTTCGGTTTGGGCAGCGTTACTGGGATATGAAGATAATACGCCAAGACTCTGTAGTATAATGCACCTTTATTTAAGGAAACACCCTATTTTATACATGTTGGATTATCGCTGATACAAGCAATATGCGTTTATGTAGCAGTAAACTATTGTGTTACTGCTAAACACTAAATGTGGCCAATTGCCTTACTACAGCGGATTCCTTGAATTCTTTTTGGTTGTGGGTAGCCACAAAGTAATTAATTGTTTGTCTTGCAATGGTCTGACATTCACACGGTGAGGGTGGGCTACACCAAACCATATTTAACGTTGATCGGTCTGCAATCGTGAATTGGTGCAACCCGCCTTAAGGCGATGCCTTGATTTGAGTCGAACACGCCCCCTAGACAGAGACACGCTGATGCCTTCCGCGCACGAGGAAAAGAGATGTAACACTCTTCGGGAATGGCTTTTTTGGACAAAATTCGATAAATACATAACTTAGAGACGTTTTATTTAAATTTCATAAAGTGAGATTTTAGATGAGATAAAATACTATATTATTAACTTGATTGTGTCGTAAAATAATGTATCGTTTGAGTAGGCTAAGTAAAAAAGGAAAATCAGATAAACAATAATATAGTCATGATTCTGAAAATCAGACCTTATTGTTTCTTAATCTAGTCAGAACGGCGTTTCAAAGCACGCGATAATTTCCAATGCACAGCCTTAAAGGATAATTTCCACCAAACGGCTCGCATCGCTTCGGATCGGATACTACGACGGACGAACGGAGCCGATCGCGTGTCGCCGAAGACGCCGGCGGTCGAGCTGCTGTGCGCGGATTGTAGGGCTTTAAAATACTGTGTGCATGATTTAATATCGTTTGAAAATTGTAAAATCCGATCCGATGCGACGCGAGCCGTTTGGTGGGAATCATTATACCAGCCCAAAGACGTCCACTGCTAGACATAGGTCTCCCCCAAAGAGTGCCACACTGACCGGTCCCGCGCCCGCATCCAGCGGACTCCCGCGACCTTTACCAGGGCATCAGTTCCTTTATTAATTATTCTGTGTGTAATAGACTAAAAGGTTCTCGAGTGGCGACCACGAACCGGAAGGCACGGCGTGGGTAGGCCCCCCGCAAGGTGGACTGATGACCTGGTAAAGGTTGCTGGAGTCCGCTGGATGCGGGTGGCGCAGGACCGGTCACTTTGGCACTCTTTGGGGGAGGCCTATGTCCAGCAGTGGACGTCTTTCGGCTGATATGATGATGATGATGAATAGACTAAATTCAAAACGTTACCATGACAGCGCGAAGTTGAACGTTCATTAGCCCATATAATATTGTTACGTCCACGGGGTGGGTGACGTGATAGAAAATACACTAATTAAAAGGAATGCAAACTTTATTACCAAATTACTAATTAACAAGGCTTACTTAATAAATCAATTCACTATGACGTACTTTTCTCTCGCTTCGCTTTGAGATTCGCACCGTTCGCAGTTTAATTCCAAACTCCACTCCGCTGCGTTGGCGCGCGGCTATATATCCGGAGCCCTTCGCACTAGAACATTCCGGAGAAATCTTGAATAATCGGTCCAAGGTCCAATTCTAGGAACGGCGACCCCTCGGTTCATGAATGTTCCAGAGCGTCTAGATTGTTCGATGCTCGATCGACCCGATGACTGGAACATTCCCGAATATGCTGTCCCTTTCTAGTTGTTTCTTTCACACACTTCTCGAACCTTCTCAATCTAGATGTCTCTCTCTAATAGTCCTTCGAGAAATTTCGCCATATACTGAAGTGTACTTCAAAGGCCCACAAGGGGTCCTGAAAACGCCTGAAAACAGGTTTTCAGGTTATTGCGCCATCTGATAGAGGCTGTCCTGAAACGGACTGAAAACAACGGCAACTAGGGTGAATTTTCAATCTTCTAGTATGTGGAACAACCACCTCTGAAACGGCCTGAAATCACTTTTCAGCCTGCTGAAAACGCTTCTAAAGCATGGAAAATCAAGTTTCAAGTTTATACCACCGGCGCAACAATATAATAATAGATAAAACATGTGTATTAATGTGTTTTTTTTTCCGGCAGCGCTGAGGCGGCGGCGCGCAAACGCAAGCGAGAAGTACGCGGCCGACCCCGCGCGGGACCTGAACCTGCGCTTCGCCAGGCCCAGGCACCGCCAGCCTCCCACCCTGCACTCCAGGTAACCACACCTTAGTTGCTCACAACTGTTATACTAGGTCCTTACCTATGCAATTGGCGTTTATTCACAGATATTATTTTGTACGTAATTTATCAATTTCTATTGCAACTTCCAAATTATTTTTTAATTTCAATATTAGACTATGTAACATAGGTTTTAATACAAAGTTTTAGTGTTTCACACCAAAGCTTGAAAACCACCCTTTTCACGCGCTGCAGTTTCAAGCGTTTCAATTACGTATAGTTTTATGATGCGAACTATTTTGAAGTAATTAAGATATGTGTAACGTAGCTTAAAAAAAAACTATATTCCTACCAAAATTTTCAACCGAGGCAGACATGCTGCTTGTCTCCAAAAATGAGAGGAAAGCAAATGATATTTTCAATAATCTTAAAACAGCGAGTAAGTCAATGACCTATCGAGTTCCCGACCAACTTAATTTTAAAAGTATGTACACGGCATTGCTCATGGTGCCAGTTTCAATTGAAATATATAATAGTAGTTTGTGTACTCGTCGACTTTAATGTTTAAAACTTTTTACACCAAACTTAAATCACATACTTTTTACAATGGGGCTCCCAACTCAACATTTAATAACTGTTGAGACAACTAAAATTAAATTGACCAATCACGTGGCGCCTTTGCTGAACTAAAATGAATTAGACATAAACGCATTATGTTTGCCGGCACTACTTGCACTTCTTTACAGCAGATTTTCAATAGATACCAAGTATGTTTAATTACTTCAGTTGACTCGTAGAAAAAGTATTGTATACAATAGTTATATAATTAGCTTTTTAAGTCTCGTACCTTAAGAGTCCGCAGTAAGCTCGGCCGAATTTCACCTTCACATACAAACGTAGTTACGCTCTTATTTTAAAACTACGTGTTGGATTGTAACGAAACTTTGCATATACAATGACACGAGGTATATCTATGTCTGCAATTAGTTTATATGGTTCCAATTTATAAAACAAACGAAATAAAGCAAAATCAAGTTTTGTATGAAAAACTTAAATTTGCTGTATTTTTTAAATATGGTATTTGAACCTACATAAACTTATTACAGACATAGATATACCTCATGTCATGCCGTGCCACTCATGAATTACCTCTTTAAGTGTTTTATCGTTGGTCTCCGCACTGTACCTACTGCTAACTCTATTACCATCACAAACATATACACCCACACCCACACACACACCACACTACTATACTCACTCTTTAATACAGTCTCCCTCTAGATACTCATGCAATAATTATGCTAATGATGTTATCAACTGCATTAAAAACGAAATGCCTTAAAATAAATATTATTAACGATCATTGTAGGTAATTACTTATATACATAATGTAAACAACTGTAACTCATATCATGTATTACCATCTATAACTACGCGGTTGATCATGGGGAGAAGGAGGGTACCCTGCCGTAATACAGTATATAAACTAGTACGGAGGGTGGCTTACTTCAACTTAATGTATACCTATACTTATATCGTAAAATAAAAACACATAAATTATTAGTTACCTGATATGTTTACCTATATTATGTAAAAATGTGTAGTTTAAGTAAGCTAAATAAATAAATAAATAAATATGGAGAATCGAGCTTACTGCGGACTCTTAATTAGGCCACTCAGCAAACATGGTGGCCTAAACGTGGTACTCGACTGAAAAAGCATACATTATTATAACGATTACATAAAATACTATTATGCGACTGATCCGTAATGAGAGGCCTTAAAATACGAGTGTGGTTTTATGAAACGAGCGTCAGCGAGTTTTATAATACGATCACACGAGTGTTTTAAGGCCTAATCTCGGGCCCTAGTAAAAATGTATCCCTTCATATAATATTTTAGTATTAAGCCATTATTCTGTAAAACATGTTTTTAATAATAAATGAATTATCAATTATGAAAAATTACGTACAGTTGTATACATTACTTTATCTACACACATATCATAAGTACTCTAACGGGTTCACAATTCTACTTTCGTAACAGCAGAAAACCAACAAAAAAAATGGCGGTAGTTTGAGCCTCCGTCAAGACGAATGGTTTTTTTTTAAATAATATCAATAAGGACCGGACCTCTTTGCAATAGCCCAGTTCTATAATCCACCCATATCTCATCATCATAGACCCAATTCTCTATCCATATTACCCACAATAGCCCCAACGCCTGTTGGAACCGAAGAGAATCTACCGATGTACCCGTGAATGGGTCCGAATGTAAGGTGTGAAAAATGAATATGGTATTTGTTTCAGGAGCGGGTCCCGCGGCGTGGCGCTGCTGTCGTCCCCGCCCGGCTCGGGCGCGTCCTCCCCCTCGGCGTCCCCGCCCCCCGCGCCCGCCGCCGCCCCCGCGCCCGCCCCCGCCCCCGCGCCCGCCCCGCCGGCGCCCCCCGCCGCGCCCGCCGACCCCGCGCCGCACGCCGCGCACAACGCCGCGCGCGCGCGCCGCTTCCGTCCGCTCTCCATCGCACCATAGGTAATTAATAGTACATTATTACAGACGCCGGGAAGTAAGGGGTTGCCGGCCGAGTACATAATATATAGACGACCGAGCGTAGCGAAGCCCGATAGTTATGAGGCTGGCAACCTCTTTTCACGCCGATATATGAAAAACATTTTTCTCAAACATGCAATGAAATAAATAAAAAAAATTCAAGAAGTCACTTTAATTTTCATGGCTGAACGCCATGATGCTGTGCCACAAAAAAATGAAAAAAAAAAATACTTCCCGGCCTAGGCTTTCAATTTTCCATAAAATTTGCTTTACAGTTCTCTCGACTTGTTCCGCCCGAAACGTGATACTTTGAAGCCTGTTATAACGCACGTAATGACGACACTTCATTGCATGTTTGAGAAAAATGTTTTTCTCTAAAATGTTCGGCAAAATTGACTTTATTGGTTAAAAAACAGGACGTAAAGTTTATGGATAGTAATATTTAAAAAAGGCAAAAGTCTAAACAGCCAAAACGGTGTGACTTATACTTATGGCGTTTTCGTTTTTTTATTGACGAGACACTTTTTTGGATATTCAAAACAAAAAACAGTCGGCCGCTAGTAAAGTATGAAATAGACTTAAAGACCATTAATGATAATTACCTCTAACGATACTTCTCCTTTCCAGGACTCTACAAATAGCTGTGACACAGCAGGGGACTTCTAAAACTAACAACATACATTCGTGTATTGTTACAATATATAGCCACTGAGATTGAGCATGAGATTAGACGAGATTAAACCTACATTCGAGGTCAAAAATATCTATGCGTACAAATTCAACACGATTACTGTTGGAATATGCTTGTCAGTCAACCCATTCGCCGCCACTGGATTTAACCTGCCGCCCACTCGCCGCCGACTTCATGCGAAGTCCAAAATAGTATATTGTACAACAAGTGCATAATACGCACCATCTTACGCGAGATGTTTATCGCGAGATTTTATATGGATATAAAATCGAGTGTAAAATGGGTTTTATGGACGAATTGTACACTCTACTTTTCACTTCGATTGCGAGGAAATGATGAAAATTAAAAACTAAGTTTATTTCATCAAGTTTTATTGTGTACTTTGGCTGTTGGTATCCTCTGCTTGGTCTTAGAATACTAACGAAACATAAAAAAATAAAAATAAAGAGTTTATTCTATGAAGTTTAGCGCGTGTGGCTGTTGGACCGCGATTGCCTTGGTCTTCGAAGAAGATTTTACTTTAGGCTCTAGAGCATAAAAAGGGACTTTATGTCGCCTACGCACAGCAGGAAGACGAACTTTTAGAGCCTGAGAAGTGAAAACAAACTCACGACTTGCGCGGCGCGGGGGTGCTACTTCGATTCTTTTCTGTGGCGGCGTATGGGCGTGTATACGTTTATGAGCTGGACTGTACCGAGCGGAGATGAAATTACAAACTGTGATACCGGTATATAGAACTTGACGTTGATACCAAGGTACAGCGATTGATGAATTCTATGACTAGCGCGATAAAAAAAAAAAAACATTTTTTCGCACACTTAGTTGGTACGATGTATAATCATCAAAAAAGTATGGATTATCCTTTACCTCATTATATCTTCAATCGGTAATTTTACTCCAAACTCTTGAAGTTTGAAGCTAACAAAGAGTACACAAAATAATTTAAACATAATAATGCACAGTAGGTGTTATTGTCGCTAAAAAGCGATTTCTTCCAGAACTTTGGATAGTGAATATGCAAAACCATTTAATATATTTTATCTAATTTCTCAGGCGGTCAGTGTTGCTTTACTCAACGCGTGTCATGGTCATAGAATTTGTAAATTGCCACTTATTTAAGTGTTATACCGAAAACCGTGTAAAATGTTAAATTTAAAAAATTGTGATTGACTTAAACCTCATATTAGAGTAAACCTTATGTTATTAATGTTAATTAATAGCTACATAAGGGAATTGAGCCAAATGCCAACATTTATGCTATATTTAACTGTGAGCTGTAAAACACTTCTCTTTTAAAAAAATTCGATATAACTATTGAACCACAAAATTTATCTAGAATCGTTTGAGAAATGCGACCTGTAGAGGAGAATAGCCGGACGCTTTGCCCTCGCTCCGCTCGCTCGTTCCAAAATGGACGCTGTTTTACTATAAATTGTGACGTCACTGGTCTGCATTTCCCTGCATTCATACTAGCAAAACGTTTATGACGTTTCACAAGTTGATGATTTGACTGACTAGCAATCAAATTCCGTAATTAAGTATAGCGTAAACGTTAGGCAAAATATGAGGCTATTTAAAATAATATTTTACTAGAAGTGGTATTGTATCGTATTAGAGACATATCAAAAAACCGGTATTTATCGCAATTTTTCGGTATGGATTTCTCTAATAAAAAAAAACATATTTCAATTATTTTAAAGGAGTTTTATATTATTGTTTATTGCACGACATAAGAGAAACATGTTATAATAGTTCAATAAATATTATTAATTTATTATGTTTTCTAAAGTTCTGTCGTTTTCGGAAACACCTGTAGTCTTAAATTATATAAAAACGCACTCGCCACTTCTAGTAACGTATATAATTATATGTATATGGAACTATGTGTTTTGCATTTGACGCTGCGTTATAGGTATAGAGTTAAGGCGCATTCAAGCCGTAATATGAGATATTTTAACACGTACTATCACAAAAGCTCTTTTCTAGGTGCAAAATAAATTAATATGTGATCAGTCAATTGTTATAAGTTTACTCAGTTTAACCCAGATCGATGCTAAGTTACTAGCTTCCGCCCGCGACTTTGTCTGCGTGGGCCCGGATAAGAATTTTTGCTATATTTTAATCCAGGCTATAAACTAACTATCTTCGATATTCTAGAGTTCCGTTCTAGTTCCTAGTATTCGAGCTTTTGCAATATTTATCTCTCTATTTGCTATAAGGGTGAAAAAGAATCTCTGCTGTCGAGCAAATTACAACAGAATTTATTCAACTTTGTGTAAAGTTGTGTAAAATTCTTATGGTCTTATTCATAAAGGATCATCAAACCTATTTTAGCTAAAATGCATTTAAAATTGATGAGTCTTTATTCCCCATTTTGACATTTGTGTCTGGGAGTCAGGGACAAAACACATTTTAGCTAACAGAGGCTTGTTAAGTTCTATGAATAAAGGTAGCATGCTTGTTTAATTTAGCTCAGAATTATATATGGCCGTGGCAATCATAAGAATACGAGATAAGTTTATTGTATTTATTATTTATGGAGAACTTATTGGACGTGGTTCAAAGAAAGATAATTTTTCGACAAAAGTTTCACATCTGCTGTTCAGAAAAGAGCCATTGTTGCCCTGAAGTATGAAAACAGTATGTGCCACTCGGTAGCAAAATAATTTCCATCTTGGGCGCAAACACTTTATTCGCTCAAGATTCTACTTTAGTAACCCTCGCTACGCTCCGGATTCTATTGTAGAATCTTTTTATATATACCACCCTCGCCGTAAACATATCGTTTTGCTCCCTTGACACAATCTACTATTTCTGAAGACCGTGATGTTTTAACCTCGTAAGGCGCAAGCTATATTCAGTACTATTCAGGATTGTAATGGCACAGTGTCCAAAACAGTAATTTTGAATTTCCTATCTCAAAATAGGGTTCAAAATTCATTACAAAATGGATTAAGGAGTTGGGCTGTTCAATTGTGTTCCTAAAATTAGACCCATCCGGCCTACGAGGTAAGTTTTCAAATATTAAAATGGCATCTACACAAAAATTGGTGGTTTTGAACTTTTTAAACCAAGTGTACTTGTTTTGTTACTAACGGTGAAATAGCAGGGATGTCTCTAAAACACTTTTGCATTTTCCATCTAATTATAACTACAACTTAGAAAAGTTGAGAAACCCCCGACATTTTCATTTCAAAGTCCAATATCTCAAAAACCACTGAACAGATTTTCATGAAACATGGCTAAGGACACTCGGGATAAAATTATCTATGATACAAAAAAAACTAAACGAAAATCGGTTCATCCGTTTTGAAGCTAACACAGTCAGATACACGGAAAGACACGTTAAACTTATAACACCCCTCTCTTTTTGCGTCGGGGGTTAAATAGACTCGATTTTTTCGGATATCCTTTTTTAAAATAATTAAGAGCTATCATTTTCAAATGGAGGCGCTTATTTTTTACTTTATCGTTCAGTAAGCTTGACTGCGTCGTTTTCAAGTGTTCAGAATACAATGACGGAAAAAATAATTAAATACACATGTCAAAGTGACGTGTAACTACGCGATTTCTTCTAAAATATGACAAAAGCGGCGCATTTGAGTGTGTGGTCATGGAAATTATTTATTTGTTAAACAAGTACTTGCGCATAGAAAATGCATTTGTCTTCTAACGTACGGTTTTTAGTTTCACGAATTTCAACCTTAAATGAATGCACGAAGGATCTAATTTGACTAATAGTGCTGACTTTCTATATGCATAAGTACTGTTTACCAAGGCGAACATGTATATAGTTGTATTTAATTTAATTGGCTTATTTAAAAGTTAAGACTTATTTCGAGCTCATTATTTATTTATTTGACAGGTGCTAGTTTTTTGTAGCCTAACTATAATGTCGAGAATTTTGAACGTCAAAATGTCGGCAATTTTCCTTGAGCTGTCGACTCGGTGTCCATATTAACCCCTAGTCTTGTCTCTTTCACGCGTACGTTAATAGTTATGTGGTTAGAAAGAGATGCATATGTTGAAGTAAAGGAAAATAATTTTATGCTAAATTTAATTTTAGGTGCTATTGATTTAAAAATCATGACAGATTAAATGACAGTTACTTTTGTACAGAAAGGTTTGCTTTAATATAAAAAAGGAGATTATTTATTTAGATTTTTTTCGTTTTACTTAAATTACAAGGCGTAATGTTCAAATTAAATTGTTATTATCAAATTGTTACTTAATATCTATCGTGGCTTAAGAGTGAATATATAATTAGTAATTAAAAAAACACTTTCTAGAATAATGTTAAGCGTTGCTTTTGATTGGGGGATGAAAGTATCTCGAAAGCTTTCGGGAAGTCGAAAATTCGGACTTTCGTTTGTTGAAAGTTGGACATTGGTCGAAAATGCAGGGATATACTGTGTATCCTTATAAAAGGACTGTATACAAAAGATATTTTTCAAATGTGGAATTTTGAAGGACGCTATTGTGGTTTTTAAATGTATCTCATGGAATATCGATGTTGCACTTTTATTCTTTTAAAGTAAATAAAATAATATTAAAGTATTTATTTCAAATAAAAGCATTTAACTTGATTTTCCGTGCATTTTAAGCTTATTTTCGAAACATTTTCAGTTCAACTTTGAGTTGGAATTCTGAAATGAAAATGATTAATTTCTTTGTGTAGTTTAATTTCGCATGTCTTTGAATCTTTTTTAAATACTTTAATATTATTAACTTGATCTATACATATGTATAAAATGGATATATAGTAATTATACGTAGATGCCATTAAATTCTAGTCTTGCTACGTAGTCTTAGAACGAGAATATATGTAATAATTAATTAATACAAAAAATATTTAGCAATTAATTATGATATTAAACGAGAGAAAAGGTTAACGCACCTGGACTTTTTCACACTGGCAACGAATAATGTTGCTATTGTGAAAAAGTCCGAAACATGTTGCTGATTTAAATTCGCTTTTGAGGTCGCGTTCGGTTTTTTTAACTTCTACAATGAACTCTGTCCATTGATATTATTTCACTATATTTTTTGTCATTCCTAAGCACACAAGATGTGTACACTGCTAACTGTGTCATAGTGAACAGGCAATGTTACGAAATTGTCATGCATACACACTGTATGGGCAAGTCATGTATAAACTCTATAGCCAGGCAAAATAACGAAAAATATAGTGAAAAGGTTTCATATGATCCATATAAGATCATTATGCCAAACTTCTTTTTTATATGAAATTGGTGATGTGTCATTTTCCCGAATTCTGTCCTAAATAATATTATCTGTTTCTATTTTCTTTTTACCTCTTCTGTAAAACAAAATGAAGGTGTATATTTCCTGTGTCAAACTATTTTTTTTAAATTTATAAATGGGATTCCATTTGACCTCATTTGCTGACTTCATATAATGAATGTGGTATGTCAACAACAGCGCATTACAATTCTAGTCTGCGGCCGCTTCCGTCTCTTAAATTTATCATTAAAAAATGAGACATTATTTTTGTCAAATGTATAAAGAATGTTAATAAGTATAGGGCTCTTTTTTAATGCATTGTCTGTGGGGGGGGCGTTTTTTTATGGACGCACGCTCATTTAACATTTTATTTTGCCATATTTTTTTACATTTACCGAAATATGCACAATAAAATTTTAATAAAAGGTAATTTGTCCTTTCATTATTGTTTTATTTATTTTGAAGTATTCCTCTTTTACCCTGCCTCCCTAATAAAAAAAAACCGTCTATATACGTCCCACTGCTGGGCGCAGGCCTCCTCTCATGGATGAGGGGGAACGGGAACCCTAGCTCCTAAAATATGTTTATACTAGCTGATGCCCGCGGCTTTGCACGCGTGGTTAGAGGAAAATGTAACTTATGAATTTTCCCGTGGGAATTAGATGTTTTCCCGCTGGAAAAAGTAGCCTATGTCACTCTCCAGCTTCTAAACTATCTCCATACAAAAAATCACATCAATACGACGCTCCGTTGCGACGTGAAAGAGGGACAAACAAACGCACACACTTTCGCATTTATAATATTAGTAAGGATTTAATGAAAGTCCGTGAGTTAGTTATACTGGGCTCTTTCCGCAAATCGATCCAGTGTGCCTATTTTGCGTGAATCGGTGGGGTAGCGCTACTCTAACCACCCCCGGGGCCGTAGACAAGGTTACAATCGACAAGCGCTAACGCTAATAGAAAATAATAAAATGTAGGGGAATGACAGATGCCGACGAAACACTTTTCGTTAACATCTGTCATTCCCACACATTTTATTAGTTTTCTATTGGCGTTAGCGCTTGTCGATTGTAACCTTGTCTAGGCCCCCAGCTCCTCTAGAAAGTTGGTGAGTGCTTTGGTGTTGCCGACTGCGTCCCGTAGTGTGTCTGGAGAGCCTAGGTGCTTTTTCCTGTATACTCGTCCGTGTATACATATAAGGCTTGATTTCCTCCTACGCTGACGTCAGTCGCTGACATCGGTCAAGCTTACCGTCGGTCGCGTATGACAAAGAAAAATCCCGCATTGCGAAACCGATCGCTGTACGGAACGCCTGCGCGTACGCCGCGCACACGTGCGTACAGCTGCCGGTCAGCTTCGCACTGAGCGCGCGATAGTGGTGTATATAAAAAATGAGACATTATTTTTGTCAAATGTATAAAGAATGTTAATAAGTATAGGGCTCTTTTTTAATGCATTGTCTGTGGGGGGCGTTTTTTTATGGACGCACGCTCATTTAACATTTTATTTTGCCATATTTTTATTTTACAGCACTGAGCCCGTACACTTAAGGATTATTCTCACCAAACGGATCGGATCGGGACGGATTTTACAATCTTTAAACGATATTAAATCATGTACACAGTAGGTACTTAATATTACCAAGCCGCGCGTCGCAGCATACTGTCGGCTACGATCGCGTGTCGCGGAAGACGCCCGCGGTCAAGCGGCTTGGTAATATAGACTTTAAATACTGTGTACATGATTTAATATCGGTTAAGAATTGTGAAATCCGTTCCGATCCGATGCGATGCGTGCCGTTTGGTGGGAATTATCCTTTAATTCTCAAGAGAAAGAGCGCACATTTATAATAGTACATTGTGATACAAGTGAGGTATGTTGACAATTACATCAGAGGCGGAATTATCACGCGAGCCGCAGGTGAGCGTGATAAGAGAGCCGAGGATGTTGTTATCAAAGCTCACGCGTTTCATACGACGTTTTTCAACACATTTTGCGAGGAAAAAATCCTTTTCATAAGATGAAAATTTGATAGGCCTGCCAAGTTATTTTCTTTACTTATTTATGGCAACAGGTTTTTACTCACATGTTGTATACATCGCCAAGAATTTCCAGTGACGTCCATTCTTTTATCACTTTTCTAGTCACCACGAGTCAACATTTTTGTTAATAACCAAACACGCATTAACAATGTTTATAAATATCTGTGAAATAACCTCAAATGGCGCGCAACAGTTATTTTTCGTGAAGTTTGCGCAGTGCGCGCGCATTAGATGAAATCTCTAAACAACCAATACAAAATTAAATAAATATTTTCGTTTTAAAATGTTATCTTTATTAATTAATGTTAAGATGTTATCAAAAGTGAATAGTTTTACTAAATTAAACGTTTTTATATCATATCCAAAAAAATTAAATTAACAAAAAGGATTTAATTTGTTTAGTCGAGTAAGAATCTATTTGCCGAGAATTAAAAAAAAACGCTGTTCAATCTGTACAACCCGGTTAATTTAAGAATGCACCGTGTGCATGCATACATCTTGCTGCAAGGTTCCAACCTGACTTAATCGGGATATAACCATAACACACAAGTGTCGTAATGTTATAAAACACGCGTGTTTAATATCCAGGATTATGAGCCTAAAAGCGACACAATAAGAGGTACGTTACGAGCAATTGTGTTGAAAAATAATAAACTTTGGATACGTAACTATGCATTTATTTACAAAATCAACAAATAAAATAACTATGGCAAAATTGACATCAATACGCATTATCGTTATTATACTTCCATTGCAGCGAACATAATTTAACCCTTAAATGAATACAGTAGCAAAAATTATGAAACTGAAGTGTCACAAGTACTATTAAAGTCAATTGACTTTGTCATACTTGACACGGAGCCACAAATGCTACGTGGATTTCAATAGGGGCGTGATCTAAGATTTTCTACGATGCCATTCGGACCAGTTTTTAGAGAGGAACAAATGTTTGTATGGGAGCAACTACAATTAAAGAACAAATGCCCAAAAAATTGAGTCGAACATTGACCTCGCTGACGGCAGCCGAAACGCTTCATACTAATTGTCATAAAAGTATGACGTCACAATCTGGTATTTGTACGGTCGAGGTCAAAAATATGTTTACACTTTTGCACCTTATTACAAGGCAATAAGGTGCAAAAGTGTAAACATATCTTTGACCTCGACTGTACTAATCGCTGTTTGGATTCAAGTAAATTGCTGTTTCGGCCGTGAAACACTGCGTTTAAGCCCATAGTTGGCATACAATTTTGTTTCTATACAATCTTAAGGATTCTATTGGCAGCTTCAAAGGACAATGGGCATTTTGGTCGGGTATCAAATAGAGATGACAGCGGTGTCATTAGATAGGTCTTACGAAGACAAAAAAAAGTTACAATGAGGGTCAGACTTGGATCGCTGTATTTTCGGAGATATTCGAGCTCGAACCTTCTATGCCCATATTGTCCTTTACTGGACAATAAAAAAAAACATATTTTTAACCGACTTCAAAAAAAACGGAGGAGGTTCTCAATTCAAACTTTTTAGGTTTCTATCTTTTTATGATTTCAATTATATTATTAAAGGGGTTTGGGTAAGAATGTTGTCATTTTTTTTAGATGAGAGCGGCTACTCGTAAAAGTGGTAGATTATGATAGATCTACTCAAAACAAACATATTTTGTTACGAAATGCAATACACTAAAATGCATCGGAGCCGAGATATTAGCAATATTTTCACAGGTCATATTCTAGTTATAAACTAAACTTCAAACTTATATATCTCGGCTCCGATATTGATAACGCGTTTAATTTTATATATCTATGCATCTTAAGAGGTCCTCTAAACGATTATTAAAAAACATCCTTGGCCGCTGCAAAAAAAAACGTCATTTTTTCTCATACAAGGTTACCCAATGCCCTTTATGCTTTACTAGCTTCCGCCCGCGACTTCGTCCGCGTGGACCCGGGATTAAAACTATCCAATATTTTAGTCCAGGCTATAAACTATCTTCGTGCAAAATTTCATTCAAATCGGTTCAGCCGTTTAAGCGTGATTGAGTAACAAACATCTAAACTTTCGCATTTATAATATTAGTAGGATTTATTACAATAATTTTATGGTTCACTATCCATTTAGCAACTACGTTATCAATGAGTGATGACTTACCCCCTTATTTATAAAACTTAAAATGCTTCTGCTAAAAATGTGCTTTGTCCCTTTCTTACGAACACAAATGTCAAAGTGACAGATAAGGACAAACGAATTTTAACGGCATTTTAGTTCAAACAGGCTTGTAGAACGTTTATGAATACGGCCGTTAGTCTACACCCCTATTGTGCGGTCGTCAACTCTATTTACATGACGTTAAGGTCCAAAAGTGCTAAACATTCATTTTCCTGTACATAAGCCATTCCAGAAGCAAAACGATTGATACCATGTGCATCTAAGTGTTAGTATTACATTATAAATATTATAATGCACCTTTATTAACTGAATGCTTTGTCAGTACTAATATTATAAGAGGACAAGTCTGTGTGGTTGTAAGTTTGTATGTAATAATCTCGGGAACAAGTCATCCGATGTCACCAAATCCTGTCCCCAATATATAGAATGGACTTGCGCGATGGATATGCTATATTTTATCTCGCGGTTCCGCTTGCGCTCTGTGCAATACGCAAGCACAGTTGCGTGAACGGTTAGTTTATTATAAAATTTATAATTTTGCAAAAAATTAAGTGTCGAAAGAAAATATTTTAATACAAGATCATTTGTTTAATACCATGATGGTGGCAAATAAGCGTACGGGTCATAGCCTAGCCTATGGACGCCTACAACTCCAGATAAGTAACTGCTTGTTGCACAGCACACCCTCACTAAACTTAACAGGTATAATGTAAATAATTTTCCTACACATAATAACTAAAATAAATTTAAAAACATATCTATTTCAGAACTTATATAAAATATATGCGTGATACTTACTACATTTTACACATTCATATTATGAAAAGTTACATAATTTGTAGGTACAATTAGCATCAAATAGTTATCAGCGGCCAAAGTAGCCAAATATTTCGGTACACATCTTTATTAGTGTAAGAATAAGTGTGTGGTAGGGTCATTTCGCCGGTTGGCGACCACCTAATTTCATGTGCCGGTTGGCGACCACTTATCTGAGTTTGTGAACTGAAAGGATATTTTCTTGGTTTTTTAGTAGATTTCTATTCTAAAACAACAAAAAAATGCATGTACAACTAATTGTCTCAATAGGTTCTGTAGAATTGATGTTCCCTAAAAAAAACATTATAACTGGATATACACAGGTGAAACAGTACCCAGTCACAATCGCAGCCCCTCCCGCTACGCTACCTGCCTGCGCTCGCAATATGCGCTTAACACCGTACCAAGAGATTTTTTTAAATACCACGTCGGTGGCAAACAAGCTTACGGCCCACCTGATGGTAAGTGGTTACCGTAGTCTGTAGACACTTGCAACTCCAGGGGTGTTACATGCGAAAGATAAATAATAAAAAACATATGTATTGCGAGGGTCGTTATCGTTTCAAATCGGTTAATATCAACCCCGAACGAGCCCGCGCCAGCACAGACTGTTGTAATATGGTAGTTGATGCTCAACATCTGTTAGCTTAATAGCTGTATGCATTATAATTTTTATATTTTTCCTTAGTAACAGTACAACCAGATGTAAAAATATCTAAGCTACGAACAAACTTCTAAATATCCTCATGACAACATTACATATTGCAAAGCAATGACAGTACCTAGTTCAGATATTTTTGAGTATGGCACTATAGTAAATATGTTTCCAGCTCTTTAAATGCTTTGTCCATGGTGCACTGCAGCTAAATCGTTAAACATGTCAATAAAATATAAGTTGGTTAAAGAAAAAGCATAAAATATGGCGCACGTTTAACACCGAATGGCATTCACGAAAATTAATGAATGCCCAGATGGCGTCATAAAATTATATAAGGTTAGTAAACCTAATAATATTTACTCCTGCGGTTCATTATGGTTCTGATTTTCCTTACAAAAGTCTATTGGCTCACGTAAAACTAATGGTATTTTCAAACTCTGAATCTTAGTCTCACTAACAATAGTTATATCTTTCTTAATGTCACTATGATATCGTTTGACATGGTTATCTAGTAGACATTTCCTTATAGAAGTATAATCACAGTGTTCACATTTGTATGGCTTCACGCCAGTATGTATCGTTTCATGGGAAAGCACGCTGTCTTTCCTAGAAGCTTTGTATTCGCAAAATCTGCATTGGATACCGTTTCCAAGGTGCATTATACCGTAATGTCGCTGCAGTTCGTATTTGTGCTTGCAAGAGTAACTGCAAGCTGTGCATTTATACGCGTAGTGACATTTCTGGTGCATAACGAATTGGCATTTGTATGAGGTTTCAAATTTGCAAATGTTGCAGAATAATTGGATGTCAGATTGGCTTCTTTTATTGTGTAAAGCGATCTGATCCTTGGTTTTGGTTGAGAAATCGCAATTTACGCATTTGTAGGGTCTGTTGTGGCTCCCTGTGTGGTGTCTTTGAAAGTGCCTCTGTACTGACGCTTTAAATTTCGAAGTGTACGCGCACATATGGCATTGGAAAGGTCTTTCCTTATCCTCAGTTTCTAATACTTGAATATTGTTCCAATCAACGCAGTTTGGGTCTAGATTGTACTTATTATGGTTCTCTAACGTTTCATTGTGGGGTAGATACTCCACGTCTTTGTCGACGTGATTTTGGTACACGGCGATGTCCGATACTTTCTCTTGCAAGGTTTTTTCTTGTATTTCCATTGGCTCCTGCTCGCCGAAACTGCTTTTCGTTCTTTTAGGGTTGATATATATTTCGTTATAATGCTCAACTTTATGCTTCTTGTAAGCACACATGTAATTAGTCTCGAAATCACAATAAGTGCATTTAATAGCTTCTTCCTTCTTCCCCCTATTCTGATGTATTTTCAAACGCCACTTCGTTTTAGTGGAAAAGTCGCACATATCACACTTGTTCGCCTTTTCCGTGACCTCATTATGGATTTTCGCCAAATGCCTAGTTATGTGCCCTTCGAATTTGGTCGTAAACGGGCATTTGTCACATCTGAACGCCACAGCTTCTTTATGTACCTTGCTGTGTTTGATATAATTATGTCTATAAGCAGTTTCGAAGTTGCAGTCAGTGAATGGGCATTTGAACTGCTTGACAAGTTTGTGCTTTCGCTTATGGCTGTTAAGGTTCCACTTGTAGAAGGTAGTATAATCACAATCGGGGCACTTATGTAATGGTAAAGGCTTGCCATTGTCCATGGGAGTCTCTCCGTTCATGTCATGGTGTCGGATTGCTATGTGCCGTTGCAAGGCGGTGGGATACTTGGACTTGTAGTCGCAGCTCTGGCACGAGAAGGCCTTTTCCTGGCTGTGGCCGAGCATGTGCATTTCAAGGCAGTTCTTGTACGCTGTTCTGTAGTCGCACTGATCGCAGATGAGGTTTTTCTGAAGTCTGTTTGAGCGTGTTTTGCGCCTAGTCCTGAAATCAATTTAAGCAAGTTATAAATATGTATTAGATCGAAAACTTCTAATGGGAAATTTGGTAATAAAAGGCTTTTATATCTATTTATTTAGATAATTGATGGGTCATTCGTCTTTTCCTATTTTTTGATTACTCTTACGACTTGGCCTTTCACCCGTTTTCGGCATGACATTGACTTCTGGGTCACGATGTATATTTGGTAAAACTTCCCTTGGGGCAAAACGTCATGCGGGGTAAACCATCCCAGCGATGGTCTGAATGCCAAAAAATCTGAAACCTTTCTGCCTACCTTTCTGGACTACCTTCATCAATCTGCAGATGATCTTCATCCCTTTCGTCCCCATCATCCACTTCCACCTTAACCCACACGCTGGCGAACATGCTCATCATGTCCTCCTGCTCCGCCTCATGACTGGGGGACTCCGACATTATGCTGGAAGGAGACAGAGGATGCATATTTAGTCAGGGTAGTAAGTTTAGTGTTAAAAATAGTTAAGTACATGTGGATGAATTCTTTTTTCACTGCGAATTTTCTTTCCCGATAGCATAGGCAGACGCGGCTCACTCTGTGATTTCGGTGCGCTGCTACAAGTGTATATAATGTATGGAAAGTTTGACAAGTTTCTATGGAACGACAGCTGCCGGCGCCATATTTGATCGGCCTGTAAAAGTTGGCGCAACTCACTCTAAGTATATACACCCCAGGCCAAAAGAATGGAAACAAAGTTGTTTTCTTTGATATTTCGTGTTTCCATTATTACTGTGGGACGAGCTGGCCAGGCAGATGAGAAAAACATGTCCAACTTGAAATGAGCATTGTGGACGAATTTGTCAATCCCTGGGCTAATCCTACTAATATTATAAATGCGAAAGTTTAGATGTTTGGATGTTTGTATGTTTGGATGTTTGTTACTCAATCACGCTTAAACGGCTGAACCGATTTGAATGAAATTTTGCACGAAGATAGTTTATAGCCTGAATTAAAATATAGGATAGTTTTTATCCCGGGTCCACGCGGACGAAGTCGCGGGCGGAAGCTAGTCTTGAATAAAATACCATCAATAAATTGATTAAAAAAATGCATAGATTGTGTGCTGCAGTTATGAAAACAAAAGGCAGATACATTAATGAAAACAAAGTTTATGTCTATATTTAAAACAACACACAAAGTCAATAGGAATAGGAATTTCGTAAATTGTTGTATACAGGGTGTAATCGTTAAGTGTAGCCAGGCGATTATTCCGTAAATATAACAGATATCAGAAAACTTAAAACGTAAAATCACATCAATACCTTTTTAAAAATAAAACTAGAAATATCCAAAATATTAAGTTTAAACGCTCTCATATTTTTATTTCACTAATTTCCCTACTGTAAAAGATACTAATATTTAAGATTGACTATTTACACAATTAAATTATAATAAAGGAATAAAATTATCTTTCCATGGAATAAAAATATAGCTAACGTTATTTTTAAGGAAGTTTTTTGTTTACCTACAGCTGTTGCTTTAAGTGACGCCCGTGTAGTGCGATACATTGACGGGCCCTCTTCACTGTTTCTAAATGCACTTTTCTTACAATTTACGGCGTAATTAAAGCAATGGCTTGGCGTGCACGATTCTTTAGCTCTTCTACTTCTAGGTTGTGTATTAGCTCATCGTACACGTAATCTTTTATGAATACCCAAAAGAAAAGATCAGAGGGAGTGAGATATTAAATGTATCGGAACGTTTCAACTTAATATTTTGGATAATTCTAGTTTAATTTCAAAAGTTATTGATGTGAGTTTACTCATTGGTTAACGTACTTTCGATGTCAATTTCAAGTTTTCTGATCGCCTGGCTACACTTAACGATTACACCCTGTATATTTGTTTATTTTAAATAAAAACTTTTCATGTGAAAATTAACGTTTTCTATTGTCATATACGCTTGTTTCCATACTTTTGGCCTGGGGTGTAATTGTTGAGCTTTAGTTTTCTATATGCCGGTTATGCGACCAGCTTCAGTTACTGACCACAAGCAAGAATTTGAACAATTCTGCATATCTTAGACAAACATTCAGCCTGATGCATTATATTATAAAATAGGAATCTACTAAGAAACAGAAATGGTTTTCCCACCAAAATAGGTGGTTGCTAACCACCACTGCAATAACTAATCTTTTGTTTTGTTTGGTCTATTAGGTGCACAGACACTGACTGTCTATGACGTGTTTGGATGCAATTCTTCACATATGAAACTATTTATGCATAAGAGAGTGAATATGAACCTTAGTCAAAAACATGAAGGTGACTTGGACAGTACATGCCATTATACCTATAGGTATTCTTAGCGCTGTGGGCATGACAACACGCAACACTTTTCGGTGTTCTTGGCATCCCAAGGGTTAATTTTGTGGTTATTTAGGCTTTATTTATTTATTTATTATTTATTTATTTATAAAAAATTAACACTAACAGATAAACCTTACATGCTAATTTAATACTGCTACATATACATATTTATGGCTTACTAGCTTCACCCGTGACTTCATCTGCGTGGACCCGGGATAAAAACTATCCTATATTTTAATCCAGCCTATAAACTATCTTTCTGCAAAATTTCATCCAAATTGGTTGAGCTGTTTAAATGTGATTGAGTAACAAACATCCAAACTTTCGCATTAATAATATTAGTAGGATTTTTTTTTTATTTAAGTTCTCCATGTCTCTTACCTATTATACTATTAACCCTATTAAAATGCCTATTAAAATATTACCTATTAAAATGAAATAAGTTAAATATTTGTAACAACAGGACACATTACGCAACTATTCACAGGTACACATATATTTATGTCTGTGTCTCAATCCTTATCTTACAATGTACCTATTTGACCAAATGTACTTAATGTTTTAAAGTCATTAATTACCAAGAAACATAATATTTGAAGCCATAAAATAAAAATGTGGGAGGGAAAATTGGGTGTGTGAGTGAGTCTGTCCAGTGTTCAGTACACGGATATCGTATTTAAAGACGTTTAATGTTACACATAAATCATAATACAAAGAACGCTCGTACTTCAAGCGGTGTTATAAAAAAGATCGATATGCCAAAAAACCCGGTAATTATGTACTAAAATCTGAGATTGTAAACTCCTTTTTTAAAACAGATTCCTAACAAAGCTGTTTAGTAATGTAATCGTAGTAATGTAGTTTTAGTAGAGACGCAAGGCCTTTAAATACTGTATTATATATGTAGCAGTTGGGGACCATCTATTTTTGGGCGCAAAAACATCGGGTTTTATAGACATATTTTTCTCAGTAAACATTCGTTCTGAATGTAGTTATGGGTCATATATAGGTAAGTTATCATAAAAAGTATGAAAACAAAGTACTTACGGTTCTATTTACAAAATAAACCGAATTAAAAAGCTCAATTTTTCTTGTTCACGAAAGAAATCAATTGCTTTGTGTATACGTTCAAAACACTACATCTCTGCATCTGCATTCTTTGTTTTGAAACAGCTAGTAATATTTTGTTGTTATTTAGTATTTTTATTAACTATATTCTAACCAAATTTAACAAAATGAAACATGTTAGTTATTACTGCGTCACTTTAAAGATAGGTAAAAAGAGATTCTATTAATTATACAAAGCAAATTAATTAAAAGAAACACGTATTTTGGTTTTCGAACGTCACATCACGCGTATAGCGTTTAGATAGTGCATTTTGAAACACTATTGTTAAATTTGTTAGCTTAAGCGTTCTTTTATGTACAAATTCTTCCAAAATTGAACAAAGATCTCTGTCGCCACAAATAAAGCGGTTATGTTTCTTTCTTCATTACAAAAAATTGCAGTTCCAAGTCAATATGATTCGAAAATAAGTAAAATACGTCTTGTTATTTTAACTTTATCATATAATATAGTAATCTGTCAAAAGATTTTTATCCTGTCAAAATTCATCGTTTTCGCTATTTTACTTGTATAAAAACATTGAAATAATAACAAAATGTACACGGAAGTTGATGTATTCGTCAGTAATTACACATTAATTGATCCTGAAATATATCAGTTATGGATAGAAGGTTGCTCGTGTAAGTAATAAAACAATTTTCTAATCAGTAGACTCCACCGTCGTTATCTATTAATAAATACTAATATCAGTCATGGATATCATAAACCTTTTTTTAAATCACTTATTAAGATATCAGTGAAGACAATAAGAGTTTGATTTAGGATGAATCAAGTGAGTTGTATGGTGAAAATGAAGGTTTTCAAGGTCTTATTTTGAAATATAAATTTTAAATCAAAACTTCGTAGGTACATGCTTTGGTATAGGTTTTAAATATTATGTAGGAAATCTTAACTAGGTTGTATCCTTTCTCTTTTATTGTGCAGTGTTATCTAAAACAAAACCCTATATTTTATAATTTTAGTTAGGGGTATACCATGGATTTTCGCTACATTCTAGAAAGAAATGGCTATACACCTTACAGAAGCTCACATTCCTTGTTCTGGGAGTATGAGTAAGATCACCAGAGATCCTGAGGATGTTCTCTGTTGAGAGTGAGCCATGCCAAGTATTAGTTCAATTCAATTCATTTATTCAGGGATCAACTTAGGTAATTCTTTTTCGTAAATACTTAGCTTAATATTAGTAATGTTAAACTTTGTAGCACACAAAGTTAATTAATCTCTAGTTATCTACACAATAAATCCTCAATTTAATAAATGGTGCTCTTGTGATCACGGGAGTCACTGGCATCCATAGGCTACAAAGACGTCTAACATGAGCTAAAAAAAGCAATATGCATATTGACAATATTGACTCCTAACTCTTAAGCCTTCTAAGTATTAACTCCTTGATCAGAAAGCCTTCACAATAAATATGTCTTATTGTTTTATTTGATTTTGCTTTTGGTTAAGAATAAGCAGGAATAGGCACCCACATTCTTTTATTATTATTATGTATCTCCAATTTATATTCACAGGGCGAACTCCAGTCATTTGAAAGGTGTGCGTGTGTATATAGATCCAACACATAGAGGCATTTTATTATTATTATTTTTATCCCATAATAGAAAGGCTGCTTACATCTACATCATAGTTCACTTAGCACAGGTTCACACTGGTTTACATAGTTTGTCGAGTCTTTTTAAGTTGTTGTTGTGTTTTTTAAACCATGTCTGTATTTTAACAGCAAGTGAAGCTGTCTCCACACTCCACCAGCGGGGCGTGGCAAAGCAGGTGGGGGCCTCCGTGGAGCTCATAGCCAGTGATGTCCTGGACCACTACAGGTATTACACAGCATTGCAGATACACAATTGCGGAAGAACCTATTTAAAAAATTGACCGACATAGGTGTTAGATTGCCTAGCATCTATGTACAACCAAAACTGACTAAATGCTGAAAAATTATTTCATTATCGTATCAGCCGAAAGATGTCCACGACTGGTACTGGACCTACCGGGTCCTCACCACCTGCATCCAGCGGACTCCAGCGATCTTTACCAGGTCAACAGTCCAGGCACCCATCTAAAACAATTTAGGAAATATCAACTTTGTTGTGGTAGTCATAGGGTTGAGTCCTAAATCCTACTAATATTATAAATGCAAATGTTTAGGCGCAACTTTTTAATGGTTTAATGTTTTTTTTTTTTTTTTTTTTTTTTTTTTTTTTTTTTTTTTTTTTTTGGTTTAATGTAAATAAAATAATTAATGTTCACGCTTAAACAGCTCAACCGATTTGGATGAAATTTTGCACGAAGATAGTTTATAGCCAGGATTAAATATAGGATAGTGTCTATGGGGATCTTCAGCCGAGAATCTACCCTCGTTTTCCTCGACATTGTTCAATGGCGGGTTACACACAACACTCACTACATCAAACTATATGATACAGAGACAAAGAATATAATGGAAAAATAAACCATCTTCGTGTGTAGCCCCAGACAGGACTCGAACCTGCGATGCCTCTATTGCCGGTACCTTCAACCATATTCCTGCTACGAATAGCGACCTCTTTGGATACTCTTGAAAGACCAACAGCCTTAGGACCACGCTATGCGCTCGCTCCAT
The DNA here is from genome assembly GCA_947049275.1 of Epinotia bilunana. Classification (NCBI taxonomy): domain Eukaryota; kingdom Metazoa; phylum Arthropoda; class Insecta; order Lepidoptera; family Tortricidae; genus Epinotia; species Epinotia bilunana. The sequence goes on along the minus strand of OX346279.1, from coordinate 2,190,936 downwards.
TCTAATCGAACCACATCAGATAGTTTCTGATTAACGAGAGAGATGGCGCTTTATTTAATAAATCATTTGTTTCGTTAAGAAAGTACTCACTACGTCATATGCTAGTCTTGTCTTCACTCCTGACAGCCGTAGTCAATGATGTAATATAAAAAAGAGATGGATACGTGGTCATACCATGTTTATAAATGGCCACAGGCCACCACATCTGACAGCTGCGACACGTTTGCACGCGTCCATTGACGACGCGAAACTGAGGCAAGTTCGTGCAATTGGCTCCGTTTTAGTGTGCCACTTTTGGAGTACTTCTTTTTTATATTACATGGACGTAGTAACCAAAACTGTTTTCCAGCTGGGCGGCACAGAACATGCAAAATCACGATTAAAATTCGGCTGACGACTGATTTTGATAGCCTCGCGGCACAAAGAACTTGTCCCTTGCAAGTACGTTTACCTTGTCGAATCCGTATGTAATGTTTCGAATCCGAAGTGCTCAGCAACTGCAGAACGCCGGATAACCCGTTTCATCATACTAGGTACAGATGTAGTGCGAAATTATTTTCCTTCGTAATTTTTCGGAAAAGTTCGTATTTATCGTGCTCTCTCAAATTGCTTCTTATATAGAGTAGATAATCCGCAATTTAAAAATTCGCTGTAGTTTTAATCATATTTTCAGATTACTTATAATAAGGTTGTATAGCCATGCCGAAATCTCGAAAACGGTTAAAAAATCCAATTCAAGGTATTATATTTAATATTTACCTGTACTTCATATCGGAAAATAGCAAATTCAAAAATAGAAACGACTCAGAGTATTTTAGGAAAGTTCAACAGCGAATTTCGGACGCAATAGGAATATCTAGACCAACAATTAGAAAATATTTGAACTAGGAAGAACAATACAGAAGTAATAAAAACCCAACACAAACAAAATTAAGCTGGGTAGACCACGCAGGAAATTCTATTTAGATCTTGATGATTTTGACTACGCAGTGATACGACGAATGGTTTATAACTTTCATCTCATTTATAAACAGGTCCCTACTATAAAAGTACTAAAGTCCAAATTAATAGAAACGATGAATTTTAAGGGCTGCGATTTTACACTAAGAAAAATACTTCGCCAAATGGGTTTTTTATTCAAGAAAATTACTAATAATAGGAAAATGCTGATGGAAAAAGATGACGTTAGACTTAAAAGAATAAAGTTCATAGACCTTATAAGGAAGTACAGATCTGAAGGCAGAGATATTGTGTATACTGACGAAACCTATGTTCACACATCCCATTTAACAGGAAAGTGCTGGATCGATTCTACGGATAAAGGAGTGAAACAGTTAATTTCAAAAGGTCAACGTCTAATTATAGTACATGCAGGTAGTGCCAAAGGATTTGTACCGGGTGCTCTACTTATGTATAAGTCTACTGATAAAACTGGTGATTATCACGATGCCATGAATAATGTTAATTATGACAAATGGTTACGGAATCAACTTATTCCCAACTTGTCTCCAAATTCTGTACTAGTAGTAGACAATGCTGCTTATCACAATAAATATGTGGAATGTCCGCCCAACTCTAATACCGCAAAGCCACTTATGATAAACTGGTTAAAAAAATACAATATTCCACATAATTCATCGTCAACCAAAATACAATTATACGAAATTATTTGCCGGCATAAAGAAGACTTTGTAGAATATTCCATTGACAAAATTTTACATCAACATGGACACGAAGTGTTAGGGTTACCTCCATACCACCCCGACTTCAACCCTATTGAAAATATATGGTCACAGATAAAAGGTTATGTATCAAAAAGAAACATAGATATGAATTTGGGTACAGTAAAAAAAATTATTGAAGAAAAAATACATATTATTGGCCCGGAAGAATGGAAGAAAGTTTGTGATCATGCTATCAAATGTGAAAATGAATACCTCTCACAGGAACACTCTATGGATGATCGCATTGATAGGATTGTTATTAACGTCAATGACAGCACTGACGAATCTGACGATGATATGACTGACTCAGATTGTGAAATGGACAATATTGAAAACATCGATCCAAATACGATGAAATTGTAATGTTAGGTAGGTATAGGTAGTTTTACCAAAGTTGAAATGAATGAAACCACACCCAGTTACATTACGTTCTCATTGCAAGAAAAACGAATGAACGAAGTGATTGAGTCAATGTGAGAATCTTAACAAAAAACATTTTGTCATCCCATCAGTTCGCTGCTGAACTTGCAATCGGTACGCAAAAAAAACACCAATTTTAAAAATCCTCTATCATTCATTACAACAGTTGTGTGCGTGGCGATAACTTTCGTGAAATTGCCTATGAAACCTTTTGAATCGATTGCATTCCTCTCACACGCAGGTTATTTTTAGGTACGAGAGGGACGCCAAAGATAAAATATAGACAGGTTTTAAATTTTATCATTGTAAATATTTCCCGATAAGCTTTATTTTGTTGTCCTTTTAATTATGTTTTAAAGCGGAGATAATGTTTTGTTTAGTAGTGACAATAAAACTGATTATTTTTGAAGTTACAGAGAGTGGTTTTAAAAATCCCATTTTCAGTACCTAATAATTGTTGCGGTTGTAACATCTCTATATTATACAACAACATTATTCATTTTGACATTTGACACTTAACAATAAAGTTCCATATTAATGGGTATGAGAATGTCACTGATTTAATACGATAATTCATTGACAGTTCGGGTGTCATCGTATTCCGATAAAGATCCGAGTTTTCCCGAAGGAAAATAATTTTGCAATACATCTGTACATTATGTGCTCAGATAGGGAAACCGGCCAGTTCTTCTTATACCGTTCGCCACTCCTTAACTTCGAATGCCTTATGTGATTTGACAGGACCTTTGCCCTGCTGGAGCGGCTGCTGACTGTGCCCACCAAGTTGTCGGAGCAGATGGTCTTCCAGATAGATGAGCAGACCAAGCAGATGCTCATCGAGAAGTGAGTCTTTAGCTGCTTGTCTCATTTCAGATATTTCGCTGGTTTCATCTAAAGAGTCATCACATACCACGCGGAACCGATGGCCGTTGGGGCGGAAAGGTTCTCGAGCGGCGACCACGTACCGGAAGGCGAGGCGTGCGTAGGCCCCGTAGGTGGACCGATGCCCTGGTAAAGGTCGCGCGAGTCCGCTGGATGCGGGTGGCGCAGGACCGGTCACTGGCACTCTTTGGGGGAGGCCGGTGTCCAGCAGTGGATGTCTTTCGGCTGATATGATCCACAGAGGCATCATCATCCTCCTAGCGTTCTTCCCGGTTATGCCCTAGGAATCTGACGCACGGTGGGCTGGATGGCTCGAAAAGAGGACATTCGCACTTTTTTCAGAAAATTATTTATTGAAAAATGCTATCCGATAGAGAATTATATAAGGAACAATAAATGTGGCATTTTTTCGAAATAAGGCATATTGCCAAGTTGGGCATATTCATAAATTTATCACCCTCAAACGGATAGTTACGGATAGTAACAAAACCGACAGTCAATGTCAATCGCATACATTCAGTAACAAAACCGACAGGTTAGACGTGACTTAAACATCACTTTAGTTAGCCTTAACCTGCCAATTTTTTTGAAACTTCCCGCTTATCGTTTTCTACTCTATAAAAGTAGAAAAACAAAGTCTTGAAAGGTAGAAGACGGGACCTCTAATGGTTTGTGAGAAACAAGATACCTATTTTTGGGTCCCATACAAAAAAAACAGACTTTATTTTTTTCTGCTGTCAATATGCCTTATTTCGAAATACTGTATACCACATTTATTGTTCCTTATATAATTCTCTATCGGATAGCATTTTTCCATAAATGATTTTCTGAAAAAAGTGCGAATGTCCTCTTTTCGAGCCATCCAGCCCACTGTGTGACGGTCCTGGGTTCAAATGCCGGTGAGAGCGAATATTTGTGTGAGGAGCATGAATGTTTGTTTGTGATTCTTGGATGTTTTCTATGTATTTAAGTATTTATTCTAACTAAGGAGCTACGGTAGTCCAGCGGCTGTCAAACGGCGCGGCGGTCGTGGGTTCGATTCGCGGCTGGTACTTATGTGTTTTTCAGAACTTACGTACGCAATATAATTTGATATGTATCGTTAGCTTTTCGGCGAAGGAAAAACATCGTTAGGAAACCTGCATACATCTGCGCGAAGAAAAGGTGTATGTGAAATCCCCAACCCGCACTGGGCCAGCGTGGGCACTACTGCCCGTTCCCTCTCATCCGTGAGAGGAGGCCTGTGCCCAGCGGTGGGACGTATATGCCCATGTAAGTTTTATTTTATTAATGTCTATTAAATATATCGTTGTCTACTACCCATAACACAAGCATTATTGAGCTTACTATGGGGCTAGTTCGATTTGTGTCATCTTGAGTCCAAAAAAAAAAAAAAAAAACTGAGCCAACATATGCTACAGTTTTCATTACAGCTGTACAAAACAAACCTTTATATTCTCAAGGAATCCTCAATCAATGAAGGGTCGGCAGCGCGCTTGTGATTCTTCTAGTGTCACAAGCGTCCGTAGGCGACGCTGTCTGCTTATCGTCAGGCAGGCCGTATGCTTGTTTGACACCATCGTATTATCATTCAGTGTTTCGGCGCAGAAATAAGTTTTTTTTTTCATGGTTCGTTTTGTTTGACAGGTACTATGAATTGGATGATGCAGTAATCAGGGAGCTGTTGGGTCGCAAGCTGTCGTCCCGACACAGGAAAGACTTGGACGAGGTTAGTAACAGATTCGTTAATTCGTACACCTCTTTAAAAAAAAACTGTAGACTCATAATCTCATAAACAAGCAGATCGCCCCGAACTGTCGCAGCCAGCCCCTGTATCTCGGCAACCCCTTGACCAATTTTTCTCATGGTTGAAGTTAAAAAAAAACATAAATGACGACACGTTGTCGTCAGGTGGCGGAGCGTTCGGGCGCGCCGCTGCGCTGCTGTCGCCGCCAGTTCGACAACGTGCGTCGCGTGTTCCGCGGCGTCGAGGAGATGCCTGGCAACGTTGTCGCCAACATTCGGTCGACGTTCCTGCTCTCAGAGCCGCTCGCCAAGTAAGTCCTAATAGAATAGAATAGAATTCCATTCAAAGAGTAAGTCCGAAATAAAGTAACAACACGTTTTCGTCAAGTAGCATTACGCTTTTCTTTAATATGCATAATACTGTTCTCTAAAGTAATTTAAGCCGCTTATCGATTAGGTCTAAATTAATTAACTACTCATTAGAACGACACGTTGTCGTCAAGTGGCATTACGCTGGCCTTTCTATGCAAGCCTTTTTGCTCTCACTACCGGGCGGTCCATTAAGTCAAAAGAGATTCACCAAAGATTCACTAGAACGACACGTTGTCGTTAATTCAAGTTTTATTGAATTCAAAACCACTCGTTAATTAATCAAGACCAACCACATTTACACGCACTTAATTTATAAAGCCAGTAACTCAATTTTATTGGCATATTTTTAATGATTATATTATTGTAAATCCGTGGATTGTGGGCATTTTGAGTAATGAAATGTTATTTTGACACTGACTACCTGGAACCCGCTAGGTGGGCGCACTCCTCGTAGGCGCTTTCCTGTGCATACGGTTTTCCGCGGGTTATCGTCTATGAGGACTATTAGGTCATGATATCGTCTGGTAATGGTCGCGGGAGTCCGCTGGATGCGGGTGGCGCAGGACCGATTACTTTGGCACTCTTTGGGGGGGGGGCTATGTCCAGCGGTGTTCCTCTTTCGGCTGATAAGTTGCGTAGCGCTACGAAATTATTGGCAGTGAATGTAAACTCGCTTGTTATAGGAAATACGGAGCGGTGGTATTCATAGCCTGCATGAGGTTTGAAACGGCGAAACGTAAGCTGCAGTATCTATCCTTCAACGACTTCTACCATTGCGCACAGGTGAGTGTAGTTTTTTTTAGTTAAAACACGAAAATGCACTTATCGTGGCTTATTACAACTTCTTTTGTTGCTAAATATGATAGGAAAAGGTAACAAAGAGACGACATTAAATTGTGTAAGTGTGGCGCGTGTGCAGGAGTAGCTTCTGTTTGTTCTATAGTTGCGTAATTGTTCTACAACCCTTATTTATTATTTTATCTTTATATCACAAAAGAACCTATGTTACAAAAGGCGGACTTAATGCTATAAAACATTCTGTATCAGTCAACCTTACGGCCAAGCAGACATATTATTTACTTGAAGATAACAATTAAACAATGTCGGTAATGGTTAGTTTCATGTACTTTTCATCACTAGACTAAAACAAACTGAAGGGCGAATCTCCGGCGGTTTGAAACGCCCGGTTCTAAATTCATGTCACCTCACGATTATCGCATTAACAGTGTGACAAAACGCAATCAATTTTGACCAAATAAAACAGCGCCGGTATTATTATACAATATTTTCTGAGATAGTAATGACGGAAGACACCCCGTAAAAAGGCTGAATATACATCCTGAAACTTCAGTGCCATTCACGACACTGTGTCGTGATTTAAGAACGCGTTATCTCGGTGTAGCATTGATCAATTATTTTGCCAGTACTTCGGTTGGTAACTATGGACGACTGGTTACGTAAATTCCTGGCTAAGGGTGGTATTCCACTTGTTTAAGATCTTTGTCCAATAATCATTGTGTCTCACGTTTTTTTAAACAAAATGTGAGAGGCAAATACTTTGGACAAAGATCCGTCCAAAGTATTTGCATCTCACATTTTGCTTAAAAAAAATGTGAGACGCAATGATTATTGGACACAAAGATCTTTGATCATTGGAATACCACCCTTAGTCTGAAATGTACCTTCGGGTTATATCACGCAGGTTATGCGAAATCCAATCTCACTTCAATGTTATAATAGTAGATAGCTTGTGTTACAAGAGAGATAGAAAATATATTGTATTTACGATGACGGCGGTATATTTAAACCTGAGTAAAGCGAATTCCACAATAAAATCTCGAGCGCAGCGAGGGATTCTAAAGTTAAACCTTGAGCGTAAAGAGGCCTTCACCGTAAATATATCATTTGCTCTCTTGATACACAACCTACTACTTCGAATGGAACCCTCGTAACGACTAATACCCCGGCCGGGCGGAATGCGTAAACGCATTTCCCAACGTCAAAAAAAAAGGTTACTCGAAATTCTTTCTTACTGCAACGTTATAAAGACAAATTTTGAATGCAAAGACATGTACAAAAGGAATATTGTACACATGAGCATAGTTTTGTATAATAAATTACCAAATTAATTACGAGCACTGTCGGGACAAATGTTCATGCGAAAAATAACCAAATGGTTCATGGAAAAATGTTTTTACAGCGTCAAGGACTATTTAAATTATAAGAATGTTTGACATACGAAATTATTACAATTTGAATGTATACCTAATTGACATGTTATTTTAGCTTAATTAAATATAATATTTGTATGCTTGCTTGCATGCTGAATACGAGGACTTTTACACCACAACCTAAGACCATGTATGAAACTGTATTCTTACAAATAAATTATTTTGAATTTGGAATGCTGTGCGTGGCAGGCTATAATGGCGTCTTGGACGTATTCGTGCACGGGCCCGGAGTACTACGACACGGAGATGGACCGCGAGTTCCTGCTGGAGTTGAGGGAGCTGCGCATGCTGTTAGACAAGGAGAAGGAACACAAACAGTGAGTCATCGACATTTATTTTATACATATATACATACATACATACATACATTCACGCCTTTATTCCCAAAAGGGGTAGGCAGAGCACATGAAACGTATATTCCAGCGCCACTTGTAGCATAAATGTGGGTATAAAAGATCGACAAAATGTGATATTGCAGTGATAGGTTGCTAGCCCATCGCCCACAATACACTTCAACCCTGGTCCCTTAGTCGACTTTTACGACACCCACGGGAAGAAAGGGGGTGGTGAAATTCTTACCCGACACCACACGGGGTTTTTTTTTAATAAAAATAATTTATTGATAAAACATAAGGCACTGGTCCCACCGCCGGCTAGTAAGCTAGAAAAGTTGGGCGAGTAGCATTACATTGTGTGCCTGGTCAGCACGCAATGAACCGTTACTCGCCCAACTGCGCGTCGCCGCACGCACACTCAAACAAAATCTCGACCCGTTTCTCAATGCGCCAGTCGAGATTTTGTTTGAGTGTGCGTGCGGCGACGCATCTAGATACTATGGCGCACACATACAAGCCGCGCGCATTACGTTTGTATATCTGCATACACTACTACTTTCCACTCTTTCTACTATGATTGTACTGTATTTCTACTCCCTTTATCTCTGTGTGTCTTTTGTGTAGTGAGTCTTCTTTCTATGTTTCTTTCTTTATTTATCTATCTATCATGTTGGGAGAGCTGCGCATGTAGTCGCGAAAAAGAACTGGTGTATGTGCAGTCTGTTGCAGAGAAACGTGCCCTGCGAACCTTCACTCCACAAACTTATGTGCAAGTGAGTCACTTTCTTCTGCACCTGACTGTAGGTACCGAACCAACTGAATCATGACCCACCATAGAACCTTGTTACAATTAACTATTATACGTACGATCATATGACGTTAATATGTCAGTTAATTGTAACAAGGTTCCATGGTGGGTCAGGATTCAATTTTGTCGATGGTACATATATGTGGAATTCATTCATCATGACCCTAGCGTTTTCCCGGTTGTCACCTATAGGGAACCGGGATTGATTTGGCACCTTATCCCAAGAATTGGCGTAGGCGCTATTTTACGAAAGCGCTTGTCATCTGACCTGCCAACCCAGAGGGAAAACTAGACTTTTTTCGGTTTTGGACTGGTTTCCTCGCGACGTTTTTTTGAACTGAAATGATGTGAATTTAATTAAACCTCCAATATTTCTTATTTAAAGGAGGTTACCATTTATTTCATACTAGCTTCCGCCCGCGACTTCGTCCGCGTGCACCCGGGATAAAAACTATCCTATATTTTAATCCAGGTTATAAACTATCTTCGTGCAATATTTCATTCAAATCGGTTCAGCCGTTTAAGCGTGATTGAGTAACAAACATCCAAACATTCAAACATCTTAACTTTCGCATTTATTATATTAGTAGGAGTAGGATATCAAGGACACACATTTAGGTACATAAAACGAATAAAACTAAAACAAAAGGTAATTTGCCCCAGGTCGCTGCCAGGCGGTGGTGTGCCCAGAAGGCTGGCAGCATTGTCACGTTGAATGGCAACGCTGATCCTCTGGGCGAGGTAAAGCCAGCCTTCTGGTCACGTGAAGCCTCGACCAAGCGCTTGCACAATCCATTCGGTGCGCGCTTGGTCCCCACGGTCCGAGGGTCTCTACGCTTACAATCCTACTAATATTATAAATGCGAAAGTTTGGATGTTTGGATGTTTACATGTTTGGATGTTTGTTACTCAATCACGGCTAAACGGCTTAACCGATTTGGATGAAATTTTGCACGAAGAAAGTTTATAGCCTGGATTAAAATATAGGATAGTTTTTATCCCGGGCCCACGCGGACGAAGTCGCGGGCGGAAGCTAGTGTTTAATATCACTTTTTGTTTCAGCTTAGTGTGTATGCGTCTGAAACCGAAGTTATTGGAAAAATCTTATCAAGAATTGGAACTTAACTTCAGGTGAGGGATATTTAACCCCCGACGCAAAGAGAGGGGTGTTATAAGTTTAACGTGACAGACAGACGTGTATCTGTCTGTGGTATCGTAGCTCCCAAACGGATGGACCGATTTGAATGCGGTCTTTTTTATTCGAAAGCTGATGAGAGCCCGAATGTTCTTAGCCATGTTTCATGAAAATCTGTTCAGCCGTTTTTGAGATATTGGACTTTGAAATGAAATTGTCGGGGGTTTTTCAACTTTTCCAAGTTAACATTCGGGGCGGGTTCCACCAACTAGCGATACCACACCGATCAACGTTAAATACGGCGCCGGCAGAAACTTGTTAAACTTTCCATACATAGATTGTAACGAACACCAAAGTTAGCAACGCACATGTGCGTTCACTGCGCTCAACACTTTATATACCTTTACAGTACATATGGTGCTTTTTTTTTTTTTTTTTTTTTTAACGTTGGGGAAATGCATTTACGCATCCCGTCTCATCCGGGGAGGCAGGACGGGTATGACGGACTAACCGAAACTGGACTACCGTCTAAAACCACCAACGACATCCGGCTCCGCCTTGTAAAGGGGGGCGTCGCAGGATCGCTCTTGGCATTCAACTGCGTACACATATGGTGCTACTTTCCCGCACTAGTGCGGAAAAGAGCACTTTTCGTGCATATATCGAAACTTTAAAGAGCCATATGTACAGTAAAACGTTGTACGATACACGTGCGAATAGGTAATTCGCAACTCGTGTCGATTTAAAACACTCCCTTCGGTCGTGTTTTAATTTATCACCACTCGTTGCGGATTTCCTATTTTTGGCACTTGTATCGTAAATAACTATTAATTTCCTCGCACGATGCATTGTAAAATGTTGTATGATACACGTGCGGATTGGTAATTCCCAACTCGTGTCGATCAAAAGCACTCCCTAACGGTCGTGTTTTTGGTCATAGTCACTCGTTGGGAATTACCAACTTTCCGCACTTGTATCATAAATAACTATTTCATAATATAGTCGATGTTGAAAATAAATAATTTAAAAAAAAACACCTGCTATTCAGAAAAGTCATTGTTGCCCTAAAATGACGGGTCTAAGTTGTATTTAGCTTCTCTATTATTCCCTGTTTAATTAAAATTTTCCTCATAGACGGTGTGAAAAGCAGTAGGGACTATGTGCCTTGGTAGCAAAATTATTTCCATCTTGAGCGTAAACACTTGAATACCTCATTACGGCCAAGATTCAATATACCGCCCTCGCCATAAATATATAATTTTGCTCCTTTGAGACACACTGAATGACGACAACTTCATATCAGCCGGAAGACGTCCGCTGCTGGACATAGGCCTCCCCCAAAGAGTGCCGAAGTGCGCATCCAGCGGAGTCGGGTACGTCCTAAAACTACGACCAAGACCACCGGGGGATGGGCAGCATCCCTGGAGTGCGGTGAAAACACAGCGATCGCCAACCCGCATGCCAAGCGTGGCGATTTGATATTTGATATTTATTTAATTCTTAACAATATACATTGTGTCGAATAGGTAGGTACATTACAATTAGTTACAAAATTAAGATGAAACATTAGATAACCATGTCATGCATAACTTAAATCTACAGTATTAATAATTCATAATAAGTAATTCACAAAACAATATAATCATTTTATAATAAGTCATTCACAAAACAATTAAATACCTAGAAGTTAATATTAATCCTTACTAATATTATAAATGCGAAAGTGTGTGTGTGTGTTTGTTTGTTTGTCCTTCTTTCACGTCGCAACAGAGCGTCGTATTGATGTGATTTTTTGTATGGAGATAGTTTAGAAGCTGGAGAGTGACATAGGCTACTTTTTCCAGCGGGGAAACATCTAATTCCCACGGGAAAATTCAATATGTTACATTTTCCTATAACCACGCGCGCGAAGCCGCGGGCATATCAGCTAGTAATCAATAAACATGTCAAAATTATGGATTATGGCATATACCCCCCACGGAAGGTTCTGAATGGCGACATAATGACTGTTTTATACCACGTTGGTGGCAAACATACTTGCCTGATGGTAAGTGGTTACCGTAGCCTACGGACACATGCTCTTAGGAAGATCTCAATGATGTCTTCCCAAAATACTGCGCTCTGTGCGTATCACGGCCAAGTATCCTCTATCCTGAGATATGGTTTACTGCACTGGGGTAATTCTTGTGATAAAAAATAAATAAAAAAATATCTTAACTCTCCCCTCTATGTTTATATTGGAAGCTTGTCTATTTGTTAAAGAAAATTTAAATCTCTTTAGGAAAATAGAAAAAAACCTGCCCCGAAACCATCAAAATAAATATGAGATACTCCCAAAAATCGCTGTAAAAACTGCCTATTATACAATACAATACAATACAATTATTTATTGATAACATAAGTTACAGGTCATTTGTTATGTTATAAACACTTTAAATTAAGCTAATCAAAATACGTTAGATTTAAATACAAATAAGAAAAAAATAAAAAAAATACAATAACTACAGGTGGTCAGTTCAGAAGGCAAATAAAATACAATTACGATTCAAATGAAATGTCAATTTTTGAAAACAAATTAATTTACGTAAAGATAAAGATAGGTAATAAAATGATAGAAATAGAGTTATTACTTATTGTTACATAAGAATTCATCAAGGCTATAAGCTTTTTCTGTTAGGAAGTTCCTCAGTTGGTTGACAAATGCACGCTCACACATTTTAGCCTCTTTTACATTACTCGGTAGGCGATTATAAATTTTAAGACCCATGTACCAGGAACACTGCTCAGATTTTTTAAGTTTGTGTCTGTTAACCAAAAGGTTTCCTGCATGACGCTGATCAGGGCCACGTGCTTTAAATTGGTTTCAATGTTTTACGGACAATTTTAGATATTTCCAATATGTACAGGGATGGGACTGTTAATATTTTCATTGTCCTGAAAAGATCACGGGCTGGCGTATCCCATGGCACCCTAGCCATTATTCTTATTACCTTTTTTTGCAAGATAAAAATCCTTTGTCTATCTGCTGCCTGTCCCCACATATCAATACCATAAATAACAAGAGACTGGAAGAAGGCAAAGTACGACATTCATACTGAATTATCGTCAAGCATTTTGGTCAGTCTGGAAATCGCATAGCAAACTTTTCCTAATTTTTTACAAAGGTTCTCTATAATAAAAGCTTATATGTAATGGCTGCTAAGTAATTCAATAAGTTACCTGACTCAATTAAAAATCAGGGTGTAAAGGCGTTTAAAAAATCTTTAATTCAAATATCGAAAAAGAGGATGCCTTACAATTTAAACGATTTTTTCGATATAGATTTCTATACAACTTAGCAATATGATAGCACTTGCCTTATTTTTTCTTCTTAGGTAAAGCTAGGCTAAAAATTAAAAATGTGTTAATTAAGATTTAGACTTAAGTAAACTAATATTGTACGCCTGACAGGCAAATTATAGTGATTCTACTAAAATACATACTGTAACCTATACTATAACACATATAATTATGCAATAAATGAATTCTATTCTATTCTATTCTTGCAACTCCAGGGGTGTTACATGCGCGTTGCCGACCCTTTAAGAATGTATACACTCCTTTTCAGTTAATTCTCATTTCCAGGTTGTATACACGCGCCCTGGTCGGCCTGGCGTGCAACCTTCACCGGGGGAGGGAGCTGCGGTCGTTCTTTATTGACCTGCTAGAGAGGTACGGTTTTCATAAGTCATTTATTCATAAACAATATAAATTGTGTTTGAAATTCCTAAAAATAATTACATTTCATAATCTAAGATTAAAAAATTATATAATATATATGTCCACTATAATCTAATTACCAAAAATGTCCAAGTAAGTATGTCAATTTACTCTATTCTAATAAAATATATGCGAAACACAATGCAATTCACAACATAATTAAATATCTACAAACTCAATAATACGTCCTTAAAGTTAAAACATTGCGTCTACAGTATTAATTATGCTGACTAAACTCTTGAACAGAATAAAAACACTTCATCAATAAAAAGGCCTTTAACTTATTTTTAAATATATTTAAACCGGTTGTATAACTAACACCAGGCCCCTATTTCACCAAATTGACAATGACAATTCACCGACCATTGCTTGTTCAAGAAGTTAGGTGGTCGCTCGGTTACTTGTGGAACTAGCAATGTACGGAGAATTGTCGTTGTCAGGTGGCAATTGTCAAGTTTGTGAAATAGGGGCCTGTTCAAATTAAAATTCTTCTTTACTACCTTTTATTTAATAATAAATATTATTAAACTTGACATGTTCGTTTGTTAGTGTAGGACACATCTTGGAACTGAATTATGAATCAGTTTACCTCAATCGATTGAGCTGAAATTCTGGGTATAACTGTACTTTGGATGGCAATTCAATATTATGATCTGATCTGATGATGGAGACAGAAGGTGGCCATGGGAATTCAGTATTTAACCGACGTAACCCCGTTGAGTTTGGGCTCGTTAGAATCTCCCAATGAGTAGTTTTAATTTTTCATAAAAAACTATTTGGTTATTGGCCGAAATATGAATATGAATATGAATATGAGTATGTGTGTGTCAGATGCGTGGAGCCGCTGCGCGCGGGCGGCTGGCCGCGCACCGACCTGGCGCAGTTCCTCAGCGCCTATGAGCAGTGCGCGCTGCAAATGGACGTGCTCAGGTAACCACCCTGTATACAGTCATCCGGGTTCATTCCACTTGTGACAACCTGTATGACGTCACCTGGGTTAATTCAACTTATGTCACCTGGGTTGATTCCTGTCACCTAGGTTGATTTCACTTATGCCACCCCTATAATGTCACCTGATTGGATTACACTTATGACATCCCTATAATGTCACCTGGGTTCATTCAACTTATGTCACCTGGGTTGATTCCTGTCACCTAGGTTGATTTCACTTATGCCAACCTGTAAAATGTCACCTGGGTTAATTCAACTTACGTCACCTGGGTTGATTCCTCACCTAGGTTGATTTCAATATGCCAACCTGTAAAATGTCACCTGGGTTGATTCCACTTATGACAACCTGTAAAATGTCACCTAGGTTGATTTCACTTATGCCAACCTGTAAAATGTCACCTGGGTTGATTCCACTTATGACAACCTGTAAAATGCCACCTGGGTTGATTCCACTTATGACAACCTGTATAACGTCACCTGGGTTAATTCAACTTATGTCACCTGTGTTGATTCCTGTCACCTAGGTTGATTTCACTTATGCCACCCCTATAATGTCACCTGATTGGATTCCACTTATGACAATCTGTAAAATGTCACCTAGGTTGATTTCACTTATGCCAACCTGTAAAATGTCACCTGGGTTGATTCCACTTATGACAACCTGTAAAATGCCACCTGGGTCGATTCCACTTATGACAACCTGTAAAATGTCACCTGGGTTGATTCCACTTATGACAACCTGTAAACTGTCACCTCGGTTGATTCTACGTATGCCAACCTGTATAATGTCACCTGGGTTGATTCCACTTATGCCAACCTATATAGTATACCTAATGTATTTACCCTGTATAGTATTACTATAATTTTTTTTTTACAGGGAAGCTGATTTGAAGAGTGTATGGGAGCGTTACATGAAGGTCGTTAGCCAGTGCCTCATCACGATGTACCACGCCTGAAGGTCGTCGTAAAGTCGGCCCACTGCGGCGCACGCTACGCACGCATGCAGTGTCTAATTAAGGGCGGGTTGCACCAACTTACGATAACAGACCGATCAACGTTTAATATGGCGCCGGCAGCTGTCATTCCACAGAAAGCTGTCAAACTAACGTTGACAGTCGGTTTGCAACCCACCCTAAGAAATGTTGATACCCTAGTTAAAGTTTGTTTGGAGGTACGATTCGAATAGGTGCCACGCAGATGAAGTCGCGAGCAGAAGCTAGTGATGTTATAAATGTGAGGAAGTTTGTGAGTTACCTACTCTAATCACGCACGGATTAGGACGAAATTTGGCACTGTAGTTTATAATTATAACTTTTTTTTTAATTTTGGGGAAATGCATATACGGGCATTTTTAAAAATTCGTGTACCCAATTAGCGTGAGTTAAACAAAAATTATGTCAGTGTCAGTTTTGTGACGAAAATTAAGCATACAAATTATGTGAAAATGAACTTGTTTGACATTTAAATAGTAAGTATATGCATATCGTTTACAGATTTAAAATAAAAAGTGAATTTTTATACAAACTTAATACTTCATTGTCGTCACAAAACTGACACTGAGTTAACTTTTGTTTAACAACTCACGCTAATTGGGTACACGAATTATTGAAAATGCCCTTACATATCCGTCGGTCCCGCTATTCTGCAACTTGTTTTAAGTTCACCTCACCGCTCACCCGCAAATATATCTTGACGCCGCGATTGGTAGTAACTAAGAGTAGACAGACGTCTATTTTCGTTAGGCTTGACGGGTGGGGTGAGAAGCATTAGTGCGTTCCGAATAACCGTCGACCGAGACTCACGGATTTAGCAATTTGACCGTCAGCGTAACCGATGAGCCATCTTAAAAGCAAATTACTCATGCAAGAAATTGCATGCAAGTCTCACTACATAGCGGGGTTTGATAGATAAAACGCAGTATAAATACCTCGGTAACCCGAAATGTAATGAAAGTTGCATGTAATAAATTTAAATTAAACAAAAGAAAAAACAAATGTTAATGCTCCGAGCCGGATTCCTTTAATTTAAATTATAATTTCGTTAGCAGAGTTACTGCTTACTACAAAATTAATTTGGTATGGGGTAGCAACGAATCGTTACTGACGATTTCTCAATATGATTTGAGACGTTAGTGCTGTTAAGAAGTGTTCAGCGGTGTGTCAAAGTCCATAAGTTTCGTTGAGTTGGCCGCCCGCTAGATGGCGCTGTACCGTTCGACTCGATTCCTGAATCGCGCTATAGAGATTCTTCCGGCGATAATGACCTTTGGCCAGTACTAACTGATTTTTGTACAAGTGTTATACCCGACGGCTTATGTTATTGTAGACCTCATGCGAAAGCTCAAGTCTAAAAATAAAAACGTAATGCTACAATGGATTCCATCCCACATAGGTATCGAGGGCAACGAAGTCGCTGACAAACTAGCAAGAGAAGCTACCTCGGAAGGTGTAGCCTTACATGCGGTGCCTTTTTATACCGAGACCCTGGTTCAGGTTAGAAGATTTTGTGTCGATATCTGGAAGGAGTTTTTTGATAAAAGGTCCCAAGAAAAGGGTATATGGTATAGGACTATACAACCTGAACCGTTACAGTCTCCGTGGATAACTCGGTGCTCACTCACACGACAAAATCTTGTGATTGCGATGAGACTCCGATCGGGAGACATTCCTACCAATAAATTTAAGCATATAGTGGGGAAAGCTGTTAGCCCTAATTGTACTGACTGTGGGGTTGTAGAAGACGTATACCACATTTTGATGGAATGTGTACAAGGGGAGCCTCTTCGTGCAGCTTTTAACACCGGATTATGTAATGTTGTGCTTGCTGACCCTGAGTCAGAGCAAGCAAAACTGCTTTATAAGTGTTACAAAATGTGTTTAGGTACATAAATGTAAAACGTACGCTTCAGAGTACGTATGGAGCGACATAATCGTTAAACGACTAAGCTCCTTAAAATGTGATAAAAAAAAAAAAAAGTGTTATACCAGGTGCTTCTGTGTCTGACTCTATCCAGTATTGGCAAGTAACAGTGGTTTCATTTTGGGAGCCCTTTGAACAGTCCCTTTAAGTCTTCTAGTAGAAGGCGTTGTAACAAGGAACTGATAGAAAGATTTAGTGGCCGAGACAGATTGTTCCAATAGCTCAGTTGGTTAGTAGCGACGGGCCATGAATGCCTGTGGTCGCCGGCTCGGAGCATAACATTTTTAATTTGTTCCTTTTTTTTAGCAGCGTTACTGCTTAATAATATAAAATTATGTTGCATGTGTAAATTGCGCTTTAGACACAGGTCGTGTATAACCTTGATTAAACATAAAATGGTGTTAAACGCGAGAATTAAACTATAAATGGGTGAAATTGGGGTTGGAATGTTGTATGACAATTCACGCGAAGTCAAAGTTAGTATGTATATTGTCTAATATCCATTTTACAGATCTAACTTAGTTTAGGACTACATAGGTTTGCGTGACTAAGCCTTTGTACATGCTATTTATTTAGTTTAAATCAGCCTATTACTATAGTTATATACATTATGTTTTTCATATGCACAATTGAGCCTTTTATTCCCGTATTAAATCTAATTTTGTACACATTTTAATAAAATATTATCATTTTAGAACTATCTTAGCTGTCATACTAATAATAACGGTTAAACTCACGTACATAACATATACATTGCACTAAGAACCGATGGCCGTTGGGGCGGAAAGGTTCTCGAGTGGCGAACACGTACCGGAAGGCGCGGCGTGGGTAGGTCCCCACAAGGTGGACTGATGACCTGGTGACGGTCGCGGGAGTCCGCTGGATGCGGGTGCCGCAGGACCGGTCATTGTGGCACTCTTTGGGGGAGGCCTACGTCCAGCAGTGGACGTCTTTCGGCTGATATGATGATGATGACATAACATATAATATCGTAACATAATGTGCTTGCTATTCTAGTGGAGGGAATCCTAGCTCTGGACCCAATAACTTGTATCCTGAGTATCATGGTTTTCCCAAATATAGATCTCTATTAACTGTCACTTCGGGCGACATGTTTCGCGCTTGCCGCAACCTCGCACAACTCCTAGCGCGCTTGCCCCCACCCCGCACTGTCGGCGCGTGCGCGGGCTGCGACCGGCCGGAGCGGGCACACTCAGTGCGCGGCCCGATGCGGCCAAGAGAAAACTACTGATGAATTCCCGGATGGTTCGAAACATGTCGCCTGTAATGAGAATGAATACGTGAAATGTACCTTTACCATTCGTATTCTCTTTAGCATGAAATGTTTGAATGTAAACTTTTCATATTAAACTCTTCGTCTTCACTGTAACCGAATATAATGTTGATATTGTGTCACATATATAATAGTTTGTTTGTGTGAAACAGACATAAAATCCACATTAGTGTGTCCAGACGACACAGGCAATGGTTGTTGCAATGCAACACGTCATTGTCTGATTTTTCATGCGGTCGCGCTTCGCAGCGAAGTCGGTGCCGCCTGGAGGACGCAATTCGGACCGACGCACGTTGCGCAGCGCGTGCTGCAACATTTGTCGCGCGTGTGGACTTACTAGTCTCTTGTGTTTAAAAATGTATTTGAAGACTATTTATTGTGTAGTTATTGACTATTTGTAGGAATATATTTCAAGTTTAACCATTTGCTTTTTCTTACAAGCCTTATATTATTTTTCAGTTCACCTGACCACGTATCATGGTCGGCCTTATCACACGATAAGTGACAAGATAGAGCGTCCGTCACTGGCTGACACCGTTCGATAGAACGAGACGACACTCCTATCTTGTCACTTATCGCGTGATAAGGGCGACCATGATACGGGGTCTGGTCTAGTAGCATGATACGTTTTATAGTTATATGTTCTACGTGACGTTTCACTACATTTTCGCCATAAAACGTTGATAAAACCTATCGTGCTAGCTGGGCTGTAACAGAAATGTATACATGCCCGTCCAACAGAGCTTTAATCTCAGCCATTTTTTGGCTTATATGGAGGTTCAGATCGCTGATCAATTCTCTAGCTTCTTGTAAAACTGCATTTGTCGGAGTCGGTTCTGGTACCACGGAGTCCGCGCACGCGGGTCCCACCTCCTCGAAGCGGCCCGGAGTGTTGAAGAACAACATGGACGAAGGTTCAGACCAGCACCTGTCGGTCGCAGATGTAGGCTTCACGCATACCCGCACTTCGTAGTGAGCGTTCGGGCACGGCAAGGGTAATAGAACCTCGCAGAACACTTCGCGAGAGAGGTCGTAGCACGACACCGCCACGCCCTCTTGCCGCCATTGCTTCCCCAGTCTGGACTTCACTTTAAATTCACAGTTCCTATAACAGCGATAACTGCTGTGACGCCACGCTATCTCAGCGCTTCGGGAGCTTGTGTTCAACAGTTGCAAGTTCCGGGACCGGGGACCGGGTCGACTTTCACGATTCAGTGGGGCGTGCTTTGAAACGTCTGCTTTCGGCAAAAAAAACCTCATTACACGCTTCCATTTGCAAAGAACAGTTTTCGCCAAAGTCTTCATATAAATCAGCCAAGACGTGGTTCCACGCGCGCGCGCAGCCAGCACCGAGGGCGCCATACATGTCAGAGCACAGAGGTATTTTTCTGTTGAAACGTAAGATCGACAACGAAAAAGTATTTTCTTAAATATGCAATGAAACATTGACGTAGTGTTCTTCAATCTTCATGGTTGTACGTTGTTTCATATACTAGATTTTCGTAGAATTATGCTTCATAGAAAATGTTTCTCATATTATGATTTCATAGAATGATCAATTTCTAGTGCACTTACTTTGTAGAAGCTGTATTTGTAGATTTTTTATAGTTGAGATAATTGATGTTGCGAAATTCATGTCATAGAGTTTTAGGTCATATATTATTATTCCTTATAATATTTAGTTAATATAATAGTTTTTTCAATGCCTGTATATGTAAGCAGATATAAAGCAGAATGAGGCGCGCCGGAGGCACTTATTTATTTTCAAGTTTGACGTGTATTCAACCTGCGACGTTCGTATGTTTCTATGTTTAACCACCGATGAAAACGAGGGGTCTTATAAGTTTAACATGTGTATGCTGTGTGTCTGTGTGTCTGTCTGTGGCACCGAAGCTCTTAAACGGAGCAACCGATTTGAATGCGCTTTTTTATCGTAAGTCTTGTTAGTTGAGATGGTTATTTGCTCTGTTAATTGTTTCGGGTGTTTCTTCTTACCATTTTTGCAAATGATTCTTCTACAATTTGCTGACATGGTCTTCTCTTAATGATGTAGGCATACATTTATTACATGGGTCAATCAACTATTTCTTGTTGTTATTCTGTCCCGTTAGCCAGGAGACAACGTTACAGAGTTTCTTAGAAAAATCGTTACAATAAGGACTTCTAATATGCCTAGAAGATGCACCATACAAAAAGGGGTCGACTTTGACAAGAAAACCCCACATTCGGTGATTTAAAACCCACAAATCGGAGTTTTAAAAAGTGACTCAGGAGCAGTAACCATGGCAACTAGCGACAGAAAATAGTTGATCCACCCACATTCCATGAACTTTATTTAGTTAAGCATGTTAGTGTCGAAGGTACTGTAATAAAAACTTTCCTTAAAGCAGTCTTAACAAAAACTTCGACCACGTTCATATATTTATGAACTCGTTATTATACTCTCCGGACTGCACGCGCACGCGCACTGAGAAAAAAACATTACCAGATTTTACAAAGTCGTTTTGTTACTGCCCGAATCACCAAGTTTTAGTCATTAATACAAAAGTTTAGTTATTATTACTGGCAAAAGCTATGTTTTACACCACCCTAGTATTACCTTTTTGTAATTTCTACAAACTAGCTTTACTCAAATGCATAAATACAAAATTATGTGATTTCCATTAAAATATTGTAAATTGTACAATACTTTAGTAATATCCAAATGCAGCCTAGTGAGCAGATTTGTAATATCTAGTAATCAGTTTTAGTAAATGATGCAATCACAAAACACTAGTAAATTTTGCGATTGTTTAGTAATTCCTATAAATAACGATGTAATTACCGTGTATGTGTTTGTAAATTCAATGAAATACATTTTTGTAATTTCAAGTACATATTTTAGCGATTCCCAGTGGATTTTTTTGCAGTAAATACAAACGTGTTTTGCAGCATCAGGAATCGATTTGTTAATTCAATTAAACAAATTTTTAGTAATTACCGTAATAAGTTTTATTAATTATTAGCAGACTTTCTGTTTTAAATACAAGCATGTTTTGCTGCAACAGCAAGTGATTGGTTAATTCAAGTAAACTAATTGTGATAATTTTAACAATATTATTCACTAATTCTTAGTAAACCTTTTGTTTTGAATACAAGAATATTTGGTAATAACAGAAACTAACTGGTTAATTCCAGTAAACAGCTTTTATTAATTTTAACGACATGGTTCATTTATTTCTAGTAGACTTTTAGTTATTAATGAGAATATGTTTTGCAACAACAGAAATAGATTTGTTAATTCTATTAAACAAATCCCTATGAGTACTCACATATGTTAATGTTTTTTTTTTATTAATTTCCAGTAAAATTATTGTTGTCAATACAAAACGTTTTGTAATATCAATGGAGTAGTTTTTTGAAATTACTAACCTTTTACTGATTAATGTAACGTTTTGCAGAAATTATTAAACTTTAACGTATTCCACAAATTCAGTTTGTAATCCCCCTTCCCCCCGCGCGCGCCTCATTACAAGCCGCGCCGCGCGCCGCCGTGTCGCTCATTTCGTCTTGACTTGAACTACGACGCGCGCGTCACACGGCACACGATCACTCGAGCAGCAGTATAAAATCAATGCCGGACGGCGCGGCGCCGGCGCAACGCGTACTTAGTGTTTGTGCGAAGTGTGCCTACGGAACCTCTACTACAAAAGTATAGATTACGGTTACGGATGAGCATTCTGAAGTAAGTGTTTTACTTATAAATAATAGTGTGTCTGCTTACTCGATATTCTAGATAAACGTGGCGTCCATTTTGTGAAATATCATAATTTAATTGCATTGCGTCATCTCATCGGTGATTACGTACTTTGACATCATTTAATTAAAGTATATATAGATCATGCATATCCCGTCAAGCGTCCTTAGACGGGCGTAGCACGGTTGCCATTTTATCACTTATCGTTGTGGATAAGGCATCCGTCACTCTCGCACTCGCATACTTGTCAGAGCGTGATGGGCGTCTTTACCACAACGATAAGTGATAAAATAGCAACCGTGCTACGCCCGCTGTAGACTAACGTTAGTCCACAGCAATTTTGTACCGGTAGTGTCCAGTAGACACACGCTAGTCTACAGCCTAAATCGCTGATTAGTCTAATTTCTCTACATCGATTCGTTATGGTGTCAGCTTGATAGATGTTTTACTAGCCAATGACAGCTATCAGAGCGCACAAATTTGATTTTTAACCAATCAAAATCCTCAACAGTGACGTGTAAATGCGTTGCTGCTTGATGCTGCTGATATTATCATTTATCTAAATGTGTCGTTTCAGAACCAGAGTCATCTGATGCGTTGAATAACTGCTGTTTACTCCTTCTACCATATGTGACATCAAGTGTGCCCTTGAAGGACAAGAAAAAGTCGCAGTGGAGACCTTCTAAGAGCGAAATAAGAGACGGATTCATAACACAGATTGCAGCAGACGCCGATTTAACAACTACTGTTACTAGCCGCAGATTGAAGCTCCAAAGGTATGGCAGGATTCTACAACCATTTGTAGTATTCGTGGGTCGTACTATAGCCGAAATTTCGCATTGTTATGTTGTCTCAGGAGACACTTATTTTAAATTTGACAATTTGTTAAATGCCGTACTTAGATGCTTGTTTCAAAATTATTCATGCCACAGGTGCTCAATACCAAGAAGACTCTTTTGTAATTTGGATGGTTATTCAAAAGGGATTTTACAAATTACATATAGTATATGACAAAGAATTAACTACCGTTCATAGCCTGTTTGTTGACTTGGAATTGACAGATTAAAATTAAGATTACAACTACTTTGTGCCTAATGTAGTAAAGAATGTATACATGCGCACAATGTAAGCGCTAATTGTCGATATAGGAATCCCTGCCTGACATTAAATTCTGCCCGCTAAATTCAGAGGTCTGGCCATCACAAATCTTAATGTCGTATTGTTCATGTCAAACAAATGAAACATTTCATATCATTTTAACATAAATGTCTTGTGCTAATCAGATTAATGCGCATTGTATTCACCCTAAACTGAAATGTATTTAGATATAAGAAACATTAATTGTGAAAATAAAGTTTTCAAATACTAAAACTAGTTTTAATCAAATTATTTATTTATCTGTTATGATTTTGTACAAGTTACATTAATAATGTTATTAGCAAGTTCACAGTTCGTGGCATAAAATAATATTGTTAAATGTGCCGACTCGCACGTGGTATATTGGACCAGCATGTTAATAACGAACTTACGATTATCTCGACTGTGAACGTGTTACATTGTAGTGACTTATATACTAAACTGTCTTTTTGTGTGTCTTTTAGAAAAACGATTTGTAAGTAATAGGAATGATATCGTACTAGATATTACAAAACTTTTACGTGTGATTAATAAACTACTTTTGTAACATTATAATATCGTTTTAATTCACACTTCTTGTGTTGTTCTTATAAGTTATTCTATTAGGTATTATTATTTTCTTTAGTTTTTTTTTTAATATGCGCACTTTTAATAATAATATTGCATAATTTGTTAACAGAGTTACCAATAAATAACAATTCAAGGGTAAACTACGTCAGTATTTAACTTTGTTAACAAATTATTCATTATATTAAGGGGCGTCAAACTTCTGACCGAGTTTCCGGTAATAATACAAGCGCGCATATTCAGAAGAAACACTAAAGAAAACAATAATACCTAATAGAGTGACTTGTAATAACAACACTTCTTTTCTGTTGCTATTAAAAACGGTATTATAATGTTACAAAAGTAGTTTCTGGATTACACATTAAAGTTTAGTAATATCTAGTACGAAATCATTCCTATTACAAAACGTTTTTCTAAAAGGCATACTACAGTTTAGTAATATCAAGTAACGAATCTTGATATTACAAAAGTAGATTCTGAATCACACATTAAAGTTTAGTAATATCTAGTACTAAATAATTGCAATTACAAAACGTTTTTCTAAAAAGCACAGTAGAGTTTAGTAATATCAAGCAACGAATCATTGATATTACAAAAGTAGGTTCTGAATAACACATTAAAGTTTAGTAATATCTAGTACTAAAAAATGGCAATTCCAAAACGTTTTTCTAAAAAACACAAGAGTTTAGTAATATCAAGTAACGAATCATTGATATTGCAAAACAAGTTCTTAAATATACATTAAAGTTTAGTAATTACAAGTATGAAATCAAGGATATTACTAAAGTACTTTGTAAAATTTACTAAAAGTCAACTAGAAAATACCATATTATTTCTCAGAAACACCATGCTTTGACTTGACATTACAAAACTTATTGTAAAATCCGTGACGTCATCACGTGGATAAATTAATGTAGCATAATAGAAATTACAAAACACCATTAATATCCGTGACGTCATCGGTAAAGGATATTACAAAAGAACATTTACAAAAACCGATTCGTTGTTATTACAAAAAGTTTGTTGTCGTGGGATTTATGGATATTTTTGTAATCATAACTAGGATTTAGTGATTATAAGCAAAGTTTTTTCTTAGTGCGCCACCTGACCTTGCAAGTACCCTTAGCCACCGTCCGTTCCGACACTCGCACTCCGACGTGCTTGACACTCTTCTCGGCGGTCGTCGATTCAACTATGTACGGAACACACGTGGAGTACCAACTCGCACTTGACCAATTATGTACTTAACAAATAATCCTAGATGACTACGATGACTTTATGGTCGTTCCACTTGCACATGCCAGTTTCATAGTGCGTGAGACAGGGAGCGAAATACCCATGTCGTACCACCAGGCAATCAAATAACGGAAACAGGAAATGTACAAGGAAATAATGAACAAAAAGTTAAAATTCAAGATAAAGACGATTGTTGAAACACTGGCTCATTCCTGGCTCAGTCATGAAGACACATACTGGGTGCTGCGAGGATGCCGGTGCTGGCGGCGCTGCTGGCGCTGCTGGGCGGCGCGCGCGCCGGGGCTGCCGGCGGGGCGTGCGACCCTCACACTACACCCAAGATAACAGTTAATGCACGACAAGACCTGTCTTGTCGTGCATTAACTGTTATCGTTATCATACCTGATGATGATAACTTTATATCATACGGTGGAGATATCGTTGTAAATTGTTCTGCCAACGACACCGCCAAGCTTGGATTGGAAGAAAACGGCATATCTATACAAAGTAATCAAACGAATACAACCGTATCCATGCAGTTTCGTGTGACCACACCTAACATCGGCGAATACACATACATCTGCGCCGACTGTGGAACGGGCTGCGAAGCCGCTCTGAATATTCTGGTCAAGCCAGCCGTGTCCGTCGAGTGCTCAAGAGTTCAGCAAAGGCGAGAGGATCGGTATGATTACACTGTGCCTCTTGGAAATAATTACGATGTACACATTTGCAGCGCAAATAATGGTGCATCTTTGCATTTTGAACGTTTCAATCTGCGGCTAGGAAGCCTACAAACATTACAAAAAGACGTCGTCAATGGAACCACGATAAAACATAGGACACACACTGACGTCTTAGAAGATATACCTATACTATATACCCGTATCGGTAGCGGGACAGGGGTAACTGATGAACAACAAACAGTGAAGGAGGGAAAACCTGTTTCAGTGACACAGCCCGATGGGATATCATTTTCGGTGCATCCTACAAGACTTGCGTAAAATTGAGTGCTCATGGACATGTCCTAGTTACTGGGAGGAATTTATATCTTCGCTATTTTATTTAAATTATGATAATTACGGACAAGAAGTTAAACGCTCTTGCGTAGATTACTTGGCCCAGCAGAGCAATACGTGTAAATTGGTAATTATCTCAAATTTCGATTATTATTCAAATAACCATAACGAGCGAGGACTTGCCAGCGCTGCCTCGGAGTGAGGAGGGGAGGGGGCAGTGCTTTCCACCGCGGTCGGTGGGCCACACTCCCGCTCTCGGTTTTTTTTTTTTTGAACCTTACTGTTGCTATAATAGGACGGACCCAATATAGCGGTCGAATTGCGTGGTTGGAGGGTAGCCTGGGGAAAATCCAGGTGGAGCCTCCGGCACGACCACGCGGGAAAGTTTGTACACTGGAATACTCTACGAGTTTGCGCTCCAGTGAGATTGGTTGAACGGTATCAACCGAATCTGGGGTGTGAGTGGTGTCGAACTGAACGGGAGTTTTATCGCTGGTTCGCTAAAAACCTAGCCTAGCTGAGAAGAGTCCAGCAAGAAACTCAGCTAGGCCCGACTTGGGTCGGACTGACTCTACCCGGTATGCGGCGGTACCGGGACGAAAAGGGACTGTATGTGTCTGTGTTGTCGCGATCTCGCGGTGGACGTACCCGCCGACGGGAACGCCGAAGTGTACGCGATGTGTTGGACGCCGAAAGCGCAGCGTTCCATCTTTCGATGGACGCTGATTTCGTCGTCCGGGTCCGTGAGTGTGTGCCTAGGACGCCGGACCGTGCGGCCCCTAATCAGTGAGCGCCGAGTAACGAACGAGGAACGTAATCAGCAGCCTTCCTAACTAACGGATTCCTATGGTGGGGAGCGTTGTCAAAATAACGTCTGGCAGCCTGCTTAAAGAAACCATACATGGTGCTAATCCCCATGTCGTGGTGCAGGCTGAGGTTCGATTGGTACCACGGGGCACTAGTCGCCCTACGGAGAAAACGATTCTGAATGACTCCCGCTCTCGGCGCGGCGCCGCGGGTTTTATACCCGTCGCGTGGAGGGGCGGCCGGTGCATCGTACCGCTCTTCCCCCTGCCTGCCGCCCCGGCGTTCTCCCCGGAGCACAGTGAACAAGAACAAGCTAGCTGGACAAAAGTCATTACGGAAATACAGATAAGTGATAATGGGAAGTGATTAACAACATCCCAGTCATTATAAATTAACCAAATTTGTTTCGCCATCGTTAACTAATAACCCGTAAATAAGTTCCTATTTAAGGAGAAAGGGGTAGGTACAGTAAATCATTGCATATTTTGCTCTGGTCGCGACACCATATAATTTTATTTTCTACTATTGTGCCTATCATAAATTAGTGATGGATTGCCAAGATAAAGGTCAGTACTATATTTTTTATGTAATTCTTAATACCTAACTCTGTACATGGTTGTACCAACTATCCGGAATCGTAAACTTATCATTTTTCTTAAGAACTTTTACATTTATTAAAGAAAAAGTTACTTGCCCCGGTCTGCCTCGGGTCTGAAATTTATATATATCGTAGCTGTGACTATGTAGTTTCTATAAATACCACTTTTAGACTGCACACTTTTGTACAACTATTTTTTTTTTAATTTTTTCAGACTTGCAAAGCTCTTCGAAGAATGGCTGAAACATAGTAAAAGTGACCAACTCACTATGCTTTATCGATTTTTGTGCTCAAGATACGATATTTCTGGGATAACTGAGGCATCAATGAGAGAAACGAAGAATACTATTAGCAGATTTTCTTCAAATTTAATGGAAAGGTGGACTAGAAGTGGAAAATGCAAGGAGCGTTTTCTCAAAAACCACAGTGATTGGATGAGGGGAGATTTAGTCTTCAATGTCTGTCTTCAACAAGCTCATCCTTCTACATCTGGAGATTCGACACCTGGACGACCCCGTAAGGAGTTTGAAGACTCGAGCGAAAAAACGAAAAGGAGAAGAGTTGAGGACCTCATTACTTCACGCAGCACTCCGAAGTTGTTAACTGCCGCTGAGGTTTCAGCCCGATTATCTGGCCATAGGAATTTGGCTGGAGTTATCAAGACCGTTAGTGACAGTCCCGACAAGTGTAGAGACATTCAAAAAAGTGTTAGTTTTAGTGAGACGACTGAGCAAAGGAGTTTAACTAAAGAAGAAGCGTTGGCATATTATGTCGACTCGAAATCCACGAGCAACTCCTACAAGCAGACTCGGAAGTGGAGTATCAAAGCTGGCCATCAGGTATTTCCATCATTGTATATAGTCAGAAAAGCTAAATTAGAATGTTTTCCTAGTGAGGATCAAATTATTCTGACCGAGACGCGTGCGGAAATTAAACTTCAGGCGGTTTTAGATAAAACCGTTGAACGTTTAATCACTGCTCAGTTTGACGTCTTGAAAAATTTGTCTTCAACCTCATCATTAACCCATATCAGTAAGTGGGGCTGTGACGGGAGTTCCGGTCATAGCACATACAAACAAATTCACCAATAGCGACGACACTGATGAATATTTGTTAGTGTATTCATTCGTACCACTTCAGTTGCGTGACGAAAGTGGTAACATTGTTTGACAGAACCCTCGTCCATCTTCCACTGTGTATTGCCGGCCAATCAAGTTTATTTTCGCTAAAGAAACTACGGATTTGACGGTTTCTGAAACCAATTCCGTTCTAGAGGAAATAAATGGGTTGCAGCCGACAAAATATAGTGTTACTGGTACCGAAGTTTCTGTCAACCATAAATTACTCCTTACGATGACTGATGGTAAAGTATGTAACGCTTTGACCGAGACTTCTTCGGCACAAAGGTGCTACATTTGCGGAACAACCCCAAAACTGATGAATGATGAGTCTAGGGAATTAATAGCTGATCCGAATAATCTTGGTTTTGGTTTGTCTCCACTTCACGCCTGGATACGCTGTTTTGAATGCTTACTTTATATAAGCTATCGCCTACAAATTAAAAAATGGCAAGTGCGAGATGTGGCTGACAAAGCTAGTGTTAAACAACGTTCTGCAGACATTCAAAACCGATTTAAGCAAGAACTGGGTTTGATTGTAGACAAACCAAAGCCAGGATATGGAAACTCCAATGATGGAAATACAGCTCGTCGATTTTTCAGGAACCCCGAACAAAGTGCGGAGATTACAGGATTGGACGTGAACCTTATAAAAAAGTTTGATATCATACTCAGGGTTTTGTGATCTGGGTATGATATTAACATACAAAAGTTCAGTGATTTAGCAAAGGATACAAGGCAACTTTATTTGAGTCTGTATTCGTGGTTTACATGCCTGCAACTGTGCACAAAATTCTAGTGCATGGTGCCGAGGTTATACAATCGGCTCTCCTGCCAATCGGACAGCTCTCTGAGGAAGCCCAGGAAGCTCGTAACAAAGACTGCAGGAGATTTCGAGAGAATAACACTCGAAAGCGATCACGTACTGCCACGAATAGAGACTTGCCCCTTTCACCGCCACAGTCGGCCATAGCCGACAACGCAAAATCGTGACTACGACGCTACAGTCGGCGCTGGCCGACAAACATTTTTTCATGAATACCTATTGAAAAACAGCCACTTTTATGGTGGCGTTATTTCTTTACCCATTTTAATTTTACCCCCGTGGCGTCAGTGACACAGCGTATTGCTTCGCCGTCGGGCGGTGAAAAGGTTAATATGTTGCTCATCACATCCGATCCTGTAATTGACAGCTTCAGGGATATTCCTAGAAAAATGGCGGGGAATCTCCCTTCCGAAGTACTAGATGTATTACTGCCATCTTACGCAAATACCTGTGAAAATACTGGTTTAGAGACTATAGACAGCAATGACTACGTATATGTTGTAGATGATTCATCAAATGACGAATTTAGCGATAATGACTAGGTGATTAGATAATTTAGGTATTAAGTTGTTTTAAGACCTTTACACAATTCCAATTAGGCTAGTGGATTATTTTAAATGAACGTGGTATATTTAATTACTTGTTAGATTTAATAGTTAAGGTTTACTGTATAATATAGGCGATTTAATTATAAATGAGGTGTAAAAAAAAAAACTGTTTTGTATTTGATTTTTATATTTGCTATTTACATATTTTTTGTATTAATTTAAGAAAATAAATATTGTTTTATCAACAGAAACCATTTTATTTCAAATATACCATTATATTATAAAATAACAGGCTTCAATTATATTTTTCCTTCAAGATATAATCATAAAGTGAGTAAATATAAGCACTACATTGGAAAAAAACAATAAAATATTTTTGTCCAGCTAGCTTGTTCTAGACGAATCACTGTGGCGGAGCGCGGTCGGGCGGTGTGCCGTCGCCTGGCCGCCGTGTGACGTAGCGCTGCAGCGCCCATGTTACAAACTTTTCAATTATATTGATGACTTGCACCACAGTAATTTGCTATAATCAAACTTTCCTAATGGACCTCTACTCGATTACGAGACTCCACTCGGTTGATTACGTAGAAGCATCAAACACAGGTTCACGAGATGTGGTTCTGACGTGGGTAGTTGGACTTTTAGAAAGGGTAGTCATTTGCGGATCCTGCTCCGACTTTAAAGTAGAGTGCTACGATTTATTCATCGGTGCGCTGTGATGACGATAACAGTTATTTCCCAAAATGCAAGTATCGATTAGCTCTGCCATACCCGGACGAAGAATACGAGGTGCGGGTCTACGCAAGGCTCAAGCAAAGCAAGTAACAAACGACCGTCTGTGGTCAGACCCGACGTCCATATTCGTACACACGCAGCCCAGAGTCGAATGCGCGTGTGGAAGACCCGCCGAACCAACTACAGCAATCTCGTTTGATTCGGCTTCATGCGAAATTTGTACGTTTGCAAGAGATACTACCATAAATAATAATTTGGTGTTAAATTTTCATTTTCATTTTCATTTCATTTTCACAAATTGGCAAAGAACTGCATGATAGTGATTGATAGCGTGCTAGTACTTGCGTTTTGCGAGAAACATTTCAATATCCGACGGTAGCATACAAACACACTGTCAACCAAGGTAAGCCACCGTAGTCTATGGACGATTGTCACTCCAGGGCACGCTGTAGACCTTTTATTGATTCTAATTTAAATACTTGTTGAAATGTTTGCCGCAGAATACAGTGCTCGCTCGCCAGCCCGCCTGTGGGGCGCTCCGAGTCCGTACACGGAAACAGTATGTCTCGATTATAAAAAAAATGGCATCGGCGTATCTAGGTCTGTTTCCGCGATTCACAAAGTTACAATTTACAATTTTACAAGTCTAAATTGACAACTCTTACTTAGGCGCTTGACCAACGACTGGCCTTTCCACCTGTGTATACTTGTAAAATTGTAACTTGTAAGTTGTAGCTTTATGTAACGAGGCACTGTTTTTTTGAACAACGCAGAATTTGAAGTCACGCAGTTTACTGGGGTGGGCTCGATTCTCCCGGCTCTCCCCTATATACGCCGATTTTAGTAGGTATCAGTAAATTAAAGTAATCATATTCTTTGTTTAAAATAAGTTACTTGTGTACTACTTACCTACGTACATTTAAAATTGTAAAATAAGTAATTTAAGTAATTAGAATAAATGTATAATTATTGAATCTAATTAGCCGTGTTTACACCGGACGAGCGGCTCGCCCGAACACCGTTCGCCCAAACGTGCTCGCTCGGTGTGGACGTGATTCGGGCTCGCCCGAGCCGTTCGGGCGAGCCTCCGAATGCTTGCCCGAACGGTTTGCCCGAGCCGATTTAAATTTTCACTTCTGCCGGCACTCCCGGAGTGCAACCCGGTCTTTTTTTATCAAGGAACCTTATTAAAGTTCATTCGAAGTCGCTGCGTTGGAAAAGGTCAAAACTAGCTTAACTCCTGGATACCTACATTACATATTGATATTGGGAAATTAGGGATCAAGTTATGCCTACTGATGGTTGATAACTTGGTAGTGAGACGAGTTGAGGCGGATTTGGTAATTGCGTAACTGAGTTCGACACGCATGGGTTTGTTTGTCAGCTGGAAGGATTGGTAGATCGAGTAGTACCTACCTAGTAGGAATTTCAATAGGTAGGTATTTTTGATTTATCACCTTTTGATCGTTGTTAAGTCAATCATAAATATCGAACTCTGCGCATCCACATTTAGCGGTTGGACTGTTTTTTAATATACATTAATCAACTCTGTAGCATGGATATCAATAAGGGGCAAGTATTTTCTTACGCAGATGACACTGCAGTTGTTTTCTCTCGGGACACATGGGAAGACGTTAAAAAATCCGTAAACTCCCGTCTCTTGACATTAAACGCTGTTAAAATAAATTACATATAGGTATTATTATAGGTAGGTTTTACAACCTACAATAGCTCACAACCAGGCCCCAATTTCACCAACTTGACAATTGTCACCTGACAACGACAATTCTCCGTACATTGCTGGTTCCACAAGTAACCTAGCGACCACCTTAACTTCTAGAACAAGCAATGTATGGCGAATTGTCAGTGTCAGGTGACAATTGTCAAGTTGGTGAAATGGGGGCCTGGATACCCTCTCAATTTGAAAATTCACGTATGTAACAATGACTCAAAAAACTGTTCATGTTCTACAATTACCGGCAGATAGCATAAAGTCATAGTCATATCATTTATTGCGACCATAGTAATGTGTACAAGATCTTATAGGTATATTAGTTCCATATGGGCCCTGGTAGGGCGTAGCAATATGTTAGTTACATAAACAATTTCATACATTTATTTATACATCATCTTGGTTAAGGTATTACTATTATTATTCTATCATTATCTAATTATCAATTAAAATTTTATCATTATTATTGATTAATATTACATGTTATGTCAAATTTATATTACATATTATGTCAAATATTGCTTGGATGCCATAATTTAGGCTAGACCGGTGTCATTTAGGAATTCATCAATTGTGTAATATGCTTTTCTATCAGTAATTCTTTTAACGTTTGTTTAAATAGGTGGTTTTTGTTTTCGGATTTCATGTTTTCCGGGACCTTATTGTATATTTTTATAAATCTCACATACGGGCTGTTCTTGTGTATCACTAGATTAGATTTAGGTAAGTTAAGTTTGTTTTCATGTCGAGTTATCATTGTGCGATGTGGAATATCTTTAATTTGGTGAAAGAAGTGCATGTGTTCCCTCACAAATACACAGACTTCCAATATATAAATGGAAGGAAGAGTGAGAAGTCGTTTCCCTATAAAATGCGGTCGACAGGTTTCCATGCCGCGTATATTTGCGAGGATGCGCAGGCACCTCTTCTGCAACACGAATAATTCAATTGCGTCCGTGCTGACACCCCACAGGATCACTCCATAGCGGAGCCAGGCATATGCGTATGCGTAGTACGCTGTAATTGCCGTATCAAAGTTGGTGTTTGCCTTCAACACACTGAGTGCGTATATAAAGCGCGCTGATTTAGTTTTTATGTTTGCTACATGCATTTTCCAGTTTAGACTTGTGTCTATAGTAATGCCCAGTAGTGTGAAGTGGTTTACTTCTTTAATTTCCTCATTCTTAGACGTTATGCTAATTTCAAGTGGCTTTTTCTGATGTGGTTTAAATTGAATTATTTTAGTTTTCTTGTCATTTATTTCTAAGTTATGATTAGCTAGCCAGTTGTCTACTTTTTCGAGAGCTGCTTTCGTGTATAAGTTACAGTTATCGCTACTAGTGACATTAAACAATAAGGATACGACATCGGCAAACATTATACACGATGTATTAAGCATTTTCGGTAGGTCATTTACATATACTAAAAAAAGTACGCATCCAAAACGCTCCCCTGTGGTATCGAACGAAAGTATTTAGGTATTTTAGTTGACCAACATTTGACATGGCACTTGCATACGGACATCCTCATGACCCGACTCAGAAAGCTGATATGGGTTTTTAAAAATCTGAGACACATTGCCTCTCCACAGAGCTTCTAAAACAAATATATGTAACTCTGGTACAATTTATCCTAACATACTGCATACCGATCTGGGGAGCAGCCACAAAAACAAAATTTTTAGAAATTGAAAGAGCCCAAAGATCACTTTAAACGTTATGCATTTCAAATCATTTATATATCCCACCATAGACCTATCTCAGCTCTCAGATGTTTTATCAGTCAGAAAATGATACATTGTATCTGCGGCTCTCAGACTGCACAAATCTACGCCATATACAGATAAAACACGGAACCAAAGAAGCAAAAGATAATATAATCCAAACAACATCAATAAACACAACCTTTGCAAGCAGGCAATACATTTATAAATCGGCTAAATTATATAATTTCTCAAATAAGTATATCAACATTCATCCATCACCGCAAACTACGACTGTAAAAGGTTGATAGTAAACTGGTGGAAACTGAAAGGTTATCATGAAATAGAAGACCTATATTAAAATTGTACTGTAAAATGTACACGAACGCAAATTCTCTCAAATAACACACATGCACTTATATAATATTTAGTTAAGTGCTGTTCATTTATTTTTCTTATCTTATCTTATCTTATCTAGATGAGGGCCCTTTCGGATGCACTTCGACCCAGCGGGATCTTTTGTGCATTTGCCCTCTCCTTTATTGCCTACTCCCAAGCTCGCTCCATCATTTTCACAAAGCGGATGATGCAGCTCAGCGGGAGCACCTTGAATTCCTTCAAAAGTAATTCATTCTTTGTCTGGCAAGGGCATGACATTCACACAGTAAGTGTTCCATGGTCTCATCCTCCTCGCCACACATTCTACAGTCTAAACTGTCCGACAGTCCCATCTTGGCCAAGAGATCCTTGACCCCGAAGTGACCTGTTAACACCCCAGATATGATTCTGAGTTTCTTCCTACTGGATTTCCAGAGGTTGTTAGTCCAGCCCGAGTCCACTCCTTCTATGAAGAGCTTAGAGTGCCTTAAGCCCTCCTCATTCCTTCACTCGTGTTGGTGTTTGGTTTTGGCGTAGGCTTTAAAGGCCGAAGTTATGGTTCTCTGCGAGAGTCCCACAAATGGTTCTGGACCTACAAAGTGATTTGTAGACCCCCCTTTTGCAAGCTCATCCGCTCTTTCGTTGCCGATGTAGCCCTCGTGCCCCGGTATCCAAACTAGTTGCACCTTATTGTGCTTTCCAAGCTTGTTCAGTGCCTGGACGCCATTATAGACTAGTCTAGAATCCACTTTCGGCGCCGTAAGCGCTTTAAGGGCCGCTTGACTGTCGCTGAGGATATAGATGGTCTGCCCTCTGGTTTGCCTGACTATATTCTCCTGTGCACAGGCAATTATGGCGTATCAAGGGTTTCTGGTTTCTCGCCTCATTTCTTTTCTCGAGATTCGAGAATTCTTGACTCTAATTTCTCGAGTTGTCTCGACTCTCGAGTCTTTGGTAAAAAATTGTAAATTATTGCTAAAAATAAAATGAAAAACAAATAAAAATCAAAATTCTTTTATTGCACTACAAACAAAACAAAATTAAAACTCTTCTTACAAACATACAGAAACTAAAATCTTACAAAAATCAACGATTAAAACAAAAACTATATACCTAAATCTACTTTTTCAGTTTTTTGATCAGACAAACTGTTATTTTCGATAGAGATCTTTTCTTCTAACAAGCAAGGCTAGACTTAAATTTAAATAAGATTAGGACTAGGAATCTAATGCAAATAATACAATAATCATCACAAACAAACGATTTAACTACAATGACGTGACATACAATTGAGGAGTTTCAACAATCACATTTAATAGTCTTTTAATGATCTAAGTGAGATATATATTAATAATTTGTATGATCATTCATCGTTCCTGTGTGTGTTCATAATTTTTATAATTCAGTATAAATATAAAAAAAAATATTTTTGTCTTAAAAAGTAGGCCTTTAAGAATATTAACGCGTTAATCGATTTGTCCACAAGCCGGTTTCTTATCTTGGTTACTATGTTGCCAGCCAGACTGAAAACACGCTCGTTTTCTGTAGAAGTGGGCTTGACGGTCATAAGGGCTTGATACAACATCTCAAGATTAGGAGTACGTCAGTACGTTTTCCCGTAGACTTAATTATATTCTTTCCTAATTAAACTTTTCGTGACTTGATGTGGATCACGTTCAGCTGGAATCATTCTATAGCTTATTTTAATAGTGACTCAAAACTGCTGGTGCCTTGTTCTTCCAATTCATTCACGTCCGTCACGTGCGAGCGAGATGTCCGCTGCTCGTGTTTATAGTGCGCGGGCGGCGTTATCATTGTTAAAAGCGGCAAAATGGCGTGCCTGACTAGTTCTTATATCGTGTCCGCCGGAACTCGAGAGTCTCGAGAGTCGGCTATTTGTTTCTCGTCTCGAATGGAGGCGAAACTCTCGAGTTGTCTCGAGTTCGAGAAGTCTCGAGCAGAAACCCTACCGTCTTCCGGGCGGCGACATACGCCGCGTATGTCGCCGCCCGGAAGACGGTTGCCAAACTACCCATGCTTACACTTTAGGTGTAGGGGAGGTAATTATTTTTTTTAAGATTTTATTCTACTGTTTTGTCGGCGTGATTGAGTTATATACCCATGCCGAATTACAGTTTTCTAATAATAAAGGGTTACTGAGCTAAGCCGAAGACGGGCAGACGGACGGACATGGCGAAACTATAAGGGTTCCTTCTTGACTACGGAACCCTAAAAAGGGTACATAAGAAGTGCAGCTATGGTCACGTATATGGTGGCCATATGGCATTCACATCTTAAGTACTTGTATGGTTGTGATTAGGTAGGTACTTATGTAAATGTTGTTGTTGTAAATAAGACTCGTCGACAGTTACTATTCTTTTAAACCATTCACATTACTTCAGGGGCCGTAGACAAGGTTACAATCGACAAGCGCTAACGCCAATAGAAAATAATCAAATGTAGGGGAATGACAGGTGCCGACGAAACACTTTTCGTTAACATCTGTCATTCCCATAGAATTTATTAGTTTTCTATTGGCGTTAGCACTTGTCGATTGTAACCTTGTCTAGGCCCCCAGTTTGTATCTTTTGCCGTTTTTGCGTCATTGAGTAACAAAGTCCAATAGACGTATTTTGTGTGTAAACAGGAATTTTGGTTTTCCGGGATAAAAAAGCAAAGGTTCAAAATTAATATGATTCCTACACTTAATATATTTGAATTATAATACCTCCAGCAAAATGTGTTCATAACAAGTTGTTATTTTCCTGATGGTGAAGTTATTTTAGAACAGGGTAACATAATGCGGTTTCAACAAATATTATCTATCCTGAAAACAATACATAGGTAGGTATTACCTACTTGGTATTTATTACTCACTAGCGACCCGCCCCGGCTTCGCACGGGTACTATATTGTACGGGAATATAATTGAAAAATATACAACTTCCCGTCACTGTCCTCGTAGCTCAGTTGGTAGAGCAGTCTAGCGTTAATGGAAAGGTCACAGGTTCGAATCCTGTCGGGGGCTACAGACGAAGATGGTTTATTTTTACATTATATTCTATCTCTGTATCATATCGTTTATAAAAATGATCGGGGTAACTTCTCGTTAAAAATAACACGAAAACAAAAATATTTAATTAAATAATTTGTTTCGTGATAAGGGTATAATCAGAATAGTGCGAACGCTTACGCGTTCGTAAAAATGTTTTAATCTTATTTTACTCAATTAAAATAGATTTAAATAATTATTAATTAAAATTTGATTAATAAAAAAATAAATAATTAATAAATAAATAATTTGATTGAATAGGTAATAATTTAATAATTCATTAGGTGTATAATTAAAATGTAATAAATTAATAGTGTAAACAATGTAATAAAAATAATAATTTAATGTATTAAGTATTAGTTAATTTGTAAATTATAGTAATAATTAAGAGTATAAATACGACATGTACGTGCAACGTTACAACGTGTGTGAAAAATAAAATATATCTTACAAAACATTATACCACTAATACTTATATCCAATATACATTATATCCATTAAACGTTATATCAAAAATGTATTATACTATTTGAACATTATACGCCATGAAAATATACTGATTGTTGTTATACCAAAAGTTTATTATGTCCCTTGAGTGATTATATCCAATGAAATTATATTAAATGTTGTTACCTATGTACCTATATGTAACACAGTTTGCAATAAATCATTCTTATTCTTATTCTTATTCGTATATCCAGTGAAAATATATCAAAAGTTGTTATACCAATCATTACACACCCGGGATCAACTGCTTAGCGTGTCTTCCAAAGCACGGAAGCGCTCATTTATATTAAACACTCAAACATCAGGCGGTCACCCATCCAAAGATTGACCGCTGCCATCTTTGCTTAACCTGCGTTATCGTTTCCGACTCGCAATCGCCGGCTATGAGCGCTTCGAAATTAAATAAATTCATTAAATATAAAATGCCTGTTAGAGTCTGTCAAGCGAGTCGTGTCCCTGGAAATTTTGCAAATCCTAGTAATGTTATGAATGCTAAAGTTTGGACCTCATTCACGCAAAAACGGCTTAACGGATAAAAAAAAAATTGGTATACACATAGTATATAACCTGGATTAAAATACGAGTAGGTATATAATACTTTTTATTCTGGGAATCATCGTCTAAGGGAGGTAAACAGGGGGCGAAAGTTTGTAAGGAGCTACGATATAAAAGAGTTCCACGCGGACGGAGTCGCGTGCAGAAGCTAGTTGTATCCTACTTGACAAGCCTTTTTAATCGAACAACACGAAGGGGGTAATATTTCAATTCCTAGATTTGACCCATGAAAGTAGAACTAAATAAAACCGTTTAAAAACGTGACACAGGGAGCGCAATCGTCATATGGTATTAGGTATCGGATGATTTAGTGGCGGAA
The DNA here is from genome assembly GCA_947049275.1 of Epinotia bilunana. Taxonomy (NCBI): domain Eukaryota; kingdom Metazoa; phylum Arthropoda; class Insecta; order Lepidoptera; family Tortricidae; genus Epinotia; species Epinotia bilunana. The sequence goes on along the minus strand of OX346279.1, from coordinate 2,151,792 downwards.
AAAGGTGCTTATGCATAAGGAAAATAAATATACGGACCGAAAAGTTCCATACATTGAATAGTGTCGAAACATCGGTTCATTACTATTTGTGCGGTGCTGCGATGAAGACACATACTGGTGCTGCGAGGATGCTGGCGCTGGCGGCGCTGGCGGCGCTGCTGGCGCTGCTGGGCGGCGCGCGCGCCGGGGCTGCCGGCGGGGTGTGCGACCCTCACACTACACCCAAGATAACAGTTAATGGACGAGAAGACTGGGGGAAGTACGTTATATCATACGGTGAAGATATCGTTGTAAATTGTTCTGCCAACGACACCGCCAAGCTTGGATTGAAAGAAAACGGCATATCTATACAAAGTAATCAAACGAATACAATCAGTATCCAGTTTCGTGTGACCACACCTAACATCGGAGAATATGAATACAGCTGCGAAGACAGTGGAACGGGCTGCGAAGCCTCTCTGATTGTTCTGGTCAATCCAGCTGTGTCCTTCGAGTGCTCAAGAGTTCAGCAAAGGCTAGAGGATCCTTGTTACTATGTGCCGCTTGAAAATAATTACGATGTGTATTGCAGCGCAAATCATGGTGCATCCTTGCATTTTAAACGTTTCTATGGGCGGCTAGGAATCCTACAAACATTACAAACAGACGTCGTCAATGGAACCACGATAAAACATAGCACACACGCTGACTGGTTAGATGATATAACATATATCTGTACCGGTAACGGGACACGGGTAACCACCGAACAACAAACAGTGGCGGAGAGTAAAAAAGTTTTCGTGATAAATAACCCGATGGGATCTAATTTTTGGTGCATCCTAAAAGACTTGCGTACAATTGAGTGCTCGTGGACATATCCTAGTTACTCGGAGGAATTTACATATACGAGTACGCTATTTTATTTAAATTATGATCTTTACGGACAGGAAGTTAAACTCCTTTGCGTGAATGTGCCTGGCGAGCAGAACAATACGTGTAAATGGAGCAAAAAAGTAAAAAATCAGTTTTATGATAATAATCATAACCTTACATTTATATTGATGACTTGCACCGATCAAATTTGCTATAATCAAACTTTCCTAATGGACCTCTACTCGATTACGAGACTTGAACCGGTTGATTTCGTAGGTCATTATACATCAAACACACTAGGTCCACGAGATGTGGCTCTTCATTGGTCTGGTCCACAATTATCCGGATATATATCCGGGTATTCTTTTTGGCACGGCTTGGAATTCATTTGCAAATCTTGCTCTTACGAGTTTAGAGTAGACTACCGTCTGACAGCGGCAGCGTTCGGAGATGGATGGCATGCTGCGATTGCTTCGGCGGCGCACTGTGATGATGGTGATAACCCAATATGCGAGTATCGATTAGCTCTGCCATACCCGGACGAAGAGTACGAGGTGCGGGTCTACACCAGGTTCAAGCAAGCAACAGACGACCGTCTGTGGTCAGACCCGAAGTCTACCTTCGTACACACGAAGCCCAGAGTCGATTGCGCGTGTGAAAGACCCGCTGAACCAACTACAGCCATCTCGTTTGATTCGGCTTCATGCGAAATTTGTACGTTTGCAAGAGATACTACCATAAATAATAATTTGGCGTTAAAAAGGAAAGTGCAAGATATGAAAAATAAACTTGCTAAAATAAAAAAGTTATTAAAATATATACAAACTAGTAAAGAACTGCATGATAGTGATTGATAGCGCGCTAGTACTTACATTTTGTGAGAAACATTTTAATACCTGACAGTGGCATACAAACACAGTGTCACCCAAGGCAAGCCACCTAGTCCAGGGGTCAGCAAACTTTTTAGACAGAGCCAAATCTCGGAAAAATTTAGATTTTCCGGAAGCTCAATGAGCCACAGTACCAAATTTTAGGGAAAATAATAGTTTCGGGTGAGTCTGCAAAGTAGATATGCTGTGTTTGAGTTCGATAAAAATAATTATATTTGCCTCGCGCTATTGACGATTTTTTTTGTCTGATTTTCAGTCTTTATGTTTTGTTATGCTTACATCGTTCATCTAGAGGTATTAAGAGTTGGATGTGCCATAATAATATAGTGCTACATTACATATTAATAATTTTGGAGATTTTTTTTTTGTTGAAGTCGTATCTTTCCAGAAGATTTTCAATGGGTCGCGATTCTATTGTTTGTTTTTCTGTCATTTTATATGATAAAATAAACATTATAATTAGAACATTTTATGTTTTTTTAATTTAACAACAGCCAAAACATAATTAATACTGAATTATTATCCCCTGCTACATTGTTGGGGTAGTTTTGAACAACAGTGTGTGCAAAACTGCCTCAAGGGGGCAGCTTTAGTAGGATTTCAATACGTTTCAAAGGTACCCCTCCTGAGGCACCTTTGAACACTACAAAAAACATTTCTGTACAAAACTACCCCTTCTTAGTTATAACTGCAAATTATACAAGTAAAATGTTAATACGACTATTCCTAGTGACTAACTGTACTAAGTACAGGTTAAAAAAACACGTATATCTCAACATTGTTGCCTTATAACCCATATTTCAAATCTGCCCCAAGTAAATTCAAAGCTACCCACGCTTGGGCCAGTATTGAACATTATTCCTCGAGTTGCAAAATTCTGAATTGTACCTTTGTCTTTAGCTTTGGGCATGTGCAAATGCATTAATTACATAGGTTAATAACATACGTTGTTGTGTAGAGGCTTAAAACTGGTTTTTATGGGTAGTATTTTGGAATACGTTAATGAGTGTAAAAAATGTACCAGGCTGCCCCCCTCTCCCCTAAATATATTTACTACTAAAATGTCTGGTTTTAGCGATTTCCCAATTTTGATACTGTTTAGATATTTGATACTTTGATAGAATAGGTATTTACTTGTGTATTCTTTTCCTCTTCTCTTGTAAAAATCTTGATATTTCGTATTTTCCTCCTGCGCTTATTTAACCCCAAAGACCCAAAATAATTATTGAAAAATTTGTGAGACCTAAGCTAAGACGTACTAACTCTAGTATCGTAAGTTTGTATGTTACTAACAATCTATGGGCAAAGTGGCCTGAAATAAAGAATGTGTATTATTATTATTATTATTTCGCATCTTGAACTAAAAACCAAATCTAAACTATACCTACGTAAATGTTAATTAGGTACAAACGCCAACACAGTTAACTGACCATCCTGTATTTATACAAGAACCTTATTATTATTACAATGCACATAAAGTGCACGGATGGTCAGTCAGCTGTCTTGTCTATAGTACCTACTACTTTACAAACCACGAAATAGATTGTCCACTCTATGCAACAAAATTATCTGTCACTAAAAACTAAACTATACGCAAATGTTTATTAGTTACCTACTATACGAATCACAAAACGGATTGTCCACTCTATGCAACAAATATAGTCCACAATATCCACAAATATTTAAAAAATTCGGCGCAGCGCAAATTGACACAGGTCCGTCATGCAACGTGTCTCGTCCCGCACTGACCGTATGGACGAAAACGGGGAGGCGTGGGAACTTTGGCGGAATATTTCAGAAAACGAGATAAAATTTAAGAAAATTAAGAAAGTAAGAAAATTATGCCCTTGTTCCTTATTGTATGAAGAAAGTTATAAAATTTCATATTATTCTGATAAAAAATGGAGCAGTAAAATGGTTACAAGTGAAAAAATAGGGGTGACTAGATTTCTTTTTCTCTAATTTTTATTGTTATTTCTACGAAAACTATGACCCGTCGCATATCTTGCAGATTATGATATATTTTTTCTGACGGCAAAAATGTTACGTTATAATGTATAAAACGGTTACAAAACCACTCATTTTCACGAAAATTTCGAATGTGCAGCCTTAAACGTATTCTCGATTTTTCTCGCACTATATCTCTTGTTCTGTGTTCTAATAAGAAACAGACGGATAGTGCGATAAAAATCGAGAGAAAATTACATCCCCACTTTAGGTGTAGGGGAGGTAATTATTTTTTTCAAGATTTTATTCTACTGTTTTGTCGGCGTGATTGAGTTATATACCGATGCCGAATTACAGCTTTCTAATAATAAATGAATGTTGTCGTGAGCTAAGCCGAAGACGGGCAGACGGACGGACATGGCGAAACTATAAGGGTTCCTTCTTGACTACGGAACCCTAAAAAGGGTACATAAGAAGTGCAGCTATGGTCACGTATATGGTGGCCATATGGCATTCACATCTTAAGTACTTGTATGGTTGTGATTAGGTAGGTACTTATGTAAATGTTGTTGTTGTAAATAAGACTCGTCGACAGTTACTATTCTTTTAAACCATTCACATTACTTCAGTTTGTCTTTTGCCGTTTTTGCGTCATTGAGTCACAAAGTCCAATAGACGTATTTTGTGTGTAAACAGGAATTTTGGTTTTCCGGGATAAAAAGCAAAGGTTCAAAATTAATATGATTCCTACACTTAATATATTTGAATTATAATACCTCCAGCAAAATGTGTTCATAACAAGTTATTTTCCTGATGGTGAAGTTATTTTAGAACAGGGTGACATAATGCGGTTTCAACAAATATTATCTATCCTGAAAACAATACATAGCTAGGTATTACCTACTTGTTATTTATTACTCACTAGCGACCCGCCCCGGCTTCGCACGGGTACTATATTGTACGGGAATATAATTGAAAAATATACAACTTCCCGTCACTGTCCTCGTAGCTCAGTTGGTAGAGCAGTCTAGCGTTAATGGAAAGGTCGCAGGTTCGAATTCTGTCGGGGGCTACAGACGAAGATGGTTTATTTTTCCATTATATTCTATCTCTGTATCATATCGTTTATAAAAATGATCGGGGTAACTTCTCGTTAAAAATAACACGAAAACAAAAATATTTAATTAAATAATTTGTTTCGTGATAAGGGTATAATCAGAATAGTGCGAACGCTTACGCGTTCGTAATAACGTTTTAATCTTATTTTACTCAATTAAAATAGATTTAAATAATTAGTAATTAAAATTTGATTAATAAAAAAATAAATAATTAATAAATAAATAATTTGATTGAATAGGTAATAATTTAATACTTAATTCATTAGGTGTATAATTAAAATGTAATAATTTTGTATAAATAGTGTAAACAATGTAATAAAAATAATAATTTAATGTATTAAGTATTAGTTAATTTGTAAATTATAGTAATAATTAAGAGTATAAATACGACATGTACGTGCAACGTTACAACGTGTGTGAAAAATAAAATATATCTTACAAAACATTATACCACTTATACTTATATCCAATATACATTATATCCATTGAACGTTATATCAAAAATGTATTATACTACTTGAACATTATACGCCATGAAAATATACTGATTGTTGTTATACCAAAAGTTTATTATGTCCCTTGAGTGATTATATCCAATGAAATTATATTAAATGTTGTTACCTATGTACCTATATGTAACACAGTTTGCAATAAATCATTCTTATTCTTATTCTTATTCGTATATCCAGTAAAAATATATCAAAAGTTGTTATACCAATCATTACACACCCGGGATCAACTGCTTAGCGTGCCTTCCAAAGCACGGAAGCGCTCATTTATATTAAACACTCAAACATCAGGCGGTCACCCATCCAAAGACTGACCGCTGCCATCTTTGCTTAACCTGCGTTATCGTTTCCGACTCGCAATCGCCGGCTATGAGCGCTTCGAAATTAAATAAATTCATTAAATATAATATGCCTGTTAGAGTCTGTCAAGCGAGTCGTGTCCCTGGAAATTTTGCAAATCCTACTAATGTTATGAATGCTAAAGTTTGGACCTCATTCACGCAAAAACGGCTTAACGGATAAAAAAAAATTGGTATACACATAGTATATAACCTGGATTAAAATACGAGTAGGTATATAATACTTTTTATTCTGGGAATCATCGTCTAAGGGAGTGAAACAGGGGGCGAAAGTTTGTAAGGAGCTACGATATAAAAGATTTCCACGCGGACGAAGTCGCGTGCAGAAGCTAGTTGTATCCTACTAGACAAGCCTTTTTAATCGAACAACACGAAGGGGGTAATATTTCAATTCCCAGATTTGACCCATGAAAGTAGAACTAAATAAAACTATTTAAAAACGTGACACAGGGAGCGCAATCGTCATATGGTAGGTATCGGATAATTTAATGGCGGAAAAAGGTGCTTATGCATAAGGAAAATAAATATACGGACCGAAAAGTTCCATACATTGAATAGTGTCGAAACATCGGTTCATTACTATTTGTGCGGTGCTGCGATGAAGACACATACTGGTGCTGCGAGGATGCCGGCGCTGCCGATGGCGGCGCTGCTGGCGCTGCTGGGCGGCGCCCGCGCCGGGGCTGCCGGCGGGGTGTGCGACCCTCACACTACACCCAAGATAACAGTTAATGGACGAGAAGACTGGGGGAAGTACGTTATATCATACGGTGGAGATATCGTTGTAAATTGTTCTGCCAACGACACCGCCAAGCTTGGATTGAAAGAAAACGGCATATCTATACAAAGTAATCAAACGAATACAATCAGTATCCAGTTTCGTGTGACCACACCTAACATCGGAGAATATGAATACAGCTGCGAAGACAGTGGAACGGGCTGCGAAGCCTCTCTGATTGTTCTGGTCAATCCAGCGGTGTCCTTCGAGTGCTCAAGAGTTCAGCAAAGGCTAGAGGATCCTTGTTACTATGTGCCGCTTGAAAATAATTACGATGTGTATTGCAGCGCAAATCATGGTGCATCCTTGCATTTTAAACGTTTCTATGGGCGGCTAGGAATCCTACAAACATTACAAACAGACGTCGTCAATGGAACCACGATAAAACATAGCACACACGCTGACTGGTTAGATGATATAACATATATCTGTACCGGTAACGGGACACGGGTAACCACCGAACAACAAACAGTGGCGGAGAGTGAAAAAAGTTTTCGTGATAAATAACCCGATGGGATCTAATTTTTGGTGCATCCTAAAAGACTTGCGTACAATTGAGTGCTCGTGGACATATCCTAGTTACTCGGAGGAATTTACATATACGAGTACGCTATTTTATTTAAATTATGATCTTTACGGACAGGAAGTTAAACTCCTTTGCGTGGATGTGCCTGGCGAGCAGAACAGTACGTGTAAATGGAGCAAAAAAGTGAAAAAACAGTTTTATGATAATAATCATAACCTTACATTTATATTGATGACTTGCACCGATCAAATTTGCTATAATCAAACTTTCCTAATGGACCTCTACTCGATTACGAGACTTAAACCGGTTGATTTCGTAGGTCATTATACATCAAACACACTAGGTCCACGAGATGTGGTTCTTCATTGGCCTGGTCCACAATTATCCGGATATATATCCGGGTATTCTTTTTGGCACGGCTTGGAATTCATTTGCAAATCTTGCTCTTACGAGTTTAGAGTAGACTACCGTCTGACAGCGGCAGCGTTCGGAGATGGATGGCATGCTGCGATTGCTTCGGCAGCGCACTGTGATGATGGTGATAACCCAATATGCGAGTATCGATTAGCTCTGCCATACCCGGACGAGGAGTACGAGGTGCGGGTCTACACCAGGTTCAAGCAAGCAACAGACGACCGTCTGTGGTCAGACCCGAAGTCTACCTTCGTACACACGAAGCCCAGAGTCGATTGCGCGTGTGAAAGACCCGCTGAACCAACTACAGCCATCTCGTTTGATTCGGCTTCATGCGAAATTTGTACGTTTGCAAGAGATACTACCATAAATAATAATTTGGCGTTAAAAAGGAAAGTGCAAGATATGAAAAATAAACTTGCTAAAATAAAAAAGTTATTAAAATATATACAAACTAGTAAAGAACTGCATGATAGTGATTGATAGCGCGCTAGTACTTACATTTTGTGAGAAACATTTTAATACCTGACAGTGGCATACAAACACAGTGTCACCCAAGGCAAGCCACCTAGTCCAGGGATCAGCAAACTTTTTAGACAGAGCCAGATCTCGGAAAAATTAAGATTTTCCGGAAGCTCAAAGAGCCACAGTACCAAATTTTAGGGAAAATAATAGTTTCGGGTGAGTCTGCAAAGTAGATATGCTGTGTTTGAGTTCGATAAAAATAATTATATTTGCCTCGCGCTATTGACGATTTTTTTTGTCTGATTTTCAGTCTTTATGTTTTGTTATGCTTACATCGTTCATCTAGAGGTATTAAGAGTTGGATGTGCCATAATAATATAGTGCTACATTACATATTAATAATTTTGGAGATTTTTTTTTTGTTGAAGTCGTATCTTTCCAGAAGATTTTCAATGGGTCGCGATTCTATTGTTTGTTTTTCTGTCATTTTATATGATAAAATAAACATTATAATTAGAACATTTTATGTTTTTTTAATTTAACAACAGCCAAAACATAATTAATACTGAATTATTATCCCCTGCTACATTGTTGGGGTAGTTTTGAACAACAGTGTGTGCAAAACTGCCTCAAGGGGGCAGCTTTAGTAGGATTTCAATACGTTTCAAAGGTACCCCTCCTGAGGCACCTTTGAACACTACAAAAAACATTTCTGTACAAAACTACCCCTTCTTAGTTATAACTGCAAATTATACAAGTAAAATGTTAATACGACTATTCCTAGTGACTAACTGTACTAAGTACAGGTTAAAAAAACACGTATATCTCAACATTGTTGCCTTATAACCCATATTTCAAATCTGCCCCAAGTAAATTCAAAGCTACCCACGCTTGGGCCAGTATTGAACATTATTCCTCGAGTTGCAAAATTCTGAATTGTACCTTTGTCTTTAGCTTTGGGCATGTGCAAATGCATTAATTACATAGGTTAATAACATACGTTGTTGTGTAGAGGCTTAAAACTGGTTTTTATGGGTAGTATTTTGGAATACGTTAATGAGTGTAAAAAATGTACCAGGCTGCCCCCCTCTCCCCTAAATATATTTACTACTAAAATGTCTGGTTTTAGCGATTTCCCAATTTTGATACTGTTTAGATATTTGATACTTTGATAGAATAGGTATTTACTTGTGTATTCTTTTCCTCTTCTCTTGTAAAAATCTTGATATTTCGTATTTTCCTCCTGCGCTTATTTAACCCCAAAGACCCAAAATAATTATTGAAAAATTTGTGAGACCTAAGCTAAGACGTACTAACTCTAGTATCGTAAGTTTGTATGTTACTAACAATCTATGGGCAAAGTGGCCTGAAATAAAGAATGTATTATTATTATTATTTCGCATCTTGAACTAAAAACCAAATCTAAACTATACCTACGTAAATGTTAATTAGGTACAAACGCCAACACAGTTAACTGACCATCCTGTATTTATACAAGAACCTTATTATTATTACAATGCACATAAAGTGCACGGATGGTCAGTCAGCTGTCTTGTCTATAGTACCTACTACTTTACAAACCACGAAATAGATTGTCCACTCTATGCAACAAAATTATCTGTCACTAAAAACTAAAATATACGCAAATGTTTATTAGTTACCTACTATACGAATCACAAAACGGATTGTCCACTCTATGCAACAAATATAGTCCACAATATCCACAAATATTTAAAAAATTCGGCGCAGCGCAAATTGACACAGGTCCGTCATGCAACGTGTCTCGTCCCGCACTGACCGTATGGACGAAAACGGGGAGGCGTGGGAACTTTGGCGGAATATTTCAGAAAACGAGATAAATTTTTAAGAAAATTAAGAAAGTAAGAAAATGATGCCTTTGTTCCTTATTGTATGAAGAAAGTTATAAAATTTCATATTATTCTGATAAAAAATGGAGCAGTAAAATGGTTACAAGTGAAAAAATAGGGGTGACTAGATTTCTTTTTCTCTAATTTTTATTGTTATTTCTACGAAAACTATGACCCGTCGCATATCTTGCAGATTATGATATATTTTTTCTGACGGCAAAAATGTTACGTTATAATGTATAAAACGGTTACAAAACCACTCATTTTCACGAAAATTTCGAATGTGCAGCCTTAAACGTATTCTCGATTTTTCTCGCACTATATCTCTTGTTCTGTGTTCTAATAAGAAACAGACGGATAGTGCGATAAAAATCGAGAGAAAATTACATCCCCACTTTAGGTGTAGGGGAGGTAATTATTTTTTTCAAGATTTTATTCTACTGTTTTGTCGGCGTGATTGAGTTATATACCGATGCCGAATTACAGCTTTCTAATAATAAATGAATGTTGTCGTGAGCTAAGCCGAAGACGGGCAGACGGACGGACATGGCGAAACTATAAGGGTTCCTTCTTGACTACGGAACCCTAAAAAGGGTACATAAGAAGTGCAGCTATGGTCACGTATATGGTGGCCATATGGCATTCACATCTTAAGTACTTGTATGGTTGTGATTAGGTAGGTACTTATGTAAATGTTGTTGTTGTAAATAAGACTCGTCGACAGTTACTATTCTTTTAAACCATTCACATTACTTCAGTTTGTCTTTTGCCGTTTTTGCGTCATTGAGTCACAAAGTCCAATAGACGTATTTTGTGTGTAAACAGGAATTTTGGTTTTCCGGGATAAAAAGCAAAGGTTCAAAATTAATATGATTCCTACACTTAATATATTTGAATTATAATACCTCCAGCAAAATGTGTTCATAACAAGTTATTTTCCTGATGGTGAAGTTATTTTAGAACAGGGTGACATAATGCGGTTTCAACAAATATTATCTATCCTGAAAACAATACATAGCTAGGTATTACCTACTTGTTATTTATTACTCACTAGCGACCCGCCCCGGCTTCGCACGGGTACTATATTGTACGGGAATATAATTGAAAAATATACAACTTCCCGTCACTGTCCTCGTAGCTCAGTTGGTAGAGCAGTCTAGCGTTAATGGAAAGGTCGCAGGTTCGAATTCTGTCGGGGGCTACAGACGAAGATGGTTTATTTTTCCATTATATTCTATCTCTGTATCATATCGTTTATAAAAATGATCGGGGTAACTTCTCGTTAAAAATAACACGAAAACAAAAATATTTAATTAAATAATTTGTTTCGTGATAAGGGTATAATCAGAATAGTGCGAACGCTTACGCGTTCGTAATAACGTTTTAATCTTATTTTACTCAATTAAAATAGATTTAAATAATTAGTAATTAAAATTTGATTAATAAAAAAATAAATAATTAATAAATAAATAATTTGATTGAATAGGTAATAATTTAATACTTAATTCATTAGGTGTATAATTAAAATGTAATAATTTTGTATAAATAGTGTAAACAATGTAATAAAAATAATAATTTAATGTATTAAGTATTAGTTAATTTGTAAATTATAGTAATAATTAAGAGTATAAATACGACATGTACGTGCAACGTTACAACGTGTGTGAAAAATAAAATATATCTTACAAAACATTATACCACTTATACTTATATCCAATATACATTATATCCATTGAACGTTATATCAAAAATGTATTATACTACTTGAACATTATACGCCATGAAAATATACTGATTGTTGTTATACCAAAAGTTTATTATGTCCCTTGAGTGATTATATCCAATGAAATTATATTAAATGTTGTTACCTATGTACCTATATGTAACACAGTTTGCAATAAATCATTCTTATTCTTATTCTTATTCGTATATCCAGTAAAAATATATCAAAAGTTGTTATACCAATCATTACACACCCGGGATCAACTGCTTAGCGTGCCTTCCAAAGCACGGAAGCGCTCATTTATATTAAACACTCAAACATCAGGCGGTCACCCATCCAAAGACTGACCGCTGCCATCTTTGCTTAACCTGCGTTATCGTTTCCGACTCGCAATCGCCGGCTATGAGCGCTTCGAAATTAAATAAATTCATTAAATATAATATGCCTGTTAGAGTCTGTCAAGCGAGTCGTGTCCCTGGAAATTTTGCAAATCCTACTAATGTTATGAATGCTAAAGTTTGGACCTCATTCACGCAAAAACGGCTTAACGGATAAAAAAAAATTGGTATACACATAGTATATAACCTGGATTAAAATACGAGTAGGTATATAATACTTTTTATTCTGGGAATCATCGTCTAAGGGAGTGAAACAGGGGGCGAAAGTTTGTAAGGAGCTACGATATAAAAGATTTCCACGCGGACGAAGTCGCGTGCAGAAGCTAGTTGTATCCTACTAGACAAGCCTTTTTAATCGAACAACACGAAGGGGGTAATATTTCAATTCCCAGATTTGACCCATGAAAGTAGAACTAAATAAAACTATTTAAAAACGTGACACAGGGAGCGCAATCGTCATATGGTAGGTATCGGATAATTTAATGGCGGAAAAAGGTGCTTATGCATAAGGAAAATAAATATACGGACCGAAAAGTTCCATACATTGAATAGTGTCGAAACATCGGTTCATTACTATTTGTGCGGTGCTGCGATGAAGACACATACTGGTGCTGCGAGGATGCCGGCGCTGCCGATGGCGGCGCTGCTGGCGCTGCTGGGCGGCGCCCGCGCCGGGGCTGCCGGCGGGGTGTGCGACCCTCACACTACACCCAAGATAACAGTTAATGGACGAGAAGACTGGGGGAAGTACGTTATATCATACGGTGGAGATATCGTTGTAAATTGTTCTGCCAACGACACCGCCAAGCTTGGATTGAAAGAAAACGGCATATCTATACAAAGTAATCAAACGAATACAATCAGTATCCAGTTTCGTGTGACCACACCTAACATCGGAGAATATGAATACAGCTGCGAAGACAGTGGAACGGGCTGCGAAGCCTCTCTGATTGTTCTGGTCAATCCAGCTGTGTCCTTCGAGTGCTCAAGAGTTCAGCAAAGGCTAGAGGATCCTTGTTACTATGTGCCGCTTGAAAATAATTACGATGTGTATTGCAGCGCAAATCATGGTGCATCCTTGCATTTTAAACGTTTCTATGGGCGGCTAGGAATCCTACAAACATTACAAACAGACGTCGTCAATGGAACCACGATAAAACATAGCACACACGCTGACTGGTTAGATGATATAACATATATCTGTACCGGTAACGGGACACGGGTAACCACCGAACAACAAACAGTGGCGGAGAGTAAAAAAGTTTTCGTGATAAATAACCCGATGGGATCTAATTTTTGGTGCATCCTAAAAGACTTGCGTACAATTGAGTGCTCGTGGACATATCCTAGTTACTCGGAGGAATTTACATATACGAGTACGCTATTTTATTTAAATTATGATCTTTACGGACAGGAAGTTAAACTCCTTTGCATGAATGTGCCTGGCGAGCAGAACAATACGTGTAAATGGAGCAAAAAAGTAAAAAATCAGTTTTATGATAATAATCATAACCTTACATTTATATTGATGACTTGCACCGATCAAATTTGCTATAATCAAACTTTCCTAATGGACCTCTACTCGATTACGAGACTTGAACCGGTTGATTACGTAGGTCATTATACATCAAACACACTAGGTCCACGAGATGTGGCTCTTCATTGGTCTGGTCCACAATTATCCGGATATATATCCGGGTATTCTTTTTGGCACGGCTTGGAATTCATTTGCAAATCTTGCTCTTACGAGTTTAGAGTAGACTACCGTCTGACAGCGGCAGCGTTCGGAGATGGATGGCATGCTGCGATTGCTTCGGCGGCGCACTGTGATGATGGTGATAACCCAATATGCGAGTATCGATTAGCTGTGCCATACCCGGACGAAGAGTACGAGGTGCGGGTCTACACCAGGTTCAAGCAAGCAACAGACGACCGTCTGTGGTCAGACCCGAAGTCTACCTTCGTACACACGAAGCCCAGAGTCGATTGCGCGTGTGAAAGACCCGCTGAACCAACTACAGCCATCTCGTTTGATTCGGTTTCATGCGAAATTTGTACGTTTGCAAGAGATACTACCATAAATAATAATTTGGCGTTAAAAAGGAAAGTGCAAGATATGAAAAATAAACTTGCTAAAATAAAAAAGTTATTAAAATATATACAAACTAGTAAAGAACTGCAAGATAGTGATTGATAGCACGCTAGTACTTGCATTTTGTGAGAAACATTTTAATACCTGACAGTGGCATACAAACACAGTGTCAACCAAGGCAAGCCACCTAGTCCAGGGGTCAGCAAACTTTTTAGACAAAGAGAGAGAATTAAGATTTTTCCGGAAGCTCAGAGCCACAGTACCAAATTTTAGGGAAAATAATAATTTCGGGTGAGTCTGCAAAGTAGATATGCTGTGTTTGAGTTCGATAAAAATAATTATATTTGCCTCGCGCTATTGACGATTTTTTTGTCTGATTTTCATAAAAAAACGATTTTTTTGGGGAACCTAAAGAGCCGCAACAAACCTTTAAAGAAAAGAGCCGCATGCGGCTCGCGAGCCGCGGTTTGCCGACCCCTGACCTAGTCTATGGACGAATGTCAACTACTCCCAAATCACGAATGTGAGTGACTTCATTCAGTGTCATACTTGTCTGCAATATTGTAAACACTTTTTGTTATGTTTCTTTTCAATGTGAATTTAATGTGAGAGCATTTGATTGGGTTCAAGTCATCCTGTTAAGGTTGCACCAGTCATGTAATTTATTGATATCTTCTTGTAATAAGGCTGCATCGATCATACAGCTAACAGGACGTATTAGTTTGAGGTCATCCGCAAAAACGTAAGAAAATGTTTGTGATATCCTTAATGAATATGTTGAAAAAGAGTGGTCCCAGATTTGAACCCTGAGGTACACCAGAGCTGGCTATAATAGGATCAGAACTACAACCTTCAAGTACTACTTTTGAGGGTCGATTGCCCAGATATGATTCGCACCATTTCAGCATAGAGCCATAGACTCCAAAATTAGACAATTTTTTTAACACAACGTTTTCTTTTTCGTAAAGTTTATTTCAGTATGTTTTTATTTAACACTTTACGAACATACATGTATTGGATATGTATGATTGCATTATATTTAGTAGTTTAGTTTCTTTATATATTTTATTGGACGGTGTTAGGTAGTTGTATTGAAATAGAGTTTTGATTAGTTTATTTTGAGTTATTTGTATTGTTTTAAGATTAGTTTTATGGCCGTGCCCCAAACTTCAATTAGATAGTCGAGATGGGGTTTAACCAACGCGTTATATATAGTGTACCTCACTTGGCGTGGAAGAAATCTAGCAATACCGCGTAGTGCTCCTATTAATGAGGTTATTTTAAACTTAATTTTTTCTATGTGCGGTTTCCAATTCAGGTTTTTATCTTAGACTTGCTGTTGCCCGCGACTTCGTCCGCGTAGAACTTGATTCCTATTAAATTATTGTGGGCGGAACCTCAATTATCGCCGACCCAAACAAAGTTCTACCATCTTAAGGGATGATTTCTGATATAAAAACTATCCTATATACCTTTCCAAGGGTCTCAACTCTTCCGTTCACGGATTAAGCGTAAAAGGTAACAGTGCGATGAGTTCATTAGTTTAAATTGCAATTGCTGTCTGTGGTATCGTAGCTCCCAAACGGATGGACCGATTTGAATGCGGTTTTTTTTATTCGAAAGCTGATGTGATCTCTAATGTTCTAAGCTATGTTTCATGAAAATCTGTTTTGCCGTTTTTGAGATATTGGACTTTGAAATGAAAATGTCGGGGGTATTTTCTTTTATAAGTTGTAGTTATTACAAATATAATATCTTAAGAATCATCAACAGACGTTTCTGCTTAAATTGTATAATTTTTCATAATGTAGGTACCTATTAAAGAAAGCTACATGACTGGATTTTTTTGCTTAAATCCGTCCAGTAGTTTTACTCACGTTAGTTCGGGCTACCTGTATAGTTTTGAAAGCAAACTTATCTAATCTAATGCTAAAATACGGAGAACTTTCCATCTCCATCCACCGTCCCCATTTAACTATGTTAGAGAATAAATTATTTTAATTAAACCTTTACCCCCTTATTTCACCCCTTTAAAACAAGTAGATCTACATCTTATAAAAGAAACCTGCTGTCCTGCTTTCATGTTTCTAGCGACAGTTTAATATTAAAAATCGCACATTACTTAGGTATGTGAACTTTCAACCCCTATCTTAACCCCTTCAAGGTATGAATTAGGAAAATATCCCTTATCAATGTTTTTGACTGTACATTAGGAGCTTGTGACCAAAGTTTTAAACGTCTAACTCGAAAATAATTCCTAATTCCCATACAAACTTTCAACTCTTTTTTAACCCCCTTAGGGGATGAATATTTGTAACATCGCTTAACCATTTGCTTTGCTTTTTAGTAAGATACCTTCATACAAAGATTCAATTCTATAACTTTCCAAATGAACGATTTCCATACAACGGTTCGACCCCTATTTCACCCCCTTAAGGGTTGAATTTCGAAAAATACTTTCTTAGTACACGTCCACGTACTGTAAAGTAAATATATTCCAAATTTCATGCTTCTAACTTTAGCGGAGTAGGAAATCACACATTACTTATGTGAACTGTCAACCCCTATCTTAACCCCTTCAAGGGATGAATTAGAAAATAACCCTTATCAATGTTTTTGACTGTACAATAGGAGCTTGTGACCGAAGTTTTAAATTGCTAACTTGAAAAACGACGTTTCCCATCACGTAAATTAGTTAAAACCCCCTTTTTTCAGGCACAACAATAATCACTGCCATACAAAAGGAATCAGCAACATACCTTTGCCAGGCTCCGTCCGTCTGAAGATCGCCGTCGCGTGGGCTTGGCCTGCAGCCCAGGATTATCTCTCTTCACTTCTCTTTATCACTAGTGTCCTTGATAGCACAATCTCAATACAAATTCACATGAAACAACAGTTTTCCTACATTTTATACGGGAGCGCGCTCATCCCCGTGCCCGGCCATGTTGCTAAGTTTTTGTTCCTCCTTTTGCGTCGCGCGCGGCTTTGGCGCTAGTAATATGCCAATTCGATTTGAATGGACAATTATTAAAGTGTTTGTGCCTGAACATACACTCCCCCCCGAACCAAGCTCGACTTGGTTGACCTAAACATCGAGTGGCAGCCGGGCTAATTTTGAAACGGGCCGCAGTAATGTGCCGTTTTGAGTACGGAGTTCAACGACGCGGACTACACTATCCTTACCGGGTAGCAACTTGATAATTCGACCGCGTCTCCATTCTAAAGGTGGACAATTATCTTCCTTTATAAGAACTAAGTCTCCGACTTTAACGGATATTGTCGGATCCGTCCATTTATGTCTTAACTGAACAGTATGTAAATATTCGTTACGCCAACGAGACCAGAAATGTTGTGAGAGACTTTGTAACAATTGGAATCGATTAAGGCGGCTGATATTAGTCTCCTCATAATCATACTCGGGCAAAGATACCAGAGGCTCAAAAACCAAAAAAAATCCTGGTGAGAGGATTTCAAAATCATCTGGATCCGGGCTTAAAGGAGTCAATGGTCGAGAATTCATTACGGCTTCGATTTTAGCAAAGAAAGTGGCAAGTTGCTCGTAGGTCAACTTTTGCTCGCCAAGAACCCGTCGCATGTGCGTTTCTGCTGACTTAACAGCAGCCTCAAAAAGACCTCCCATGTTAGGGCTGCTCGGGGGATTAAATAACCATGTTATTTCAGATTTAGCCAATTCCCGACAAATATCCGAATTGTGATTAGGAAGGTATACGTACACATCCTTTAAATATTTGTCCGTGCCGGTATAGTTTGTTCCACAATCCGACCTGATAAGAGATGGCATTCCACGTCTCGATACAAAACGTGTGAACGCGTCCACAAAGGCTTCAACTGAGAGTCCAGACACGACCTCTAAATGTACAGCCTGTTTGAGCCAATGCGATAATCGCCTGCAGAACTGAGCGTGACAGCGCCATCTAGGGGCCAACTGTGAACGCGGCGTTGTGGCCGGCAGCCATGATTAAAAAGACAGTTTTCGCTTGAAACTCCTACGGTCAGGAGCAATTTATTGCATCGAAAGCCGCAGCACCGCCCTTATTAATTATATGTTTTTTTTGGAGATATATTTCGCCCCGGGGTTGTTAGTGTTATAGACAACATCGGATTTTGTGATCACGACAAGGATTTGAAGTGTTTTCGCCACCGACTGGGACACGAGGTCCTCCCGATCAACAAGGCCAGTGCTTCAGAGTACCTACAGCCTGAAGAAGACCGAGGATCTACCAAGTAAGCCCCTGGATTAAGGCAAAGTCAAATCTTACGTTCCGTTCGGCGAAAGTATCGCATTCCCGCCCCCGCCTTATTTCATTTTTGGAGAAAACATACCTACTTACCTATTTAAATTCATAAATATTAGTTGAGACCAAGAATGGCAGTTGTTTTACGAGCCTGTGGCTCAATCATTTAATCATTTAATTGAGCCACAGGCTCGTAAAACTACTAATTAACTAGTAATAAAAAGGGATCAACTTAATGTTCCTCACCCTTGCTGGTGAGGGACTCTCGAAAGAGGCGGCAGACGCCAGGCACGATGCGGAAGATGGCCTGGTTAACCGGCGATCGTAGATCAAGAGCCCGGTTGTCCAGTCGAGTATCCAGGTCTACGTGGTTCTGAAGATAAAATATACAAGATTTCACGCACAGTTCAATCCACCTTTCACCCATCGTCCATTTCAAACATCACCTACAGGTCGACACACGTAAAAAGAGCTCTGGCGGTCAAACATTTAATATGGCGCGCAGAGCTCTTTTTACGTGTGTCGACCTGTACATAGTTGGAAATGACTGGGTAGAGAGATACCATAGCCCCCCTATTCTGTAACTTGTTTTAAGCTCACCTCAACGCTCACCCACAAATATATCTTAACACCGCGATGCGTAGTAACCAAGCGTAGGTAGAGGTCTAGTTTCGTGACGGGTGAACGGCGGGGTGAGCCGCATCAACGCTTAGCGAATAACAGCCCAGCAGGATGACCACGTAACGTTTTGAACGCGCGCAGGTAGATCCAACTGTCATTTTTCCATATACTTACAAATTGACATTTAGATCTACCTAACGTACGTACAGTCAGCATCAAAACTAACTGCGCAATCGAAGGCGTCAAAAGCCCTTATTCGCTTTTAATAAAGACTTTTGACGTCTTCGTTTGTGCAGTTACTTTTGATGCTGACTGTACCTACAATGCGTGATCGACCTACTGGTTCGCAGTTTTAAATATCATCTTCATGATACTTAAGTGCAGTAATTAGGTTAGAATAGAATAGAATATGTTTATTTGCAAGAATACTTATTTCTAGTTACAGGGTGTTCTTGTGAATAGTGGTACAGTAATCTGTAACATTATTCTATCGTAATTAAACGGCATGCAAATATTATAATAAAACGTAGCACGCGCATGCAATTACTCAATTAAAATGTAATCTAAATATCATCCACAGTTTTTCTTTTTTTCTTTTAATGTCCATGCTGTTTATTTTTCCGGTAAGTAATTTCCTTAACGCTATAAAACAATTATCTAATAAATAAGTATTTAAATTTCTCCTAAAAACTGTTGATGTCATTACTTTAATATTATCAGGTAAACTATTATATAAAATGAGGCACATATTATTTAAAAAAATCCTATAAATTGCTGATAGACATCGAGGCTGATGTAAAAAAAAATGATATTGCGCTCTTTGTTTCAATGTATGAAATTCCGATCTCATTTTGAATAAACCCGGGCGATCTTTTACGAGTAAGCAGACTTTTCTTATATACAGAAAGAAGAAAGAAAGAAAGAAAAACATTTATTGTTAACCATGTACAATTAGGTCTTAATAAAAGGTATGTGAGTAACAATGGCAACCCTTTTCGGGCATACAATATTAATAAAGTTACAACGGTAACTAAGTAGTCTGGTCAAGGACTGACATTATTTAAACTGAAAGTATTCTTTTAAATCATAAAATACATTTTGTGTCAACCATCGCTTCAGGTGGCGCTTAAATTGATGTCCGCTCAACATTTTTAGGCTAGTGGGTAAATGGTTGAATACTTTGATTGCGGTGATAAAGGTGCTCCTGTAATAGGTTGAGTTTCTGATCGCCGGCAGTGATATGTTGTATTTATATTGTGATCGTAAATTGTCACGCTGATCTGAATAGAAATTAAAATTATATTTATGGTTGATAACAAATGAACATAGCTCTAACATGTATAGTCCAGTTAAGGTAAGAAATTATTTTCCTTAAAAATATTTCTAACAGACTCAGTATTATATAGACGGTATATAATGCGGAGACATTTTTTTTTGCAAAATGAATGTTGTTTTGACATTTACAGAGTTACCCCAATAAATTAGCCCATAAGTAAACAATGGATAAATATTACCATAATAGGCATTTCTGACAACATCTTCCGAGCAAGTACTTGATAATACGGATAGGGCATAGCATTGACTGGATATTTTTTTATTTATCTTTTCAATATGTGATTTCCAGTATAAATGTGAATCTACAGAGACGCCTAAAAAGTTAGTACTATTTACGTTTTGAATAACAACTCCTCCGTGTTGTATATTCAAGTTTATAGGCTTTGTTTTGTAATTTCTAAATTGTAATGTTTTCGTTTTATCTGCGTTTACTTTTAAGTTAATTGATTTAAGCCAGTTCACTACAGTTTTAAGGGTATTGTTTATTTTTTCCTGAAAATTTGAGTAAGTTTTCTCCAGAGAATAAGATAGTGGCGTCATCAGCAAACATTACGCAAAGTTCGTCTATGACCTTTGGCAGATCATTAACATACAGTAAAAATAGAAGAGGCCGAGGATGCTGCCTTGGGGCACTCCAACTTTCATATGTTGAAATTGAGACTGTGTTTTCTGTATGGTCTTAGTTTTTGTATCATACTTTTCAATAATAGCAGCTTGCTGTCTACCTTTTAAATAGCTTTCTCATAATTTTAATACATTACCTCTAATACCTACGTTACTAAGTTGCGATAACAATATATCATACACTACACAATCAAAGGCTTGGGACATGTCTAAAAATAAAGCGATGCATGGCCTTTTATTATTGATTTCATCCCATATGTGTTTAAATAATTGAAACACTGCAAGTGATGTTGATTTTCCTCTTTGAAATCCGAACTGGTTGGGATGTATAATATTATTAGATGTTAGAAATGGAACAATTCTATTGTATATAAACCTTTCAAATATTTTGGAGAAACTTGGCAAAATTGCAATAGGACGATAATTGCTAACATCGTTTCTCAGATTTCGTAACTTTTTAAAGAGTGGTCGTTAGATATCCATTACCCACGCCTTAGTTATGGCTCGGATACACTTTTTTGCAATAAAAATGCCCTATCTATATACGTAGAATTTCCCCAATTAACAATCCATAATTTAGAACCGACGACACATAACCGTGATAGGCTGTGATCGCTGCTTCCAAGTTAATGGTGTTTCTCAACCTCAACGCAAATACAAACCTATCTAGCCTAGCGCAGACGTAATTTGTATGTTCCTTCCAATTTAGATGCTGACCAATATACAAGGTGTAACAAATATGGGGTATGAACCGATCAAGGGCTTAACAGGTATCGTTCTGATAAAAAACAGAAAAAAAAAATTGACTTTTTTTTTTACCTTAGTATGGAGCGTTGGCCGACTATCAGAACACGATACCTGTTAAGCCCTTGATCGGTTCATACCACATTTTTGTTACACACTGTATACTACT
Source organism: Epinotia bilunana (assembly GCA_947049275.1). Taxonomy (NCBI): domain Eukaryota; kingdom Metazoa; phylum Arthropoda; class Insecta; order Lepidoptera; family Tortricidae; genus Epinotia; species Epinotia bilunana. Next base: position 2,130,104 of record OX346279.1, on the reverse strand, counting down.
AAAAACTTAATATTTTCACATTTCAGTGCAGGCAAATTATTATAATTGATATTTAATGGAATTGTATTATAATATGAATTAAATTGAATGTAAAATGTCTTTGTCATATTTACTTATATTTAAATTGTTATTATATGTCCAATTATTAATGTCCATTGATGCATCATTTATGTTATTTTCGTATGAATCATTACGGCCACCCCTTACTAACAATGGTGTGTCATCCGCAAACAGTATACATTTGTGAGAGGTTGTTAGAGGGAGATCATTGATGTATACAAAAAATAGTAGAGGTCTAAGGGTACCTACTACTGCCTTGGGGAACTCCAGACTTAATCACGCGGAAATCAGACCGATATTTTCTTTTTATGAAACTTGTACACACTTTTTCTATTTTCACTATTTCAGTACACTGTTTCCTATCTGTCAAATTACTCTTAATCCAATCTATTGCTGGTCTAATAACATAACCCTAATCCCATAACAATCAAGCTTTGTGACTAGTTTTTTATGATCAACACTATCTAATGCTTTACTTAAATCTAAGAATATTGATGATATCGGTACTTTGTCATTTAAACATTCTGAAACGTACTTAACAAGGTTAAAACAAGCTAATTCAGTTGAGTGGCCTTTTCTAAAACCATATTGTTCCGATCGCAGTAAGCAGTTTTTTTCCAAAAATCCTATTAATCTGTTACACATTGTTTTCTCCATTATTTTTGAAATAAAAGAAACAAGTGTTATAGGTCTGTAGTTGTTGAGATCTCTGCGGTCTTCTTTCTTAAACAGGGGCTTTATTAGTGATAACTTTAACTGGTCTGGGAAAAACCCTTGCGTAAATGACAAATTAATAATATGAGCTAAAAGCGGACATAACCAAATGGCACATACTTTCAGAATACCTGTTTACGTATATTATCGTAACCGCAAGGCTTACTGTTGGTAAGGGACATTATAATTTTGTAAACTTCGTCAGCTTCAACAGGTTTCAGAAAAAGAAAAAAGGATAACTGCTGATGTTATTAGTTAAATTAGTTACTGTGCGACTGATATGAGAGGCGGCGAAGGTGCTGACGCACGTAGCGTCCCAGACGCACCGCCCTCTCTCCCACGGCACTAACGTTAGGCCATCAGGCCGCTTGCCGTCCGTGCGACTAAGACCCAGAGGCTCAAGCACGGACGGAACACCCGCTGACCTGAGCCACAGTATAGAAGAATAATACAGTAGGTAATCTGAGGCCGTTTAGGAGCGTTCGTTACCTACATTCGCTCGATGCGCAGGGCTGTGTCAAGTTTGTGGCTTGGCATACCTATAATACTAATTTTGCTTTTAAGTATGCAAAGTATTTCTGTTACAGTTTAATAGACAATAATGTATACACAAATTAATAATATTATAGATAGTTGGGTATGTGTTTTTAGTTTCCCACTTCATGGAATATTTTAATACCACTATACTATGCCTAAAATATTTCCTAGTAAGTATAATAGTTGCTAAACTGCACTAGTTTGGTAGGTGCTTAGTTACAAGCCTATTCGGCTCCTTTTGATATCGTGGCACTCGCGGCTCGCTGTCTTCATACCTACGAGGAGGCTTCCTTTGACGTAGCGAGTGAGAACGAGCGAACACCGCAACGGCGCGGCCCCGATTGAAGCATTCTCCATCATTCCCGAAGGCTATGTGCGTGTGCGTACCGAACACGCGCGCATAAGTGCAGCCGTGCGATGTACCTTTGTTCGAAGTTTATCTACTGTTCCTATACTGTGCCTGAGCGCCCTCTGGACCACGTCGTTCAAGGCATGGTGACACGGATGCCTTCCGACGCATCGCCGGCAACTCAATGCATGATGGCCGTCAGCTCCCACCGTGGAACCACAGATGCATATGTGTGTGGTTGACATACATCGCAGCCCAAGCGGAGAGCGACGGACACACGCAACGAGTCACCGTCGTGTAACGTGCCCAGTTGAGGGGAGGGCAACGCCTGCAGCCAAGCCCCCGATTCCGGTCGCGACACTGCCGGAAGCCTTGCGCAGTCCACACCCGAAGCGTTCTCAACCAGACCGTCCAAGGTGGCCTTACACCCTACGTCATCCCACGCGCGCTGGAGTCTTGGGTTCTCCGGGACGGACGCACCTGGGTTGATAGCCAACCACCGACTCACAGCGTCGGCCACATAAGGTATTGTTGTCGCCGAGCTCAATCGGGTGGCAAGACTCTCACACTTCGCGACGCTGGCAGCACTGACGGCACCATGAAGCCAGCCTTACCGGTGACGTCACCCGGCCTAGTTAATAAATACCCTGACACCTCCCACGGAGCTCTCTCTTGCCAGGCAGCCGTGAAGGTGGAAGGACTTATAGAAATAGTCAGACTAAGTATCACTGTAAATTATTATTATATGTATATAGTATTGAACATTGTTATGATTCGTTAATATGCTTTTGCGCATTCAGATGGCTAATATGTAGACATAGTTAAATATAGACCGTGTTCTAAACGGGATGAGCTTGCTATTGATCCTTGCGTCCTAACTATGTATATATTACTTTAAGGTTGAAGAATAAATACAGTATGATTGTGTATATTAATCTTGTGTTTCTCTTATCAGAAGTGTTCGAAAATACGCTCACAACATGCCACGTGGTCGCAAGCGCAAGAGGACAAGGCGACGAGCAAGGGAGCCATCTACGACTTCCAGTTCATCATCGTCATCACCATCGACGTCGGCATCCTCAAGATCCACGAGCAGTGATAACAGCCGAGATCGAAGGCGAAAAAGGAGAAAGAAAAACAGACGTAAACAACCGCAAACCGTGAGTCAGAATGTAATATTATCGTCAGTGATTCCTGAATTTGATCCCCTTGTCGACAATATCGATATGTGGCTAAACGTGGTTGACGCTAACTCTCGTGCTTTTGGGTGGGCCGACAACATGATAAAGTATCAGGCTTTGCAAAAATTGCGAAATACCGCCAAAACGTGGTTGGATTCCTTACAAAAAAATGACACTAACTGGACCACGTGGGAGTGGAAGCAATGGCGTGATACTTTGTCGGATACATTCCAAATTAATCGAAATATGTATACGTTATTGAAACAGTTAATTGAGGCAAAACCTGGACAGAATCAATCCTTGTACGAATTTTTTTTCGAACAAAAGGGTAGAATAGATAAACTACAATTGGGGTTTAGGAGTCGAGACATTATTTCAATTATTGTCGGGACAATCGGTGATTTGAACATAACTACCGCGGCAGATGCAGGAAACTTTAGGCATTGTGACGAGTTAGCATCTTTTTTGCATGGTAAAGTGAATACAGTACAGGACAGACAAACATTGCAAAGAAACAATGTAGTAAACAAACCATATTTACGACAGGCGAACTCGGGTCACTTTAGTAATGATAGGCCTGAATGTAGCACTAAAACCGATACGCTCGCGAATGCTAGTAACGCACACACTTCCAACGTGAGTTGTTTTCGTTGTGGTGAGAGCGGTCACAAGAGAAACCTTTGTCCAGTTAAGGACAATATTCGTTGCAATTCGTGTAGCAAAACAGGTCACCTGGAAGCCGCTTGTAAATCAAAGCCTAAACCAAAAGCCGAGAAAGAAACAGAAGTGAAAATGATAACCGACTGTAATTCAAAGCGAAAATTCAATAAGCCGGTTGTTGTAAACGATTTCACCAGCGAGGCTTTTTTTGACATGGGGAGTGATTGCTCGCTAGTAACAAGTGAACTTGTCAAACAATATCAACTGTCAACTTTTAAGTTACATAATCCTATTAATTTGGTAGGATTTACAAGCGACTCCTCGGTGCAAGTAACTGAAGCTGTAGCAACCACTCTGAAAGTCGATACCGTGGAACTATTCATAACGCTTTATGTTGTAGATACATTGTCCGGATGCAATATGCTCATAGGTAGGAACTTTACTGAAGATAAAAGTATAATGTATACTAGAGTAGGTGACGTGTTAACTTTTGAACACGTCAAAGCACTTAACGTTAACAAAATAGATTCACGGGTGCTCAGTGCGGTATCGCAGGAACACCAGCCGCTATTCAATTGCATTTTAGACAAATATCCCCAATGCTTTTCTCAGGATTTAACTACTCTTGGCAAAACGTCTTGCGTTGAGTTAGAAATAGAACTAACCTCTAACAAACCGGTTTGTTTGCGGCCTTACAGAATGTCTGAGTCCGAAAGGGCTATCACACGCGAACTGACTGATGAACTATTGAAAAATGGCATCATACGCCACAGTCGTTCAGCGTATGCTAGCCCTGCTCTGCTAGTTGATAAAGCGTCAGGAACAAAGCGGTTGTGCGTAGATTATCGTCAGTTAAATAAAATCACTGTCAAAGAAAAGTATCCCATGCCAGTTATAGAGGACCTAATTGATCGATTACAAGGATGTAAATATTACACGTCACTTGATTTAAAAAGTGGATACCACCAAATTTGTGTCAGGGAAGAGGATATTCACAAAACGGCATTCATCACAAATGACGCGCATTATGAATATGTACGAGTCCCGTTCGGATTATGTAATGGGCCATCTGTTTTCCAACGTTTGATGAATACCGTTTTGGGAAACTTACGTTTCGGAAGAGTAGTATGCTATATGGACGACTTGCTTATCGCAACCGAAACTTTAGACGAAAATATGGCTTGTTTGGACATGGTACTTGACCTTTTGTCAAAAAATGGGTTAACGATAAATTTAGACAAATGCGCATTTTTTAAAAAAGAAGTTTTGTTTTTGGGTTACGAAATCTCAGAAAATGGCGTAAGCCCCAGTCCAAAAAAACTCAAAGCGGTTGCAGAGTATCCGACTCCAAAAACGGTACATCAAGTTAGACAATTCTTGGGTTTAATTAATTACTTCCGGAAGTTTATTCCAAATTGTGCATTATTATGCAAACCGTTAACCAATTTATTGAAAAAAGGTACCAGTTGGCATTGGAATCAGGAACGTGAACAAACAGTAATTAATTTGAAACAAGCTTTAATTGATAACGCTGTGCTCAAAATATTTAATCCCAAGCTGCCGATAAATCTTTACACAGACGCGAGTAGAGATGGAATAGGATGTATTTTGACACAATTAACCGAAGAAGGCGAAAGACCTGTACATTTTTATAGCCGCCAAACTACAGATGATGAGAAAAAGTATCACTCTTTTGAACTAGAACTTTTGGCCATAGTGGCAGGATTAGAAAGGTTTAGGCATTATTTAATAGGAACATATTTCAAAATTACGACAGATTGCAACGCCGTCAGACATGCCTTAAGTAAGCAGGATATTTTACCTCGAATTAGCCGATGGGTGCTGTATGCGCAACCGTTCACATATGATGTAGTTCACAGAGCCGGTAGCCAAATGCAGCACGTTGATGCTTTGAGTAGAAATCCGATTTGTGACAACAATGTCAATGATGAATCCGTGATGTCCATTACCGAGGGTGATTGGTTGCTATCGGTTCAGTTGCAAGATCCCAGTATATGTAGCATTCGTGAAATATTATTGTCAGGCGATGCCGAAGCGAACAAACGTATATTTCAGGATTACGAATTGTTGGGTAATAAGGTATATCGACGGACGGAATATGGTAGGCGTTGGCTTGTACCTAAATCTTGTATTTGGAATGTGATACGTGCTAATCATGATGACGTAGGTCACTTCGCTGTAGACAAAACTATAGAAAGAATACGGTCCAGGTATTGGTTTCCACATTTAAAGAAAACGGTGTCGAAATATATCAAGAACTGCTTAAATTGTATTTACTATAAAAATATTCACGGGAAAAAGCCAGGAAAACTGTATCCCATTCCAAAATATGCCAGACCTTTCCACACACTACACGTGGACCATCTCGGACCTTTCATAAAAACGACACAAAAAAATTGCTATCTGTTGGTCCTTGTTGACTCGTTCACCAAATTTGTTTTTATAGCAGCAGTGAGAAATACTAAAAGTCAGGTAGTAATCAATGAACTCCTAAAGTTATTTAAACAATTCGGAAACCCAAAACGACTAATTTGTGACGCTGGTAGTGCATTCACATCGAAGCTTTTTACGCGATTTTGTAATGACCGGAATATAAGACGACATATTATTGCGACTGCAGTACCTAGATCGAATGGCCAGGTAGAGCGATATAATTTGACTATCCTAGAAGCGTTACGTAGCTTGGGGGCGGATACTGAAAACAATAAGTGGGACCAACATGTGACTAGCATTCAGCAGGGCATTAATAGTACAATAAATAAAACCACAGCCGCAGTACCGAGTGAAGTCTTCTTTGGGTATAGAATTCGCATGGATAATGACGTAATCACTGACGATGATAACACGGAACACTCGGTTGACGTTACCTCCTTGAGACAAATGGTAGATGGCAATATAAAAAAAGACGCGTGCCGACAGAAAGCTTCATTTGATGCTAAACGCAAAGAGGCGCCTCAGTATCAGGTCGATGACTTAGTGGTACTTAAAATCCCAAGTCATTCCAATGACGGTAACAGCACGAAGTTATTGCCGTTATACAAAGGGCCGTTTCAAATAACAACTGTTCTAGGCCATGACCGATATAGAGTGACGGACCTGCGAGGCGCTGAAAGAAGCTCCCGACGATATGATGGCGTTGCCTGTGCTGAAAACATGAAACCTTGGATTCGTCTAGCAGAATAATATATGGTAGTACCCGGATGTTGTCAGGAGAAATCAAGGTAATTGTACACATGTTTTATACGTGTTTATTTTATAAAATCTGGTTATTATATATTATCGGCTTCGCGTAATATATATATATAGATAGATGCCCATTCTGTCTTGAGACAGAACTTCCTTGTTTAATGGCCTAATGCTTACGCTTCGAACATGTACATTGCATATAAAGGGAATTATAAAATGTGGCAGAAATCCGAGGTGAACACTGCTACATAGGGCCAAGGCGATATACAACAAAGTGATCGTGTAAATCACCAAGTTAAGCCTTATATACGCCTAAATTCATTTATATGCAAAAAACTGTTGTAGCACGCAATCATACCCGGTAATTGAATTACATAACACAAACTGGTATTCAGATATTATTGTTGTCATGTTCTCAGCTCCATCATCAGCCCATGACGAGAGCCGAGGACGGCCCCGTTAGCAGGACGGCCGGATGTTGTCGCCGAGCTCAATCGGGTGGCAAGACTCTCACACTTCGCGACGCTGGCAGCACTGACGGCACCATGAAGCCAGCCTTACCGGTGACGTCACCCGGCCTAGTTAATAAATACCCTGACACCTCCCACGGAGCTCTCTCTTGCCAGGCAGCCGTGAAGGTGGAAGGACTTATAGAAATAGTCAGACTAAGTATCACTGTAAATTATTATTATATGTATATAGTATTGAACATTGTTATGATTCGTTAATATGCTTTTGCGCATTCAGATGGCTAATATGTAGACATAGTTAAATATAGACCGTGTTCTAAACGGGATGAGCTTGCTATTGATCCTTGCGTCCTAACTATGTATATATTACTTTAAGGTTGAAGAATAAATACAGTATGATTGTGTATATTAATCTTGTGTTTCTCTTAGTATGCTTACCCCGTTGCCATCTAATGATAAAATCTCAGCAACTAAGTCGGCAACCCCATGGGCCGACGCCAAGAAGGCCGGCAGGCTAAAACCCCCACACGGACGGACGGATGGGCAAACCTGCTTGTGTCCACTGAATATCATTCAGGGACACATTGACCACCGACTCAATCGTCGACTTAATGGCCAAATCAAAGGTCTCAATGTCACCAGGGAATAACCAAACAGGGGCCGTGCGCAACAGGTACGTGACTTTGGGAACGGCGAAACACTTTTGCAATAAAACTAAGGCCACGTGCGGGGCCAAACCCTTGAGACATTCGCCCGCGAGAAGAAGGAGAGTCATTAATTAAATTGCAAATATCTTGTGGATTCATATATCTCATTATTATAATTCAAATAGTCAATTTCATTATCCTTATCTAAGTTTGATGTAGTTGCGGATATGATATCCCACGTTGCTTTACTTTTATTTTTACTTTTAGGTATGTAATTAGAATTATTTATTCTTTGTGCCTTATTTAATACATTGTTATATTTTTTAGTTGTTTCCTATTGTATTGCTTGTTAGTAGCTTGAACATTGTTGTAAAATACTTTTCGTTCACCTAAATTTCAGCTTCCTTTTGTCAAACGGTATTTGAGATTCTGGCTGACGCAGAGGGACAGACACCGAGTGATCGCATAAGTGTTCCGTTGGACCAATGTTGGTACGGAACACTAAAAAAAGGTTATTACCTCAGTCTCCGATCCCTCCTCTATCGGAAACGGTAGGGCCCGCGCCGGGGACACCGTCCACAGCTCTTCACCCCGCAGCTCCACCTCGTGGCCCTCCGAGGCTCTCACTACCGATGCGAAAACGTCCACTTTCGACTCTTCTGTTACACTGGTAAATGAAAATTGGGTTATCTAAGCTATTCTAATGTCTATAGGTACTAGTTCGTGCATCCAAATGGATAGATATCATATTGTTACAACGTTGAAATTTGATATCCAAACCCATTCCATTCGGATCTCGCGATGCTTTCGATCCATTTGGATATCCAACTGACTGTCTTTAAATGTTGGAGCGTTCATGATTGGCTAGCTTTAAGTGGCGACTCCAGAAGAATTAATCGATCCATCCTTTATAAATTGGACGCTTTGTTGTGCTGACAGTTCGACACAAATACATGTAGGTACCTCGCTCTCAACACAGCGCATGCTTGTGAGCTCAGGCTACCCTGCTCACCACCAGTAACACAACCCATACCTACAGAGTTAGTAGTATACTCACCTCGTAGCAAACTCAAGCATCCCCTGACTGACCCGATCCCCGTTGAGAGTCAGTCGCACCGTGCCTCCCTGCCTCAGCAGCGCCGACCACGCCGGCCCCGTCGCCCAGGAAGCCTGCAGTCGCCCTGCAAAAATGTGAAGTTAACACACTGCCCCGCTTTAATTTAAGCTCGTGTACTGTGTAGTCTGCTGAGTACTGTGTGTCGTGAGTCCGCTGGATGCGGGTGGCGCAGGACCGGTCATTGTGGCACTCTTTGGGGGAGGCCTATGTCCAGCAGTGGACGTCTTTCGGTTGATATGATGATGATGATGATGATGATGATGTGTACTGTACGAATACAAGTTATAAATAGTACTTCAGTCAGACCTGTCATTTTAACGGCTGTTAGCAAGAATAACCTCTAATATAATTTGAGAGTTTGGTGCCGTTAAAGCACCTTGCATATGCTAAGACGAGCATCCATTGCCCAACCTAATGCATTTAGTATTTTAGTTTTAATTCAAAGACATTTTTAAGTTGTTTCTTTGTACTTATGTTATGAGTTATATTTTGTGTTCTTTTTGGCAATAAATTATATTGAATTTGAATTTTAAAGAAGCCTAAGTCTTCTGGTAGATGTCGAGGCGTTGTAAGGGACTGATTGAAAGATTTAGTGGCCGAGACAAATTGTTCCCATAGCTCAGTTGGTTAGTAGCGACGGGCCATGAATGCCTGTGGTCGCCGGTTCGAATCCGAATTTTTCCTTTAATTTAAATTTATAATTTCGTTAGCATCGTCAACCTCCATACATACTCATAAAACTTAAAATGACTGATAATGATAAAAAAAATCGGCTAAGTGCGAGTCGGAACTCGGCAATTAGTGTTCCGTAATTTCAGTTGTTTTCACACTTTACTTTACCATTTTATCCACTAATTTAAAAACAAATTAGAAGTTCACAAAAATTGTAGGTATGTCAATATCTTCTATTCTTATCCAAATTTGTTTGTGACGGCTACGTAAAATTTCTATGACGTGTAGATTTATATAGAATCATGAAAATTGCTTAAAGCGTTCTTTATTAAAGTTCTGTTTTTAGTAGAGGTACTTGTTTGAATATCTACTAAAAACTGTCTACGTTGTTTGGGCCCGAACGCTACTTATCGTGCCAAATATTTCGCAATTAACCTCATTAGCGCCCTTACTTTGCTTTAATTTTCTCTTTCTGTGCACACGTTTAATAGAGTTATAGTCCAGATCTGGAATACTTCTGTAATAAAAACCTCTTAAAACTTCTGTAATTGCCTGTAACTTGTTTTGTGAGCCTAATATTATGTCAAGCGTAGTGTGAATGGCCCTCAGCTGTCAGTTTGACATTAGAACAACACAGAAACATCGGATCGGAAAGAATACGAACGGATGCGTCGACATCCTGCCGGACGCGATCGGCTGTCGCCCCATCCGTTCGCATTCTTTCCGATCCGATGCGATGCAAGCCGTTCGGTGGAAAGCTATTTTTTTTTTATTGAGTACATAAGTAGTAAACAAATTAGTGCTGGTTATCTTGGCAGGGGCAGGAGGCGCGGGGCATGCGAGGTGAGAACCGCTTACGTAAAATTTGTAGTGGAAGGTAGTTTGCCTGTGACACGGGCCGACCTACAGCTAGTACGCTTAAGAGTCCGCAGTAAGCTCGATTCTCCATACAAACGTAGTTACGCTCTCATTTTAAAACTACGTGTCGGATTGTAACGAAACTTTGCATATACAATGACATGAGTTATATTATGCCTGTAATTAGTTTCTGTAGCTTCAGATACCATAGTAAAAAAATACAGCGAATTTAAGTTTTTCATACAAAACTTGTATTTGCTGTAAGTATTTCGTTTGTTTTATAAACTGGAACCATATACTCATGCAGAACATAAAATATTACTCTATAATACAAATTATAAAAAGAAAAGAAATAAAACCTTTGTAGCAGAATATGCAAAAACAAGAACCACTTTTGCTCGCAGACAGTTTAACTCGAAATCTCCACACGTTTACAATAAGTACTAATTTTAGCTAGTACATCAAAATGTATACTTATTTAGTTAATTGGTTAAGCACAAAAGCATAAAACAAAATTATGTAACCTATAGGAAGAGCGGCGCCATCCAACACAGGCATTTTTTTTGCCTACCGGGTGGCTAAATCGCCTTAGATTATAGACAAAGTGTATCACACAAAATAAAGAATTTTGATTTTTTGATTTGATACTCCTCTGCGGCTCGCGTGATAATTCCGCACAACATACCTCACTTGTATCATCCTAAATGGGTTGAGTGTCACAGCCATAAATAAGAGTGTTATATATACTGGTCACAGCACGGGTTCGTCGTATGGTTCAAAAGCGGTTATTACGCGTTTATACGATTCATGTCACTATTTGGTATACCTCATACTCTGGTGAGCGACAATGGCAGTTCTTTTACATCCCAAGAATTTAAGTTTTTTTGCTAGGTTAACGGTATAAAGCACGTATTATCTCCCGTTTACCATCCATCCAGTACCTAACCACAGTATAGGAACAGTAGATAAACTTCGAACAAAGGTACATCGCACGGCTGCACACATGCGCGCGTGTTCGGTACGCACACACACATAGCCTTCGGGAATGATGGAGAATTCTTCAATCGGGGCCGCGCCGTTACGGTGTTAGCTCGTTCTCACTCGCTACGTCCAAGGAAGCCGCCTCGTAGGTATGAAGACAGCGAGCCGCCAGTGCCACGATATCAAAAGGAGCCGAATAGGCTTGTAACTAAGCACCTACCAACCTAGTGCAGTTTAGCAACTATTATACTTACTAGGAAATATTTTAGGCATAGTATAGTGGTATTAAAATATTCCATGAAGTGGGAAACTAAAAACACATACCCAACTATCTATAATATTATTAATTTGTGTATACATTGTTGTCTATTAAACTGTAACAGAAATACTTTGCATACTTAAAAGCAAAATTAGTATTATAGGTATGCCACAAACTTGGCACAGCCCTGCGCATCGAGCGAAAGTAGGTAACGAACGCTCCTAAACGGCCTCAGATTACCTACTGTATTATTCTTCTATATTGTGACCTAACGGACAAGCGGAATCTTTTGTTAAAATGGTAAAAAAAGAACTCAAAGGAATAATTTTAAGCAGTTCCGATATTAAATAATTGCAGGGGAACATTTCCAAGTTTTTATTGACTATAGGAACTCCAAAAACAGTACCACGGGTAAGTCACCCGAATGTACGGACGGGAATTACGTTCTAGGTTGGATTTAATTCATCTACTCGCGTCACCTTCGTCCGCAGCCCTCACTGAGACTGTGGAAAGCCAACAGTTCTTACAGGCTAAATATTACAAAGAAGTTTAAAGATAATTATAAAGTGTGGTTAACTAAATATACGAACTCTAATAAAAAAAAACACTTGGATCGAGGGCATCGTCAAAAGGAAAATTGGGAAAGTTATGTATGTAATTTACACACCACTACTGAACTGCGAGGTATCAAGGCACATTGACCAACTGAGAGCTCATCCATGTCCCAGTCAAGGCGATATTTCGCAATGGGATCCAGACGTCGTGCCAGGCTTACTATCGTCGGGAACCATGACCATCAGTGCGGCCGATGCTGCCACAGCAAGCGCAGCTGCGCCGACGCCAACTGCCGCCGCGGGACCTGCGGCTTGCGAGGACCTGACGCCGCAGCCAGGAGAGGGAGAGAGAGTGGATGCAGCTGACGGATTAGAGGACCCAGACTTATGCCAGGCCTCCGAGCTGGCTACGCCGCCTCGCAGCGCCACCGACAAGCGACGGCAAGCGATCAGCCCTCAGTTTACCACCCCTACGCTATTGCAGGGCAGTGAGTCTTTTACCGAGTGAAGATTATTTAGTTATAGTTTTAGTTCTAGCTATAAGGTGGAGGGATGTTAGATTTGTACATATATGCATGTTTGAGTGCGCTCCGTTGCAATAAACCAGTGTTAAACTAGCTCGCTTGTTTGATGGTCGTGTACCCTCCCGTAGCGCCCCTAACCTAAGCGTAAGTATATCTTTACAAACTCAAATGTCGAAGTGTCTGACAAACGGATTTTAACGGCATTTTAAAGGGTTTGTAGAAATTTTATGCATAAGGCCATGTATTAGCAAGAAATCATTGAAAACTAGAGGAGCCAATCGAAATTAAAGTAGTCTTACCTCTCACCCACACGCGCTGTCCTTCCATCTTGCCTAGATCCTTGACATCCGTGTAGACCCGATCACGACGTTCCCCGTTAGACTGGATCCGCTTGAGGACGCCATAGCGTTGTCTATTGGATTCAAGAGCATCGTCCCCGTGCTACCATTGGATACCGACATTCTCGCACATGAAATTTAATTGAGAAATCTGGAATAATTGCAAATTAAACAAATCGTTACATCAACAAATACGTGTAAAATGATACGGATTCAAAATTGTACGGTTTTATATAGTTTCGCTTATTTGGATAAGAAGACAATAAGTCAACTGCAATTTTGCAAAACATTTCGTACGTAAACGGTCGGTCCAGAGTAGATGTCGTTCTTGTCAATAATACATTTGTGTACTCAATGCCAAATACACTACTTCATCGGTGGCTTTGCCTGCATTATTATTTCTGTCCAGTGGTAAGTTATTTTTAAGAATTAATTTTGAGATTTTATTTGAAATTTGAAATGAATTGTTCCAGAACCATTCTTCTCGTTTGTCAGATTTGGAAAAAACATGTTGGAGTTTCAGAAAAGATAGTACTGCGAGAGTCAGACAGTTGATTTTTGGGAGCAGTGTACCAGCTTTAGATTCGTTCGGATCCTGAAGGAGTGAAGCATGGTGTAGCCTCAGACCAAGAAAAAAAGACAGACGGAGCGTTACCAACAGTCAAGTGAAGCCAAACCAGATACAAACAAAACCAAGCTACATCAAGTTTAGCACACGCTCACGCACACATATACAAACAAAATTGCACAAAACTCTTCAGCACGTGTAGCATGTGCTAAACTTATGGGGCTTGGTTGAAAACTTTTTCTTGGTCTGGAGGGTGTAGCAGTTATTGGTTGCTTATCCAATTTCCTGAGTGTCACAGTTTTCTCGTTAGCGCCAGTAAGCCTGCGCCTGCGCGCTCTCAAGCCCTGATGCGATGCCCGTCGTTGGAGAGACCGTTGAGGTCGTTAGCACGGTGTATGAAACGGTTCTGTTGTTCCCGCTTGAATCGAAAGGCCGGATGTTTTAATAGCATACTGGGTAAGCATTGTCGGTTAATGGTTGATGCTAGGTTGTAGGTTAGACAGTGATGTATAGTGATATAGCTTCCGGGAATAGGCCCCAATCCGAAGTACGCGGCATTTGTTCCCCGACGACTGACGCCACCAGTACGTGAGCGCGGAAAGCTAATACCGTCAGGAGACTGCAAGCCTGAGGGAGAAGCGTTCGGACTGTCCCGCGCATCTACTCGTACCTCCTAGTTCCCATTTGAAGGGACTCCCGTAAGTTCCGCGCATGTTGTCTTTTGGGTTAACCTTCTGTCAACAATTTGGGTCATTTTAATGTGCTTAATCACTCGTGTTACACTACCGTACTTTGCGGCTGTTAGTTTAACAACGCTCCGACTTTAAAGTGGGATCAATGACGACCGTTCGCCAGTAGTTTTCCTCAAAATTCAGAAAGGCTCATTATCGCCAAAGATGTCACGACTGTGTATTTGTTCGCATTTTCATTTAATTTATGTGACAGTACTTACGTTATATAAACTAGGTACCTATTGTGAAAAAAATCGGCTTTCTAGGTTCAACGGTTTGGGCTGGGCGTTGATTTCAGTGAGTCAGTCGTGACTTTTACGTTTATATATATAGATAAACAAGTTTCAGTCAAAAATGTCATTTTTGTGCCTGTGTGTAACTGCAATTGTAACCCAATCTCTGCATGCATTTTAATAAATCATTTCATTTCATTTCATCATTTCATTTCAAGCGAGATGGCTGGCCGCTGTGCCTTACGAGTACCTACTTTTATTGTATATATTTTTAGGATAACCAACAGCACTACATCACGCATGCACTTAAATATATCTAGTTTATAATCGAGATTGATGCTTATCTAATTATAGGTAACCACAACTTACTTCAATGCTTTTCTACCTATACCTATAGCATGCATTTAAAATTAAAATTTTATTTGAGTTTATACAGGAAAAAAAACAAAGGGAGTTAAAAAATTTAAATATTAAAACCAATATAAAAAAGTATCTAAAAGGAGGAATCTAGGGAGCTAAAATAAGACAACACTTTTCGTTTGAAATTATTCAGGCTATCATTGAATATATCAATGCCGATGGAATCTGGGAGATGGTTGAACAGTTTGGCCATTCTCGAAAGCGCTGAGTTACGTCCTAAATTCGTTTTACTCAAGCCAAAAGTAAACAACTTATATGGTGGTACCCCGGATGGGGCTACCCCGTTTCTGTAGCGCATCAGGGATGTTCGCGGAGGCCGGGGTAGATTGTTTTTACACCATAATGAGGAAACGCTGTACATCCCTGGTGCGCAGGGTCCGGGCTAGCTCCAATCCTATCCCGGAGAGATTTGATGCCAATACATAAATCATTGTCATTTGATTCACGTAGTGGCAAACAAATCCCAGTAATCAATTTAATGTACGTAACATAAGCTAATTATAATTATTCCTTGTTTGTAATATGATCCCAGTTGGTCGAAATAAATGATTTTATTATTATTTATTCATTTTCCGTCTTAGGCTAGGTTTTTACAATAACTATATAAAAAGTAAAATATAAAACTATACATACAAAACATAAAATCATTATAAAAACCTAACCTAGGGTACCGCCGGCAGCGAGGCGGGGCCTAAGCTGCCGGTGGTCAGGGCGCCAGAGACAGGAACCTCCTGACTATCCGCGCAGTATCCAGGATATTATTATATACATACACCGGGTCGAGGCATTCTAGCAGGGATAGCTATTTTTTATCTTTGTCAGCAGTTCCGGGCAATCCAATCCTTTAGAGTTTACTAATTTAAAAGGATCCGGTCACCTATAGGGCCACTTACTCCAACGACCACCGACTAAATTCCTTGTTGGGCCATTTCCTATTAGGTGCTTTTCCAGGTTAGGCCATTCCTCGAATGACCTCTATGTGAATTCCTAATTGGGCCACTTCCCCAAATGACCACCAAATATGCCAAACCCGCATATGCCATGTGCATTTTTGACGCTTAGAGACCGTATACATCTCTTAGAATATTAGAATAATTATTAATTGTATTTGGAAGCTCAGAGACCTTATACATCTCTGGAATACTGAATTAATATGATTAACTTCTTGTTAATGCTGATACAGATCTTATATCGAATGTAATGGTCATATTTTGCAATTTTGTTTTGTTTACATTAACTTAGTGACATTTAGTTTGTTAACCTTTTATATATAATTTTATATTATTACTGTGTAAGATTATTATTATTTTATTGTAAATTACGGTTTGACATTTAAAAGTGCCCTTGTGGCCTATTTGCAGAATGAATAATTGAATTGAATTGAATTGAATTGCCAAAAGAAACATTAGATCCAGTGTTTTTCTTCGGCTACTAAGTGAAGCAAATCGAAAGTACTTCAGCCGCTTATGATATGAGTGAAGCTTATGTGTATTGCGGATTCTATATCCCGTGTGTTAAAAAGCGTCTTTGCACTTTTCGATTAGATTTTTATGCACTTCGTAAAAAGGCTCTAATTACCTTTTCAATCTGTGCGCATTCGAAAGTTTTGGATTTGGCATTGAAGAGTTTTACTCCCTCTGGCTCCATTAATCAGATCATGGATGTTATAGAGAAATGTAAAGAAACGTGACTCTTTCGGCATATTTTTATATGCAAGGGTGAAAAGATTCTCTGCTGCAGGTGGTGACTGAACTTTTATTTATTTAACTATTGTGAAATTAGCCTTGTGAAATGTGTTTGCGTCTGAACCAACACTTGAGTAAACAAAAGGCAGAAATTGCGTATTATCGACACATTTTGACAGAGTTTAAGAAGCGTATTAAATGCTTTTTCGTATACTTGCAATGAAATATTGACATGACTTACTTCAAATTAGCTCCGGAAATACGTAGTATATCCGATGCGATGAGTTAAGATGATATGCAAAGAAATTTCATACAGCCTAAGGGCCGATTCACACTGATTAGTGATTAGTGCGAGTTCAAACATTTGCTGCGAGCGCGAGTAGCTTTTGTATGGACTCGCACTAATCACTAATCAATGTGAATCCAGGCCCTAACACAGCTAGGCTTGTAAAGCAACCTTCTTTCCTTTTCAAACGGGGGGGCGCGGCGGGGGGCGCGGCGGGGGGCGCGGGTTCGGAGCCGGCGGCGCGGCGGCGCGGCGGCTGCGCAGGCGGTGCAGTTTAGTTTAGAAATGTATTATTTTAGTTGTGTCAAGCCACAGTATAGGAACAGTAGATAAACTTCGACGACCGCTTTAGCCTAGTTGGTAGTGACCCTACCTACGAAGCAAAAGGTCCTGGGTTCGAATCCCGGTAAGGGCATTTATTTGTGTGATAAGCACGAATAACTGTTCCTGAGTCATGGATGTTTTCTATGTATTTAACCCATTCAATGCCGACGCCTCATATTTTTAATCATCACGCAGTGCCGCCGCCTTCTACGCGACGACGCGAATTCGCGTCCACGGCATTTAAGTGGCGACTCCAGAAGAATCAATCGATCCATCCTTTATAAATTGGACGCTTTGTTGTGCTGACAGTTCGACACAAATACATGTAGGTACCTCGCTCTCAACACAGCGCATGCTTGTGAGCTCAGGCTACCCTGCTCACCACCAGTAACACAACCCATACCTACAGAGTTAGTAGTATACTCACCTCGTAGCAAACTCAAGCATCCCCTGACTGACCCGATCCCCGTTGAGAGTCAGTCGCACCGTGCCTCCCTGCCTCAGCAGCGCCGACCACGCCGGCCCCGTCGCCCAGGAAGCCTGCAGTCGCCCTGCAAAAATGTGAAGTTAACACACTGCCCCGCTTTAATTTAAGCTCGTGTACTGTACGTGAGTCTGCTGAGTACTGTGTGTCGTGAGTCCGCTGCATGCGGGTGGCGCAGGACCGGTCATTGTGGCACTCTTTGGGGGAGGCCTATGTCCAGCAGTGGACGTCTTTCGGTTGATATGATGATGATGATGATGATGATGATGTGTACTGTACGAATACAAGTTATAAATAGTACTTCAGTCAGACCTGTCATTTTAACGGCTGTTAGCAAGAATAACCTCTAATATAATTTGAGAGTTTGGTGCCGTTAAAGCACCTTGCATATGCTAAGACGAGCATCCATTGCCCAACCTAATGCATTTAGTATTTTAGTTTTAATTCAAAGACATTTTTAAGTTGTTTCTTTGTACTTATGTTATGAGTTATACTTTGTGTTCTTTTTGGCAATAAATTATATTGAATTTGAATTTTAAAGAAGCCTAAGTCTTCTGGTAGATGTCGAGGCGTTGTTCATTGTTCCCATAGCTCAGTTGGTTAGTAGCGACGGGCCATGAATGCCTGTGGTCGCCGGTTCGAATCCGAATTTTTCCTTTAATTTAAATTTATAATTTCGTTAGCATCGTCAACCTCCATACATACTCATAAAACTTAAAATGACTGATAATGATAAAAAAAATCGGCTAAGTGCGAGTCGGAACTCGGCAATTAGTGTTCCGTAATTTCAGTTGTTATCACACTTTACTTTACCATTTTATCCACTAATTTAAAAACAAATTAGAAGTTCACAAAAATTGTAGGTATGTCAATATCTTCTATTCTTATCTAAATTTGTTTGTGACGGCTACGTAAAATTTCTATGACGTGTAGATTTATATAGAATCATGAAAATTGCTTAAAGCGTTCTTTATTAAAGTTCTGTTTTTAGTAGAGGTACTTGTTTGAATATCTACTAAAAACTGTCTACGTTGTTTGGGCCCGAACGCTACTTATCGTGCCAAATATTTCGCAATTAACCTCATTAGCGCCCTTACTTTGCTTTAATTTTCTCTTTCTGTGCACACGTTTAATAGAGTTATAGTCCAGATCTGGAATACTTCTGTAATTGCCTGTAACTTGTTTTGTGAGCCTAATATTATGTCAAGCGTAGTGTGAATGGCCCTCAGCTGTCAGTTTGACATTGGAACAACACAGAAACATCGGATCGGAAAGAATACGAACGGATGCGTCGACATCCTGCCGGACGCGATCGGCTGTCGCCGCATCCGTTCGCATTCTTTCCGATCCGATGCGATGCAAGCCGTTCGGTGGGAAGCTATTTTTTTTTTTATTGAGTACATAAGTAGTAAACAAATTAGTGCTGGTTATCTTGGCAGGGGCAGGCGAGGTGAGAACCGCTTACGTAAAATTTGTAGTGGAAGGTAGTTTGCCTGTGACACGGGCCGACCTACAGCTAGTACGCTTAAGAGTCCGCAGTAAGCTAGATTCTCCATACAAACGTAGTTACGCTCTCATTTTAAAACTACGTGTTGGATTGTAACGAAACTTTGCATATACAATGACATGAGGTATATTATGCCTGTAATTAGTTTATGTAGCTTCAGATACCATAGTAAAAAAATACAGCAAATTTAAGTTTTTCATACAAAACTTGTATTTGCTGTAAGTATTTCGTTAGTTTTATAAACTGGAACCATATACTCATACAGAACATAAAATATTACTCTATAATACAAATTATAAAAAGAAAAGAAATAAAACTTTTGTAGCAGAATATGCAAAAACAAGAACCACTTTTGCTCGCAGACAGTTTAACTCGAAATCTCCACACGTTTACAATAAATACTAATTTTAGCTAGTTCATCAAAATGTATACTTATTTAGTTAATTGGTTAAGCACAAAAGCATAAAACAAAATTATGTAACCTATAGGAAGAGCGGCGCCATCCAACACAGGCATTTTTTTTTGCCTACCGGGTGGCTACATCGCCTTAGATTATAGACAAAGTGTATCACACAAAATAAAGAATTTTGATTTTTTCATTTGATACTCATCTGCGGCTCGCGTGATAATTCCGCACAACATACCTCACTTGTATCATCCTAAATGGGTTGAGTGTCACAGCCATAAATAAGAGTGTTATATATACTGGTCACAGCACGGGTTCGTCGTATGGTTCAAAAGCGGTAATTACGCGTTTATACGATTCATGTCACTATTTGGTATACCTCATACTCTGGTGAGCGACAATGGCAGTTCTTTTACATCCCAAGAATTTAAGTTTCTTTACTAGGTTAACGGTATAAAACACGTATTATCTCCCGTTTACCATCCATCCAGTACCTAACCACAGTATAGGAACAGTAGAAAAACTTCGAACAAAGGTACATCGCACGGCTGCACACATGCGCGCGTGTTCCGTACGCACACACACATAGCCTTCGGGAATGATGGAGAATCCTTCAATCGGGGCCGCGCCGTTACGGTGTTAGCTCGTTCTCACTCGCTACGTCCAAGGAAGCCGCCTCGTAGGTATGAAGACAGCGAGCCGCCAGTGCCACGATATCAAAAGGAGCCGAATAGGCTTGTAACTAAGCACCTACCAACCTAGTGCAGTTTAGCAACTATTATACTTACTAGGAAATATTTTAGGCATAGTATAGTGGTATTAAAATATTCCATGAAGTGGGAAACTAAAAACACATACCCAACTATCTATAATATTATTAATTTGTGTATACATTGTTGTCTATTAAACTGTAACAGAAATACTTTGCATACTTAAAAGCAAAATTAGTATTATAGGTATGCCACAAACTTGGCACAGCCCTGCGCATCGAGCGAAAGTAGGTAACGAACGCTCCTAAACGGCCTCAGATTACCTACTGTATTATTCTTCTATATTGTAACCTAACGGACAAGCGGAATCTTTTGTTAAAATGGTAAAAAAAGAACTCAAAGGAATAATTTTAAGCAGTTCCGATATTAAATAATTGCAGGGGAACATTTCCAAGTTTTTATTTGACTATAGGAACTCCAAAAACAGTACCACGGGTAAGTCACCCGAATGTACGGACGGGAATTACGTTCTAGGTTGGATTTAATTCATCTACTCGCGTCACCTTCGTCCGCAGCCCTCACTGAGACTGTGGAAAGCCAACAGTTCTTACAGGCTAAATATTACAAAGAAGTTTAAAGATAATTATAAAGTGTGGTTAACTAAATATACGAACTCTAATAAAAAAAAATCACTTGGATCGAGGGCATCGTCAAAAGGAAAATTGGGAAAGTTATGTATGTAATTTACACACCACTACTGAACTGCGAGGTATCAAGGCACATTGACCAACTGAGAGCTCATCCATGTCCCAGTCAAGGCGATATTTCGCAATGGGATCCAGACGTCGTGCCAGGCTTACTATCGTCGGGAACCATGACCATCAGTGCGGCCGATGCTGCCACAGCAGGCGCAGCTGCGCCGACGTTAACTGCCGCCGCGGGACCTGCGGCTTGCGAGGACCTGACGCCGCAGCCAGGAGGACCCAGACTTATGCCAGGCCTCCGAGCTGGCTACGCCGCCTCGCAGCGCCACCGACAAGCGACGGCAAGCGATCAGCCCTCAGTTTACCACCCCTACGCTCTTGCAGGGCAGTGAGTCTTTTACCGAGTGAAGATTATTTAGTTATAGTTTTAGTTCTAGCTATAAGGTGGAGGGATGTTAGATTTGTACATATATGCATGTTTGAGTGCGCTCCGTTGCAATAAACCAATGTTAAACTAGCTCGCTTGTTTGATGGTCGTGTACCCTCCCGTAGCGCCCCCAACCTAAGTGTAAGTATATCTTTACAAACTCAAATGTCGAAGTGTCTGACAAACGGATTTTAACGGCATTTTAAAGGGTTTGTAGAAATTTTATGCATAAGGCCATGTATTAGCAAGAAATCATTGAAAACTAGAGGAGCCAATCGAAATTAAAGTAGTCTTACCTCTCACCCACACGCGCTGTCCTTCCATCTTGCCTAGATCCTTGACATCCGTGTAGACCCGATCACGACGTTCCCCGTTAGACTGGATCCGCTTGAGGACGCCATAGCGTTGTCTATTGGATTCAAGAGCATCAGTCCCCGTGCTACCATTGGATACCGACATTCTCGCACATGAAATTTAATTGAGAAATCTGGAATAATTGCAAATTAAGCAAATCGTTACATCAACAAATACGTGTAAAATGATACGGATTCAAAATTGTACGGTTTTATATAGTTTCGCTTATTTGGATAAGAAGACAATAAGTCAACTGCAATTTTGCAAAACATTTCGTACGTAAACGGTCGGTCCAGAGTAGACGCGTTCTTGTCAATAATACATTTGTGTACTCAATGCCAAATACACTACTTTATCGGTGGCTTTGCCTGCATTATTATTTCTGTCCAGTTGTAAGTTATTTTTAAGAATTAATTTTGAGATTTTATTTGAAATTTGAAATGAATTGTTCCAGAACCATTCTTCTCGTTTGTCAGATTTGGAAAAACATGTTGGAGTTTCAGAAAAGATAGTACTGCGAGAGTCAGACAGTTGATTTTTGGGAGCAGTGTACCAGCTTTAGATTCGTTCGGATCCTGAAGGAGTGAAGCATGGTGTAGCCTCAGACCAAGAAAACAAGACAGACGGAGCGTTACCAACAGTCAAGTGAAGCCAAACCAGATACAAACAAAACCAAGCTACATCAAGTTTAGCACACGCTCACGCACACATATACAAACAAAATTGCACAAAACTCTTCAGCACGTGTAGCATGTGCTAAACTTATGGGGCTTGGTTGAAAACTTTTTCTTGGTCTGGAGGGTGTAGCAGTTATTGGTTGCTTATCCAATTTCCTGAGTGTCACAGTTTTCTCGTTAGCGCCAGTAAGCCTGCGCCTGCGCGCTCTCAAGCCCTGAGGCGATGCCCGTCGTTGGAGAGACCGTTGAGGTCGTTAGCACGGTGTATGAAACGGTTCTGTTGTTCCCGCTTGAATCGAAAGGCCGGATGTTTTAATAGCATACTGGGTAAGCATTGTCGGTTAATGGTTGATGCTAGGTTGTAGGTTAGACAGTGATGTATAGTGATATAGCTTCCGGGAATAGGCCCCAATCCGAAGTACGCGGTATTTGTTCCCCGACGACTGACGCCACCAGTACGTGAGCGCGGAAAGCTAATACCGTCAGGAGACTGCAAGCCTGAGGGAGAAGCGTTCGGACTGTCCCGCGCACCTACTCGTACCTCCTAGTTCGCATTTGAAGGGACTCCCGTAAGTTCCGCGCATGTTGTCTTTTGGGTTAACCTTCTGTCAACAATTTGGGTCATTTTAATGTGCTTAATCACTCGTGTTACACTACCGTACTTTGCGGCTGTTAGTTTAACAACGCTCCGACTTTAAAGTGGGATCAATGACGACCGTTCGCCAGTAGTTTTCCTCAAAATTCAGAAAGGCTCATTATCGCCAAAGATGTCACAACGACTGTGTATTTGTTCGCATTTTCATTTAATTTATGTGACAGTACTTACGTTATATAAACTAGGTACCTATTGTGAAAAAAATCGGCTTTCTAGGTTCAACGGTTTGGGCTGGGCGTTGATTTCAGTGAGTGAGTCAGTATATATATAGATAAACAAGTTTCAGTCAAAAATGTCATTTTTGTGCCTGTGTGTAACTGCAATTGTAACCCAATCTCTGCATGCATTTTAATAAATCATTTCATTTCATTTCATCATTTCATTTCAAGCGAGATGGCTGGCCGCTGTGCCTTACGAGTACCTACTTTTATTGTATATATTTTTAGGATAACCAACAGCACTACATCACGCATGCACTTAAATATATCTAGTTTATAATCGAGATTGATGCTTATCTAATTATAGGTAACCACAACTTACTTCAATGCTTTTCTACCTATACCTATAGCATGCATTTAAAATTAAAATTTTATTTGAGTTTATACAGGAAAAAAAACAAAGGGAGTTAAAAAATTTAAATATTAAAACCAATATAAAAAAAGTATCTAAAAGGAGGAATCTAGGGAGCTAAAATAAGACAACACTTTTCGTTTGAAATTATTCAGGCTATCATTGAATATATCAATGCCGATGGAATCTGGGAGATGGTTGAACAGTTTGGCCATTCTCGAAAGCGCTGAGTTACGTCCTAAATTCGTTTTACTCAAGCCAAAAGTAAACAACTTATATGGTGGTACCCCGGATGGGGCTACCCCGTTTCTGTAGCGCATCAGGGATGTTCGCGGAGGCCGGGGTAGATTGTTTTTACACCATAATGAGGAAACGCTGTACATCCCTGGTGCGCAGGGTCCGGGCTAGCTCCAATCCTATCCCGGAGAGATTTGATGCCAATACATAAATCATTGTCATTTGATTCACGTAGTGGCAAACAAATCCCAGTAATCAATTTAATGTACGTAACATAAGCTAATTATAATTATTCCTTGTTTGTAATATGATCCCAGTTGGTCGAAATAAATGATTTTATTATTATTTATTCATTTTCCGTCTTAGGCTAGGTTTTTACAATAACTATATAAAAAGTAAAATATAAAACTATACATACAAAACATAAAATCATTATAAAAACCTAACCTAGGGTACCGCCGGCAGCGAGGCGGGGCCTAAGCTGCCGGTGGTCAGGGCGCCAGAGACAGGAACCTCCTGACTATCCGCGCAGTATCCAGGATATTATTATATACATACACCGGGTCGAGGCATTCTAGCAGGGATAGCTATTTTTTATCTTTGTCAGCAGTTCCGGGCAATCCAATCCTTTAGAGTTTACTAATTTAAAAGGATCCGGTCACCTATAGGGCCACTTACTCCAACGACCACCGACTAAATTCCTTGTTGGGCCATTTCCTATTAGGTGCTTTTCCAGGTTAGGCCATTCCTCGAATGACCTCTATGTGAATTCCTAATTGGGCCACTTCCCCAAATGACCACCAAATATGCCAAACCCGCATATGCCATGTGCATTTTTGACGCTTAGAGACCGTATACATCTCTTAGAATATTAGAATAATTATTAATTGTATTTGGAAGCTCAGAGACCTTATACATCTCTGGAATACTGAATTAATATGATTAACTTCTTGTTAATGCTGATACAGATCTTATATCGAATGTAATGGTCATATTTTGCAATTTTGTTTTGTTTACATTAACTTAGTGACATTTAGTTTGTTAACCTTTTATATATAATTTTAAATTATTATTGTGTAAGATTATTATTATTTTATTGTAAATTACGGTTTGACATTTAAAAGTGCCCTTGTGGCCTATTTGCAGAATGAATAATTGAATTGAATTGAATTGAATTGCCAAAAGAAACATTAGATCCAGTGTTTTTCTTCGGCTACTAAGTGAAGCAAATCGAAAGTACTTCAGCCGCTTATGATATGAGTGAAGCTTATGTGTATTGCGGATTCTATATCCCGTGTGTTAAAAAGCGTCTTTGCACTTTTCGATTAGATTTTTATGCACTTCGTAAAAAGGCTCTAATTACCTTTTCAATCTGTGCGCATTCGAAAGTTTTGGATTTGGCATTGAAGAGTTTTACTCCCTCTGGCTCCATTAATCAGATCATGGATGTTATAGAGAAATGTAAAGAAACGTGACTCTTTCGGCATATTTTTATATGCAAGGGTGAAAAGATTCTCTGCTGCAGGTGGTGACTGAACTTTTATTTATTTAACTATTGTGAAATTAGCCTTGTGAAATGTGTTTGCGTCTGAACCAACACTTGAGTAAACAAAAGGCAGAAATTGCGTATTATCGACACATTTTGACAGAGTTTAAGAAGCGTATTAAATGCTTTTTCGTATACTTGCAATGAAATATTGACATGACTTACTTCAAATTAGCTCCGGAAATACGTAGTATATCCGATGCGATGAGTTAAGATGATATGCAAAGAAATTTCATACAGCCTAAGGGCCGATTCACACTGATTAGTGATTAGTGCGAGTTCAAACATTTGCTGCGAGCGCGAGTAGCTTTTGTATGGACTCGCACTAATCACTAATCAATGTGAATCCAGGCCCTAACACAGCTAGGCTTGTAAAGCAACCTTCTTTCCTTTTCAAACGGGGGGGCGCGGCGGGGGGCGCGGCGGGGGGCGCGGGTTCGGAGCCGGCGGCGCGGCGGCGCGGCGGCTGCGCAGGCGGTGCAGTTTAGTTTAGAAATGTATTATTTTAGTTGTGTCAAGCCACAGTATAGGAACAGTAGATAAACTTCGACGACCGCTTTAGCCTAGTTGGTAGTGACCCTACCTACGAAGCAAAAGGTCCTGGGTTCGAATCCCGGTAAGGGCATTTATTTGTGTGATAAGCACGAATAACTGTTCCTGAGTCATGGATGTTTTCTATGTATTTAACCCATTCAATGCCGACGCCTCATATTTTTAATCATCACGCAGTGCCGCCGCCTTCTACGCGACGACGCGAATTCGCGTCCACGGCATCACGTTAACATTTTAACGGACGCGAATTCGCGTCCGCGGCTTTAGGTTATATATCACACTTGAAGGACGCGAATTCGCGTCTGCGGCATTAGGTTATTTCACACTTGAAGGACGCTAATTCGCGTTTTCGGCATCGTAAGTGATGTTTTTGCGTCTAAAAACAGTTTTTGTCGAAAACGTATTCAGTATAGACGTTTTTTTATTATTGTATAGTTAGATTATAATAAAGAAAGTATTAAAAGCAAGTGTTTAGATAATGGACAAAAATGGTAAGTATTTTGATATTTTTTTGTGAAGTAGTTAACAGTTCAGTTATTAATAGGGCCATTTTATATTGTTTTTTTTTTGGTTTTTTTTTCCAATTTCAGAAATCGCATGTGTATTTTATACAGAATCGCGAGCACGTTCGATCCCAATAATGAAAAAAAAAGTGTCTCATAATTTTCATACATTTATTGCTATTTCCACTGAGTTACGGACGTGAAAGTCTATGGAAAAATCGTAACTAAGTGGAAAAAAGATGAGAGGATCGGAAGAGCTCGCAATTCTGTATAAAATTCTCATTCAAGTTTTCGAAATTGAAAAATAAAGTAAAATCGAAAAAAACATCTAAAATGGCCCAATAATAGATAGAGATAGGTAATAGGTAAATATATTGTTAGTAATTATACACTTATTTTATTAGACTAATAAAATGACATGTTTTTCCAAATTAGTATCAATATTTAAAAAAGAAAACAGTGGTTCGCAACTATTTGTTTTTATATATATAGTTATTAATTTATAATACGTGCATATATTTTTAGGGTTCCGTAGCCAAATGGCAAAATACGGAACCCTTATAAATTCGTCATGTCTGTCTGTCTGTCTGTCCGTCCGTATGTCACAGCCTTTTTATTCCTAAACTATAAGGCCTATACTGTTGAAATTTGGTAAGTAGGTGTATTCTGTGAACCGCATTAAGATTTTCATACAAATATGTAAAAAAAAAATCATTTTTGGAATTACCCATACATAGAACTACACTTCCAAACACATGTTTTTACTTGTTTCAATTATACATTCTAATATTAATTATATTTTGCTGGTTTTAGATTAAAATTCGGGAGACATCGGGAGATTAAAAGTAGGGGTATTATTCACCGCGTTCAATTGGTCAAGTCAGGCGTCGGCGTGTCGGCAATGAATGGGTCAAAAGCATACTTCTGTCTTACTATTAAACCATTAAGTTTGTTTTCCGTTTAGACTTAACAAGGAGTGAAGTTATAGTTAAAATCGCGTATTTATGAACTCGCAAGTGGCTGTACCATATTGTTTGTAGTATTTTTTTATTCGTAACGAAGTAGTTACAACACCTAGTATATAGTAGATAAAAAGAAATAGTCTTATCTTATTTGATTATTTCGTTCGGACTTTAAATATCAAATGCAACCCGTTTTATTATAGCTAAATATACAGTCGAAAATGTTTAGTACCCCTGGACGTAAACACGACTGCGTATCTAAATAATTGTAGTAGTTTATATTATTAATTGTCTCAATCCCTTGTAATGTAAGTATATAACACATGATTAAATTACTTACGATAATAGGTAAAAGACATTTACCTATAAACATAATGGGACGGGAATCCGCCTCCGGTTCACCCGAAATGAAAATGTTGAGTATTACAAATGTGTCTGTTTTAATAACCGGTAACAGTATACAATTTGTCTTAAAAATTACCTCGGGAAAAGCTTTTTTAAATAATTGTTTTTCTAGCAACATCGCGACTTCGTGTCTTCCGCACCCGAGACAAGAATTATAAAAAATTACAATTTCATTAAATCCAGAAACCAGCAACAGTATAGGTAATATTATCCTTCATAAATAACATTTTGGTATCCGATTTTAAGTACAGTTGTTTTCTACAAAAAAAAAACAAATAACTCGAGGACGCGAATCCGCGTCCTCGGCATCACGTTTACGCATACACAGGACGCGAATACGCGTCTTCGGCATCCGAGATAAGAATTATGAAAATTACAAATGCACTGAATCCAGAAACCAGCGACGGTATAATATTATCCTTCATAAATAAAATAACATTTTGGTATCAGCTTTTAAGTAAAGTTGATTTCTAGCAAAAAAAAACAAATAACTCGAGGACGCGAATTTGCGTCCTCGGCATCACGTTTACGCATACACAGGACGCGAATTCGCGTCCTCGGCATTGAATGGGTTAAGTATTTATTTATCTATATAAGTATGTTTATCGTCGTCTAGTACCCATAGTACAAGCTTTGCTTAGTTTGGGACTAGGTCGATTTGTGTAAGATTGTCCCCTAATATTTATTTATTTATATTTAAAGGTACATCGCACGGCTGCACACATGCGCGCGTGTTCGGTACGCACACACACATAGCCTTCGGGAATGATGGAGAATGCTTCAATCGGGGCCGCGCCCTTGCCGTGTTCGCTCGTTCTCACTTGCTACGTCAAAGGAAGCCGCCTCGTAGGTATGAAGACAGCGAGCCGCCAGTGCCACGATATCAAAAGGAGCCGAATAGGCTTGTAACTAAGCACCTACCAACCTAGTGCAGTTTAGCAACTATTATACTTACTAGGAAATATTTTAGGCATAGTATAGTGGTATTAAAATATTCCATGAAGTGGGAAACTAAAAACACATACCCAACTATCTATAATATTATTACTTTGTGTATACAATATTGTCTATTAAACTGTAACAGAAATACTTTGCATACTTAAAAGCAAAATTAGTATTATAGGTATGCCAAGCCACAAACTTGACACAGCCCTGCGCATCGAGCGAAAGTAGGTAACGAACGCTCCTAAACGGCCTCAGATTACCTACTGTATTATTCTTCTATACTCTGGTCAAGCTGGTTTTCCACCAGAGGGGCGGGACGAGACGAGGCGAGACGAGAATTGAAATTCGTATGGCACTTAGGTACTACCTATTTGCATTGAGCACGTAGTAAGTCCCATACGATTTCAATTCTCGCATCGTCTCGTCTCGTCTCGCCCCTCGGTGGAAAAACCAGCTTTAACCTACGAATAAAACAAATTGATGATTTTTTATTTTTCTTTCGTTGCAAGTTTGAGAAAAGCAGAAAGCTACGCTCGGCCGCTATTATCTACTTGGCCTGCAACCCTCCGTTTCCCGGCCCCTATTAGTAATGTACTAATAAATAATATATACTAATGTATTTTTTTTTAATTCCTGACTCGGGTATTATAAACATATCATCGATTAAAAAAAATGGTTTTTATCACACTATACGAGTAGTTCATAGGTTTTTTTTTCAACCCTTTGGTAGGAGCCAGGTTTCCAACCCACGCCCCCCAGTTTATAGCCCATGTCACTTCCACGATTACTTATAAGGAATCCAATGACCGCATATGCCAAAATCTGACAAACCCTTTGGACTAAGCCCGTGAAATAGAGTTCTATTGTCCATATACTTACATATATACTTCTGCGGATTTTTTAAAGGAAAAGACTTGAATGTTATGGTAGAAATACCAAGTCTAAATTATTTTATTAAATATATTTGTTTCGTGTTATCTTAAACGAGGAAGTTACCCCGATTATACTTTAAACGTTATGATACAGAGAGAAAGAATATAATGGAATAAGTTTCTGTCACAATTGTCATTTTTGGTACAAGCTTTTATTGCCAATTCTACTTTTCTGTATACCATTATCAACTACTCATTGAGACGATCCAAACGAGCCCAAACTCAACGGGGCGACGTCGGTCAAGTACTGAATTCCCATGGCCACCTTCTGTCTCCATCATCAGATCAGCTTGATGGTGCCAAAATATTGAATTGTCATCCAAATAACGGCAAGTGACTGAAAAATGGATTACAAATTTTGACGGATAACTTACATACGAAGTTATTAATATAATAATAATATATCCCTCGCTTTATATTATACTACCTTCCGCCCGCGACGTCGTCCGCGTGGACCCGGGATAAAAACTATCCTATATTTTAATCCAGGCTATAAACTATCTTAGTGCAAAATTTCATTCAAATCGGTTCAGCCGTTTAAGCGTGATTGAGTAACAAACATCCAAACATCTAAACTTTCGCATTTATAATATTAGTAGGATTTGTTTTAAAGGGCCTCTGCGCTGTTGGCTTCGAATCTTCGGCCCCACGCATGCCTTCCAAAAATCCGGGACCCCATGGTCCTGAGATATGGAAAAACATACAATAATAATAATAATAAGCCCGCGGGGGCAGCTTATGGCGAGCTGACGGTGAGTGGCGACACCGCGGACCCCTAACCTCCAGAGGGCCCGAGTGATCTGGCCCTCGCCTCTGTCTCTGTGCTTACCTTAACCGGCCGGGCAGAGTGGTCGCAAGAGCCGAACCTATGCTCCAGGTTGGAAGTGTAAAATGTCATAACGCCGGCGGCCCTTGAACGGATTACCGGGATCTGGCGCACCGCAGACTCACCTCTCGACAACCTCACAGCCGCTCAGACGTGTTGCTCCATTGTCGCACTGTGCGTGCGACTGTTTGTGGGGCCCACTTAACGAGTTGGCGAGTCACCGCCTGCCTTTTCACAATTTTGAGACTAATTGTCACGGCAGGTGTCCGCTAGTCTCCTCCCATAACCCATTTTCCAGACCACCCACCATCCAACTCCTCATCCGTACCGTAAACTTAGAGTGCTAGAGCGTAGTACTTGATTATCGTTAATAAACGGGCGTAAGACCCTTATTTGTATATCTTTACTCTGTGTTGATATTACATTCACCCTAGGATCCCCGTAGTTGGTGCCAAATGTGATGTGTGTTTAGGGCACACACCCAAATCCTCCGCCTGTTAGGGCTTTATGGAGGTTTCCAGACTAACTCAGGGGTACTACGGGGGATCTTAGGGCGAATGTAATATGAACACAGACTAAGTTATAACAAATAAGGGTCTTACGCCCGTTTATTTAAGATAAGCAAACACTAGAATCTACGGTACGAATGAACGCGGTCGCGGACCTATCCTTACAAACTACGGGATATTAGTGGGAGCGTTAATTCGGGAAGCCTAAGGCTGACGAGGGCTTGCCAAAACCGTCGCCTTGAAGGCTGTAGGAACCTGGAACCCCGGGCTGATGAGGACTTGCCAAAACCACCGCCACGGGGACGATTCCAGGGTGATCTAGTCCAAGGCTCATGATGGCTTGCCAAAACCACCGCCTTGAGGACTAGAGTATTCGGGAGCGTCTAAGGCTGACGAGGACTGGCCAAAACCGCCGCCTTGAAGTCGCAGGGGGAAGGGAGGGGGCAGTGCTATCCGAAGCGGACTCCGGAGAACACTGCTCGTTGAAGGCAAAGAGAATATAACACTACGTTAAGAAGAGGCGGAACTTAGTACATCGTATTTATTCTAAAAACAGAGCTTGTACTGCCAATCTAATAGAAATACTTCAGAAGTACCAACATAGGCAAACAAATCTACTATCTGTCAAAAATAGCCAGTGATTTCAAAAGTTGAATGTAATATCGATAGTAGTGCTGTACTTAATTTTTTTATCGATATCGACAATTTACTCGAACAAAAACTTCTCAAAAGTAAAATGTAAACTATGACGATTTTAGTGTTAAGTGACCTTCAGACCAAATTTAGGGCTTTATATAGGTATTTGCCAACATTGGTCTGAAGATTCTCACTCCAATATCGTCACAAATTCGAATATGGAGGACTTTTTAATAAAACAACTTTAGTTCAGTAAATTTATAATAATGACATGTTTTTAAGGCGGTTGCCTTTTTTATTAAAATTCGTCTTCTCAAAGTGGTCTCCACATACATATCGCAGCCGATGCAGCTTTTCAATTGGCAAATATACAAGGTCTTCTTTGCCACACATACGGACCCACTCTTTACACCTATAGCAAAGAAACAATTGAGACAACTGCAAACAAGAAGTATGCCTATGACAGTAAAGAATTATACAGTCTTCACTATATCATCAAGACTTATTAATTTGAGCCAGTTACCCAGCATCCTGGGGTGGGCACCACACCCTTCTGGGGAGGGCACAAGTATACAGGCCCATGCCAGATGCCACTTGTATATTGTTCACAAACGTATTCTTATGACAGCCGACGAAATATTTCTGATACTTCTAAGAAGTAAGTGACGCACTTACCGGTTCTCATCCAGTGGGAAATTAGCAAAGAATCCGCCTCTATATCTTTCCCTGACACCGCAAGCTTCACAGTTTCTACTTTTACCGCCCATATTGATAAAATACACATACAGAATACGAGTCATTCTCTCAAAACACCGAATGCTATCTCTTCACAGTTCACAAAATTAACACGAGTCCTATCTCTTCACAGTTCACATAACTAAAGACCAAAATAACAAAGACACAAGAAGTAAACAACAACAAAAGCGCATTTTCACAAAGTAAACGACCGACGCCATGCCACATGGAAAGAAATATTTACTTATTTAGTGTGGCCACCTTTTTTCTAAATTCCTACCATATTTTAAACGGCTCTAATATAATATAAGACATGAACTGTGTTCTTTTGACCACTCACAATCCAAATATTATTATTTTGGAAAATCTTATATCGTTTTATTTCAGGTTGAAAGGGTTATTTCTTTATTTTTATGTCATACCTGTTTTATAAAATTATACTCCGTGAACCACTTGTTTTAATCATAGCGACATAATATTTCCGCTTCTTTATGTTGGTACACAAGAAACAGTCTTCTAGTACATTTTTTTTTTAAGTTAAGTTAAGACGGACTAGGTCATTATGGTTCCGTGGCGATATAAACGGCCGGCGCTTCTAAAGCAACAGAGGCCATGTCGTCCCAGCTGGTCCACACCCTTGCCACAGGCACACGTATGGGGTACACAGATTCTGGCGCCAAGTCTCAGGCATATGGCAATCCTTAGAGATCTTGGATCCAGAACTGTGCCTATTTGTCGGGATGGGACAGCGCGGAGCCAGTGGCCTGATTCCGGTGAAAATACCGCCAGAAGACGAGCACGTTCGAAGTCGTCCGGACTGCTGGAAAGGAGATAAGTATGGGTTGCTAGCAGACGTGGAGAGTCCCATGCTCTCTGACTGCCGGATCACTGGGATGTCCTTATCTTATCTTATCTTATCTAGATGAGGGCCCTTTCGGATGCACTTCGACCCGTCGGGATCTTTTGTGCATTTGCCCTCTCCTTTATGCCTACTCCCAAGCTCGCTCCATCATTTCCACAAAGCGGATGATGCAGCTCAGCGGAAGCACCTTGAATTCCTTTGGTTGCGGATAGTCGCTACCAAAGTAACTCATTCTTTGTCTGGCAAGGGCATGACATTCACACAGTAAGTGTTCCATGGTCTCGTCCTCCTCGCCACACATTCTACAGTCTAAACTGTCCGACAGTCCCATCTTGGCCAAGAGATCCTTGACCCCGAAGTGACCTGTGAACACCCCAGATATGATTCTGAGTTGCTTCCTGCTGGATTTCCAGAGCTTGTTAGTCCAGCCCGAGTCCGCTCCTTCTATGAAGAGCTTAGAGTGCCTTAAGCCCGCCTCATTCCTCCACTCGTGTTGGTGTGAGGTTTTGGCGTATGCTTTAAAAGCCGAAGTTATGGTTCTCTGTGAGAGTCCCACAAATGGTTCTGGACCTACAAAGTGATTTGTAGACCCCCCTCTTGCAAGCTCATCCGCTCTTTCGTTGCCGACGTAGCCCTCGTGCCCCGGTATCCAAACTAGTTGCACCTTATTGTGCCTTCCAAGCTTATTCAGTGCCTGGACGCCGTTATAGACTAGTCTGGAATCCACTTTCGGCGCCGTAAGCGCTTTAAGGGCCGCTTGACTGTCGCTGAGGATATAGATGGTCTGCCCTCTGGTTTGCCTGTCTATATTCTCCTGTGCACAGGCAATTATGGCGTATGTCTCCGCCTGGAAGACGGTTGCCAAACTACCCATGCTTACACTACTACTGTAGTCAATCGCATAAATGCCTGCTCCCGTACCGGATCCCATTTTAGATCCGTCCGTGTACCATATACTGTCTTCGACACCAGACCTCGGTGGTTCTAGACCTTCGGCCCATTCGGCCCTGGATGGAACTTGGATGCAAGAACTGGGATGTCCACTCCAGGGCACGAAACACACCAAGCTTCCCTGGCAGCCTTCAGGCTCGCTAGCTCGTCATCAGGTAACTGAGGAAGGTTTAAAATATTACTGACTAGAGATAGCGAACCATATGCGGAGGACAGGAAAGCCGGTAATGTCACGCTGGACGCGGAGCGAACACCAAGCCCTCCAAATGTTATGGGCAGAACCGCTTGGGTCCAAGGCAACGTGCCAAACGGTATATTTAGGCTTTATGAGTGTAGCCGAGAGAACCGTCAATGGGTGATAAGATGGAAGGGAATTTCCAAATAGGGCAACTACGGAGATACAGAATTTTTGGCATATTTTGCTATTGTCGCGAGGCGACCATCTGGCGGGAAATAGAGGAACCAAAGCTAATTGTTTCCAAGTATAGTTGATACCTATTGGTTCCCACTGTTTCCGCTAGATGGCGAGTCAAAAAACGCTTTACCGAGTGAGTGCGAATGACTCGTCGGTAAGGCGGTTTGGCTCTCTCTCTGAAATATCTAGCGTCGAAGATGGTGGACGTCTGTAAAATTATAATAATTGAATAAACGAGAAAAGGGATTATGTCTTTAACTTCAACTGCAAGTGGACAACTATCCATCTTATCTTTAGACATGTTAAAGAGTTTTTGTTTTAAATTAAGTTGGACCCCCCACAAGTTATCTGCTTTGCCTTAAGGTTGACTGGTAGAGAATGCTTTATAGATTCACGGTATTCTTCACGGGCTAGTCCAAACGGCTGCTTACATGGATTTTGACATAATGATGTGTAGTTGCATTCCTATTACTCGTGGAAGGGATCTGGGGTATCTGATATAGGATTTAGGTAATGTACGGCCATTATAATTTATAGCCCAATAATCCGCGACCAATTTACATGGATTATTGCGCTGTATGAGTAGTACTTGGTGGTGCAAAATCGCTCTGAGCAAACTTGGTCCGGGCTGATAATGTATGGCCCGAATCCGCGTCCAAAAAAGTGGTCGATGATTAGCGGGCCGTACATAATTCGGCCGTGCAATATTGGCTCCTGCTGTAATACTTGTAAAAAAGCAGTTGGGTTTCTTGAAAAATCTTTTTATTTCATTTGTTCTGAGGCGTAAATTAGGTTAGGTTCGTTTTATACAATCGTAAGTCAGTAGTTTAATTAAAAAAATGCGATTTCAGCCGTTACGATACTATCAAATGTTTTGGCCTCGGCAGGCCCAACATATATATATGTTTGCTAACGTAATTTCAACTTAATTGCTTAGGAAATTAGATTGAATTTCATTTAGAGATTTAAACTGGTTTACCTTTGTTTTACCGACGAACGTTTCATCGAGATAATGTTTCGGCGAATTTATATAAATCGTAAGCATTTCTTTTCAGAAACAGTACTACACTTTTAAGGTTATTATAAAACAATTTTAGGCTAACCTTGTGTTCTACACAATTGCCTTTTACTTATACCCAAAAAAACGGTTTCTGGGAAAAGAAAAGTTCGATGAAATGAAAATTCGGCGAAACAATGCGTTCGACGAAACGTTTGCCAGTAAAATAAGGGACTCCCATTTAAATTTTCACTATTCTCGTACATTGTTTTTAGTAAACGGCACTTAATCCTGCGACCGAGGATGTTGCGACAGATCCGAAACGTCGAGAACATCAAAGAGTAAATAAATAAGTTAATTATACGCGATTAAGTTCCGTTTAGAGTAAATAATGATTTTCATTTGTATCGAATAATCAACGCAAAACAAATGCCAATGCAGGCAAACCCGCGGAATAATATATAGCCTATAACCATCGAGAGAGTCCATTCCACACGCAGGTGAAGGATTTTTTGAAATCAGTATCTTAAAAGCTACAATCTCATAGACACCTCTTTTATTCTGAGCAATGACGCGTAGTTGCAGTGTCCGAAAGGCAACCGGATGATGGCTCGCGGTATTTGAGCTCCCGAAGCGTTGTGGAACCGCCCTGTGCAACCCGAACTGAGCCAACTTGGACTGGTGCAGTAATAGAAAAAAATATGTTTTTTTTTGTCGCGCGGCTGCCGATGGAAACAGCGGTTGCCTAAAAGCAGACCTTTAAAACGTTATGAAAAAAGTATCATAATTCATAACGTTACATTTCGTTAGTGTTGAAATTTTTCGTTATAACAAAATCAGTATGCCACATAACGATATAAATATCATATAACAGAATGAATATCATAATATTATAAAAAAACGGACGAATAACGTTATAATATCGTTTTAAAATACGAGCCGCGCTGTCGTATGGGCGAAACCACAAGTGCGAAAAAGACAGTAAAAGCCCCATAACGTTATTAAGCTATTATACCGCTTAAGCAAGTATTATTATTTGTATTTTTGGTTTAGATTTATAACGTTATAATGGATACCGCTATACAGCGCGTAAAATATCGCTTTGAGTATAAAGCTTTTTTGGAATAATAACTTTATAAACGATAGCGCTATGAGCTGGGTATAATATTTATTTCCACCCCCCCTCCAATTTCCGCCCCAGTCCAAGTTGGCTCAGTTCGGGTAGCACAGGGCGGTTCCACAACACTTCGGAAGCTCAAATACCGCGAGCCATCATCCGGTTGCCTTTCGGACACTGCAACTACGCGTCATTGCTCAGAATAAAAGAGGTGTCTATGAGATTGTAGCTTTTAAGATACTGATTTCAAAAAATCCTTCAGGGTCCGAGAGGCAACCGGATGGCTCGCAAGCCATCCGGTTGCCTCTCGGACCCTGAAACTACGCGTCATTGCTTTTGATTATTTATAACATAGTATAGATTACAGAGTCGTACACCGTAATGCACATTGGGCCTCACGAGGTCATATCATCACACTCTCCATACAATGACGGGTCCGTGCAGAACGTATTAAAAAAATGTCACATTGT
The DNA here is from genome assembly GCA_947049275.1 of Epinotia bilunana. Lineage (NCBI taxonomy): Eukaryota > Metazoa > Arthropoda > Insecta > Lepidoptera > Tortricidae > Epinotia > Epinotia bilunana. Next base: position 2,092,635 of record OX346279.1, on the reverse strand, counting down.
CAAACTGGGGACATTTTTTTTTATCGGGATCAAGATTGCTGAACAGGAAAAACCAAAAAAATCTAAATTCAGAGAATAAATTAAAAGTCGCACATTTGAGTGAAAACGCGCCGCCATATCTACTCGTAGGTGGAAACAATTTCATGCTGCTAGAAATTAAAAAAAGAGAAGAACGTTTTTCACACAGTATCTTATCGTATTTTGACGTGATAACGTCTTATAAATCGATGAACACCGGCTGCACGCATGAAAAATTGTTACGTCATTGTCCCGTTCCGAACTATCAACGCACGGCCCAAAGCGCTGGTTCTAGAGATTCCAAATTTGGCACGTAGGTTCCTTATAAGGTCTAGGGGTGCACTAAGAAAGGATCTTTCAAAATTCACCCTCTATGGGGGGTGAAATGGGGGTGCAAAGTTTGTATGGGGAAACAAGATTAGATCGACTATTTTATTCGAAACTTCACAGGAGTATTCCTAACGATAAATGAGTAAATACGTGTTTCGGGTTTATTTGAGAATTCAACCCCTAAAAGGGGGAAATGTGGTGACAAAGTCTGAAAACGTAGCGGACGTAAAATACCATCTCCCCTGCTGGGGTACGAGAGGGTGGAAATGTCTAAATATCAATATTAGTGTTGTTATGGTTTTTTGTGACATACAGTCTGCATCGTATAGTTAGCAACAGCGAGAGTAGCCAAATATATCGTAACACACCCTCATTCTTACAGTACCTAATAAAGACGTGTGCCGATATATTTGGCTACTTTGGCTGCTACTAACTATATGACGCTGAGTGTACAACAAAATAATGATAATTCAGTGATAATAATCCAATCCAATTTATAAAAGTATGCAATTTTTCATCAATGTTTTCTTGTGACGTTATCACGTAAAATTATCGTACCTAAACTGACTTAACACACAACCATTTTTATTTTGTCTATTACAAATTATAGCAACAGCAACTAGTTGCCGACCGCGACACGGCGGACCCCATCGTGTATATGTAAAGTTTTATGTAATTCCAGCATGCACTTTCAAAACGAGAACCGAAACACGTTTGTATGGAGAGTCGACTCCGACCGTGCTGGAGCTCTTAAGAGTCCGCAGTAATCTCGAATCTCCATACAAACGTAGTTACGCTCTCATTTTAAAACTAAGTGTGGGATTGTAACGAAACTCTGCATATACAATGACATGAGGTATATCTATGTCTATAATTAGTTTACGTACCTTCCAATACCATAGTAAAAAAAATATAGCGACTAAATTTTTCATACAAAACATGTTTTTGCTGTATTTCGTTTGCTTTATAAACTGGAACCATATAAACTAATTACAGACATAGATATACCTCATGTCATTGTATATGCAAAGTTTCGTCACAATCCAACAGGTAGTTTTAAAATGAGAGCTTCACTACGTTTTTATGGGAAGGTGAAATTCGGCCGAGCTTACTGCGGACTTAAGAACCAAATTGGAACAACGCTGCAATTGAATTTTATTATCTCCTAAAACAGACGATTCAAATTGAATTGGCAATTTTTCTTATGTGGTTGGCCAGAGGTATTTCCAACTACATATACGATGCTGCTCCCATATTGTACACTTCGAACCAGCTTTTTTTTATATGGCAACGAAACCAATGCACAGCCGCGCCCGCCCGCTCGTTTTATACTCTATGACATTGGAATACGGTTCAATTTCGCATGACCATGTATTCGCACAAATATATTTCCTTATTTTGATTTAAATTCAAGATAGTATAAGTAAAAACTTAAGTAAGGCCGAGGGGCCTTTTATGTAAGTAGTTGTGGAGTGTCAGAATAGGTATATTTTTGGTTCGTTTTACAAATTTTAAATAGGTATGTAATGATCCTATTGTGGTGTCAGGTTAGAAGCCATCACCCCCTTCCTTCCCGTGGGTGTCGTAAAAGTCGACTAAAGGTGAAGGGTGGAAGTGTGTAGTGGGCGATGGGCGATGGGCTAGCAACCTATTACTGCGATACTACTACTATACCCACGTTAACACAAAAAGTGTCACTGGAACATAACTTTCATGTGCTCTGCCTATCCCTTTTGGGGATAAAGGCTATCTATCTATAGTCGTTCGGTTTGAGTTGTGTCCAATCTACTTAAAGGAACAATGCCTTTTTTGACTGAAACCGCAAAACACCAAAATTACCATATTGTAAAAAGTCGTTACAGCCACCTAGAAAGTTCAATTGAATATCGACTCTACGTCCCTAAGTAATAGGTTACGAGTACACTAATAGGAAAATGGCGGTCCAGGTGCCTTTGTACTTGTTCGATTCTCAGTGCTCAGGTAAACGCCAGGGATGTATTAAAGCAATTTAAACTTTTGGCAAAGGCCCTAGAGTTGAAAATCCAGTAAAATGTTAATGCATGCAGTTTTTATCTACTCAGTGTGCTTATCTTTTATGACGGACCATAATGAGGTAGCAAACCCACACAATGAGACAATGGATTGGACACAACTCAAACCGAGCGACTATACGCATGTGTGTAATGTCGAGGGCCGAACTTTTGGTGCCGATTACTCCAATTAATTATTAAAATGTATTGATTACATTAAATATAGCCATAGTAACGCCATCTGCCTGTGACGAGTTCAAAACTAACTTCTGACGGGTCTGTTTTTGAAAGAATGACATTTATCACAAATTTGAGGGTGTGAAAAGAAATGGAACCGAACCGAACGGAACGGAAAAAAAGAGACGCGTGAAATAAAGAGCGATCTAAGATTTCTCCGGTGTTAAAAACACTTAAAAACGAATGAGTTAGTTTTGTGGACATTGTGTGTGACTGTTACGGCAATATGTGTTATTGGTGCGTGTGTGTGTGTCACGGGGTAAGTGTTTCAGCGAACTATATGTAGTAGACCAGAATTTAGCCTAAATTACTTTGAGGCTGGAAGTACTTTTCCCCTGTATTTATCCTGTGACATTTGTTCACAGTTTAAGGGAACGCCCTTCCTGTACGGGCATTATTGCGAGTCAAGCATCGATTGAAGTAGTTGACTTACTAGACTGCGTATTTCGCCACAGTAACATCCGCTTTGGTCGGGTGGCATGTACGGCCGGCTGCTAAGCTCGAGTCCCGAGTTCAAGCCGCGGCTGTGGGATTTTGTTTACTTTACCTTTAGTTTGCTTTTATTTTAGCTTTTTGGTACATTTTATTTTAGCAATTATTTACTGTTGTTTTTTTAAAAAATTGCATGAATTGTATTCTTTCTAAATGTTCCTATGTAATTTTAATTGTGTTTACATGTGTTTTCTACATCTTACATGATCTTAGCTCATAAATTTATGCGGTCATCATATTGTTTTTTTTAACTGTTGCCAATTGTTTCTATCCACCTGCAATATCACGAATCGAACTCATGACATGATGTAAAAACGACATTTTCCACACAGCATGCTGTGACGAATGAGTGAAACTTGTACAATTAGCATCATATAGTTATAGTACGACTCTTCTCAGGTGAATTTTTCGCTTCGAGCCCTAATCTTTCAAACAAAGGCCATTGTCTCTATTATCGCATAGCCGCTAGCTACCGAATAAGCACGTGCCACAACAACATTCAGACCGCCCCGAAGCAGGACGGCATCGTCCTACACTACCAAAACGTAATATCTAGAATATCAGTGACATTAAATTTGAACCTTAATACTATGACGATACCGTTTGTTTTTCAATATGAATGTTGTTGTGGCACGTGCTTATTCGGTAGCTAGTGGCTATGCGATGATAGAGACAATGGCCTTTGTTTGAAAGATTAGGGCTCGAAGCGAAAAATTCACCTGAGAAGAGTCGTACTAGCAGCCAAATATATCGGAACACGTCTTTATTACTATAGGAGTAAGGGTGTGTTACGATATATTTGGCTACTTTGGCTGCTACTTACTACATGAGTCTGTACAGCCACGTTAGTTAAGATTATTTAATAAATTCGTGTTTTACTTTATACATTATCTTCGTAACCATAATAAAAGTAGATTTATAATCCTCCTAGCATTATTCCCGGTTGTGCCCCAGATTTGACATGTGCACTAGTTTTACGAAAGCGACTGCCATCTGACCGTCCAGCCTGAAGGGAAAACTAGACCTTATTGGGATCAGACCGGTTCCCTCGCGATGTTTACCTCCACCGAAAAGCTAACGGTAAATATTCCGTTTATAATCATAAAATGTAATTATCGATACTGTCAAATGTGTTGTTACCAAACCCCGGGGTTTTCGGTGCGGGAATAACTTGAGAAAGAGTAGAGATAAACAGATAGGTTATTCTGACAAAATATCATATTGTGCCTAATGAATAAATACCTTCCTGCGAATTGTAAACAAACCATACAATTTTATTTTAACTTAAGTAGTAGGTACTTTAGCATTTCTACCAAACCTTACGAGATAATAATAATAATAAAATAATAATAATTATTTGTCTAAGGCTATCGCTCACCAATGAGGTTATCTACTTATTTTTCATCAAGAAGTTTTCATTGAGATTGAGCAAAGATTTAAAAGGCGAAAATTCAATCGCATTTTTGCATTATATAAACATCGATATAAAGACGGTCGATAAAAAAAAAACATTCACGCTCTACGAAAACTGAACGTATGTTTTTTTTATTACTTAATTATATTTTTATTCAATTAATTATTTAGTGGGTAAGTACATTCTGTTTCTTAAGTCAATACCTATTCTTTAGTTAATGTCATTCATTCCCGCACCGAAAACCCCGGCGTTTGGTTGTTACAAACAATAATAACGTCAATTTGTTCATCTGAATGACAATGTCAGTCGAAGAGGTCATGTAGGTACCTTCTGTTCATTTCTAGTGGCGATATCGTTTAATTAAAGAGGTTGATGAGATGGTAAACGTTTACGAATATACTATATGAAAGCATCCTATGTGGTTTGACATCGCCACCAAAAGTTCGAGCCCTGGTACCGAAAGTCTATTAAAATCGATCACAACTACATACAATACCTGTTTTAACACTTTCACTGCCAGGAACCCGCCTCGCGGGCGCATACGCCGTACTCTCTTTCCGCTACATACGAGGAAAACCACGGGATCGTAGCGCGTAGCGATTTTTGGCAGTGAATGTGTCAAGTGTTTTACAATAGTAGGCCCAGAATCGACGTGCCGATGATCTGCACGGCTAGCACGCGACGGCGCGCGAGCTCTCTCGATTTTTCTCGCACTATCCGTCTCTCTCTTATTAGAACACTTAGAAGAAGAGGTATAGTGCGATAAAAATCGAGAGTATGTCGCAGCCGTCGTGTGCTAGACGTGCATAAATCATTACGCAGGACCTCTCAATCGCACTAGTGAGTCACTGGAGAGTGCGAACGAGACTTAAATGCCGGATTATGAATATTCTAGAAGCGAGCGAGCGGACGTACAAACACACATTCAATTTTTAAAATAATATTTAATAATACTCGAGTTGTGATGCTTTTCATGCATTTATAGGTTCACTAGATGCCGTTCCCAGGTAAAAGGTACACGGTAATCAATAGGGCGATTTTAGCACAGTAAAACAACTCATAATCATCCTTTTTGACAATTGCGGCTAGCACTGACGTCGCAACGCGGGATAATCTCTTTCTAATTTGCACAGTGAGATTGAGACAGAAATTCTGCTAGCTTACTTAATAAACTCCTTTTGCCTGGGAAGTACACAAGCCCACCGGTTTAACGTAAATGCAATCGTTAATAATAGAGTAATAAATAAATTCAACGTAACAATTAAATCTAAATAATTAATCAGTTTATAGAAAACTCTTGTATGTATTCAGACTCAGTAGTTGATAAAGCAACCCATTTCTTTCACATGTAGCGTGTTGAAAAGCCACCATCAACCGTATCTAATACATTTCGCTGGGACCTTACAGAAGATCGCAGCCATAACAAAAATGAATAAATAAATATTTGGGGACAGTCTCACACAAATCGACCTAGTCCCAAACTAAGCAAAGCTTATACTATGGGCACTAGACGACGATAAACATACTTATACAGGGTGTAACAAAAATGTGCTATGAACCGATCAAGGGCTTAACAGGTATCGTGTTCTGATACGAAAAAAAAGGACAAAAAATTTTTGACGCGATTTTTTTTTCACCTTAGTATGGAGCGTTGGCCGACTGGGGTGACAAGCTCCATAGAAATATAAAAAAAAATCGCGTCAAAAAATTTTTTTTTCTGGTTTTTCTTATCAGAACACGATACCTGTTAAGCCCTTGATCGGTTCATACCACATTTTTGTTACACCTTGTATAGATAAATAAGTGGTGTCCCCTTGTTTCACCGAATGCATGGTTTCGCCGAATATTCTGTTACTCAGAAACCGTTAAAATGTTAAGGTATGAGATAAAAGATAAGGTACAGCTAAAAAGCAATCCTACTAGTATTATAAATATGAATGTTTGGATGTTTAGATGTTTGGATGTTTGTTACTCAATCACGCTAAAACGGCTCAACCGATTTAGATGAAATTTTGTAAGTAGATAGTTTATAGCCTGAATTAGAATATAGGATCGTTTTTATCTTGGGTACACGCAGACGAAGTCGCGGGCGGAAGCTAGTTCTGTATAAAACAAATCTAACCTAACCTTAGAGGTTAAGTTTGTTTAATACCATTCCTAAAAAGTTTTCTATGAAATTAAAATTCTGAGAATCATACATTCAATGGAACAATTGTCGGTAAAACCGACATAAATACTTATATACATAGAAAACATCCACGACCCAGGAGCAATGTTTCGTGCTCATCACACAAATAAATGCCCTTACCAGGATTCGAACCCGGGACCTCCGGCTTCGCAGGCAGGGTCACTACCAACTAGGCCAATGTGGTCGTCAAACTCCACTATTTGCTCTGTAGGTATGTGGTGTTTCTGGTGATGCTGTGTTGAGAGCGAGGGACCTGCTGTCTCTGGCTGTCACCACAACGAATCCTCGAATCAATAAAGGTTCGGCAACGCGCTTGCGATTCCCCCGAATACGCTACTGCTTACTACTTACCATCCGGCTGGCTGTTTGCTCGTTTGCCACCGTCGCAATAAAATAAGTATAGGCGACTACTTCAAGAGATGGATTTTTGCTTTGTTTCAATACAAGAATTTTCCATTAACTGATTTGTCTATACAAGTTACATTTGGACACATTATTTCAAAGTCGAAACGAAATGTAACAATAAAAAATAAAAAACTGCTTTCGGAATTTGAAACTTAAAGTAACAGTTTTAAGGTTGCAAGTGAACGAATTTTTTTTTTTTTTTTGTATTGCTATAATCGGCTGTGGTATAACAAACTTTACAATATCACTATCTGGTGAAAGCAAATGAATAAAATCAATCAATTATTTCTTGTTGTTATCGTCCGTTAGCCAGGAGACAACATGACAGTTTCTTAGAAAATTCGTTAACTAACATGGTTATAAGATGGTGCGTGAAAAAGGAGTTAGAAGTTGATTCCACCCTTTTACACGTCATGGTGGATCTAAACAGATAATTGGGTAGTCGTTTATGATTGAAATTGCTGAATGATAATTATTCTTCACCAGACGACTTAGTAAGACAATATCATAGCAACACTAAATAAAAAAGTAAAATGCTTGCTATCTCTATCAAACCCATAAGATATAACTTTACGCACGTGCTTTCCATACCATGTATTTCCCGCTCTGTATCAAAAACTGCCTACAAACAAAACCACCTAGCGGTAGTATTAATGTCGAATGAGACAGTCGTAGTGTTGCCATGTCATTACATTATACAGATGCGGATAGTTGTGTTACTTTAAGTATATCGATAACTTTAAAATAATACATACAAACTCCGATATTCACAATGAGTATACTAATTTATTTATTTATTTATATTCACAGTAGCAGAGTTAAATTACATAATAAAAATACGCACCAAGCACTGGTTATATTTACTGACGGAACCTGTCACAGGAGCTTTATATAAGCCAAATTAATATTATACACATTCTTCATTTTTAACCACATGACGTCACCCTGTATGAGTGGCGTGTCGGCCATAGAACTCGATTCCCATTGGCTTGTCTAGTTGGCAATCGGAACATGTTTCACCGACAATCCTTGAAGAAAACTTACTTTTAGTCTGAGATTCTAAAACAAGTCTTCAGTAGAGATTCTGAGTATAATTAGAATTGAGATTATTTGAGAACAATCGTATAGTTGAGATTAGTCAATGTGGCCGACTCCTTATAAAAATGTCATTGGAATTGAAATCTTCTACCTCGGATAATAGAGTTGCTTTTTGAAGCAATTCGGCTAAACTGCAATAATCTCAGGCATAACTAAATCCATTCTAATCTCGACCTTACGCTCTAAACGGTGAGGTTCAAATTGTGACATAGGTCAATATTTTTTATTACGTAACTGTCAATCGTCCCGACTGTCGTATTTCAGCCCTTAATTCGACAAAAACATAACGAATGCTAAGTTCGGTGACGCCGAAAAGTCCAAAATAATCTAGTAATTTTTTTTATATTGTCAAAGATTATGTCCGGTCAGGACATTGTCGAATTTACCCTATACATGGCTGTGTAGATTTAAATTCACAACTCTTTGTTTTAATTAAAGGAGAAAATTAAAAAATGTATCGCCCCGAGCCAGATTTGAACCAAGGACGACGGGCATACGCAGAAATATCGCTCTAGCCAACTGAGCTATTGGAACAATCTGGCTCGGTCGACAAATCTTTCAACCAGTTCCCTCTTACAACGCCTTAGGGAGGCGTGCCACACATTTTTAACCGACTTCAAAATAGGTTCTCAATTTGTCGGAACCTTTGATTTATTCCCCGATTACTCGAAAACGCCCGGACCAATTTGAAAAAATATTTTGTGTTCAAAATGGCCCTGAAAATTCGAATTCATGGTCATGGTCAGGATATGATGATGAGATCCTGGAGAAATCGAGGCGACTCTTCAAAATTTATAGGGCACACTTGAAGCGGAGTACTGAATTGAAGTCGGTTAAAACTTTGTTGCCAAGGAAATTATTATTCATCTATTTCCATCATTAGCCTCCGAAAGGGAGGTTCACTTCTTTTATTAACGGTTTTTCTGCTGTATACAGCGCGGCCGAGACTCGAACCCACGGATTTAAGTTAAGAACCTTGGGATTTGTTTTCAATTAGCTCCCTATAGGACTCAATAAACTATAACTGTCAAAGCCCTGACAGGTCCGTGGCCGGCTAGCCGCTGTTTCCGTGCTGCGTGTGCTTCTGTTCAAAGATGGCGGCCATGTCGCGAATATTGTACGAGGGGGACATCTTCTCTTTCCTGCAAAACAAACGGTTATTACTGCCTGACAATGTTTTCAGTCGACTAACGGAGCAGGGTTGAATGTGTTGTGGGCGGTGGGCTAGCATTTTTTTGATCTTTTATATTTGTCCAATGTGTATTTTGCATCTCACATTGCTTAAAGAGTGAGTGAGACGCAATGCACATTGGACAAAGATCTTGGACAAGCGGAATACCACCCAAACTACTCGGACAACGAAGCAGTTCGCTCTATAACGAGTTACATAGTACAGTCGAGTTACGAGTTACAAAGAGATCATAACAAAAATATGAAAGAAAGAAAGAAAAAATATTTATTCAAGACGCTACTTACTGGAATATAAACATTTTTGCTTAAAACTATCGCAAACGTTAATATAACAAGAGCATGCATATGCATACACAACCTTAATGTTAAGGCAATACAGTTGTGTATACATATTTTTGTAACTTTGGCCGTATCGATCTCTTTGCATTCGACTGTACAGCGCCATAGCCATAGAGAAGCGTAAAATGTGTAATTTTTGTTAGCACCACACAGCTTAATACAAAAATATTCATTCATGATCGATACAACATACCTCTCAAAATGGCGTCCAGCGCTGCCCTCTCCCCTCTCCGGAGTAGTCGGGGAGGGTATAGTGTCCAACTGCTGACTACTCCTCGCCAGCGAGAACCTCATCCTCTGCCCCAAGTCTACGGTGTTCCGCCTCTCAAACTTGGGACTCTCTTCCTTCTTCACCTTAACTCTGGTCAACTGTTCCGGATTACTTCTAAAAGACTGCGAGCTGTACTTCTCTCTTAGGAAGTTTCTGCGTTCCTCTTTATACTTCTCTATTCGTTCTCTACTTAGTTTCTTTTCAGCGTCGAAACCTATTAGGTTTTTAATGTCCTTTTTAGTATCAAATCTCTGTACTAGGGAGATTTTATTTTCTGTTGTCGGTGTGGTAATTTGCTTGTCTTCTTCCATATTTAAATTTAAGTTTAAGTCGGGAAGGAACTTGCTCTGCTTCTTAACGTCTTTGACTTCCAAGCTTTTTCTTCTGTCTACGTAATTCTTCTCCGTTCCGAATTCTTTCACGAAAGCGTTCTCGTCTAAAGATCTGGCGTTGGTGGAATTTTTAGAGAGTTTGTAGCATTTGGGCGAAGGTGGTGGTTGGGATTCTTCTTTCTCGGGGTATTTGACTTCTGTTTTAAACTTCTCGAAGAACGGGCCTTTCTGTTCTGTTGGACTCTCGAATCTGTTCGCCAATTCTCTTACATTTAGACTCTCTTTGGGTTTAATGATGTTGCCGTTCTCCTGAGCGCTCTTCAAGTCGACGTTCTCATACTGTCTCGCCTCAAACGTGATGTTTTCGTAGTGCGTCTCTTTCTGCGGAGACTCAAGTATCATAGCGTTGACTTCTTCTATGCTCTTCTTGAAGAACTTAACCTGGCTGTAGACATCTGTATTGTCTACGTCAGAGTCAGTTGGTGTTTCAAGAATGATCAGATCTTCTGTGAAGCTGTGAGGTTGGCACGCCTGTTGGGTTGGCAAGCTGGCATCCGCTTCCGGTATTGTAGCTTCCTCTACTATAGACAAATTCTTCTCTAAATCTATGTCTTCATAGACTGAATCTCTCTCGTTCGTCGGAGTGTCATTCTCTATCGGTTCATAGTCTGGAGATTTTTTAGTAGGAGACCTAAAGGTGATACTGATAGTGCTTTTTAGGGGGCTTTTCAACGGGCTGCCAGGGGAGCTTTTGGAGCTTGAAGACTGTAGGTTTATATAGTTAGGGCGGGTGAAGCTGTAGCATTCGTAAAGCTCGTCAGCTTTAGGGCTGATGTTGCTGTAGCTTGACGAGCTTTCATGGGAAGAAGTCATCACTTTCATATCACAATTTTCATAAGAAGCTTCCTTCTTTTTGTCAGTGCCTTCTGAGGGCGAAGACGATATAGCCGATAGCCTATTGAGGTTATGATAACTGATATTAGTCGAATTAGCGGGACTAGGCTCGAGGCTATCTTTCAAAGCGTCCGTATAGTCTTCAACTTTAATGTTCTCGTAATCTGCCGCCTTTAGTTCGCATTTGAGGCATTTCTCGTCACAATTATCACAGTTGCTTATCTTGATCGTCTGTTTGTTAGTCTCGCTGACTTCTGAGTCGCTTTCAAGTGGATCGTAGACAGGGGTGGCGGGGGTTAGAGGTGTGTTTGTGCTTGTGGTTAAGTTGCTTATGGAGTTCTCTATGGGCCAGTCTATCTTGATGAGTGTGGAGTGTCCGTCCTTGCCGTGCCAGCTGAGACGGGAGATGGTGACGTCATCGGTCATGGCGGGCTGGTGGAGGTTGCTGTAGCGAGCGGATTTGCTCTTTTTGGGGGAGACGCGCTCTCTGTTAATAGGCGGAAAGTTAGATGTTAGACATTGATTGTTGATTAATTTTGATCGGTTTGGTTGGAGCTGTATGTTTTTGGTAATTTGGTAACATCACAAAATGTGGCTAAGATATTATAGACTATGTAGATTGTAGGGGTAACTTTACAGGTATTTTTTTAAGTTTGTTAGGTAGACCGTGGCCAAATGAGATTGGACTGTGTATAATAATTTAATAATCAACTCAATTTGTGAATTACCAGCTTTCCATGTTGTGATTAGACTGACCAAATTTCAATCTATAAATTACAAACGATTTTCAACTTTGATAAAAACAAGTTTTATCTAAGTGCGTCGCACGATATCGTGGCTGAGCCAAAGTTTTTTTATACCACGTCGGTGGCAAACAGTTAAGGGGAGCACTAAGGGCGCTTGCAACTCCAGGGGGCTCGAATGCGCGTTGCCAACCTTGAATATATGAGTATTTTGGTTTCACAATCAATACCTCATGTGATCATACAATTCCAACCAAATCAGTAAGCCAATAGATTAACAAACTGTACAATTTCATTCCAATGTTCATTCTAAAATAAGGTAATTATGTTAAACTTTTGAAAGCCATTGAAAGGCATAGTTGTCATACGCCAAACCTTTCACTAGAAGGACGTTATTGACAATAGGGTAGTTGACTCATGTTAAAATTGATAACATAGTGTTTGCATCAAACTTTTGTATAATTATCATCGCAAAAAGATATGGATCTCGAAAGTTAAGAAAAAATATGCATTTTATTTATTCATCATCATCATCAACCTGGACCTTTATCCCTATTTGGGGTCGGCCTTCCTTGTCCTAAGCCTCCAGGTGGCACGGTTCCTGGTTAGGTTCTTGTCAATGTTTTGATCTTTAAGGTCTTTTTGGACCGTCGTCCACCAAGTGGCGGGGGGTCTTCCCTTTCCACGCTTCGTCGTCGGCAAGTATAAGGCTGTTTTGACGATATGGTCTTCGGGTCGTCTTTGCATTTTATTTATTGTACAAAAATAAATTTCGCGACGCTCGCTAAAATGATGAATTTTGAAAAGCTTTATCTCGGAAACTATTGGGTCTACAGAGACAATTCTAGTCTCATATTGTAGATTTTTTTTTCAACTTTAAAAACGTCCTAAGAAAGTACTATCAAAAACTAGTCATAGTATAGGGTTTTCGCGGTATTTTCGACTATTGACAAAGTCGCGTTCGCCGCTCGAGGTCACAAACATGGATTATTCATTGGGCCAACATAATCAGAACCATGAGATTTGACGCAAAATACCCCGTACTTTCTGGTGACAAGATTACTGATCAGCATCACATTAGCAGCCGGAGTAACCAAGTATATGTGTTACGATATATTTGTCTACTTTGTGCTAGTAACTACACGATGCTGGCTGTACAGTACAGAAGTAGCTACGCAAAATAAAGCGGTGAAAATGTCTTTTTTTTAATGATATAGGAGGCAAACGAGCAGTCGAATCACCTGATGGTAAGCGATAATCGACGCCCATGGACACTTACAACACCAGAGGAGTTGTAGGTGCGTTGCCGGCCTTTAAGATGGGAGTACGCTCTTTTCTTGAAGGCTTGAAGGTTATAACGGTCCGGAAATACCGCAGGCGACAATTCATTCCAGAGTTTGGCTGTGCGAGGCAGAAAGTTTCGGGAGAAACGCACAGTTGAGGACTGTCAACCATCTACGTGGTGAGAATGGAAAAGCTTTCGCGTAGGGCGATGGCGGAAGGAAGCGGCATCTAGACAGTCCTTATCCTCTTGGCATTAGAGTCGTGTGTGGGTCATTTCGAGCACTTGTCCCGCGTAGCTAATTTTGCTGCTGACCGTACTGCGGATGCTCACCTCATTTTGACGCCGTTGCTGGTGTTTTGGCAGTCGGAGCTGGCGGTCGGACTGTCGCGGTCCTTGCACAAACTGTCGATAAAACCGTACATTAGTCTACTAAAACGGTAAAACAAAGAACGTCTCAAGACGCATATTTATAGAATAGAATAGAACTTTATTTCGCAAATAACAGTAAGTACATTTTAGATTAACACTTAGATGCTATGTTAAAACTAAGATTAGATGCGAAAACGGAGTCCACTCAGCATAATGTCGCTCCACACAAGGCGAAACGACGCTGGTATTATGTGGATCCACATGTGGTGCGCTGCAGAACTGCACGTTACATAATACTACTACTTAAAGGGTTTTATTTATACTCAATAATATTCTTGTTAAATGTGTTTCATCTAAAATTACAAAGTTGCCGCCCTTGCCTTCGACACGGGTGTCAAATGCTTGCAATTGATTGGCTTTCTTTATCGCCCTTGCTGAGCACAAAGTATTACGTCTCCGCCTGGCCAGGAAGTGGGATTTATTGTTAACATAAGGCAGGCAGCTATGCATAGCATTATTATAAATGCGAAAGTGTGTCTGTCTGTTACCTCACGCTTAAACCGCTGAACAGATTTGGATGGAATTTGGTATAAAGATAGTTTGAGTCCCGGGGAAGGACATAAGATCCTCTAAGGGGGTGAAAGTTTATGGCGCTACGATTTAAACGAGTTCCCTGCGGACGGCGTCGCGGGCAGAAACTAGTTTTAACATGAGGCTTGTAGAAAGGAGTCTCCAATGCTGTATGTTATATTTATTAATTGAAGTACCTACCCATATTGAAATGTAATTGAAATATCGACTTTTCATCCCTTTTTTGGGTATTTAATATGATAGTTAAATAAATACTTAAATACTTAGAAAACATCCATGACTCAGGAAAAAATATTTGTGCTCGTTGCACAAATAAATGCCCTTACCGGGATTCGAACCCGGGACCTCTTGCTTCGTAGGGAGGGTCACTATTAACTAGGCTAAAGCGGTCGTCCATTGTGTATGTAAGTGTATATTCTTCCTTGTAGTTAAGTTGTTTTTATGTTTTCACCTACTCAAATCACATCTTTTTCTTGCATCGTCTCCACCACCCAAAGGTTGTCTGGAAGAGATCGCTTTTTAACGATAAGACCGCATGTTGTCTACCATTGTTTATGTTTTATTACCTCTATTTTTCTTTTAGCTACTATTTCTGGTGAGCAATAAAGAAAGTTTCGCACCTTTAGAACGGAACTGACCTAAGTCAAAAAAACGTCAAATTCAAAACATTTATTGCAAGTCACATTACAGTTAGAGATGGACTTTAGGATAGGTTTACATGTGACGCCCTCCAAGGGCACAGCAACACACTTAAAGACTAATTTGTAACATAACATAACATAAGATAATTTCACTTATACTACTATCAAATTGAGTTGTATACAAAGATCGACTCTTAAACGAACTATTGCGACTTACGGTCGTATTCAGAAACGTCCTACAAGCCTGTTTTAACTAAAATGGCGTTAAAATTAGTTTGTCCTTATCTGTCACTTTGAAATTTGTGTTCGTAAGAAAGGGACAAATCACATTTTATTTAGCAGAGGCATTTTAAGTTTTATGAATAAGGGGGTATGTCTTTACTTGCGTTTTTCCAAAAAGTTGTGTTTTTGGATTAGGTCGGTTCCGTTCTGTATTGGTGCGATTTGTATTGTATTTTACAAGCTTTTATTTAGTTTCAGCTGTCCCGTTGTCTGTCTGTCTGTCTGTCTGTCTGTAATCAAATCTTGCAAGTTAAATATGACCCACTTCCCGGTGACCGATTGAGCTGAAATTTTGCGTATAAGTATACCTTGGATGACAATTCAATATTATGGTACCATCGAGCTGATTTGATGATGGAGACGGAAGGTGGCCATGGGAATTCAATACTTAAACGACGTAACCCCGTTGAGTTTGGGCTCGTTAGAATCGTCTCAATGAGTAGTTGATGATGGTATACAGAAAAGTACAGTCGGCAATAGAAGCTTGTACCAAAAATGTTTTTTTTGACAGAATTTTTTGTTTTATTGCATTGTATTGTATCGTGTTTAGGTGTGGTGTGCACTGACCGCTTGGCGAGGTTGTCCCGGCGCGCCGAGTGCCTCTTCTCGGCCGGCTTGGCGCGCGGCGAGTCCCCGTCGATGTACCCGATGCCGGCCAGCTGCTCCTCCAGGGCGCTGCGCTTCCTGCGCCAGGGACAACGTGTTCACGTCAGTGCGGTCCACTAATGTTGCGCAACTAACGTTTGGCAACCTGATTCGTTTCGCAACTTTTTATTACTGAAACTGTAAAGGTCACAACTCATTGGAGCCACCCTGCACCCGACCCGCACCGCCTCGCCTCGAGCGGTTAGTATTCTTTATATGGATTCGTACGGGCATGCGCTCACTACATCAACTCCGTAGTTAGTAGAGTTTCGAGGCGAGGCGGTGCGGGTCGGGTCCCGAGTGGCTCTAATGAGCTGTTACCTTAAATATTTCAGGATTTTTATCAAACTAAACCAACCTAAAAGGTTCTACACGATGGCCCTGGAATGAATCCTGAAATATTTATAATTTCAGAGTTTGCGAAATGAATCTGGTTGCCAAACGTTAGTTGCGACATGAACGGATACCCGTGGATGCATATTGAGATTTAATTCCGAAGGCAATACGGATGTGGATTCAACACTTATTATTACTCCAAAAGGAAGAAGCGAAAAAAAAAAATGCCTAGTGATGAAAATCCTATTCAGATATCTCAAAGAATTACGAAGCTACAACCGTTTTAATATTGCTTGTTAGAGAAAACGCTCGCAGTTAGTGACGTCACAACATCACCCCAGCTCCTCTAGAAAGTTGGTGAGCGCAAGAAGTAAATAATCACAAAGTTATAAGTATCCAAAGTTTTAGGAGGTATGGCCGGGCACGTTCTGTCCCTTTTCCGCAAAACGCACCTGAAAGCGATTGTCATTTAATATGACGCTTGAGGATCGTGACGTCACGATCCCCGAGCATTTTCTCTCTCTAACAAGCATTAAAACGGTTGTAGCTTCGTAATTTCTTGAGATATCTGAATGGGCTTTTCGTCACTAGGCATACTTTTGTACCTTCTTTCTTTTTTAGTAATAATAATTTTTGAGTCTACACACCCGTATTCATCGAGGACCAATGCACGCATATTCCCCGATTACTCGACCACGCCTGGTCCGATTTGGAAAAATATTTTTGCTTGAAATGGTATCCTTCCCAGGTGGTCCCATGGTGATCAGGTCAGGGTCTGATGTTGGGAACCTGGAGAAGTCGAGGGAACTTCAAATTGTACAGGCAAACTTGAAGCAATTTGGATACTGATTTGAAGTCGGTTAAAACTTTTGTTTTGAAAGTAATTGTAATCCGTCCATGGGTGGTACCTCTCTGCGAGGTCGCTGGCCGCCGCGACGTCGACGCGCAGGTCGCGGCGCGGGCTGGCCGCCGCGCTGGCCGCCGCGCTGGCCGCCGCGCTGGCCGCCGCCGAGCCGGCCGGCGTCGACCACAGCGAGTCGTCCTGCCAACCACAATGCAATCAGTATGGCATGCCGTGATGCCGTGGCAGCACACTCGGTCGCGCGTACAACACAACCGATGGCCGTTGGGGCGAAAACGTTCTCGAGTGGCGACCACGTACCGGAAGGCGCGGCGTGGGCGGTCCGACAAGGCGGACTGCTGGCCTAACAAAGGTCGCGGGAGTCCGCAGGAGCGGTCACTTTGGCACTCTCTGGGGGAGACATATCCCTTTCAGACCGGAAAAATAAGGTCCTCCTTCTAATGTATAATCTATATATATAAACATCAAAGTCCTGACTGACTGGCTGACTTAAGCCCAGCCCAAACCGTTGAACCTAGAAAGCCGATTTTTTCACAATAGGTAGTTTACACAACGCAAGTACATACACTAAGAAGGGATTTTTGAAAATTCCACCCTCAAGGGAGTAAAAAGGGGGTTGAAAGTTTTTATGAGGATGGAGTACACTTTTAAGTGAGACTTGAAACTGTGTATGGACTCCTTATTTTTTAATATTATTTTGTTTATTTTAGTTTGATTTCAAACACAATAATGCTGCTTAACTAAACCTTTGGTATGAACTGGATTTTTAAATATCGATATAAACAGCACTAACGAAACTGTGGCAACATTCGTGTGCAATAAACTGTCAAGTTAGTTCGCCTAGTTATAAATCCGAGATTAGGGACCATGTGGGCGACTGATAGCATACGGACCAACGCGACCAAGGCGACGCGACCCAAACTCACAAATCATGCGACAGATATCGCACACATATGGTACGAAACCATACGGGTGCGATATCCGCAAAGCGTTCGCGCGGCGTCGCGCGACGATACTGCCTCAGGAGCGACCGCGTCGCGCGGCTCGTGTCGCTCGCTGGTGGTCGTGCGACGCGGTCACTTGCATCCGTCAGTGTTTCATAGTAATCCATACAAAGCAGTGGGTCGCGGTCGCCGGCCGCCGTCATGTGTCGCGGTCGCGGTCGCGGTCGCCAGGAACCGAGTGCTACCTCACACCGCAACCGGCACGAGAACAACAACCGGACAGAGAGCGGAAGAGAATAGTTATTTGTGTCACAAGAGAGCAACATAGTATATTTACGGCGAGGGCGGTGTATTGAATCCTGAACGTAGCGAGGGATCCTACAATAGAATCCTGAGCGTAGCGAGAGACGTCCGAGACGAAGATAATTTTGCTACCGAGTGACACATACTATTTTTCACACTAACTATGAAGAAATTTAAAAAAGATTGTTAATATTACTTGACAAGTTTTAACAATTTTTCTTAATTTTTGTTACAAATTTTTGAATATTACGAAAAATTCGTAAATTTTCATATAACGTTGTTAAAGTTACAACTTTAAGTATGTTGGTTTTTAATCGATTACGATGAAATTACAATCGATTATTTTACTTAGATCTGTGTTTAATTGGCATATTGCGTAAATGCTACATGCCAATGAATAACTTAAAAAAGTAGCTTGAACAGAAAAGTAGCATTTTGATCCCTCTCGTCGTGGAGCAAAACTTACTTTTCCGAATGAAAGGTGTGAAATGATAATGAAAACACATCCGGGATACGACTCGCATACGTGCTGTTGGTAGTGAACAGCCGGGCCCTATTGCGAGGGAGTGCAGGTGAACATCAAATTTTTACTGGTTATTTTGAGTCAAGTTTACACGGTACCTGCGCCTGGACACAGTGCGTGTCGTCCTCTTCGCTGAACATGTGTCCGTCTCGCTCCTGCGGCGACAGACGCAGTCTCATGTCCGCCAGCTCCGCCTGCCACGGCTCGAAGTAAGAGTCGCAAGAGGACGACCTGTTAAAAGCAGTAATGCAATTTTGTTGTTTTTTTTTATACAACGACGGTGGCAAACAAGCGTATGGCCCGCCTGATGGTAAGCGGAGCCTATAGACGCATGCAACTCCAAAGGAGTAACATTGATATGTTTGAGGATTCGCCGTGTCGACAGCTGAAGGAACAAATTCCCTCTCTCTCAACACAACGCATCCTCGGGAGCTTTGGCGACCTTGCTCACCACCAGGAACACAACACTACTACAGAGTAGTGTTATTATGGCTGTGGTCTCCTGCAAGGCGGAGGTACTTCCCCAGTTGGGCTGCTCCACATTCAAGCGGGATCACATTTCGCTGTGCCCTACCTCACCAAAAAAAAAAAAATTAAACAATGTTGGACAATACAGAAGTATAAATGAGGGCTTTTAAAGTCGAGTACCCTAAATAATTAAACAAACTTGGTATTTATTAAAAATCTAAGCCCTGCTTAAACGAAGGGCAGCCCACCGGCTCAGTGTTTCGTTGATGTCTTTTCTACTATAACCAAGGCGACGTTCCATTGGTCAAATTAATTATAGTTCAGTAAAAGCGCCAGGTGATTGGTTAAATTCATTATAGTTGTCTAAACACACAATAATTTATTTTTGTTGTTTTGTGAGTTCCATAGAAAAAAAGTATGTGATTATGTAGCTTTACGAAACTGCCATCTATTAAAACCAACCCAGAGGGAAAACTAGACCTTATTGGGATTAGACCGGTTTTCTCACGATGTTTCCCTTTACCGAAATAAATCTCTTACTCAATATTAATTTATATTTTACCAAAAATAGCATTCCTGAAGTTTTGTCTCCTCATTGGCGGAAGCCATGTTCGTACCTGGTGTGGTGTTTGAGCGGCTTCATGCTCCGCTCCGCTAGTGGCGCTACGGTGTCGCCGTCGGACGCGAGCGACTCGCACGACTTCACCGGCCGCAAGCCCGCCGGGACCATCGGTATGTCCTGCGAATACTGTTAATACGGTTATTATCAGTGAGCACACTATATGTATGCACTTCGAAACAGCTTTGAGAGTAAATCAATAATCCTCCTCTAATACGGCAGTCGGGTAATAAATATTAGGGGGCAATCTTACACAAATGCTCAATAATAACCGCTAATCTCAGATTCATGATTAGGCGAACCAACTTGACAGTTCGATGCACACGAATGTTGCCACGATATTTAAAAAATCCAGTTCATACCAGCGGTTAGTTTTATCTTATCTAGATGAGGGCCTTTTCGGATGCAATTCGACCCAGCGGGATCTTTTGTGCATTTGCCCTCTCCTTTATGCCTACTCCCAAGCTCGCTCCATCGTTTCCACAAAGCGGATGATGCAGCTCAGCGGGAGCACCTTGAACTCCCTTGGTTGCGGATAGTCGTTACCAAAGTAATTAGTCCAGTAAATGAACTGACAACTCGTATGGAAAAAATGTCAATTCTGGAAATAATTTATAATAGCTTATTTTTTATGTGTAACGGATATATTATCAATTAAATAGCGACAAAATCCGACAAAATTTCAGACATCAAAAAAATTATAAGTTAACTAACTTCTGAAAAATCAGAAAAAATATTAATAAATATTTTTGTCTTTATTTTGGTTCATTTACATTTGCTCTATAATATTCAAGATAAATCGTATAAAATGACAGATGATGATGATGCATGCTTCATTGAAATTACATAATTACTTCCGGGTGGAAAGTTTCTCGGATTCTTGAATATATCGCCTAGTGAATGCAATACAGCCACATCTCAAGAATAAAATACATTTGAGATGTGGCTCTATTGCACAGTGCAATACGGTCACATCTCGAAAGTAAAATACATTTGAGATGTGGCCGTATTGCAGACACTAGGCGATCATCTTAGAATAACATTTACAAATGAAATCAACAAAAAAAACGCTATTATAAATTTATGTTTTTCAAAACCGTATTTTGCCTGGAGTAAATTCATTCTTTGTCTTAGTGTTCCATGGTCTCATCCCCCTCGCCACACATTCTACAGTCTAAACAGCGGTTAGTCACTAAATAGTATAAAACAAAGTCGCTTCCCGCTGTCTGTCCTGCATACTTAGATTTTTCCAGAATCTCTTTCCTGTTTCCGCAAATACTGCCCTAAAGCACAAAAGTGTGTTCTGCTTAGCTAGTAAGATTTACAATAAATTGCCTGTAGACTTTAGAATGTTACCCATACGTCAATTTAAACATAAACTCTTGACATTTTTGATTGAAAATTGTTTTTATTCTATTTCTGACTTTTTGCTGTATAAATTTAATAATTCGATATGAAACATAAACTCTTGACATTTTTATTCTTTTTGATGTAATAATTCAATATGACATAATTTCTGACATTAACAATAGAGATATTTAAATTTATTTTGCATGTTAGTATTTAGAAACATTGCTACAACCAAGAATTTGTACGCCGTCGGGCAGGGTACAGTGCTACATATAATTAATTATTTACCACCACTGTAATCAGATTGACATATACTCACAAATAAAAATCTTTCAACTTTGAACTTTAAAACTACGCAACGGATTTTGATACTGTTTGTTTTAATAGATAGTGATTCAAGAGGAAGGTTTATATTTATATGTATAATATAGTACTCTCGCGAAGCCGGGGCGGGTCGCCAGTAATTATATAAAAAAAATACTGTTGGAATTAAAAATACAACGAAAAATCATTTAAGGACATCCCTAAAGACGCTGTCCGCCATTTTGTTTTTGTTGACAGTTCTAATCTAACCATTAATTAGCTTAGCCATTCGACTTTCCGCCATCGGTCTGCTCGGAGCTATCTAGAACAGTGACTGCGAATCTTTCGTAAATTCGTTGAGTTGTATTTAATAGTGTTGTTATCATTGTTGTTACTTGTTTCTGTTGATCTTGTTACGTTAGTTCGTTTTGATAAGTTTTATCTTGTTACGATTGTAAATGTCCGATTTATACCGTTCGTTCATCCCTACTTAGTGAGTATCTGTGAGTGTGTGAGTTATTACGACGATTACTTAAGGGGCTCCCACACGCCAATGACCTTCGATCTGAATAATCCCTTAGTTTTCTAATGTTTTTTGTAGCTTATTATATTAATAACAACGGCTTTAAGCAATATAGTATCCCATATTTACTTCAAAGTTCATTGTTTCGAGATATTTGGCATCAAAGTTGAACAATTTTAGGCAAACATCTGGTTTTCTGGCCATAGGTTTTGTGGTAATTGGTTTAAAAGAAAACCCTAGACCTGTTATTAGAGACGTCACAGACGAACCCAAATATGTAGATTTCATATATGTTAGATCTTTCACGACAACAGAGATTAAAAATAAGTGTTTTTATAGACAATGTTTGCAAAAATCATACAAATTTAAGTATTCATTTCTTTCAAAATCCGGTAGACAAAAATGGAGATAAAAGAATGAAGAACCCATAGCCGTTTGATTTATAATTCTATCTGTAGTGCAAAAGTAGGAGATACGATTCAAAACTTGGCAAAAATCTATGAAATTCCTTGATACATTTTTTTATTACTTGATAAAATACAAATTGAATCAGATATATATAGACAAATAGCGGCTTTTCGGGCTTTGCAAGGTTATATCGACATAAACCTATCATTATAATTTATTCCTATGCCGGGCAACATTGTAAGCTGTCAAGTTAGTTCGCCTAATTATGAATCCGAGTTTTGAGGCCGGGCGAATTTCCCAGCATTTGAACCGCTCGGTTCTAACGTCATAATCGGCTCAAGATTATTATAGCAAAAGGTAAAACATACCGCGGAAAATTCAATAAAAAAATACTCAGTACCGGTACTGACATTATAGACAAACTAATATCTCAAATTATTCTAGTTTATACAAGTTTATTCTAGGAAAGCGGGAATTTCGCAAAAATGGAAAGCCAATTTATGAAAGTGAGTTACATACTTTTTTTTTTAATATCACTCCGTTAGCCTGCGAATGTCAAGAAACGTTTTGTATGGTCGTCGAACCACCTTAAGCATTCACAATTCCCTAACTACTGGTTATGGCAAATAGAATAATGGACTTCACTAGAAACCCGACTGTATGTGGTAGTTACCTCTTGAGGCCTCGCTTGCTCTGTGACACCTTGTATGTAGTGAGGCCTCGCTTGCTCTGTGACACCATGTATGCAGTAGTTACCTCTTGAGGCCTCGCTTGCTCTGTGACACCATGTATGTAGTAGTTACCTCTTGAGGCCTCGCTTGCTCTGTGACACCTTGTATGTAGTGAGGCCTCGCTTGCTCTGTGACACCATGTATGTAGTAGTTACCTCTTGAGGCCTCGCTTGCTCTGTGACACCATGTATGTAGTAGTTACCTCTTGAGGCCTCGCTTGCTCTGTGACAACATGTATGTAGTAGTTACCTCTTGAGGCCTCGCTTGCTCTGTGACACCTTGTATGTAGTGAGGCCTCGCTTGCTCTGTGACACCATGTATGTAGTAGTTACCTCTTGAGGCCTCGCTTGCTCTGTGACAACATGTATGTAGTAGTTACCTCTTGAGGCCTCGCTTGCTATGTGACACCATGTATGTAGTATAACTACTACATACAGGTAACCCTCTTGAGGCCTCGCTTGCTCTGTGACAACATGTATGTAGTAGTTACCTTTTGAGGCCTCGCTTGCTCTGTGACACCATGTATGTAGTAGTTACCTCTTGAGGCCTCGCTTGCTCTGTGACACCATGTATGTAGTAGTTACCTCTTGAGGCCTCGCTTGCTCTGTGACACCATGTATGTAGTAGTTACCTCTTGAGGCCTCGCTTGCTATGTGACACCATGTATGTAGTAGTTACCTCTTGAGGCCTCGCTTGCTATGTGACACCATGTATGTAGTAGTTACCTCTTGAGGCCTCGCTTGCTCTGTGACACCATGTATGTAGTAGTTACCTCTTGAGGCCTCGCTTGCTCTGTGACACCATGTATGTAGTAGTTACCTCTTGAGGCCTCGCTTGCTATGTGACACCATGTATGTAGTAGTTACCTCTTGAGGCCTAGCTTGCTCTGTGACACCATGTATGTAGTAGTTACCTCTTGAGGCCTCGCTTGCTCTGTGACACCATGTATGTAGTAGTTACCTCTTGAGGCCTCGCTTGCTATGTGACACCATGTATGTAGTAGTTACCTCTTGAGGCCTCGCTTGCTCTGTGACACCATGTATGTAGTAGTTACCTCTTGAGGCCTCGCTTGCTCTGTGACACCATGTATGTAGTAGTTACCTCTTGAGGCCTCGCTTGCTCTGTGACACCATGTATATAGTAGTTACCTCTTGAGGCCTCGCTTGCTATGTGACACCATGTATGTAGTAGTTACCTCTTGAGGCCTCGCTTGCTCTGTGACACCATGTATGTAGTAGTTACCTCTTGAGGCCTCGCTTGCTCTGTGACACCATGTATGTAGTAGTTACCTCGACAGGAGCGGACACGACGGGCGCGGTGACCGGCCGCAGTGCCGCCTTGTGTCGCTGCAGCTTGCTCCGGGAGAACAGGCCGCGCCAGCCCGAGGGAGACCTCTTGAGGCCTCGCTTGGCTCCTGCGGTATTGCAACAAGTTTGAGAAAACTGATTCTAAACGACGATTGAATTTACGGACTCTATCCTACGGTATTTTACAAGTGTAGGAGTCTGTGATATCAAAATATGGTTAGTAAAAGCTTAATACTACCCGCACACGCTTAATACTCACGGGGTGTAGACACTTAATGTACTCAAATGGAGAAAAAAGCACAAAGTTAGGGGGTATGTTCTGTCCCTTTCCCCAAATTTCACCTTCATATGAAACGATTGTCATTTACTATGACGCCCGAGGATCGTGACGCCACGATCCCCTAGCGTTTTCTCTCTCTCTAACAAGCAACATTAAAATTTCGTATTTTTTTGAGATATCTCATTGGGATGTTCGTCATTAATGACGCATATTTTTTGGCCTTCTTTCTTTTGAAGTAATAATACATTTTGGGTCGACTCCCGTACTGCCCACGACCCAGTAACAGGTCATGACCGAGTTCCTCCCGAGCAATAACTTGCAAGTTGTTTCAGAGAGTAGTAAGTATCCTATCAAAAACAAAAATGTGAAATGAGAGCCAAGTTCAATATCATGATATATGCCTTGGGATGTTGACTTTAACGACAAAAGAA
Source organism: Epinotia bilunana (assembly GCA_947049275.1). Classification (NCBI taxonomy): domain Eukaryota; kingdom Metazoa; phylum Arthropoda; class Insecta; order Lepidoptera; family Tortricidae; genus Epinotia; species Epinotia bilunana. Next base: position 2,067,452 of record OX346279.1, on the reverse strand, counting down.
GTGAGATCTAAATGGGTGCCAAGTTCAATGATCAGTCCTGAAATTTATTTATAATAACATAAAATATTTTATAACTTTAAATATCATTTCTTCTTATAATTCGGGATAACATATAATTGAAGTCAACAACCAAGGCATATATCATGATATTGTACTTGGCTGTTATTTCACATTTTTGTTTTTGATTACTTTTTGTACAGAAATGATTAGTAGGAAGACCTTAAAATCCACATCAAGACTAGCCGACATCAATTTTGATTGCTGATTCCTACATTTCATTACATTACATTACAGACATTATAAGTAAGATAAGTGTTCCTAATAAAATCAATTAATTGAAAAAATATATTAAAATGACAAAAAAATTACTAGTTTCTGATTTATTCCTTTGTGAATCACCCAACTTCCTATCTGGCTGCCAAATTTGAACTTTCTAGGGCATCTGGAACTGGGTTAGAGTTTTGGTTTATCAGAGTTTTGGTCAGTGATAAATATTACGATTTTTGGACGTTAATATCTAAATAATCGTGGGGGGGGGGGGGGCAAAAGTAGCCGAAAAAACCTCGCGTGATTTGTGCACAAGCCCTTACATAACTTACATATTAGCGGCCGTATTCATAAACGTACTACAAGCATGTTTTAACTAAAATTGCGTTAAAATTCGTTTGTCCTTATCTGTCACTTTGACATTTGTGTTCGTAAGAAAGGGACAGAGCACATTTCATTTAGCAGAGGCATTTTAAGTTTTATGAATAAGGGGGTAAGTGTCTCATGTTACTTGTACAATCTCTAGTTAGTAGTGAAATCAGTTTTAATATCTACCTATACTTTGTTCTGTATTGCTGTTTTGTATCGTGTTTGGGCAATAAAGTTTTTTGTATTTGTATTTGTTATTTGTATTTGTAAAAGTGGCTCCAAATGGTTCGTGTAATCACCAGTTCGCCAGTTCTGTTAGCTTGAACTTGGCTTGACACGCTACCGCGTGTCTAGGTCTCGTTGTCCCGTGCTCGTCAACTGCGGCGCCGGGCTATTATTTTATTGAAAGGACACCGAACGCAATCATGAAAAAAAAAACTCGATGAATTATACTGAAAAAAAAAAGCGTATCAATCATGTTGCGTATTTAAATTTATATTCAAAAATAGTGGAGGGGCAAAAACTTTCTAAAGTGGCCGTCAATAGAATTTGCTAACTATGTACTAAAATTGTCTATCACTATGGCGGTTTGTTTACATAGTTAGCAAGTTTCATTGACGGCGACTTTATGTATAGTTTTTAGGAAAAAATTTTTTTGTGTAAATTTGATCCAGAATTGGGCCCAATAGTAAAATATACAGGGTGTACCAAAAATGGGGTGTGGACAAGGGCATGTTTGGTAGCGTATTGCGATTACAAATATGCATTTTTTTGTTTTTTATATATTTATTTTTGTTGACATTGCTTGTGTATGACAACATTCCCCCGCGATGGTGAAAAGTGGGAGGGTTTATTTCATTTTCAACTGCTGCGCGCACAGCTGTGTTGTTATGAAAACAAATGTTTTGAGTATGTTTTTTTGACACGCAGGTGAAAGCTTTTACGTTTTTGATGTCATACACAAGCAATGTCAACAAAGACTGTAATGTAAACAAAAACAAATATTTCAATGTAAATAAAAACAAAGCAAACATTTTAAAAAATAAAATGCATTTTGGGAATCGCAATACGCTACCGCACATGGCCTTGATCGGTTCACACCCCATCTTTGATACAGCCAGTATAAGGAAAAATGAAATTCGATTCGAATGCAAAAAAATGAATGTTATAAAAATGGTCAATTCCAACAACTTTTTCAAAATAACATACCAGAAAAAAAAATACTTTTCTTAGAGATGAGCCTACATGTACAGTCAGCATCAAAAGTAGCTGCGCAAACGAAGACGTCCAAAGTCTTTATTAAAAGGGAATAAGAGCTTTTGATGTCTTGGATTGCGTAGTTACTTTTGATGCTGACTGTACGTGGTCCTAGATAAAAAATCCGTACACCCACCCTGGTTGCACCGAGTCCCGATTACAGACCGACCAACGTTAAATATGGCGTCGGCAGCTGTCATCCCATAGAACCTTGTCAAACTTTCCATACGTCCAGATTCTAACGAATTACACACGGTTTGGTGCAACCTACACCTAGCTATACACCTAGCCGAGCACCTAGCCGAGCACCTAGCCGAGCACCTAGCCGAGCACCTAGCCGAGCACCTAGCCGAGCACCTAGCTGATGCCCTGGTGAAGGTCGCTGGAGTCCGCTGGATGCGGGTGGCGCAGGACCGGTCATTGTGACACTCTTCGAGGGAGGCCTATGTCCAGCAGTGGACGTCTTTCGGCTGATATGATGAAGATGATGATGACACCTTTTTTTTTTTTTGACGGAATGGAAATTCCCTGACGCATCCGGGATCGGATAGGATCCGGGGAAGCTATAATGGGGGGGTATGTGGGACTCTCACCCTCCAGCCAACTGTATTTAAACAGAAGGGGGAGGGAGTCTACCCACCAAAACCACTCCGGCGTTTCCATACCTGCCGTTAATGGGGGCGCAGTGGGATCGCGAGCATTCCACCACGACGCCCCCCGATGATGATCACACCTAAGTAAGTAAGGGATCGTAATACCAACCTGACAGCGGCAAATCCAACACCGTGTGGTACTGGGGAAGGTTGTCCGGCCCAGAACCGACCTGGAAAATACAGCTTTTCAGTAAATTGAAGGATTCAACGGACGGCAGTGCGCACTGAATATTGACATTCGAGGCAAAGCCAAAGTTATGATTTATTCTTCATACATACATACATTCACGCCTTTATTCCCAAAAGGGGTAGGCAGAGCACATGAAACGTATGTTCCAGCGCCACTTTTAGCATAAATGTGGGTATAAAAGATCGACAAAACGTGATATTGCAGTGATATGTTGCTAGCTCATGGCCCACAACACACTTCAACCCTGGTCCCTAAGGCACTGGTCCCACCGCCGGCTAGTAAGCTAGAAAAGTTGGGCGAGTAGCATTACATTGCGGATCTGTAAAGGTCGATTGATCACACTGTGCCTGGTCAGCACGCAATGAACCGTTACTCGCCCAACTTTTCTAGCTTACTAGCCGGCGGTGGGACCAGTGCCTAAGTCGACTTTTACGACACCCACGGGAAGAAAGGGGGTGGTGAAATTCTAATTTAGGCATATTACATGCACCTATGAATGCAGATAAATTACTACCGGTCCGGAAAAAAACTCGGCCACGAGAACCGGCCGGCATAAAGACATATAGGCGTGGTATCGTTTTTCAAAACGTATTAAAAAGTTTAAATATCACAGTAGGTACTTATTACCAAATTCTAGTGCAGAACTCTATCACTGGCAAACATCCCTATCAATTATGTAATTCATATTTTTACGTCACTCTGGGCGGTAAGTGAGATTTACCGCCCACGGGCGCAGCGGTAAATCTCACTTCACACCCGGGATAAGACGTAAAATTGTGTACGCACCACGGGCGGTAATTCGTAAAGCCCATGATCACATATTTATGGCCCTCAACTTCGGGTCGGGCCACAAACACCTGCGATTTGGGGCATTCACGAATTCACCGCCCTACGTAATGTACTATTTTGTAGTCGTCGACTTGGTCCAGCAAACTATAATCTCTCCCAACTCAAGTATATTAATTATTATACAACTGTTGAAACAACTATAATGAATTTGACCAATCACGTGGCGCCTTTACCGAACTATAATGAATTTGACTATTAGAACGTCGCCTTGGTGTCGGAACCAGAGCTCCCGAGGATGCGTTGTGTTGAGAGCGAGGGAATTTGTCCCTTCAGCTGTCGGCCTTCGGCTGTCGACACGGCGAATCCTCAAACATATCAAGGGTCGGCAACGCCCATGTTACTCCTTTGGAGTTGCATGCGTCTATAGGCTGCGGTGTCCGCTTACCATCAGGCGGGCCGTACGCTTGTTTGCCACCGTCGTTGTATAAAAAAAAGGAACAAAAGACATCAACGAAACGCTGAGCCGGTGGGCTGCGCTTTGTTTCAACAGGGCGAAGATCTTCAATAGATACCAAGTTTGTTTATTCTCGTACCTAACATAGGTCAGTCAGCAATAGGGAAGATCATCATCATCATCATCATCATCATCATCATATCAGCCGAAAGACGTCCACTGCTGGAAATAGGCCTCCCCCAAAGAGTGCCAAAGTGACCGGTCCTGCGCCACCCGCATCCAGCGGACTCCAGCAACCTTTACCAGGTCATCAGTCCACCTTGTGAGGGGCCTACCCGCGCGGCGCCTTCCGGTACGTGGTCGCCACTCGAGAACCTTTCCGCCCCAACGGCCATCGGTTCTACGCGCCATTTGCCCCGCCCACTGCGACTTAAGTTAGTAGGGAAGATGCAATATTTTAATTTGTGCTCTCATTTGAAAGAGTCGCATGTAGAATAAGACCACGAAAGTATAAGAACATTAAAATACTACGATTTAAAGTCAAAAATTCCTGTCACAAACTGGCAATTTAAGCTTTTGCGCCTAAACGGATCTACAGTTCCTATGACGTCACTAATTTCGTCCGTAGATGACATAAGGTAGCCTGTGTCTGAATAAAAAAAAAATTGTATGTATATTTTTATAGACTATAAGTACTTGAATATTTATACGCCGATGCAGGACGGCAGAATATGCTGACCTAACACCCTCTACTAACCAACATTGTAACATATACTAAGAAATAAATGATTGATTGATTGATAAGTTTTGACTTTTGACAGGAGTGACGTCACCAGACGCTGATTGTTGGATTAAACACGTTCAGTTTCACATTACTTCAAATAGTAATTATTGTTTGAAATTAGTATAAACTAAAGTAAAAACGTTTCAGTAGCTATTACTTTGTGTTTTCAACATGTTGGTCAAAAAATAATGGTAAATATTATAGCTGCATCTTCCCTATTGTGTAGTGGTTGTATAATAGTAGTTTATGCAATCGTTATATAATGTATGCTTTTTCAGTCGAGTACCACGTTTAATTCACGGCCTAATTAAGGTACGAGAGTTAAAAAGCTAATTATATAACTATTGCATAAATACTTTTTCGACGAGTTAACGGAAATAATAATTTATTAAACAAACTTGGTATCTATTGAAATTCGCCCTGCTGAGACGAAGTACAGCCAACCCCTTTTTTTATTTTTGCGTCTTCTGGAAATGGAGCCTCGTGATTGGTCAAAATTAATTTTAGTTCTGTATACAGTTATCTTATATTCATAAGATGACTGCTAGCAGTCTTCTTATGAGCCCAACTCAAATGAAGTTGATTTAGATATCGCTGTCAGTCATTTAATTGACGGATAGAAGTGCTCGAGTAGAAAAAATACTATAATGATTTTGATTAATACAGAACAGATTTAGTAATAGTATTTCCAAGTGACTGACCTCGATGTACTTGGGCCGCAGGTGTCCCGCGGGCCGCAGCTGCGGCTCGGCGGCGGCGGCGATGGCACCCGACGGAGGTGGCAAACGAGGGCTCTGCACAATGCTCGTGCACTTCTCGCGGCGGCGGGCTTCCTCCAGACTGGGAAAAATTACATACAATAAATAAATATTAGGGGACATTCTTACACAAATCGACCTAGTCCGAAACTAAGCAAAGCTTACAATCTTTAGTAAGTCAGTTTAGTATTCTAGTTTTGATGACAACCAATGGAAACTTAAATAACAATGCAATGCACACTGTTTTAAAAAATCAACATACTGCCCATCGATAAAAAACACAGCCGTATCATTATTGGGCTGTAACTGCATTAACTTATGAGTGGAATAGTACATTACTGCAGACGCCGGGAAAATAGGGATTGCCGGCCAAGTAGCTATAGAGGGACGAGCGTAGCGAGGCCGGGTAGAGATACGAAGCTGGCAATTCCTTTTCACGCCAACATATATAGTCATCATCATCATATCAGCCGAAAGACGTCCACTGCTGGACATAGGCCTCCCCCAAAGAGTGCCACAATGACCGCTCCTGCGCCACCCGCATCCAGCGGACTCCCGCGACCTTCACCAGGTCATCAGTCCACCTTGTGGGGGTCTACCCACGCTGCGCCTACATGTATAGTGCTTTTCTCAAACATGCAATGAAATTAAAAAAGAACTCAAAACTTTCTCAAATGGCTGAACACCAGTGAGGTCGTTTCACGAATTGATATTAAATGAATGGGACGATTTGCGAAAAACTATCCTATGCCCTTCCCAGGGTCTCAAACCGTCTCATAATCAAATTTCATCAAACGGTTCGTTCTAGAGTTATGCTGCTGAAAATTTCAATTAAAATTCAAGTCAAAACCTTTGTTTTTGCGCCTAAATATTGTCCCGGCACTGCCTGGTACTCTATTTATTTTGGCTGGCAACAGTGTCAACCTCCTATAATTGGCTCTTTGTATCCACTGTCAATGTTTATTGTATGAAAATAGCTGTTGGTTCTCCTAATAAATCCATACTAATATTATAAATGCGAAAGTGTGTCTGTCTGTCTATTACCTCTTCACGCTTAAACCGCTGAACCGATTTAGATGAAACTTGGTAAAGAGATAGTTTGCGTCCTGGGGCCTTCCCCAGGACTCAAACTATCTCTATCTATGTCCTTACATAGGATAGTTTTTATCCCGGAAATCATCCCCCAAGGGGATGAAGCGGGGGGTGAAAGTTTGTATGGAGCTACGATATAAACGAGTTCCACGCGGACGGAGTCGCGGGCAGAAGCTAGTAAATAAATAAATAAATGAACAGCGGGAAGTTCCCACATTAGCAAATGACGGCTTCCACAAGAACGATTCTATGGATAGTGGTGTAGACTCCATATGTATTATTACTTCTAAAGAAAGAAGGCAAAAAAATATGCCTAATGAGAAAAAATCAATTACGAAGCTACAACCGTTTTAATGTCGCTTGTCAGAGAGAGAACACTTACTGGAGTTTAACAATGGAGAGACCTTGAACGCGCGGGTCGTTGCCCGCTCGTGCCGGCCAATAGAAGCTAGGGTTGACACCGCTTAGAAATGATTTTATAATTAAACGTTTATTTTAGGAAATAATCTTATTAAAATATTTTTATTCTTGATGTGTTTACAATATGGGTGTATAATCAAAATGTATTATTACTCTAAAAGAAGGAAGGCAAAAAATATGCCAAGTGACAAAAATCCCATTCAGATATCTCAAATAATTACCAAGTTTTAACAACCATTTTAATATTGCTTGCTAGAGAGAGATGACAATAGTTTTATATGAAGGTGCGTTTTGCGGAAAAGGCACGTAGAGCATACTCCTTCTTAAAACTTTGGACACTCATAACTTTGAGATAATTTAACCCTTGCGTTGCTTTATTCTCCATTAGACATTTTTAATCATTTCTCGAATTATACAACACTAGCTTCCGCCCGCGACTTCGTCCGCGTGGACCCGGGATAAAAACTATCCTATATTTTAATCCAGGCTAAAAACTATCTTCGTGCAAAATTTCATTCAAATCGGTTCAGCTGTTTAACCGTGATTGAGTAACAAACATCCAAACATCTAAACTTTCGCATTTATAATATTAGTAGGAATATAGGATTATTGATTATTTCAGTATCTACACCCCTATTATATTGTAGGGCCAGGTATCTACAGTAAATTACCCTCCAAATTGAAAGAAATATAAACTATGTGATATTTCTTAATAAATTAAAAAAATGGCTGTCAGACAATTTTTTTCTATAAAGTTAGTGAGTATTTATAATATATTGGTAATAATAATCATTTGTATCATTGTATAAACGTAGACATATTGTAATTTATAAATATTATGATCGAATTAGAAAAATTAAATTAATTTGACATATTAACTATTATAAATATTATAATTTATATTATTTTTGACATTTAAAATTTTATATTTTATTAACAAATGGGTATGAGTATTATCGGAAAGGTTCTCGAATGGCCACCGAAACCACGCACCGGAAGGCGCACTCTTTGCCCCCCCCCCACAAGATGTACTGATGCTGGCGAAGGTCGCGGGGGCCGGCCGTTGTGGCACTCCTTGGGGGAGGCCTGGACGTCTCTCGGCTGGCATGGCGATGACGATGGCCCCTATTGTTATTTGACAGATGCAGTACCTGAGTAGCTTGGTGGGCGGGTGGAGCGGCAGACTCTTGGGGCGGCGACACGAATCGTGGCCCCTCAACTCCACCTGTTCCAACTGCTCCTGGTTTGAATACATTTAATTTAATTAGTAAATAATTAATAAATATCAATAGACAATAGGGGCGTAGACACTAAATTAAAAGAAAACAATAATGTTGTATTTACTCGAAAAAGGATTAAAAATGTCGTCAAATAGAGATAAAAGCAACACGAGAGGTTAAAATAATCACAAAATTATAAGGGTCCAAAGTTTTAAGAGGGGGGTATGTTCTGTCCCTTTTCCGCAAAACGCACCTGGGTCATTGTCAATAGTTAAAGGCTTATGTTTATTTATAATTTTTTTATCGCATAGAATTATAGAAGAGGCGACGCCGTTTATGCGGATTCAGAGTTCAACCAAAAATTAGGCTTTAAAGCCCTTAACTGTGCCAATGTCCACCGAAAAGACGCGAACCTAAATCTGACAATGACCCACCTTCACATGAAACGATTGTTATTTTATGACGCTCGCAGATTGTGACGTCACATTTTCGTCACTAGCCATATTTCTTTGTTCCCTTTCTTTTGGAGTAATAATACATTTTGAGTCTCCCGTATTTTACACACATCGAACTAGCCCCATACGCTCAATAAGGCTTGTTTAATGGGTACTAACAATATATTGAAGACTTTAGCCTAGTTGGTAGTGACCCTGCCTACGAAGCCGGAGGTCCTGGGTTCGAATCCCGGAACTGGCATTTATTTGTGTGATGAGCACTAATATTTGTTCCTGAGTCATGGATGTTCTCTATGTATTTGAGTATTTATTTATCTATCTAAGTATGTATATCGTCGTCTAGTACCCATAGTACAAGCTTTGCTTAGTTTGGGGCTAGGTCGATTTGTGTAAGATTGTCCCCAAATATGATATATTTTTACATAAATCGAACTAGCCCCAAAGTAAGCTCAATAAGGCTTGTGTTATGGGTACTAGACGACGATATATTTAATATATATAAATTACTTGAACACATACAAAACATCCAAGACTCAGAATCAAATACTCTAGCTCATCACACAAACATGTGCCCTTACTGGGATTAGAACCCAGGACCGTCAGCTTCAATCAATCAATCAATCAATCAATCAATCAATATATTTATTCGTTCATCACAGGTACATAAGGTGGTAACATAATATTTAAAGGAACAGCTATGACGTGCCTTCTGGCGTACGAAACAAATGGTTCTTAATTACAATCTAATCTAAGTAATCTTACAATGAAAAGTCTATCTCTAATACTAGATTACATGTACAATATATTAAATTCAGAATATTATGTCAAAGATCATTCAAATAATCCGCTACACTATAATAACACTTAGACAGTAAGAAATTAAATAATAAGGTTTTAAACTTGTGTATTGTTGCCATCTGCCACGCTTCTGGCAACTTATTAAACAATTTTGGTGCCATTATAAGTACGCTCTTTTGCATCAAAGCTGTCTTAGTTTTACTAACTACCAACGCTGGTTTCCTTGGGCGAAGGTTGCAAGTTTGCTTTTGCTCTCTCAACTGAAAAGATGTCGAATTACTCTTGACAAAAATACAACACTCGAAAATGTATAGACATGGAAATGTCAGTAACTTTAGGGACTGAAAATAAGGCATGCAGCTTTGCTGGGGATTCAGTCCACAGATAGCCCTTACACATCGTTTTTGAGCCCTGAATAGTGTACCTCGATATGTAGAGTTTCCCCAGAAAATAATTCCATATCGCAGGGTTGACGAAACAAATCCGTGATAAGCGGTTAGTACAGTACTGCGGTTGGTGATTTTAGCCAATTTGTACAGAGCATATGAAAATCGGTATAGTTTCTTGCATACTTCTGCCGAATGAGACTTCCACGACATGTTGCTATCTAACGAGATGCCTACATCATACAACGTATACACTTGCACCTTATCGACAGTTTTGCCTTCATGTGTAATATTTAGTGTTGGAACTTCGTTTCTTTGGCTAAACTGCATTAATTTAGTTTCTTCTAAATTCACTTTTAAATTATTATAGTATAACCAGTCAATAATATGTCTTAAATTAGTATTAATTGCATTCTCATAGTCTATGTCGCTATTTTTCTCTATAAATACGGTGCTGTCATCGGCATATAGCACCATTGGATACTGGCTAGATTTGGTAATGTCATTTACATAGACTAAAAATAGTAATGGGCCCAGAATGCTACCTTGTGGTACCCCATATACGATATGTCTTTTATTAGAAGTATATATAATTTCATGTTTAGTAACAGGGCATATTTGTGTCATTTCTGTGAATTGTACTCGACATTCTAAGTATGACCTCATAAGATCTAGAGCATTACCCCGAATCCCATAATGATTCAGCTTTTCTAATAGTATTTTATGATCTACGTGATCAAAAGCCTTCGTCATGTCCATATAAATGGCACAAGACGGTTTTCTTTTGTCAAGGCTATTGACAACTCTAGAGACCAAGTCGTAAATAGCTACGTTTATTGACATGTTTTTTCGAAATCCTCTTTGCTCATCGATTAGTATCCCGTACTTTTCAAAAAAATTGTATAATTTGTTACAGATGATCTTCTCAAAGATCTTTGACACTACTGGTAACAAAGCGACCGGGCGATAATTACTTGCATTCGATTGATCACCCTTTTTGTATAATGGTTTTATTACAGCAATTTTTAAGTCGGCGGGAAAAGTGCCTGTAGTGAAGCTAAGATTTATAATATGAGACAGCGGTAATGAGATAAAGTCACTTACGTATTTAATGACTTTCGTATTTATGCCATCGAATCCAACGCTATTTGTGTTCCTTAGGCAAGCAATGGTCTTTATAACTTCTTCAGGTGTAGTCGGGTTCAGAAAAATAGAGTTAGAATTCATAGGCATGTTTATGGATTGTCTGTGAGCGTCATTATGTGTGATTTCATCTATGAAGAAATCATTAAAACCATTCACAATGTCTGATGGCTTTGTATAGGATATACCATGAGCTATTAGCTTGCTAATAGGCTCCTTTGGTTTACAAACTTTGGCTTTGTTTATAATTTGCCACGTAGCTCTCGTTTTATTTCTAGATGAAGAGATAAAGAAATGATTTTGAGCTCGTTGTGTCAGTTTTATCACTCTCTTTAGTCTATGAGCATACGCCTGATATGCATGTTTATTTTCATGCGTTTTATTAAGTCTGTAACGCCACAGTGCGTGCCTTTTTTTTTTAGAGCATAATCTGATTCCATTTGATATCCACTTAGGCCTAGCTTTTAGAGATTTTTTGATTAACACATAAGGAAAACAAAGATTATATAAAATTTTAAAAATGTCCAAAAAATATTCATATGATTTCTCGACATCATTTGACGAGTATACATCATTAAAAGTTAAACAATTAATGTGTTTTCGGAATAATTCAAGGTTTTCTTGGCTATAGTCTCGGCGTCTGATACGCCACGATGTAAATGAGCTACTTTCATGAATAGGGCATTTCAAAGTTTGGGCAGAATGGTCTGATAAAGCTAGCTCTAATACCTCGCCTTTAGCGTCTTTTATATTGTGGGCAAAATTGTCAAGGCATGATCCACTAATACTTCTCGTAGGTTCCTTTAGTTCAAGTGACAAATTATAACTAAGTAGCAGATAAATAAATTCTCGGCTAGCTGGCGTGTCTTTCAAGATATCTATATTATAGTCGCCACAGATAACAACCTTTTTATTCCTTAAAGTACATGTTGACTGTAATATAATTTCTAGGTTTTTGCGGAAGATGTCCATACTAGAACCAGGAACCCTGTATATACATACACTACTTCGTAGGCAGGGTCACTACCCACTAGGTTAAACCGGTCGTCAAATCTAGAAGTCTCATTTAATTGTGACCTGAACAAACGCTAACACAGTTAACTGACCGTCCTGTATTCATTTAGAACCTTATTACAATGCAAATAAAGTGCACAGTCAGTTAGCTGTGTTGTCGATAGTGCCAGTTGAGTTTTTTGGTCTTGGAAAGAGGCCTGTCCAGCAGTGGACATATTTTAGCTGATGTGCTTGATGATGTCCAATTTGTATCTGGGCTTCTCCGTACACAAGTATTGTCATACTTACCTGGAGGCGCCAGCCAAATGCAATTGTAAAACCTAACTTAAGATACCAAATAAACTATTTTGATTTATCTTACCGAATTGAGCGACTCCGGACCAGACTCCCAATCTTGCTCTTCGGCGAAAAGGTCCTCCGCGTAGCATATCAGGAACTCCGTCACCACCGCCTAGAACAAACATTTGCGTCAATTTTATAATCAATCCAATCAACAATAACAGTTCAAACGAAAACGTCAAGTTCTTCCTCTCAGGGCAAAGGGAACGAAAACCTAGTCCTTCGTATCAAGGTCAAAGGGGACGAAAACCTCAATCCTTCGTCTCAAGGTCAAAGGGAACGAAAACCTTGTCCTTCGTCTCAAGGTAAAAGTGGAAGAAAACCTTAAGTTATCCGTCTCAAGGTCAAAGGTGACGAAAAACATTGTCCTTCGTCTCAAGGTCAAAGGGGACGAAAACCTTGGTCCTTCGTCTCAAGGTCGAAGGGGACGAAAACCTTTAGTCCTTCGTCTCAAAGTTAAAGGGGACGAAAACCTTAAGTCCTTAGTGTCAAGGTCAAAGGGGACGTCCGGCCTGGGCCTCCAATTTTATCTCTCGTCTCGCTGCGCCCGTGACACTTCGAAGCCCGTTATGAAGAAAACAACTATATACTAGTTAAGCTCATGACACTATATTGATTTAAACTTTCACGATTCTCACACATTATTTTTACTTAACGGGACTTAATCGCGTATAATTAAATTATTTATTTACCTCACTGAGGTCTCCCGACGTTTCGGATGTGTTGCAACATCCATGGTCACGGGACAACACGGGTCATGGTCAGTGAGGTAAATAAATAATTTAATTATACGCGATTAAGTCCCGTTAAGTAAAAATAACTCATGACACTAGTCTATCAAACCTTAGACTTTTAGGGCTTTAAGACTATTAGGGCTACAAAGCAGCAGTCTTCTGTTGAGAGCGAGTGTCCACTAAAACCTCCGCGGGTATATATGCATTCGCGTTAAAAAAATGTCGATAGCGCGATGCAGAATGTTCCAAACTGAAAATACCGCGCTGCGTGCGACTGGCCAGTCTCCGAACCACAAGCGACCTTATTCGGAGGGCATTGCGTACCTGCACGGAGACGTGTTGCAGCGCGTGCTGCGGGCGCGGCGAGCGCAGCAGGTTGGGCGCCCACACGATGGCCATGTTGCGCGCCGTCATGCCCGTGGCGGCGCCCAGCAGCGACACGCGCCGCAGGTGGCGCATCAGGTACGCCAGGGTTCTGGAACGGACATCGATCACCTTCGTACCTGCACGGAGACGTGTTGCAGCGCGTGCTGCGGGCGCGGCGAGCGCAGCAGGTTGGGCGCCCACACGATGGCCATGTTGCGCGCCGTCATGCCCGTGGCGGCGCCCAGCAGCGACACGCGCCGCAGGTGGCGCATCAGGTACGCCAGGGTTCTGGAACGGACATCGATCACCTTCGTACCTGCACGGAGACGTGTTGCAGCGCGTGCTGCGGGCGCGGCGAGCGCAGCAGGTTGGGCGCCCACACGATGGCCATGTTGCGCGCCGTCATGCCCGTGGCGGCGCCCAGCAGCGACACGCGCCGCAGGTGGCGCATCAGGTACGCCAGGGTTCTGGAACGGACATCGATCACCTTCGTACCTGCACGGAGACGTGTTGCAGCGCGTGCTGCGGGCGCGGCGAGCGCAGCAGGTTGGGCGCCCACACGATGGCCATGTTGCGCGCCGTCATGCCCGTGGCGGCGCCCAGCAGCGACACGCGCCGCAGGTGGCGCATCAGGTACGCCAGGGTTCTGGAACGGACATCGATCACCTTCGTACCTGCACGGAGACGTGTTGCAGCGCGTGCTGCGGGCGCGGCGAGCGCAGCAGGTTGGGCGCCCACACGATGGCCATGTTGCGCGCCGTCATGCCCGTGGCGGCGCCCAGCAGCGACACGCGCCGCAGGTGGCGCATCAGGTACGCCAGGGTTCTGGAACGGACATCGATCACCTTCGTACCTGCACGGAGACGTGTTGCAGCGCGTGCTGCGGGCGCGGCGAGCGCAGCAGGTTGGGCGCCCACACGATGGCCACGTTGCGCGCCGTCATGCCCGTGGCGGCGCCCAGCAGCGACACGCGCCGCAGGTGGCGCATCAGGTACGCCAGGGTTCTGGAACGGACATCGATCACCTTCGTACCTGCACGGAGACGTGTTGCAGCGCGTGCTGCGGGCGCGGCGAGCGCAGCAGGTTGGGCGCCCACACGATGGCCATGTTGCGCGCCGTCATGCCCGTGGCGGCGCCCAGCAGCGACACGCGCCGCAGGTGGCGCATCAGGTACGCCAGGGTTCTGGAACGGACATCGATCACCTTCGTACCTGCACGGAGACGTGTTGCAGCGCGTGCTGCGGGCGCGGCGAGCGCAGCAGGTTGGGCGCCCACACGATGGCCACGTTGCGCGCCGTCATGCCCGTGGCGGCGCCCAGCAGCGACACGCGCCGCAGGTGGCGCATCAGGTACGCCAGGGTTCTGGAACGGACATCGATCACCTTCGTACCTGCACGGAGACGTGTTGCAGCGCGTGCTGCGGGCGCGGCGAGCGCAGCAGGTTGGGCGCCCACACGATGGCCATGTTGCGCGCCGTCATGCCCGTGGCGGCGCCCAGCAGCGACACGCGCCGCAGGTGGCGCATCAGGTACGCCAGGGTTCTGGAACGGACATCGATCACCTTCGTACCTGCACGGAGACGTGTTGCAGCGCGTGCTGCGGGCGCGGCGAGCGCAGCAGGTTGGGCGCCCACACGATGGCCATGTTGCGCGCCGTCATGCCCGTGGCGGCGCCCAGCAGCGACACGCGCCGCAGGTGGCGCATCAGGTACGCCAGGGTTCTGGAACGGACATCGATCACCTTCGTACCTGCACGGAGACGTGTTGCAGCGCGTGCTGCGGGCGCGGCGAGCGCAGCAGGTTGGGCGCCCACACGATGGCCACGTTGCGCGCCGTCATGCCCGTGGCGGCGCCCAGCAGCGACACGCGCCGCAGGTGGCGCATCAGGTACGCCAGGGTTCTGGAACGGACATCGATCACCTTCGTACCTGCACGGAGACGTGTTGCAGCGCGTGCTGCGGGCGCGGCGAGCGCAGCAGGTTGGGCGCCCACACGATGGCCATGTTGCGCGCCGTCATGCCCGTGGCGGCGCCCAGCAGCGACACGCGCCGCAGGTGGCGCATCAGGTACGCCAGGGTTCTGGAACGGACATCGATCACCTTCGTACCTGCACGGAGACGTGTTGCAGCGCGTGCTGCGGGCGCGGCGAGCGCAGCAGGTTGGGCGCCCACACGATGGCCATGTTGCGCGCCGTCATGCCCGTGGCGGCGCCCAGCAGCGACACGCGCCGCAGGTGGCGCATCAGGTACGCCAGGGTTCTGGAACGGACATCGATCACCTTCGTACCTGCACGGAGACGTGTTGCAGCGCGTGCTGCGGGCGCGGCGAGCGCAGCAGGTTGGGCGCCCACACGATGGCCATGTTGCGCGCCGTCATGCCCGTGGCGGCGCCCAGCAGCGACACGCGCCGCAGGTGGCGCATCAGGTACGCCAGGGTTCTGGAACGGACATCGATCACCTTCGTACCTGCACGGAGACGTGTTGCAGCGCGTGCTGCGGGCGCGGCGAGCGCAGCAGGTTGGGCGCCCACACGATGGCCATGTTGCGCGCCGTCATGCCCGTGGCGGCGCCCAGCAGCGACACGCGCCGCAGGTGGCGCATCAGGTACGCCAGGGTTCTGGAACGGACATCGATCACCTTCGTACCTGCACGGAGACGTGTTGCAGCGCGTGCTGCGGGCGCGGCGAGCGCAGCAGGTTGGGCGCCCACACGATGGCCATGTTGCGCGCCGTCATGCCCGTGGCGGCGCCCAGCAGCGACACGCGCCGCAGGTGGCGCATCAGGTACGCCAGGGTTCTGGAACGGACATCGATCACCTTCGTACCTGCACGGAGACGTGTTGCAGCGCGTGCTGCGGGCGCGGCGAGCGCAGCAGGTTGGGCGCCCACACGATGGCCATGTTGCGCGCCGTCATGCCCGTGGCGGCGCCCAGCAGCGACACGCGCCGCAGGTGGCGCATCAGGTACGCCAGGGTTCTGGAACGGACATCGATCACCTTCGTACCTGCACGGAGACGTGTTGCAGCGCGTGCTGCGGGCGCGGCGAGCGCAGCAGGTTGGGCGCCCACACGATGGCCATGTTGCGCGCCGTCATGCCCGTGGCGGCGCCCAGCAGCGACACGCGCCGCAGGTGGCGCATCAGGTACGCCAGGGTTCTGGAACGGACATCGATCACCTTCGTACCTGCACGGAGACGTGTTGCAGCGCGTGCTGCGGGCGCGGCGAGCGCAGCAGGTTGGGCGCCCACACGATGGCCATGTTGCGCGCCGTCATGCCCGTGGCGGCGCCCAGCAGCGACACGCGCCGCAGGTGGCGCATCAGGTACGCCAGGGTTCTGGAACGGACATCGATCACCTTCGTACCTGCACGGAGACGTGTTGCAGCGCGTGCTGCGGGCGCGGCGAGCGCAGCAGGTTGGGCGCCCACACGATGGCCATGTTGCGCGCCGTCATGCCCGTGGCGGCGCCCAGCAGCGACACGCGCCGCAGGTGGCGCATCAGGTACGCCAGGGTTCTGGAACGGACATCGATCACCTTCGTACCTGCACGGAGACGTGTTGCAGCGCGTGCTGCGGGCGCGGCGAGCGCAGCAGGTTGGGCGCCCACACGATGGCCATGTTGCGCGCCGTCATGCCCGTGGCGGCGCCCAGCAGCGACACGCGCCGCAGGTGGCGCATCAGGTACGCCAGGGTTCTGGAACGGACATCGATCACCTTCGTACCTGCACGGAGACGTGTTGCAGCGCGTGCTGCGGGCGCGGCGAGCGCAGCAGGTTGGGCGCCCACACGATGGCCACGTTGCGCGCCGTCATGCCCGTGGCGGCGCCCAGCAGCGACACGCGCCGCAGGTGGCGCATCAGGTACGCCAGGGTTCTGGAACGGACATCGATCACCTTCGTACCTGCACGGAGACGTGTTGCAGCGCGTGCTGCGGGCGCGGCGAGCGCAGCAGGTTGGGCGCCCACACGATGGCCATGTTGCGCGCCGTCATGCCCGTGGCGGCGCCCAGCAGCGACACGCGCCGCAGGTGGCGCATCAGGTACGCCAGGGTTCTGGAACGGACATCGATCACCTTCGTACCTGCACGGAGACGTGTTGCAGCGCGTGCTGCGGGCGCGGCGAGCGCAGCAGGTTGGGCGCCCACACGATGGCCATGTTGCGCGCCGTCATGCCCGTGGCGGCGCCCAGCAGCGACACGCGCCGCAGGTGGCGCATCAGGTACGCCAGGGTTCTGGAACGGACATCGATCACCTTCGTACCTGCACGGAGACGTGTTGCAGCGCGTGCTGCGGGCGCGGCGAGCGCAGCAGGTTGGGCGCCCACACGATGGCCATGTTGCGCGCCGTCATGCCCGTGGCGGCGCCCAGCAGCGACACGCGCCGCAGGTGGCGCATCAGGTACGCCAGGGTTCTGGAACGGACATCGATCACCTTCGTACCTGCACGGAGACGTGTTGCAGCGCGTGCTGCGGGCGCGGCGAGCGCAGCAGGTTGGGCGCCCACACGATGGCCATGTTGCGCGCCGTCATGCCCGTGGCGGCGCCCAGCAGCGACACGCGCCGCAGGTGGCGCATCAGGTACGCCAGGGTTCTGGAACGGACATCGATCACCTTCGTACCTGCACGGAGACGTGTTGCAGCGCGTGCTGCGGGCGCGGCGAGCGCAGCAGGTTGGGCGCCCACACGATGGCCATGTTGCGCGCCGTCATGCCCGTGGCGGCGCCCAGCAGCGACACGCGCCGCAGGTGGCGCATCAGGTACGCCAGGGTTCTGGAACGGACATCGATCACCTTCGTACCTGCACGGAGACGTGTTGCAGCGCGTGCTGCGGGCGCGGCGAGCGCAGCAGGTTGGGCGCCCACACGATGGCCACGTTGCGCGCCGTCATGCCCGTGGCGGCGCCCAGCAGCGACACGCGCCGCAGGTGGCGCATCAGGTACGCCAGGGTTCTGGAACGGACATCGATCACCTTCGTACCTGCACGGAGACGTGTTGCAGCGCGTGCTGCGGGCGCGGCGAGCGCAGCAGGTTGGGCGCCCACACGATGGCCATGTTGCGCGCCGTCATGCCCGTGGCGGCGCCCAGCAGCGACACGCGCCGCAGGTGGCGCATCAGGTACGCCAGGGTTCTGGAACGGACATCGATCACCTTCGTACCTGCACGGAGACGTGTTGCAGCGCGTGCTGCGGGCGCGGCGAGCGCAGCAGGTTGGGCGCCCACACGATGGCCACGTTGCGCGCCGTCATGCCCGTGGCGGCGCCCAGCAGCGACACGCGCCGCAGGTGGCGCATCAGGTACGCCAGGGTTCTGGAACGGACATCGATCACCTTCGTACCTGCACGGAGACGTGTTGCAGCGCGTGCTGCGGGCGCGGCGAGCGCAGCAGGTTGGGCGCCCACACGATGGCCATGTTGCGCGCCGTCATGCCCGTGGCGGCGCCCAGCAGCGACACGCGCCGCAGGTGGCGCATCAGGTACGCCAGGGTTCTGGAACGGACATCGATCACCTTCGTACCTGCACGGAGACGTGTTGCAGCGCGTGCTGCGGGCGCGGCGAGCGCAGCAGGTTGGGCGCCCACACGATGGCCATGTTGCGCGCCGTCATGCCCGTGGCGGCGCCCAGCAGCGACACGCGCCGCAGGTGGCGCATCAGGTACGCCAGGGTTCTGGAACGGACATCGATCACCTTCGTACCTGCACGGAGACGTGTTGCAGCGCGTGCTGCGGGCGCGGCGAGCGCAGCAGGTTGGGCGCCCACACGATGGCCACGTTGCGCGCCGTCATGCCCGTGGCGGCGCCCAGCAGCGACACGCGCCGCAGGTGGCGCATCAGGTACGCCAGGGTTCTGGAACGGACATCGATCACCTTCGTACCTGCACGGAGACGTGTTGCAGCGCGTGCTGCGGGCGCGGCGAGCGCAGCAGGTTGGGCGCCCACACGATGGCCATGTTGCGCGCCGTCATGCCCGTGGCGGCGCCCAGCAGCGACACGCGCCGCAGGTGGCGCATCAGGTACGCCAGGGTTCTGGAACGGACATCGATCACCTTCGTACCTGCACGGAGACGTGTTGCAGCGCGTGCTGCGGGCGCGGCGAGCGCAGCAGGTTGGGCGCCCACACGATGGCCATGTTGCGCGCCGTCATGCCCGTGGCGGCGCCCAGCAGCGACACGCGCCGCAGGTGGCGCATCAGGTACGCCAGGGTTCTGGAACGGACATCGATCACCTTCGTACCTGCACGGAGACGTGTTGCAGCGCGTGCTGCGGGCGCGGCGAGCGCAGCAGGTTGGGCGCCCACACGATGGCCATGTTGCGCGCCGTCATGCCCGTGGCGGCGCCCAGCAGCGACACGCGCCGCAGGTGGCGCATCAGGTACGCCAGGGTTCTGGAACGGACATCGATCACCTTCGTACCTGCACGGAGACGTGTTGCAGCGCGTGCTGCGGGCGCGGCGAGCGCAGCAGGTTGGGCGCCCACACGATGGCCATGTTGCGCGCCGTCATGCCCGTGGCGGCGCCCAGCAGCGACACGCGCCGCAGGTGGCGCATCAGGTACGCCAGGGTTCTGAAACGGACATCGATCACCTTCGTACCTGCACGGAGACGTGTTGCAGCGCGTGCTGCGGGCGCGGCGAGCGCAGCAGGTTGGGCGCCCACACGATGGCCATGTTGCGCGCCGTCATGCCCGTGGCGGCGCCCAGCAACGACACGCGCCGCAGGTGGCGCATCAGGTACGCCAGGGTTCTGGAACGGACATCGATCACCTTCGTACCTGCACGGAGACGTGTTGCAGCGCGTGCTGCGGGCGCGGCGAGCGCAGCAGGTTGGGCGCCCACACGATGGCCATGTTGCGCGCCGTCATGCCCGTGGCGGCGCCCAGCAGCGACACGCGCCGCAGGTGGCGCATCAGGTACGCCAGGGTTCTGGAACGGACATCGATCACCTTCGTACCTGCACGGAGACGTGTTGCAGCGCGTGCTGCGGGCGCGGCGAGCGCAGCAGGTTGGGCGCCCACACGATGGCCATGTTGCGCGCCGTCATGCCCGTGGCGGCGCCCAGCAGCGACACGCGCCGCAGGTGGCGCATCAGGTACGCCAGGGTTCTGGAACGGACATCGATCACCTTCGTACCTGCACGGAGACGTGTTGCAGCGCGTGCTGCGGGCGCGGCGAGCGCAGCAGGTTGGGCGCCCACACGATGGCCATGTTGCGCGCCGTCATGCCCGTGGCGGCGCCCAGCAGCGACACGCGCCGCAGGTGGCGCATCAGGTACGCCAGGGTTCTGGAACGGACATCGATCACCTTCGTACCTGCACGGAGACGTGTTGCAGCGCGTGCTGCGGGCGCGGCGAGCGCAGCAGGTTGGGCGCCCACACGATGGCCATGTTGCGCGCCGTCATGCCCGTGGCGGCGCCCAGCAGCGACACGCGCCGCAGGTGGCGCATCAGGTACGCCAGGGTTCTGGAACGGACATCGATCACCTTCGTACCTGCACGGAGACGTGTTGCAGCGCGTGCTGCGGGCGCGGCGAGCGCAGCAGGTTGGGCGCCCACACGATGGCCATGTTGCGCGCCGTCATGCCCGTGGCGGCGCCCAGCAGCGACACGCGCCGCAGGTGGCGCATCAGGTACGCCAGGGTTCTGGAACGGACATCGATCACCTTCGTACCTGCACGGAGACGTGTTGCAGCGCGTGCTGCGGGCGCGGCGAGCGCAGCAGGTTGGGCGCCCACACGATGGCCATGTTGCGCGCCGTCATGCCCGTGGCGGCGCCCAGCAGCGACACGCGCCGCAGGTGGCGCATCAGGTACGCCAGGGTTCTGGAACGGACATCGATCACCTTCGTACCTGCACGGAGACGTGTTGCAGCGCGTGCTGCGGGCGCGGCGAGCGCAGCAGGTTGGGCGCCCACACGATGGCCACGTTGCGCGCCGTCATGCCCGTGGCGGCGCCCAGCAGCGACACGCGCCGCAGGTGGCGCATCAGGTACGCCAGGGTTCTGGAACGGACATCGATCACCTTCGTACCTGCACGGAGACGTGTTGCAGCGCGTGCTGCGGGCGCGGCGAGCGCAGCAGGTTGGGCGCCCACACGATGGCCATGTTGCGCGCCGTCATGCCCGTGGCGGCGCCCAGCAGCGACACGCGCCGCAGGTGGCGCATCAGGTACGCCAGGGTTCTGGAACGGACATCGATCACCTTCGTACCTGCACGGAGACGTGTTGCAGCGCGTGCTGCGGGCGCGGCGAGCGCAGCAGGTTGGGCGCCCACACGATGGCCATGTTGCGCGCCGTCATGCCCGTGGCGGCGCCCAGCAGCGACACGCGCCGCAGGTGGCGCATCAGGTACGCCAGGGTTCTGGAACGGACATCGATCACCTTCGTACCTGCACGGAGACGTGTTGCAGCGCGTGCTGCGGGCGCGGCGAGCGCAGCAGGTTGGGCGCCCACACGATGGCCATGTTGCGCGCCGTCATGCCCGTGGCGGCGCCCAGCAGCGACACGCGCCGCAGGTGGCGCATCAGGTACGCCAGGGTTCTGAAACGGACATCGATCACCTTCGTACATCGACAAGCCTTTGTTGCCGATCGAGAGGAGCCAGGGACCTCGATCTCGCGAGATCCCGTCCATTGTTTACGGGACTGAGTCTCGTGTAGTCTTCATATAAAACACAACATGACAAAAGTTACATCTCTGGGAAATTAAAACTAACTTTTATTCGATTAAAATTATATTACTTTATTATTATAAAACCGTGAGAAGTTCTTAAAATGTAAATGGGTCATTGTCAGTCAGTAAAACAAAAATCGTCTTTTCAGTGGGCAATAGTTAATGGCTTATATTTATATATAATATTGTTTATCGCATAGAATTATAGAAGAGGCGACGCCGTTTATGCGGATTTAGAGTTCAACCAAAAGCCCTTAGCTTTACCAATGTCCACTGAAAAGACGCGAACCTAAATCCGACAATGACCCAAATAATATAGACGAGAGTCGGGATATGAATGAACATTTATTTAGGTAAAAACAGGGCTTTATATACAGTTTGTGTATCGTAGTGTGCGTGACACTTACGTAGCTTTAACGATCCTTGAACTTATCGTTAATGCACTTAAATGGTGTTGTGTCTACACGAGCGTAAACCAAATACTAGGGTATTGTATTTCAAGGCTAGACAATATTACACAAGATTATTACGTATTGCGTCATACACCACAACCGGATGGTTAAATAAATTTAAAAATAAACATCGTCATGAATAACATTCTTTTTGAAAAAATTTAAATAAACCGGATATAATAAACTATAACCACATGAAGAATTTTTTTTAATTTCACACGTTGACAATAATTAAATGGAATTCATAGCATTTCTATACGTTTTCAGTGAAAAACGCCCAATCTCGCGACATAGCATTCCCTACCACCAGCCAAGCGTCCTGTACCAGGGACCGGCCCGCTATCCCTTATAAAGGGTTTTGTATGGGTTTTGCATAAAGCTTAACTCACCATACCCTCTGCCCGACGAAACCCATTCATTAACCTTTTAAAGCCCTTATATAAACGCTAACCCATATGAGCAATCGGTATCCCAATACCCTTACAAAACCCTTATCACCCGCTCACCAATACCTTATAAGGGTTAGCCTTATAAAGGGCTTCTCTTTTAGCATATAAGCGAGCTAATTTAAATCGTCTACCTTGTTCATAAAGCACACATTACTCCGAATCCAATAGTAAGCGCAGCAACTGGTAGTTGTAATCGTACTAGAATGTAGTAGGTATGGTAGGCGAACAAATTAATCTTACAAACCCTTCCCTAGGCACGTATTTTCTTTCCTTTTCATACACTAGCGTAGAACACTAATCCTGTCTCTTTTACGCAAGGCTCAACTGCGACATTACTAAAGGGAAAGCTTTATAAAAAGCGCTAAATGATAAGGGTAACACTTATTAAGGGATTGCAAGGCATATAGGATAGCAGTAAGCCATTGCAAAAGGCTAGCTTTGTTTTTTGCTTAGTTCTTCGATAAGGGGTACTCAAACGAATGGGCTAGCAGTTCAAACTGGAAAGTCTTTCAATGGGTTAACCGTGTTTAACCCGACGAACGCGCGTCGTCTGTAGAACAATGTGTAAAGGGCTTATGACTCAACTCCGCTCCCTAATTAGGGTGCTAAATTCAGGTAAGTGTCATAAGCCCTTTACTATTGTCCGTTAGGCGCACACGTGTGTTCTAGGACGCGTCACGGGTTAAGGGATGCTCATTGAAAGGCTTTTACCGCGGAAAGGGTTGTCCGGTCCCTGTCCAGTACATACCAGAAGGTACCTGCAACGGATGGTCCTAAGACCATGATGTGTATGGTTTTCAAGTCGCAAGTTTGTCTACTGACAAAGCTACGGTAGCCTAGTGGTTCAGGCATGCGGCGGTCGCGGGTTCGAATCCCGGCTCGTACCAATGAGTTTGTCGGCACTTATGTACGGAATATTTACCGTTGGCTTTTCGGTGTAGGAAAACATCGTGCGGAAACCGGTCTAATCCCGAATAAGGTCTAGTTTTCCCTCTGAGCAGGGATGACCTCCCTGGGCAGTCGCTTTTGTTAAACTAGGACCTATTTATTTATACCAAAGTCCAAACATATGCAAGAGTACAGTGCAAGACCAAAACACTTAGATATTACCATAAGTCATACATTCATTACATTACACAATAAAATAGAAAGTCATAAGACATTAGGTACATTATAAATAATTTAACGCTCATTACATTACGCAGAAATAAAACCACGCTAACTAATGGCCAAAAATTTGGTCCTTACCCTAATGTCAAATATTAGATAACGTCAAATATCAACTTTAATACTTCAATCTTATAAGTCTAAAATCAAAATCTTTACCAAATCTTGGGATAAGATGTCAAAGCGGACCCGGTGTAAAGGGCACAACCGGGAATAACGCTGGGAGGATGGCATGAAGTTAGTCTACTGACCTGTAGTGTGGTGGCGGCAGTTTGACCACAACATCTCTGACCGCCTTCAGCCTCTTCGATTCCTCCGTCTGCACAGCCGACACGAAACTCTCGTACAACTGGTATGTGCATAGCGGGTTCGGCAGCTCTCTGGAACAAAAATAATGTTACTTCTTAAGAGTCCGCAGGAAGCTCGGCCGAATTTCACCTTTCCATACAAACACAGTTACGCTCTCATTTTAAAACTACGTGTTGGATTGTAACGAAACTTTGCGTACACAATGACATGAGGTATATCTATGTCTGTAACTAGTTTATATGGTTCCAGTTTATAAAACAAACGAAATACAGCAAAAACAAGTTTTGTACGAAAAACTTAAATTCGCTGTATTTTTTTACTATGGTATCTGAAGCTACATAAACTAATTACAGACATAGATATACCTCATGTCATTGTACATGCAAAGTTTCGTTACAATCCAACACGTAGTTTTAAAATGAGAGCGTAACTACGTTTGTATGGAGAATCGAGCTTACTGCGGACTCTTAATAACTACACCTTAGAAAGAGTTGAAAAACCCCCGACATTTTCATTTCAAAGTCCAATATCTCAAAAAACGGCTGAACAGATTTTCATGAAACTCGGCTAAGAACACTCGGGATAAAATTATCTATGACACAAAAGAAACGCATTCAAATCGGTCCATCCGTTTGAGAGCTACGATACCACAGACAGATTCGCAGATACACAGACACGTTAAACTTATAACACCCCACTCTTTGCGTCGGGGGTTAAAAACAATGTTATTTTTTAAGGAGATGCCTTGATTCGATTCGAACACGCCCCCTAGACAAAGACACGCTTATGCCTTCCGCGCACGAGAAGAAGAGATGTAACACTCTTCGGGAATGGCTTTTTTGGTCAAATTTCGATAAATACCTAACTTAGAGAAGTTTCATTTAAATCTCATAAAGTGAGATTTTAGATGTGATAAAATACTATAGTATTAACTTGATTGTGTCGTAAAATAATGTATCGTTTGAGTAGGCTGAGTAAAAAAGGAAAATACAGACCCAACTTTGGTTTTTTTTTTCTATCGAGGAAATATTAAGTAATCATGCATCGGTAAAATCAGAAAAAAAATCATATAGTCAAGAATCATATATCTGAAAATCAGACCTTCTTGTTTCTTAATCTAGTCAGAACGGCGTTTGAAACGCACGCGATAATTTTCAATGCACCGCCTTAATGGCTATGAGCCTTTCAAGGAAATACAGAGAGGTCGCTTCTAGTAGCGGCGGCTAATGTGATGGAAGAATACGCTATATCAGTCAATGTCTGGGTAGCTCAGAGGTGAGAGCACTGTACCGGCAATACAGAGGGCATAAGTTCGGGTCTTGTCCTTGGTTAATTCAACCCGCCATAAGTGAATTTTTTGATTATGTTTAAAAAGAAAAGAAAAGAAAGAAAAAACATTTATTTATGGCACAAAAAACAAAGGAAAAATCATAAAAATACAAAAGTATAACTAACACGCCATGAAAAACAGCAGCCATCACGACAGAGAGCATCACAACACAACACTGGCGCGTGCGCACTAGTCTGACGCGCCGAGTCGTGTCGCCGCTTAATATCTAAAATTATTAATATTTGGTTTACTATGAACACTTCTTTTACTGGAATAGCGGTGTCTCCTGACACAAGCATAATGTAATGCTTAAAAGAAGGCTCCAACCTTTGCCTTTGTAATCCTTACTAATATTATAAATGCGAAAGTGTATGTGTGTGTTTGTTTGTCCTTCTATCACGTCGCAACGGAGCGTCCTATTAATGTGATTTTTGTACGGAGATAGTTTAGAGGTTGAAGAGTGCCATAGGCTACTTTTCCAGCGGGAAAACATCTAATTCCCATGGGAAAATTTCAAATGTGACATTTTCCTATAACCACGCGGGCGAAGCCGCGGGCATCAGCTAGTACATATGTTTAA
Organism: Epinotia bilunana; assembly: GCA_947049275.1. Classification (NCBI taxonomy): domain Eukaryota; kingdom Metazoa; phylum Arthropoda; class Insecta; order Lepidoptera; family Tortricidae; genus Epinotia; species Epinotia bilunana. The sequence continues at coordinate 2,041,023 of OX346279.1, read as the reverse complement.
ACCAAATAAACTATTTTCATATTCTTTTTTTTTCATTTTATAATCTATGGATCATTCAGAACTACCGTTCCTATAATGGATGCCGAGCGCGGCGAGGGCTTCATACTCACTATGCTATTACTGGATGCCGAGCACGGCGAGGATTTCTAGTATGTAACACTCACCAGAAATACATTTTGAGCAGCACAATTGAGAGTGAGGAGATGCTGACCACCGAGCATAGCGAGTGATTCTTACTCACCGGAAATACATCTTCAGTAACGAAGCCGTAGCGTGAGGGTCCTGAGGCAGTTCGGGGGCCGAGCCGCTGTCGAAGTCCGCTCGCAGCCGCTGCGTGAGCCCGGAGCCCCCGGACAGCCGGTAGATGCCGTCCACGGCGCCCCGGGCTTCTATCGCGCGCGCACACTCGACCAGCACCAGGGGAACTGCAGACAAACGAATTAAGATTAGGTTCTTATATTAATAGCGCATAAAATGAGGGTAAAGAAGCTAAATAAAGCATCTTATATCAGGTGATAAAAAAACGACCACAGATTGTGGGCGTTTTGAATAGGATTCGGTTCTATAGTTCTCTCTCGCTTGCTGTTACACGTCCTTATGCCAAAAAAAAGAATTGAACATTATATATAACTTACTTATGCATATTTACCGTTAGCTATCCGGTGAAGGAAAACATCGTGAGGAAACCGGTCTAATCCCAATGAGGTCTAGTTTTCCCTCCGGGTTGGAAGGTCAGATGGCAGTCGCTTTCGTAAAACTAGTGCCTATGCCGAATCCTGGGGATTAGGTGTCAAAGCGGACCCGGGCTCCTTTTGGGGTACAACCGGGAATAACGCTAGAAGGGTGATAATAAAATGACATTATAAATGACATGTCAATGTAAAAGAATCCCTATTGTGATCGTCAATAACATTCAATGAAATTATAAAAAAGAATAATGATTAACAATTGAAATATAACTATGTGCACTTTTTAAATTCATAATGAGAGTTTATATAGAATTCACGGACTGTACATACCACGACGGCGGTGAACAAGCATACGGCCTGCGGTATGAAAAGCGGACACCAGAGCACATGGAAGCAAAAAGGAGGGAATTCCCTCAACGCCGGACGGCACCTAGCGCCGGACACTCGTACTATCCCGATAAGCAATAACGGGAGCGTTTCAAGGACAAGTAAAAGGGACTACCTCCCTGTTTTTGAGTCTCTATCGCTACTAAGCGTAAGTTATTGTGACTGTCATTCTGTCTTTCTCACTCTATTTCTCTCTCTCTCTCTCTCTCTCCCACACACACACACACACACTCTCCCTTCCTTTGTGACTCTCTCTCCCTCCCATTGTAAGTTTGACTTTTGGCTGAAGTGAAGCCAATGACAATAAAGTAAGCGGGACACCCACCGTCGTGCTCGAAGTTGAGCAGATGCTCGCCCAGGTCGCAGCCGAACACTCTCTCCTTGAGTATGCCCTGCTGCTTGAGCCGCCGCCGCGACGGCCGCGACAGGATGAAACTCCGGAACAGCGATATCAGCTTGCCGTGCTTCCGGAGGACCGGCTTGATTGGGGCCATTGCTACGGTGCTGTTGAACAATAACTCAAATATTAGCACAGAATAAAAATAAGTTTCTGACAAAAAGAAACCTTTTTGGTACATTTTTTTATCGCCAGCTGTACTTTACTGTATACCGTCATCAACTATTAATTGAGACGATTCTAACGAGCCCCAACTCAACGTCTGGGTTACGTCGCGCGTCGGTTAGGTACTGAATTCCCATGGCAACCTTCTGTTTCCGTCATCGGATCAGTTCGATGGTACCATAATGTTGAATTGTCATCCAAACTGTACCTATACCCAAAATGTCAGCTCAATCGGTCATTGCCAAGTGGGTTAAATTTGACTTGCAAGATTTGTCCCTGACTAACAAAGAAACGACCAGTTTAAATTAAATAAGCGCTTGTAAAATCAATCATAATCACCATTGTCGATATCAGCCGAAAGACGTCCACTGTTGGACATCGGTCCACTGTTGGACATCGGTCCATTGTTGGACATCGGTCTATCCCCCCATAGCGCCATAATGACATATCATTTAATTAACATAAACACATAATTATCAACTATTGACCACTGAAAAGAAGATTTTTGTTTTAATTACCTACTGACAATGACCCAAATGCGGAAGTTTAGATGTTTGTTAGTCAACCGCGAAAAACGGCTGAACGGATTGAAATGAAATTTGGCACGGAGATAGATTATAACTTGGATTAAAAGATAGCATACTGTTTATCCCCATATCATCCTCTGAAGGGATACAATTTTTAAAAAAATATACATCTACGGTGGCAAACAAGCGTACGGCTCGCCTGATGGTAAGCGGACCCGCAGCCTATAGACGCATGCAACTCCAAAGGAGTAACATGGGCGGTGCCGACCCTCGATATGTTTGAGGATTAGCCGTGTTGACAGCGGAAGGAACAAATTCCCTCGCTCTCAACACAACGCATCCCCGGGAGCTCTGGCGATCTTGCTCACCTCCAGGAACACAACACTACTATAGAGTAGTTTTATTATGGCTGTGGTCTCCTGCAAGGCGGAGGTGCTTCCCCAGTTGGGCTGCTCCACATTCGAGCGGGATGACATTTCGCTGTGCCCTACCTCATCAAAAATTGGAGATGACAGTTGACACGGGAGTTAACGCGGACCAAGTCGAGGGCAAACGCTAGTTTGTGTATAATTTGTGATCACGTTCTCGAAAATGGCTCCAACGATTTCAATGTAATGAACAATAGAGCGTTTATCGGGGCGAGTTTTGTCCAGTCCCCCCCGGTTCGGTGATCGGTGATCGGTGGTCGGTGGTCGGTGGTCGGTGGTGGGTGATCGCTGCGGCCCTCACCCGACGATGGGCGGCGGGCGCGTCATGTGTCGCGGCACCTTGTCGCCGATGACGGCCACGCAGTGGTGCGGGAAGAAGCCCACGCGGAACCCGCGCTTGCCGCGCCACCAGAGCGACTCCTGGGGACCTGCACGCAGACAACGTACAATCAATTTTAATACACTCGCTCAAAATGTGCTACTTTACGTAGCTGTTTAGCGTGCGGAAAGTTGGTTTTCGCGAACTAGTGCTTTTGAACTGTATTTATAAAAATTATTTTTGAACAACTTCATTATTTTTCAACATTATTACAATGATGTTACAGAATTATTAATATAATATGCCCGTGTGGTGTCGGGTTAGAATATTACCACCCCCTTTCATCCCGTGGGTGTCGTAAAAGTCGACTAAGGGAGCAGATTGAAGTGTGTTGTGGGCGATGGGCTAGCTAGCAACCTATCACTGCAATATCACATATTGTCGATCTTTTTTATACCCACACATGCTAAAAGTGGCGCTGGAACATAAGTTTCATGTGCTCTGTCTACCCCTTTTGGGAATAAATACGTGAATGTATATATGTATGTAATAATATAAAAGTTTCGAATTCCATAAGTTATTTTTCTTATTTTTTCGCAACTGTATTAAAAAACGTCGTTCGATACACGTCCGGAAATGTCATTCTTCACTCGTCCCGAGTCCTCGCCACTCGTCCACGGCTCGTCGGTACTCGTGACGTAATGGCATACTTTCCGCACTAGCATCGAAAGGTACTATTTTATAACAATAATGTTAATACCACATTGATAGGCTAGCAATACCTTGCAAACGAATAGCTTTGCAGCAGAAACACAATGATAAAAATCTATAATAGACTGGATGGTAACATCAAACAAATTGTGAAAATGTTTAAAAGCAAACTAAAAGTATGGCTCGCACAAACGGCCGTTTATTCCAACGAGGAATACATGGCATCCTTTGACTGAGATAGGTGATAATTATCACCTACCTTATAATTATAATATAGGCCTTGACTATCTCAATTTTAGTTGTAAGTTTAATATGCAAGATGCTGCTGAAATAAGTGTTATGTATAATATTGTCTGTCCGCCTTTTGTACCATGTATTTGTATAACAACATTATCATAAGAGCGGCCGGACGCTAGGCCACTAGCCCACTGTATGTCGAGTAGAACAAGCTAGCTGGACAAAAACAACATCACCTACTTCGGAAACCATTAATGAGGGTAATTAGTATATTAGTTGGTGATTACACGGGTAGGTAATGATTTGTCGTAAATCATAATTTTTTTTTTGTAATGGGGGTAAGTATATAAAACAATTGCATTATTTGCATGAATTTAGTTGCATTTTAGCTCCGATTGCGATAACGTCTCACAAGTATATTTCATTAATTTTGGTTAAGTGCTGTGATGGATTCTGTTACTAAGAGTAAGTACTATTTTAAATACTATTATATTTTGATCCTTTTAACCTGTAACCTAGAAAAATATATCGTTATGTTACAAATTTAAGAAAAAAAAACTTCAATTTCGAATTCATTGGAGTATAAGTAAAAATCCCCTCTTCTCCCCGACCTGAATATTTTTTAGGAAGTAGCTATAACCTCATTGATAACGAGGGTCTTTATTTTTCTGGCCCGATTTTGCCTTATTTTTATTTATTAATTTTTTTCTAGGTCACACTTTCAACGTGCCGAAAATCGCTTGTTTTGAAGAATGGTTCAAAAACTCCAAGAATGAACGAAATGGTGCTCTCTTCGCGTACATTTCGAAAATACAGGACATAAGCGGAATAATGGAAGATTCAATGAAGGAAATCAAGACCGTGATTTCCCGATTTTCATCGAAACTTTCGGAAAAATGGGAAGGTTCTCATAGAACTCGGGAACGCTTTTTGGCAAGCAATAAGGAATGGCTCCAAGGTGATTTGACATTTACTGTGTCGTACGATCATGCTGAGGCATGTTGTAGTTCCAAGGAATCTCAACCGGGCCCTGGAAGACCTACACTAAACATGGAAGATGCGAGTGCCAAAACAAAACGTCGACGTGTTGATGATTTGATCTCGACACGTAGTTCAGAAGAATTATTAGTAGCTGCCAAAATATCGTCTCGACTATCTGGAAAGCGAAACGTTGCTAAATTGATAAAAGAAGTCAGTGATAGTCCTGACAAGTTGCGTGATCGGAAGAACAGCGACCAGCAGCAGAAGCAGCAAAGGTGCTTGACGAGTGATGAAGCTTTGGCATATTATGTGGACTCCAAATCTACGTCTCACTCGTACAAACAAACCAGGAAGTGGCGTATGCGTGCGGGTCATCGGGTATTTCCATCATTTTATTGCCTTCGGAATGCCAAAAAAGCCTGTTTACTGTCAGAAGAACACGTAGAAATAACGGAAACGCGTGCAGAAATTAAACTTCAAGCTATCCTAGACAAAACTGCCCAGCGTTTAATTTGTGCACAACATGAAGTAATTACTGCTTGTTCTTCGGATCGTAATGAGCACTCATCATTCACACTAATTAGCAAATGGGGTTGTGATGGAAGCTCTGGTCATAGCAATAACAAACAAAAATTCACCGATAATGAAGCTACCGATGAATATTTGTTCGTATTTTCATTTGTCCCTCTTCAATTACGTGACAAAAGCGGTAATATTGTTTGGCAAAATCCACGTCCATCCTCCACTATGTATTGTCGACCAATTAAGTTCATTTTCTCGAAAGAAAGTAAGGAGATTACCATACACGAGACCGACAAAGTCTTGAAAGAGATAAGCGAGCTATTGCCGACAATATGTAACGTGGATGATGGAAATGTGGTTTCTGTTAACCATGAGCTGCTTTTGACAATGGTTGATGGGAAAGTGTGTAATGCTTTGACAGAGACTTTGTCAGCACAGAGGTGTTTCATCTGTGGTGCAACCCCAAAGATAATGAATGATGAGGCTAGGGAATTTACGGCCAATAAAGATAATCTTGGGTTCGGTTTGTCAACACTACATGCTTGGATTCGTTGTTTTGAATGCTTGCTGCACATTAGCTACCGGCTCGATGTAAAGAAATGGCAGTTGAGAAATGCAACTGATAAAGCTAATGTAAAGCAACGTTCATCAACAATTCAAGACCATTTTAAATCCAGAATGGGCTTAGTGGTTGATAAACCAAAACCAGGTTTTGGCAATAGTAATGATGGAAATACTGCTAGAAGATTTTTCGGAAATCCAGAGTTGAGCGCTGAAATTACAGGATTAGATGTAACATTGATAAAACATTTTGACACTTTACTTAGGGCTTTGTCTTCCGGTTTTGATATTAATGTCGATAAATTTAAAAAGCTAGCAGACCAAACAAGAAGGCTGTATTTGGATCTGTATTCGTGGTATTGCATGCCTGTAACTGTGCATAAAATACTTATACATAGTGTAGATATTATCCAATCGGCTCTTTTGCCAATCGGGCAGCTTTCTGAGGAGGCTCAGGAAGCTCGCAACAAGGATTGCAGAAGATTCCGACGGGATAATACTCGCAAAAGGTCCCGTGTTGCCACGAATACAGATTTGTTTAACATGTTAATAATCACATCTGATCCTTTAATTAACAGCCTCAGGGAAACGCCCCGCAAAAAAACAGGATTTCTCCCGTTAGAAGTATTAGATTTATTAATTTCACCCGAACATCTTGTCAGAAATAAAATTACTGTTAGTAATATATCCGAAGATTATTGTGTTTCGGATTCTTCCGAGGACGAGGATGAACACTGTAATGATGACTGAATCATTACTACCTAGGTACTATTAAGAATTGTATAGAGTTATTTGTTAAATAGGTATAATTATATGTATTTTCAGTAATGAATTGGGTCATTAAGATTATTTTTGTACGTCATTAGGCTTAAGTATTGTAGTGTGGTGTAAATATATTTTTTTCCATACAATTTATTTTTTATTTTTTGGTGTATCCAATTTTTGGAGATTTTACTATGAATAACATTATATTTCATCTAGACAGACCTATTAGAAGCTTAATATTAGAGAAAATAATTTTGTCCAGCTAGCATGTTCCGAGCGAAACACAGTGTAGCGGCCGAATTCATCATCACCGTTACAGTGCTCCAACAACACCGTGGGGACCAGGGATGTCGCAGACATCAGCATCCGCATCCGCCAAAATCGAGGCGGAGTTTTTGCGGATGCGTATGTAGTGCAATTCACGACAGGAAAAGAGCCCACGCGGCGCTTACTGCGCGAGTTTAACCCCTCGTATGCGGATGTCAAAAATGGCTCATTAAAATATGACCTTGAGATTGAAAACTATAGGTTATTACTTGGCACGGATCCGTGTCTAAGCATACGAGGGGCTAAGATATTTTCGCCATTAGTAAAAAAAAAAATAGTCCTTGTCGTTTCTGTGACCAGGAGCAGACGCGCTTTTGATTTGTTCGCATCGATTGTAATGTCTCAACGTGTTTGATGATTGCGTGATATAATAAAGTGGACGTTGTTTATTTACGTTTTTGAGTGTTTGACCACAAAATCCGCATCCACAGATGTGCGCCCCCAAATATCCGCATCCGCCTCCGCATCCGAGGATGACAAAAAATCGCATCCGTGGGTACCTACTTAGAATTATACCTACACTATGCGCGCCGCTAGCGGGGATTCAGCCGGTCGGTTGGCGCACGCGCTCAGGGCCGGACGCTGCGTACGCGCACAATAAAAGTGCGCAATTCATTGGATTTGAAAGTTTGGTATAGGATTTAGAAAATATTAGACTGTGTGGAGTTACTTACCGGGCATATCTATTATTGAGATCATGTCGCCAACTTCGAAACTGATTTCATCCCTTGCCTGTAAACAAAATTGTTATTAGAGAACAGAATTAACACATACTATGTTTTATATAACGACTAATTAATACTAATTTGTAGCGGTTTCACGGAACTCCACCCCTAAATGTTTTTTATTTTTAAATACGTTAGCCGGAAAGTCAGTATTAAGAAAAAAATACATGAATACAGATTAAGTTTTTAGAAAACAGTGCATTTTTTGCAAGGGGGTTACTGTTTTCGTCATGTTAGCAAAATGTTGTAAAAGTGATATTCGTAAAATGATGTGCGACCAATTAAATGATGTTGTTACTACGTACAACGTAACGTATATATAATTATATGAAACGTCGTTGTGTGCGCCACGCTGCACAGCCCTAGCCCACCCTAAAAACTGATTTCAAACGTTTGAAACACAATCCTCACCTGCGAGACATATTTCCTCACGGAGTACGCGGCGGCGACGGCCGGCGTGTTGATTGAGCTCGAGTCCTCGTTTGCCACCAATAGCTTGTGACCTGGAAACATACTGTTTGTTTATATATGATGCAAGTGTAAACCTCTTTGTTAGCTAAGAGTAAATCCTGTCAAAAAACGCACGAATAATCTACTTTATGGTCAGGGCACAAAGTCGTTTTTCGTTTGCGTTCGTTTGATAGATTTTACTCTAAGTTTCAGATAGAGTGTTCATATTCATTTATTCGCAATATTAATAATACAGCGCATAAGATAATTAATAAATTATAAATAGGATGTAAAATAAAAGTCATTAACAACAAAAAGTCAATATGACGTAGTTCTTTTTGGTGTATCCTACTAATATTATCAGTGATCGGAATTAGGTGAGCCAAAATACCTATTATTCGCAACAGGACATAATGTAGAGTGGATACAACCGGGTAGAAAAATATTTTTTTCTTTAGTACCGGGTAATCGATATTTGTCCGGGTACTATAAGTAGTCGTAATGTTAAACATACATATTTTTACTTATAGTACGGGATTGTTTATGTTAGTTTGTAGTAAAAAGGGAAGGAAAAAGTATGAAATGGTTATAACTTTTAGATTAACATTAAACATCCCGTTCTATAAGTAAAAACATATATGTTGAACATTACGACTGGTACCCGGAAAAATAACGAATACCCGGTATTTAAGAGAAAATTCTGTTTTCCTACCCGGTTGCAACCACTTTATATTATGTCCTCTTGCGAAGAATAGGTATTTTGGCTCACCTAATTCCGATCACTGAATATTATAAATGCGAAAGTTTAGATGTTTGGATGTTTGTTACTCAATCACGCTTAAACGGCTGAACCGATTTGAATGAAATTTTGCACGAAGATAGTTTATAGCCTGGATTAAAATAAAGGATAGTTTTTATCCCGAGTCCACGCAGACGAAGTCGCGGGCGGAACCTAGTAATGAAATAAGGTTTTATTTTGTCATATATTGCATGCCCATAAAGTCAATAGTTTTCAAGGAAAATGCAAATTAAAAAAAAATAAGTACACTTTTCAAGTTAGCGGTTAACCCATATATGGTCCCTAAAGTTCAGATTTTAACACACGTAAACAGAGGTTTCGGTGAGTGTGTGTAGTGAACTTGACAACTGTCACTTGCATTTTGTCAGCATTTTAGTGTTAGCATTTTTTTTGGTCATTTTAAAATGTTATTCTAATATGTTTTATTCAAGAATCCGACAAACTTTCCACCCGGAAGTAATTATTTAGTGTAGGTACTGTACAAAACATAGCCTGTAAGTTAATACTAACAACTATGGACTGTAATTGTCTGTTTTTTTTTTATTATGTACTTAGATTTAAATGAAGCATGCATTGTCTTGTTTTTGTATTTTATCTTGAATTTTATAGAGCAAATGTAAATGCACCTAAATAAAGACAAAAATATTTAATAATTTTTTTTCTGACTCAGAAGCTAGGTAATTTATAATTTTTTTGATGTCTCAAATTTTGTAGGATTCTAACGCTGGGTATTTTATCTTATCTTATCTAGGTGGGGGCCCTTTCTGATGCACTTCGACCCAGCGGGATCTTTTGTGCATTTGCCCTCTCCTTTATGCCTACTCCCAAGCTCGCTCCATTTATATCGCTGGGTAACTATTTAATTGATAATATATCCGTTACATAAATAAGTTTCTGTCAAAAATTTCATTTTTGGTACAAGCTTTTATTGCCGACTGTACTTTTCTGTATACCATCATCAACTGCTCATTGAGACGATTCTAACGAGCCCAAACTCGATGGGCTTATGTGGTTTTTATTATGGAGTGCCTATGGCCACCTTCTGTCTCCATCATCAGATCAGCTCGATGGTACCATAATATTGAATTGTCATCCAAACTATACTTATACCCAAAATTACAGCTCAATCGGTCACCGGGAAGTGGGTCAAATTTAACTTGCAAGATTTGACGGACAACTTACATACATAGTTTTATACTTACATACGAACAAGTTAAGTTAATATAAAGCTTGTAAAAATAAGATATTATAAATTATTTCCAAACTTGTCATTTTTTCCATACAAGTCGTCAGGTCATTGGCTGGACTATAGCGTAGCTTTTCTTAACAATAGTGGTTCCATAGATGGAGTCGTCTTCAGGGGCATCTCATAGAACTAACAATCTCACCCTTGTTGTCCATCTGCAGCCAGTTCAGCACAGGTCCGCAGTTGATGGAGTCATCAGCTATGATGGACAGGTGGTGCATGTAGTCTGATATCAGGCTCCGGTACTCCGTTTCGTCCTGGGAGCTGTTGATCTTCTCCGTCAGGTTCGGCAGGCCGGAGACTTTCCGGTCGTATATGCACCTGGGAGGTTCACATTGTTATAACTTCACATAAGTATGTAAGTCGTCTTCTCTTCACTAATTTTGCGGTGCCCGACATGGTCCACAATTAAGTTTTATTCTCATCACTTAGCAACTAAAACTTAAAGAGTCCGCAGTAAGCTCGATTCTCCATACAAACGTAGTTACGCTCTCATTTTAAAACTACGTGTTGGATTGTAACGAAACTTTGCATATACAATGACATGAGGTATATCTATGTCTGTAATTAGTTTATGTAGCTTCAGATACCATAGTAAAAAAATACAGCGAATCTAAGTTATTCATACAAAACTTGTTTTTGCTGTATTTCGTTTGTTTTATAAACTGGAACCATATAAACTAATTACAGACATAGATATACCTCATGTCATTGTATATGCAAAGTTTCGTCACAATCCAACACGTGGTTTTAAAATGAGAGCGTAACTACGTTTGTATGGGAAGGTGAAATTCGGCCGAGCTTACTGCGGACTCTTAAGTTTACCAAAAAACCCTGTAAACTAACATTGTGGAATGCAATAAATGATAGATATTGAGTATAGATAGATAAATATCATTTATTGTAACAACTGTGTACATAAGATCTCATGTCATACATTACAAGGTATCAACAGTTTGCCCATTACACCCACACCCAAAATTAAACTTAATCATTTGTAGACCTATTACGAAGTATTAATTAAGATTGTAAAAGCATTTAATTGCCAGCCTTCAGTTCCCTTCTTTGAACTTAGTACTCTAGAGTGACTTAATAAATTCAGTTAAGTTATTAAAGATTTTGATTCCAGTAACACAGGTGCTAATTATGTAACTAGAAGGCCTCTGTAGCCTAATAGGTAGTGACCCTGCCTACGAAGCTGGAGGTCCCGGGTTCGAATCCCGGTAAGGGCATTTTTTTGTGTGATGAGCACGAATACTTGTTCCTGAGTCATGGATGTTTTCTATGTATTTAAGTATCTATTTATCTATATAAGTATCGTCGTCTAGTAGCCTTAGTACAAGCTTTGCTTAGTATGGGACTAGGTCGATTTGTGTAAGATTGACCCCAAAATATTTATTTATTTCTTTATATTTATTGTACACACATCACATTTATATTGGGATCTTAGAATAGTTTTGGAGTCACTTTTTTATTAAAAATATCATGTCGTTCCTTAACAAATAAACAAATTTCTAGTATATAGATACACGTCAGAGTTAAAATTTTATCGCTTCTAAAGATGTCCCAGGATTCCCCGTCTTTAAGACTGAATAATATTCTAATAGGCTTTTTTGGTGAATAAGTAAACACTCAGCAAAGAACTCTATAAAGGCGTAATCATGGAAGTCTAGAGGTGTTAGCCCCACTGTATTTTGTATGGGGTTATTTGAAATCATAGGTGTACTGCGTCAAGGACATACAACGCTGCGTCAAGGAAATTCAGAAACATGTATTTTACAGGAGTTATATAAAAAATAATAGATCATACTAATTCCCACACCGACGGGGTTTGATTTTTCTAGTTCTTTGATAGTATTCTAGAAAAATCTAAGTGTGCAGAACGCGTTTTAGGGTTCCGTACCCAAAAGGTAAAAACGGGACCATATTACTAAGACTTCGCTGTCCGTCCGTCCGTCCGTCTGTCAGCAGGCTGTATCTCAAGAACCGCGATAGCTAGACAGTTGAAATTTTCAGATGATGTATTTCTGTTGCCGCTATAACAACAAATACTAAAAACGAAATAAAATCAATATTAAGGGGGGCTCCCATACAACAAACGTATTTTTTTATTGCCGTTTTTATGGATAATGGTTCGGAACCCTCCGTGCGCGAGTCCGACTCGCACTTGCTTGGCCGATTTTTATTACCACCATCTTGAAAAAATAAATAATACCTAATTATCTATTATTTGATTTTGGGGCCATTGACTCGGAATGACAAAAAGTGACGAAGATTCATACTGAACAACTTTTCCCATATTTTTCTATACGTATTTTTGACCATCTTTTTGTTCCTTATCTCCACTCAATTGCTCAAACAGTAACTGAAAGAGATTCCTTACAGGGATAAGTTCGCCTTTGTACCGATTTAACCTATTACGTCTGTATTTTTACCTGTGTCTTGTGTATAATAAAATATTTAAATACGATACATGGCCCTCTAAACACGATTATTCGCAAGTTATCGGCTACGAGCGCAAAGATGCGAAATCATTCGCACTGAATGTGTTAAAAACATGACTACCCCTAGTTTGGAGTAGATATAGACGCGTGCGCAGCAGAACCAAGGTAGCCGATATAGCCCTCCGAATCGCTAAACTTAAGTGGCAGTGGGCGGGGCACATAGCACGTAGAACCGATGGCCGTTGGCCGGCGGAAAGGTTCTCGAGTGGCGACCACGTAGCGGAAGACGCAGCGTGGGCAGGCCCCCCACAAGGTGGACTGATGACCTGGTAAAGGTCGCGGGAGTCCGCTGGATGCGGGTGGCGCAGGACCGGTCATTATGGCACTCTTTTTGGGAGGCCTATGTCCAGCAGTGGACGTCTTTCGGCTGATATGATGTTGATGATGATAGACGCGTGGCAGAAAGAGATAGAACTTTGCCAAGCAGTGGTACAGTCAGTCATATAGTTAGTTAGTAGCAGCCAAATATTTCGGTACACGTCTTTATTACTGTAAGAATAAGGGTGTGTTACGAAATATTTGGCTACTCTCGCTGCTGCTAACTATATCACGCTGACTGTACTAATAAGCTGTCATCATTTGAGTTGATTACATGCACTGCACTGTACATATTTGTTTTCGAAGATCTTGCCATATGTCTTTAGATTACGTAGATTTTTTAAAAGACTGAGTGAGGATTACGGAGCTGTATACCATTTCTCAAACATGCAATGAAATATTGATGGTGTGTTGATGGCCTGAAAAGCGACTATTTTGTTTCTGTATCAATCAATCAGTAACCCAACATCGTATAAAAAAATATATTATATCGGAATCAGGTCCATACATAGTTAGTTAACAATAAAATCTTATTACTAGTGTTAGTATAGCTTCAAGCCATCAAAAAATATCGTAACAATTTTTTTATGTTTAGAATAGTACATTACTACAGAGGCCGGGAAGTAAGGGTTTGCCGGCCGAGTACATATAGACGGACGGCCGAGCGTAGCGAGGTCGGATAGTTATGAGGCTGGCAACCCCTTTTCACGGCGAGGTATGTAGGTATAGTGCTTTTCTCAAACATGCAATGAAATAAATTAAAAAAACTCCAAGAAATCAAACTTTAATTTTCATGGCTGAACGCCGTGATCCAGTGCCACAAATTGTGACCAGTTAAAAAAGACCATATTGCCTCCATTTTTGTATGAAATGCCTCGCTGCAGCCCGAACTTGACACTTCGAAGCCCATTATGAAGAACACAACGTCAATATTTGATGGCATGTTTGAGAAAATGAAAGAAGGAACGGGTACCTGTGTAACATGTCGTCCAACTGCCTGCAATGGTCGGCGTTCCTCGCCAGCGTCCACTCGCGCGCGGCCGCGGCGCCGGCCTCCGACCACGAGCAGTGCAGCGAGCCGCCGCCGCCACCGCCGCCGCCACCGCCGCCGCGCCAGGACTCGTGCGAGCGGACCCTCACAGATATCCAGCCTGGACAGAGACCAAGCCATTTCAACATTTTTTATATTTTAGGATGGTAGATGAGAAAAGATGTTTGCTACGATGTATTAGAAATAGGAGAGGCAAGATGGTGGGCCACCTGATACGGCACGACAGTTTCTTCCTAAACATCCTGGAGGGTAAAATTGAAGGCAAGAGGGGCAGAGGAAGGCCTAGGCTAACATATTTTAGCCAAATAAAAGATAAAGCTGATGCGCGTCGTATGAGGAACCCAAAAGGCTGGCAATGGACTGAGAAAAGTGGCGGTTACTCCACCGACAAGAGCAAGGCTCTTAAGTAATGATGATGATGATATTTCCAAAGGGTGTTAGAAAATGTGGGTCGAGCGAATAATCCTACAACTGACAAAACTTCGTTTTTCCTGACCCCGTAGCACGGACGGCCTTATCATACGATAAGTGACAAGATAGAGCGTCCGTCACTGGCTGACACCGTTCAATAGAACAAGCGGACGCTCTATCTTGTCACTTATCGCGTAATAAGGCCGACCAGAATATAGTGTACATATTCGGCTGAATAATAACATGAAGGTGCTAAAACCCCGACAGAAATATTGTAAGATTCTTGAGATACTTTAACACTTTCGCAAGCGGACTAAAAATTGAACAATTCACCAGAAACCGACAGAATTCGCCAGGAGTGTAAGTTCATACTACTGCCCGCGGCTCAGCCGGCATCTGAGCAAATATTACGAGTGCCCGCTAGGCGGGTTCATGGTTGCGAACGTGTTAACTTTAAAACTGAATACTCGCTGTCACCATAGTGCACCTTCGGGAACCCAGATACTTTACCACCAGGTACACAACACTACGCATACAGAATATTATCATGGCTGCGGTATACTGTGTGGAAGAACTTCTCTTGGCGGTCCCGATCTACGAGCGATATCACATTCCACTTTGCCCTGTCTTAAGGAAGATAGATATGGGGTTGAAAGTAACAGGGGCTGGTTGCAATAACTTTAAATTTAACTATATACTGAGCCCGCCGAGGCACACGCGCTCGTAGTGGAAATGCGCGCACTCTTCCAGTTTGGTGGCACGGGGCTACAAGGGACAGGGGCTGACTGTACTCACCCTCGCCTTGCGGCGAGTCAGCCGGCTCGTGCGGCGCGAGCTCTATACTGAGCCCGCCGAGGCACACGCGCTCGTAGTGGAAATGCGCGCACTCTTCCAGTTTGGTGGCACGGGGCTACAAGGGACAGGGGCTGACTGTACTCACCCTCGCCTTGCGGCGAGTCAGCCGGCTCGTGCGGCGCGAGCTCTATACTGAGCCCGCCGAGGCACACGCGCTCGTAGTGGAAATGCGCGCACTCTTCCAGTTTGGTGGCACGGGGCTACAAGGGACAGGGGCTGACTGTACTCACCCTCGCCTTGCGGCGAGTCAGCCGGCTCGTGCGGCGCGAGCTCTATACTGAGCCCGCCGAGGCACACGCGCTCGTAGTGGAAATGCGCGCACTCTTCCAGTTTGGTGGCACGGGGCTACAAGGGACAGGGGCTGACTGTACTCACCCTCGCCTTGCGGCGAGTCAGCCGGCTCGTGCGGCGCGAGCTCTATACTGAGCCCGCCGAGGCACACGCGCTCGTAGTGGAAATGCGCGCACTCTTCCAGTTTGGTGGCACGGGGCTACAAGGGACAGGGGCTGACTGTACTCACCCTCGCCTTGCGGCGAGTCAGCCGGCTCGTGCGGCGCGAGCTCTATACTGAGCCCGCCGAGGCACACGCGCTCGTAGTGGAAATGCGCGCACTCTTCCAGTTTGGTGGCACGGGGCTACAAGGGACAGGGGCTGACTGTACTCACCCTCGCCTTGCGGCGAGTCAGCCGGCTCGTGCGGCGCGAGCTCTATACTGAGCCCGCCGAGGCACACGCGCTCGTAGTGGAAATGCGCGCACTCTTCCAGTTTGGTGGCACGGGGCTACAAGGGACAGGGGCTGACTGTACTCACCCTCGCCTTGCGGCGAGTCAGCCGGCTCGTGCGGCGCGAGCTCTATACTGAGCCCGCCGAGGCACACGCGCTCGTAGTGGAAATGCGCGCACTCTTCCAGTTTGGTGGCACGGGGCTACAAGGGACAGGGGCTGACTGTACTCACCCTCGCCTTGCGGCGAGTCAGCCGGCTCGTGCGGCGCGAGCTCTATACTGAGCCCGCCGAGGCACACGCGCTCGTAGTGGAAATGCGCGCACTCTTCCAGTTTGGTGGCACGGGGCTACAAGGGACAGGGGCTGACTGTACTCACCCTCGCCTTGCGGCGAGTCAGCCGGCTCGTGCGGCGCGAGCTCTATACTGAGCCCGCCGAGGCACACGCGCTCGTAGTGGAAATGCGCGCACTCTTCCAGTTTGGTGGCACGGGGCTACAAGGGACAGGGGCTGACTGTACTCACCCTCGCCTTGCGGCGAGTCAGCCGGCTCGTGCGGCGCGAGCTCTATACTGAGCCCGCCGAGGCACACGCGCTCGTAGTGGAAATGCGCGCACTCTTCCAGTTTGGTGGCACGGGGCTACAAGGGACAGGGGCTGACTGTACTCACCCTCGCCTTGCGGCGAGTCAGCCGGCTCGTGCGGCGCGAGCTCTATACTGAGCCCGCCGAGGCACACGCGCTCGTAGTGGAAATGCGCGCACTCTTCCAGTTTGGTGGCACGGGGCTACAAGGGACAGGGGCTGACTGTACTCACCCTCGCCTTGCGGCGAGTCAGCCGGCTCGTGCGGCGCGAGCTCTATACAGAGCCCGCCGAGGCACACGCGCTCGTAGTGGAAATGCGCGCACTCTTCCAGTTTGGTGGCACGGGGCTACAAGGGACAGGGGCTGACTGTACTCACCCTCGCCTTGCGGCGAGTCAGCCGGCTCGTGCGGCGCGAGCTCTATACTGAGCCCGCCGAGGCACACGCGCTCGTAGTGGAAATGCGCGCACTCTTCCAGTTTGGTGGCACGGGGCTACAAGGGACAGGGGCTGACTGTACTCACCCTCGCCTTGCGGCGAGTCAGCCGGCTCGTGCGGCGCGAGCTCTATACTGAGCCCGCCGAGGCACACGCGCTCGTAGTGGAAATGCGCGCACTCTTCCAGTTTGGTGGCACGGGGCTACAAGGGACAGGGGCTGACTGTACTCACCCTCGCCTTGCGGCGAGTCAGCCGGCTCGTGCGGCGCGAGCTCTATACTGAGCCCGCCGAGGCACACGCGCTCGTAGTGGAAATGCGCGCACTCTTCCAGTTTGGTGGCACGGGGCTACAAGGGACAGGGGCTGACTGTACTCACCCTCGCCTTGCGGCGAGTCAGCCGGCTCGTGCGGCGCGAGCTCTATACTGAGCCCGCCGAGGCACACGCGCTCGTAGTGGAAATGCGCGCACTCTTCCAGTTTGGTGGCACGGGGCTACAAGGGACAGGGGCTGACTGTACTCACCCTCGCCTTGCGGCGAGTCAGCCGGCTCGTGCGGCGCGAGCTCTATACTGAGCCCGCCGAGGCACACGCGCTCGTAGTGGAAATGCGCGCACTCTTCCAGTTTGGTGGCACGGGGCTACAAGGGACAGGGGCTGACTGTACTCACCCTCGCCTTGCGGCGAGTCAGCCGGCTCGTGCGGCGCGAGCTCTATACAGAGCCCGCCGAGGCACACGCGCTCGTAGTGGAAATGCGCGCACTCTTCCAGTTTGGTGGCACGGGGCTACAAGGGACAGGGGCTGACTGTACTCACCCTCGCCTTGCGGCGAGTCAGCCGGCTCGTGCGGCGCGAGCTCTATACTGAGCCCGCCGAGGCACACGCGCTCGTAGTGGAAATGCGCGCACTCTTCCAGTTTGGGGAAGCGGCAGGACGCTGGCGATGGCGGCTGGAAGTGAGAGAAGAATGATTCAGTACGATGAACCAGTACAATCGCCTGTGTTCACGGTGTTACGGATTTTAAGACGATAATCGTCTGAGCGTCTCGCGTTATTTGTAGGAAGACGCAGAGTTTAGATCGTTGCAATGATCAAGGCCATCAGGTATATAATATGGGGAACTCCGCATGTAGAGGAAAGGGCGTACGTGTAGAGAGAGCGTTACTGACACTGAAAATGTTAAATGTGAACAGTCATAGTTTAAGTATATCTTCTGTGTAGGACGCTAAAGGAGCCGGGCTGTCGGCAGGGAGACACAGACAAACTCTTAATTATTCCGTACTAGCTTCTGCCCGTGACTTCGTCCGCGTGGATCTCGTTTATGTCGTCGCTCTACACAAACTTTCACCCCCCCATTTCTCCCTCTTAGGGGATGATTTCAAGGATAAAAAACAATTGTATGTCCTTCCCCGAGATTTAACTCATCTCCGTACGAAATTTCGTCTCAATCGTTTCAGCGGTGCGTGAAGAGATAACAGACGGACGGATAGACAGACACACTTTCGCAGTTAGAATATTAGTATGGATAAGAATAATCGTTGAACTTTGGAGGAAGAAACAGTCACGATCCGGACCTCGATTTTGCCCCTTTTTTGTGGCGTTGGGCGGTCCACTCTCATAAGATGAGGAGAAAGTATTTAAACGGCAAATATGTAGAAGTAGTTCGCGGTGAGTGGTAAGAGGAAGGGCGGTGATCTAGTGCTATGAGAACGGAACATAATCGCAAAGAGGAATGGGAAGGAAGTATAAGGTCCTGGAGCATTTCTAGAATAGTCTTGAAGTGTCGGCTCGGTAGTCTCTGTTTCACATACATCACGTTGTAGTAAATGAGAGCCGCCACACATTACAGCCACTATTGCCCGCGACTAGAGGCGGCCACCATCATAGCAGCGAGCGCGAGCCGCTCCCGCAGCATGTGGCTCGGACGCGGCCACTAGACGCCCGGTGTACGCTGAAGCTGTACAAAGTGTATGAAAGAACTCGATGTGTGGCTGCTCTAAATGAGGATGTTTCAAAGTGTATCTCCCTGAATGTATGGCCACAAACTGGACGCCAGCGGGTAGCGGGGCCACGAGCGGCTGTTCATACATTTGATAGAGTTCAATCTATCAGCTGACCCTCTGTCCGCTGGCGTCCGGACCGCGGCCTGGCGGCCTATTACAGTACCGTGTCGACGTCGGGGAAGCCGCCGCCCGCTGAAGGCGCGGACTGGCTCATGGCGGCCTGCGACACCGGAGTCAGCGACAGTGCCGTCAGCGATACCGAGCCTGGAAACGAACAGGTTATATGATAGGAGGAATATCTAAAGCCAGATTCATACTTCTTATGCGATTTACGCGCAAGACTCGCGCGCTTCAATTTATACTGAGTCCAGATGCGGCCTTCGCGGGGGGGGGCTTAGCCATAGCCAGTTATTAAGTTCCTTATCGAAGTTATAAAGCTCAATTTTGAACCAAATACGTCCACTCGCCACGGACTCGCGCGTACTGCTGGACGCAGCAATGGCGCCCGAGTATTTCAACTGGCGCGTAAAACAAGCGACTCGGTAGTCGTGCTGGTTACACGTTTTACGCGTGAGCAAGGAAACGCGCGGCAGCATCTGGACGGGGTATATGTAGCTCTAGTACCCCGGGAACGCACGGGACTGTCCAGATGACGCAATTTACGAGCAAGAGGACTCGCGCGTAAATTGCGTCATTTGGACAGGCTCTAACTGACGCGATCGACAGTGATGCGGTCACCATCTGATGCGGTCTGATGCCTGACACAAAAGGAGCCGTCAGAGCGATTCACATTAGTGTGAATCTAAACGTACTAAACGTATGAAGCCGGTCGCGTTCTGTTGCGGCGTGACGTGACGTTCGATAAGCGTGAATCCGGCTTTAAATCTGCGTTGTGTCTATCTAGTCTCCTATATTTTTTTCACGAATTTTTCAAAATGGTATGCGATTAATAAGAGTACAACAAAATACATAAATAAGAGTCAAGATTATTTTATTTATTTATTTATTTATTTGTTAAGAAAGAAACGATAATACAACATAAACAAGTACAGGGTCCCGCAAAACCGTTTGCACAGTTTGACTGTGGGATCGAGCAGTCTCTACTCTCTTCTATTTATAATATTTATCTATAAGTACTACGGTCTACAGGTACAATAGATTATTATATTTTGTGTTTGACAAGGTAACTACGCAGCTTTTTACCAAGGTAAGCTTTATTGGCTTCCTGCCTGATGTCGGAGGGCAGGCTGTTGAGTATATAGGGTAGGCGATTAGACTGACTGAGACCTCTGAAACAGACTAAACTAAACTGTCAGCTAATTGTGACATCACAACGCATGGCACTCTGCGAGATTTAACACCTTCTCATAACATGGCTGTCTCAGTCCTTCCTTTTGGTGGATTTCTTCGCACACCGCTCCGCTGCCGAGGCTTTGCGAGCACGGCTCTGGCGTGGCGGATACTCAGGCTACTGTACTAGTGACTCACCCGGCGTCTCCCGCTTGCAATCCACATCGTTGGAGCGCGTCGAGCTGCGAGACTCCGAGCTGAAGCGCACCGACCTGGAATCACACGTTCACTGATCACCAACCAACATGACATGTCTTGTTAGGCATAGATCTATGTCTCACTCCGCTCTACGCAGTTACTTTGACATTCAGAGCACTGGGCAGAAATCACATTGCGTCAACACCCGCGAGGGCCATCGCAATGCTTTGTTTTAATTAGACAGTCGGATTCCCCTTGTCCGTGCCAGCACTTTTACTCTAGCACTAACTTGCGCGCTGTCTTTGATCTTGGGTATATATGCATTAAGAGTCCGCAGTAAGCTCGATTCTCCATACAAACGTAGTTACGCTCTCATTTTAAAACTACGTGTTGGATTGTAACGCAACTTTGCATGTACAATGACATGAGGTATATCAATGTCTGTAATTAGTTTAGCGCGCGCTCAGTGCAAATAGGTAGTAAGTCCCATACTAATTTCAATTCTCGCCCATCCACGCCCCGCCCCGCCTCGCCTCGCCGGTGGAATACCACCTTCAGTGCGTTTCGGCCTTTAATAACAGTTTGTTTCAGCTTTAAATACCAAAGTAAAAAAATAGCTGCGAATTGAATTTTTTCAGACAAAACTTGTTTTTGCTGTATTTCGTTTGTTTTATACACTGGAACCATTATAAACTAATCACAGACATAGATGTTCCTCATGTCAATGTATATGCAAAGTTTCGCCACAATCCAACACGAAGTTTTAAAATGAGAGCGTAACTACGTTTGTATGGGAAGGTGAAATTCGGCCGAGCTTACTGCGGACTCTTAAGCTGCTATTCGACCGGATTCACGATCGGATTTACTGTCATTCAACACAAATGGATAATTACAACTCGAAATTATTGATCGTATCTGAATAATGCTAAAATGTAATTACGACCTTAAAGTAAAATTGACATCCTTGATGTAGGTCGAAAGAAATACGTCCAATCGGAAATACGACAAACGATTTTCATATTACATTTGATATTAACAACATTCACTTTGCACGTATTTGAATACTAGCTTCCGCCCGCGACTTCGTCCGCGTGGACCCGGGATAAAAACTATCCTATATTTTAATCCAGGCTATAAACTATCTTCGTGCAAAATTTCATTCAAATCGGTTCAGCTTTTTAAGCGTGATTGAGTAACAAACATCCAAACATCTAAACTTTCGCATTTATAATATTGCTAGGTTCCGCCCGTGACTTCGTCCGCGTGGACCCGGGATGAAAACTATTCTATATTTTAATCCAGGCTATAAACTATCTTCGTGCAAAATTTCATTCAAATCGGTTCAGCCGTTTAAGCGTGATTGAGTAACAAACATCTAAACTTTCGCATTTATAATATTACGTAGTCGGTCCCAAAGTTCTGTCACTGGCATATTATTTTTAAATTTAGAAGATGATTTTAAGAAAATTTTATTGCATTCCATTTTTGAATGTTTGACAATTATTTTAAAACAAAAAGCAGTCATTCGTTGCAATTTCTCACGATGGAGTGGACATAGAAAGAAAACCGAATAGCTGTTTTAGCATTGCACCGCTGTGGGCACTCGCCAAGTACGATTTTCAAGTTGCTCAAAAATTTAAAAATAACGCTTAGGTTTGTGTACCGTACTATTGATAGGTACAATGAAGTCTCCAGTGTTGAGGACAAGAAAATAATTGGCCGGCCTCGCTCCGTACGAACACCAGCAGTGATCAAAGCGATCAAGGCGCGCATAGCAAGAAATCCTGTCCGAAAACAGAAATTGATGGCTTTGCAGATGGGTGTCAGTAGAAAAACCGTCAAAAAGGTTTTAAACGAAGATCTTAGTCTACGAGCATACAAAAAAAAGCGTGGGCACTTACTTAATGCCCGTCTAAAAACAATAAGGCTTAAAAGATCCCGGAAGTTGTTAAAGCGGTACGCGAAAAATCGACACCGTGATATCCTCTTTACAGACGAAAAGATTTTCGATATTGAAGAGAAGTACAATAAACAGAATGATAGAGTGTACGCTAGGAGCTCTGAAGAAGCAGGAAAAAGAGTTCCGCGGGTGCAACATGGGCATCATCCATCATCAGTGATGGTCTGGTTGGGTGTATCTTATTACGGGCCAACTGAGGTTCATTTTTGCGAAAAAGGTGTCAAAATCAGTGCGAAAGTATACCAAGAGACAGTTTTGGATAAGGTTGTCAAAGATCTGCCCAACACGCTATTTTCGGGACATAATTTTGTGTTCCAGCAGGATTCTGCGCCAGCACACAAAGCCAAGACCACTCAAGCCTGGTTTGACCGTCAAAAAATCGACTTTATAAGACACGAAGATTGGCCTTCCTCTAGTCCGGACCTTAATCCTTTGGACTATAAAATTTGGCAGGTCTTAGAGGGGAAGGTCTGTGCTAAACCACATAAAAATTTGGAGAGCCTAAAGTCATCTTTAAGAAAAGCAGTCACTGAGATAGATATGAAAATGGTGCGTGCTGCGATAGACGACTGGCCGCACCGATTAAGGGCCTGTATTAAAAACAAAGGAGGTAATATTGAATAATTTTGAGTAATTTTAATTCTTTTTTAAATGTACTTTAAATCGGTATATAATTTATTAAAAAATTATTGCTACTTTTGTTTTTATCATTATTTTCATTTGTGACAGAACTTTGGGACCGACTAGGTAGTAGGATTAGTAGGATGAACCTATTTCATACTGGAATCGTCATTTCGTGTTGACGATTTTCCATCCAGCGGACTCCCGCGACCTTTACCAGGACACCAGACCATTGTGGCACTGTTTGGAAGAGGCCTATGACCAGAAGTAGAGGTTTTAACTGATATGAGGATGATATATACATTGGTTTTGACGTACCTGTGGAACCCAGAGCAGTGCACATCAGCCTTGTCGGGCTCGGCGAAGGCCCGCGCCGCCAGCGACTGGCATGACATCACGGAGCCGTGAGGGGAGCCCTGGAAACAAGAAGACAGCGTTTAGTACTAGTCCTTCATGTTATTGATGACATACCAAGTTTCATAACCAGCCCTCGCAAATTCGCGATACCCGTCAGAAATAGAAGCCCCGCTGGGCGGGGCTCCGTCGAATCTTTCGGTCTACGAACAAAATGGCGAAAGTGGCATGCCAGTAATGTAACTCAGTTACTAGTATGTATGAAGAACAAGGGAGTTTGATACAGTTCTTCAATCCATAAAGACAGTAATATATGGCTACAAGCAGCAAAACAAATTCATACAAACGTCTGATGCGACGCACTCACACAGACGCGCGTCGATACTACACTTAAGCGCAAGTCGGGGTAGTCGCCGGTACAGCACGGTATCTCAACCAGCGTCACTTAAGACCAATCTATACCCGTACATCTAGCACAACTTGCTGACAAGTCGCTTCGCGCGCGACTGAGCGTCTCTTGTTTCACTCGCACCGTGAAGATTAGAAAGAGGAGGGTAGATCTTTCTCGACTCGCGTCGCGGCGCGGTGTCAGTTGTGCTAGCCCCCCTGCGCTCCTTTTAAAGCAGTTCTATGAGGCGCGCGGGCGACACGTGGACCGACTGCGTTAAACCAATCTGACAGAAAGATGCCGTGTTGAGAGTGAACTATGTGTATATATATTTAAGCGCCCCGTTAACCTCTTGACACCCGTAAAAAATTGTCTACCCCCCCACACCCACACTTTTACCTTTTACCTGGTTCAATAGATCAGAATAAGCAAAATAGATACGGATGCAGTGATAAAGCTGTTCCTAGACCAATCGCCTTATTCATAAGGGAGCCAATAATGCACGGCCCAATAATGTACAGCCTGATAATCCGCGTCCACTTTTTGTGGACTCGGATTATTGGGTCGTGCATTATCAGCCCGGACAAAAGTGGCTTCCAATTATTGCCCCGGACCAAGTTTGCTCAGGGTGATAATGCACGGCCCAATAATGTACAGCCTGATAATCCATGATTATTGGGCTGTACATTATTTTGGTCGTGCATTATTATGGCTGTAAATTAACCGGCACCATTCATAAAACTTAAAATGCCTCCATTCAATAAATGTTCTGTCCCTTTCTTACGAACACAAATGTCAAAGTTTGGCACAAAGTGAAACGGAAAATTTCGATCGCTTCGCTCGCTCGTGCAATTATTAAAATAAAAGAAGTATTCTATGTTCCTCGAATAGTTATAATCATTCCTATTCGCCCTCAAAAATCTGACGTCACGCTCCATACCATAAAAAGGACGCGTGACCACTTTAGACGTCGTTGGCTAAGGTTCTCGCGTGCATAGAACCACTAGAAACCAGAGCACTCGAGATAAGAGCTCGTTAAACAATCATAAACGCACATTTCCACTTTAAATTTTATCTGTAGTATTTGAGATAAGACACTGTACAGCACGTCTATATCATGCGACGGCCGCGACATACTCTCGATTTTTCTCGCACTGTATCTCTTGGTCTAAGTGTTCTAATAAGAAAGAGAAGGATAGTGCGAGAAAAATCGAAAGAGCTCGCGCGCCGTCGCTTGATAGCCGTGCAGGTTTGTCAATGAATGTCGAAGATATTTGGCCGTGGCGTGACGGCTAATGTTACTGTTCCATGTGTTTGTGTGTTTGCCGTCAATTTTTTATAAATATCAATAGGCACCTATAGATATTAGTTAATTAAAAATTAACTATATGTACACACCTTATTGTCTGATTGTTGCTACACCCTTCCAGGGTCCATGTATCTTGGTTTTAAGTACTTGGTTCAGTGAAACTAAGTCAATCTTCTTCGTCACTTTTAACCCAGTACACAATCGACGGGTCTGTTTGCCTGTCTGCGGCATCGAATACCGGCTCGTACCAACTTTTTCGGAACTTATGCACGGAATATTTACCGTTAGCTTTTCATCGTGAGGAAATCGGCGATAAACTCATGCATAAATTCGAAACTAAAAAAAATATTAAAACTATGCGTCTTCTGAAATGGGGATGGGCTGGCCACGTCTGCCGCATGCATCCACGGAGGTGGGCGAAAATAGCCATGGAGTGGGTGCCACACGATGGGCGGCGGCGACGTGGCAGGCCGAGACGGAGATGGCGGGACGACCTGGACGCATTTTGTAACGATTGGCCAGAGATTGCTCAAATCCGGGACGAGTGGAAGTCGAGAGGGGAGGCCTTTGCCCAGCAGTGGGACACTCTATAGGCTTAAAAAAAGGGTTTTACTGTACACTACATAGAACATCAATATAACTATAAAGTCAACAGATTTTGACATAATTAATACGTACTCTGATTAATGCATCCGAATCTCGTTTGTGGTTTTACAACCATATCGTAAGTCAACAATGATTTATTTCTGGCAGTTAAATCGAGAGAATAGTGTTCCTACATTTTACAGCAGTAATAAAACTCATACAACTAGGTCGACCGCCTTCATATCCCATAAAACTACAACAGAATTGAGAGCCGCCTTATATTTGCACGAGCGAAGTTCTCCACTTCTGCTTGGATCAAAATTATTTCGCATGTCCGGTTGTCCAGATGTCCGGCTGTTCTCCTCTACAGGTCGCATTTCATTTCATTTATTTATTGCAAAGTCATGCACATTTTATAATTAAGATGTTACATACAATTCTCAACCGGTTCTCGTGAAATCACCCGCTTCTGCCCTTGAGCGCATAAAATTTCGTCCCGCGTTTCACCAGAGATGATTTCCGGGCAAAAGCTATAGAACACTGTCCTTCCCCGGGATACCAACTCCCTCCATACCAAATTCCGCCGTAGAGTGGGTTGCAACAACGAACCGTCTGCACGTCTGTCGTGCGACGGCCGCAACATTCTCTCGATTTTTCTCGCACTATATCTCTTGTTATAAGTGTTCTAATAAAAAAGAGACGGATAGTGCGAGAAAAATCGAGAGAGCTCGCGCGCTGTAATCGTTAGCTTAGGTGTTCGTTAGAATCGGAATGTATGAAAAGTTTGACCAGTTTTTATGGAATGAGAGCTGCCGGCGACATATTTAACGTTGGTCGGTCTGTAATCGCAAGTTGGTGCAACCCACGCTTAATCGGTTAACATCTTTCTAAATTTCTATCTAAGAATCATCATCATCATCATCATACCAGCCGAAAGACGTCCAGTGCTAGACATAGACCTCCGCCAAACAGTGCCACAATGATCGGTCCTGTGCCACCTGCATCCAACGGACCACCGCGACCTTCACCTTGTTGGGGGCAACCGCCCCAACGGCCATCGGTTCTACGTGCAATGTGCCCCGCCCACTGCCACTTAAGTTGAGCGATTCGGAAGGCTAATATATCGGTTACCTTGGTTCTGCTGCGGATAGCCTCATTTCTGATGCGATCACGCAGAGAAACTCCCAACATAGCCCTCTTCATTGCCCTTTGGGTGACTTGGAGCCTTCTTATGAGGCCCATAGTAAACGACCACGTTTCAGCGCCATATGTCATCACTGGTAATACACACTGGTCAAAGACTCTCGTCTAGGGACACTGCGGAATATTGGACGAAAAGATGTGCCGTACCTTCCCGAACGCAGTCGGATTCGACGATTGACCTCTTCTACGTGGTCGTCACTAGAGAACCCTCTCCTCCGTGGTTCAATAATATTTACCTCGAATCAAGTATGTATTCATTTCTGAGAATAGTTCGTTGCCAGTCACTTTACGGATGTACCGAGTCGGTTTAATTTCTAAGCAGCATTACAATTAGCTCCTAATAGTTATGAGTACCACGTCACCGGGCCGAGGCGGGCCGTGAATCATGTATTGTTTGAATTAATTATTTAGCAGATGTTTTTTTTGCTGTCACTACTGGCTACGAGAATACTAGAAACGATAACCCATCTAGACACGACGACGCGTACCATTCCATCATATTGCGAGTTAGTTTATTATTTTCTTGTAATTTTCAATTGATTGCGACATACCGATGGTGTACTATGCAGAACCTTGTTATATCTACATTTAAAGTAACACTCACACACATAAAAGAAAACATATTTGATTCGAGGTAAGTATTCTTGGACCAAGAATTTAATTAGGAAGATGGTATATTGCATTGAATTGAATTGGACTTGGCATTTGTATAGTTATATGGATATTGTTATTTTTGGTTTGTTAGTCTCTCTCTCGCACACCCCGTTTGAAAGTGTGGCCCTATGGTTGACTGGTAGAGAAAGCCTTGAAGCATTAAGTCCGCCTTTTGTACCGATGCGAAATTATCTTGAGCCAAGTTTTTTTTTCTATTGGTTCTAGATCGAGATAATCATCTTAATTCAAGAGGATATCTCTTTAATTCAAGATATTGACGGTCTTCCTAATATTTTTTTTATTCAAGTAATATTTTTTCTGTGTGATAGTTATTACGCTCATTTCTAATGTGAGTCAGGTCGATAACTAGTGCTTAAGAGTCTCCAGACTCTCCATGCAAACGTTGTTTGTCATTTTAAAACGGCATACCTGAATAACATGAAACTTTTCTAGTAATAAAAAAAAAATAGAACGAGTACAACTTCTTCATACAAAGTCTCTAATAGCTTCTTTTCTTTTGACAACAGCTGGATATCTGGACACCAGGGCATACGAAAGAATATTTGCCCGAGCCGAAACGGAGAACTTCCTTCGCTTCGCTCGCTCATTCAAGCAATTCCTTTAGGTATAGACGACATGAATGAGTGACTTCGTATCTATTCGTAATCTACGACAGCCAGGGGTCACTTAGTACAACTAACACACGACCAAACCAGTTCTCGAGATAGAGAAAACAGTATTAAAGGCCAAATTCATAAAACTCAACTGGCTGACATGTTCATCAACCTACGCACTCGTCTGCGAGCTTGTCGCTTATGTATTATGATCCCTAGATTCTTACCAAGAGCTCGTCATTTGTCCATACTAATAATATAAATGCGAAAGTGTCTCGTCTGTCTGACTCTCTTATACCTAGTCACGCCAAATTTCTGCTTTCGAGGACTTCAGGAAGTACCCTAGAGGTTTTGATGATCAACATCAGTCAGTGACGAAATCGGCGTTTTTTACATATCAATAAAATCTTAAGTATAAGAGCTATGTTACTGAAACTTTATATGTTTAATAAGTCCACTATTGACATCATATCCCGAGAATTTTGTTTATCTAGTATAATCCAAACCCGAGTTACGAGGGTTCAAAAAACGACGAACCGCTTCGAGAAAAGGTAGGTAGTGCCCTTGCGTTGCGCGCTTCGCTTGGCTCGTCTTGGCGGGGGCACTGCCGTGCCCCCAGATTCGCTTTATTTTTTTTACTGTGGCATCTGAAGCTACATAAACTAATTACAGACATAGATATACCTCATGTCATTTTATATGAAAAGTTTCGTTACAATCCAACACGTAGTTTTAAATTGAGAGCGTAACTACGTTTGTATGGAGAATCGAGCTTACTGCGGACTCTTAAACCGCTGAACCGATGTAGATGAAATTTGGTATAGAGATAGTTTGAGTCCCGGGGAAGGGGATAGGATAGTTTTCATCCCCTAAGAGACTTTATAATCTTTATATAGACCTATCTGATTTCGTATTTCTTCCACAGCAACCCAACTCCCGACGAGAACCACGTCATCACCCGTGACCTGGCAACCCGTCACCAAATACAACCTCTACTACTTGAACCTTAGCAACGAACTCTCCGTCAACACAAGATGTCTAGTTTTTATCCCGGAAATCATCCCCTAATGGGAGCCGGGGGGTGAAAGTTTGTATGGAGCTACGATATAAACGAGTTCCATGCGGACGGAGACGCGGGCAGAAGCTAGTATAATATAAATCCGACTGCTAGAGTCGCACGCGACCATAGGGATCACCATTCTAGCGTTATTCGCTTTGACACCTAACCCCAAGACTTGGCGCAGGCACTAGTTTTACGAAATCGACTGCCACCTGACCTACGCCTAGCATAGGTTACGCATGTGGTGTAACAACATTGTGAATAGCCACACAAGACGCATCAAACATTATAAATACGACCTTAACACTGGGCGTGGGCAGATTACGAGCATCTTATGTAAATGTATTCTACGTATGATAATGTGTGTATGGGAGTCAAGAGTATGGAACACGGTCAGACCTGAGCTAGTCCAAGTCCTAGTGAATGTAAGTTGGAAAAAAAATGAAAGTGAAAGTAACTATAATAATAAAATCATTTATTTCAGGCAGAGCCCATAACAGTGTTAGTAGGTACATCACTTACAAACATATTGTTAATAACAGCCAGAGATCACAAACACAGCATACGAGACATAATTATAACCTAACATAATTATAACTATAACCTACTTATATAACCGGATGAGCATAAAGGATTCAGAAAAGTTTATTTAAAATATAAAATCACCAATTGATTAATCTAACGCGAATTAAATAAAATGATTATAATTAGCTACAATACATTACGTCCAAGAATTTATTAAAAATATAATTAATTTTATCACTATGTCTGACTGTCTGTGTGTTTGTCACCAGAACTATAAGCTACAGTACCTTTTGTTTGGAATGGGGGGGGAATTCCGTTACTGATGGGGATAGCGCAGAGGTTATGTTATGTCGGACTCGCATCGACTAAAAATGATCACTCGACGCATTTCGACGGACACGTGCAGGGTTGTGGCAGATAGCTCCTGCGGACGCGAGTGACAGTTGCCCCCCCTTTGTCAAGTGAGGGGGCAACTCGACTGTTAGAAGTTCTTAAGCCGCCCGAAGGCTTCTAACTCGGCTTAACGACTACTGTCATAGACAGCAGCCGGGATCAACTGCTTAGCGTGCCTTCCAAAGCACGGAAGCGCTCATTTATATTAACCACTCAAACATCAGGCGGTCACCTATTATCCAAAGGCTGACCGCTGCCATCTTTGCTTAAGCTGCGTTATTGTTTCCGACTCGCCGGCGCCGCTAGGCTATGAGCGCTTCACGGACCTTGGCTGGGCACAGCAATTTTTCCTCGCATATCGCTCCGCTACGTCTCTGGTAGATACCAAGAAGCTGTACCAATTGTGATGAAATCTGTATCATGTCGACTGTGCAGTCAGCAGCAAAAGTAGCTACGCAAAATAACACGCTCAAAATTATCTAGACAGTACTTATCCTCTTGACATTAGATTACAGTCGTGTGTAGGTCATTTTGAGCACTTGAACCGCGTAGCTACTTTTGCTGCTGACTATTTACTTCAGGCAAAATACGGTTTTGAAAAACATTAATTTATGATAGCGTTTTTTTTGTTGATTTCTAAGATGATATATGCAAGAATCCGACAAACTTTCCACCCGGAAGTAATTATGTAGATTTCAATGAAGCATGCATTGTCTTTTTTTATACGATTTATCTTGAATATTATAGAGCAAATGTAAATGAACCAAAGTAATGACAAAAATATTTATTAATATTTTTTCTGACATTTCAGAAGTTAGTTAACTTATCATTTTTTTGATGTCTGAAATTTTGTCGGATTTTGTCGCTGCGTAACTATTTAATTGATAATATATCCGTTACACATAAAAAATAAGCTATTATAAATTATTTCCAAAACTGACATTTTTTCCATACGAGTTGTCAGTTCATTTACTGGACTAATTACGAAGTATTTAGTGACACACAGAAGTAGCAAGTTACAAATACTAATGACAAATAAGGAAAAGTAATTAATCGCAGACTCATTAACATGCATACTCACGGTATGTATGACATGGTTATGTCATTCTACTAAATAACAACATTCTTTCAATATTTTTCATAGAATGACGGTGGCAAAATTCCATACAGCAAGCCTGATGGTAAACAGACATCGTAGCCTATGGTCGCTAGCGATAACAGAAGAATCACTAGATCATTATTGATTTAATATATAAATAGCTTTGTTTGTTTTAATGTTCATATTTTAAGTATCTACTTTTTTTGTTGTGTAATGTGTGCTTTATCTGAGTAAACATTTTTCTATTCTATTCTATTCTATTATATTTAAAGATGCACTTTCACAGCTAGAGACAAACACGGGTATCTCACTAACAACACAGTGATTCAAAATAGCATTTCAAAATGTGAGTTCCTTTAATTAGCTTTGTATTACTATGTAAGACTTATATCATGTTTTTGCAGCTGTTGGAGTACCAACAGTATAATACATACATACATTCACGCCTTTATTCCCAAAAGGGGTAGGCAGAGCACATGAAACTTATGTTCCAGCGCCACTTTTAGCATAACTGTGGGTATAAAAGATCGACAAAATGTGATATTGCAGTGATAGGTTGCTAGCCCATCGCCTACAACACACTTCAACCCTGCTCCCTTAGTCAACTTTTACGACACCCACGGGAAGAAAGGGACAGTATAAATAAATAAATAATCTTTTTTGACAGTTTCCGAGTGAAAGAGTCGAGCGCTCGAAAGTCGAAAATCGGCCCCCAGGCGACCTTACAGCGTGAGCACAACCGCATACTTGTTTTCAACATAGTGTTGGTAAAAGAGGGGTGTTACTTCATATACTACTCAAAAGAAAATAGGGCCACAAGTATGGTGATCGTTACGTGAAAATTATATTAAACAATAATATTTTTTTTTCTAGCTTTTAGACTTGAACTCCAGCATGAAAGAGGTTAGATTCTGCCTTCAGAATACATTCGTATCCTTATACGGAAGTTCATTAATTAGCCACTTATCAGTTAGTTTATGTCCAATAATTACAATGGCCCTTATTTTGTTTTGAGCAGTATAGATTGAACGAGCTACGCTTAAAGCTTGCGAAGGCAGCGAACGGGGACGGGACGTCGGCGGCTGCGGCAGCTGTAATGTACAGGCTGCAGCAGAGGTTTTGCGCGAAACAACACGCTCAAAATGATCTAGACAGTCGTTATCCTCTTGAGTAGGTCATTTTGAGCGCTTGGCCCGCGTAGCAACTTTTGCTGCTTAGTGTACTAGTTAAGATAGACAACGCGCGCTGTTTGACTGTCTATATTCTTCTGCACGCTTGGCAGTGGTTGTGGTGTCCTGAGGCTCAAGAAAACTTTACGATCGCGTTTGCGTTTTACCTTCAATTTGTATGGGATTTGACAGCTAAACGCGAACGCGGTAGTAACGTTTTGTTTCGGTGAAATTTATACTAGAGCCTCTGATCGAATCCTGCGCCATTCCGACCATGTGTCTCGACCATGTGGCCATGTATCTCTAAGTTAAACCTGTACTAAAACAACATACCTTAGCACATGCAAAGAAGGAAACAACGTCACAGCACACACGAGAGGATAAGGGCAATCATTACAACAGAGTTTTTCCAATAGAAGGGTTTTCATTGTCATGGAAAAGAGGTCTAAATTCCATATTGATGACCTACTGGACCAGCCTAGTGGGTCGCCCTGCCTTCGAAGCTGATGGTCTCGGGTTCTGATCCCGATAACAACAAATATTTAATTGGTGGCGTAAAAAAAATTGACACTTCAATATTGGCGAAACTACATCTTGTTAAGTGAGTAGCTAAGAAAAAAAAAAGTTTCTTTCAGACAACCAGGGATCCATAAATGTTAAAATTATTAAGCTAGGCTAGGGAGAAAGCCAAAATGTAAAAAAAGGAAAACGGACACACTATATTGTTCAGCCAAATAATCAGCATCTCTATACCTGTCTCTTTTTAAGCCATGCATAAAGAGACAAGTTGGAGGTGTGGTGCTAAGACACATACAAGCTATCCAAAGCGAATATCGAGTAGAGAGCAAAGTGGAGATGAAAAATAAGGAGAAAAATGTACCCTCCTCTTTCTGATTAGTACAGTGCAAGTGAGACAGGAGTAGCTAAGTCGCGCCAGACGCGACTTGGCCGCAAGTTGTACAGTCAGCATCAAAAGTAACTACGCAATCGAAGACGTCAAAAGTTCTTAATGCCTTTTAATAAAGACTTTTGACGTTTTCGTTTGCGCAGCTACTTTTGATGCTGACTGTACTAGACATGCAGCAGAGAGAGAAAGGAAATATGGACGCTGTTTATTTGGCTGCACATGTTAGGGATACAAACGGACAAAAGAAAATACAACATACAAACAACAACGGCTACCAGCTCACATTCTGCCCACACAGGTACCAGCTCTCGGAGCACACTCCGAACACCCGCCTCATCTCCGTAACATATTATGAAAACCTTCACTGGGTTACGAACATGGTTAGCTTCGTAACATGGCACAGAACACCCTCCACTAGGTCTTTAAGACAGTGATGGCTTAAAGGACTTGCATCCAGGCCATTATTGTTAAAAAAAAACAGTTACACTCACAAGCACTATGTTTTCCTAACCTCACTCCGGATATCTCAACACAGCACGACAAATATATTAATATATATCAATTGATTTTTTATTTTAATATAGACCAATTATGTTAGTCATAATTGGAAGATAAATTCAATATATATTCACAATTAAAATCTGGAGTAACTTTCTGCATTTTCACAGTAGTTTTTTATTATATTTTGCTTATTGTAAACTCACTGGCTGCATGAGTAAAGTGAAAAAATAGTCTATGACTTTTATTAAAAAAATCACAGCCGCGTTTTCATTTACACTAATTTTCGAGTTGGAAATTGTTTCGCTATTTTTGGCACTGAAGTAGGACAATTTTTGTACTTCAAGTTGGCACAGTTAAAATCGAAAGCTTTAACGTTCACTTCTATTTACGCTTCAACGAGCATACGGGACTGTTTCAAACTGTTTGGATTGCTAAAAAACGCATCGCAGCGTTCCGTTGCGGCGATAAAAACAATATTTAACGTTAAACTGGGCTGCCAAACAAAAATAGAAACCGCAGTTTACACACGGCACATATTTTAACACCAAACACTGCACATTTCACGTACGCGGCGCCCGTCGGGGGTAAATTAACGACTATATCGACTTAAAGACGGTGTTAATTGGTTTTTTAATCGTTTTCTCGTAAAATAAACGCATAATTGCAAATCAAGAGTATAATTCGATTTGACAGCGCCCTGCCTCCCGCCCCGCGCACTGCGGTCGATCACGGTGTTGCCAGCGCGGAGAAATTACCCAATAGTAAGGTAATGTAAAAGTATCTTTCTACACATAAGACCACATTGACATTAAGTTCTTGTATTGAATTTTGAATTCACCGATTACTCGGTCGTAAACGTTAGAAATATGTATAGTATGTGTATATTATTTATGTTATTTTATTTGTACTTGCATGTAGTATATGTAATACGATTAATTTACTGTAGCGTCAACGTACATATGTAGTTTCTGTCTGTACACGTGTTAGTTTGTCTATCTTTTTGTTCCTGATCTCAACTCAATTGGCCAAAGGTTAACTGGAAGAGATCCCTTACAGGGATAAGTTCGCCTTTGTACCGATTTAACCTTTTTTGTCTGTATTTTTACCTGTGTCTTGTGTACAATAAAATATTCGCGTACTGCGTAGTTTCATATTGCGTCCAATAAACACTTACTTTCTAGAGGAAATAACTCTTACAAAACTGCATGGCTATCACAGGACGGCCCGAGAGCTGTGTCGCGGCGACATAGACTATCCGTCTTTCTCAGCGCTCTAATTAGAAAGAGAGGGATAGTCTATCTCGTCGCGACACAGCCTGTGAATTGTGATAGCCGTGCTGGCATCCCAGGTCAAATGGTCAGTGGTAATTGGTCAGGCGTCTCAGTATTCCATTTCGCTTATTACGCGTTAGGGAGTAGGTAGATGTAGTGACATCTATCTAGAAGACTTAATCCAGGCCGATACAAAAAAAACCTTTATTTTGAAATTAGTAATTTTGTTATGGGACGTTACTGCGTAAGCTACATTATTAATTTTCCCCTCGCTGCCTCGGAAAGCCGTCTTTTATCCTTTAAAACCAGTGGGCAAAAACGTTTTTTACCTACTAGTTGGGAAAGTAATTTGACCTTGCAGCGTGTTTAAGTAGCTTTTGACAGATAAGAAAACGTAAAACGCTCATAATGCAAAAAAAAACACTGATGTTGTATTTCTGTTGCCGCTATAACAACAAATACTAAAAAACCGAATAAAATAAATATTTAAGAAATTTAAAAAAATTGCTTGTTGCCTTCATCAGGCGCTGGGTCTCAAAATGTATGGGAAAACTAAAATTCGACTCGCACTTGACCAAAATTCTACTTGATATTACTTAAACGTTATTATTACTTTTAAAAAAACTATTATTTAAATTAAATAAAGTTGTTTTGCATGTTGCATTTTCCTTGCTACTGAGGTGAAAAGTTTTGTGTTACACACGTGTGCAAATGTATTTTACTTCTCGTGTTGAAACACTCGCTATGCTCAGGATTCTATTTTAGAACCACTCTCTTCGCTCGTGGTTCAACTATAGCATCCTTTCGCTTGCTCTTTGTTTCAATTCCACACTCGCGGGTAAAATACAACTTTGCACCTTGTATAACAAATAACTATTAATGCTTTGTAATATAAACACAATTGTACGCTTATGAGGAAACAGTTCGTTAATAAACATCTACGTTTCTATAACAAATGATGTCGGTGTAAGTAGGTTAAACAACACTATACACTATGTTTAAAAATCCGTTCCAATAGAATTAGTCTGTATACTAAACACCGACTTCCTCTTGTAATCAATTAAACCCGGATTAATCATTATAGGCACAATGATAAAAAAACGACAATTAGGGCAGTGACGCACACAACACCAACTAACATTACTAATAACCACAAAACCATCATGAATAGCCCGTAGACATAAAAACATACTTCTTTAAAAAAAACATGTAAATATAGACAACTGATTCAACTTAAACGTCAAGATGTCTCATTCAATACCTTTATTAAACATATAAATCAAAATAGAAAGCAACAAGTCATTTAAAATTTAATAAAAGATTAAAAGCCAAAATTTACCCAAAGATACTTTATAATTTATTTCTGGCAACATTATCTCGTGAGAAATTGCCATCACTACAGACTATGCAAAGATAACGCAAGTCCGCGGCGAAAACAGGCACTAATACTAGATAAGGCTTCTTCGCGCGACACTAGCGCCACGTCTTCGGCAGAAGTAACATGGCGTTTCTAAGCCAGTCTCAATTGATAGATTACTTACGCATGCTCGCTTTTAGTTGAAACATGTACTAGCAAATGAAACTTACTTCCATTAATATAAAGTACACATTTGAATGATACATATAATCATAAATGAAGTTACTGATGTTCGTGTCCGTAAAAAAAAAAGTTTTATTAGAAGTGTATTAGTATATCATACTCGATTTTATTTCAAGGTGTTAAGGTCATAAATCCTTTGCACTGGCTTTATTGTCATGAGGAAGTAATGCATATCTGTCATCGATTGAGATTATGCAAAGTGTAATGTTTATTTACATTTCTTTTCGGATGTGCGTTCGTTATACAATTTTATTCCTTTATTAAAGTTAGGAAGTAGATGAAAGTTGTTATTTTTATTGTGATTCATAATTTATGATAAATGATGACAGTCAAAAGAGTAATCGTTATTTACGTAACTTGTTAAATCAACAATTAGGTATTTCCTGCTTTAGCTTTACTGTTACCCTTACCATGGTTATGAATGCTTTATATCCTATATAAACCAGTCTAGGTTACGCACAGGCTAGCCTGCACGAGTTTTTATGTCGGACATAAAGCCTTAAGACATAGAATAATACAAACTCCTAATAATTGAAATTAAACTTTCGTGAGACATGTTGAAATGCGTTTTTTTTTCTGTTTTTGCCCTGTTTGGCCTGCAGTGCGGCCAGTAACAGATATGGTTATGGGAAGGTCCTCTCCGGGGGCCTAATGGGCCTCCCATAGGGAAAGTGGTGTTGAAATGCGATGCCGTAGTTCGAGACTGGCTGCGCCATTCGAGATAGCGAGAAAAAGGGCGCAAACGCCATGCAATCCGCGGCGCTTACCCGTTCGGCCGAGACACAATAAGTTCTCACGCGCTAATTTGCAAGTGAAATAGTTTACTTCTGAGGCTCTCTAGTATACGTTCTACCGAAACAAAACTTTAGGATCGCGTTTGCGTTTTACCCTCAATTTGTATGGGATTTGACAGCTAAACGCGAACGCGGTCGTTACGTTTTGTTTCGGTAAAACTTATACTAGAGCCTCTGTCGCTACCGTCGTGATACTGTGCCACAAAAACCAAAATTAAAAAAATACTTCCCGGCCTAGGCCTTCAATTTTGTATGAAATACCTTTGCAGTTCTCTCAAATTGTTCCGCCTGAAACGTGATACTTTGATTTTGATTTTTCATTGCATGTTTAAGAAAAAATATTTGTAATTATCTTCCGTGAGCCTCAGACATATTCAAATACATGTATAATGAAACGAACTCATGTCTTTAATATTTTAATATTGTTCTAGTAACAAAATTCTATGCTGACTGTGAATTACCAGAAAACGAATGTCCTAAAATAACAGGACAACAAAAACAAACAAATTCATACATCTGCTGCGCATGCGATGCGACCGAGTATGACGCAAGCACGCATATGCATCGCGCATACGGTGCTCTAGCGTTATTGTGCGGGGTTTTTTACTTCCCGGCACGCTACGCTCGTAGTACTACGGCGTAGTCCGTAGCAGCAGTCAGTCGATACCCGGTGGCTCATATGGGATGAAAATACTACCGAATTCCTCGAAAGGTAAACTCCATACCGACCGGTTAGTTTAATAGTGGGGAGAGACGCCCATGATCCTGAAAGTCCTGGGATAAATGGTTGTGTGATGAGCACAGCGAACTAAAAAACCATATAATGCGAGCCCCTTACAAATTCCTACCCAAACACGTGCCTAAAACACGACGGTAAGCGAATGTTCGAACTAAACGGCTGCCTGATGGCATCGTTTTGACACCCCAAATAAGGAGTGAAATATTAGTACATTACTACAGAGGCCGGCAAGTAAGGGGTTGCCGGCCGAGTACGTATAGACGGCCGAGCGTATAGCGAGGTCGGATAGTTACGAGGCTGGCAACCTCTTTTCACGCCGAGGTATATATAATAGTGCTTTTTTCAAACATACAATGAAATTAATTAAAAAAACTCCAATTTTCATGGCTGAACGCCGGCGTGATCCTTTGCCACAAATAGTGGAATGGATATTAAAAAAGACCATCTTGCAAGCCTAGACCTCCAATTTTGTATGAAATGCCATTACGGGTCTCTTGTCTCGCTGCGCCCGAAACGTGACACTTGGAAGCCCATTATGAAGAACACACAGTTTTTTTATCGTTTTTTTATACATAGTTTCTGTGTCTTGGTTGTTTTCTATGTATATAAGTATTTACAACTGTTAAATTTAATATATCGTCGGCTAATAGCACCCCTAATACAAGCCTTATTGAGCTTAGCTTACCATGGAGTAGTTCGATTTGTGTAAGATTGTAACCAATTTTTTTTTTACTTTTGTATTATATTATCGCATATTGGTGAACGGGTTAAAGTGTTCGGAGTGAGGGACGTATCTGACAAATGTCACTCGCTGAAGACACAGCAGATCTTCAAATCAATCAAGGGTCAGCAACGTGCATGTGCTCTGAAGTTGCACACATCCATAGGCTAGAGTGAAGAACGTAATTGCCGCAATCGTGGTAAAAAAAAGATTAGGTAAATAAACACACGACACGTCGGATCCAGGTTGGCAACGGAGCGTAAGCAAAAGGCAAATATACGAGGAACAGCTAACTGCCTGTATTACACAGAAAGCAGGCCAACCCGCGGGATAAAATATAGTCAATGTCCATCAAAAAACTCTAATCTATACACAAGTGAAATACTTTTTGAAATCGATCCAGTGGTTCCCGAGTTCGCTACATACAAACTAACAAAGCTTCAATTTCAGTCTCGCCTACTTTTCCTCTATAATATCAGTATAAAAGTATCCATAGTCCATACTAATATTATAAATGCGAGTGTCTGCCCGTCTGTCTGTCTGCTACCTCTTCACGCCTAAACCACGGAACCGAATGAGATGAGATTTGGGTATAATTGGAGATAGTTTAAATCCCGGAGAAGGTCATAGGGTAGTTTTTATCCCGGAAAAATACGCTAACGGGTGAAATGGGGTGTGGAAGTCTGTACGGTACCACGCGAGCTCAACGCGGACGGAGTCGCGGGCAGAAGCTAGTAGATATATAAATCATTATTAACTTACTTAAGAGTCCGCAGTAAGCTCGATTCTCCGTACAAACGTAGTTACGCTCTCATTTTAAAACTACGTGTTGGATTGTAACGAAACATTGCA
The DNA here is from genome assembly GCA_947049275.1 of Epinotia bilunana. Lineage (NCBI taxonomy): Eukaryota > Metazoa > Arthropoda > Insecta > Lepidoptera > Tortricidae > Epinotia > Epinotia bilunana. Next base: position 2,001,105 of record OX346279.1, on the reverse strand, counting down.
TTTACAATGACATGAGATATAGGTCTGTAATTAATTTATATATACTACTCAAAAGAAAATAAGGGCCACTAAGCTTTTTCGCCTTTTCATGAAAATATTAATGTATTTTATATTTTTTATTAATGTTACATGAAAACAGTGCCCTTATCTACATTTAAGGCTGTCATTTGTTTCATTTGATCGTCAATTGTCAAATTTATTACACATTGTGCGTAAAGAGTCAACTTCGATTGAAACTAAACAGAGATTCGTTCTGAGAAAAAAACCAAAAATCGAAACTTGTTGGTGTTTTTTTATTCAGTTAGTAACGTGTATGTCCTCCTCTCTTAGCCCTGCACTCCAGAAGCCTTAGAATACATGCTCTCTATCAAAGTTCGCACATTTTCTGCTGGAATTTGATCCCAGGCCTGTTTTAAAGCGTTTATTAGGTGCTGTTGGTTCCAGATCTCTTGCTCACTCTCTCTGACTCTTCGTTTTAACTGATCCCATAAGTGCTTAATTGGATTTAAGTCGGGACTGTTCGCCGGCCATGGTAAAACTTGAATATGGGACTCTTCCAATACAGCCTGCGTCGCCCGAGCTGTATGTGGACGGGCATTATCTTGCATCAGCCAGAATTCTGGACCAATTTGCTGTGCAAATGGGATCACTTGAGGCCTGATAACTTCTTCGATGTATCGTTGTGCAGTTACTGTACCTTCATTTAAAATAGCGAGCTCAGTTTTACCACGTAAGCTTATCCCACACCAAATCATGACGTTGGGACCACCAAAACGGTCACTTTCATGGATGCAAGCATCCGAAAAACGCTCGCCGCGTTTTCTCCAAACTCTAATACGCCGATCGTCACTAAAAAAATTAACTTTGCATTCGTCTGTGAAGAGCACCATGCTCCATTGATTTAAGGACCAATTCAAATGTTGACGACAGAACGTTGCACGATTAGCACGTTGATCCCTTGGTCAGCGGAATTCGAACAACTCTTCGTTTTGACGTCTGCTGGTCTTCGTGCAATCGATTGCGAATTGTTTGATCACTAACACGAGTACCCGTCGTCAGCCCTAACCGACTTTGTAACTTACGAGCCGTAACTGTGCGTTCTCTTCGGGCACTTAACTGAACGTAGCGGTCCTCGTGAGCAGTAGTAACTCGAAGCCTACCCGAGCCAGGTCTTCTAGTGACACTTCCAGTCTCTCGGAAACGATTCCATGCATTTTGAATGGCTCTTCGAGAAAAACCTAACAACAAACCCACAGATCGCTGTGAATGACCATCTTCAATCATTGTAATGGCTCTACTGGCAGTAAGAGTGTCCATATGCCTACGAAATTGTGCCATTATGAACACAATATTGAACAATTAAACAATATTAAACAATTTCACAAGCGAAAATTGCGATCACTACAGAATAGGAAATTCTCCGTTGTTAGAAAATCTAAACAAAACCATCAAGAATTTTTCAAATCCATTTTTTTTAATAATAGCCAGCATTTAGCCAAAAAGAATACGTCACACAAAGAGGTTATAAAGCAAAGAGTATAACATTTATAATTGATATCAATTACTTTAGCTTCTGTACAGTAATTTACGATAAAGTGTAAATAAAGAAGTGGCCCTTATTTTCTTTTGAGTAGTATAGCTACAGATACCAAAGTAAAAAAAATACAGCGAGTTTGAGTTTTTCATAAAAAACTTGTTTCTGCTGTATTTCGTTTGTTTTATAAAATAGAACCACATAAACTAATTACAAACATAGATATACCTCATTTCATTGTATATGCAAAGTTTCGTCACAATCCAACACGTAGTTTTAAAATGAGAGCGTAACTACGTTTGTATGTGAAGGTGAAATTCGGCCGAGCTTACTGCGGACTTAAAAATCGCCAATCATTCGATAACTATCACCGTAACAATGACTCAGCTGACTGAATGACGCTGGCACTGATCTAACTGACTGCCATGTAGACATAACAAGTATTGGATAACGGTGAGTTAGGTACATTGGACTTGATCTACCAATTATATTAGCTCATTTACCTTTCGGGCTGTTCGGTTGTGGAATGCTTTGCCGTTGCATATAATACTCCAGGCAAAATACGGTTTTGAAAAACATTAATTTATAATAGCGTTTTTTTTGTTGATTTCGTTTTAAAATGTTGTTCTAAGATGATATATTCAAGAATCCGGCAAACTATCCACCCGGAAGTAATTATGTAGATTTAAATGAAGCATGCATTGTCTTTTATTGTACGATTTATCTTGAATATGATAGAGCAAATATAAATGAACCAAAATAAAGACAAAAATATCTATTAATATTTTTTCTGACTTTTCAGTAGCTAGTTAATTTATTATTTTTTTGATGTCTGAAATTTTGTCGGATTTTGTCGCTGGGTAACAATTTAATTGATAATATATCAGTTACACATAAAAAATTAGCTATTATAAATTATTTCCAAAATTGTCATTTTTTCCATACAAGTTGTCAGTTCATTGACTGGACTATAAGGTGTGCAAAATCTCTTCCTATTTTCCAAATTCTGTTGAAACAATATTACCTGTCTCTCCCTTAAGTTGCCATTTAAGTATTGTATGTATGTATGTATGTATGTATGTATGGTTGTATAGTCTGCATATTTATTCATTTATTAGGTATGTATTTTAAAGTGTCCTGTTTAGTAATATTTGAAAGATTGATGTGTTAGTATGCTCTTCTTGATGAATTCCTGCACTACCTGTTTAAAATTCTAGTAAAAAAAAAACCTGCTATACAAAGGCTGTCTGGAAGAGATCGCTTTAAAGCAATAAGACGTTGTTACCATTATTTCCTAAGCAAATTTTTTGTAAGATGTTTCTCTCTTGTCGTGGTGCAATAAAGAGTATTTATTATTATTATTATTATTGGTAAGAAAATAAATTTAGCCGATTCTTGATTTAGTATTTACATGACCGCGCTGCGCCGCGGCGTATCACAAAAAACCAGGCAGAACCACGGGACAAAATATAGCCTATGTCTGATCCAAAGATCCATTCTACACACAGGTGAATGAATTTTTGAAATCGGATGAGCAGTTCCAGATATTACCACCTACGTACAGTCAGAAAAAGTAGCTAAGCGCACCCAATGCCCAAAATTACCTACACACGACACGACTCTAATGCCATAAAAACTGTCAAATAATTTTGAGCGTGTTCTTTTGCTGCTAACTGTACAAACTTACATAGGTACAATCTCACAGACTTTTACACTTTACAGTTTTAAGTGAAGAAGTATAGACTAGCTTCCCACGCGGCTTCGCCTGTATAGCAAAGAGCGCAGTCAAACCCGCCGGATAATATAAAATTGGTCAAACGCGATTTTTATATCATTTATTTACCTTTACTTCTGAAAAAGCTGCGGTAGCCTAGTGGTTCAGGCATGCGGCTGTCAAGCGGCGGTCGCGGGTTCGAATCCCGGCTCGTACCAATGAGTTTTCGGAATTTATGTACGGAATATTTACCGTTAGCTTTTCGGTGAAGGAAAACATCGTGAGGAAACCGGTGTAATCCCAATAAGGTCCTGTTTTCCCTCCGGGTTGGAAGGTTAGATGGTAGTCGCTTTCGTAAAAAGTAGTACCTATGCCAAATTTTGGGATTAGGTGTCAAAGCGGACCCCGGACTCATTAAGGGGACAACCGGGAATAACGCTAGGAGGTTGATGACCTTTATTTCTGACGTTTCGACACGGCTTGCACCGGTCATTATCGCAGGTGACTGTGGGCCCAGGGCTGTTATTCGTTACGCGCTAATGCGGCTCACCCCGCCGGTCACCCGTCACGAAACTAGACCTCTGCCTACGCTTAGTTACTACGCATCGCGGTGTCAAGATATATTTGTGGGTGACCGTGAGGTGAGCTTAAAACAAGTTACAGAATAGGGGCAGCAAGTTGTCTACGGAGGTATGGGTGCACGATATAATATACATATGTGTTAGTAAGCGAGAGTTTGTTATAAAATAACTGTCCATCCAGAAAGTCTAGTATATTTGAAATCGGATAAGTGGTTCCAGAGATTATATCTTATATTACATGACAAACTTACAATCTCACTCACTTTTCCTCTTTATAATATTAGTATAGAAGTATATTGTATGGAGTAGGTATATAGTACTGGTACCTATATGTAGCCAGCCCCTATTTGACAGGATCACTTGGTTGATGTGAATAATATGGCGTGTAAAAAAAAAAAAAAATTGAACTGTTTATTTCAATTAAAAAGAAGTTATTATATTCATCACAAACTTAACTGCTAATCTTAATTATAAAAGATTTTTGTAGCACACCAATTAGTGATTTACGCATATCGTTCAGTAGGTTAATCATCAATCATCAATCAACATTCCTAATGCCACGTGCAAATCATGAATAATACATTAAAACGAATAAATCCGTTAACATGTTATTATCGTCAGCCTTGAGACTGACATACCGATCGCAAATTAACTCAGAAAAGTGACTCATAAAAAGTACGCACTAAATATTACCGCCAACTACTTATTAACACGTAAACGCAAGAGATAAAATCATTCGTGAAAGAGCGGTCAAGTGCGAGTTAAAATGTATATATATATATATATTTATACTTAGGCAAACTAGGCTGCGGTCTACCAGATTGTAAGTGGACGCCCACAGAAATAATATATTTCTGTGTGGAATCACAAGCGCGCGGGCGACCCTTTATTGATTTGTGGATTCGCTAAGTTGATAGCTGGAGACAAACGCGGATCCCTCACTCTTACATGATAAATAATAGTACTACGTACAAAAGGTTATCTGTTAATTAATTCCCTGTGTAGGTATGTCGAACGAGCCTAAACGTGGCCATCCCTTTCTATCGCATGCAACGCGCTGTGACAGAACGTGTGCGGGCCGTTAGCAACGCTAACGTACCCCCTGGGGCCGGCAGACCGGCATGTACTAGTAGCGCCGCAACCAAATCACGAAGTGAGCCGCCCCTGCTCGAGATGAAAGTAGGTCTTGCGTGCCGTATGATGGGCCATGAGGAACCATTGTGTATATAGCAGCCAATAACTGATAGCTTAGTCAGGAGTATCCTAAACACTAGCCAAATTAAGAGTCCGCAGTAAGCTCGATTCTCCATACAAACGTAGTTACGTTATTCATCATTAACGTTAGTCATTTTAAAACTACGTATTGGATTGTAACGAAACTTTGCATATACAATGACATGAGGTATATCTATGTCTGTAATTAGTTTATGTAGCTTCAGATACCATAGTAAAAAAAATACAGCGAATTTAAGCTTTTCATACAAAACTTGCTTTTGCTGAATTTCGTTTGTTTTATAAACTGGAACCATATAAACTAATTACAGACATAGATATACCTCATGTCAATGTATATGCAAAATTTCGTCACAATCGCTTACTGCGGATTTTTAAATGACTTCCTCAAGTGAGACGAACTTTTCCTTGTCTACTCAGAAATAATAGAGTAAAGCTTCAGTTAATGTTATTCGTCAGTACGTGAGTCAGTTCTGAAAGAGAAATTCGTGGAATCTGAGGGGGCTGTTCCCCTCGTCTCGCCATGGTGTCTGGAAGGGGATGCTGGTAAACTATACTACCTAGTCTAATATAAGTAGTTACAATCGGATGGTTCTGTTTGTCTGTTACCTTGACAGCCACGTTTAAGAAGGTTACAGTACAAATACCCTTTATTTCCAACAGGTACTCACTTAAACTATGATAGGCAACAGGCAGTCTCATCGCGAAATGTTAAAATTGTCAAAGGTATAGTGCGAATATTTTTTCTAAAACGGATCTTATCTTCCCATCGGTCCAACAAAGCCATTGTTTAGCCACGTGCCACAAACGCAAAATATTTCAAAGTAGCAAGGCTCAAATGAAAACGAAAGGTATGTCGGTACAACGTTTTATTAGTAGTTGCAATTTGCAGCATACTTAGTACTTACATTGTAAACAATTAGCGGTTACACTTAACAATTAAAGACAATGGCTTTGTCTTCTCTTTGTGCCTAGAACAAAGGGAAGTGAATTCGTTCTAGAAAAATGATTCGCACTATACAATCGCTTGCGTCCGCAGTGCTCCACCCTTTAGGGCGATAATCGTTTGAACGTCTCGTCTTTGTAGGAAACGACAGTTTTTTTTAGTTTATCGTATTAACAACAACCAGGTTTACCGAAGTAATTTCCTAAATTAACTTAAAACTCACAGTTTCCGAGATGTTATTATGTATATAAATTATTAACACATGAATTAATTAAATAATGATATGAAGTTGACATGTAATATGAAACTTTTTTGAATGTTAATGACTTGTCAATGACAATACTTGCCAATAAATAATACAATACACTCCTACTAATATTATAAATGCGAAAGTTTAGATGTTTGGATGTTTGTTACTCAATCACGCTTAAACGGCTGAACCGATTTGAATGAAATTTTGCACAAAGATAGTTTATAACCTGGATTAAAATATAGGATAGTTTTTATCCCTGGTCCACGCGGACGAAGTCGCGGGCGGAAGCTAGTACAATATATATGGCACCAAACTTTGGCAATTTAAGGCCAAAAAACAGTTTTGTGGATATAAGTATGTAATTGTTGTGAAATTGAGTTAAAAATAAAAATCTATAGTGCGTTGTTATAAGGAACAGTTATAGTTATATGCAGATTTACTATATAAAAGTGCATAAACAACATACTAGTATCGATTTTTGGACCATGTTTGAATAAATTATTAAAAAAAAACCTCGTTTTTAATTTGGATTTAAGAACCGATAAGCGTTTGAGCCAAGTTTTGACAGAGGAACTCGTCAAAGCTCATAAAAAGCGAGTGGAGCCCCTTAAGACGCTGTCAACACCAAAATTCCCTTAAGGATTCGGAATACGGCGCACACTGTCTATTTGTATCGGAGTAAACGAGAGCGACTGTTACTGGGCGGCCGCGGCCCTGGTCTTAGAAGATAATAATAAATAAATATTGAAATAAAAAAAAAGCGTGGATTATTTGTGAAATATGACTCGTTAGCGGTTTAGGTATGAATATGTTGTTGAAAAAAAAGATCTAGAACCGTTTAATGATGATTTTCACCTTCCCATAAAAACGTAGTTACGCTCTCATTTTAAAACTACGTGTTGGATTGTGACGAAACTTTGCATATAAAATGACACGAGGTATATCTATGTCTGTAACTAGTTTATATGGTTCCAGTTTATAAAACAAACGAAATACTTACAGCAAAAACAAGTTTTGTATGAAAAACTTAAATTCGCTGTATTTTTTTTACTATGGTATCTGAAGCTACATAAACTAACTACAGACATAGATATACCTTATGTCATTGTATAAGCAAAGTTTCGTTACAATCCAACACTCCAATCCAACATTTTATAACTATACGTTTGTATGGAGAATCGAACTTACTGCGGACTCTTAAGACCAATCTTTGCAATTATTTTCTATCGAGCCGATTTCGTCCAATTATGTATCGAGTCCGTCCACGGTCTTTGAAATACGATGAAAATACAGGTTTTGGCAGCCTCTTAATGTAGGTATAACGTCTAATGGAACGCCGCGAACGCAAGCTATGAAGTGATCAATAAACCTGTTTTGACCCCTTAAAACGAATGCTCATCGAATTATAATCAAGTCCAGCTACATGGTGATTATGTTGATAAGCAGTAAAACATGAACTGACGGCAAAAAGCTAATAACCGCACAGTTATATACCGTTAGATACCTACCTAACCGTCTGATTATTGAAGATGTCTATTAGGTGACGTTGTGGATGTAGTAATAGTCTGGCCAACGGAACTTGAACCCACTATCCATACTAATATTATAAATGGGAAAGTGCCCATGTGTGTCCTATGTGTGTGTGAATAAATGTATCTTTCTTTCTTTCTAAGTGTATGTGTGTGTTTGTTTGTCCGTTTTCACGGCAAAACGGAGCGACGAATTGACGTGTTTTTTTAAGTAGAGATAGTTGAAGGGATGGAGAGTGACATTGGCTACTTTTTGTCTCTTTCTAGCCCCCCACTCTCCTAAAATGGCGGTTGAAAGTTTGTATATAAACGACGACTACGATATAAACGACTTATCCGGCGATACCTCCAAGAGGCAATCACCGACCTAGGTCGTTGGTTTAATCTTTGGCGTATCGAAGTCAACCCGGAAAAAAGCACTGCAATAGTCTTCCACCCGTCTGACTGCGTTAGTACAGAAAGACGGGTGGCTCCGATCCAGTTGTTTGACCGACCCATCCCCTGGGTCAACGAGGCCAAATATCTTGGAGTGACCCTCGACAGGAGACTGACTTTCCGTAGCCACATCCGTAGGGTTCGCAACCGCGCGTTGTTCGTACTAGGAAGGCTTGGGCCGATGATCAACAAGTTTAGTAAAATGTCACTTAGAAATAAGCTGACACTCTACAAGACTTGTGTTCGTCCAATCATGACATATGCAAGTGTAGCATTTGCTCACGTGCCTATGTCATCACTCAAGCCGCTTCAGGTCATTCAGAATCGTTTTCTCCGTAGGGCGACTGGTGCCCCGTGGTACCAATCGAACCTCAGCCTGCACCACGACATGGAGATTAGCTCCATGTATGGTTTCTTTAAGCAGGCTGCCAGACGTTATTTTGACAACGCTCCCCACCATAGGAATCCGTTAGTTAGGAAGGCTGCTGATTACATTCCCATCCCTCCCCCCTCTGTCGTTACTCGGCGCTCACTGATTAGGGGCCGCACGGTCCGGCGTCCTAGGCACACACTCACGGACCCGGACGACGAAATCACAGCGTCCATCGAAAGATGGAACGCTGCGCTTTCGGCGTCCAACACATCGCGTACACTTCGGCATTCCCGCCGGCGGGGACGTCCACCGCGAGATCGCGACAACACAGACACATACAGTCCCTATTCGTCCCGGTACCGCCGCATACCGGGTAGAGTCAGTCCGACCCAAGTCGGGCCTAGCTGAGTTTCTTGCTGGACTCTTCTCAGCTAGGCTAGGTTTTAGCGAACCAGCGATAAAACTCCCAGTAGTTCGACACCACTCACACCCCCAGATTCGGTTGATACCGTTCAACCAATCTCACTGGAGCGCAAACTCGTAGAGTATTCCAGTGTACAAACTTTCCCGCGTGGTCGTGCCGGAGGCTCCCCCTGGATTTTCCCCAGGCTACCCTCCAACCACGCAATTCGACCGCTATATTGGGTTCGTCCTATTATAGCAACAGTCAGGTTCAAAAAAAAAAAAAAAAAAAAAAAAAAATAAACGACTTCCACGCGGACGGAGTCGCGGGCAGAAGCTAGTATTCGATAATGTGGCAACGCTGACGGTAAAAATGTGTGCGTATGACGTATAGCTTTGCTGCTCATTGTAGTGCATAAGTGTATTGTATCTCTAATACTTATATTAATCCATGGATACTAATATTATGAATGCGAAAGTATGTCTGTATGTCTGTTACCTATTCACGCTTAAGCAATTTGGTATAGATAGTTCGAGTCCCGGGTAAGGACAGGATATTTTTTATCCCGGTAATTATCCCCTAAGGGCGTGAAGCGGGGGGTCTAAGTTGGGCTACGATATAAACGAGTTCTACGCGGACGGAGTCGCGGGCAGAAGCTAGTGTGTAAGAGCAAGAACGTGTCTAATACAAATCTGTTTACATACATACATTATTTGACTTAAAATGCCCCGTGCAAATACGCTCGTTCTAGCCATCTCATCACGACTTTCTACGCAAACATTGAATAACATCACATAATACAATAATACTATATAGCATTACTCCAAATGCAAACCTATTCATAAACCAGTCGTCTGTTAGCTAATGACCAAAATAAGTTGACCCTCAGTTTCATAACAACTAAGCTAAATATAGGTCACTTATGTATATTGGTCGGATTTCAACGCAACTTTATGGAAATAAAAATAAATCTGCAGCTGCCAATTCAGAGTAGCCCAAGTATAATGGGTGTGCACGCGATTTTAATGCTTATTAGTGAAGGCTTGTCGTATAACGGCGTGAACAGAGTTGGGTCTCGAGTCTGTTTGTATCTGTACAGTAAAATATCAGTTTCACGGTGCTTTTTAGTAATTGTACGTTGTGAGATAGACAATAGCTTCCGGTAATTATATGTATGTATGTAAGTGTAACTGTCTTCACGGTCGATTGCGGAGTTTTTCTAAGATCATTGTTAGTCAATTGTTTTATATGGTTCCGCAATTTTGTTTGGCTTATATTATAAGAGAACTAAATAGCAAAACGGGTCGCAAAGCGTTCCATTTTGGTACAACTTTTATTTAACTTGACCTGTGGCTAAACAAGCCTGTCAGATTGGAACCACATACAACATATTACCTTTCTATTCCGAATGCATCAAATTAGTCAAAAAACAACGTCGTCAACAGTGGAAACAAAAAGCATTTGGTACAAAACGATCCAACCAGAACTAATAAATACACAATGGATTGTGATGCGTAAAACCCCATCACCGAACTGTACAGAGTGTGATACCGTTGAAGACGTATACCATATATTGATGGAATGTGTGCGGAATGACGCGTTTAGAAGCCAACTAAACATATCCTGTAGCGCCTTGTTAGATGTTGGTGGGTGCAACAGCGCACTGGCTTTTCCACTGTCGGACGAGGCCAGGGCACTATTTAAGTTAGTGAGGATAGGTCTCAATAATCGAAGTTAAGGTGGACCTATTATTGATCATATGGAGCGTCATAATCGCTAAGCGATAAAGCTCTTTAAAAAAGATTTTTTTAAAAAAACGACCTGTTCGTTTGTTAGTGAGGGACAAATATTGCTTGACCCACTTCCTGGTGACCGATTGAGGTGAAATATGGGTAAAGCTATAGTTTGGATGACAAGTCAATATTATGGTACCATCGAGCTGATCTGATGATGGAGACAGAAGGTGGCCATTGGAATTCAGTACTTAACCGACGTAACCCCGTTGAGTTTGGGCTCGTTAGAATCGCCTCAATGAGTACTTGATGACGGTATACAGAAAAAAACTGCACATCAGTCGGCAATAAAAGCTTGTACCAAAAATGAAAATTTTGTCAGACTTTTTTTTTTTTTTAATTATCTCAAAAATGTACTTATGTGGTAGGTATACAACAAATTTCGCCAAACTGAGGTCAGTTTGTTGGCGAATAGTGCGCTCACAAATAAGTCGGTGTTTGTTATACCTACTGATGTGACACTTAAACTTCTTATCTAATGTTACTTATGTTCATGCAAGAATGCGTGCATTTAAGCACTATTCAAGGTGCAGCAGAACCGTATGAGTATCTACCCTCTTCATCCCACGAAGGCAATGACTTGTTTGCTACCCTCCTATATAGGTACCTACTTATACTAATGTACAAACGACAACACTGTTAACTGACCATCCTGTGTTTATATAGAACCTTATTACAATGCACTTAAGGTGCACCGATGGTCAGTTAGCTGTGTTGTCGATAGTACTCAGCATCCACAAAGCGAGAAAAATAATCTGACACATCCTTACGGCCCTGGAAATAAAGAGTTGTCAGACATTAATACTGGTGACTGTACTAAACTTTTTCTTGCCACACTAATATAATATTATATTGCTAAAAACTAAAAGAACTTTTTTTTTTGGCGCGATTTTTTTTTACTTTTGTAAAAAAGGGAGCAGGTCGCTCTAGTCGGCCAACGCTCCATACAAGTGTAAGAAAAAATCGCGTCATAAAAAATACTTTTAGTTTTTCTTATCAGAACACGATACCTGTTATCCCCTTGATCGGTTCACACCCCATTTTTGGTACACTCTGTATTTGATTGTGTATGATTCTATGCAGCATCGAGCATATGGATTTTCGGGATAAACATAGGCTAGCTTTTATCCCGCGTCTAAAGGCAAAACTTTCCTCCTCCGGAGTAGTATGCGTCCATGCGACGCTCTTCTTAAGGCAAGCAGTCTCTTCCTCTGCTTATTTAAGAGCTAAGCTCATGTCGGTGTAGCTCAAAGTAGGCCCTCCATCTACTCCGATCCCAGACAACCTCTTTGATCTCTCGATACGACCTGACATCAACTCTTTTTTTGAGCTGTATCAATATATGTATATAGGATCAATTTAGTGAGTGGTAGCTGGCACTTTGATATCTGTCAATAGCGACGTGAAACTGGCCAACATCGGTAGCATTACAATCAATAATCAAGTAATCACAATAAACAGTTTTTTTATACAACGACGGTGGCAAACAAGCTTACAAGCCCGCCTGATGGTAAGCGGACACCGCAGCCCATAGACGCATGCAACTCCAAAGGAGTAACATGGGCGTTGCCGACCCTTGATATATGTTTGAGGATTCGACGTGTTGACAGCTGAAGGAACAAATTCCCTCCCTCTCAACACAACGCATCCTCGGGAGCTCTGGCGACCTTGCTCACCTCCAGGAACACAACACTACTACAGAGCAAGCAGTAGTGTTATTATGGCTGTGGTCTCCTGCAAGGCGGAGGTACTTCCCCAGTTGGGCTGCTCCAAATTCGAGCGGGATGACATTTCGCTGTGCCCTACCTCACCAAAAACATGAAAATTCACGATATTTATCTTTAAAACTAAGCCGGAATTGACTGGGGTTCAGTGACCTAAGGAATGCGTGGTTAAAATATTTCGGGTTACTCAGGCCAACGGTGTATATATAGTAAGAACCCACGGAACCCCAATTCGGCTTCCCATTATCTACGCGCCAACGATTACCGCTGTTACGACGAATGACGCCAACACGCCGTATCATATGCTTTCATACATCATTAACAACACAAACTGTATTAATGTTCATAACGCGATAGGCAGACGGTATCGAATGCAATCACACAATAGTGATAATGAATAAGTTTCTGTCAAAAATAACATTTTCTCAAACATGCAATGAAATATTGACGTTCTGTTCTTCATATTGGGCTTCGAAGTGTCACGTTTCGGTCGCAGCGAGACGAGAGATCCGTAATGGCATTTCATACAAAATTGGAGGCCTAGGCCGGCAAGATGGTCTTTTTTAATTTCCATTCCACTACTTGTGGCACAGGATCCCGGCGTTCAGCCATGAAAATTAAAGTTTGGTTTCTTGGAGTTTTTTTAATTTATTTCATTGCATGTTTGAGAAAAGCACTATACATACCTCGGCGTGAAAAGGGGTTACCGGCCTCATAACTATCCGACCTAGATACGCTCGGCCGTCTATATATTCTAGGCCGGCAAACCCTTAATTTCCGGCCTCTGTAGTAATGTACTATTTTGTTACGATCTTTTTTAATGGCTGAACGCTATATACGATGTTGGGTTACGAATTGATACTGAAACAAAAGAGGGTCGCTTTTCAGGCCTAGGCCGCCATCAACACACCATTAATATTTCATTGCATGTTTGAGAAATGGTATACAGCTCCGTAATCCTCACTCAGTCTTTTGAAAGATCTACGTAATCTAAAGACATATGGCAAGATCTATGAAAACAAACATGTACGTAGTGTGTAGTCAGCATCACTTGAATGAGCAACTCAAATGATGTCAGCTTACTATTACAGTCAGCGTCATATAGTTACCTAGCTTCTGCCCGCGACTCCGTCCGCGTGGAACTTGTTCATATCGTAGCTCGATACAAACTTTCACCCCCCATTTCATCCCATCGGGGGATAATTTCCGGGATAAAAACTATCCTATGTCCTTCCCCGGGGTTCTAACTATCTCCATGCCAAATTTCATCTCAATCGGAACAGACAGACAGACACACTCGCATTTATAATATTAGTATGGATAGCAGCCATAGTTAATAGCAGCAGCAGCCAGAGTATTCGCCGAATATTTCGTAACACACCTTTATTCATACAGTAATAAAGACGTGTGCCGAAATATTTGGCTACCTTGGCTGCTACTAACTAACTATATGACTGACTGTACCAATGTACGTTACTCACCGCACAGCGCAGTCTCGTTTATAACAGGCTATTATTAGACTTACTATGACGCTGGTGACTTTAAATTAAGGTTTAGTTTATCGTCGTGGATCTCAGAGACTAGACTTTCGGCTTTTCAGTACTTCCACGAGTACCCCGACTTGGGGCCTATATAGACTGCGTTTATTAAATGCGCGTTTGTGTCAATTTACTTGTGATTTGACACAAACGCGCGTCGACGACGGCGCGCTTTAATAACGCAGTCTGCGTAGTGGGTAGGCCCTTAAGGTGGTTTTCCACCGGCGAGGCGAGGCGGGGCGTGGTTGGGCGAGAATTGAAATTGTATGGGACTTACTACCTATTTGCACCGAGCGCGCGCTCGCTACTAATTTCTATTCTCGCCCATCCACGCCCCGCCTCGCCTCGCCGGTGGAAAACCACCTTTACGGCCGGGGCCACGACATTGCGCGAATTGCGGTTGCGGCGCGGCAAGCAGCAAACGAAAAAACCTTAGAAGTCTAAGTAGCGCTGCAAAATGGGTGCCATTACCATTATGCGGGAGATGCAGGGGGCGGGGTGTCAAATTTTCAAAACGATGCCAGGCAGCCGTTTAGTTAGAACATGCGCATACCGGACTATAGGCAGGTGTTTGGGTAGAAATCTGGAAGGAGCTCGCATTCAATGGTTCTTCGTTCGCTGGCGGCAAGCGTTTTATCTGTTCATTGCGCGGTCGAGATACGCAACGCACTGTGTTTAGTTGGGATCACACGCAATGAATTACAAAAACCGCTGCCGGATCGTCTGTGAATTCAGCAGATTATAAGCAGATGGCAGCTCTGGTGTAGTATTGTGAATGTACCCTGCTACCCTGCAGCACGGTTAGCAAAAGACGGCGCGCGAGCTCTCTCGCGGCGCCGTAGACTATATATCCATCCCTTTCTAATTAGAACAGAAAGAGAGGGATAGTATATCTCGCCGCGACAAAGCTCGCGCGCCGTCTTGTGATACGTAACGCATCAAAGATGTAATATAAAAAAATCGGCCAAGTGCGATTCGGACTCGCTCACGAAGGGTTCCGTACCATTATATATAAAAACGGCAAAAAAATCACGTTTGTTGTATGGGAGCCCCCTTAAATAATAATTTTATTCTGTTTTTAGTATTTGATGTTATAGCGGCAACAGAAATACATCATCTGTGAAAATTTCAACTTACAGCCTTGTGACAGACGGACAGCGGAGCTTTAGTAACAAGGTCCCGTTTTTACCCTTTGGGTACGGAACCCTAAAAAGAGGTAGATACGTTGTCGGTACGAAATTGGCTAAAAAAATGGCTGCCAAATCTGACAGCCGAGACGCGTTTATATACCTACGTTTCCATTGACGACGCGAAACTAAGGCAAGTTGGTGCAATAGTAGTCCCAACAACTTGTATGGAAAAATGTACATTTTGGAAATAATTTATAATAGCTTATTTTTATGTGTAACGGATATATTATCAATTAAATAGTTACCCAGCGACAAAATCCGACAAAATTTCAGACATCAAAAAAATGATAAATTAACTCGTTTCTGAAAAGTCAGAAAAAATATTAACAAATATTTTTGTCCTTATATTGGTTCATTTACATTTGCTCTATAATATTCAAGATAAATATTACAAAAAAAGACAATGCATGCTTCATTTAATTCTACGTAATTACTTCCGGGTGGAAAGTTTGTCGGATTCTTGAATAAAGCACCTTAGAATAACATTTTAAAATGAAATAAACAAAAAAACCGCTATTATACCGCCAGTGTCCGGTTCACTGCCGCAGAGACACACTTGTTTCATGTTTCACCTGTTTTCTGTTTTTTGATTATTTTATTGTTTAATACGTGTGTCCTGTGTGTTTGTGAATAAATGTATCTTTCTTTCTTTATAAATTAATGTTTTTCAAAACCGTATTTTGCCTGGAGTATAGACTCAGTTTGAGTGTGCCACTTGTGGATCGCTTATAACCTATCTACCTAAGTATAAGTCGACACACGCAAAAAGAGCTCTGGCGGCCATACATTTAATATGGCGCGCAGAGCTCTTTTTACGTGTGTCGTCTTGTACCTCTTTTTAAACCCCGACGCAAAGAGGGGTGTTATAAGTTTAACGTGTCTGTGTGTCCGTGTATCTGTCTGTGGTATCGTAGCTCCCAAACGGATGGACCGATTTGAATGCGGTTTTTTTTATTCGTAAGCCGATGTGATCCCGAGTGTTCTTAGCCATGTTTCATGAAAATCTGTTCAGCCGTTTTTGAGATATTGGACTTTGAAATGAAAATGTCGGGGGTTTTTTACTTTTCTAATTTAAATTTAGATACATCATTGTAACGAATCGTCAGTTTTGTACGCGCCACAATAAGTTTGCGTCTGTGGTATTGTAAGTTTACTTTTAATCTTGCCATTAATACCGTAACGTACATATTCACACGCCTAATGAAACAATATCACAGTCAACAAACAAGGAATGTTTCCCACAGAAATATATCCGAATGCCATCTCAAGTTTTTCAGCTCATTATTTTTAATTTACGCCTATTATAGAATACTATCATGCATGTTATAATGGACGCAAGCAAAGTTATGAGATAATTATATAGCTTACTAGCTTCTGCCCGCGACTCCGTCCGCGTGGGACTCGTTGATATCGTAGCTCGATACAAACTTTCATCCCCCATTTCTCCCCCACAGGGGATGATTTCCGGAATAAAAACTATCCTATGTGCTTCCCCGGGATTCAAACTATCTCCATACCAAATTTCATCTCAATCGGTTCAGCCATAAAGTAAATATAATAATACTAGCTTCCGCCCGCGACTTCGTCTGCGTGGACTTGGGATAAAAACTATTCTATATTTTAATCCAGGCTATAAACTATCTTCGTGCAAAATTTCATTCAAATCGGTTTAGCCGTTTAAGCGTGATTGAGTAACAAACATCGAAACATCTAAACTTTCGCATTTATAATACTAGCTTCCGCCGGCGACTTCGTCTGCGTGGACTCGGGATAAAAACTATCCTATATTTTAATCCAGGCTATAAACTATCTTCGTGCAAAATTTCATTCAAATCGGTTCAGCCGTTTAAGCGTGATTGAGTAACAAACATCCAAACATCTAAACTTTCGCATTTATAATATTAGTAGGATAATCTTATACTTTACTAGCTTCCGCCTGCGACTTCGTCCGCGTGGACCCGGGATAAAAACTATCCTATATTTTAATCCAGGCTATAAACTATCTTCGTGCAAAATTTCATTCAAATCGGTTCAGCCGTTTAAGCGTGATTGAGTAACAAACATCCAAACATCTAAACTTTCGCATTTATAATATTAGTAGGATTTATGGTTCAGCGGTTTAAGCGTGAAGAGGTAACAGACAGACAGACAGACAGACAGACACACTTTCGCATTTATAATATTAGTATGGATTTCAATCTTGAAAAAAAGAAGATTAAAGGTGTTGTCTGGAAGACAACGCTTTTTAGTCATAAGATCACCAGTTGTCTACCACTGCTGCTTGTGTTTAATTTATTGTTTTTAGTTTTAGTGTAGGTATTTTATTACTGAAATATAAAGAGTAAAGTCGCCGTCAATGGAATTTGCTAACTACGTAAACAGACCGCCATAGTGAAAGACAATTTTACGAGTAATATGGCGGTTTGTTTACATAGTTAGCAAATTCTATTGACGGCCACTTTAAGCGATATATTATACTAATATTATAAAGAGGGTCTGCGAGGTTGCTTTGTAAGATTTCGTATGTAATGTAGTAATCTCCGGAACCACCAGGTATAGAATGGACTGGGTATTAGCTAGGCATTACTGAAGGAAGTAGGCATCAACCAGCGTCAATCGTCCATATTGCAGTCTCGCATTCTAACGTTGTTCGGGCACGTATGTCGTCGAGAAGACGTATAGCCATCGAACGACTCCAGGCCCAGGGAAAGGTCGAGGGCACCAGACCGCGAGGCAGGTCACCAATGAGACGGACAGACCAGATTAAAGCTGCAGCAGATGCATCGCTACACGCGAGCATCAGGAAGGCGACCGTGAGAGATAGGGAATATTACTCAAAACTCTGCGCAGAGTAGGGGGCGACACTAGCACACACCGTAAACAAAGCACCGTGACACATGCATCATGTCTCATGTCATATGTCATATTTATTAGTATCAAATAATTCGTGCAACCAAATACGCAGCAATGATGCATTATTGTTAGAGATGTACCGACTAGTCGGGAAAGCTGACTATCCGGCCTCACTTGTAGTCGGCGACTAGACGGCAAAATGTGCCGATTATGCCTGCTACACACGACAACGATTTATCGTAGCGATTTTACTGCGCATCCCGTTTGTGCAGTTTTATCGATCGTGTGTATGACAAATCGTTGCAGATTATCGTTACGATTTGTCATACACACGATCGATAAAACTGCGCAAATCGGTCTGCACAGATTAATCGCTACGATATATAGTTACATGTGTAGCAGGCATTAGTCGGCACTTTATGGATCACAGGAAAACGAGACATAAAATAAGTAAACTGCCACTTTTTACCATTCGTATATTTTAGTCAAATACAGATTTAATATCACATTTGGTAGTTTGAACGCATGCAGACAGCGCGAGGGCAAAGCGAAACGAAGTTTCCCGATTGGTCCCGAACTTAGCCGAAGTCCACGATCGGCCTAGCCGATTAGTCGATTTTCTAGGCGACCGACTAGTCGGCCAAACCCATAGTCGGCCCATCTCTAATTATTGTATTGTATTAAAATATTCTCTTCTCTATTATATTATAGTAATTTGAATACCTACAGAGCTTTGAAGGACTTGTCAAAAAACTCTGGCGGCAGAACATTGAAGAAATACTCCCTATGGCGGCGTGTTGTGAAGCTTGCTACCAACACCTGCCCCCCTATTCTGTAACTAGTTTTAACCTCACCCTCAACGCTCACCCACAAATAAAATCTTGACACCGCGATGTGTAGAAACCAAGCGTAAGGGTAATAGAGGTCTAGTTTCGTGACGGCTCGGGTGACCGGCGGGGTGAGCCGCATTAGCGCGTAGCGAATAACAGCCCTCAGTCACAAGCGTCCAAAAGCTACAGTGTCAGCTTACTAAAAAGCTAGAGAACCAGATGCACTAGCCCTTATAGACAATTTCGGTTTAACGTCGTCACAATCCGGTTTTAGAAAGCAGACGACCAACCGGTTCCGGAACAGCCCGCTAGCTGGACCTTATGCCGTTGTGATAAGGCTCAATAATGGTCAAATGTTGGTTCGATATGGACCGGTATCGGACTATCGGCCTACATGATTATATGTCGAATAGCGATTAATTTGAGAAAGTTGCAACTGATAGTGTTACTGGGAACCTGGCTTTGTCTATGCGATGGCTTGCGCGGTTCTGGTGTGCGAAAGAGAAGAACGCAGACGGAACTGCGGGATCATATATTAGCTTACGCCCGTCTTCTTCGTCGTTCACTCTTCGGTCGTGGTCATCATTCCAGCCCCCCTATTCTGTAACTTGTTTTAAGGCGGTGCATTGGAAATTATCGCGTGCTTTGGAACGCCGTTCTGACTAGATTAAGAAACAAGAAGGTCTGATTTTCAGATATATGATTCTTGACTATATGATTTTACTGATAATTACTTAAAATTTCCTCGATAGAAAAAATCCAAAGTTGGGTCGGAATTTTCCTTTTTTTACTCAGCCCACTCAAACGATACATTATTTTACGACACAATCAAGTTAATACTATAGTATTTTATCTCATCTGAAATCTCACTTTATGAAATTTAAATAAAACTTCTCGAAGTTAGGTATTTATTGAAATTTGTCCAAAAAAGCCATTCCCGAAGTGTGTTACATCTCTATTTCTCGTGCGCGGAAGGCATAAGCGTGTCTTTGTCTAGGGGGCGTGTTCGACTCGATATCAAAGGCATCCCCTTAAGCTCACCTCAACGCTCACGCGCTAAAGCGGCTTACACTGCCGGTCACCCGTCAGCGTCACGAAGCTAAACCTCTACCTATCTTTAGTTACTTACGCATCGCGGTGTCAAGATATATTTGTGGGTGAGCGTTGAGGTGAGCTTAAAACAAGTTACAAAATACGGCAATCATAGGACGGCCCGCGAACTGTGTCAGCGAGGTAAACTATCCATGTCTTTGTTATTAGAACACTTAGAAAGAGACGGATATCCTATCTCGACTATCTCGTCTGTCTTGTGATAACCACATACAACATACAAGGGTCGGCAACGCCCATGTTACTACTTTGGAGTTGCATGCGTCTATTAGGCTGCGGTGTCCGCTTACCACCAGGCGGTCCGTACGCTTGTTTGCCACCGTCGTTGTATATAACCGTGGTGGTCAAAAATAGGTTTCCGCTCGTATTACAATTACAAATTACAAGCCTTAGGTTGGGTCGCACCAACATACGATTACAGACCGATCAACGTTAAATCGGGTTAACTAGAGTTTATATATCTTAATTTATTAACTACTAGCTTCCGCCCCGGGATATAAACTATCCTATATTTTAATCCAGGCTATAAACTATCTTCGTGCAAAATTTCATTCAAATCGGTTCAGCCGTTTAAGCGTGATTGAGTAACAAACATCCAAACATCTAAACTTTCGCATTTATAATATTAGTAGGATTTGTATATTCCCATTGCCATGCTTGCTATTGGTGCGCGATGGTTACTGTCCGTAATGTACGCTAAGTTTAAGTTTGGCTATAGATTTCTTTGTGTTAGTTTATTTCTATAAGTGAGAACCTGTAATTGGCTATATGGTTTTATTATTTTGTCTATAAATATGTTGCGCTGTTGGTTTTCCATGTATCAATAAATAAATAAATAAATATGGCGTCGGCAGCTGTCATCTTATAAAAGCTTTTTTTATTTTTATTTTGTCTATATATAGTTTGCCGGCTAAATGTTTATTGTCTAATGTTTATTTGCCTTATTAAAGCATTTGCTGAAAGACCAAATGCCATAATGTAATTTTTCGTAATAATAATTTGCTGAATGAAAATTTGACGCACTTAATGAAAATATTCGTATTAAAATAGTGCCAAAAGTTTGCATTGGCAAACGAAATAGTTGCTAAAATTTGTTTGGGAGATGAAATTTGACCAAAATAAATTTGGTAGATGCCGTTTAGATGTTTGTTACTCAATCACGCTTAAACGACTCAACCAATTTGAATTAAATTTTTAGATTGCACGAAGGGGTCTCGAACACAAACACCTGCGATCTGAGCATTCACGAATTCACCGCCCTAGGTACGTAATGTACTATTAATTACCTACCTGTAGTACCTTATTCGCATGTAAAACAGTGGAGATAGCTTCGTAGCATTCTAGAAACACTAAACAAGATAACCTCAATAAGAGATTTTAAGTTTTGTTAAGGGTATGCCTTGATTTGAGTCGAACACGCCCCCTAGACAGAGACCCAACTTTGTTTTTTTTTTCTATCGAGGAAATTTTAAGCAATCATGTATCGATCATGTCAGATAAACAATCATATAGTCAAGAATCATATATCTGAAAATCAGACCTTATTGTTTCTTAACCCTTTCACCGCCACAGTCGGCCATAGCCGACAACGCAAAATCGTGACTACGACGCCACAGACGGCGCTGGCCGACAAACATTTTTTGATGAATACCTATTGAAAAAAAGCCCACTTTTATGGTGGTGTTGTTTCTTTACCCATTTTAATTTTACCCCCGTGGCGTCAGTGGCACAGCGTATTGCTTTGCCGTCGGGCGGTGAAAAGGTCTAGTCAGAACGGCGTTTCAAAGTACGCGATAATTTCCGATGCACCGCCTTAAGTGCTTACCCGAATTAACTGTGTCAATTTGGTTAGGTCAAATAGGTAGCCAATTTAATACTTCTTTATTGGTAACCGTTCCGGACCCTGTTTTCAATCTCTTCTATTAGAAAGAGATTTCCGCTTGGATTACAAGTAACGAACCTTTATAAATGGCCGCCATAGCAGTGAACCGTATTACACTCACTTAACTTGTACGAGTGCTTAGTACATCATGACTCATTATTCATCCCATATTTACCCTATTTAAGGGCATTAGTCATTACGCAATAATCTAGCAACACTACAACTAACCGCCCAATTTTAAAACATCCAAACTCCCGTCATTGTATTATCAGCACAATGACACGCCAGATAAAGTCTGTTTTAGATTGAAACTAGCGTATAATTTTCGAAAAAGGAACGCTAGGAGGAAGCGCGCTTCAACGCGAATATAGACCAATTGAAATTATACTTTACTACTCGTGCCCAAGGTTTATTGTCGTTTGTGCTGTGGATTTTATTATAATTTGTCAACACGGTGTAATTGAAAGCATTTCCCACGGCCATAATAAGTGGTTAACGGTTGTCACTATTGCCAACTTAACATGGTATTTTCACTTTGACATGACAAAACGTAATTAAGTTCGTGGACTTTAGTGTGGTTTTGGTAACGGTTGTGTGGAGTGGTCACTAGAAAAGTCCTGTTCTCACACATTTACTGTTACTACCTTAAGGCCAGGGACCTGGCATGCCCAAAGACGCCTGGGTATGGCTAAGAACGCCTCGGCATGTCTAATGGCGGGGTCCCACGCCTGTGGATGCCTGTGCCCGTGCCCAAGATGGGGTCCCACGGCCCGCACTCCCATAGATCAGATCACGCCAGGCCAGACCGACACTGACACTGCAATGGGAACCGAGGAGTCTGGCCTAGCGCGATCTGACCTGTGAGAAAGAAGGCCGTAGGACCCCGGCCGCGACAGGCACCGTCACGCCGCGCCTTTGAACTTCCTGACGCCCGATGGATAGGACGGACGACGACAGGCTACCGCAGGCCTCATCGGATGCGATGGTTCCCACGGCCTGCCGGTCTGGCCTGGCGCGGTGTGACCTGTGCGAAAGCAGGCCATAGGCCAAGGCATCCCTCAGGCGTTCTCTGCAGGCATAAGACGCCTTGGTATGCCTGAGAACGCCTGAGGGATGCCTTGGCATTCCCAAGCACACCTCGGCATGCCTGAGAACGCCTCGGTAATAATTCCCGTTAGTGTGCGCCTGCGCGTAGGTATGCCGAAGGATCCCTTGCCGTGCCTTGCCGATAGTGGGTGCGCCTAAGACTCACCCTTAGTGTAAGGCCTGAGTGGACGCCCCGCTGCAAATGCAATTTATATGCACGGTCCACTCAGGCCTTACATTAGGTCCACTATCCATAGTCATAGTCATAGTCATATCATTTATTGCATCCATAGTTGTACAGTTCTTTGTAATAGGTACATAACATATGTTCCATATGGGCCCTGTTAGGGCGTAGCAATTTAATAAATAGTGTTAAATTATAATATAGAAGCGATATTCGATGTCAATTCGTTGCAAGTCACATTCAATTTCATTAATAATATATAACATTTCACAAAGATTAATAAGAGGTACATAGAATTGGTTTAAGTTAGTAATTAACAATTGTTTATTTTCTAGTATTAATTTATCTATTCTATTGTAATGTATATGTGCATAATAGGATTGGTAACATAGAGAGTAATTATATGAATACAATTTTCTTAGTCGTCAATTTACAAAGAAATAAATTGAAGTAAGGAGAAAAATAAATAAGTTCGATACAGACATAGGAATTATTAGGTACATTGATTTATAGCTATTTATACTAAATTTACTATTAATTTAAATTATCATTTAGAAATTCGTCGATTGTATAGTACGCTTCCACCAGAGCTGTTCGAGGTAGCAGAGCGATGAGCGAGGAAAACATCCACCATTAGTGTGGCTGACCGCGCTCGAGCAACGGTCCTATTGAATCTGGGGTGTGAGTGGTGTCGAGCTACAGGGAGTTTTATCGCTGGTTCGCTAAAACCTAGCCTAGCTGAGAAATCCAACAAAAACCTCAGCTATGCCCGACTTGGGTCGGACTGACTCTACCCGGTCGGTATGCGGCGGTACCGGGACGAATGGGAACTATATATATATAATATGTATGTGTGTGTGTGTCGCTTCCTATTGGTTGATGTTTTGTCTTTCAAAGATATGTTCACCGTGCCCCAAAGTGGGTTGGCACAACTTGCTGCCAATGCCAAGTCGCGTCAAGCACGACTCTGCGACTCCTATCCCTATCTCACTCGCACTGTGAAAATAAGAAAGAGGGGCGTAGATTATCAAGACACGCGTCGCTAGCCCCAGCCCCACGCTCAGACAAGGAAAAACTATATTTTCTTGGTCCCACTATTTAAAAAACTGGCTAAGAGCGAGTCGGACTCGCGCACAAAGGGTTCCGTACCATTATCCGTTGAATGAAAGGTAAATTGCGGTTTACGATTTATGACATATTAAAAAAAAAACTACTTACTAGATCTCGTTCAAACCAATTTTCGGTGGAAGTTTGCATGGTAATGTACATCATATATTTTTTTAGTTTTATCAGGCTCTTATTTTAGAAGTTGCGGGGGGGGACGACGACACACATTTTACCACTTTGGAAGTGTCTCTCGCGCAAACTATTCAGTTTGGAAAAAAATGATATTAGAAACCTCAATATTATTTTTGAAGACCTATCCATAGATACCCCACACTTATGGGTTTGAAGAAAAAAAATGAGTTTCAGTTCTAAGTATGAGGAACCCCAAAAATTTATTGTTTTTTTTTTCTATTTTTGTGTGAAAATCTTAATGCAGTTCACAGAATACATCTACTTACCAAGTTTTATCAGTATAGTTCTTATAGTTTCTTGGAAGAAAGTGGATGTGACATGCGGACGGACAGACAGACAGACAGACAGACATGACCAATCCATAAGGGTACCGTTTTTTGCCATTTGGCTACGGAACCCTAAAAACGCAGAAATGACTTGAAGCGTGCAAAGATAGCGTGTACATGTTTTCTACGGAGGACATGACTACATGTTGACCTTAGTGAGGTCAAGCGATGGTCAATTGGCAGTCAACGACCGCGCGGGCAAGGTTTTTATATAAACAACTGAATGTCAGTTAATAAAGACGAACGTTAATGTTTTAAGGAACTAGGGATATGTTTATACTACGACGGTGGCAAACAGGCATGTGGTGTGCCTGATGGCAAGCCCCTGTAGCCTATAGGTAATCAGCACGTTGCCGACCCTTAATGGATTTGAGGATTCGTTGTGTTGAGCTGGAGACGAATCGACGATCGAGACGCCCGGGAGCTCTAAGGGGGGAAGGTAATAGTATGTAGGAAGGGGTAATCCAGTCAACCCTCGGAACAGGTCAAAGATATCAAAAAATAACCTAGACCTCTTAACGAAACAAATTATTACAAGCTTTTATTTAGTTTCACCTGCCCCGTTATCTGTCTGTCTGTCTGTCTGTAATCAAATCTTGCAAGTTAAATTTGAATCACTTCCCGGTTTCCGATTGAGTTGAAATTTTGCACGAATATGCAAATCGCGTGACAATGCAATATTATTATGACGTGGAGCTGATCTGATGATGGAGCTGGAAGGTGGCCATAGGAACTCCGTAATAAAACCACATAACCCCATCGAGTTTGGGCTCGTTAGAATCGTCTCAATGAGTAGTTGATGACGGTATACAGAAAAGTACAGTCGGCAATAAAAGCTTGTACACAAAAATGAAATTATTGACAGAAATTATTTGTGTACAGGTATTTTAGCTCCCGAAGTATTGTGGAACCGCCCTGTGCAACCCGAACTGAGCCAACTTGGACTGGGGCGGAAATAGCAAAAATGTATGTTTTTTTTTTTCGTCGCGAGACGATTAAAACAGCGGTTGCCTAAAAGTGTGGACGCTGTTTATAAAACGAAATGCTGGCCTAAGTCGAATACCTGGCGACATTTTTTTTTTTCGCCCCCACTCCAATTTCCGCCCCAGTCCAAGTAGGCTCAGTTCGGGTAGCACGAGGAGGTTCCACAACGCTTTGGGAGCTCGAATACGCGTCATTGCTTTAACTAAAGGCCTCAACCCACCGAACGCGTGTCGTGCGCGGCGCGTGTCGGGCGCGGTTGAAGCGGTATATTCACACCGCAAGCGAGCGGCGTGTAGCAACGCGGGCCCGCGCTTCAAACGCGACGCGCGGCCGCGCTGCCTAGTTGTAACTTTAGCGCCGCGGGCCAGCGCGGGCCCGCGTTCGGACCGCGTTCGATGTGTGTTTGAAGTGTAGTTTCAATGCTTTACAACTTGCGCGGGCTCGCGCAGCACACGCGCCGCGCACGATACGCGATCGGTGGGTGGAGGCCTTAATACGCATCATCAGTTAATATCTGTGTAGCTCAGAGGGGAGCGCTTTACCAGCAATACAGAGGACACAGGTTCGAGTGTTGTCCTGGTTATTTTTCCATTATATTTGATCTCTGTATCATATCGTTTAATCGTCCACCCGTACACAATGGGCCTACGGGATGGTTATATTTCATTCCGCGACATTGTCTGCGTTGCTTGTAATACAGGGACGGAGTCGCCAGGGCAGCTAGAGCTCCTAGCGTTATTCCCGGTTGTGCCCTAAAGGAGCCCGGCGTCCGCTTTGACACCCCAAGATCACACATCCCAAGATTTGGCATAGGCACTAGTTTCACGAAAGCGAATGCCATCTGACCTTCCAACCCGGAGGGAAAACTAGACCTTATTGGGATTAGACCGGTTTCCTCACGATGTTTTCCTTCACCGAAAAGTTAACCGTAGATAAGTTCCGAAAAACTCATTGGTACGAGCCGGGATTCGAACCCGCGGCCGCCGTTTGACAGCCGCATGCCTGAACCACTAGGCTACCGTAACTTTCACCTACTCACCGTATAAAAATATCACACGATACATTTAGTTAACAGCGTAACTAAATACTTTTAAACTTAAAAACCAGTGACTCGGAACACGATGGTTACTGTAAACATGATATTCTATAATAAGAATCTGAGACACCGGGGGAGCCATCTTAAGTTTATTTTTACACAGCTCCCTTACTTGAATTAAATTAAATTTTTACCGCCAAGAAAACAGGTCCTTATTACACCAACTTGACAACTTTTGTGTTAACTACTTAACTCAGACTAACCATACTCGCCACTATAATAATAATACCATTATCGAGACACCGAGCGAGATGGTCGTATAAGAAACTCAATAAGAGTGACAGATATACACTCGCGGACAAAGAATACGGGTTGGTAAAATACCGTCATATTTCCTGAAATAGTGCAAGGGTGTAGTTTTGTTTAATCCTGTCATGATCTTTATTTAATTTTACATCTAAACTGCTAAAGTAACAGTAAAAAATATAACGTTACCAGGTTTAAATCGGACTCGTAAAAACTCATGAAATAAACAACGTTAACGGAGCGAGATATCGCAAAATTCGTGATTTTTGGATATTGATATTTTTATGATAGGATCTAGGAAATTGCTAATACAGTTGGGTATTGTAAAGAATAGCATATTATGTAAATAAAACAAGTGTTAAATATTTTAAAAACCTATTGCAGTTATTTAATTTAGGGTGACCCGAAATATTTGACCGCGAGTGTATATATATATTTATCTCTGTCATACTCTCATTGTTTTTCATTTACCCTAACTAAAATATTTGATATTACTTTGGGGCAAACATATAATTATCCGCTCAAATAGGGGTATAGACTCGAAAATTATTATTACTCCAAAAGACGGAAGGAAAAAAAATACTTAGTAGTGACGAAAATCCCATTCAGATATCTCAAAGAATTACGAAGCTACAACCGTTTTAATATTGCTAAAAGAGAGAAAACGCAAACAGTGTTTCACGTCACGTTACGGGATGCTGCCGGGGGGCCGCGTCGACGGCGGCGCCGAACACGGTGGGCACGGGCACGGCACATTGCCGTCTTCTAGTGACGTCGCAATCTTCCAGCATCATCGTTTCTTATGAAGTTGCGTTTTGCGAAAAAAGGACAGAACATACCCCTTCTTAAAACTTTGGACACTTATTATAACTTAGTGATTATTTAACCTTTTGCGTTGATTTTTTCTCCATTAGACTACATTTTTAATCCTTTTTCGAGAAAATATGACATTATGTTTGTGGTAAGCCGTTCAAGCTCTCAATTTTTCTGCATAGGAGCTCTTCTCTATGAAATTAATTCTAAGCCTGATAATGGGAACTCTCGGAACATTGCTAAGGCATGTACAAGTAGCCAATAAACTTAAACTTATCGTCTCTATTATATGTATGTTAAGATTCAAACTTGGTCGCTTTTTTGGCTTACTGTACAGTACACTGTACCTACCCAACAACCATCATAACTGTTAGACCAAGCAACATACGGCGAATCAAAGTCAAATGACAGGTGGCTATCACCAAAGTTATCTACATCAAAAGCCAATAGCTATAAAAGAGCTAATTTAACATTATTAAGAAAATGATCGCCAATGCCGCGATTTTTCGGAAATGATGTGTTTGCCAGTTTAGAAATTCCCCTAGAATCCAGAAACAACCTGCAACATATAGAGCGCCTTGACATTTTCGATTTTTTAAAATAAGAACGTCCATTTCCCGCCAAGTTCATTGGCACTTCCGTTAGCTGTCAATTAGGTTGTTCCGTTCCATAGACAAAAGGTATTTTATACGGGCGTTTGTACACGTCGATAGAACGTTTCGAATTTCGAATTATAAGCGTTCGATGTTGCTCATTGACAAAAGGTTGTAAGTCACTTGTTTTTTATACGATTATAAACCGTTCTGAATTTAAAATTACAACAGTGTTCGATGCGAGTGGCTTGGTTGAAAAACGGCATATGTCGATTCAGATTTGTTAGTTTTTGTTGCTTATTGACTTTATAATGTTAAAGTTGTACAACTTATTGTAGTGTAATTGTTGAATTGATGGGTACAGTTAGGCTGGGGTTAGCTTTGTCGGAATTGTATAGGTTTATTAGTAAAGGCCGGTCGCCAAGCACAGCGAAAATCGTACGTTGACCTTTGCATCAGCAACCAGTGGTCATCAACATTTTCATACTGTGTTAAGTCATTAAGTGAATTGTGGCAAATAAACCAAAACAATAAAATGCAGTATTTTCTATATTATTGTAGAAACATTCATGTGTGTATATAATATTTTTTAAATGTAATAGGAATTTACATTAAAGAAGTCTTTTACTTATTTTCATTGAATTATATTGTTCTGATTGCCATTCTAACTAATTAAGGTACTTTATGGCGGCGAAGAACTAAATATAACAAAAATTACTTCTTGCGTTCGAAAAAAATGGCACAATCGGTAATTTTTAAATTAGCAGATTAAAGATTTCTAGATATTTTGATACTATAAAGGGAAGAAAAAAAACGCTACTATTACTGAACTATTATTTTATTCAGAACCACTATCTGAATCAGTTACAGAGGAACTCTCTG
Source organism: Epinotia bilunana (assembly GCA_947049275.1). Classification (NCBI taxonomy): domain Eukaryota; kingdom Metazoa; phylum Arthropoda; class Insecta; order Lepidoptera; family Tortricidae; genus Epinotia; species Epinotia bilunana. The sequence goes on along the minus strand of OX346279.1, from coordinate 1,971,675 downwards.
TCTCCGATGAGTCCTCGGCTGTGTTGATGATAAATGAATCAACAGTATTATCAATTCTATCGTCCAAACTTTCATACTTTTTTTCTTCTTTCTTCACGTGTCCAATACAATTTTGCCACTTTTGGGCCGTGATTTGATTTAGGCCTTCTTTTAGCAGTTTTTTTACTTCTGCCATTTTAAATGTTGTATTATTTCTCGCCACGTAACCTTTAACGTCTGCCCAAATTAACTCAATGGGGTTGAGCTCACAGTGGTATGGCGGTAACCTTAATACCTCCACGCCAACTTCTTTTGCCATTTCGTCAACAACGTATGTTTGGTATTGATTTTTTATCGCTTTTACTTTTTCCATCAATAGTATTTTGGTGTCTTTTTGTTCAAAAGCAATATTCTTTGATGCAAGCCAGTTCTGAATTTGTGCCTTATTCCATCTTGTTATGGGCGTTTTTTCTTTGCGTCGTGAGTGATAGCTAGCATTGTCCATAACCACCACTGCGTTAGGCTCAAGTCTTGGCAGAGTCTCTTTAAACCATTTTTCAAATTTCCCAGAATTCATAGACTCATGGTAGTCTCCCGTTCCTTTGCATTCAAATACCAGCTCAGATTCTGGTATAAAGCCATTTATGCCTCCTATATGTAAAATGATGAGTCTGTTTCCTTTTGAAGTCGGGTTCTTGGCACCTGTTGATAAGCCTTCTAAGAAGGCCTGCTTTCGTGACTTTACTGTGGTGTCCTCCCAAACCTTACCAACAGTGTGACCTGAAAATAAACATATTATCTTATTATTATGTTTACATCAAGAGGATACAATAACAAACTTGTATTGTATACATAAACCTATCCTAAGTATTTATGATTATAATGCACAAATGTTTTTTACATGTCAAATAAATGTATAATTTGATGTACGATCAATCTTATATTCAAATAAATACACTAATAATTGAAAACTTATACATCAAATCTACTTACTTAAATAAAGTGAACTCTAAACTTGTAAAGGCTTTATTAATTATAGATACTAAATATTAAGTTTAATACAATAATAAATTGATAATTATTACCTGCATTCACCCATGTTTCATCCAAGTAATATATTGGCCGCTCTTGTTCTCGAAACCTTCGCATTTTTTCCAAGTACTTTATGCGCCATAGTGCAATATCGTCTCTGTCTATAAGACAGTTGTTTCGGCTCCGTTTGACATATTTGAATTTTAGATGTTTCAATATTTTTTTCAGCGATGTTAGACCCAAATTTGGTAAAGTTTCGTCTGCATTCACAGCCTGTAGCACTTTTTTTGTTGTAGGTAGTTCGCCTTTCAAATAAAAGCCATGCACAATTTTTCTGATACATGATTTATCAAAGTCGTCCACTTTCTCTATGACTGACAAACGCTTTTTCGGAGACGCCGCAGGTTTCACGGTGTCAGTTTCAACATATTCCTTCAAAACTCTGTATACGGATGATTTTGATATACCCAAAATTTCGGAAGTTTTGTCCTTCATCTCGAGTTTCGACTGGTATTTATCAGCAGGCCAAGTTTCCTTTACAAATTTAAACACGTTTATAATCATAAACTTCTCATTTTCAGTTAAATGAGATATTTTCCGTTTCTTCCGCGGTGACACAAAATCCTTGAAGGGGCGTGAGCCACTCGAGGTAGAAGGAGTCGGTTCCATGTTTTAAATAACACCAACTTTTAATAACAAAAACTTAACAACGCAAATAACCTCAACGAATAGTAACAAAAATATAACAATAAACACAAAAATCGTAACTTTAGCACTGTTTTAACAAATAAAGGGTCCGAGAACTATGTATCCACAAGCGCATCCCACTAAGGAATACCCCGTTTACAAAAAATATTACACCATTGGAAGCAAAATAACACGTGCGTATGATCCCGTCCGTATACCTGCGAGTCTAAGGTTTACAATTTCTGCCGCCGGCGACCAAGGTTATTGTGCGAGCGTGGCAGCACTATTACTGTGCGCGTGCGACAGAGACAAATAGAAATAGGGCAATGCTCGTTTTTCGCTGTGCTTCGCGACCGGCCTTTAGGATAAGTCAAGTATAATTGTATATTCAATAGTTTTGCAATAATGGGTACTCGTAATCAGGGATGACACAACACAAATGCTTTCAATGAAAACAAACGGTCTTTGACTATGACTGGTAAATTGTAACTATGCTTAAGAGTCCGCAGTAAGCTAAGCCGAATTTCACCTTCCCATACAAACGTAGTTACGCTCTCATTTTAAAACTACGTGTTGGATTGTGACGAAACTTTACATATACAATGACATGAGGTATATCTATGTCTGTAACTAGTTTATATGGTTCCAGTTTATAAAACAAACTAAATACAACAAAAACAAGTTTTGTTTGAAAAACTTAAATTCGCTGTATTTTTTTTACTATGGTATTTGAAGCTACATAAACTAATTACAGACATAGATATACCTCATGTCATTGTATATGCAAAGTTTCGTTACAATCCAACACGTAGTTTTAAAATGAGAGCGTAACTACGTTTGTATGGAGAATCGAGCTGTAAGAGTAGGTAATAATAATAACTGTCATACCTAAATATAATTGGCACATTATATGATGGGCCGCTGGGTCCGGTATACATTGAACCATTGTATAATCTGTGACTTTACACTTATCTTATCTTATCTTATCTTTACCACAAATTCATCGCGTCGCATTTCACCGCGGCAGAACAATATCTCCATCTCAATTTTCATATTAGTAAGTATAAGTACTTATTTGACAACCTCTGCAGCCTAGTTGGTAGTGACCCTGCCTACGAAGCAAGAGGTCCCGGGTTCGAATCCCGTTAAGGGCATTTATTTGTGTGATGACCACGAATATTTGTTCCTGAGTCATGGATGTTTTCTATGTATTTAAGTATTTATTTATCTATATAAGTATGTTTATCGTAGTCTAGTACCCATAGGACAAGCTTTGCTTAGTTTGGGACTAGGTCGATTTGTGTAAGATACACTTTTATGTCAATATGAAGCGTTTCGGTTGCCGCCAGCGAGGTTCGTTTTTGACTCAATTTTTTGTGTATTTATTACAAGCTTTTATTTAGTTTCACCTGTCCCGTTGTCTGTCTGTCTGTCGGAGATTCCGATTGAGTTGAAATTTTGCACGAATATGTAAATCGCGTGACAATGCAATATTATGATGACGTGTCAGATCAGCTGATCTGATGATGGAGCTGGAAGGTGGCCATAGGCACTCCGTAATAAAACCACATAACCCCCATCGATTTGGGCTCGTTAGAATCGTCTCAATGAGTAGTTGATGATGGTATACAGAAAAGTACAGTCGGCAATAGAAGCTTGTACCAAAAATGACATTTTTGACAGAAGCTTATTTATTTATGTTCTTTAATTGTATATAGTTGTTCCCATACCATACATGTTGTGTTCCTCCCCATAAACTGGTTCCACTGGCAACATAAAAAAAAACCAGGTCACGAATAAACGTTTGAGTTTAACTCCATCCTTACTAATATTATAAATGCTGAAGTGTGTGTGTGTGTGTGTGTGTGTGTGTGTGTGTGTGTGTGTGTGTGCGTGTGTGTGTGTTTGTTTGTCCTTCTTTCACGTCGCAACGGAGCGTCGTATTAATGTGATTTTTTGTACGGAGATAGTTTAGAGGCTGGAGAGTGGCATAGGCTACTTTTTCCAGCGGGAAAACATCTAATTCCCACGGGAAAATTCATTATGTTAAATTTTCCTAGAACCGCGCGGGCGAAGCCGCGGGCATCGGCTAGTTGTGTAATAAACTTACGTTTTCGCCGCTGCTATACAGTTTTCACAAGCTACACCGCTGCATGGTTGCGTATCTGGAGAAACAATGAGGTCAATCAGTCATCAAATCATCATACGTTACAAAATGCAGCCAAATCCGCTTATGAAAACCGGCCGCGTCAGTTTTTAACCAATTACGAAGAAAACTAGAAAACTGTCATTGCTATTGGAATCTTATTATTACGATATATTTCACGTAGGGTCATTACGCTGGTTACGCGACCACCTTCGGTTAGCGACCACCTGAAGGAGAAGGTTTTTTCTATTGCAGATAACATCAATTCTACAGACCCTATTGAGACAATTAGTTGTACATGTATTTTTGTTGTTGTTTTAGAATAGAAATCTACTAAAAAACCGAGGAAATATCCTTTCAGTTCACCAACTCAGCTAAGTGGTCGCCAACCGGCACATAAAATTAGGTGGTCGCTAACCGGCGAAATGACCCTACTAATATATATCTCGGTTATAGCCGAGTGTGTGGACTCTGTCATGGCTCCTCTACATGGTGGCCCATCCCAATGGCCCACTAGGATGGGCCAGCGTGTGGAGAGGGTAGTGGTGTCAGATGGCTTATGGCGCGGCGATGTCTTTCTCCGTCTAACGCATAGTTGCGTCCTGTACGATGGATCGTGATGGGCCACTGTATAGAGCAGGCTTCAAAAACTAGAAGTTATACCGACCGGTAAGCCTTTACGCCTTGGCCACGACTTTGGTCTTAAGCGAACTGCGGCAGCGGTTTTTCCAATTCATTGCGCGTGATTCCAACTAACCATAGTGCGTTGCGCGTCTCGACCGCGCAATGAACAGATAAAACGCTGCCGCAGCACGTCTAGCACACGACGGCTGCGACATACTCTTGATTTTTATCGCTCTATACCTCTTCTTCTAAGTGTTCTAATAAGAGAGAAACGGATAGTGCGAGAAAAATCGAGAGAGCTCGCGTGCCGTCGCGTGCTAGCCGTGCAGGTCGCTTAAGACCAAAGTCGTGGCCAAGGCGATAGCGGGCAGTGACGCTGCCTACGAAGCTGAAGGTCCTGGGTTCGAATCGAATCACGGTAAGGACAAATTATTTGTGTGATGAGCATAGTTATTTGTTTCTGAGTCTTGGATGTTTTCTATGCATTTAAGTATTTATTATCTATGAAATATATCGTCGTCTAGTACCCGTAACACAAGCCTTATTGAGCTATTTTAAAACACGTGGCGAAGTTCTCGAAAGGCAAACACGGCAAAAAATCATGAACCTTTTGTATCACCCTCGAAGTCACAAATTTATATACAAGAAAAACGTGTACAATATGTGCATTGTTATTTACAACCACCTGCCAGAGGAAATAAAGATGTTAGCGGGAAACGCCTTTAAACGCAGTCTAACAAACTGGCTTCTGGAGCGTTGTTTTTATAGCGTTAAGGCGTATCGCGAGCATGAATAGTATTAGAATTTGTCGTATTTAGTCATATAATTTTATTCTGCCTCTTTGACGATTATTATGATTATGCATATTATGTAAATATATATAATTCAATTTGACATTGTATAGTTATTCTAATTTATGTTTTCTCTTTGTTAGTTTAATTCATACATACATATTTGCACGCTTGCATGCAAGCTAGATACACATGATCGTAATATATTTAAACATCCCTGTACTGTATCTATGCAAATAAATAATTTCATTCTTTCTTTCATTCTACTATATATATATATATATATATTTTAATTCAAATGAAAACTTACACACTATACAATTATATTCTCGCCAAACTGTTACGTTTGATGGCGAGACGCGCTACATTTTAATACAACTTAACTTAACCTATTAAACTCATCTTATAAGATAAATTAGGTAACAATTTCGTGGGCCCCATACCAATAATATTTATATATTTAGATTTATACTGCACAGCCAGCAACTGAACAGCGTCTACATAACGAAGGCGCAGGGGCCACCAGGAACGCTCAACTGTCCATACAAACGTAGATTGGTTCTCACTTTAAAACGGGGGCCTATGCAGTGTTATGAGTCACCAGGAACGCTCAACTCTCCATACAAACGTAGATTGGTTCTCACTTTAAAACGGGGGCCTATGCAGTTTTATGGGTCACTAGGAACGCTGACTCTCCATACAAACGTGAGAACCAATCTTCTCACTTTAAAACGGGGGCCTATGCAGTGTTATGAGTCACCAGGAACGCTCAACTTTCCATACAATCGTAGATTGGTTCTCACTTTAAAACGGGGGCCTATGCAGTTTTATGGGCCACCAGGAACGCTCAACTGTCCATACAAACGTAGATTGGTTCTCACTTTAAAACGGGGGCCTATGCAGTGTTATGAGTCACCAGGAACGCTCAACTTTCCATACAAACGTAGATTGGTTCTCACTTTAAAACGGGAGCCTATGCAGTTTTATGGGTCATCAGGAACGCTCAACTCTCCATACAAACGTAGATAGGTTCTCACTTTAAAACGGGGGCCTATGCAGTGTTATGAGTCACCAGGAACGCTCAACTCTCCATACAAACGTAGATTGGTTCTCACTTTAAAACGGGGGCCTATGCAGTGTTATGAGTCACCAGGAACGCTCAACTCTCCATACAATCGTAGATTGGTTCTCACTTTAAAACGGGGGCCTATGCAGTTTTATGGGCCACCAGGAACGCTCAACTGTCCATACAAACGTAGATTGGTTCTCACTTTAAAACGGGGGCCTATGCAGTGTTATGAGTCACCAGGAACGCTCAACTCTCCATACAAACGTAGATTGGTTCTCACTTTAAAACGGGGGCCTATGCAGTGTTATGAGTCACCAGGAACGCTCAACTCTCCATACAAACGTAGATTGGTTCTCACTTTAAAACGGGGGCCTATGCAGTTTTATGGGTCATCAGGAACGCTCAACTCTCCATACAAACGTATATTGGTTCTCACTTTAAAACGGGGGCCTATGCAGTGTTATGAGTCACCAGGAACGCTCAATTCTCAATACAAACGTAGATTGGTTCTCACTTTAAAACGACATGCTAGAATAATATGAAACTTTGTATTTATAGAAACATAATAACACTACTAATCGCTCTGTAGTAGTGTTGTGTTCCTGGTGGTGAGCAAGGTCGCCAGAGCTCCCGAGGATGCGTTGTGTTGAGAGCGAGGGAATTTGTTCCTTCAGCTGTCGACACGGCGAATCCTCAAACATATCAAGGGTCGGCAACGCCCATGTTACTCCTTTGGACTTGCATGCGTATATAGGCTGCAGTGTCCGCTCACCATCAGGCGGGGCGTACGCTTGTTTGTCACCGTCGTTGTAATAAAAAAAACCAGAAACTAATTTCTGAGACATGTCTAAAATACTAGTAATAAATCCACGGTTAAACACGTATAAAAATGTTTCGAACTCTTCAGGAGTTCTTCTTCTGGGTGAGTGTTATCGCGGCAATGTCGCTTGAAACACTGCCCGGCACCGGCCGGATTATACAACTGTCATTGCAATTGGAATATTTTACCTTGATCGATAGAGTTGCTTTTTGAATGAACTACTTTGATGAAATTCGGCCAACTCAAATACCTAATCTCAAGTATAAACTTCGATGTCTAAAGCCCGCCACAGACTTAGCTATAATATACCGTATAATACCGAAATATATATTTACAACAAGACATATTACGTGAAATATATCGTATATTTCACGTACTAATATATATCTCGGTATATCATAGCCGAGTGTGTGGACTCTGTCAAATAGTACGCAACATATATCGCAATATACCGTAAGAGGCCCAGGTATAAATATATAATTCGGTATGATAATACATATTACAGCTAAGTTTGTGACGGGTTTTAAACCAGCCGGCCCAGCTAAAGTGTGTCGATCTAGGAATGAAGACAAGTTAGTATCCACAAGCAGACCTTATTCCGTTGCAATAAGGTTCAAGAGATGTCAGTTCGGTGTGTAGCGATAATGGAACAACTTGCAAATCGAATAACGGAACCAAACAGCCATTAATTATTGAGTTTTTTTTTTGGAAGAACTTTCAGTTCGTGTTCGTTTATATCATAGTCGAAAATAGCGCAATTATACCATAAACTATAGATAATTACTGCTTTTTGGGATGTGCACTTAAACTCTAGCAGCCAAAGGCCTAATAAAGGCATCTTCCTTTCAACGGAATAATACCATACACCATTCTCAATTGGAAGGGAGTTTCATTTGTTTTGTTTTATTCGATTTTGAAACAAAACAATCTCTACACTACTTTCTGTACCTTATATTAGTACAAATATACCTCATCTATATACATATAATCTATAAGGTAAACGTCCTAGTGCTCGACGCTTTATTACTATATGGCACGGGCACTCATGTCAAAGTGATATAGCTTAAATTCGAATGAAGAAAAATCCTCTTAGCTCGAATTTAACCCATATTGTTTAGACATAGAGTGCAGCCCAGTAATATGGCATGACGCCATATAATAAATAGTACAGCGTCGACCACTCGGACGTTTACCTCACTAATATTATAAAGACGCGTGGGCAGTTATTTGTATAAATATAAGAATTTCGTCAATTTTGACCTTCATTTCAATTTCACCGGCTACCAGCATAGAAAATACTTGCATCTGCTTATTAAAAATGGCGGCCACGTAAAATAGAGCGAGTTATTTTATAATGACAGTTATCTCGATTTAAATTTCTCAAGAGGCATCCACGACGCATGCCATGTAGATTGGCATATTATATTATACGCATACAGGGTGTTCGGGATAAAGATGTAGGAACTTAAGATGTGGTAGACTGGACTATTACGATGAGTTTGAACCTTACATGTCTTAATCCAATCTGTGAGTTTTTTTTAATCGAGCGTATAATATATTTTTTATTTGTAAGTACCAAAAATTGATTAGGGTGTTGATATTTTTCCTACTAATACTATAAATGCGAAAGTTTAGATGTTTGGATGTTTGTTACTCAATCACGCTTAAACGGCTAAACCGATTTGAATGAAATTTTGCACGAAGATAGTTTATAGCCTGGATTAAAATATAGGATAGTTTTTATCCCGAGTCCACGCAGACGAAGTCGCGGGCGGAAGCTTGTTGGTTAATAAATTAATTGCAATGTTAAATACTTAAGCATAAATAAATTTGACTTATTTCATACTTTTTTATATATATTTTTTATTATGGCAAAATTAGGTAGGTACAAATAAAAAAAAAACTATCACAAATCGGACTAAGACATGTAATGGCCGCTCCACACAATGGGCCATCTTGACCCATCATACAGGACGCAACTATGCGTTAAAGGGAGTAAGACATATTTATGTCTCGTTCTACCGCATAACCGCGACCTGTATAGAAAAATCATTTCTATATATCGCCTCCTTAAGTTCCTATCCTACATCCTTATCCCGAACACCCTGTATGTACAATCACCTTCTAGAAATCTTTAGAAATTATGAAATAACGTTCTGTTTAATATTAAGCTCAATTTAAGAGTTCTAGAAAGGATTAACTGACTTTAAACTTTCCATTTGTAACATTTTTTTAATGACAATATAACGAACAATGTTAGTAAATTTAAATAAAAGAAAAATTTAATTCTCTGAGCCGGATTCGAACTGGCGACCACGGGCATTTATGGCCCGTCGCTACTAACCAAGTCGTATTTGGAGTGTATTCTCATAGTGACACTTGGGGTTGCGTGTTCGCGTTGCCTCTTTCATTTGCCGTAGGAAGGAATAAGATGCAACACGAATATTTGGGCAAATACCGCCAAGTAAGCCACCATCATATTACGAAGCTAGATATCCATACTAATATTATAAATGGGAAAGTGTATATGTGTGTTTGTTTGTCCGTCTTTCACGGCAAAACGCGGAGCGACGAATTGACGTGTTTTTTTAAGTGGAGATAGTTGAAGGGATGGAGAGTGACATAGGCTACTTTTTGTCTCTTTCTAGCCCCCCACTTCCCTAAAATGGGGGGTGAAAGTTTGTATGGAGCTACGATATAAACGACTTCTACGCGGACGGAGTCGCGGGCAGAAGCTAATGAGTTATGCGGGTACGCCGCTCGCGCTTGATAATAAGATTTAGTCGTTATTAAACCGCCATTGAAGTAACTACATGTTCGCCCTATATACATTATTAATCGTAATCGTTACTGACGATTTCTCAATATGATTTGAGAAGTTGGTGCCGTTAAGAAGCCTTTAAGTCTTCTGGTAGATGTCGCTACACCTCCCTAAGGCGTGCGTGGCCGAGACAGATTGTTCCGATAGCTCAGTTGGTTAGTAGCGACAGCTCTTCTCAGGAAACTTTTTTTTTTCTCTTGAATAACTGATTGAAATATATGTAATTTAGGCATTATTCTTAGCACGTGCAACCATAAACAAGGAGACCCGCGTTCGATATTAAAAAATCAAGCACTTTATATTCACAGCCAGTTAAAATTAACATAATAGCCGCGCCACACGAATGTAAGCCTTACCACTTTGTCTTTAAGGTTATCTGTAATTATCTCACACTTTCAATCGAGATACGACATATTTAATTTAAGGAGATCGTTCTCAACTCTCAAGACGACCTTGTCCGGAAGCGGTTAGCTGAATTGGGTCACTCGGACATGGCCCGGCTAGCTCAGTCGGTAGAGCATGAGACTCTTAATCTCAGGGTCGTGGGTTCGAGCCCCACGTTGGGCGAAATACTTTTTATTTATTATTCGCATATTTGCGAAATGTTTCGTGTATTTATATATTTTAAAAATCATGTCATAAGTGGAGTAGTGGTTTTTTTGTCTAGTAGACATATTTACGACTGGGTCACTATAAAATAAAACTGTAACTTTTGACCTTTTAAGAGTCCGCAGTAAGCATGATTCTCCATACAAACGTAGTTACGCTCTCATTTTAAAAATACGTGTTGGATTGTAACGAAACTTTGCATATACAATGACATGAGGTATATCCAGGTCTGTAATTAGTTGTTTGTAGTTATCCATACTAATATTATAAATGCGAAAGTGTGTCTGTCTGTATGTCTGTCCGTCTGTCTGTTACCTCTTCACGCTTAAACCGCTGAACCGATTGAGATGAAATTTGGTATGGAGATAGTTTGAATCCCGGGGAAGGACATAGGATAGTTTCTATGGCGGAAATCATGAACGTTGGTATCGAGCTACGATATAAACGAGTTCCACGCGGACGGGGTCGCGGGCAGAAGCTAGTATTATATAATTCATACTTTATTACGATAATTTGATAGTTTACTATACATTTAGCATCACTACGTTATCAATTTGAACATGAGGCATAATGCTTATTGTCTCCGGCCAACGGCACACAATCACAACAAGAAATTATTTATTATAGCACATATAGCGAAAGCTTATTATAGCATTTATAGCACACAAGACTACATGAATGATAAAACTCCATGGAACGAATTGTGACTGAATTTTTAATCTATTTTCTCGTTATATTTTGTTTTTTTGACATAGGTAAGAATGTTTTTCTAGAAACATTCTACTAGTATTTTTATACAATTTTTACTTCATATATTTTTTTTTATGTTTAATAAATTATTCTAAAAAACTACTTCTACTAGGCCTACTTGAATAAAGATAATTTTGAGTTTTTGAGTTTTGAGTTTGTTTGAATTTCTCAAGTCTCCGTCGCTCAGAATAATTATGATACCTAACCTCGGGATCTCCAGTCACAGGTATACACAGGGTGTACCAAATATGGGGTGTGAACCGATCAAGGGCTTAACAGGTATCGTATTCTGATAAGAAAAACGAGAAAAAAAAATTTGTTGACGCGATTTTTTTTTTTCTATGGAGCTTGTCGCCCCAGTCGGCCAACGCTCCATACTAAAGTAAAAAAAAAAACGCGTCAAAAACTTTTTTTCCTGTTTTTCTTAGACCTTGTATATAGGTACTTACTAGGAGATCCCAACATTTGCGTGTTTTACCCATTTTTAACCCCCGACGCAAAGAGGGGTGTTATAAGTTTAACGTATCTGTCTGTGGTATCGTAGCTCCCAAACGGATGGACCGATTTGAATGCGGTTTTTTTTATTCGAAAGCTGATGTGATCTCGAATGTTCTTAGCTATGTTTCATGAAAATCTGTTTAGCCGTTTTTGAGATATTGGACTTTGAAATGAAAATGTCGGGGGTTTTTCAACTTTTCTAAGTTGTAGTTATGTTTTACAAAACTAAACTTTTTTTTTTTTCAACCTATGCCGCCTGCTAGGCTACCTCGCGACATTGACAACGTGTATCAGTGGCGGAGCGCCCATACAAAACTTCTCTTAAGGCAAGCGTATAGTTTTTGTTTCGGGTTGCCCATCGAATTGTCACGCCCCCACACCACCCCACGTGTATACAATAGTACCTATATTCAAATGTTTTATTTCAGACCATATAGGTCCATATATTGTTAGTTACAATTTGCCTTAAAAACAATCTTAGTACTTTACTAAGTTTATACTAAACACTACTTGACAATCTTGACTTGACATACGTCAAAGTAGTCCTGACCTGATGTATCCATGTGCCAGAATATAGCTATCACCTTTAGAATGCCGTTTCGACTTCCCTAACGCGGCCCATCAGTGAAGTGATATTTTGGCGCATTATCGCTTGGAAGTGTGAGTTTTGGCGAACATTTTCTACGCACTGCACCATTTCGGGAGTCTTAACAACATTTTGAAGGCGATATATATATATATATATATATATATATATATATATATGTAAGGAAGCACTTTATGAATGGATAAGTAAACTTAACTATAGTGAAACTGAAGGACTGTTGTTTTTAGGCACATAGAGATAATATAATATAGCACGCGCGCGCGCGCACGCACGCACGCAGATTAATATCCATATCGGGTTAGTTACAGTAGGAACGTATATCTATGTTAGTTACACATTAATAAAAAGATAAAATAAAATTAAAATTCAAACACATCAAATCAAAACAAATCAAATCGCGGTGTAACACAGATCACGGCTATTTTATATATCTTACTAATGTCCTGATCTGTGCCACCCAGTGACGAAGGATGGGACAGTCAGACCTATCCGCTATCACCATTAAAATGCTGTTTTGACTCCCCCTGACACGGTCCATCAATGATGCAATTTTTTTCCTTATGATCGCGTGCAACCGTTTTAAATGTATACAATATTTTGTTAAAAAATTTTTTTTGTATATATACTAGTACATCTAAATCGAGGAGTAATCAATAAATCCTTTTTATCATAAATCTAAAGCTAACTCCTGGCATTTTAATCGCACCATCGAGGTAGAAAGACTGTGTGAGTTTCCATACTAACCTTTTTAGTACTACACATTACATTACTTTTACAACACATTGTTATTTTCATGTCTCATTATCCTCCTACCGTTTTCGCGGTGGTACCCTAAACGAGCCGGAGGTCCGCATTGGCACCTAATCCCGAGATTGGCGTAGGCACTAGTTTTACGAGAACGACCGCCATCTGACATTCCAACCCAGAGGGAAAACTATAACCACATCACACACAATATTCCCGAAAAAATATTACAATTAAAATTAATTTGTTGACAGCTTGGCTGTTATTTTGGTATTTTTGCGCCCCACCCGTCACGCCTAACCTCTGCCTACGCTTAATTACTGGGAATCGCGGCGTCAAAATATATCAGGTGTCAGGTCAGGATACATCAGGCCTCTATCTTGTCACTTATCTCTGACAAGACAAGATAGAGCGTCAGTCTCGTTCTATCGGACGGTGTCAGCCAGTGACGGACGCTCAATCTTGTCACTTCACACGCGTGATAAGGCCGACCATGATACGGGGCCAGGGGTGACAGGTGAGGTCGGGTTAAAACAATAGGGGTGTAGACACCAAATAAAATAATGACCAATAATGTTCAATTTCCCCGAAAAAGGATTGAAAATATTTTCAAATAGAGAAATAAGTAAAGCTGCACGTCTAGCATGCGAGGGCCGCGACATACTCTCGATTTTTATCGCACTATATCTCTTGTTCTAAGTGTTCTAATAAGAAAGAGACGGATAGTGCGAGAAAAATCGAGAGAGCTCGCGCGCCGTTGCATGCTAGCCGTGCAGGGTATTAAATAATTACAAAGTTATAATTATAAGTGTCCAACGTTTTAAGAGGGGGTAAATGCTGATCCTTTTCCGCAAAACGCACCTTCATATGAAACGATTATACTATTGAAACAATCTGCGAACGTTTTCTCTCTCTAACAAGTTGTAACTTCGTAATTCTTTGAGATATCTGAATGGGATTTTCGTCAATAAGCATATTTTTTTGCCTCCTTTCTTTTGGAGTAATAATACATTTTGAATCTACACCCGTATTAACAAAATAGGATAGCACAACAAATGCAGTAAGTATCTTCTGTTGGTATTGTCGATACGCATATCGGGATTGGAAATCAGAGATTTCGTGGTAAGATAACAAACACACAGAACTGTCTGTCTGTAACTAGCAGTTCGTTTATCAGCATCCCCTTCCAGACACCATGGCGAGACGAGGGGGAGTTATCCCTCAAATTCCACGAATTTCACTTTCAGAGCTGACTCACATCCTAACGAATAACATAAACTGAAGCTTTGCCGACTATTTCTGTTGCAACAAGGAAAACTTACTCATTTCATTAAGTGAGTAATATCATGTATCTCACTTGAGGAAATTATTTAGTAGGTACCTTAGTGTGTAGTATGCCTGGTATCCAATCATTTCATAAAATACGTTTCATATACACGGTGTTCCCGGGAATTTCCGTTAACTTCGGCATATTGCAGAGTACATTCACAGAAACAAATAAGCATACTTAATTATTACTTGAAAAAAAAGCAAAAAAAAATTTTTTTTTACAAAATAATCTACTGTAGCATTAACAGTGGTGAAAGCTGCAAATCTGATTAAATTAAAATATTGAATATCTTGATAACAGTAAGAGTTAAGATACTACTGTCTTGGAGAATTTAACTTTATTTGGTCTAACCTATGGCCCCTCGCAATTATCGGAAATTGACAAAAACACGTAGTATATTCATTTTAAAAACAACGTCTGGCAAACTAACGTTTAAAAAATTATCTGTTTCATAAAATATTGTTTTAAAAACAGTTTAGTAGACAAAAATAAATAAATCATTATTTGACAAATTACCCATTTATTATTCGTGCCAATTAAATTGGCAAAGTAACGTATGGTAAATGAACGTTGCATGAAATGCAGTGTTTGGTAAATACTTTATTTAATAAATCATTTGTCGTGTGGATAAAGTTTAAACTACAGTATAATTGTATAACTCTATACAGGGTATTCGCGTAGCCTAAAAATCAACTTTTAGGTTTTAGAATGCCCTGAAATTACAGGCTGATTACCTATCTATTCTACTCTAAGGCAGGTCGCTGTAGGTACGACGACGAGCAAAGCGAGGAGTGTTAGGAAAAGCGGCCAAGTGCGTGTCGGACCACGCACAACGAAGGGTTCCGTGCCTATTAAAAAGGTCGTATCGTTACTGAAATCTTATGGCACTTACGTCCTTTTCATTAAGGAAGGCAGTTTTTTAGAAATATCTCGAAAACCTTTGAACCGATCTTGTTCAAAACCATTTTCGCTGAAAGAATTTAATAAGCCCTTCATATTTTTAAAATACACGGTTCAATAATTAGAAGGACACAATTTTAGTGACTTTCGGGGCGATTATCTCCGACTCTATTCACTTAATCAAAAAAATTGCTGAGAGACCTTATATTTATTTTGAAAGGCCTATCGATTGATGTGCCACACGTGGGCTTGCAATGATTTTTTTTTTACTTTCTGTTTTATGTATGGAGTGCACCCCTAAAAAATTTTTTTTAGTAACTTAATTACAAAACTATGTACCGGCTAACAAAATACACCTATCCTCAAAATGTTATTCAAATACACCTTAGTTTTCGAATAAAATGCCTGTGACATACGGACGGACAGACAGACAGACAGACATGACGAATCCGTAAGGGTTCCGTTTTTTGCCATTTGGCTACGGAACCCTAAAAATTGCGACCCTACAGTGCGCGAGCCGAGAGAGCGAAGCGAGCGTGCCGCGGCAGCGGCCGGCGAAGTGCCAGAACCAGTTATTTTATAATTGTTTTAAGAATTTACTACAGGATTTATTCTTGGCTACTCCGCTTGATACCGTGATATGTCAGATATTTTTTTTTATGAAACAGTCATTTATCAATCGACGTTTTGTGAGATGACTAATTTTATAAAAGATTTATTTGTCAATTTTTTTTTTTTAATAACAAGATAATGATTTATTAAACAATCAAACACATACAATTACTCCGGACATTATCTGTTGGGCTCCAAACTAGGCTGAGCCTGTATCTTGGGTTGGGACCCACAAATGACAATTTAACATTTAATATTTTTTTAAAGTGTCATCATCATCATCATCATATCAGCCGAAAGACGTCCACTGCTGGACATAGGCCTCCCCCAAAGAGTGCCATAATGACCGGTCCTGCGCCACCCGCATCCAGCGGACTCCCGCGACCTTTACCAGGTCATCAGTCCACCTTGTGGGGGGGCCTACCCACGCTGCGCCTTCCGGTACGTGGTCGCCACTCGAGAACCTTTTAAAGTGTATCATTTGCTAAATGCATATTTTTCAAATAATTATTTATAGTATGAGCAGTTTGAGAATTGATAGGTTTGTGAAATGAATAGTTTGTGAAACGTTGTTTATAAATTTACCATTTATGAAATGATGATAAACCAGTGTGCCTGCCTACCCCTACGGAAAATAGGCGTAATGATATGTATGTAACATGTATGTATGTGTGGTGTGTTTGTTAAGTTACATGTGAGATCGGTATTAAAAGTCTAGTTTTTATATGATCTATGATTCAACTTTTGGATTCCTTAAATTATTAATTAGGTAAGTTTCGGGCTCTAGAAAAGGATTAGGTATCTTAAAAGTTTTTCACCCAAATCTTGTGTACATAGTTATGACCACCTTCGCTCTGATACCCTGCAGATTCCCCTGGGTCCAGAAAAAGCTAGTAAAATTGATTATGTTTACGACCATATCGTTTGCGGATCCGGCCAGTCCGCAATGCGCAACCGTATATAGGTCAAGGGAGTTTCGCTCCAGGGCTGTTTAGCCATAAACATGGGGATTTATAGCCAAGTGTATGTACGGTCGCGTTCTTTAATTGAACTATGACTATGACCCTTTTTGCTAACATATTTTTTATACTGCGTGGAACGGAACGATGGACTTCCCCGCAAGAGGGGGATTATTGAGCGCTAGTACGTCACATTTTCCAGATAAACAATTTTTTTTGACAATTGTAAAAAAAACATCGCGTCAAAAAAAAATAGTTTATCTGGAAAATGTGACGTACTAGCGCTCAATAATTCCCCTCTTGCGGGAAAGTCCATCGTTCCGTTCCACGCAGTATTCCTATACAATTTGACCGGAATGTTAACCTTAAGTGGGTCCCAAAATAAAGTTCGTGACTGTATGTATGTAAACACTTTATTGTAGTCAGCAGCAAAAGTAACGAAGCGGGCCAAATGCCCAAAATGACCTAAACACGACTCTAACGCTAGTATAAGAACTGTCTAGGTCATTTTGAGCGTGTTACGCCACAGCAACAGGTTAAAGAATATACATGTCACACATGATCAAAGTACAAAGGCGAACTTATCCCTATAAGGGATCGGTTCCAAGTAGCCGTTGAGCTATGGAGAGGAAGGTAGGGATCTACAGCGCACCCCAATTGTACTCTACAACACCCCATAGGTCATTGGAAAGCCACAACTTCCTCAAATCAAAATCTTGACTTATTCAATTGTTTGAAGGGAAATCTCAAATTACTGAAGCCTGACTAGGAATCGTCTGAGTAGATTTACCCTCATACAAATACCGAGACGATTGGCGGCAACTGGCGCAAGACCTATGCAATGGAGGAATAGAAATTATACCCAGCAGTAGAAAAACGTGGGCAAGGAAAAATATAATCACCCGTTATTTATACTAAACGGGACTTAATAATTTATATAATTTAATTATACGCGATTAAGTCCCGTTTAGTATAAATAATGTGTGATTATATTTTTCCTTGCCCACGTTTTTCTACTGCTGGGTATCGTGAAAGTTTAAATCAATATATTATAATAACCCGATTTCAAAAAATATTTCACCACTAACTGGGTGAGTCAACTATTTCCTGTTGTTCTGTCTCGTTAGCCAGGAGACAACATAACAGAGTTTTTTAGAAAACTTGTTACAATACGGATTTCAAACATGCTTACAAGATGGGCCATACAAAAACGGGTGGAACGTGACAAGAAAACCCTCACCTTTGTTGGTGAACTTAAACCCATAAAATCGCAGTTTTAAAAAGTGACCAAGGCAAGGGGACGGTAACTAGTGACAGAAAAAAGTTGATGGCCCAAACTATACACTTGTATATATTTACATACATTCACGCCTTTATTCCCAAAAGGCAGAGCACATGAAACGTATGTTCCAGCGCCACTTTTAGCATACACGTGGGTATAAAAGATCGATAAAATGTGATATTGCAGTGATAGGTTGCTAGCCCATCGCCCACAACACACTTCAGCCCTGGTCCCTTAGTCGACCATTACGACACCGACGTGAAGAAAGGGGGTGGTGAAATTCTAACCCGACACCACACGGGGGTCGTATACATTTATTTATTATTATTATTAGTACTAACAGACAGATCAACCTTACGTACTAATTATGATTAATTACAAGGATTTAGTATATATGTATGTAGAAGGCCATCAGGATACACATACACATATATCACATCCTGCCGCTCCTCACTTGGGACCCTCTCAACTAGTTGAAGAATGTGCAAAAGCACAGTCGGCAAAATCAAAGCTTGTAACAAAAAAATGCTTTTTTGACGGAGCCTTATTATTTGCGCACCTCAAAAAGGCCGTGTTACGGAACGGGCGTGTGCACGGGTACATAACGGCGGTGACGTCACCTTCACCGGCCACCCCTTCCAACCCGAGGCCGAGTGAGCTCAGCATTTTATGTTGCTAGCTTTTGTCTGATAGTTCGGTCATGTCAAAAACTCTCACGCCCGATTTCTTACCTTTAGATGATGATTTTAGTCATAAAAAGTAACCTATGTTTTAATCCGGTTTGTAAACTATACCTCATTCCATAATATTCCATATAACATTACAATTTTTACGGACAAATTCATCACATTTCTGCTGGGATATCAAAGGGAAATCTAAAAAATATTGCACTATTTTCCTTTTTTATATCAGCGTTGCGTTTCAATATGGGTTTCCTTGAAATCGTATGAGATTAACGCACGATTTTTCTAATCTTATCCGGGACAGGGTATAGGGGGGGTGGGCGTGCCAAATTCTATGGACTATTAGATAGTTCAACTCAAGTGGCAGTGGGCGGGGCACAGCACGTAGAACCAATGGCCGTTGGGGCGGAAAGGTTTTCGAGTGGCGACCACGTACCGGAAGGCGCGGCGTGAATATGCCCCCCCACAAGGTGGAGTTATGACCTGGTAAAGGTCGCGGGAGTCCGCTGGATGCGGATGGCGCAGGACCGGTCACTTAGGCACTCTTTGGGGGAGGCCTATGTCCAGCAGTGGACGTCTTTCAGCTGATATGATGATGACGATGATTGTACTTCAGCGTTTGAGTGCACCTAAAATGTCAGCTGCCAAAGGCATACTTTACATTATACATTAGCGTCATATTACTAAGCAACAGCGATTTCTCACATAGCCCTTCCGACCGGCTTAAACACAGGAATGCGCCCCATTTACCAGCTGACGTGAATTCAGAAGGTAAACTTAATATGTGAACACGACAGTAAAGTTTTAGTCCTTATCTTAATACAATAAGACAGTTGGTAGGCAGAGAAGCCGTACAAAAGGTTCGGTTTAGTTTTCAGACATGACGACCTCTGCAGCCTAGTTGGTAGTGACCCTGCCTACGAAGCCGGAGGTCGGGGTTCGAATCCCGGTAAGGGCATTTATTTATCATGGATGTTTTCTATGTATTTAAGTATTTATTTATCTATACTACTCAAAAGAAAATAGGGGCCACTAAGTATTTTGATTGCTACGTAAAAAATATAGTAAACAGTAATGTATATTTATTAAAATAACATGTAACAAGGCTTTTGTTTTAACTTATGCTAACAACCATTTAATTGTGTAGTCAATTGTTTCACTTATTTCAATTAACATGAAATTAGTCCATTGTCAACAGCAAAAACTAAACAGAAACTTTTTGCATAACAAAACAAAAACTGACACAAGCCGTTTTTTTAAATGTTTTAGTAACGGGTGTGTCCTCCTCTCCTGTTTTCACACTCCTGGAGCCCTGAATGCATACTCTCGATTAAGTTTCTGATGTTTTCATCAGGTATCTCTTCCCACGCACGTTTCAGAGCATCCATAAGCTGTTGCTGGTTGTGAACCTCTTGCTCATGCTCCCTAACCCTTCGTTTTAATTGGTCCCACATATGCTCTATTGGATTTAAATCCGGACTATACGCTGGCCATGGTAGGACACGAATATGGGAGTCATCCAGTACAGTCTGAGTGGCCCGAGCTGTGTGTGGGCGGGCATTGTCATGCATTAACCAGAACCCTGGCCCCACTCTCTGTGAGAATGGAATCACATGAGGCCTGATGACTTCATCGATGTACCGTTGTGCAGTTACGGTGCCTTGATTTAAGAAAACCAGCTCAGTTTTGCCTTGTAAGCTAATCCCAGCCCAAAACATCACACTAGGACCTCCAAAGCGGTCAATTTCCTTGATGCAGACATCGGAAAATCTCTCACCCTGTCGTCTCCATACTCTAATCCGCCGATCATCACTACAAAGCTTCACTTTACACTCATCTGTGAAGAGCACCATACCCCATTGATTCGTGCTCCAATCTGAATGTTCGCGGCAAAAACTTAAACGATTTCCACGTTGAACCCTAGATAAAGGAATTCGTACTACTCGGCGTCTGGACCTTTGCTGGTCTTCATGCAGTCGATTACGTATCGTTTGGTCACTAACACGAGTCCCCGTTGTCAACCGTAGGCGATTTTGTAACTTACGTGCCGTCACAGAGCGCTCTCGACGGGCACTCAATCGGATGTAGCGATCCTCTTGTGCCGTAGTCGCTCGCACCCTGCCCGATCCAGGCCTTCTTGCAACACTGCCAGTCTCTTGGAACCGATCCCACACATTTTGGATGGCTCGGCGAGAGAAACCCAACGAAAAAGCTACAGACCGCTGTGAATGACCTTCAGCAATCAATGTAACGGCTCTGGTGGCAGTAATGGTATCCATATGCCTTCGTTGACGTGGCATTATTAACAAAAGATGTTAAAAGAAGCAAAAGATGGACAGAAATAGTTTTTTAACAGAATAAAATTGTGATTCCATCTGAAAGGAATTTGACCTGAAACTCGTTTTTTTTATTTGCTTCAATTTCTGGCCAGCTGTAAGACTTAAACACCAGCATTAAAGAGGTTGGATACTGAAGGAGGCCGGACATCATTAATTAGTCACTTATTAATTAGTTTACATCTAAAAATTTACTCAAAAACAGAAATATGTAAGTGGCCCTTATTTTCTTTTGAGTAGTATATATAAGTATGTATATCGTTGTCTAGTACCCATAGTACAAGCTTTGCTAAGTTTGGGACTAGGTCGAATTGTGTAAGATTGTCCCCAAATATTTATATTTATTTATGCCATTGGTTATGCCATTTATTTATGGCATTTATGGTTGCCATTTGATCACTATTCGCTGTAGATAAAACATCAGTTGCGTTCTGGCGAGCATGCGAGTGCGAGAGTGACCGGGTGTCTTATCCACAAATGGCTTCCTTCTTAGGTATCGTGGGAATGACGTCGTTTCGAATCAGACCAGGCCTATATTTCACCAACATGACAATTGTCACCTGACCTGACACTGAAAATTCGCGATACATTGCTTGTTCTAGAAGTTAAGGTGGTTGCTAGGTTGCTTGTGGAATCAGCAATGTACGGAGAATTGTCGTTGTCAGTTGCCAATTGTCAAGTCGGTGAAATAGGGGCCTGGGCGATTTTCGAGCCATGAACTGGCGGGAAATGGCGCAAAATCGGGGGGAGTGGCCACAACTCGTGTCACAGGCCAAGACTAGTAGGTATTTCATATACTTATTACAAATGTATGACATTTCCGGGGGTCACCGACGGTGCTGGCTGAAAATCAGCTAGGTGTCTGACACCTCAGCATTGCTGAGCCAGTGTTCGATTCACAGCCGCAGAGACATATTTTTCATGTTTTGTGCGTTTTTTAACCGACTGCGTGATGCAAAGAAGGGTAATGATAGGTTTACCAGTCTATGTATGTATGTTTGTGCCTTTGTGGCACTCTAGGTAGAGATTAAAAGTGTGGGTGCGATGTAAATGAATATAAACTATGAAAATTGCAGTTGGATTTTATGAAAAAGCCTTTGATTTCAATTGTTTGTTTATTTTATTGCTTAATAAGTGTGTGAATAAATAAATGTATCTTTCTTCTAGTTTTGAGCGCTTTCTAGAATTGACCTACAAATACATAATTGATCTACGGACTCTCCCGCCTCGCCTGTCGTAAAACGCGAATAAAAGGGGTCATCGGGGTCACCGTGTGTGACGAGATACCGTAGCAGAATAAGGTAGAAATATTTGCGAGGAGGAATTCAGTGCGTTCCACACCTACCTATAAAAGAGCCGATGGTGGTCGCGATACAGACGCGTATCGCGACGCTGGCAATAGATCACGTGTCATAGTCACCTGCAGTGATACTGTATCGCCGCAAAAAACGCTCGTAGTTGGTAGAAAAACTACTCTACCTCTGGCACCGGATTCGCTGGTTTTCTAGACCAAAAAGGTACATCTAGAATATCTAGATTGTATGGTAAATATCACATGAGTCAGCGCAACCTTTCACCCAAATTGCCGCGACCTTTTGCCTGAAATAGCCCCACATTGAAACAACGAAATGCCTTCCATTCTTTAGGATCCGTTGGCAGGATTTCCCTAAATTGAGCGGTGTTTTTATATAAAACTAGCTTTTGCTCCGGCTCTGCGTGCGACTCGTTTCTATCGTACCTGCATACTAACTTGGGCCCCCGATTTCCCTGCCTTTAAGGGAAATCTCCAAGATAAAACGTATCCTGTCATTCTTCTAGGTTCAAACTATCTATATACAATCAGCAGCAGAAGTTGCTAAGCAGTTCTAGTGCTCAAAATGATCTACACACGAACTCTAATGTCAAGGGAATAAGGATCTGTGTAGGTCATTTTGAGCGTGTTATTTTAAATAGGTAAATCCTACTAATATTATAAATGCGAAAGTTTGGATGTTTAGATGTTTGGATGTTTGTTACTCAATCACGCCTAAACGGCTAAACCGATTTGGATGAAATTTTGCACGAAGATAGTTTATAGCCTGAATTAAAATATAGGATAGTTTTTATCCCGGGCCCACGCAGACGAAGTCGCGGGCGGAAGCTAGTAAATAAAATCATTTATTTCAGGCGGAGCCCATAAAAGTTTTAATAGGTACAATAGACATCACTTACAAACCTATTCTGGGTTTTGCCAAGCTACTTCTGATACTGACTGTACCAAATTTCATCTAAATCGGGTCGGCGTATATATGTCTATTCGTTTCCCATCAGGCTCAAGAAACGTAAGTAGCGTAATGTGAGTCGGGTTGGACGACCGCAGACCGCGAAGGCTGGAATTAGGTGCCGGCCTACTAGGACATGGAATTACTAGTACGTGACTTGTTATCTTTCTATAGCATAATATTATAAGGGTGATTATCCACCGGCTGTTATTCTTTACTCGCACATTCGCCTCACTTCCGTCACGCCAAAAGTAACTAGACGTCTGCCTATGCTTAGTTTCTACGAATCGCGGCGTCAAGATATATTTAATGATAATAAACCATTTATTTCAGGTATCCAAGGTAAGGTATTTGTAGGTGAGCGTTGAGGTGTGCTTAAAACAGCGTAGGAAAAAACCATGTTAAGTAAAACACAGCTACCGATAGGGGTGAAATGTATTGAATCTCACAAAATAGAATTTTACATACTTGCTTTATAGAAACAATGAATGAATGAATGACAGGAGTGTTGATAGATAAAAACTGATGTAATATTGTTGCCGTATCTATAAGATGGTCACTAAGTCAACCTATATGTTAAAATATTCTTTAGCACCATAGAAGTCTAAGTAGCGCCGTAAAATGGCCCCAAAGAATGGGGGGGGGGGAACGAAAAACTATAGAATGCGAGTTCCTTACATATTTCTACCCAAACACGTGCCTAAAACCCGGTATGCGCATGTTCGAACTAAACGGCTGCCTGGCATCGTTTTGACACCCCGCATAATGCGGTCATTTTGCAGCGCTACTTAGACTTCTATGGTTTATATTCGTTCGCTGCTTTGCTATTTGAAGGCGCTGTTCATTTTAAACTAATTAAATGTACATAATATGTGTAGAAACTTGTCCAGTGTCAGCGGTGGCCGATAAGTATTCAGCGGTCCTGGCTAGATCGAAAGTGGAAAGTACCTACGTGTGCAGTGAAACGCTATGACTCAGCCTTGTTAGGAAGAAAGCTGGCCTACTGTATCTGCAGAACCCAGTCAAGGTCGTTAAGGGTGAGATTGTCTAACATAAAAGTCACGCCAATATTCTCAAAAGGGGTAGGCAGAGCGCATTAAATTATTACTTTTTTATACAGGAGGGTACGTACATTTTCACGATCATTCTTTCACTAGCATGGCGCGCGAGCTCTCTCGATTTTCCTCGCACTATCCGTCACTTTCTTGTTAGAACACTTAGAACAAGAGATATAGTGCGAGAAAAATCGAGAGTGTGTCGCAGCCGTCGCATGATAGACGTGCCGGTGGTGAATGTGAAATGTATTGTTCGCGATGTCATGTCAGACACAAAACAGTCCGGCATTTGGCTCGGCAAACAGTTCGATCGAAATCTACTGTCGTTTCGCTCGAATACTGGATATAACGCTCTTGTTTCTTTTTTGAACTTTTACTTGTATTACCTAATGTAACATTCGCTAGAATGCTCACTCTACAAGGGAGTGCTCAAGTCCATCAATCAGCACCTTAAGCAGATACCGGCGGTCCTGGGTTCGAATCCCGGCTACTAATTAGTTTTTCGGAACTTATGTACCGAATATTTACCGTTAGCTTTTCGGTGAAGGAAAACATCGTGAGGAAACCGGTATAATCCCAATAAGGTCTAGTAAGTAAGTAAGTAAGTTTTTACATATATACTTTAATACAAGCGGTAACTTAAGTAATGGCATTAACATTTGTCCATATATCCTTATCTGCTAAATATTCGTCCAATCTATAATAAGCTCTATTTTGCAAAGATTGCCTTACAAAGGACTTAAATTTATTCTCGGACATGTCTAAAACATGATCTGTAACTTGATGTAGTAGCGTGTACAGAGCCCCACAAATGACTTTTGAACTCTACTTAACCTAGTACTTACTGCTAGCAATTTAAATTTATTCCTAGTATTCAACTTATGAATGTCACATCCTCTACGAAATAACTCTTGATTCTTCCTAACATACATAATATTTTCATAATAATACTGACTTGCACAGTCATGATCCCAATAGTTTAAAATAATTCCCTTAAGGAGTCACGGCTTTTCAACCCATATATCGCTCGGATTGCACGTTTTTTTAAAACAAAAATAATGTCAACATCGGCAGCTCTACCCCATAACAAAATACCGTATGAAAATAACTAAAGTAAACCAACCTCGCAGTAGCTATGTCAGTGAGTAGTCTTATCTTTTTCACGGCGTACACAGCCGAACTTAATTTTTTCGAAAGAGCAGTAATATGAAAACCCCATTGCAGTTTCGAGTCTACTAGTTTAGTTGGTCTAGTTTTCCCTCTGGGTTGGAAGGTCAGATGGCAGTCGCTTTCGTAAAACTAGTGCCTATGCCAAATCTTGGGATTAGGTGTCAAAGCGGACCCCGGGCTCCTTTAGGGCACAAACGGGAATAAGAAGGATGATGACTATATTCCAAAACCTTATTCGCCAGCATTTACTATAATACGCTGGCTCGATGAGCCAAACAGGATCTTGGCCTCTGCCACAAGAGAACGCCATTCTTCCCAATTCTGCGTCACCTCACGCCAGTTGGATGCCCCAAAGGTGGTTATATCTTTGAGGGCTTCATAACTCCGGCGGTACCTGCTGCGACCGAGAGTTTTCCATTGGGCCGACCCACATAACGCACTCTTCACTGCACGATCGTCCCCCATTCTCTCCGGATGGCCGCGCCAGCGGAGGCGCGTTGCCTCGACTTCGCCAATTATCACCAGCATAAAATGACTTTTTTGACGCGAAAATATGACGTCAATCGACTGTTGACATAACACAGAGTATGAGGAAGCTTGTCTGTCAACAGTGAACCCATTGTGATCGTTCGGAGAAGTTCTTGACGCAAACGAAAGCATTCTTCATATACAATCATTACTTACTGACGTGGGACAGTGACCATAATATATGGAGTTAAGTTAGTTATTTGTATAGCAAACTGTACCCAGGATAAGATAAGACAAATCATGCGTCAAGCCTCTCAGACTGCAGGCGCGGCCTAGCCGCGGCGGTCAATAGTGAACTTGTCATTAGCTGTCAAATTTACTATTGACCGCCACCGCAGGCCGCGCCATTGTGCTGCCGGCTTTAATCGTCAACGTCATGCGATTTCAATAAAAACCATTTTGAAATGCAAAAACATTATTTTTTATGTTTGTGAAGCACTAAATGATCGTAATAATTCAAACTAGTACAATATTTCCAATTGATAACATAGATACACATTGCACGTAGAACCGATGGCCGTTGGGGCGGAAATGTTCTCGAGTGGCGATCACGTACCGGAAGGCGCAGCGTGGGTTAGGCCCCCTACAAGGTGGACTGATGACCTGGTAAAGGTCGCAGGAGTCCGCTGGATGCGGGTGGCGCAGGTCCGCTCATTGCGACACTCTTTGGGGGCGGCCTACGTCCAGCAGTTATGATGTTAATGATTAATATTAATACCCCTGACTGTACGACGTAACTATACGTAGCCCTAATTCCACAGTAATTAACAAAGACCCTTTATCGGCGCGCATATCAATTGAGGGCAATTAACGTAGATTAAAGAAAGCTCGCATGTCCGTTGGCTCGCGTGCATCTATTTGCTAGGCATTTAAAAAAAACGACTAAAGGCATGTTTCCATGGTGCAAGAAACTCGCATGTGAGTTGCGGAAGCCCGTATAGATGGTTTCCAAGCTATTAGGGCCGCTTCAGACCGGAATGGCAGCGGCCGGCAGCGGCGCGGCGAGCACTTTCAGTGTCAAATAATTTTAAACTTTATCTACAAACTAAAAAAGTCCAGTAGGCCAAGACGCGCGCGGCCGCGAGGCGGATCGCGTCACCGCGCGACCTTTTCGAGCTTTCCAAGCGGTACTGGACTTTTTAGTATGTAGATAAAGTTTAAAATTATTTGACACTGCAAGTGCTCGCCGCGCCGCTGCCGGCCGCTGCCATTCCGGTCTGAAGCGGCCTTTATTCGGAAATGGGTCGCTTCCATCAAGCGCCAGCACCATTCTTCGTGGGATCGCCAGTAGGCTTGATCGCCCCATAGCGATGCACTGGGATAACCTCCATGTAGACTCATTGCCTCGGTTTGTTTTATTATAGTTTTAGAAATTACATTGTAATAGAATTCGCAAATTTTTGGTATCGTTATCTCCATAGTTGCTGATTTTTATGTAATTTAATTTAATTATGTCTTGCTTATTACATTGAATACTAACATTTTTTTTTTCGAGACATGTATACACGCACTACACTATAAAAATAAATGATGATTATTATTATTATAAAGTTTACATGGTGCAACAACTCGTATACGATTTTCATTAGTTCTTTACATTGCGGAGCTGCGGGCTAGCGAAATACGATGAATTCAATTGCAGGGTTTGGCAATTTAATAAAACTCGCATGCGAGTTGTTGCAACATGTAAATGGCCCTTAATAAAATCTAAATAATCTTTATTTCAGACCGGTTGATCCACTTTCATAGCATGTTAGTAACAAACGACTTAAGACAAAATTAGGTTAGTAACAGTAGACAATAAACAATTTTTTTATATAATAAATTGGGCAACGCCCTTAATCTGCAACCCAAAAAGATAAAATCGGACGATTAAATCTAGACGCTTGCTCTTACCCTGCTTAACACGTTCGCAACCAAGAACCCGCCTCGTAATGTTTGCTCAGATGCCGGCTCAGCCCGCTAGGCGGGCAGTAGTATGAACCTACACGCCTAGCGAGTTAGGTTTCTGGTCTAGTATTCTTCCATTTTTAGTCCGGTTGCGAAAGGTTTAAGGCCTCCACCCACCGAACGCGTGTCGCGCACGGCGCGTGTGCTGCGCGGGCCCGCGCGGGTCCGCCGCGTCATGTCTCTCTCACTACCAACACATTTGATATGTATCTCACTATCTCTATCACACTCAGCAGCGCGGCAGCTTCGTGGGCACGCGCGGGCCCGCCGCGTGAGTGACGCGTTAGCAACGCGTGTGCAGCGCAGCTAACCGCCGCCCGCTTGCGGTGTGAATATACCGCTTCAACCGCGCCCGACTCGCGCCGCGCACGACACGCGTTCGGTGGGTGGAGGCCTTTAATAGCGAGGCTATATTTTGGCGCATGATCGCCTGGAACCCGTCTACACGGTTTTAGTAATGGCATGGGTTGATTGAAAAGTTTGGACCTGTACTTAATTGAACGAGCGAGCATAACGAACGAAGTTCTATGCGTCAACTTGGGCCAAAGTTCGTCCTTATGTCCGGTTGTCCAGAGTTAGACAATTAAATAATTATATAGATTTTTTTGGTCAATTCAGATCGAGGCAATCAAAAAAAATGTGATGGCCCTGTGAGCTGTCTAGTCCTTCTATAAAAAAAAGTCTTTTTCACTTTGCTGTATTGACAAAACTATATTTATTATTGAGTCTGCTCACGAAATTTCACGAGACCTGTAGAAGAGAACAGCCGAGCCCACGTCAGACATACGAAATAATTTTGGCCAGAGGTCTGCAACATCTATTACTAATATTATATCAGGTGGGCCATACGGTTGTTTGCCACCAACGTGGTAAAAAAAATACATACCTACTGATGATGAGTTCCCGGCCGATTTCGGCCACAGCGACTGCGTTCAAATGTGCTGTCGACGGTCGTGTTTAAAGATCTGCTAAATATGGCTATTGGTAAAACTGATATCATTCTGTGGTCTAGTAGCCTAATTTAATTAACAATTTGCAAATTCAATTATCATGAGACAAAGAAAGTTTGGCAAAATTTTTGCACCATGTTAATTGATGGTATGAGAAATCTGACCTAAATAAGTGAACAGTGATCTTATAGTACATCCTAAAATAAGCAAAGGAGCTTTCTAAATATTTTATACTTTACTGCGCGCGGCTTTGCCCGCGCATAACAAAGAACGTAGGTAAAATCCGCAGAATAAAACATAGCCATAGAAAAAGTCCATTATGCGGGTCGAAGAATTTTTGAAATCGGATGATTATTTCTGGAGATTACCCATTACATACACACATACAAAGCAATAATTTCACAGACTTCTCCTCTTAATCATATTAGCATAGATGTTTAGTTATTTTTGCTGATAAATATATGAATTTATTGAATGTTAATAGTTGCTGAATATATCCAGTAATTTATTTCATTGTGTGAGTAATAGCCTAAGAGATGTGTGAACACTCTTAACTAGATAGATAAACTATAGCATAAGGCTAATACAACATACATACATATATTCACGCCTTTATTCCCAAAAGGGGTAGGCAGAGCACATGAAACATATGTTCCAGCGCCACTTTTAGCATAAATGTGGGTATAAAAGATCGACAAAATGTGATATTACAGTGATAGGTTGCTAGCCCATCGCCCACAACACACTTCAACCCTGGTCCCTTAGTCGACTTTTACGTCACCCACGGGAAGAAAGGGGGTGGCGAAATTCTAACCCGACACCACACGGAAAATAGATTAAAACACACACACAAATAGAATAAAAATCCATTCTTTTGGATTTCATTAAAGGATTTTAACCTAAAGTAAATTAATACTGTATGTTTAAGATTCAACTACCGGATTAGTAGTGAGCTCCTAGTGGGTAGTGAGCTAGAGGTCCTGGGTTTGAATCCCGGTAAGGGCATTTATTTATGTGACGAGCACAAATATTTGTTCCTGAGTCATGAATGTTTTCTATGTATTTATTTATCGATATATATATTGTCTTCTAGTACCCATAGTACAAGTTTTGCTTAGTTTGGGAGTAAATTGATTTGTGTAATTGTCTGCAAAATATA
The DNA here is from genome assembly GCA_947049275.1 of Epinotia bilunana. Taxonomy (NCBI): domain Eukaryota; kingdom Metazoa; phylum Arthropoda; class Insecta; order Lepidoptera; family Tortricidae; genus Epinotia; species Epinotia bilunana. The sequence goes on along the minus strand of OX346279.1, from coordinate 1,941,323 downwards.
CAATGACATAAAAATATATAGTTGTTTTGACTAAGATTGATAAGTAAGTGACCATGTGAACAAGAAAGAGCTAACTAGCTAGCTTTAATTAAAAAAATTATACCACATTGGTGGCAAACAAGCTTACGGCCTACCGGATGGTAAGAGGTTACCGTAGCCTATGGACGCTTGCAACTCCAGGGGTGTTACATGCGTGTTGCCGACCCTTTAAGAATTTACACACTTCTTTTTTGAAGAACCCCATACTGTAGTTCCTCGGGAAAACCTAGCTGTCACCTCAAGGATACCTTTAAGTCGTTATCACAACTTTAATCAATAAAGGTTTGTCTACATCAGCACAAAAAACATCTGAACTTATCAATATGAGTGCTAAATTGAAAAAAAGGCCTACTGCACTGCCAAGTTGGTCTTCAGCCTGATGTTTCTTTTTCTGGGCATTGCCTTTCTATTTCCCCCTGTAAAGAACATTCTATTCTATCATAGACAAGATGTTGAATCAAGAAGGTACTTTATTATGCCAACTCAGTGGGACTAGGATGAGAGATAAAAAAATAGATCATATTTTTAAACATACCTTCAATGCAGGGGATAATCCTTGATGAATCAAAATAAATCCATATTTAGTACACTTCACTCCACTTTCACACAACTCCACTACTTGACATATTTTTTATTTTGCAAAACACTTTTTTTATTTTCTAAAACTGAACAATAAAAACTACGTAATTTTTCAATGGCTGAACACGGAAACGAGCCTTAGGCCACTAGTTTATCAAAGCGCTTTTCAATGCAGGATGTTTAGGAAAAACAGAAAACTGTTTTCTTTTGCACTGACTTTTGATGTTTTCGTTTTTGAAATAGCCCACGTAGACTTTTGAAAGCATTCACAAGCTAAAATTACATTTTATTGTCTGGTTTTCCACAAACGCTGTCTGTCGTATTATCGACAGGTTTTATTAGAATTTTTATTATTGTTTAAATTAAATGCACGGACGATACGAGTTCATCCGCCACGGGAGTCAACAACCGTTTGACATTTCATTTTAGACACAACGCGACGCCATTTTGTTTTAAGTGTTATCAGGACAATGAGGTTGAACTCCCCGTTTTTGTTTTTTGCCTCTATTTAGATATAAAATAAGCCGTGTCTGTATTATATCGGAAGTATTTTTTTTATAACGAATTTCTCTTTTAATATAAAGAACAAGGTCTATTCGTTATATTTCATATCGCTTAATGTAGTGACATGACATCTATCAGCAATGCTTATGACAGTTAGCTTCGTACTCTATTAGTGTGGCTATTGCACCATAGATGTCGCTTAATATCGTTACTGCTATCGTTTCACAGAGGGCGCGAAAGTAATTCAACAAACAGTTATTTTTCATAAGTTATAACTTTATTTAAATCTGTAATATTATAATTTGGTACTACTTTAACTCGAATACATTTTACAGCGATACAACGCAACATTTTGTATCATTTTTAATTTTCATCAATCACCAAAGCCATTAGTTTAGAAGATTTTGTGTCCTCCTCGACACCGGGAAACACACAACCCTTCTTAGCCAGTTCCTCATAAGTTAGTTCGTACAGGTCAACAAATCCGGCTTTCTTTGCTGCAATCTGCGATGCCCGGGCTGTGAAGACCGTGGCGGTTACTTTGATGCCCAGACTGCGACAAAGGTTAATTCTGGAAAAAATAGTTATAATCCTATAAATCTCATATGTAGGTTCTTTAGAGAAAAAGTAAATAAATAAGCAAATTAATAAAAAGAAAAAAAAACCTACTTAATGCCGACGAACATCCAAAAAGTGATGATCTTGTGGTATCTTCCAAGTTTCTTTAAGGCATATCCAGAAGGACCTGCGAGATAGTCCAACGCGTAATGCAAACTGTAAGATAGAGCGAGGTAGGGAGACTTTGGTTTTCTCGCTCATCATCTTACAGCTTGTAGCACGGCTATCACACGACGGCCCGCGAGCTGTGTCGCGTCGAGATAGACTAAGTATCCGTCTGTTTTCTAATTAGTACGCTTGGAAAGAGACGTATAGTCTATGTCGCCGCGACAAAACTCGCGCGTCGTCCTGTAATAGCCGTGCAGGACTGCAATGCAGGGCCTTCTGGATGAGGCTTAAAAAATTATAAAGGCGAAACAGGGAACTGAATGTAAAATAGACACTCAAAGAATAACACACAATTAACACGGTAAAAGATGTATTAAAATATAAATAAACAAGAAACCGAAATATTCTACTTTATATACTCTTTATATAACTTCTGCCGGTGTTTACAATCAACTTTGAACGGCTTTTTCTCTTCAATAACATTCCGTTTAATATGATAAATCGGCTGTGCGTAGCCATAGTCCAGTTCACAATAATAAAAGTGTTTGTTTCTATCGGACGGGTTCGGGTAATATGCAGCATATAAAACCTCATCCACCTCGTAAATTTGGACATCAATCGAATGTTGAAACAAAGTTTGACTCAACAACATCCTTTGAATTACCTCGCAAGCTATATGGCCAATTGTATTCCCCCAGATATTCAAAAATCTTAAATAATATGGCTTTTTCACAGAATTCAACAGATCCAAAATACCCCGTTGGGTAATTTTGTTGCGACTGACATCCAACGCGCGAATTTTCGAATATGGTAACCCGAAACTTAGTGCGCGCGCACCAGTATCTTTGATATCATTTCCCGCCAAATTAAGAAGAATCAGGTTAGGTTTTTCCGCCAAGTATTTCCCCAGTAATTCCGCCCCGTATTCTCCGATCCTATTAAAACTCAAATCTAAGTATAGCAATGTTTTATTACAACGTAATCCCCTCACAAAATACTCCACATCATGACCGATGAACTGGTTTTTTTGGAGGTGTAATTCTATGATAGTGTCATTCCTTTCTAGTAAATATTCAATGTGATACGCAAGCCATTTAGTTTCGTAGGAATACCGGTTAAATAGAGGTATGATTCTGCTGAAATCCAATACTTTTAGAGTCGTGTTTGTTCCCTGGTCAGTTCTCAAAGCTGTGACTAGGTGAGCGACGCTACTCAAAGTCTGCCCCGTTTCTCCGATATCACAGAACTGTACACTAGTATTATCCCTAAGGAATTTCGCAAAATACTCCCCCCCTTTGGTTCCTATATCATTCCCATTAATTCTTAAATATCTCAGTTTGATATATTTAGCGTAATTCGCCAATTTCAGTATAGAATCCTCCGTCAACTCGTTGTTCATAATATTCAAATTAGTAATACTCGATCGGCCTTTAATGAGTAACTTCTTTAACAATTTATAAAAACCGTCGTCTGTAATTTGATTGTAACACAAATCTAGCTTCGTTATTCTTCTTGGTAACTCTTTTATGTATTTACACATGGCTCTTATGTCGCTATCTTTAATTCTTCTTTTATATCTGTCGTATATATCATGTCCTCGCAGAACTAGAAACCAGGTGCCGTCAGAGTTTCGTTCTGTGAACAGTCCAAGTCTTATGTTATTGATTTCAGTAGTAATTAGTGGCGTTGGGTGCCCTGTGATCTGTCTTAGAACAGCTTCTGTGTTACAAATGCATTTCCGCGGAGATTTTGGCCCCATGTCTAACTAAAATTAAAAGTTATCTAAAATATTGTAAACATTCGACTAAAAATTAGTGTAAATAAAGGACAATGAAAGAAACTGTCAATTGTCAAGTCAAGTCAGTGTGCTATGACAGGGGGTGTCATTAAGGAAAAGCTTGTTTGTTGGCTATGGCCATGATTTAAGTCTTGCAGGAGTTTGGTATCTAATAAAAAAGTCTAGCTTATTCAATTCGTAGGCTAAATTTTGGTCCAGTAAACCTTGGGAACAAAGATCAAAGCCCAAAGATAAATTAGAAACGCGCCAACTAATAAAAATGAAATGAAAAATGAAAAGTAGGTATAAAAAAAAATGTTTTAATTCAGACCAGCGATCCATATTATGTTAGTAACAAAATGACATAGACAATAGATCCTTAACGCTATGTTAGTAACAATAATAATAATGAAGAAAACAGCAACAAAACAAAAAAGTACACAGCAGATCGAAGTTCGTTATTGTGGGCGCAAATAGCCATTGTTCTACTTGGTCCCACCGATAACCACTTCGTACTCCAGGCAAAATACGGTTTTGAAAAACATTAATTTATAATAGCGTTTTTTTTGTTGATTACATTTGAGAATGTTATTCTAAGATAATTTATTCAAGAATCCGACAAACTTTCCACCCGGAAGTAATTATGTAGATTTCAATGAAGCATGCATTGTCTTTTTTTATACGATTTATCTTGAATATGATAGAGCAAATGTAAATGAAACAAAATAAAGACAAAAATATTTATTAATTTTTTTTCTGACTTTTCAGAAGTTAGTTAACTTATCATTTTTTTGATGTCCGAAATTTTGTCGGATTTTGTCGCTGAGTAACTATTTAATTGATAATATATCCGTTACACATAAAAAATAAGCTATTATAAATTATTTCCAAAATTGTCATTTTTTCCATACGAGTTGTCAGTTCATTTACTGGACTATTCGACCCAGTACTTGGTGAGCGGGCAGTCGAGGCGCTCGGCTAACATCCTCAGCATGCTGTTACGTGCATGTTTAATCGTAGCAAACGACAAAAAAAAACATGTATCTATTACATCCATATAAAAAGACTGAAATCTATTTGTTTGTTACGAAATGGTCCCGCTTCAGCATAATTACGAGCGGAGCGGAGCAGACCGCGAGATTTGAACCCTGCAGTATCTTTGGATTACGGGTCGCGCACGATTTCGGTACCTACGAGAAATACCGGGTTCGAATCCCGCGTAGTCCACTAATTAATTAGTCTGCGCGTTTTCAATTTAACCTTTCGTATCAATGGTACAATATAATTGTGGTATTTTTCACGTTAAAATGTCAATTTCAAAAAGGTTTTTTCTTATATTTTGTAGTTATTGGCGTTTCTAATAATATTAGGTACGAATTTAGGGATCCGCTCGTATTTTATTTTGAGTATTAGGGTGTAACCTCATTTGATGTTCATTATTGTTAATGATGATCGAATCATCTGATCACTGTTGAATGATGATGATAGTCTTTCATCGCTGCAGTACGCTAAAACCTTTAAGGTATTTTTATTATTATTAAAAAGAGCATTTAATGCTGTCCGCGTATACGGTGTCAATGAAAATCCCCGACCCCGACCGCATTCCATTAAACTCAATAAAGGAGGAATTCTTCCGCGACGCGTAACGCGACAAATTGGATTCCTAATCGATTTCACCGCGAATCTATGGTGTTCTGACGCTTTCTTAATTTCCAACTAAATTTTTTACAGACCTACTGTCATTTTTTATTGAACGAGCGAGCGCCGCCAACGAAGTTCTCCGTTTCGGCTTGAGCCAAAATTCTTTCGTATGTCCGGCGTCGTCTGTCAGGCTGTTCTCCTCTGGCCGCATTTTCAACCGGTGCTCGTGTAATTTTGTGAGCATGTTATTCATTAAAAAAAAACCTACATTTTTTTTTTTTGTCGACTTAGATTTACAAAACGAAAAAGACAGGCAGGTGATTTCTACAGCTGACGGAGCCACTACTTGTAATTGTTTATTAATTACTCTATAGAAATTTTCACCCCCATTTCATCCCTTTAGGGGAGGATTTCCAGGACTCAAACTATCCTTAAACCAAATTTCATCTCAATCGGTTAAGCGATTTAAGCGTGAAGAGGTAACCGACAGATAGACACACTTTCGCATTTGTAATACTAGTATGGATTTTATTCGTTTATTTTCATGAATTATTCAATTATTTATCTGATTCATTCAATTATTCGTTTATTCATTGACGTTTGCAATACATATGACTTCAAAATGAGGCCTACGCCCAGCAATGGACGACGGCAGCCTGAAAAGAAGACTTATGCCTCCGTTTGTCTTTATATGTCACTGCGACATTTGTACTTATAGTAAGAAAGAGACTAAACATACAAGTTATTTAACAGAGGTGACTGTTCTTTAACAGCGGCATCTTAATCTTTATGAATAACAGGGTAAGTGTATTTGCTGCATCACCTAGCCTTCAGAATCTCCTTGGCAATCCCCTGCCCCCTCCACTCTGGGTCCACCACCAGTCCGTACGCAGTCATATACTTGTCGACCCCGTACTTCTGGAACACGTCCACTCCTCGCGACACCAGGTCTACCGCGCCGAAGAGCTGCGCCCAGATCTTGTCGTCAGTCTGCGGTGTATTTAAAAGATGAAGTTATTTATTTAGCACACAAAGTACGTACAATCAGAAATCAAGTATGTGTAATTTAACCAAAGTAGGTACCTACGCTTGTTTTTATTCGTTCAATTCTCTGTTCATTCTATTAATCATTCTTTCCTTGTATTTATTCATTATTCGTTACGTTACTAACGAACAACAGTATCTAGCCGCCAGTTAAATTATAATACTTAATTGATTACATTATCTTGTATCTTTATCAATTTAATCTTGATAGAACAAAAAAAATTGCAAAAGAATAACTTATACTACCAACAATATTCTCTTATATCTTTTCCGCTTTGCCTGGTAAGGTTTAACTGGTAGAGAATGCCATTTGGCATTAAGTCCGCCTTTTGTACGATAAGTTTTCTTTTGTGCAATAAAGTTTAAATAAATATTCAACCCATTCAGCGCTAATCACGACACATATGCGTCAGACAGAGCGCTACACGCTCACTGGCAACAATTTCGTATCTCTACGCTCGTAGCCGTGGTTTTCCCGCTATGTAGCGGAAAGCTCCTACGAACAGAGCGCCCACTAGGGGTTCCTGGCAGTGAAAGTTAAGCTGCTACGGACTACGACGTAGCGCTACGAGGCTACGAGCGTAGCTTAGCAGTGAACGAGTTGCCACAAAGCCCACAAATCAGTCAACCTTAATTCCTTCGAGGCCAAGCAACGCGGTGCGCTACGTCGTAGCGCGTAGCAGCATTTTCCTTTTTTTAACCCCTGACGCAAAAAGTTTCACGTTTCTGTATATCTGCGTGTCTATCTGTGACAACGTAGCTCCTAAACGAATGGAGCGATGTTAATGCTGTTTTTAGGGTTCCGTACCCAAAGGGTAAAAACGGGACCCTATTACTAAGGCTCCGCTGTCTGTCTGTCTGTCCGTCTGTCACCAGGCTGTATCTCATAACCCGTGATAGTTGACAGTTGAAATTTACAGAATTTATAGATTGAACAGATGATGTACCCTGTTGCCGCTATAACAACAAATACAAAACCCGGCCAAGTGCGAGTCGGAGTGGGGCTCCCATACAACAGACATGATTTTTTTGCCTTTTTTATAGATAATAGTATGGAACCCTTCGTGCGCGAGTCTGACTCGCACTTGGCCGGGTTTTTTTTTGTTTGAATGCTGACGTGATCGAGATGTTTCTTCACGTTTCATCAAAATCGGTTCATCCGGTTTTGAGATATTGAACTTTGAAATGAAAATGCCGGTCTATTTTTAACTAACTTTTACTAAGCGGTTAATTATACATATGTGAGTCCTTTGGCATTTAATAGGATACAGAAACCCAAGTAGAATTGTGAGCGGTGCAACTTTATTTAATCATATCAGCCGAAAGACGTCCTCCCTCAAAGAGTGCCACAATGACCGGTCCTGCGCCACCCGCATCCAGCGGACTCCCGCGACCTTTACCAGGTCTTCAGTCCACCTTGGGGGGCCTACCCACGCCGCGCCTTCCGGTACGTAGTCGCCACTCGAGTACCTTTCCGCCCCAACGGCCATCGGCTCTACGTGCAATGTGCAACTTTATTTAGAGACTACATAAATTGCTCACCTGAAACGGCTCTTCCTTGGTGTCCCTGCACACGATAGCCAGTATGTTGCAGCCGACGACGACGCCGTCGTCCGTGACGCACGCCACCGACACGTTGTCGTGCAACGCCTTGCGCCAGAGTTGCTCGAGTTCGTGCATCGCTGATGGATACTTCTCGATGCCTGGGGAAATTCGTCTAAGTATGATTAATTGATTACAATAGGGTATTTGACAACAGTGAAAATAATTTGTTTTTTCATTAGCAACATATATAAAATTACGAAAATACTGGGAAACTATCAATCTTTCATTTAAGTTGTCAATTTTAAGATTTTTAAATTCATAAAAACTAACAATAAGGACGTTGTTTGGTTGTGACGTCACAAGCCTGTAATCCCTAAAAAATCCATACTAACGGAGCGTTTTTGACGTTTCATAAAAAGAAGCTGATTTGACGTTTGTCAAATAGCGTATTGACGACTGGTTTAGCTTAGTTGGTAGTGGGCTGCAAAGCCGACGGTACTGGGTTCAAATCCCGTTAATGGCAAATATTTGTGTGCTGGTGAGGATTTGATGACGTACATATTTGTTTCTGATTCGTAGTTTCAGTATTGACATGGCGAGTTATATACACAGCCGCTGTTTTACACTAATTGGTGTATTCATTCAGCGATTTATTCAATCAGATTTGTTTATTCAATCATCTTTTACTCTTGCACTAAGTCACGAATTGTTCAATATATAATTGGTTTATGCGTTAATTTACTCCTTCATTTCTTTATTCACTCATTTATCGATTTAATTACTCACTAATTTATTCATTAGGCACCAATTGATTTATTCATTGTTACAAATAATCAATCATTCGCTCATAATTTTAGTTCCCTAACGAAACAGACAATTTTTGCTCTTCGCTTCCGTCACTTAAATCACGCAATACCTACCGATGTACTTGCAAGGCGGCTCGTCTCTGGTGAAGTATGTCCTCAGCAGCGCGATAGCCGGCTCGTGCAGGTCTGGAGTCAGGTCCTGGACCCGCAGCGTGGCTCCACGAGACTGGAACCGGTGCCAGACGGTCATGGCGCTGGCTGGACGGGTGTACGGCATTATGTGTTCTGGTGAATTAATTTATTAATTGATTGATTAATTGATGAATGAATAAAATGTATGGATGGATAAATGAATAAGAAAATATACTGTTTTTTTCGTGATGTTTCACGAAATCATTGGCTTGATGGTAAGTAGGTACCTACCCATACTGTACACGTAGCCTCCAGTATGTCCTTGGAGACCCCTCACGCCCTCCACTTAGGGTCTACCACTAAAGGTTGCCCACTGTTATCCAACTTGAAAATGACGCTAGCATTATGGGCACTTTTACAACGGGAATGCCTAAAGGCGGATGATTCATCCAATAATGTAATAACCTAAGTTACAAATAAAATAACTTTGTTAAAGTATAAAAATTATATGGAATTTTGAATAATCGAAGAAAGTAATTAGGTGTTAATCGAGGATGATATAAATGTTCCCTCATTAATTCACCCTTATTAATCCTTACTAATATTATAAATGCGAAAGTGTGTGTGTGTGTTTGTTTGTCCTTCTACGTCGCAGCGGAGCGTCGTATTAATGTGATTTTGTGTATGGATATAGTTTAGAGGCTGGAGAGAGAGTCTACTTTTTCCAGCGGGAAAACATCTAATTCCCACGGGAAAATTCAATATGTTACATTTTCCTATAACCACGCGGGCGAAGCCGCGGGCATCAGCTAGTTTTATATAAATAATAATCCATTCGATGATTAGATTAGTAAACTAATAAGTGAAAGAATTTAATTAATTCATAATTTCATTATTTATTTAATCGTATTCCAAAACGTAATTTCATTCATCAATTGATGATTAAATTAATAACTAAAGTAAAAAAAAAATGTCTATTATAAGTACTTAGCACTTACATAGAGTATTCTTTCACTAAGCTGAACTGTACGTACCTACTTCGTGGGTATAAGTCCCTTTAGAAGCCCTCATGCAAAGTTATTAAGCAAATACGGCACTTCGGCACGTTTAAAAGTCAGACTTAACCATTGAATATATGCGAGGTGAAAAACTCGTGAATTTCTTGATACAAAATAGCAAAATGTGAATATATTCATGATTCTGAGAAACTTGTATTATGGGAGCATCTTTGTGTTTTCCCAAAAAAAAACCAACTCACACACTTTGCTCATCTCATTTTAGACTGAGAAAAATGTATGAACCTTATACATATACCTATGAATAGTAAAAGTTGTTCAGAATCATTGATAAGTAGATTCCCATTTTGCTATTTAATTATAAATGGCACACAAATACAATACAACACATATAACTTTATCTTGCATGAAATATGGTACAAAAGGTGGTCAGACAATGTACAGCGGTGGTTAACAAGTACACAGCCTGCCTGATAGTAAGCTGACTGAGTAGCGTATTTAGACTTGTAAAATTGTTACTTGTAGCTATGTATCTATGTAGCGGCACGATGGGTTGACGACGTAAACAAGACCGCGGGTCATCTCTGGATGAGACTAGCACGGGACCGGGATAAGTGGCGTGCTCGAAGAGAGGCTTATGCTTAGCAGTGGGCGATTAAAGGCTGAAAATGATGATGATGATGATGATGTAGCTTTGTGATTTGATAAAAGCCACAGTAAGAGATCTTTTAACGAGTCGTGTCTCGTGTGCTTAAATGCACCTCTATGACATAGACACTGTTTAACTCAACTTTTCATATATCTATAAGGCCAATTAGTTAAAGCAATGACGCTTAGTTTCAGTGTCTGAGAGGCAACCGGATGGCTTGCGGGATTTGAGCTCCTGAAGCGTTGTGGAACCCAAACTGAGCCAACTTGAAGGTGAAAAAAAAAATTGTCGCCAGGTACCTATTCGATTGAAACAGCATTTCAATAAACAGCGTGGACACTTTCAGGCAACCGCTGTTTCAATCAGCTGCCCCGCGACAAAAAAAAGCTTTTTCATACGTTTTTTCTTTCCGCCCCAGTCCAAGTTGGCTCAGTTCGGGGTGCACAGGGCGATTCCTCAACACTTCGGGAGCACAAATACTAAATAAAAATTGCCTCTCAGACTCTGAAACTATGAGTCATTGCTTTAACTATATGACATAGACGCTGCTTAAATCTTTTCATAGATGTACAAGGCAAATAATGTCCAGTAGAAAATCTTGAGCTTACCTTAAACAGACAGACAGACAGACCGCTGACAGCCGCTCGCGCTCGCAGCTCTGGATTAAGTGAGGTGTTTAAGGGATGCTTCCGGTCAGGGATACACAGGGCATAGCCTGGTCTGAGTCGTTTTCGGTATTTTTAAAAACCTATAACGTGAAGTTATTTCTTCTTCACGTATACAAAAACCAGAGATCTATTGCTATGCTTACGAAGGGACTTGTCATTCTCATAGTCAAACTGTTATAACAGTTTTGCAGGGCAATGTTTATTGTTAAGATAAGCAAATTTTGGTTATTCAATACATAAATAATAAAATAATTGGTGTATGCTAGAAAAAAAACCGTATAGATTTTTTAAATTACCCTAAAATGGGGTGAGTAGGGTTCGCGGGGAGAGTTATGTTATGAATGAGGAGAGAAGGTATGAAAGGGGGGTGAGATGGTTTTTTAAGGCTACTGCTACAAAAATAATGTATTCCAATTTAAAATGGAGCTATAGTAATACTCATAATAAAAAAAAACGATCCAACAATCTTCCAAAATCACCTTTGTATGAAAACCCATCTCACCCCAATTACGAGGGACTACGGGGTGAGGTGGGTTTTCCTGTTTATCGTCAAAGTTATGAAATGGAACTACCCAAAATAAAATACAAACGTCCGGAACACTTATTATATACACCATTCAGTTTGTATAAGTAAAAATAAAATGTTATCGAGGTTTGAATGTCAGTTTTCACCCTACTCACCCCATTTTACAGTACCTTTTATTTTTAACCGACTTCAAAAAAAAGGAGGAGGTTCTCAATTCGGTTGTATTTTTTTTTTTTTTTTTCAATGTTTGTTACCTGAGAACTCCGTCGTTGATGAGCCGATTCATACATTTTTTTTTGTTCGTAAGTATATGTTTCCAGGTGGGTCCTATTTTTTTGAAAATTCAATTGGATGATGGGATCCATGAGGAATTGAGGGAACTCCTCAATTATATTAGGCACGCGTGTAGTGATTTTGGTATTTTCTATTATAACTCGTGTATTTACATCCGGAAATCATAAATTGGTGGAGTGGAATTGATGATGAAGACCACAGATGACTTATGGAATTCCTCAATTATATACTTAAAAGTACAAAAGTATATCACAGATTCTGATAAGATTCCGTTGAAATTGCAACTAATGAAGTGCCAAGGGTGATCCTTGTGGAATTGACGGAAGTCCTCAAATATTATCGGGTCACATACAGCAATTGGGTTTTTTTCTATAATAATCAACGCATTTGCTCTCGGAAATCAGTTCATGAGGTAAATTGGAAAAGAAGTGTTCTCGTGGCTTGGCGGAGTACTAAATTGAAGTCGGTTAAAACTTTGTTTTTAAAGTAAATTATAAAATTTAAAGTTGCCGGCAACTTCGATGGCTGCTGATGGAAAAATTTGCAACCATAATTAGAGCGAGTCCGTTACTTTGCGGAATTCCAAATTAGAACAATGTTATTCTATAGGTAATTTGTTGAGGCCGCGAATACATCACTATTACTAGAAAGTAAGGTCTAATCTAGGCGCGTGCACAATACAGTCGCTTTAAATTACAACGCAAACCTAATGTGAAAAAACCGGCCAAGTGCGTGTCGGGCCACGCGCAGTGTAGGGTTTCGTAGTGGCCTGTCTGTCTTAGTTACATCGACGTGCGGTGCGGTTGCGTCGGCCGAATTTGTACGAAAATTGGCCTTTTCAATTACACATTAAGTTGGTCGACTATTACTCGGTAACTACTTACCCGTGATAGTTTTCCTTTTAAACTCATTATATGTACTACTACCACGAGTTTTTTCACATCCCCAGTAGTAGCCATATAGCCGAGAACCGAACAAAAATTAGAGCTTTAAAGCCCTATCTCGCAAACTAATCACTGATTTGAAAAATGGTTTTAGGAAACACATAATATTTTTGAACCAGCTACCAATGCCAAATTTGCCCGCCCATGCCGAATCACAGATTTCTATTAGTAATCGTTACTGAGCTAAGCCGAAGACGGACGGACGGACAGACGGACATGGCTAAACTATAAGGGTTCCTTGTTACATTAAAAACAAAGTTTTAACCGACTTCAATTTAGTACTCCGCCAAGCCACAAGAACATTTCCACATTTCTTTTCCAATTTACCACATGAAATGATTTCCGAGGGCAAATGCGTTGATTATTAGAGAAAAAAACCCAATCGCTGTATGTGACCCGATCATATTTGAGGACATCCGTCGATTCCACAATGATCACCTTTGGCACTTCATTAGCCGCTATTTCAACGGAATCTTATCAGAATCTGTGATATAGTTTCGCACTTTTAAGTACATAATTGAGGAATTCCATAAGTCATCTGTGGTCTTCATCATCAATTCCACTCCACCAAAATTATGATTTCCGGGTGGGTGTAAATACACGAGTTATAATAGAAAATACCAAAATCGGGTCAATTTTTGAAGAGGCTGTTTTTCGACATTTGTATGGTTTTTTAATTTTTTTGGAATATCAAATTCGTACCGACAACGTGAGGTAGGGCTTTTAAAAAGAAAAAATATGGTGCACGAGGCACCTCTCTGCTTCTAATGGTTAGCTAGATATTGATGCTTTAAAAACACCGTGCCATACCAATGTCGTCAGTGCCATACAAACGTCGACAGCGCCATAAAAAAGTCGTTTTAGTGCCATACAAATGTCGATAGCGGCATACAAATGTCGGCGAGTGCCATCAAAATGTCGATTTTGCCATACAATTGTTGAAAAAGCTTTAAATATTTGTACAATACTAAAAAACTCACTATTTCGATATAGTATCTCCGGTTTATGGCTCAAATATTTATTTTATCCTGTTTTTTTAGTATTTGTTGTTATAGCGGTAACAGAAATACATCATCTGTGACAATGTCAACAGTCTAACTATCACGGTTCATGAGATACAGCCTGGTGACAGACGGACAGACAGACAAACACACGAACAGACGGACGGATAGCGGAATCTTAGTAATAGGGTCCCGTAGTTTTTACCCTTTGGGTACGGAACCCTAAAAAGTAGTAAGTAGGTAAGGTAGCAAACAACAAATGTGTCACGGAACCAGTGCCTAAATCGAGGCCAGTTTAATCATTTCCAATGTCCATTAATTTCGTGCTTTACTTACATTTTGTTTTGAATCGACATTTGTATGCCACGTTCGACATTGGTACGGCCAAAAAGCCGTACAAATGTCGCCATACAAATGTCAACATGGATGTTTTTTGGCTGTCCTTCGTACACTATTAATTGAATTCACTAATTAGTAAACACGAAACTCTTACCCCATATTGCTAACCTTTGTTATGAAAGACACATTTTTATTTCAATCGTATATTAATAAATACACGCCTATACAAATGTCGTCATAGCCGTACCAAAATACTTCGTATAAAGAAAACCTGTTTCCTCCGTCAAAAATACTGGCGCTCCCTCCCCTCCCGTTGGTGGTTGAAGCCCAACTAACCTATCTATCGTATCGTAAAGTAAATGTAGGGGTGGGACAATAGAAAACCAGATTTTAAGGGTTTTGAGCTTGAGTCCTAATAAATGGGTCGCGCGTGGGACAACTACTAAAACACTTCACTGGTTTTAATTATTCACGCATTAATTTTGCAAGATACTTTAATGAATACGCTAATAAATCTTCTTTATAACAGTACAAGTTGTTTATTTACACGTTGCCGTAATCTATAGTTATGAATTTTTGTTTGAGCAAAACCGCAAGTGGGACTCGCGAAAAAGCGGTTGATTTCGCCGTTTTACGATATCAAAAATTCTTTTTTCAGAATCTATTAATATTTAAGGTATTGTTATATATATTTTAAGTACAATATAATACTCGGAATACAAATATATATGTATCAATACTCCATGTTAAACTAACTTGAAATTATAGCCGTGGGACAGCAAAAACAGCTCGTTTGAAAATTGACCCATCACTACACGCGTGCCTAATATATTTGAGGAGTTCCCTTAATTCCTCATGGATCCCATCATCCAATTGAATTTTTGAAAATAATGGGACCCACCTGGAAGCATATACTTACAAACAAAAAAAAATTACGAATCGGCTCATCAATCACGGAGTTCTGAGGTAACAAAGATTGAAAAAAAAAGTGATAAAAATAACAACAGAATTGAGAACCTCCTCCTTTTTCTTTGAAGTCGGTTAATAAATACAGAATAGTAATTTTATAGATGTGTAGGTACCTAATTAGAGTAAAAATAGTTTTAGAGCACGTTACGAACTAATCTTGCGCTCAATTGATGCGTAGACGTGACCAACGCTCCTATTTCTAAATACGACACTGTTTTGCTACTCTTGTATTCATAAAAAAACATGTTTACAACAATTCATCGAATGCATAAAACTATATTTAGTGCGGCTCGTTTTACTAAAGATATAATGTTGAAAGTCATGCACTCAAACTTTGTAGGTCTTATCTTATCTAGATGAGGGCCCTTTGAAAATATGATTGTAATGAGCTAAGGAGAGTTACCTAAATAAAAGCTTGTCAAACAACCGAAAGCTTTAAAAAAAGCTATCGCGCAGCGCAACATAGCCGCAGCAAGACCTTCTTTGTTTCGTGATTGTTGTGTTTTTTCTTTGCTTTTTCTTATTGTTTGATATGTGTCCTGTATGTCTATGAATAAAAAGTATCTTTCTTTTCCTTCAAGGCATTCGCATAAGTCACAAATTGTAATATTTTGTAATTAGCGGTGAGATCCCATAATAGAGTTTTTTTTATCTATGTATTAGTGTTTATTGTTTTAAAGCTGCTGGTTCTCTGCAAACTAAATAAATACCTAAACATCTCTATTATCACTAAGGTACTAACAGGCAGCGAATGAAAAAACCATAGAAGTCTAAGTAGCGCCGCAAAATTGCCCAACAAAATGGGTGACATTGGCATTATAGCCTGATTATAAATGGCACGAGACTCGCTATCGGTACCGCATATCGACCGCCGTGGCAAAATATTGATATATTTATAGATGCCCTTAACGACTCGGTTACCTCATTTTCTTCGTTCGATCATGTAATTTTACTAAGTGATTTTAATATAAACTTGCTAAATGCCCTTGACCCTAATAGTAAAAAACTTGTAGAATTCTGCTACTGTCATAATTTCACTCAATACGTGAGCCAGCCCACACATTTTACGGATCACAGCGAATCATTAATAGATGTCATATGCTCGTCATTGCAAGTAAATAAAGTAGTTGTCGATTATGTGCCCGAGCTAAGCGGTCATGCTTTTATTACTGGTGAAATTCCCATCAAAAAGAAAAAGTCTCCTCCTATGTGTGTATTTTTTCGTCCGTTAAAAAACATTGAATTGACTAGTTTTAACTCGGACATCGAAAGCATGAAATGGTCTCGGTTGCTGTCAAATAATGTGAACCATTCGATAAAATCACTCAATGCTTATTTTATTCACCTTTACGATCGGTATGCACCTAAAAAAAGAGTCTACATAAAAGATCACCGCCATCCCTGGATAACTTATAATATCAAAGAAATGATACGAACACGAAATGACGCTCAGACTAGATATAAACATTCTCTCTCAGAATCTCATAAATCATATTATAAAGTCCTTTTTTTTTTTTTTTTTTTTTTTTATGATATAGGAGGCAAACGAGCAGTCGAATCACCTGATGGTAAGCGATAATCGACGCCCATGGACACTTACAACACCAGAAGAGTTGTAGGTGCGTTGCCGGCCTTTAAGATGGGAGTACGCTCTTTTCTTGAAGGCTTGAAGGTTATAACGGTCCGGAAATACCGCAGGCGACAGTTCATTCCAGAGTTTGGCTGTGCGAGGCAGAAAGTTTCGGGAGAAACGCACAGTTGAGGACTGCCAACCATCTACGTGGTGAGAATGGAAAAGCTGTCGCGTAGGGCGATGGCGGAAGGAAGCGGCGGGGATTAATCCGAACAATTCATCGGAACACTCCCCATTGTACATGCGGTAGAAAATGCAAAGCGAGGCTACATCTCTACGCAGTGCTAAGGGATCAAGCCGATCGGAAACACGCTGGCAGCCGACAATTCGAATCGCTCTCCGTTGAATGCGGTCTAGAGGGAGGAGCTGGTACTGAGGAGCCCCTGCCCACAGATGACAAAACATGTGGTCTGGGCGATTGAAGCCGAATAAAGTGCATATTTTAATAACTATATATCTTCTCAAATTAAAAACCCCCGCAGTCTTTGGAAAAATATCAAGCAAAATGTAGCTAATTTCAAAAATAAAAACCTTGACCTACCTTATCACCTTAAAGATCCTGATCGCATTCACGCTCACTTTCTTGAAATGCCAGGGACCAAAGAAACAAATATATCCCAACTAACTTACTATGAATTTCATAGATATTGTCAAGAAACTTTTAGTCTGAAACCTGTATCCGAATCCGTAGTCGCTAAAATAATCCAATCTATAAATACCAACGCGGTGGGAGCCGATGGCATATCCCTTGCTATGTTGTTGCTGACTATGCCCTACACGCTTCCCCTCATAACAACTATTGTGAACCAGTCTATTACTGCTGGAGTATTTCCTGACTGCTGGAAAACAGCTTCCATTAAACCTATTCCCAAAGTACCTTCTCCGACTGGGGTAAAAGATCTAAGGCCGATAAGTATCCTCCCACTTATGTCAAAAATCCTGGAAAAGGCAGTTTGTATTCAACTGACAGAATTTCTCGAACGCAACAAGATCCTGCCCGCAAACCAATCCGGATTTAGGAAGAGGCGAAGTACATCCACTGCTCTTATTGACGTTGTTGACAACATTCTTACGGCTCAAGACCACGGTGAGGGCACTATTCTCGTTTTACTTGACTTCTCGCGGGCCTTCGATACCATAGATCACACGCTGTTACCCTCCAAACTTTCATATTACGGCTTTAAGCCTGACAGTGTCAAATGGTTTGCCAGCTACTTGAGTAATCGCGTTCAGTATGTCGAGCTGCTTAACCCTGACGGGACATCTGCAGTTTCTGATACCCGACCCGTCACCAGGGGTGTGCCTCAGGGATCGATCTTAGGACCAATCCTTTTTATCTTATACAGCGCCGATATCATGAATAGTATCAGAAATTGCAATTGTAATTTGTACGCCGACGACTTACAAATCTACATATTATTTAATAAAGATAACACTGATACAGCCGTTGTCAAACTGAATCAGGACCTGAGCCGAGTAGCACAGTGGTCCAAACTTAATGGTCTAGTTTTAAATGCTCTCAAGTCGAAGTTTCTGGTTTTAGGTACCAAACAACGTGTAGCCAAGGTCTTAGCTTTAAATCCCAAGGTGTCTATAGATAATGACGATTTGATATGCGTGTCAAAAGCTAGGAATTTAGGTGTCCTTATGGATAGTGTGCTCCATTTTGAGGGTCATACTTGATGTATATACTTGAAACTGTTCGCAACTGTTTTTATCGATTAAAAGTTCTTTATAGTCAGAAACTACTTAACGGTCGATATGCGGGTTAAATTATGTGACTCTCTAATTCTTTCAAAACTCAATTACGCTGATACAGTTTTTGGTGAGTGTTTGCTATCTCGTTCAAAAAAGCTAGTTCAGCGCTTACAGAACGCGTGTGCGCGGTTTTGTTATCCAATTCCTCGTCGAGCCCATATAACTCCCTTTCTAAACCAGGGGAAATTATTAAAGATATAGGCTCGTCGAACTATGCACCTTGCCACACTACTCTTCGGCATCATTAAAACTAAGGAACCTTCATATCTTTTCCAGAAGCTTCGATTTGCGAACCCTCGTCCTAGACGGATCCCTCGACTTATCTGTCCCCGACACGGAAGTGCGTCTTTTCGTGGCAGCTTTACCTATTCTGCCACGAAATGCTGGAACAACATCCCACCCCCCGTCAAAAATGCTCCCACAATAAATTCATTTAAAAAAAACTTAAAAATGTATTTACTAAATCAACAAATAAATCCAGCATAGCCTTCCAGTGTCTTTGTGTATGGTTATGTACATTTTCGTAGCTAGGTAGCAATTTATTTTCAAATTCAAATTAAAGTTCTATATGCATCCTTTGTAATTTTAGATGAAACACATTTAACAAGAATATTATTAGTGTATAAATAAAATCTTTTAAGTAGTAGTACTATGTAACGTGCAGTTCTGTAGCGCACCACATGTGGATCCACATAATACCAGCGTCGTTTCGCCTTCTGTGGAGCGACATTATGCTGAGTGGACTCCGTTTTCGCATCGAATCTTAGTTTTAACATAGCATCTAAGTGTAAATCTAAAATGTACTTACTGTTATTTGCGAAATAAAGTTTTTCTATTCTATTCTATTCTATTCTATATTATGCGGGGTTGGGGGCGGGGTGTCAAAACGATGGGAGGCAGCCGTTTAGTTTTAGTCCGAACACGCGCATGCCCATACGAACAAAAAAAAAACTAAGGTAAATTTGAACTGTTTATTTCTTGAAAAAAAGTTACATTTCCAGCGATAAGGCTATTAGGATAAGGATATTATATTTTAAGATTTTAAATTGCCTAAGTCAAATTTAAAATTAGACTTAGTATAACTGAACGGCTACACACCAACACACAACGGAAGCTATGGTTTTTTCTTTCGCTGCTATCAGTCCTAGCATGATTCGTTTTACGTTACGTTTTACAACATTCTTCGTATTTTTCGTTGCACACAATCAGTGCAACGACAAAGACAAAGGGCCTTTTACACGGTGCAACAACTTGTATGCGAGTTTAATTAAATTGCTGCGACGCCACCTTTACAAGGCGGAGCCGGATGTCGTTATTGGCTTTAGACGGTAGTCCAGGGGGTCTAGACAAGGTTACAATACTTACAATCGACAAGCGCTAACGCCAATAGAAAACTAATAAAATGTATGGGAATAACCGATGTTAACGAAAAGTGTTTCGTCGGCATCTGTCATTCCCCTACATTTTATTATTTTCTATTGGCATTAGCGCTTGTCGATTGTAACCGTGTCTACGACCCCAGCTTCGATTAGTCCGTCATACCCGTACTTCCTCCCCGGACAGGACGAGATGCATAAAAGAATTTCCCCAGTGTCAAAAAAACGTTTCATTGAATTCGTTGTATTTCGGTAGCCCGCAGTCCCGCAATGTAATGAGAATCGCATACGAGTTGTTGCACCATGTACATGGCTCTTTAGACTTCTACTTCCAGATTCGTTTTTGTTTTATCAATGGCTGATTTTATAACAGCTACACCTAGTGTGCCCCGGACCTCAGGTGTCGTCACGACTCGATTTAATCTGCCGCCGGATAACTGGCATAACCATCGGATAATTTGCGCCCCAAGATGCCAGCTCCATCCCATATAGGTATATCATAAACTCACTCCTCTATTCCCAAAACGGGTAGGCAGAGGACATTAAGTTTATTTTACTCATGTTCAAATTTCTAGCCTGTGTGGTGTGGGTATCCCGCTGCTGGGCAAAGGCCTCTCCCATTATTTATTTATGTAATCTTTATTGCACAAAAGAATAACTTATCGCTAAAAAAGGCGAACTTAATGCCGTAAGCATTCTCTACCAGTCAACCTTCGGACAAAGCAGACAACACACAGTGGATATATACACATAATAAATAACATTAATAGACAAATAAATAGAAATACACAAATAAAATACATATAAATATAAATACCTACATATAGGTATATATACCTAGTCTAGCCATAAGTTCTGTTACTGGCAGTTAACAATGATTTTAAGAAAAATAATAATTCGAATTTCGAATGTTGTGTTTTGACGTAAGTACTTGGATGTTTTTGCCACCATTTATATACAATATAATATTAAAATAAGTAAATTAATAATGGAGTGGGGTGTCAAAGAAAATAGAATTGCTGTGATTGCTCTGCATAAGGTAGGAATGGAGCCGTCCCACATTTTTGAGACACTAAAAAAGTTAGAGATCAGTCGAATGTTTGTGTATCGTACCATTCAAAGATACACCAAAACGTCCTCTGTCGATGACAGTAAAAGATCTGGCCGACCACGTACTGTTAGAACAAAACAAGCCGTTAATGCTGTAAGGGCCAGAATTCGCCGAAATCCCATAAGAAAACAGAAGATCCTTTCTAAGGAAATGAAAATACCACCTAGGACACTTTCGCGTATAATCAAAGATGAGTTGAGTCTTGCAGCTTACCGACGATATACAGGACATATGTTAAATCAGTCACTAAAGGACAAGAGAGTTGAAAGATCAAAAAGCCTTTTATCTCGATACGCACATGGGAAATATAAAAATATTCTTTTCACGGATGAAAAAATTTTTACTATCGAGCAGCACTACAACAAACAAAATGATAAAGTGTACGCACACAACTCTCGAGAAGCTAAAGAGATAGTTGGAAGGATTCAGCGAGGTCATCATCCCGCTTACGTCATGGTTTGGTGGGGTGTGTCGTATCAAGGCGTCTCTGAGATCCATTTTTGCGAAAAAGGAGTGAAAATTTCAGCTAAAGTGTATCAGGACACGATTTTAGAAACATTAGTTAAACCACTAAACGACACAATGTTCAAAAATGTACACTGGACCTTTCAGCAGGACTCAGCCCCGGGTCATAAAGCTCGCACCACCCAGATTTGGCTGCAAAGGAATGTTCCGGACTTCATCAAGGCAGATGATTGGCCCTCTTCCAGTCCCGACTTAAATCCCCTGGACTATAAATTGTGGTCAGTGTTAGAGGACATGGTCTGCTCTAAACGCCATGCCAATATCGATTCTCTAAAAAAATCTTTGAAGGTAGCAGTGGCAAATTTCCCAATGGATACAGTGCGTGAATCTATAGACGTGTGGCCGGATCGTTTGAGGGCGTGTATTAAAGCTAAAGGCGGGCATTTTGAATAAAAAATATATTGTTTAGAAACCTTATTAACTTACCTATAAATAAACATTTACTTATGGTAAATTAATTACATCCTTTTAAAAATATGTTTCATTTCATTTGTAACAGAACTTATGGCTAGACTAGGTACAGACGAAAATAGGGAACAGAAACACTAAGAATCTACGACTTTTTAAAAAACTTGCGTAAAGATCTCTTACGTCGCACCTGGCCATAATGCGAGCTGCGCGTACGGTAAAACTCGCATTGTGGCCAGATGAAGACGTAAAATTGTGTACTCACCACGGGCGGTAATTCGTAAAGCCCCAGATCGCATACTTATGGCCCTCACCTTCGGTTCGGGCGAATCTGCGATCTGGGCCATTCACGAATTCACCGCCCTAGGTACGTAATGTACTATTAAACGCGAAGTCGGAGACTGTCGCATTTTAACAGGCAGACGGTTCCAGAGGCGAACGAATTGGACAATGAAACCAGGTTCAGTCATTAGTTTCCAAAAAGTATTTAGGGTTCCGGACCAATAAGGTAAAAACGGAACCCTTATTGCGATTCTGTCCGTCTCTGTCTGTCACAAAGTTAAATATCTCAGGAATTACTAATGCTATCCATTTCAAATTTGGAATAGTTTTAAAGAAAGTTAATCCACGTGTATGGAACATGAAAAATTGAAATTTATATTTTTAATATCTAACTAAAATTACGGATAAGACCCCTCTTCCCCTCTAGGGGAAAATTCAGTTTAGTTAGTACTGTTTAGTAGGTCAAGTGATAAAATGGCTTGAGTTGGACATTTTAAAACAGTTTTTTTCTACAGTGGTAAAATTTTGATTTATAGGGGAAATTGTAGAAAAAAAAATACCACCCCCCCTCCCCCGTTATCTCCGAAGTTTATAAGAATATAAGATTGAGATTAACGTAAATATCACCGGAAAGTTATAATTTAACCTCTATCTAGCTAGCATATTTTTTTTATTTTACAAAAAAAAACATTTTAAAAGTAAGATTATAATTTAACACTTGTGTTTGATATTCATTCTTTAAAGTATGAAAATATTCTGAAAGTGCCTTCTTTCAAATAAAATAAAAAATATCTATATTATTTAGCTCGCCAATAATGGGCGTATGTCTGTCTGTCTGACCGGCGTCCGTCCGGCTGTGTGACTACAGCTCACCGAGCCTCTAGTTTATTTACTACTTACCTCTTCTTCTGCTAGCTCTTCTCGGTGTGGCTCAAGGTAGGCCCTCCATCTACTCCAAACCCAGTCAACCTCTTTGCCATCTCGATACGACCTAACATCAACAGTTTTTAGGGTTCCGTACCAAAATTGGTCCAACGGAACACATGCGATCACTCGGAGGCTGTCCGTCTGTCACAGCTAGTTTTCTCGAAGACCAATTTGACATTGGAAGCTGAAATTTGGTATAGATATAGAAATTTATGGCGTAATTACATAAATAAAGTCAAAAAGGTGTAAACCCCAATAAAGGGGGCAGTTTGAGGGGTAATAAGGCGTTTCGCAATTTTTTTTAAACTGCTCTACGAGTTTATTCTAGGTCTTCCTCTACCTCGCTTCCCCTCTATCTTTCCTTCAATTGCCTAGTTTTTTTTTATTGAATTTTTAATGCTGTATGCTCGTTGTACCTATTGTGTTGTTAGTATATTAATTCAGTCCTAGGTCGTCATTATTGACACGTGGGTCAGTCTTATGACTGCCGAAAGTTTATACGTCGGTACTTTATATATAGGAATCAATCAGTCGTCATTATAGCGTCACTCCTGGTTTAATTGATTTGTAGCTATTTTAATATGATAGAGATCTGCCAACAGTGTACTACAAAGTCTTGTAATTGAACGAGTGAGCGGAGCGAACGAAGTTCTCCGTTCATATTTTTTTCGAATTTGAAGTTTATTATAAAACATTAAGAAAACCAGGCTCGCTAGTTCTACAGCTTACAGAGCCAACTACTTGGTATATCCATGTTCTTATGACAATGCAATAAGGCTAACATTAAAATAAAATAAAAACACCACTGGCATAACAGCTTATTTAGCTAGCTATGTTACTAAGAACAAACCAGAAAGACAAGACTTCCGATTAAAAAAATCTTATCCAAATCGGTTGATTCGTTTTGGAGCTACGATGCCACAGACATACACACAGATATAGTTTGCGTCGGGGTAAATAGTGGCTCCCCAAGGCACAGTAAGACGTAAAGTCACCCAGCATACATTGAAAAATTATGTCAAAAATCTATTTGGTACTAGCTTCCCGCGACTTCGTCCGCGTGGACCCGGGATAAAAACTATCCTATATTTTAATCCAGGCTATCTTCGTGCAAAATTTCATTCAAATCGGTTCAGCCGTTTAGACATGATTGAGTAACAAACATCCAAACATCTAAACTTTCGCATTTATAATATTAGTAGGAGTAGGATAAGCTTTCGACTGTACTTTTTTACACAGCCGTAAGTATTTACTCGTATTTAATCTATGTTTTTATTTAAACCTAAACCAACCAATGACAGATAAGAGGAAATTGAATCTCGTATCCAGGGTTGATATTCGCTACGCGCTAATGCGGCTCACCCCGCCGGTCACCCGTCACGAAACTATAGCCCTCTACCCTTCTACCTACGCTTAGTTAGAACGCATTGAGGTGTCAAGATATATTTCTGGGTGAGCGTTGAAGTGAGCTTAAAACCAGTTACAGAATAGGGGGGCAGGGTGCTCTAAGGTGTGCGGCGGGACTTCAAAAAGTGTTAGTCCACGATTATGCGCCGGAAAACTAAGATTCGGATCTCCAAACTGTCATTAGACGGGTCCTATAATGTATGGTTGCGAATCGTGGATACTGACATTTAAGGAAGAAAACAAGCTACTTGTTGCCGAACGGAAGATCTTGGGCCCAGTACAGAGGGAAGATACCTGGAGAATCCGCGAAAAATAGGAACTGGAAGATATGAATTCTGCAACTCTGCTGGCTTGGACACCTTGAGAGAATGCCAGTAGACAGGGTGGTGAAGAGAGCCTAGGTAGGGAGGAGCTAGGTAGGTAGGGCCTAGATATCTTTGGAAGGACGAGGTAGAGAAATACCTTCGCACCCTGCAAGCAGAAAGCTGGGAGGAGATCGCACAGGATAGGGCGCGCTAGCGCCAGCTCGTATCAGAGGCCAAGATTAACTCCGGGTCGCCAGCGGAGTAAGGAAGTAAGTAAGTATTAAGGATGTATTTATTTAATCATCTAGTACACACTTTGATTAGCTTGAGACGGAGGACAGTGTAAGATTGTCAGCATATATTTATTTATATTGCATTGACCATGATGCAAAACTTCAGCTCAGTCGATTAAGGATATAACTGCTTAAAAATTCAGTTACTAACAAGATTTGGCCCAAAATAATAAATATAAACACATCATCATCATGATCATCATCATTTCAGCCTATTGCAGTCCACTGCTGGACGTAAGCCTCCCCCAGGGTTCGCCACATGGCCCGATCTCCCGTTTTCGCCATCCAGTCACCACCAGCCACTTTTTTCAGGTCGTCGGTCCATCTGGCCGGAGGGCGTCCTACACTACGCTTGCCGAGTCGTGACATATAAACACATAGCAGGTCAAATAAAAGCTTATAAAATGGGTTATTGTAGCGAAATTTTTGAGCGTCTGATTATTTTACAAAATCTGTTTTGTAAATATATTTTTGACATGGATTTGAATTAAATACAATGACGCGCAATACGTCTGTTTGTCTGTTCGCTGTATATAGCGTATGCCTGTATGTATGTATGTATGTATGTAGTATATCAGGTCATCAGCCATGCACGAGGTTCATCGCACGGCGCCGGGAGTGCACAAAGAACAGAACTGCGCTTTTATTCCGGAGGGTAAGAGCGCCGGCTGTGGACTTTCGGTCGCTATTGATTCCGGTCGTGCCATGAAAGTACAGTCAAATAGAATAAGCTACGCGGCCTTAAACTCGAACGCCCGAAAATTGCCTCTCCTAGGTATATCTCTATCTCTGTCACTTGAATAGGGTAAGGAGACGGAGGTACCTACTCTAAGATTTTCGCTGTTACAACACTTACAAACTTGTATAAGTTAAGAGTCCGTAGTAAACTCGGCCGAATTTCACCTTCCCATACAAACGTAGTTACGCTCTCATTTTAAAACTACGTGTTGGATTGTGACGAAACTTTGCATATACAATGACATGAGGTATATCTATGTCCTGAACGAGCAATCTATCGCAAAATTAGTAAATTTATAGGCTTTTTATTGTACCAATGTAATTTAATAATACTGTGATACTGAAATCATATATTGTAGGTACCTGCACTGTTATGAAAAAATTATACCTCGCTGAGTTTTTTACGCCAGTTCTTCTCGAGGCAGAGGTTTTCTTTCCGAACTAATAATAAGTAATTTATCGACATTCATATATGCATGTAATATGCCTAAATTTAAGAATAAATAACTTTGACTGACCGGTTCGATTTCCCCATTAGAAATGGCCAACAACCCGCCACTTCACCCTAACGCGTGTATTTCGTATTTGGCTCCCCGCCATCTTGGCATCACACCAACCGCCTTACATCAACTCCGCTTTCCGAAACAGTAAGAAATAAACTAGCTAACTGAACGCACGTTAGAGTTTGCTAGCTTAGAACAATAGAATCAGCCGTTTTTTGTTGTAAAACACAAGTTTGTAGCAAATGTTGAGGTTATAATAAAAACGTTGAGGTTATCCGTAGAGAAAGCGCGCGCTTTTTTGTTTATTTAGGCGCGAAGGCGTTTGTGATACATCCTTTGTGTTTGGAATTGCAGCTACGGCTGAACCACAAGGTGAGTCTATTGCCACTGTATGTTTTAAAGCTATTTCTAACTGCAAGAAATTAACAATACATATGCCTAAAGGTGAGCCAAGTTTAGACTAGCAAAGAAATAGCAGAATTGGCTTCCGTAAGTGACATGCATAACAGATGTAACAAGCTTGAATGTAGTTTCGATACAGAGTTAAAAAGTTAACTGCAGATTAAACGAATTTTACAAATAGGTTTAAGGTAAACGTCCTGATGCTTGACACCTTAATTCCCAGTAGGTGTACCACATATGGTTGACCTCTAATTTTATAAATTAGGGTTGAACGTGTCAAGCATTGGGACGTTTACCTTATTATTATATACTTTGATGCCAAAAATTTATGAAAAATATAGAAAAGTAGATGATATAATTATCTGTACAAACAATTTAGTCGGTCATTCTCACATAAACACCGTTTTTCTCATCCTCATCTCTTTGAAAACAAAGGGAAAGGAATTATGCACCTCTACATTTTCAACCGCGTCACCATGTCATACCATACACTTACATTGGCGTTATTTCAAAGATAACCAGGCAAGCCAGGCCAAAAGGTAACTGTTTGTTTGTTGGCATAAGGTGCTTGATCTGTTCTGTTCCTTACTGCTTGCTTGATTGTCATAAATTATGAAAGCCGATCGAGTCGTAAAGGTCACCACGCAGTGGGTCGAGGGAATGGTTCAGTGGCACCATTTTCTTGGCTAGGCGGCCACCTTCCACTGGGATGCAACTAACCACCAGGGATCCGTTTCACGTCGCTACAAGTTATGATACATACAAGTCTTAAGCAACACCGAGGCGGCACCAATGCCTTTTCTTGTCACCAGAGATTAGGCCGCATTAGGCTTGTCACTGATCTCTCACAGGACTCAAATGGGGGTGCTTCATCAAGACAAGGCTTCCCACTTTAAAGGGAACGTATTCAAAACAAGAGCAATAAACAGATCCGCTCTTAACCGTATCAATAAATAGAAGCCAGAAATAAACTTTCCAAATAACGTAGGTGTGTGAAGGAAATGCGCGGTGCCAAGAATACATTTACGATGGTTTTATGCCGGAAAGTTGGTTTGATCAACAATTGGATACGAAAATATTTTGGGAAAAGTTCAGCAGGTTAATTGAAGCCAAAAAAATCCGATACTTTCTTACCGGTGTTCACATCACTTCAGTTATCTGAGGTTGCGGAGCAGACGGCGAAGAAAAATAGATCAAAAGGATGAGAGGAGATACACACGTAGTGAATCTAGAAATGCCATTGGTGGATTATTAACTCGCACACCACTCCGGTACTTTGCCAAAGCTCTGGTCGCCCTTGCCCCATTTTACTCTTTCTTCTTATACGTCTATATTTTCATAGCTTCCTACGTAATACAGAACTTGCGTTGGTCTGTATCAGATCTACTTATTTTGGATCTCAAGGCCAAAAGTTAATCAGATTACAACGTGAAAGATCCTTGTGATTGTACGTTATTTTATTAGCTTCAAAGTCGGCCAATTTCAATTACTAGCGTTTCTAGTCTTAATTGGCAAAACAATTGCCAAAAGATCAATATCAAGGCTGTCTTTGTTTTCACCGTAAATCTTCAGCAATATTATAGCTCCAAGGGTAGAGTTCAATGGCGGATGTCTAAAAATACCCGCCATTTGGTTTCGTATCCGCCATCTTGGGCCGTCGGGCGTCTAACCTTAGCGGTGAAAAATGTTTACAGAATTAAATAAATGGAGGTTAATTTTGTTCGGTTACCTGGAAATTTAGGTAATAGTTGCTGTTACCTGAATTTCAAAGATACTTAAATACTATGCTGTTGTGCTTGGGGCTAAAAGGAAGTACCTACCCTACCTACATGGTGGGGTAGGTAGGGTAGGACTATCTGAAACGAATGTTGTGAACGACTCTTACTAGGTATAATATGCTAATTACCAATTCTAATCCAAAACAAGATACATAGCAGAAGTAGATCAAGATCTACCCTCACAAAAAATACAATCAATTTAAGTCATATGTTTCTCTTTCATTAAAAGTTAAGTACCTTACCATTTGAAGAGATACATTAAATAGTAAGCTTTTAAAAATCTCTAATGTCAAAAGTAGCATGGGAATGACATGTTAATAATAGATGTAAAGTGTACTCATAACTCGTGCTGGCAATTATAATAAGTATAATATAGGCACGCCTTTTCAATGTTATCACGTGCAGAATGGCTCTCGTCGCCTTAGCAACTGCGCTCTGATTGGCCGATACTGCAGACGGGTGATGCCCGTGTTGACCTTGTTGTGACGTCGCGTCAAAATTAATGTATGTACTTTATACGATTATGCATACAGACGAAATCACGTCCAAAACAAATTGTCATATGGACATGACTGATGATTAGGTACGTCTATGGAGTGGTAGTATATCATATCGTCAATGGGTTGGAGAGAGAAGGTTGTTGGATAATTGACAAACGATTGAGGAAGGCATGCCATTATGTAATATTGTGTACTTTGCCAAAATATTCGATACCGGAAAGTCCGCAAATGTTGATAACATAATATGAATTGGTAACATCATAATTCAGATAATATAAATAGTTTTACTTCATTCATTTCCTGTTGTTTATTACAGTACGTAGGCTTCCATTCGTACGTCAAAAAAAAACTATATTCCACGAGCTCCGATCCTTAAACAAAATATTACCGTTATTAATGGAGTTCTATTTTTTTAATTTTCTCGTGCAGCAATGTACTGCTAACATTTATCTGACGTTTCAGAGAGGCAGAGCTTGTTTCAAATGTAACTGTTAGTGTTTAGCTTTGTTACCGATACATTGCGTGCCGACATAATTTGTATGAAAAAACAACTTTCAGCCCTTAAATATATTTTCTTATGGAAGTCACACTGTATACCTACTAAATCTTTCCTGAGTATAAGAGGACTCATTAGTATAATAGTGTTTTGCCCAATGGTCGACTGGTAGAGAATGCCTTATGGCATTAAGTCCGCCATTTGTACTTTATCTTGTATTGTGCAATAAACTTAAACGGCCGTATTCATAACAGTCCTACAAGCCTTTTTTAACTAAAATGGCGTTAAAATTCGTTTTCGTTTTCGTCACTTTGACATTTGTGTTCGTAAGAAAGGGACAAAGCATATTTTATTTAGCAGAGGCATTTTAAGTTTTATGAATAAGGGGGTAAATATATAAATAAATAAATAGTGTTTAAACTGCCCCCGCGTGGTTCTATAATAGCAACAGTCAGCTATAAAAAAAGTACCCATCTACGACCATACTACCAAACCCATGAACTCTTTGCTTTGAAGTTTTTCTGAAGATAGCAAGCTTTGAGTTTCCCGGCAAGCTCCTATTTCTTCCCCGTGGCGGCTGATTTCCGTTATAAAGTAATTCTATTTAAAATCCAGGTTAATAAACCAAATTGCGTCCAAATCCGTTCAACTGTTTTTAAAGCTTTTATTTAACTTGCAAATCTTGCAATGTATGTAATGAAACTATGTTTGTTCGGGTGGAATCTTGCAACTCAATTTTGAAGCAGATTTCTTCAACTGATTGAGCTGAAATTTTGGGATAATATACACAGTCAGCATCAAAAGACACTTTAGAGACTCTAGACGTAAAAAGTGAAAAGAGCTTTTGACGTCTTCGAGCTGATCTGTTGATGGAGACAGAAGGTGGCCATGGGAATTCGGGACTTAACAGACGTAACTGTGTTGAGTTTGGGCTCGTTAGAATCGTCTTAACGAGTAGTTGATGAAGGTAAACAGAAACGTACAGTTGGTAATAAAAGCTTGTACCAAAAATTATTCTTTTGTCAAAAAATATTGTGTAATTAGGTAACAAACAAGCAATAACATTTGACCTGTGTTTCCTGTCTATATTTGTAAAATTGCAACTTGTAGCTTCTTGAAACGAGCAAACGGAATAAGCCAGTATTATCCAATCTACTACGCTACGTGTCGTATTTATTAGGCCAAGATCTCGCCGATTCTGCCAGCTGCAGAGTGACCATATAAGTCCCGGGTCGGAAATTGGCAACACTGTCGCAAATGTCATCCAACTGTCAAATCAACCTCGGACGGTCGAGCGTTGACCCCGTTTCGCGCGTATTTTTAGGTTAAGTTTATCTAACAATGATCAATCGTAGTTATAAAATATACATAAAGAAGTTTTAAGCTGATTTTCAAGTGTCTACCTACTAGGGAGATTTGAACCAACTTAGGATTACACACCGATCAACGTTACATATGGCGCTGGCAGCTGTCATTCTGCATTGTCAAACTTTCCATACATTGAGATTTTATCGAACACCGCTTACGATTGCAGACGGTTTGGTGCAACCCGACCTTAGAGTTTTAAAGAGGGTTGATGCAGACCCGGTCAATAGTTACTTAATTACCAACCACAACCGCAGACCGTGCCAGTCTGTGAGTGGCCTAGTAGTAAAATTGTTGCCATAATAAATAATTTGAATTAAATGCTTGTAACCGGACTCGCTTGCCAGACTGAGGGGCTACCGTGAAACGAAAACGAACTGCGTTCCTATATCTCCTTCTCTGTCGCTCGCGCTGGCAAGTGCGACAGAAAAGCAGATACACGAACGAAGTTCGTTTTCGTTTCGCGGTAGGCCTTCTGTACTGTAGGTACGCGTGTAGATTTTCCATCGTCATATCTCGATTAAAACGATTAATCTTCGTCAGTGTTGCCTGTCAAACGCAATAAGTTAAACTGCGCGTGTCTGTGGTCCATCGTCATTAGTTTAAAAAGAAAATCGACAAAGATGGCAGGCCTCCAACCCGTGGCAATGAACGCGTGCTTCTTGGAAAATGTTTCGCATGAGTAGAAAAATCTGAAATCTTTATTTATGTTACTTTAAAGGAAAATTTTCGGGCTTTTAGGTTTTCCCGGATATTTAATGATTTCTTGTTGGCACGATATGCATCCATGCTAATGCGACTAAAGGGGGCCAATGTTGGTCGCAGTGTTTCTGGCAGGGGAAGGGGCACCCGCCTGAAAACCCCAGGGAAGGCGACGAACATCTTTTGCACCCTAGGACAAGCCAAATGTGGCGAGGCGCGAGGGTGGCTCCAGCGCGTTCAGGATGAGATCCTGGAGCCCTCCGCATGAGAGCGCTTTTTAATGAATAGAAATACCACATTACCGAGTCATCCCCCGTGATTGGGGACCTGGCGAGGTTGTGACCGGTTTTATCCACGACAAAAAAAAAATGTGGATGGGGTGTGACCAGAGATGTAATAAGCTGTGTCACTTGAATGGAAACTCTCTTCTAATACCGCGCAATTTGTCGTAACATTTGCGCAATTGTCTTTTCTCGCATCCAGAAAAACAAGCGTTGCTGAAGTGCATGCAGTCTGCCGCGTGATTTCGGCCCGTCTGGATAAATGGTGGATGCACGGCGTCCGCACCAAGGCCACTCCGTACTAGATTCTCTTTGGCCTTCCTTGTAATTAGGAGTCCTAATGACATATTACTATATTATCCTATTGATATATTATTTTTGTGTGACTAAGTAAATTACTGTTTAAAATAATAATTTACTTTAAAAATAAAGTTTTAACCGACTTCCATTCAGTACTCTGCCAAACCACATGAACATTTCTACATTTCCTTTCCGCTTTACCACATGAACATTGATTATTTCAGACAAAAATCAAATCGCTGTAGGGCCGATAATATTTGAGGAGTTCCGTCGATTCATCAAGAAAGGTGATTCTGAGACTTTTGGCGCTTCATTAGTAGCTATTTCAACTCATCATCAACAGAATCATATCAGAATCTGTGACGTACTTTTATAGATTTAAGTAAATCATTGGGGAGTTCTAGAAGGCATCTGTGGTCTTCATCATCAGTTCCACTTTACCACATTTGTGATTTCCGGGTGTAGGTAAATACACGAGTTATAATAGAAAATAACAAAATGACTACATGCGTGCCTAATATATTTGAGGAGTTCCCTCAATTCCTCAAGGATCCCATCATCCAACTCGATTTTTGAACCAAATAGGACCAATATGGAAGCATATTCTTACAAACAAAAAAAAAAAAGTACGAATCGGTTCATAAATTGAGGAGTTCTGAGGGAACAAACATTAAAAATAATAACGATAAAAAAACATACAACCGAATTGCAGACCTCCTCCTTTTTTAGAAGTCACTTAAAAAGAAGTCATATTCTTCGTCGAGTTAAGGAATGATCTTTAAAAATCTTTTCCCCAAATCCATACACTACTTATGTATATTTAGGTAAGGAAACGACATTATATATAATCTCGTAATATATATTAAGGAAACCGACCGAACGTCTGAGTGTCTGTTTGGATGTCTTCCAAGTCAAACTAGCGCTTCTAGATCATGTATATATATACAAAACATATGGGAATATATAGTGATATGAGGTCAGTGCCACGTTGGTACTACCTATAAGAACATTTTTTTATGTACATGTATGACGTGCTAAATGTGATGTAGGCATATTACATGGTCAATAATAGTACATTATGTACCTAGGGCGGTGAATTCGTGGATGGCCCAGATCGCAGTTGTTTGCGTAAATATGCGATCTGGGGCTTTACGAATTACCGCCCGTGGTAAGTACACAATTTTACGTCATCATCTGGCCACAATGCGAGTTTTACCGTACGCGCAGCGTGCAGTAAAACTCGCATTATGGCCAGGTGTGACGAAAACATTATTATTATTATTATGTATGTTTTTTCCATATCTCATCAGGACCATGGGGTCCCGGACTTTTGGAAGACATGCGTGGGGCCGAGGCCTACAGCGCAGAGGCCCTTTAAAACCAAAATAATCTAAAAGCGATTACTATATATTATATTAGCGAACTAAAATTCTTTAAAATACTAGGGAGGTCATTATAGAACATTATGCGAGGGAATTTCCTAAATCTCTCCTCTAAAATAATTTCGCAAGATTCCGTAATTTTCTAATAAAGTATTTATGTGTTCAATTTAATCATATTCTTGCTTTATTAAAGGAACTACTGACGAAACGGATTAGAAGAAAGAAATAAAAACGAAAGAGACTTAGTTAAGTATTAATATTAGACAGTACCTATTTATACTTAACAATTTAATAACGGGTGTCGGGTAAAACTTAACAAATGTTTGTAAGTACACTATCCATATGTCTATGACCGACATAGTTCTTAGGCAAAGAAACGTTGAAAAAATCTCCGGTAAATAAGCTAAACCCAGAAAAAAACTCAGTACCTATTCTGTCTAAACACATGTATACCTATGTATATGTATGTCTTTATTTGTATTAATCATACATTGACAATTACCGTAAAATGGGGTGAGTAGGGTTCGCGAAGAGAGTTGGGTTATGAATGGGGAGAGAATGTATGAAAGGGGGGTGAGATGGTTTTTTTAAGGCTACTGCTACAAAAATAATGTATTCCAATTTAATTTAATGGAGCTACAGTAATACTCATAATAAAAAAAAAGATCAACAATCTTCCAAAATCACCTTTGTATGAAAACCCATCTCACCCCAATTACGAGGGACTACGGGGTGAGGTGGGTTTCCCTGTTTATCGTCAAAGTTATGAAATGGAACTACCCAAAATAAAATAAAAACTAAAATACATTCCGGAACACTTATTATATACACCATTCAGTTTGTATAAGTAAAAATAAAATGTTATCGAGGTTTGAATGTCAGTTTTCACCCTACTCACCCCATTTTACGGTACATAATTTAAATAAATAACTACATTTCTGGGTTAGAATGGCCTAAGAATAAAATGCTACACATGCCAGCACATATATTTTACACAGTGTAATACTGGGTGTATTTCGCCTTCGTCTAGATTCCCCGACAAGCACTTTTGAAGTAGAAGAAAATACGCACAACGCATCAGTATTACTTATAGTGTCATTCGCACACTTTCTTTGTTCGTGAGCCAAATAAAATTGCCGACGCATGGACACCAGCCAATGTCCTTGCACCAATTTTCTACGTAATACAAAAAGCACGTGGTGAACATTTCCGATGTTTACCTACTAACTTATCGAGAGCAGGAAATAAGGCTTCAGAAGACCGCAACCTTTACTGCTTATAATAGATGCCGGTCCAGAACCCTCAATCGGTATCCTCGGAAGCTCTGGCGACCTTACCACCACAGATTACTACCTCACACCGCCATGAACAAGATGTTGCATCTGTGTGTAACGGTCAACAAAATGTATCCTCAAGAAAAGAAAGGATCGGCAACGTGCTTGTGGCTCTTCTGTTTAGGTCTTACCTGTACACAAAATAAGTCTGGCCAGTGAGCCCTGTCACAAGCATTTTATTCAAATTCTTTATTATGGCAACAATTTTACTACTAGGCAACTCAGAGACTGGCGCGGCCTGCGGTTGCGGTACAGAGAACGGCTATAATAGAAGGACTCACTCAATTTAGTCAGGTTAATTAAATTCTTTTGGGCACTCGCTAAGACTCCATCTATTAAGAGTCCGCAGTAAGCTCGATTCTCCATACAAACGTAGTTACGCTCTCATTTTAAAACTACCTGTTGGAGTGTAACGAAACTTTGCATGTACAATGACATGAGGTATATCTATGTCTGTAATTAGTTTATGTAGCTTCAGATACCATAGTAAATAAAATACAGCGAATTTAAGTTTTTCATACAAAACTTGTCTTTGCTGTATTTCGTTTGTTTTATAAACTGGAAACATATAAACTAATTATAGACATAGATATACCTCATGTCATTGTATATGCAATGTTTCGTCACAATCCAACACGTAGTTTTAAAATGAGAGCGTAACTACGTTTGTATGGGAAGGTGAAATTCGGCCGAGCTTACTGCGGACTCTTAAATCCTCCATCTAGGGTTGCGGTCAATAATAATTGACAGTAATCGTCAAATTTACTACTGACCGCCACCGCAGCAACTCTTTAAAATTCTAAGGATGGGTTGCACCAAACCGCCTGTAATCTGAATGTATGGAAGTACCTAAAATTTTCTGTGGAATGACAGCTCCCGGCGCCATATTTAACGTTGATAGGTCTGTAATCTGTAATCCCACGCTTGTGCAAATCGCCCTAATAGATAGACACTATTCGAGATGACATTCTGCTGTGCCTGTCCTGTGCGGAGAGGTAGCCGCAATCCTATGGTCTTCAACATCTATCCTTCTAAACGTCCCATCAGTTTTCTCTAACGGTCTTCAATAAGCATCCATCTAAAGACCAAACAGACAGACATAATTATACAAATGGGCACTCTGCCCAGCGGCCTCAATCCATAAGTAGATGTATTTTTAACATCGTTACATATACGCAAGACTACTATCTGCGTTTGATTCTACCTTGTAAATGCGTAAAATGTCTGATAAACAGATACTTACACGCAATTTTTCGGCCTCGATTCCTGAAAATAGCGAAGTCTGGTTAATCGAGTTGTTTTTATTTGTTAGGTATACTTTAAGAGATTAGTTCATATTCGTTTCTTACAATATTACTGAATTTAATAAAGAAAAATAAAGATATTTTGACATTATGCTCGCTGTTTTACGCTCTCTTAACTTATCTCCTGCAGTAATTGACTGGTTTCGTAGTTATTTAAATCATCGTCGGCAAAGAATAAAGGTAGATTCTTCTTGTACTTCTTGGTGTAGTACTCTGGCGGGCATTCCGCAGGGCGGTGTGCTATCTCCTCTCTTATTTTCTATCTTCATCAATTCCATCACACACAATATATCCTCTCATTATCACCTTTATGCCGATGATCTTCAGATTTATACACAGTCCGTGCTTGGTGATCTCCCTTCTGCCATAGAAAGAACTAATGATGACTTGGTACGCATTCTGAAATGGAGTCAACGATATGGTCTGAGTGTGAACCCAACGAAGACCCAAGTCATTGTTATTGGCAGCAACAATCTGATTTCTAGGGTTGATTTTGTAAATCTCCCTCCAATACTTTTTGATGGGATTCAGATTGATTACTCGATGCAAGTGAAAAATCTTGGGATCATTATGGATCGCTCTTTGTCTTGGGTGCCTCAAGTGAGTGAAGTGAGCAGGAAGGTATTTGCTGCAGTGGGGTCTCTCAGGCGGCTTCGTAATTTTCTGCCTACTGCAACTAAAATTGCGCTTGCACAAACTTTACTTCTTCCTATTCTTGATTACGCTGATGTATCCTATCTCGACCTTTCTGAGGAGCAGCTTAATAAGCTTGAACGTCTCCAAAATGTCTGCATTCGGTTCATATTTGGGTTACGCAAATATGACCACGTTTCTAGTTTCCGTTCCAAACTCAAGTGGCTCCCTATCCGTTATCGCCGTAACTCTCACATTATTTCGCTTCTGTTTAGTGTCCTTTTTAACCCTGCAACTCCCCGTTATCTTAAAGAGCGTTTTAGTTATTTGAATTCTGTTAGATCTTCTAACAATTTGCTATTAACTGTGCCTTTGTCATCTTCCAAATTTTACAGTAGTTCGTTCACCTTTAAGGCTATTCGACTGTGGAACTCTCTCCCTCTTCATATAAGACAAGCTAAATCTATCGGCAACTTCAAATCTCTTCTTAAAGAACATTATTTGTCCTTCCCCTAACCCTGACTGTCCTACTATTATTATTATTGGCTGACTGTTTGTTTTATATATTTTTATTTGTGTTATTTGTATATATGTATGATTGTGTATGTATGTTTATATATAGAGCTATTTATGTACGTGCATTCATATAATTATTTTGATTTTTGGCTTATTGTAATCTCTGCACCACCTACTACATAATCTAGTTTTATCTCTTTCTCCGATACCCAAAGGTTGTCTGGAAGAGATCGCTCTTCAGCGATAAGACCGCCTGTTGTCTACCTCTACCTACATGTTATTGTATTGTTTTTCTTTTTAACTGCTTTGTTTGTGTGAGGTGTGCAATAAAGAGTATTTGTATTGTATTGTATTTGTATTGTATATTTAGAAAGAAGAAAAAAAGAAGAAAGAAAATACATTTATTTAACGTCACAAATTACACAATTAATAATTTACTTTAAAAACAAAGTTTTAACTGACTTCAATTTAGTACTCCGCCAAGCCACGAGAACATTTCCACATTTCTTTTCCAATTTACCACATGAACTGATTTCCGAGAGCAAATATGCGTTGATTATTAGAGAAAAAAACCCAATCGCTGTATGTGACCCGATAATATTTGAGGACTTCCGTCGATTCCACAAGGATCACCTTTGGCATTTCATTAGCTGCTATTTCAACGGAATCTTATCAGAATCTGTGATATACTTTTGTACTTTTAAGTACATAATTGAGGAATTCCATAAGTCATCTGTGGTTTTCATCATCAATTCCACGCCACCAAATTTATGATTTCCGGGTGTACACGAGTTATAATAGAAAATACCAAAATCACTACACGCGTGCCTAATATAATTGAGGAGTTCCCTCAATTCCTCATGGATCCTATCATCCAACTGAATTTTTGAAAAAAATGGGTACCCACCTGGAAGACGGGAAGGAAGGGCAGGAAGCATAAAAAATTTACGAATCGGCTCATCAATGACGCAGTTCCGAGGTAACAAACATTTTTTTAAAAATCATAAAAAAAACAAAAAAAATATAACCGAATTGAGAACCTCCTTTTTTTTGAAGTCGGTTAAAAATAGTATCGCGACTTTGTGTATAAAGTCGAAGTCAAGGACAATAAGCACGCCTACTTTTTGGTAGGTCGCGGAAGAAAAAACGGCGTCTCTTATAATAAATATGAGTGATAGAATCATAATGTAAGTACCTACATGTACAAAAGCTGTAAACTATTGGCCGCAATTTTCCTTCTACTATTTTTATTCTACTTACGCCTTAACTGCTTTTTCGACCAGAATACTGTTCCAGAAACTCCCCAACTTATGTAGAGGTGTGTAACTCAGCACGTCTAGCACACGACGGCCGCCACATACTCTCGATTTTTATTCCCTTCTTCTAAGTGTTCTAATAAGAGAGAGACGGATAGTGCGAGAAAAATCGAGAGAGCTCGCGCGCGCCGTCGCGTGCTAGCCGTGCAGCACGGCTAGCACGCGACGGCACGCGAGCTCTCTCGATTTTTCTCGCACTATACGTCTCTCTCTTATTAGAACACTTAGAAGAAGAGGTATAGAGCGATAAAAATCGAGAGGTTGTCGCAGCCGTCGTGTGCTAGACGTGCAGGAGTGAGAGCTGTGAGAGATTCAAATGAACTGCATCTTTTCGTTTATGTCACTCGCTCACTCGTTCACGGAAGGATGAAACAACTCACTAACTAACTCACTATGTCAGTTCAGTATGCGTCCTTCCCCCGCTCTACCGCTCTCAACTCAACCGAGCAACTGATGTACGAGTGGGTTGCGCTCTTCGCACTTACGAGTCGAAGCTATAAACCTATCTCACACTCACGCGTGCACGCTTACGTTACTGATAGAAAAACATGT
Organism: Epinotia bilunana; assembly: GCA_947049275.1. Classification (NCBI taxonomy): domain Eukaryota; kingdom Metazoa; phylum Arthropoda; class Insecta; order Lepidoptera; family Tortricidae; genus Epinotia; species Epinotia bilunana. Next base: position 1,901,997 of record OX346279.1, on the reverse strand, counting down.
CAATGTGTGAGTCACTCATTTATACTTGTGTGTGGGAGCGATTTAGAGCTGTTAGGAGTCCACAGATTAACTGAGCGAGAGCTGTTAGGAGAGTCTATAGATGAACTGAGCGAATTGAACGAAATGAACGAAAAGAGTGATACATATCTTTACGACATAAAGATATGAATCGCTCCTTTCACTTCAGTGACACGTTTTGCGCATCTCTACAGTACAATGTAGGTAAATGCATTAATATTATGAAAAGTTGCCCATTTCCAAACCCCATAACGGGCTTATATGGGTCTTACTCTTACTTTCTCTTACTTACTTGCTCAGTCTTGTGTGTATAATCATCTTATTCATTCAAATAAAAGGGTACCAGGATATTTATCTGTCTGTCTTGTTCACAGAGATGCCTTCCGAGGTGATGACGGGGAAGTCGCTCCAGCGCGAGCTGGCGGACTCTATCATCAGGATGGTTCCTCTGGACGAGATCAGGATCCTGCTCGCTTGCGGAGCCAAGGTAATTACGACTTGGTGCGTTACTTCCGTGATAAGGCACTGGTCCCACCGCCGGCTAGTAAGCTAGAAAAGTTGGGCGAGTAGCATTACATCGCGGATCCGTAAAGGTCGATTGATCACACTGTGCCTGGTCAGCACGCAATGAACCGTTACTCACCCAACTTTTCTAGCTTACTAGCCGGCGGTGGGACCAGTGCCTAACAGGGCGTTGCAGCACGAGCAGTGGAAACCTTAATCAGGATGTACCACCAACCAATGGACCCACGAGACCAGACCCCGTAGCATGGACAATCTTGGCCCGCAATGGCTAACACCGTTCAATAGAACGAGACGGACGCTCTATCTTGTCACTTATAATGTTATAAGGCCGACCATGATACGGGGTCAGGATAACAGGAGGCTTGCGGGGCCAAGATTTTGCCAATTGGCGTTTTGCACACGACCCCTGTGTATAGGTATAGGCAATGCCATATGTACTATACGTTTACCAGCAATTTTGTGTATAATTTTTATATTATTACTAGCTTCTGCCCGCGACTCCGTCCGCGTGGAACTATCGTTTATATCGTAGCACCATACAAACTTTCATCCCCAATTTCAGCCCCTCCGGGGAAGGTTTCCGGGATAAAAACTATCCTATGTGGGGATCCAAACTATCTTCATATCAAATTTCATCTCAATCGGTTCAGCGGTCTAAGCGTGAAGAGGTAACAGACAGACAGACAGACAGACACACTTTCAGATTTATAATATTAGTATGGATTAACGCTGAAAACGCACTGAAAGCTTTGAGCTGCTATATTAAGCGACAGCTTAGATAGACCCATAAAATCTTAAGTAATTTCTGTCCTAAATACCATGACTTCTTTATCCATCGCATCACAGTACCATTTTAATAATGTACTAAACAATATTTGACAATGCCAGGTGAACGAGCCAGTGACGCAAGGCCTGCGTCCACTGCACTATGCGATCTGGCAGCGCTACCTCGAAGCTACCAGGCTGCTACTCGTCAGGGGATGTGATGTGAACGCCCGTGACGACTGTGGATACAGCGCGCTGCATCTGTCTTCAGAGCATGGGTAAGCAAATGACGCAGGGTCTGCGTCAACCTTGTGGAGCCACAGCCTGCCAATTTTCTCAGAACTAGCGTAGGCGTTACATGTTGTTTATTCCCGGAAACCGGACTTATGAAACGGTGGAAGCTCTGATAATCTCACAGGTTTTTTCGTTTTGTGATTGGCCACATCCACATCTCGTGGAAGCCCAAACGGAAATGTTGCGCGGGACGGAAAGTTTACAAAATTTCGTAATTTCCGTATGGAAAAGAAAGAACTCGATAATTTATTAAGATATTCTATCCAGAAAAGTTTCCTCAAAATTCTGAGAGGCTTCTCATATTTTTTGAAACTCTCCGCAACTTACTCATCTGTAAATAGTCCTTGTAATGCGTACTAGGTGATTTCGCTTCGTCATTGATTGATCTATATGTGTAAGTTAAGAGACAGTCCATGACTTCTTCCGTTTCCAGCTACACAGAGCTGGTGAAACTGCTTCTTCAGAGTGGAGCCGCAGTCGACTACCGCCCGGACACTGGCGAGGAGTTCCCGAGGACCACGCTCTGCGATGAGCCTCTCAGGCTGGCTATTAGGAACAAGCATTATGTAAGTTTAGATCTTAAAAAAGAAACTAGTAGGTGTAAAGTCAAGGGTCCATGTTTGTTCTGGTTATATAATTATAAGAAACGTAAATATCATGATCATGGTTGAAAGTTTAAATGGATGAATTATTATATACTTGGCCGTAGGTGCTTTTGTACTACGAGACAAGCGAACGAATGAACATAACACTTAACTACATGAAGGAGCCATATCTGATGAGGATCAATCAAATGGTCCATCCATTCTCTCTTAGCGTTAGCCCGTTTGCATCATGAAGAAGCCTTACTAAAGCCAGTGTCCGGTTCACTGCCGCAGAGACACACTTGTTTCATGTTTCATCTGTTTTCTGTTTTTTGATTATTTTATTGTTTAATACGTGTGTCCTGTGTGTTTGTGAATAAATGTATCTTTCTTTCTTTCTTTCTTACTGGTTCTACAAATTGTTGTAGGCCTTAACTGGCGAAAGTGGTTGCCATCGGACCTTCCAAGTTCCAACCCAGGGGAGAAACTAGACCTTATTAAGGGGGATTAGTCTGGTCGAGCTGAATGTACAACTTAACTGTCACAAGTTCTCAAGCTACCGTCACCAGACGAAAAAAAAACTTTAGCAATAGCAGACAAGGCTCTAGAGGCTTCAAAACACTTCCACTTAGCTCTATAGCTAACCAATTTTCGGTTTTTCAGGAGGTAGCCCGTCTTCTTCTGGAGCACGGAGCGGACCCAAACAAGCGGTACTTCTTCGGCGCCGAGATCAACCTCGTCTCCGACCCCGAGTACCTGGAGCTGCTGCTGACCTTCGGAGCCAATCCTGACTCCCGGGACCGCGCGGGCCTGACCCCGCTCATGAAGGCCGCTAGGCAGAGGAAGGTTAGAAATCGTCGACGTTTTTCGTGTCTTGTCGTTGCTAATCCTTTTGCACAATCATCATCACCCTATTAGTGTTTTTCCAGGAGCCCAGGGTCTGCTTTAGCTCCTAATCCCAAGATTTGAAGTAGGCAGCAGTTATACGCAAGCGACTGCCATCCAACCTTCCAACCCAGAGGGAACACTAGAGCTGGTTTGGGATTACCCCAAACCATTTACCCTACGATTTTTTCCTTCACCAGAAAGCTAGTGTTAAATATCAAATGATATTTCGGACATACATTTTTTTATACCAGTGGTACGAGCCGGGATCGAACCCACGACCACATGAAGTTGCATGCCTTACCGCTCTGCTACAGTGGCTTCGTGTTGATGTAAACTTTGACCATTTAAGGAATAATTTGTCCTTTCTTCAGGGCATGGACGCTGTGCTGCTGTTAATCAGCCACGGAGCAGACGTGAATGCCATGGCTGACGGCAGGAATGACTTCAGAACTGTGCTGCATTACGCTGTGCTTAGCGGTTAGTATTCTTGGTAACTTACCAAAGACAGAAAAATTTAACAAAAATAGCGATACTATATGACATAAAATAAATACAGGAGCGTTGGCCGACTGGGGCGACGAGCTCCTTACAAATATAAAAAAAAATCGCGTTAAAAAATTTTTTTTTTCTCTTTTTTCTTATCAGAACACGATACCTGGGGTCGTAGACAAGGTTACAATCGACAAGCGCTAACGCCAATAGAAAATAGGAAAATGTAGGGGAATGACAGATGCCGACGAAACACTTTTCGTTAATATCTGTCATTCCCATACATTTTATTAGTTTTCTATTGGCGTTAGCGCTTGTCGATTGTAACCTTGTCTAGGCCCCCTGTTAAGCCCTTCATCGGTTCACACCCCATTTTTGGTACACCCTGTATATTGATAAACAGAAGCCCGAATGTTTGAAGTGCTTAAGGTCTCTCACGGACTGGTGCGGCCTGGCCGCGGCGGAGCTGTCTTTATTATCGTCTGCCACCGCAGGCCCCGCCAGTGTTTTGCAGGCCTTAGATTTAGATCTAAGGCCTGCAGGCCACGAATTTGTTTTTGTGTTGTCAAACAACACTACCTACTCGTACAAACGAATCAACAGAGCTCCAGGAAAAATACTTTTAAAAAACGGCTATTTTAATCATCAGGCACTGTGGTGGCATCACACGGAGGCGCGATAAAGTTGTGACATTGTTATAATTATACTTGCAACCTATATTTTTCAGGTAACACAGACGTGGTCAATCTCCTAGTAAAGCAAGGAGCAAGGGTCAACTACCAGTGCCCGGCGCTGAGCAAACCTAGCGCCCTCGACCTCGCGATCCTCAAGGGGGATGTGCCGATGGTGCAGTTACTTCTGGCTGCTGGTGAGTTCATATCAGAATTATTATTCCTGATTAATAAAGCTATAATCTTAGGTACCTCCCAACCCGGAAACAGGAGTTTTCCACCGATATATGGGTCTGCTGGGCCTATTGTTTCGTGATCTCTAAATCTTCTTTCTTCTGCCGTATTATTTTCGAAATAGATACTAGGCACACTAAAGGGGGACTTCAAATTCTTAATTACTTACTCGCAATTAGTAGTTGATGGCTGTGAGAAAAAGGAAACAGTCGGCAATTCTTGTTGTGATCGTTTCGTGACAAATATACGTATATCTGTATGTGTCTGTCTACAATGTGCTCAAAACGACAGTAATTTATCTTGTGTTAAGAGTCCGCAGTAAGCTCGATTCTCCATACAAACGTAGTTACGCTCTCATTTTAAAACTACGTGTTGGAGTGTAACGAAACTTTGCATATACAATGACATGAGGTATATCTATGTCTGTAATTAGTTTATGTAGCTTCAGATACCAAAGTAAAAAAAATAAAGTGAATTTAAGTTTTCAATACAAAACTTGTTTTTGCTGTATTTCGTTTGTTTTATAAAATGGAGCCATATAAACTAATTACAGACATAGATATGCCTCATGTCATTGTATATGCAAAGTTACGTCACAATCCAACACGTACCTAGTTTTAAAATGAGAACGAAACTCCGTTTGTATGGGAAGGTGAAATTCGACCGAGCTTACTGCGCTGCGGACTCTTAAAATGTGCACTATTGTCTCCAGGTGCCCGAGTGAACTCCTCCAGCTCCGTGATCGGTTCTCCTCTCCACGTGGCCTGCTCCGACAACATCTCCAACAGGAAGGAAATAGTTCAGGTACAACTCCATTATTACATGTAGATACTCTTCTTATCTTCTGGTCGTTATGAGTGACCAGATGTCACTCGACTCACGATTTCTTGCTCGGCCTTTCTGGTAATTTCTGATCATCGCATGGGTGATCTTCTGCGCGGTAGACCAGGTGGTACAGTCAACCGTGAACTTAGCGGCCCAACTGTGGCCCAGTGGGCTCAAAGAGTTTAAGTAGTTAAAGAGTTGGTCTAGTCGGCTGGATGTAGTCAAAATAGTCAAATTAAGAGATATGGCGCCACCGAGCTGATCTGATGATAGAGACAGAAGTTTACCATAGCAACTCCTAGACTAGTTGCACAAGCTAGTTGACCCATCGTTACAAATGTATAGTTTTCAGAATTTTCCCTTTAGGTAGTCGTACTTGTAGTAAGTATAATTAATTACTTGCCAAATTTAATCGTTCTAGGTCAACGCAAAGTACCTACCCTATAAATTTTGGTTCCCTCGAGAGTGTCGAAATATACGTTTTAAGAGTCCGAAGTAAGCTCGACTCTCCATACTAAAACTCTCATTTTAAAACTATGTGTTGGATTGTAACGAAACTGCATATATCATGAGGTATATCTATGTCTGTGGCTGTAATTAGTTTATGTAGCTTCAGATACCATAGTAAAAAATGGTTTACGCTGATAATGTACAATACGCAAAATGCTAACTGCACGCATAATGTACAAACAGTCAAAATGCACATACGCAAAATCCACATCATGATAAATGTACAGAACGAGAAATGTACAGTACGCAAAATGTACTTACGCTAAAAGCACATAACGCATAATGTGTAAAAAGAAAAATTTACATTTTGCGAATTGTTCAATGCAAAACGCATAATCCGCAAAATGTTACAAAAGCTAAATGCTCTATCGCCAAACGTACAAAACGTAAAATGTACACAAAGCGAAGTGACATGTTGCGTTATTGATTTCGTTCTACTTTATAACCAGTTACCATAATGATAATGTTCCTGGGGAACATATTGTTCATAATGAGTAGAACGGTAACCGAACCAAGTTTCATTTTCATAGCGTTCCAAATTTTGTTCTTTTATTGAACGTTACAGAGCTAAACCGGTTCACAGTAGGAACGAAATTAAAAACGGTTAAAGAACGAAATTGAACGGTTTTTTGGGAACCGCTCTCGATCCCTGTTATACCTACGCCTATTATGAAAACTCTTTCCTTATCTTGGTTGTCATCAATGAGTCGGTAAGTACTTGTGACAACGAAGCTGTGACAAAGGGAATTCCATCATCATTATTTGCGTATTGTTATTTTCCGTAATGAACAATTTATAGTACATTACGTACCTAGGGCGGTGAATTCGTGAATGGCTCAGATCGCAGGTGTTTGTGGCCCGAACCGAAGGTGAGGGCCATAAATATGCGATCTGGGGCTTTACGAATTACCGCCCGTGGTGAGTACACAATTTTACGTCTTCACCTGGCCACAATGCGAGTTTTACCGTACGCGCAGCGTGCAGTAAAACTCGCATTATGACCTGTGGGCGTAGCATGGTTGCCATTTTATCACTTATCGTTGTGGTAAAGACGCCCATCACGCTCTGACAAGTATGCGAGTGCGAGAGTGACGGATGCCTTATCCACAACGATAAGTGATAAAATGGCAACCGTGCTACGCCCGCAGCACGGCTAGCACGCGACGGCGCGTGAGCTCTCTCGATTTTTCTCGCACTATCCGTCTCTTTCTTATTAGAACACTTAGAAGAAGAGGTATAGAGCGATAAAAATCGAGAGTATGTCGCGGCCGTCGTGTGCTAGGCGTGCAGGTGTGACGTAAATAACTTTGCACATTTTGCCACTACCGGGTGGAGTACATTTTGCATATTGTACAATCATAGTATGTACATTTTATTGTTTGTACTATCTGCGTACTGTACATTTCTCGTTCTGTACATTTATCATGATGTGGATTTTGCGTATGTGCATTTTGACTGTTTGTACTTTATGCGTGCAGTTAGCATTTTGCGTACCTATTGTACATTATCAGCGTAAACCAAAAAAATACAGCGAATTTAAGTTTTCCATACTAAACTTGTGTTTGCTGTATTTCGATTGTTTTATAAACTGGAACTATATGAACTAATTACAGACATAGATATACCTCATGTTATTGTATATGCAAAGTTACGTCAGAATCCAACACGTAGTTTTAAAATGAGACCGTAACTATGTTTGTATTGGTAAGGTGAAATTCGGCCGAGCTTACTGCGGACTCTTAAGCGGCATAAACGGTCGTATCTTTTTTCTATGTTAACTTAGAAGTTTCATTTTTTCACAGCTCCAAAGGACGGTAGACCTGAGTACATGGTTTTAATTTCAACTTGATACCTCCACGCGTCTTGACAGACAGGCGGACATCAAAGTGATTCTATAAGGCCTAAGGGTTTCGTTTTTTTCCTTTTAAGGTACGGTACGGAACCCTAAATAGGCTTGTACTAGCATTAATATCTGCGACAGCGAAGACATGATTCTATTTTCAAGGCACGTCAGATATTTTTGCGCTCTTTGTTATGGCTGATATTAATCGCTACCACGAAAGTCGAAAAAAACTCGCATATCTCCCTCTCTGTCGCTTGAATACGGAAGTGCGACAGAGGTAGAGATACACAAACGAACGAAGCGTTTCATAGTAGCTGGGGACCGATTTTTGACTTTCGAGCGCTCGACTCTTTCACTCGAAAACTGACAAAAATTATGAAATGTTATTTTGAAATGCCGATGGATATTCAATTCTATCGGTAGAAAGTAAGTGCCTGTGATTACGACACTACAATTGCATTTATTTTTATTTAATTTTCGAGCGCTCGAAAGTCAAAAATCGCCCCCCTGCTCTGGTAACTGTGTGAATTTGTTGATACGAGTAGTAACTTGTTTTAGAAGTATCTCTCGTTCCAGATCCTTCTAGAAAGCGGAGCAGACCCGAACCTGAAGGTGTACAACGACGAAGACGCGACGCAGCTGCGGCCGGCGCTGGCCGAATACCTCGCCAGCAACCCTGACCCCAGCGGGGAGATTGTAGCCATGCTGTTGCGACATGGCGCCAGGGTAATTATAACGCCATTGTTGATTGGAGCTTGGTTAAACGGTCTCCAATCTAGCCGCAGCTTGTTGCTAAGTCGCGTCACTCGGCCACTATCTCACTCGCACTGCGCAAATTCACGTCGTCAGTGTGCTAGCCACGCAGGCTAACAACAACGTCGCTGGAATAGAAACCAGGGGTAAGGCCAGTCGGGGCAAGTGCGCCAACGGGGTACCTAAATGAGCCTATCATACAGGACCGGTCATTGTGGCACTCTTTGGGGGAGGCCTATGTCTGGCACTGGACGTCTTCTGCTGAATTGTGGCACTCTTTGGGGGAGGCCTATGTCTGGCACTGGACGTCTTCTGGCTGATATGATGATAACGATGATCATCTAAGATGTCTATAGTACAAAAATAAAGTAGATTTCAATATGTTTGATGAAATCGCACTTACCCCGGTGGTGCACTTGCCCCGACTGACCTTAGTACTATATTTTTTTATTTTATTGCAGGTAATTATGAAAACTCAGTTCCGTGACCCGGACGGCATCCTAAACCACCTCCAGAACGTCACCGCCGAAGAATACGAGCACATCTTTTATCAGCTTTTAGAAGCAGCCGAGGCCTTCGACCTTTGCATGATCAAAAGAAACAGCACTCTCAACGCTGCTCAAAAACAGACTCTAATTGAACGAGCTAAGACTCCTATTTCCTTACTCGCTCAAACCAGAATCTTCTTCCGTAGACAGCTAGGTAATTTATTGGTCGAATTAGCTCCTAAGTTCGAAATACCGAAAACTCTGCACCATTATTTGCTTTTCGAGTGCAGTTAAAGAGTTTTGTAGTTTTTGTTGGATTTTCATTTCGGCACAAGATTTCCTTGGCCTTTCTGTCGGTGTTGCCGGGAAAAGCTGGTTTTCCCAGATTTGTGGGAATTGATTGGATTTCGTGAGTTCCGTAAAAAGGGACGGGAAAATATTGAAAGATATATTTTTGTATTTTGTACTACTGTATTGCGTATTTTGACATTTGCGTCAGTTATCTTTTTTTAATTATTAAGTCTTGTTTTTATATTACCCCTATGGAAAAGTAAATTGCTTTATAGACCTTACTTAAAAAAAACCATATTCTTACGTAGATATCCATATATTTAAATTGATTACCTACATACTTTTGGATGGATTATAATTACTCTATATGAACTACCGAGAAGACGGTATTTTTATTTATAGTATACTTATTGTTTTGTCCATTTTGTAGTCTGATTACATTATTGCTATGTGATACATTGTGATATATGATTAGAATTAAGTTTCTACTTGTGATCGTGCGTAAAGATCTCAGGTATTTTATTCTCTTCGACTGTAATACTGTATTTTGAAAATAAATGCCTGAAGAAAAATGTATTTTTATTTTGTAATAAATATATTAATGTATTTCATTCCGGAAACCGCCATTGTCAAGTACTTTATGAATTAATGAGCTGAAGGTATGTTTTTCCAGGACCTTGAGGAACAAAAATTAAACAAAGATTAAAAAGTCAGACCACACAAGTTTCGCAACACAAACGTAACAACCAATGAATGACAGTTTAAACATACGAAGATATTTTTCTGAACTTTTCCAAACAATCACCACTGACACAACTTGAATATTATACATGTTTCTGTCAAAAATGACATACACGACTGTACTGTTTAGGGTTCCGTACCTTAAAAGGAAAAAAGCGGAACTATTATAGGATCACTTTGTTGTCCATCTGTTTGTATGTCAAGACTCTTTATCGGGAACACGTGGACGTATCGAATTGAAATTAAACCATATACTAAGGTCTACGGTCCCTTATAGCAGTAAAAATATCAAACTTCTAAGTTAACGTAAAAAAGAAATACGGCTGTTTATGCCGCGAAAAACGTATATTTCGACACTCAAGGGAATCAAAATTCATAATGGCAAGTAATATCTTTTTATACTTAGGTACTTACTACAAATACAGGGAAAAATCAGACAACTATACATTTGTAAATAAGTACGGAAACCTCAGTGGGCAAGTCCGACTCGCACTTGTCCGGTTTTTTACACATCAACTACTCATTGAGAGGATTCTAACTTGGACCCAAACATGACGGATTTATCTTGTGTAGCTTGAAAGTTGCAATGGTCTCCTTCTGTCTCTATCATCAGACTAGGTTTATGGTACGATAATTTTATATTTTAAAATGATTTACCCCAGTAAACAAAGCTTTTACTTGATTCGACATCGGGAAGTTGTTCGAATACGTAGATAGAGGATTTAATAGATGGCGAATGCCCGAAAGGGACGATGGTAATTTAATCTGACTAATATAATATTAAATTGATTATTATTCTGATAAGAAGACTAATATATTCTTGGTGTCAAATGTCGTTTATAATTTAAGTAGTCGTGTTAGTTATATATCGGTGATGTCAGTTTCAGTTTAATATTTTGACAGGTGTTGACAAACAAGCTGGTAACAAACAAAAAAGTCTATACGCGCTGAGGGACAGGAGATTTGACATTGTGTCTCGTTCCCACTTGTAATATTGTCTATTCTCACATCCTTGTCACTCGTGTGTGCATGTGTGTGTGACTCTCTATTCTATTGTTCCTCTATGTTCAAATATGACCTGCAAGATTTTACCCTAAACAAACGAACTCAACAAGTTAAACAAAATCTAGTAAAAAAGTAGAAAATGAGGCCGAAACGCGCGAGCTCTCTCAATTTGTCTCGCACTATCCGTCTCTCTCTTATAAGAAAACTTAGAAAGAGACGTATAATAAACTGGCTCCCCATTCGTGAACGCAGGTCATTACGAGTCCTTTGCGCACTTTATTCCCTTCTATTCGACCCTGCCGCGCCAGAATATCTCAGGTCCAAATTTATTTTTGTTCCTGCTCGACCCGGAGGTGTACTCCGCAGTTCCCGTAGCCTAAAGCTGTCTGTTCTCCCTCACCCGTCCGGTTTTATGTCTGGTTCTTTTACCGTTCAGGCAATTCGACTCTGGAATGCTCTTCCGCTAACTATTCGTCAAGCTCAAAGCAAATTGACTTTCAAGCGCAAGTTACGCAAGTATCTTTCTGATAAGCGCGTAGGATAGTTGTCAACATAGTATTTTTCACTAGGTACAAAAGGTAGTAATATGTATATATATTAGTGTATATTATTTAGTATATGTGTATGTTTTTTTTCGTATGTATTTGATAGAAGTTTATCTTGGATTAAGTTTTCATTTAAATTTAAATGCCTGCACCAAATGTTTCTATTTTGTCCAATGGTTGACTGGTAGAGAATGCCTTATGGCTTAAGTCCGCCATTTGTACTATATCTTGTATTGTGCAATAAAGTTTAAATAAATAAATAAATAAATAGTGCGAGAGTGGCTCGCGCGCTTGTGATAGGCGTGCTGTTTCTTATTTTATTTGACCTTAACTCAAGTATGCATAAAAATTACGTGAAACGGAACGCAGACGACATAGGAACTCAGGAATATCGATTTATAAACTAGCAACACTGCTACAGTGACTTCATGACTTGCGAACCGAACTGTCAATTGGTGAATTCTGAATTGTCCAAATTGATAGTGCTTGCGTTGTTTAGCCGCATCAACGAAATACAAATTTTATCTATTTTAGCGGCCAAATTAGTCCAATAAAATGGCAGACAAGCAGAAAGTGGATCTCGGTTTGTTGGAAGAAGACGACGAATTCGAAGAATTTCCCACCGAAAGTAAGAATGTTGTACTACATGATGCGTCGAAAATGTTGTTTTTGGGGTTCTTGTATTGTTTGATTGGTTATTTTTGCAGATTGGGGGACGGAAGACGCTGATGACGAAGATGTGTCGGTCTGGGAAGACAACTGGGAGGACGATGTTGTGCAGGATGATTTCAATCAGCAATTGAGGTTAGTTTCGTACAGGATTTGGATATCAGTCAACACAATATACATTATACTCTATAAAGAGCACCTCAATATGTGAAACTAAGTAATACAAAACATAATCTGAAGATTAGAGGTAAACAGGAAGTGTATTATCATAAAATAGTAATGAATATGAATATGAATATGAGAATAATCTCTCCCAGGAAACCAATCCAATTGAATGTTTTTCTTTGGGGCAAAGTATGTTTTGACATGCAAAAGTGCATTAAAGATTTCTTTACAAGCTTTTACTTACTTACACTTGTCCCGGTGCTTAAATCTAATTTGATCAACTTTCCGGCATCCATCTGATATCGAATTTTCTAATTCAGGTGAATAAACAATGTAAAAAAAAGTGAAGTAACATAAAACTAGTCAAATGATGGAGAAGAGGTGGCCATATACTCCAGGCAAAATACGGTTTTGAAAAACATTAATTTATAATAGTTTTTTTTGTTGATGAATTTAAAATGTCATTCTAAGATGCTGTATTCAAGAATCCGACAAACTTTACACCCGGAAGTAATTATGTAGATTTAAATGAAGCATGCATTTTCTTTTCTTGTATGATGTAACTTGAATATTATAAAGCAAATGTAAATGAACAAAAATAAAGAAAACTATTTATTAATATTTTTTTGTGACTTTCTAGAAGGTACAGTACGATTACTGTTAGTTAAGACCTGACAGATGGATTGCCTTCATTTAATTTTCAACTTTAATTTCATACAAATAAAGCATTTTTCAGAATACTGTTACCCACATCTACCGATTTAGTAATAACTATTTTATTTGTATAAGATTAAAGTTGAAAATTAAATGAAGGCAATCCATCTGTCAGGTCTTAACTAACAGTAATCGTACTGTAGTTAATTTATCATTTTTTTGATGTCTGAAATTTTGTCGGATTCTGCCGCTGGGTAACTATTTCATTGATAATATATCCGTTACACAGAAAAGTTAAGCTATTATAAATTAATTCCAAAATTTTTTTTTTTCCATACAAGTTGTCAGTTCATTGTGTGAACTAATAGCATCATATACTACGCAAAAAAAAGTACAGTCTGCAACATATGCTATACCACCAAAAATTATGTTTTTGACAAATCTGTTTGTTTTGTTACAGACAACAACTGGAGAAGTTGAAGGAACAAAACGAGTCTTAGAGAGTAATATAGCAATAGGCCCTATGTTTGTAAGTTCTTAAAATAAAATCTCTATTTCTATTCATTGAGTTTTACTGTAACCTTTTATAGCTCCACTTGGTTCTCAATCTTTCGCATGCCAATTCTTAAGAGGAAATATGGTAGTCCTCCGATGTCAACACAGCCCAAATTTCGTGTCAAAGTTTAGTATCCACCAGCACGGCTATCAAGAGCAGCGCGCGAGCTTCGTTTATTCTCGCACTATACCTCTCTGGAGCATTGCTCTCTACGGCTGCGAAACGTGGACCATGACACAACGGGACAGGTAAAGATTGCAATCCTTTGAGATGTGGTGTTGGCGGAGGTTAGAAAAGATCAGTTGGACGGAGAAAAAGACGAATGAAGAGGTTTTGTGTATAGTCAATGAAAACAGAAGTTTATTAAAAGTTATTGAAAAAGAGGAAAAATGATAGGACATCTACTTCGTCACGATGACTTCATTAAAGTTATAATAGAGGGAAAGATAGAAGGAAGAAGAAAAGAGGAAGACCACGAAGAGCTTACATGGAGCAGTTAAAGGAAAATATTGAAGTTGAATCATATAGAGTTGAAGGAAAAGGCAGAGAATAGAACAGAATAGAAATTACTCCACCGACAAGAGCCAAGCTCTTAAATATATGATGATGATACCTCTCTTTCCAAGTTTTCTAATAAGAAAGAGACGATAGTGCGAGAAAAATCGAGAGCTCACGCACCGTCTTGTGATAACCGAGCTGAGTTGGCTCATTGTCAGATTAAGGTTCGCGTCTTTTCGGTGGACATTGCCTCTTAAGGGCTTTAAAGCCTAATTTTTGGTTGAACTCTGAATCCGCATAAACGGCGTCGCCTCTTCTATAACTCTATGCGATAAAAACATATTATATATAAACATAAGCCCTTAACTATTCGCCCCCTGAAAAGACGATTTTTGATTTACTGACTGACAATGACCCAGTTATGCCATATAGCGAAGTAGTGTGCAGGGAAATACCCACCAATACTTTTCCTAGCCTCACAGCATCTCTTCCTACTTGTGAAATAAGAAAATGTCTCAGTGCGGCCCAAATATTTTTTTATGTCCATACTAACTGTAGAACTCAAAAGCCTGTATTTTGAGAAGTTTTTATATTTTGAATTATGAAAAAGTGGCACAACATAAAAATTGTATTATAAAGAATTAAGAGTCCGCAGTAAGCTCGGCCGAATTTCGCCTTCCCATACAAACGTAGTTACGCTCTCATTTTAAAACTACGTGTTCGATTGTGACGAAACTTTGCATATACAATGACATGAGGTATATAATTAGGTAGGTCTGTAATTAGTTTATATGGTTCCAGTTTATAAAACAAATGAAATACAGCAAAACCAAGTTTTGTATGAAAAACTTAAATTCGCTTTATTATTTTTACTATGGTATCTAAAGCTACATAAACTAATTACAGACATAGATATACCTCATGTCATTGTATATGAAAAGTTTCGTTACAATCCAAAACGTAGTTATAAAATGAGAGCGTAACTACGTTTGTATGGAGAATCGAGCTTACTGCGGACTCTTAACGAACCATCAGACAAACTGTTCTCGGCCCAAGCTGGAAGCATAGAACTTGGTTCGCTTCGCTCGCTCGTTCGATAAGCCTACTTCCAGTCGTTTTTGTAGCAAGCTTAGTATTTGCACCGCTTTGCCTTAGACTCGGGTTTAAAATAGGATAAGTAATAAGACAAAAATGAGAAAAGTATAATTTTAATAATAACTTACATAAATGATTATCACATCTCAGTCTTACCCTTTGATCAAACATCAAATTTACTAAAAACACCGTTTAGGCAGCGACTACACCGGTGCGTAACGCTGCGTACACGCGACGTGTCGTATGCGTCACGTATTCTTCATACATTTTGCTGCGTTTTACGGTGCGTTAGCGTATTTTGAGCAGCGGTGTGGTCGCACCTTAATTCAAATATTACAAATGAAATTCAATCCAAAATGGGGAAGATAATAGTATAAAAACTTGAACCAAGATATTGGACAAGTGGTATGGGCCTCCGTCAAAGAAATTTGATTAAATATCGCATTGGACAACGATCTTGGACAGGTGTAATACTTACTTAGAGTGCCTTTCCACCAGTACGTCTAGCACAACTTGCTGACAGGTCGGTTCGCATGCGACTCAGCGTCTCCTGTCTCACTCGCACCAGGCAAATTAAAAAGAGGAGGGTAGACCTTTCTCGACTCGCGTCGCGGTGCACCGTCTGTTGTGCTAGCCCCCCTGAGATGTGCTATGCATGCTATGCTATGTTTTCATACATTTGAAACATAGCTGTAGCTGGAGCATCTCTGGTGGAAAGGCACCCTTAAGCAGGGGTCCAAGTGCCATAAGAAATGAATGGTACAGAGATCTCTCTATAGTGACACTGGTTATAAAACCACATTCTTTTAACCCATCGAATGCTTAAGCACAGATCAGCACGGCTATCACAATATAGCCCGCGAGCTGTGTCGCGGCGACATAGACTATAAGTCCCTTTCTCAGCGTTCTAATTAGAAAGAGACGCGTAGTCTATCTCGCTGCGACACAGCCTGCGGGCCGTCCTTTAAATATTAAACGTGCTTTGCTAAACATTTAAGCCTCTGTTTTAAATCTATTATTTTGATTAGCAAATTTTGACGTCCGCATACGAGGCTAAGCAACGCGGTATTGTATAGATCTTGGCAGTATTTATAATTAGGCATCGGAGTTTTTGTCGCATGGTAAGACTAATTGCAAGCTATGGAGTCGACATTTGCCATAAATGTAAACTCTTATTCATACTCATACTCATTTATTTAATTCGTTAGGTATTTTTTTTATAATCAAGGACAACAACGTTGACGAGTTTAGAAACGATTAATTAATGTTATCTTTGGAAAATAAGTATTACAATAAAAAATGATTACCGTTTTTATACTGATTTAATTAATAAGTCTAATCCTAATAAGGTGGTTTTCCCTCTGGGTTGGAAGGTCAGATGGCAGTCGCTTTCGTAAAACTAGTGCCTATGCCAAATCTTGGGATTAGGTGTCAAAGCGGACCCCAGGCTCCTTTAGGGGCACAACCGGGAACAACGCTGGGAGGATGAGGATGATGATACTGATTTAATTACGAATTTACATTAAAACACGTAAAAAATATGTATATAAAAATAGAAGAATAATCTAATAAGATTTTTTTAGGTATATAATTTGCCCAAGATAATTATACACGACCGACCGCTCTAAAGGCATTTTAAGATAAAGAGTAGGAGTATGAATAAGAGTTTATATTTATAACAAATGTCGACTCTATAGCTTGCTATTAGTCTTACCATGCGACAAAAACTCCGATGCCTATTTATAATTTACTAGTCTGCTGCTCAGGGCTAGAGGACAATCGCAGTGTCCATTTCGCAAAAGGTTTTTGTAGATTCACGCAAAGTCCCAACTACGAAATTTCGCATTAGCAAAACGTCAGTTTCGCAAAAGGTATCTCGCAAGGATTCCCATTTGCTTAATGTCCCGGTTACAATACGCTTATTTTGCTTCGTTTTTTAAATCTTACGTGACATGGCATAAAATATGGATAAAAAAACAAATTAGGAGTCCGCAGTAAGCTCGATTCTCCATACAAACGTAGTTACGCTCTCATTTTAAAACTATGTGTTGGATTGTGACGAAACTTTGCATATACAATGACATGAGGTATATCTATGTCTGTAATTAGTTTATGTAGCTTCAGATACCGAAGTAAAAAAATACAGCGAATTTAAGTTTTTCATACAAAACTTGTTTTTGCTGTATTTCGTTTGTTTTACAAACTGGAATCATATAAACCAATTACAGACATAGATATACCTCATTTCATTGTATATGCAAAGTTTCGTTACAATCCAACACGTAGTTTTCAAATGAGAGCGTAACTACGTTTGCATGGGAAGGTGAAATTCGGCCGAGCTTACTGCGGACTCTTAATCTTTAAAATCCAGTCCGACGCCTGGAGTCGCTGAACTTGATAGGGGATTGTTGATTTTTCGCAGGCGGGACATATCGAAATGACATTTTGATTTTGTGATGGCGACATTTTACAGTAAGGACGTTCCATGCAAAAGCAATAAGACGTTTTGCGAGCGGGACATTTTATGGGATATTCCCCAGAAGTGACGTTTTGCGAAAGGGCCGTTTACACATTGATTAATGCGAGTCCATACAAAAGCTAATATTAATTGAATAATAAATATTAACGGCCGTATTCATAAACGTCCTACAAGCCTGTTTTAACTAAAATGGCGTTGAAATTCGTTTGTCCTCATCTGTCGCTTTGACATTTGTGCTCGTAAAAAAGGGACAAAGCACATTTTATTTAGCAGAGGCATTTTAAGTTTTATGAATAAGGGGGTAGTGTGTTGTTTAATTGTTCACTTTTCTATAATGTGCTTAGTAGATTGCTATGCCCGAAAGGGTACATGTTGAAACAAATTGTATTATTTAAAATCAATGTCAGTCGCGTTCTCCAATACCTATACAGACAACCTTTCAAAAATATCTACACATGTGTCTTATGTCAGTAACAATAGTCTATGTATAGATATTTTTGACAGGTTGTCGGTGTAGATATTGGAGAACTCGACTGTACATGTTATGGAATAAATCCTATACTATTAAACTTTTCTACTTTCTACTAAAATTTGAAATCACGTTCTCGAAAACGGCTCTAACGATTTCCATAAACGCCAAGATCGATCTAGCTGGGTCTCATGTCTTGGAAAATACGTTTTCTCCGCATCTTCTCTATTTTCACCCGAGCAGAGCTCGGTCACTCAGGGACTTAAATGAATATGAGTATGAATACTCGCACTTGCAGCAAACGTGTAGACAGGACCAAATGGACGTAATTTCAATCAGGGTACGTTTTGCGAACAGGAGCTTGTGTCCTAACCCTGCTAAGGCACATTCAGTATATTCCACTCCTAAAATAAATGAAAATGATTAGTATTAAAAGTTGATGTTGTTGGGTTGGCTGGTGCCGAACTGGTATTCTGCGTTGGTCTGCTCCGGGGCTGCGTTCTGGTCTTCGTTGTCCGCGAAGTATGTGTCTAGTATGTGCAGAGTCTTTTTGTATACCTGGAATTCAAAGCAATTGTTTATTTTAAATCAAATCAAATCAAATCAAAATGTTTATTGCTGATTATATGTGCGTAAAGGTGGTTTTCCACCGGCGAGGCGAGGCGGGGCGTGGATGGGCGAGAATTGAAATTGGTATGGGACTTACTACCTATTTGCACTGAGCGCGCGCGAGCGCCCCGCCCCGCCTCGCCGGTGGAAAACCACCTTTATACAGGTGTTCGATAAATAGTATAGTTCAGTATAACCTGCCTCTGAGGCGTACAATATTCCTAAAATCTAATATATTTGAAAAATTACATGCAATCCGAATAATTACTTAATTAATGCTTAAAATTACATACACATTGAAAATCATAACTATTACATAGAATTCATCAAAACCACATGAAAAATAAAAATTTAAAGTTGGATGTCAATATTATCATTAAAAAATTCTTTCATGTCAAAATAGGTCTTTCTGATTAGCAGTTTTTGTAGTTTTCGTTTAAATGATGGCATTGGCAGTGACTAGGTTGTCCGGTAACCGGTAAGTGATTAAATATTTTTGGTCCCATAGCAAAAAAAGAATTGCGATAGAAACTGGTTTTAGGGTCATTGGCTAGGCAAGATTGTAACCTCGTTTTTGGTTTTTCTAGGGAATTTACTTTTGTGACTCTTAAATTCATCCCTATGTTCGTGAACAAATACGCAGGCTTCTAATATATACATCGAAGTAAGAGTAAGTATCTCCAATTTACTAAAGTGGGGTCAACAGGATTCTGTCTGTTTTATGAAACTATTAATTTTATAACAGACAAATCGTGGCCCAGGCTAAATTCTTTTTAGTGCCTAAAACAGAGATGATTTATAAACCCTTTTACAAAATTGTAGAGGTCTCGAAATATTTCCCTAGTAGTGTTACGTTAGTTCTCAACCGGGTCTCAGTGTTCATTATGAATTTCCCCACCATAATAAGTTTTGTATTACAGAAACGTCTCATTTGTTACACAAATTACCACTGCGTTACCAGTCCCCATGAACCCATCCAAAATAATGTCCACTGCATTACCAAACTATAGCTATAGTCATCATTTTGGTATGCGCATGCCATTCTGGATTAGAAAATAATGAATTTCTTGAACATTATCCAAATAAGTGAAAATGTACAAGGGACGTTTTTATAGGCGTCCGCTCCGATATAGAATAGAATAGAATAGAATAGAATGTTTATTTGTAAAGTCATGTACATGAGGTGATCAGATTATACAAAAAGGCTTCCATGACACCCTGTTTAGGGCACACAAATGTTCTTATAAGTAACTTAATTCTATATTCCGGGGTCACGCTGCTTATTATGTAAAAAGTAATATATATATATATATATATATATATTACTAAAAAAAATGAAATTATTCACTATATATATATATAGTGAATAATTTGACATGTACCTAAGTTTTAATTATGTGTAATAGTTAATAATGTCAAAGGCTTCAGTCTCAAGTGAAAAGTGAAAGTGTTTACTCAATTACAATTTACTTACTAATTATTACTAAATTGCCTACTTTTATGATCCGACAAAGTTTCATCATTTAAGAACTCCTCCACTGAGTAATAGCATTTATGAATGAGAAACGTTTTCAATTTTTTGTGGAACAGTTTATCATTTGGTTCCAATTTGATCTCGTCGGGTATTTTGTTTACTACTCGGATACATACAAAATGAGTATCATATATCTGATGGCGACTGTAAATGTTAATACTTAACAAGATCTAATTTACCCATTTACCTACCTGGTATGCCTAGCAGCACCATCTAGGTTCATGGATGGATACACAGATCAGTTGCTTAAGGATTGACTCCTTAGATGACGCCACACGACTATGGAGTGAGGGCGACATCTGCGGAGTTGTATGTAAACTGTCTTATTAGCACAAGTAACGTAATTAAGCACTCTGTACCTATACCTAGATAGTTCAGGAGCACCCGCCTAGAGGTCACTATTGTAAATGTAATAAGGATATATAAGCGAGTGACACGGGGCCTCCGCCTCTTATTTCTTCGACCGAAACTGTAAGCTCAAAATTATAACCTAAACGAGATCCTTGTCTTTCTTTGCATCCGCCATTAGCCGTCGCCGAACTAGTAAATGAACATCTGACTTTACCTGCTCGTTCTCATGCGACTGTAGCGCCTCGATCTTGTCGAGAGCACCAATTTCTTCCAGTTTGATGCACAGCGGCTCCACCTGACCGTATTTCTCTGCCGCCTGCAACAATATTCTGTTTTAATGACGACCGCTTTAGCCTAGTTGGTAGTGACCCTGCCTGCGAAGCTGGAGGTCCCGGGTTCGAATCCCGACAAGTGCATTTATTTGTGTGATGAGCACGATTGAGTATCAGTAGCACCCATAATACAAGCTTTGCTTAGTTTGGGACTAGGTCGATTTGTGTAAGATTGTCCCATTGAAAAAAAAAAAAATTACTAGCTTCCGCCCGCGACTTCGTCTGCATGGACCCAAGATAAAAACGATCCTATATTTTAATTCAGGCTATAAACTATCTACTTACAAAATTTCATCCAAATCGGGTGAGCCGTTTTAGCGTGATTGAGTAACAAACATCCAAACATTCACATTTATAATATTAGTAGGATTTAAAAACCACATCGGTGGCAAACAAGCAAATAACCCGCCTGATTTAGAGCGGCTACCATAGCCTATGACCGCTTGCAACTCCAAGGGCCCATTTCACAAATGTACACAAGTCACAAGCGGAAACCCCTTTCAATACTTTTTGACAGAAATGAAATGAAATTGGGGCGTGCTCCGAGCGCGTCTGAACAGTCCGTACGTTTGCTTTGAGCTTGCTTATTTATGAGTATAGCTACAGACCGGCTTGTTCAAAAAAAGCATGCTTATAAGCTTGCTTAAAATTAGCATCTAAATAACTAAATCAACTGCTGTTCATATTTGCCAGCAATAAGCATGCTTGTTTTAAGAATACTCACAAATAAGCATGCTCAAAGCAAACGTACGGACTGTTCAGACGCGCTCGGAGCACGCCCCGTTCCCCCCGCGCCTCAGGCAGCATGCTCGAAAATCAAACGTCGGTTGATTTTTGAGCACGCTCTAAATAAGCATGCTCATTACTAGTGTTCGTGCTAGTAATGAGCATGTCTGTCTGTACCCACTAGCACGAAGGCATGCCACTATTGAGCAATTGCTCATTAGTAGCACGTGTGTAACAACATTGCTAGTAATGAGCACGCTTATTTAGAGCGTGCTCAAAAATCAACCGTTTGATTTTCGAGCATGCTACCCGAGGCGCGGGGGGAGGGGGGCGTGCTCCGAGCGCGTCTGAACAGTCCGTACGTTTGCTTTGAGCATGTTTATTTATGAGTATGCTCAAAACAAGCATGCTTATTTTGCTGGCAAATGTGAACAGTTGCAGAGCATGCTAATTTTAAGCAAGCTTATAAGCATGCGTTTTTTCAGCACGTCTGTCTGTACAGCTTTACCTGCATGAGGTTGGTGAGTCCGTCGAGCACGACGGCGACGGCGCGGTGGTCGGCGGCGGCGAGCAGGCCGCAGTAGGGCTCCAGGAAGCCGGCCGCGATGAGCGCGTCCAGCTGCGCGGGGCTGCCGCCCAGGCAGAGGTTCGTGATCGCCCAGGCCGCTTCCTTCTGACATCTGCGGAAAACGTTTGTAGTCAGCAGTGGATGTTGCTAAGCAGTTCTAGTGCTCGAAATGATCTACACACGAACTCTAAATAGTAACTGTTTGTTGAGCAGAAACGTCCGCTAACGAAATTCCCAATTTCGGTCATAGTGGAAAATTGAAAAATTATTCGCCACGAGCGGGATTTGAACCCACAACCTCTGAAATCCGTCCATCGCTCTGCCAGTTGAGCTACCGTGGATCCGCTATTGGCGACGAATCTTTCAATCGAAAGCCCGACCAGGAAAATAAAAAACTTCGCCACATTGCGGAAAACTATTGGAAATAATTTCCTCAACTGGCAACAGTAACTTTGAAGGCGTCATTAATGCCATCTGTCAATTGCTGTCAAAGTGAGGTGTCGTTAGTACGTGATGTAATGCGTTAAAATGCCGAAAACTATTAAAAGTGATTGAAGAAAAGTGATTTACAATATGACGAAGTATTTGTCGGAAGGAAAGTCTGAAGGATTCGACTATTCCTCTAAATAACATCACCGACCTTGTTGTCAACGTCGGAAATTAATTAGTGTTGCCATAATTATTGCTAATTTAGCGCCCCCAGACCAGGTTTTTTATTTTCCTGGTCAGGCTTTACACCATAGGGAGTCTCGTAGCGACATCTACCGCGAAGTTATTACAACTTCTGAAACGGCACCAACCTCCCTGAGGCACTGGTCCCACCGCCGGCTAGTAAGCTAGAAAAGTTAGGAGAGTAGCATTACATTGCGGATCTGTAAAGGTCGATTGATCACACTGCGCCTGGTCAGCACGCAATGAAACGGGACTAGTGCTTGAGGTGCAAAAACAATAGTGGAAGGAATTGAAAGATTCGTATCGTACGTAGATTCGCACCACCGAATGGGTGCCATTGCCATTATGCGGGGATGGGGGCGGGGTGTCAAAACGATGCCAGGCAGCCGTTTAGTTCGAACACGCGCATACCGGGTTTTCGGCACGTGTTTGGGTAGACATTTGTAAGGAGCTTGCATTCTATGGTTGTTTCTTTCGCTGGCACCGATTTTCTTTCCATCTTATCCGGCGCGTATCTTAAAATTATAGTAAACTAGCTTCTGCCCGCGACTCTGTCCTCGTGGAACTCGTTTATGTCGTATCTCGATACAAACTTTCATCCCCCATTTCACTCCCTCAGGGGATGATTTCCAGGATAAAAACTATCCTATGAAGAACATATCCTATGAACCGATTGAGATGAAATTTGGTATGGAGATACTTTTAATCCCGGGGAAGGCCCCGGGATTAAAAGTATCTACATACCAAATTTCATCTCAATCGGTTCAGCGGTTTAAGCGTGAAGAGGTAACAGACAGACAGACAGACACACTTTCGCATTTATAATATTAGTATGGACTTACTTAGCGTCCTCATGTGTTAGCACATATATAAGTTTCGGCAGAATGCCCTGGTCGATCGCTCGCTGTATTTGTATCTGTAAAACATCATAATTATGTAAGTATCGTAGCTACAGTCAAATGAAAAGTTTCTATCAAAAATTGGTACAAGCTTTTATTGCCAACTGTACTTTTCTATATACCATCATCAACTACTCATTGAGACGATTCTAACGAGCCCAAACTCAACGGGGTTACGTCGGTCAAGTACTGAATTCCCATGGCCACCCTCTGTCTCCATCATCAGACCAGCTCGATGACACAATATTGAATTGCCATCCAAACTATACTTAAACCTAAAATTACAGCTCAATAGGTTGAAGACATCTGCTTTGAAATATAAAACTTTGTAGTTAACTTAATAAATACAATACAATACAAATACTCTTTATTGCACACCTCACACAAACAAAGCAGTTAAAAAGAAAAACAATACAATAACATGTAGGTCTCTTCAGCGATAAGACCGCCTGTTGTCTACCTCTGACAACAGGCGGTCTTATCGCTGAAGAGCGATCTCTTCCAGACAACCTTTGGGTATCGGAGAAAGAGATAAAACTAGATTATGTAGTAGGTGGTGCAGAGATTATAATAAGCCAAAAATCTAAATAATTATATTAATGCACGTACATAAATAGCTCTATATATAAACATACATACACAATCATACATATATACAAATAACACAAATAAAAATATATAATACATAAACAGTCAGCCAATAATAATAATAGTAAGACAATCAGGGTTAGGGGAAAGACAAATAATGTTCTTTAAGAAGAGATTTGAAGTTGCCGATAGATTTAGCTTGTTTTATATGAAGAGGAAGAGAGTTCCGCAGTCGAATAGCCTTAAAGGTGAACGAACTACTGTAAAATTTGGAAGATGACAAAGGCACAGTTAATAGCAAATTGTTAGAAGATCTAACAGAATTCAAATAACTAAAACGCTCTTTGAGATAGCGGGGAGTTGCAGGGTTAAAAAGGACACTAAACCGAAGCGAAATAATGTGAGAGTTACGGCGATAACGGATAGGGAGCCACTTGAGTTTGGAACGGAAACTAGAAACGTGGTCATATTTGCGTAACCCAAATATGAACCGAATGTAGACATTTTTGAGACGCTCAAGCTTATTAAGCTGCTCCAAAGAAAGGTCGAGATAGGATACATCAGCGTAATCAAGAATAGGAAGAAGTAAAGTTTGTGCAAGCGCAGTTTTAGTTGCAGTAGGCAGAAAATTACGAAGCCGCCTGAGAGACCCCACTGCAGCAAATACCTTCCTGCTCACTTCACTCACTTAAGGCACCCAAGACAAAGAGCGATCCATAATGATCCCAAGATTTTTCACTTGCATCTTGTAATCAATCGGAATCCCATCAAAAAGTATTGGAGGGAGATTTACAAAATCAACTCTAGAAATCAGATTGTTGCTGCCAATAACAATGACTTGGGTCTTCGTCGGGTTCACACTCAGACTTATAAATATAAATATAATAAATCAAAATAAAATAATAATAACTAGGCTACATAAGTCGTCAGGGGAGGAGGTTTATAGAATAGAAGAATAGAAAAACTTTATTTCGCAAATAACAGTAAGTACATTTTAGATTTACACTTAGATGCTATGTTAAAACTAAGATTAGATGCGAAAACGGAGTCCACTCAGCATAATGTCGCTCCACAGAAGGCGAAACGACGCTGGTATTATGTGGATCCACGTGTGGTGCGCTCCAGAACTGCAGGTTACATAGTACTACTACTTAAAGGATTTTATTTATACACTAATAATATTCTTGTTAAATGTGTTTCATCTAAAATTACAAAGGATGCATATAGAACTTAAAATTGAATTTGAAAATAAATTGCTACCTAGGTACGAAAATGTACATAATCATACACAAAGACACTGGAAGGCTATGCTGGATTTATTTGTTGATTTAGTAAATACATTTTTAAGTTTTTTTTTAATGAATTTATTGTGGGAGCATTTTTGACGGGGGGTGGGATGTTGTTCCAGCATTTCGTGGCAGAATAGGTAAAGCTGCCACGAAAAGACGCACTTCCGTGTCGAGGACAGATAAGTCGAGGGATCCGTCTAGGACGAGGGTTCGCAAATCGAAGCTTCTGGAAAAGATATGAAGGTTCCTTAGTTTTAATGATGCCGAAGAGCAGTGTGGCAAGGTGCATAGTTCGACGAGCCTCCATCTTTAATAATTTCCCCTGGTTTAGAAAGGGAGTTATATGGGCTCAACGAGGAATTGGATAACAAAACCGCGCAAACGCGTTCTGTAGGCGCTGAACTAGCTTTTTTGAACGAGATAGCAAACACTCACCAAAAACTGTATCAGCATAATTGAGTTTTGAAAGAATTAGAGAGTCACATAATTTAACCCGCATATCGACCGTTAAGTATTTTCTGACTCTATAAAGAACTTTTAATCGATAAAAACAGTTGCGAACAGTTTCAAGTACATGACCCTCAAAATGGAGCACACTATCCATAAGTTTATGCGGATTAATAGTCCAACCAATGTTTTGTTCGTACCTGTGTGCCAGCCAGGATGTTGCTGGCGGCCCAGGCGGCCTCCTTCACCAGCGAAGACTTCCCGCAGCTCAGCAGGGTGAGCAGGAACCCGATGCAGCCGGCGTCCAGGCAGCGATCAGTCTGCGAAGACGAGTGATCAAGATAAGACATGCGCCGAATATCCCGTCATTGTTCGTCCGGACCGTTTGTTCCTGATTCGTCATATTCCTAATTGGTCATTATTTTTTATCCGACACTTTCCTAACTGGTATATTCCTAACTCGTCATATTACATTCGAGCGGGATGACATTTCGCTGTGCCCTACCTCACCAAAAACTGACTAGGATATCATGGAGCATGTGACAAGGGCGTATTAGGGGTGACAAGGGTGTCATGTAGAGTGTGGCAATAGTGTGACAAAAATGTCATAGTCCATAACATGAGAGTATAATAACTACAACTTAAAAAAGTTGAAAAATCCCCGACATTTTCATTCCAATATCTCAAAAACGGCTGAACAGATTTTCATTAAACATGGCCAAGAACACTCGGGATCACATCAGCATTCGAATAAAAAAAATCTCATTCAAATCGGTCCATCCGTTTGGGAGCTACGGTACCACAGACAGATACACAGACACATTAAACTTATAACACCCCTCTCTTTGCGTCGGGGGTTAGAAAGGGTGACAAGGATATGTAGACTGATGGAGTGGTACCTGTTCATCAGAGCCAGTGAGCATGTTGCCAGCCGCCCTCAGGGCCGGAGTCTTGACCGCGGCGGACTTATGGTCCAAGAGGCGCACCACGCGCTGGAGCAGGTTGGGGGTCATTTGGACCTCCTCGATGCGCTCGTTGGGACCGTCGGTCAGGTAGGAGATGGCCCAGCAGGCGTCAGCTGTAATTTAAAAAGGAGACCTTAATTTTCATCTCGAATCCGGCGAGCGTAACAGTCGCCATTACATCACTTATATCGCTGTGTATATGCGAGGGACGGATATCTTATCCACAACGATAAATAACTTAATAAATGGTGGCTATAATTACGCCCGCAGTTTGTTTTATGCAGTTTTAATGTTTTATCATCTTCACCGTCATATCAGCAGCAAACTCGCCATCTTTAAACTGTCCTATCCCAAGACTCGCGCACTCATTAACCCATTCATTGCCCAGAATCGCGACGCGCTACGCTCGTAGCCGATCCCGTGGTTTTCCTCGTATGCAGCGGAAAGCGGCTACGGCGGTCTGACGCATATGTGTCGTCATTGGCCCTGAATGTGCCCCGCCGTTGCCTGGAGGCACAAATTTGTGCTCAAAATCTCGAAACCCCCACTTCCCAGGTGCTGCTGGGCAACGGCTGGACTCCGTGATTCCCACGCGCAATTTGACACCGAACGAGCGAACCACTTAAGGCTGTGCATTGGAAGTTATCTCGTGCTTTGAAACGCCGTTCTGACTAGATTAAGAAACTCTGTAAGGTCTGATTTTCAGATATATGATTGTTTATCTAATTTTATCGATACATGATTGCTTAAAATTCCCTCGATAGAAAAAAATTCCAAAGTTGGGTCTGCGTTTTCCTTTTTTTACTCAGTCTACTCAAACGATACATTATTTTACGACACAATCAAGTTAATACTAGTATTTTATCTCATCTAAAATCTCACTTTATGAAATTTAAATAAAACGTCTCTAAGTTAGATATTTATCGAAAATTGACCAAAAAAGCCATTCCCGAAGAGTGTTGCATCTCTTTTCCTTGTGCGCGGAAGGCATCAGCGTGTCTCTGTCTAGGGGGCGTGTTCCACTCAAATCAAGGCATCGGCAGCCGCGCGAGCCATGTGTTCGCGTTGGCTCGCGCGGCAAAATGTTCGATGGAATTTAGGTAGACCGCGGCGACTGCGCGATGCAAGCGATCCAGCTAGATCAGCGCGCCAATTATTTCGTTCTAAACACACACAACCGTCCAAACTGCGCGCGCGCCAGCGACTGAAAGCTTCTTTGATGCGAGCTCAAAAACCGACAGCGCTCGGATCGCCGCGCGGCACGTTCGAGCGCGGCAATGTTGCTGTGACGACCGCATTAGCCTAGTTGGTAGTGACCCTGCCTAAGAAGCAAGAGGTCCCGGGTTCGAGTTCGAAACGGTAAGGCCATTTATTTGTGTGATGAGCACGAATATTTGTTCCTGAGTCATGGATGTTTTCTATGTATTTAAGTATTTATTTATCTATATAAGTATGTTTATCGTCGTCTAGTACCCATAGTACAAGCTTTGCTTAGTTTGGGACTAGGTCGATTTGTGTAAGATTGTCCCCTAATATTTATTTATTATTTATATTTAATGTTCGAACTGCCGCGCGCGGTAACCCCGTCTCCATTGCGCGCGGCCGCCGCGCGATCCAATGTTCGAGTGATTGCCGCGCATAATCTGTACGCGCCTTTATGACGTGTTTATCGCTTGTGGGACTGAGTGTTTATATTTGGATAAGAGAAGTGTATGTTTTTATCAAGAGGATGAATCAAGCTTTATGTTGAGTGTGTGTAAAATACTGTACCAGCGCCTATTTCACTCTAATAAGCTTACGTATTCCAGAGAAAGAAAGATGTATGTGGCCTTGATATATTTACAGATAGGCTAAAATAAAAGGGTTTTTGTTATTGAATTGCAATTTTACTTATTTAATCCACTTCCCAATGATATAGCCTAACTATAATCGTGAGCGTTACATAATTACACCTTTATAAACATCTTTTTCTTTACTTGAAAGTGGTGTCCCACACAGCAACTGTTTTTTTTTGGAAACGTGATTAACGTAATTTCAAACTATTCGTACAATAAATGTCTATGGAATCTGTTGTGTTGTTATACGTAGATAAAGTAATAAGGGATAGGTAAAAAGTAGAAAAAAGTAAAAACAATACTTCTGAAGCACATATCCAAACGTGTCTAAAAAGTAAGAGGAATCTTTGTGCGATATTTGTAATCAGATGTTTGATCCCGATTACTAATAATGTGATTAATATGAAAGTATATAAAATCAACTTTCTAATGATGTATAATACTTACAAGCTTTGCATACCAAAAACAGCAGAAAATCGCTTTCAAGGTTCACTGTTCACGGTGGCGTCGTTGATCGGGTCGCCACCTTCCCTAAAATATGGTTGAGGGAGGCGATGGCTGAGATATGCGTCATACTCGTGATCGGGTGCTGTTTGTGGAGTCCGGACTGTTCATGCTTGCAAGGGCATAGTACATAGTTAACTACTTACATACTAGTGTTGTTATTATTATTATTATCGTATTGACGAGAGACATCATTCTGATCTTGACACGTTTTATTGTTATTGACCCTGTACATCTCTGACAATATTACATCATTGTTCCTTTCTTGTTTTGACGCTTAGAGACCGTATACATCTCTTAGAATATTAGAATAATTATTAATTGTATTTGGAAGCTCAGAGACCTTATACATCTCTGGAATACTGAATTAATATCATTAACTTCTTGTTAATGCTGATACAGATCTACAGAATTTTGTTTTGTTTACATTAACTTAGTGACATTTAGTTTGTTAACCTTTTATATATAATTTTAAATTATTATTGTGTAAGATTATTATTATTATTTTATTGTAAATTACGGTTTGACATGTAAAAGTGCCCTTGTGGCCTATTTGCAGAATAAATTAATAATATTTTTTGCAGCGGCCAAGAATGTTTTTTTAATAATATTTAGAGAACCTCTTAATACGCATAGGTATATAAAATTAAACGCGTTAAACAATATCGGAGCAGAGATTTTTAAGGTTTGTTTATAACTTTTCAATATCACCTGCGGAAATATATACCTATTGCAAATATCTCGGCTCCGATGCATTTTAGAGTAAGTATTACATTTTATAACAAAATATGTTTGTTTACAGTCTACGAGATTTGCGACTGGTCTTTTGACAGTTCCAATATGACGTAAAGAGTGATGTGACTAGAGTAAATCCATTGTCAAATACAAATACAAATAATTTATTTCGTCAAACATAGGTAAATAGGTGACAGTTATAAGTAAAATTCAGTTCAGCTATGATGTGCCGTGTGGCGTACGAAAATTTGGTATGTACCTAACATAATGTGAATATTAGGTACCTACCTACAATTTATTTACTAGAGTCTAGAGGCTTTACATACATCATAATATCCGGTTACGATTGATGGTGGCTAATAAAAGGAATCGATTGATTACTGTGTAATCATTATTTTTTAGGAAATCAAATAGAGCCTAGATACAGCCGTGACAGTAATTTAGTAATACATTGTTATTTTCCTATATTAACGATTATTTGATTCATACCGATTTATTTCTAAATTGACCGACTCCAATCGATTGAAGCAGTGTAACACTAAATTTTTTAAAAAAGTCGTAGGACTTAATTGTTCGCATACCGAGTTTTCAATGCTAATTTATGCACAAATAAGAAGTAAAAAATATTACAAACATTTTATCATAATCATATCATAATCATAGTCGGATACTTGTCCATATTTGTTAGTAGCGTACAGAAAAACTTAATTCTAGTGTTAGTAATTAATTACATACAATTCATTATTATTTAATTACAATTAGTCAATAGCCGTGTCTACACCGGCCGAGCGGCTCGCCCGAACACCGTTCGCCCAATCGTGCTCGCCCGGTGTGGACGTGATTCGGGCAAATGATGGCTCGCCCGAGCCGTTCGGGCGAGCCCCCGAATGCTTGCCCGAACGGTTTGCCCGAGCCGCGAGCGGCTCAGCCTATGTGGACGGTGGTTTTGTTCGGCCGAACGACAGAAGGCGAGGGCGATTTTTGCCCTACGTATTATTATTCTAATTTGTACTTTATTGCTAACACTATAAGGTCGTAAAACATTTTTCGTAAACGCAAATTCCATTTTGTTTTATCACACTTTTATATTTTGCTGTTAGCCGATTCGACTTCATTCAAAACTGAACGCTATTCGTAACAGTATAAAGCCGTTAAACACTTTTTGCAATTGCATATTCTGCAAATAAAGTAATTTCGTCCACGCGGTCTTTACCGTTTTGCTATTGAGCAAATTCGAATAGTTCGAATTTGGACGTTACTCCTAAAGAGATAAAGCTAAAATATTTGGCAATGGCAAAAACAAATTGGTATTTTATTTCTTCGTCTCCTTCATCAATTTTGCTGAGTTAGGTTGAACTATAGCGTACTACTAATAAGGTTGTTATTAGATATATTGGCACGCAGGGGGAGAGAGGGGGAAGGGATTTTTTTTGCAAAATTAAAAAATATCAAGTTTTCACTTCTGTCGGCACTCCCGGAGTGCAACCCGGTCTTTTTTTTATCAAGGTAACTTATTAAAGTTCATTCGAAGTCGCTGCGTTGGAAAAGGTCAAAACTAGCTTGACCCCTGGATACCTACATTACATATTGATATTGGGAAATTAGGGATCAAGTTATACCTACTGGCGGTTGGTAACTTGGTAGTGAGGCGAGTTGAGGCGGATTTGCGAATTGCGTAACTGAGTTCGACACGCATGGGTTTGTTTGTCAGCTGGAAGGATTGGTAGATTGAGTAGTAGTAGTAGTAGTAGTAGTAGTACCTACCTAGTAGGAATTTCAATAGGTCGGTATTTTTGATTTATCACCTTTTGATCGTTGTTGTGTCTTCCCTCTGAGAAACCGAGAGGGAGACACAAGTCAATTATAAATATCGAACTCACTCACAAAATTTCACGAGAATCTATTGAGAGTTTTCGTTTCGCGGTAGCCCGCGGCAGGTGCAATAAATTTATGTTCCGACGATTATGGCATCTCTTACTAAGGCAGCTTGGTGCAAATTTGTTTGACGCAAAAATAGTAGCGGTGTCGTTTAAAAGCTTTGACAACACCGCACCGCCGCCTGCTGCCTTTGAGGCGCGCCGCGGGATTCGGCGAACCACGATTGTTGTTTTGTTTGACTTTGACTTGACACATGACATGTGCTGCGCGCACCGAGGACGGTTGTGTTTCGCTTGTATTTAGGCTTGGCGAGTTGTCGCAATGGATAATGACTTGTGTCTTAAATTAATTAGATTATACGGAGATAATAGGGCACTATGGGATGCACGGAGTCCAAGTTACGCAAACAGAGGGCAAAGAGAGGACGCCTGGCGCGAAATTAGTAGCGAAATGCAACGCCCAGTCTCAGAATTAAAAAAAAAATTGAGTCATTATTAGCCTCATATAGACGTGAAAAGGCGAAGATTAAGAAGTGTCGAATCACTGGTTCAGGTAAGTAGGTAAGGTAATAAGGTCAAAACCTCTTCAAATTGAATGCGATTCAGTCGAATGAATGCGTCTTCGCTCTGATCATAACATAATTGCTCGAATAATTTACTCCCGGCCTCTTTTCGATTTTCAAAAATTTTGCGCATCCACATTTTGCGGCTTTTTTTTTTAATACATTTCTTCCGATTTCGAAGAAGCAAAAGCAAAATCAACGTTGTCGCAGCGACAGCTGTGCGCACGTGCGGCTTCATAGTGATCGTGAGCTCAACTATCGGTAGGTAAATTCGCCCGAGCCGGTCTGGCTCGGGCGAGCCGCGCGCGTTTGCCCGAACGCCCGTCCACACCGACCGAGCGCTTGCGGCCGACCCTTTTGACGGCTCGCCCGAGCTTTCTGACGGCTCGCCCGAACCGTTCGGGCAAGCGTTTTTGATGGCTCGGGCGAGCCGTTCGGGCGAACCGTTCGGCCGGTGTAGACACGGCTATTAATATTATGGGCTCATGCAGGCTCATGCAGCTTGCTCCATCGCCTCATGAGTGTCCACTCTATTCTATTTTATAAGTGCTAAAAAGAGCTGGCATGGAGATTGAACTTAGTTTCGTAACTCGTAAGCCTGTGAAACTTTTTTTTATTATTCGATGAGCACTGCCAATTTACGTTATATGGGTGTCGCGATATGTCAAAAGACCAGTCCCAAATCTCGTAGACTAGAATATTATAATATACAACTTTAACGAGTGGCCGCTCATTTTTAAAAAACCGGCCAAAGCGAGTCGGACTCGCGCACAAAAGTGTCTCTCGCGCAAACTATTCAGTTTAGAAAAAATATATATTAGAAACCTCAATATCATGTTTGAAGACCTATCCATACCCCACACGTATGGGTTTGATGAAAAAAAAATCTTGAGTTTCTGTTTTAAGTATGGGGAACCCCCTAAATTGTATGCGGTTCACAGAATAGATCTACTTACCAAGTTTCAACAGTATAGTTCTTATAGTTTCGGAAAAAAGTGACTGTGACATACGGATGGACGGACAGACAGCCAGACAGACAGACAGACAGACATGAATCCATAAGCGGAACCCTTATGCCATTTGGCTACGGAAGCCTAAAAATGACAACACATTTACCCAAAACCCTTCGAGTCTGTGGGATAGGACAGGTACGCCACAATTTTGTCATTCATTGCCCGATTTTGGCGCAGCGCTGCTCCATTCTGTTCAAGTATTTTTTTAAGAACGATCATCATCATATCAGACGAAAGACGTCCACTGCTGGACATAGGCTTCCCCCAAAGAGTGCCACAATGACCGGGCCAGCGGCACCCGCATCCAGCGGACTCCCGCGACCTTTACCAGGTCATCAGTCCACCTTGTGGGGGGCCTGCCCACGCTGCGTCTTCCGCTACGTGGTCGCCACTCGAGAATCTTTCCGCCCCAATCACAAGCTCCTTGCCGGCCCTTTGTTGATTTCAAATTCAAACATTTATTTGTGACAAACAAAAATAAACAGTTGGAAAATACCTATTTTATTCTGTTTTTTAGTAATTTACGTTATAGCGGCAACAGAAATACATCATCTGTGAAAATTTCCACTGTCAACTATCACTATATCATAGCCCGGTGACAGACGGACAGCGGAGCCTTAGTAATTATGTCCCGTTTTACCATTTGGGTACGGAACCCTAAAAAGGGTTTAAATGATGGAACCAACAACTATCTTATCTAGATGAGGGCCTTTTCGGATGCACTTCGACCCAGCGGGATCTTTTGTGCATTTGCCCTCTCCTTTATGCCTACTCCCAAGCTCGCTCCATCATTTCCACAAAGCGGATGATGCAGCTCAGCGGGAGCACCTTGAATTCCTTTGGTTGCGGATAGCCGTTACCAAAGTAATTCATTGTTTGTCTGGCAAGGGCATGACATTCACACAATAAGTTTTCCATGGTCTCATCCCCCTCGCCACACATTCGACAGTCTGAACTATCCGACAGTCCCATCTTGGCCAAGAGACCTTGTGTCCAGGGTTTATATATTTGATGCCTCCTGGCGCAAATTGTCCAAATTGAAGATAATTTAAAGAGATTATCTTCAATTTGGCAATTCTATACACAATATATAATTTATGAGTACCTACTATATAATTAAACCACAAGGCGGACCTAGTAAAGGTCGCGGTCGCTGGATGCGGGTTGCGCTGGACCGGTCACTTTGGCACTCTTTGGGGGAGGGCTTTGTCCAGCATTGGACGTCTTTCGGCTGATATGATTAACTTGATGATGTTCATTATACATATAATTATGTGTAAAATTCGAATCACAGATAATTCCAAATGGAATTGGTATTGAAATGGGATTGCCCAATTTAGACCGTCCTAAATTACCGTAGGCGTAGGCGTAGAAAATATTAGCGTAGGCATAAGTGAAGCAATTCATTGCAAAAATAATTTCATCTCTAATTTACAAGCTTCAATGGCCAGAAGTAGACATTAATGAAAACAAATATTAATCCAAAATTCGTCTTTCAATAACTTTCGATTATCTATTCATTTATTCGTAACTATGAATTTCCTTCGTTAAGTTTGACTTTCTAAGAAATAGGGTTTTAAATCTGAAAATCCTACTAATATTATAAATGCGAAAGTTTAGATGTTTGGATGTTTGTTACTCAATCACGCTTAAACGGCTGAACGGATTTTTATGAAATTTTGCATGAAGATAGTTTATAGCCTGGATTAAAATATAGGATAGTTTTTATCCCGGGTCCACGCGGACGAAGTCGCGGGCGGAAACTAGTACATAATAAATATCAATTTGGATATTTTGGATAGACCGTCTAGGGATTTCTTTGGAGACATTTCTGAGTACAAAGTACTTTAATCATTAATAAATTCAGTATGAATATCCAAAATTAATTTTTAGTTTCTAAAGCATATAAAATGATAAATAACATTAACTAAATTCAATCGAATATTTAATAAAGAATTCTCTTAACATAATTAATGTTATTATTATTTGTAGTAGTCAATAAGAATGTTAGTGTATTATATTTTGCATATGAATAACATTTCCAATAATTAGTCCTTTTTTGCCTGAAACACAGGGTATCCTAGCTCAGGCACGTGTTATTTGCCTCTAATAGTAAGCTCCTAGTCTATAGTAAAACTGATGTACATTAGGTTTTATCAATAAATTAAGAGGAAAGAAGTCAACCTGTGAACACCCCAGATATGATTCTGAGTTGCTTCGTACTGGAATTTCAGAGCTTGTTAGCCCAGCCCGAGTCCACTCCTTCTATGAAGAGCTTAAGAGTTCCTTAAGCCCACCTTATTCCTCCACTCGTGTTGGTGTTTGGTTTTTAGTTATGGTTCTCTGCGAGAGTCCCACGCACTAAGTTTTTGTCTTAAAATGAAATATATAAAACCTTACCTAGTACGTCTGTGTCTTGTAATTCCAGCAGATCGGATACAAATGTTAAAGCGGGAGCCACAAGCTCGAAGTTCACGAGAGGATTCTTGTTTCTGCAACAATAATCGACAATAGTACATTGTTGCAAAAGCTAGAAAGTAGGCCATAGATGGACGAGTGGGTTCGAGGTTCGAGCCGCTAGGTGAGGACCTTGAAGGAGACGAGTCCATCTATTTCACTTTTGGCCAAGACATTACATAGTGCTTTTCACGCCTACTGCGAGGAAATTGCATTAATTATAATTATAAGATAAGTCAAAATGAAGTACCTAATTAAAGATCATAATATGAAACACTGTAGCGCGGCCGCTCGCGTGCCGGGGGCGGGGGGAGCTGTGATTGAGCGAATCGCTGTTCAAACTGTCCAACAACATTGTTAGACAGTTTGAACTCATAGTTGGAATGTTCGTGCGATGTTCAACTAACCCCAGCTTTGAAGCCTGTTTTCTGACCATGTTTTGCCACATTTCCGAGCAGTAGCGTGAAAATATTATTACAATCTTTTATTTAAATTGCAATGTACATAGGCATGTATGTGAAGATGGGAAGTGGACACCGTAACCTGTGCATGCTTGGGACACCAGGGTTTTTTTTGTTGATAAATTTGGTACAACTATAACGTATTTGTAAACATGGGCCTTGTTGCCTGACTCATATAAAGAAATAATGAATAATGTATAATGAATAAAATAAATAATTAGACAAATAAGTAGATAAATAAAGCCAGGTCACCTGCAGAAGTTGCTGTAGGTCCACACGGCGGTCCTGAGGGTGCTGCTGGCCGCCCCTCGGGCCATGCTGGGCAGCAGCGCCGGCAGCGCGCCGGCGCGGAGCACCCGGTCCCGCGGCGCCGGCCCGTCGCCCGCCACGTTGCCGAGCGCCCAGGCCGCCTGCTCGCCCACGGTGCCGCCCAGCGCCAGGAGGGTCACCAGCTTGGGGATGGCGCCGCCCTGGGGAGGGGTCAAACATCAAACTCAGGTTCGACGATATATATCAATGGATATATATCATGATGACCCGTGTGGTGTCGGGTTACAATTTCAACACCCCCTTTCTTCCCGTGGGTGTCGTAAAAGTCGACTAAGAGACCAAGGATGAAGTGTGTTGTGGGCGATGGGCTAGCAACCTATCAGTGCAATATCACATTTTGTCCATCTTTTATACCCAAATTTATGCTAAAAGTGGCGCTGGAATATACGTTTCATGTGTTCTGCCTACCCCTTTTGGGAATAAAGGCGTGAATGTATGCATGTATGCATATATCATGATATATATCCAATGATTTTTCATGATATATATCAATGCAGAAATAAGTGTAGGTATGACCGTCGATTGATTAGAATTTACGTAGTTGGTCCCAAAGTTCTGTCACTGGCATATTATTTTTAAATTTAGAAGATGATTTTAAGAAAATTTTATTGCATTCCATTTTTGAATGTTTGACAATTATTTTAAAACAAAAAACAGTCATTCGTTGCAATTTCTCACGATGGAGTGGACATTGAAAGAAAACCGAATAGCTGTTTTAGCATTGCACCGCTGTGGGCACTCGCCAAGTACCATTTTCAATTTGCTCAAAAATGTAAAAATAACGCTTAGGTTTGTGTACCGTACTATTGATAGGCCTCGCTCCGTACGAACACCAGCAGTGATCAAAGCGATCAAGGCGCGCATAGCAAGAAATCCTGTCCGAAAACAGAAATTGATGGCTTTGCAGATGGGTGTCAGGAGAAAAACCGTCAAAAAGGTTTTAAACGAAGATCTTAGTCTACGAGCATACAAAAAAAAGCGTGGGCACTTACTTAATGCCCGTCTAAAAACAATAAGGCTTAAAAGATCCCGGAAGTTGTTAAAGCGGTACGCGAAAAATCGACACCGTGATATCCTCTTTACAGACGAAAAGATTTTCGATATTGAAGAGAAGTACAATAAACAGAATGATAGAGTGTACGCTAGGAGCTCTGAAGAAGCAGGAAAAAGAGTTCCGCGGGTGCAACATGGGCATCATCCATCATCAGTGATGGTCTGGTTGGGTGTATCTTATTACGGGCCAACTGAGGTTCATTTTTGCGAATAAGGTGTCAAAATCAGTGCGAAAGTATACCAAGAGACAGTTTTGGATAAGGTTGTCAAAGATCTGCCCAACACGCTATTTTCGGGACATAATTTTGTGTTCCAGCAGGATTCTGCGCCAGCACACAAAGCCAAGACCACTCAAGCCTGGTTTGACCGTCAAAAAATCGACTTTATAAGACACGAAGATTGGCCTTCCTCTAGTCCGGACCTTAACCCTTTGGACTATAAAATTTGGCAGGTCTTAGAGGGGAAGGTCTGTGCTAAACCACATAAAAATTTGGAGAGCCTAAAGTCATCTTTAAGAAAAGCAGTCACTGAGATATAGATATGAAAATGGTGCGTGCTGCGATAGACGACTGGCCGCACTGATTAAGGGCCTGTATTAAAAACAAAGGAGGTCATTTTGAATAATTTTGAGTAATTTTAATTCTTTATTAAATGTACTTTAAATCGGTATATAATTTATTAAAAATCGATTGCTACTTTTGTTTTTATCATTATTTTCATTTGTGACAGAACTTTGGGACCGACTACGTATATATTTTTTAAATGTTTTTAGTTGCTTTTATCAGAGTTAGAAAATTTTATGTTTTGGTGTAATTTGCCGGATTTTAAGATTAATATGTACCTAAATAAATTAAACATTAAAGGCATTTTTTTTGAAATAATTTAATATTTAATAACATATATGTCAATAGTACACATAAATAATACAATAAAATAATAATATATTTACAAAATGGATATAGTGTTTTTATACAAAATGGATATATATCAAACTTTTGATATATAGCGGTTATATATCATAAATATCCGATATTTTGATATTTATAATAAAAATCGGATATTTTCGAACCCTGATCAAAATGGTGACCAATAGGGGTGTAGCTGTAGACACTAAATATAAAGTACTTACAGATTTTACCCACTACCACAGACAAGAATTGTGCATGAAGAAAAGAAATGTGAATGCTCATGGTATAACTACAACTTAGAACAGTTGAAAGACCCCCGACATTTTCATTACAAAGTCCAATATCTCAAAAACGGCTCAACAGATTTTCATGAAACATGGATAAGAACACTCGGGATAACAACAGCTTTCGAATTAAAAAAAAACCCATTCAAATCGGTCCATCCGTTTGGGAGCTACGATACCACAAACAAATACACAGACACTTTTAACTAATAACACCCCTCTTTTTGCGTAGAGGGTTAAAAATAATCAATAATGTCATATTATCTCGAAAAAGGATAAAAAATGTAGTCAAATGGAGAAAAGAGCAACACAGAAGGTTAAATAATTACGAAGTTATAAGTGTCCAAAGTTTTAAGAAGGAGTATGTCCCTTTTTGCAAAACGCTACGTCATATGAAACGATGACGCTTGTAGATTGTGACGTCACTTAGACGGCAACGGCCGCGCCCCCTCGTGTTCGGCGCCGCCGTCGACGCGGCCTGCCGCACGCGCGGCTCGCTCTGCGGCAGCCTCGCGTATCGTGACGTCACACACTGTTTGCGTTTTTTCTCTCTAACAAGTAATATTAAAACGGTTGTAGCTTCGTAATTCTTTTAGATATCTGAATGGGATTTTCGTCAATAGGCATATGTTTTTCCTTCTCTCTTTTGGAGTAATAATAATTTTCGAGTACAATATTACTAGTCTCGGTGCCGCCGCACGTTACAGCCACTAGTGACGCCGCTAAACGCGACCACTCCGCCGACCACTGCCCCCTCTAGTAGCTCCATGTGCGGCTGACGGCACGCCCAGGACTTTGGGCGACAATCTTAAAAAGAAGTTCCTTTTCGGCAGCAAGATATTAAGAGTTATCAACATTTAACATGCTTCTGCATTCATTTTATACTACAATTAGCTTCCGCCGGCGACTTGGTCTGAATGGACCCGGGGTAAAAACTATCCTATATTTAAATTCAAGCTATAAACTATCTTCGTGCTAAATTTCATCGAAATCGGTTGAGCCGTTTAAGCTTGAATGAGTAAGAAACATCAAAATCTAAACTTTCGCATTTATGTTATGTCAAAGTGTGTAAAATGTGTAATTGCCTGGGATCAGAATAGATGGAGGGCCTACTTTGAGCTGCACCGACAAGAGCTCAGCTCTTAAATAAGAAGGTAAAAAACAACATATCCCGATGACAAGAGTTTCAAGCGCCTTGCCAATCCATTATTAACTATGGACTTACCTCGATAACTGCCATGGTGTGTTCATGCGTGCCAGACGCTATGTTCGTGAGGGCCCAGGCAGCTTCGAATTGAAGATCAGCACTGAAACAAAAGAATACGTAGGTATGTAGAATAAATGCGTAAGCTACGGTTGCGATATCTGGTCCCTTACTAACAATCCAAAGGGAAAAATTTGCAAAATGCTAAAGAGCCGTGGAGAAGCTTATGTTGGGAGCTAAGCTTCAAGACAGGATTCCCAGTTCAGACATAAGAACCAGAACCAAAGTGGTGGACATCCTCACTTGTATAGACAAGCAGAAACGGAGATGGGCTGGACGCACTGTAAGAAGCAAGTTAGAGAAGTAGGGTCAGAAAATCACCATTTGGTACAAACGCCAACACAGTGAACTGACCATCCTGTATTTATATAGAACCTTATTACAATGCACACATCTTAAAACTTTGGACACTTATAACTTTGTGATTGTTTATAACCTCTTGCGTTACTACATTCTTAATCCTTTTTCAAGAAAACATCGTGAGGAAACCGGTCTAATCCCAGCAAAGTTTAGTTTTCCATCTGGCTTGGAAGTTTAGGTAGTCGCTTGCATACTACGCCTATGCCAAATCTTGGGCTTGGGATTAGGTGTCAAAGCGGACCCTGGGCGCCTTTAGGGCACAACCGGGAATAACGCTAGTAGGATGAAGCGTGTGCTTATAACACGAAGAAGATGCACATTGCACGTAGAACCCATGGCCGTTGGGGCGGAAAGATTCTCTCGTGGCGACCACGTACCGGAAGGCGCAGCGTGGGCACAACAACCACAAGGTGGACTGATGACCTGGTGAGGGTCGCGGGCGTCCGCTGGATGCGGGCGCAGGACCGGTCACTGTGGAACCCTTTGGGGGATGCCTATTTCCAGCAGTGGCTGATATGATGATTGCTCTTTACCAGTCGTCCCTCTCCAGTGCAGCAACTAGCGGAGCGATCACCCCGGCGGCCACCATGACGCTGATGGGGGGGTTCTGCTCGCGGGAGAGGACGCGGCGCGCGGCCCGCGCCGATGACGTCATCGTGGACAGGTCCGATGACTTGAGGCCTGCGCAACGATGAGAAAGAGATAAATTGTTTAGTTTCACTTTATTGCACGTACCAGGTAAACTAGAGGCTCTGTGAGCTGCAGAACTAGCGAGACTGTCTTTTTCAAAATGCTTTTTATATATATATATATATATATTACGAGACAATCTTACAGAAATCGACCTAGTCCCAAACTAAGCAAAGCTCGTATATTCAGCAGCAGAAGTTGTTAAGCAGTTCTAATGCTCAAAATGATCTACACACGAACTCTAATGTCAAGGGAATAAGGATCTGTTTAGCTCATTTTGAGCGTGTTATTCTGCTTTAGCTACTTCTGATGCCGACTGTACCATTGGTAATAGACGACGATAAACATACTTGTATAGATAAATAAAGACTTAGATACATAGAAAACATCCATGACTAAGGAATAAAATATTCGGGCTCATCACAAAAATAAATGCCCTTACCGGGATTCGAACCCGGGACCTCTTGCTTCGTAGGCAGGGTCACTACCAACTAGGCTAAAGCGGTCGTCAAATCTATCTATATTTC
Source organism: Epinotia bilunana (assembly GCA_947049275.1). Classification (NCBI taxonomy): domain Eukaryota; kingdom Metazoa; phylum Arthropoda; class Insecta; order Lepidoptera; family Tortricidae; genus Epinotia; species Epinotia bilunana. The sequence goes on along the minus strand of OX346279.1, from coordinate 1,860,102 downwards.
GAAAAAGTGACTCGATTAAAAAATTTACGAGAATCGGTTGAGAAATGCGACCTGACCCCGTATCACGCGGTAAGTGACAAGATAGAGCGTCTGTCACTGGCTGACACCGCTCAATAGAACGGGACGGATGCTCTATCTTGTCACTTATCGCGTGATAAGGCCGACCATGATACGGGGTCTGTAGATGAGAACAGCGGGAGAGCGCGTCATTCGGATATCAGGACATACAAACGATTTTTCGTTCGCTTGGCTCCCTTGTTCGATTATACAGAACTAGCTTCCGCCCGCGACTTCGTCTGCGTGGACCCGCGATAAAACTATTCTATATTTTAATCCAGGCTATGAACTATCTTCGTGCCAAATTTCATCCAAATCAGTAGAGCCGTTTAAGCGTGATTTAGTAAAAAAACATCTAAATTTTCACATTTATAATATTAGTAGGATTAAAAATATGTTACACCAACTGCCAGCGCGGCTACACCCGCGTAATACAGCAATACAGGGAACCAAGGCAGATCCACGGGTATATAGAATACTCAAGGTGGTTGTGCCATAAAAAAAGGTTGAAATACACTGGTCTTATCGAGTTTAATATATCACCTTTAACAATCTCCGCGGGGCTGGGCAGCTTCTCCACCGGCTGCTGGTCTTCATCCTTGGCCTCCGGAGACAGGGCCCTCCGCTTGAGGAGCTGCTCATCCCGGGCCTGCTTGCGGAGCGCTACGCTGAGCTCAGCCCGCTTGCGACGGAGGTCCTGTTCAGTATAAAAATAAAGCCTTTCAAAGTCTTTCATTTTTGGAAAAAAAAAAAATACATGGGACAAATTGGTTTGATTTCCATACCAGACGTTGTTTCACATTCGCAGGCTAACGCCGCGATATTTTTAAGAAACTTATGTAATAAACCAACAATTGCTAAAAGTGACACTGAAATTAAATTTCATGCGCTCTGCCTACCCCTTTTGGGAATACAGGAGTGAGTTTATGGATGGATAAGGGCTTTTCATTGGCGCGAAATTCCCCCTTTCCTAGAATTAACTTGTATACAACTAGAATAATTTGAGAAATTTTCCTATCATGTCCCGAACTAATGTCTCAAATTAGCCGCTAGTCTGCGAATGTCAAAAGATGTTTTGTATGGAAATCAAACCACCTTAATTGAGCCTGTTTGCTAGTTTGCTTAGCAGCATATACCTCTATTAGTTTCCATGGCTTTCTCTCCCTTGCGACACTTCTCCATGTCGGCCCTGAAAATATATGAGCAGCTCCAACAACCCCCATAGACACTTTTTGAGCAAAAGGGTGATGTGAAAGCTTGGAACGAACTGCCAGACATGGTCTTATAATAAATTCCCTAATTACATTTTGGCTCTACCCTTTCCAGCTCTTAAAAATTACTTGAAAAAATCATGGATGTTGAAGGCTTATTACAGGGTTCAGGACTATCTAACTGACAGACATGCATGGGCCAAACCAGAGCCCAAAATAGCTTAATTCTTCATATAGCTTATTTGGACATGTGTTCTTGTAGAACAATGCATTATGATGAATTCTTTTTAACCCCCGACGCAAAGAGGGGTGTTATAAGTTTAACGTGTTTGTGTGTCTGTGTATCTGTCTGTGGTATCGTAGCTCCCAAAGTGATGGACTGATTTGAATGCGGTTTTTTTATTCGAAAGCTGTTCTTAGCTATGTTTCATGAAAATCTGTTTATCCGTTTTTGAGATATTGGACTTTGAAATGAAAATGTCGGGGTTTTTCAACTTTTCTAAGTTGTTTGTATTTTTTTGTATTCATATTCAGTTTGACTTTTTTAAGTAGGTTTAACTATCGTTGTAATAAGTTTTTTGGCAAAAAATTGCTGGCTGTTGAGTTTGTTTCGGCGTTTCTTCTTAACAGTGGTCTTCTTTTTCAGAAACGCTGGTAGAATTTTGACTTAAAAAAGTGCAATTACCGCCTACTTGCAGAACTTCTTTCATTTAATGTCAACCAAGTCAAGATCAAATTATACAAGGGCATTTGATAGTTTATTTTAAACGAAATACAAATTTAATAAGTTTTTTAAACTATTCTATAAGTACGTTACTTTTAGATACTAAATAAAAAATAATAAAACGAAAAAATTAAAACTAATTACAAAAAAAATAGTCCGTCCAAAAGTTCTGTTTGTATTTCGTTTAAAATAAACTATTAAAGATATACTGTTTAGAAAAAAAAAATATAATAATTGTAAATTAGGACATTTGTACAAATAAGAAAATTTAAGTTCAACAATTATATCTTAAGTTAATTAGATACAGGCATCATTAGTTGTTTCACTGCCTGCTGATATTAATAATAAAAAATGTGCACAAGGCAATTAATTTCTGTCAAAAACAACATTTTAGGAACAAGCTTTTTATTCATCATACCAGCCGAAAGACGTCCACTGCTGGACATAGGCCTCCCCCAAAGAGTGCCAAAGTGACCGGTCCTGCGCCACCCGCATCCAGCGGACTCCAGCAACCTTTACCAGGTCATCAGTCCACCTTGCGGGGTGCCTACCCACGTCGCGCCTTCCGGTTCGTGGTCGCCACTCGAGAACCTTTCCGCCCCAACGGCCATCGGTTCTACGTGCTATGTGCCCGCCCACTGCCACTTGAGTTTAGCGATTCGGAGGGCTATATCGGTTACCTTGGTTCTGCTGCGGATAGCCTCATTTCTGATGCGATCACGCAGAGACACCCCCAACATAGCCCTCTCCATAACCCTTTGGGTGACTTTGAGCCTTCTTATGAGGCCCATAGGAAGCTTTTTATTGGCAACTAATAAAAACCAATTGCATTTCATTAGATTGTCGAAAGGGCCTATGTGCTGGCTCAGTTGGTAGCATGTAGGAGCCTGGCGCAACATCATAGTCATAGTGGGACACATAACGGGCTTTAATCAGGAATGAAGTACCATTTTTGCTGTTTTTATGGCCCTGCTGTGTCAGTAACTTAAAAATTTGCAAACCATGATTCAGCCACCTACCAGAATCAGGATGAGCTGTAATTTGGCATGCTAATGCAAGTAGTCACAATCCATACTAATATTATATATGCGAAAGTGTGTCTGTCTGTCTGTCTTTCCGCCTGTTACCTCTTCACCCTTAAACCGCTGAACCGATTGAGATGAAATTTGGTAGGATAGTTAGAATCCTGGGGAAGGACATAGGATAGTTTTTATCCCGGAAATCATCCCCTGAGGGGGTGAAATGGGGGATGAAAGTTTGTGTTGAGCTAAGATATAAACAAGTTCCACGCGGACGTAGTCGCAGGCAGAAGCTTGTATAATATAATGGCACCACCAAGATGATCAGATGGAGACAAGCTGGCCATAGCTGCTCAAACTACACAACCAGTCTAGTCTCATTATACTCTCAATGAGTATAGTTAATGGCCACAATAAATCTAGCCTCAACATTTTAAAAGCAAGTAACAAGTTTCTGTTAAAAATGTCATTTTTGGTACAAGCTTTTATTGCCGACTATACTTTTCTGTATACCATCATCAACTACTCATTGAGACGATTGTAATGAGCCCAAACTCAACGGGGTTACGTCAGTTAAGTACTAAATTCCCATGGCCACCTTCCGTCTCCATCGTCAGATCAGCTCGATGGTACCATAATATTGAATTGTCATCCAAACTATACCCAAAATTCCAGCTCAATCGGTCACCGGGAAGTGGGTCAAATTTAACTTGCAAGATTTGATTACAGATAGACAGACAACGGGACAGGTGAAACTAAAGAAAAGCTTGTAATAAATTAAATTTTAGACAGTACCTACCTTATATTCAACGCGGAACAACACAAAGCGACGCAACTTATATTCACCACTACAGTTCTTTAAAATTTAAGTGCATAGTATATTTTAAAAACATGCTTCACCTGTCCCTCTATAACAATTGTACATTTGAGATCTGCATTATCTGCAATTACCTATGTAGGTTCTCATCTAGGGTTTAGTTCAATTAAATATAGGTTTACTAGTACTTTTATAGTTGTTTCTCTACCCTCCAACCTAGTTTATACCTTGAAAACACACTTTCATACAATAAAAACTTACAAAACACACATATAAACAATTAAGTATCAATTATAAACTGGATCCATAAGAACAAGGTAGGACACAATAGGATTTCGTCCTAGTTTTGCCGATTCGATTCGGAACAAAGGTTAACAAAGAAAGTTGTTACTCACAGTAGTTCCCAGACCAGCGTTTTTGTACGCGGACAATCGAGACGTATGGTTCTTTTCAGACATGATTAAATATTTTTAATGCAAAAGTAATAAAAAGGTCTAATTATTGTAAAGATATCACTATTCACTAAAATTCTTGCTTGGCCACAACTCGACAAGTCACAACGACAATTTTCGATTCGAATGGTAACGGACGGAAACAGGTGTTGCCAACGAGTAGTTTTAATTGTATCTGGTATGATTGTTTTACAATAATAATACATTATACAATATTTTTTATAGCAATGACGTAACACAGCTACAATCTTTTGCAATACTCTGATCAGCCTTTTAATTTCCGAACAAGTGCTTCACCCTCTTCAAATAAGTTTTCAAATGTAGTTTTTTTAATACTTGCAGTACTTGCACCATGTATATTTTTGCGTTCAGAAACTAGCTGTTGTCGATGAACACAACTAATAAAATCATTTTTAAATAAATAGCTGTAAAAGTAGCTTTAGTATAAAACTATTACAATCGGCCCCCCTAGCACACTAGGTTTTATGTCCGACGTAAAGCATTCGTCCCTCTTGCACTCGCATATTTGTCAGAATGGGACGAATGCTTTATGTCCGTCATAAAACTTAGCGTACTAGCCCCCCTGATATATCTATAATTTTGTATAAAATTATGTAAAAAAATCTCAAATTACTTATAATTGTTCTGAAACCAAACCAAACCACTGTATGCCAAAACCAAAAGTCAAAATAACTTATCAGAGTAGTCGGTAGATGGCGTTCGTTTCATGAATATCATTAATTTAAAAATGAAATGATGTTGTGTGATGAAAGTACACAGAATTCATTAGTACTGACTACCGTTATCGTCGTATATTTCTCAATAATATGATGATAATATGTATGTATTTTGTCAAGGACAAAATCTCCGTACTAGAACATTTGTTTAGGGATTATGATATAATAATAAAAGCAACAAAACGACAGATATTATATAATTTTTTAGTCGTTTCTTTGCATTTATTTGTGTTTGTGTTATTGAAATTTTGGCACACCTGGAATTGATTACATTATTTTTATAATGAGTAACGTATCATAATCGATTAAAAATTAAATTGAATCCCGATATTGATGATTAATATTATGAATAAACCGGTACAAAAGTAAAATCGGTCCGCTATTAACTTTTGTACTTAAAGTTATCTGAACTAATTAAAATATCCTTTTATCAATCTTTTTATCAATCGATTGCGTAATTATTAGTACTTATCTATGAGCTATAATTTTCTTCGTGGCGTTAGTTAATTGAAACCTGTAATCTTCGATAGATAACAATCACGCGATTAACCCGAATCAAAAGGCTAAATTATAAGGCCTCCGCGTTGTACTTCTAGATAGTTTCATCAGTAAATTGAAGATTCATTACCTACGAATTCTACTCTCTACCTCTTCATTGAAAAACGTTGTTAAAAAACATAAAAGCTAAATAGTCATAAAACAACCTTCTTTTTATGTTAGCAAACGAGTTGTCAAAGAGAACACGGCTTTAACTTGATTATTAATCAAACTGCAGTGAGACTGCACCAGATTAATGCAGTCGAGATGAACGTCTGAAAAAAATAGACACGAATAAAATAAGAAAAAGTAGGAGGCGCTCTCACGACAGATATTGAGTGGTGGGACGGGCTTAGCCTGCGCAGAGACGAATTACTGGAACATAAAGACACATTACATTGCATTAACCTGTTGTATGACCGACACTTTCAACCGGCGACCTTATTTTGAGGAATAGTTGTAAATGAATGCTATTAAAACGAGTTTAAGAGCCGTCATGAGCGTTTAATTACGCAAACGTTACGCCGCTGGGCGTGACATCACAAATCAACTCCGTCGGGTTGAAGACAACACGTCGATCGTCCGTCCCCTACTAACGCGTGGGTTAGAATAGGAGGGCAAGAGCAGGCAGGCCGGTGCTGATCGTATTCTGTCGAGGGTGTCGCCATTTTCGTTTTGACGAATATTGACAGCACGGCAGACAGACAGTGGCTCGGCCGTCGACGGAGCGTCTGCCACTATTTTTATTTTGATAGTGAATCACATAACGTGCTCGTGTTGTATTTTGTTATAAAAAACGGTATATTTTATACGGTTTCGTGTGACTTGTGATTGATAAATGACTGTTTGAGATTTTTGGTGCTAACCTCCTTTTTTAGCTTAGTGTTTTTAAGAACTGCAAGACTGTGATCGATATGTGCAAGATGTGCAGATGACTCCGCAGTACCAAGCGACACCGTGGTGTTTTCTTCTGGTAAGTAAGCCTTATTTAGACCTCAACGGTACATTGTATGCTTATTAAATGCGTCGGTGCATATATCATGATGGATATTTCGGGAAATACAATCATTGTCTGAGCTCACACTTGGCTAGTGTTGTGTATTAAAGTTGCAAAATGGCAGTGATCCTTTGTTGCGGTAACTCCAGTTTGTTTACGAACTGTCACGGGCAGTACACGGCCTAAGATATATTGCCTGGGCTGGCGACTATGCGTGGGCATCTAGTGCGAAGTAAACCCAACCTTACTCGTTGCAACTATGGTATGAATTGCCACAGCAGAGCCCGCGATAACGGCCCGTAGAATTAATTTATCACACGCCGCGCTTGACAAGTTGAAAACATAAATTCGACCTTGCCGCTCCACGTGGTTTGAAGACATTTACGCTTTCTTTTCGTTATTCGATTATTTTTATTTCGGAACGGTCGTTAACGATTATCGATTTTTGACTTTTTCCGTTATGTTGGTACATAGACAATAATTCATATTTATTTTTTGTTTGCCTTTGCTACCTTTCTCCCCTTATTTAGTTTGTTTATGTCAATGTCAACAAAGTGTCAAAGTAATCAACAATCAATCAAAACACTACACCACACTACGCGTATAAATATATCCAAATCAAACAATTTATTTTAAATAAAATATTATCTTTGAAAAGAAAATAGACATAATCATTATATTCATTACTGTTTATCTTGTTATACATGAAAGTTTCTTGAATGGGTAAATTTTCTTCAAGCCTGAGGATTAAAATCTTCCACATGGTAATTTATTTTGCTACAACAATTCTCACAGCATTTACTGTGAGCTTTTTTACCTGTTGATCCATTACTTCACTGGGAATTTGTATATTAATTAGGAACGACCGTTATTGTTGAAAATAAACCCTGACGATAAAGAGAAGTATTAAATAAATAAATAAATATTAGGGGACAATCATACACAAATCGAACTAGCCCCAAGGTAAGTTCATAAAGCTTGCGCTATATTAGACAACAATATATTTAAAAGATATAAATACTTAAATACATAGAAAACATCCAAGACTCACAAACAAATTCATTAAACAAACATTTGCCCTTACCGGAATTCGAACCCAGGACCTTCAGCTTCGTAGGCAATGTCAATACCCCCTAGGCCAGTTTTCAAGCGGTGGGTGGCGACCCCCAGGGGGGGTCACGAAGCCTTTTAAAGGTTGTATACATATTGCTTTCACTTTGTGGTGTATACATATTGCTGCCCTTGACAGTACCACGCCTCCTGTGGTCTTTTATCGGTGGTGTTAAACCATTCTGTATTTCCCTCCCTCCAGCAACCTTCATATTTCCTGTGGCCTTTCCTGTGACACGCAGGTCCTTCCTTCTGTGGTCTTTTCTGTGCCAATACGGCGTCGATTGATATTTTGTTGTTAGATATATGATATAAGGGGAATATTTGAAGAAGTGGCTTTTCTATGGCTTGTGAATTGAATGAATATGTGTTGAATATGTGTACGAGTGTCCGGCACTAAGGGACTTCTCCCTATGTACCTAGGTATACTAGGTATATCACTATTTTACTAAATGTAAAGTGATATAGCACGGATTCAGGAAAAGATCGTCAGGTATCTAGTTACTTATATATATAACAAATAAAATATAATATTATAAATAAAAATAATACAATAGACTACGGAAAATTAACTGAACAAAAAAGCTTTTCTTCATATAGGGTAGCCGATGTCACTTGGAGCACAAATTGGAATCGGTTGATTTCTTATTCATCTAAATCGACTCAGTATCTTAAGAGTCCGCAGTAAGCTCGATTCTCCATACAAACGTAGTTACGCTCTCATTTTAAAACTATATGTAGAATTGTAAAGAAACTTTGCATATACAATGACATCAGGTATATCTATGTCTGTAATTAGTTTATGTAGCTTCAGATACCATAGTAAAAAAAATACGGCGAATTTAAGTTTTTCATACAAACTTGTTTTTGCTGTATTTCGTTTGTTTTATAAACTGGAACCATATAAACTAATTACAGACCTGGATATACCTCATGTCATTGTATATGCAAAGTTTCGTTACAATCCAACACGTAGTTTTAAAATGAGAGCGTAACTAAGGTGAAATTCGGCCGAGCTTACTGCGGACTCTTAAATGCTAAGGCGGAACATACATACATAGATTCACGCCTTCATTCCCAATAGGGGTAAGCAGAGCAAATGAAACTTACTTTCCAGTGCCACTTTTATCCTTTCGGCTCTGCCCATCCCCCGCGACATTTAGGTACATTTCATAACTACAACTTAGAAAAGTTGAAAAACCCCCGACATTTTAATTTCAAAGTCCAATATCTCAAAAACGGCTAAACAGATTTTCATGAAACGTGGCTAAGAATACTCGGGATAAAATTATCTATGACACAAAGAAAACCGCATTTAAATCGGTCCATCCGTTTGGTATCGTAGCCACAGACAGATACACAGACACGTTAAACTTATAACACCCCTCTCTGCGTCGGGGGTTAAAAAGAACCCTCGATCACGCCAGCTTTTTGACAAAAAAAAACATTAAAATCGGTCCATTCTTTTATTAGCTACGATGCCTCAAACAGACACACAGACATGTCAAACTTAAAACCCTCTTTTTGCGTCGGTATTAACAATAATAGTCCATAGACACTAGACGGGCTTTGTCTGTGAGTACACGACCTAACCTAATCTCCCGCAGGGAAACACCAGTAATCTTGTTGCGTGGTTAGGTTAGGTTATGGCTTCAGAGCCCCGTAAAACTGATGACCTGATGTTTAGCCAGGTTGGTAGAGAAGGGTACCACTACCTTCCAGCCCCGGCCTTTCAGCTTCGTAATTGCAACAAACGTGTTTTTTTGCCATTTTTATAGATAATGGTACGTACTTACTTACGTACTTTCGTACTTTCTTTTAAGATACTATGTTACTTAAGATGAAATATTATTTTTTGTCTATTCTTTCGATTGGCATCATAAAAAAATCGGCCAAGTGCGAGTCGGAACTAAGCAATTAGTGTTCCGACATTTAGTTATTTTAAATGATTCATACTTTGTCCTGATTTTGAAGCTAATACTGACTACTAACTAAACTGCTTGATTTATTGAATGGAGTTCAACAAAAATTTTATTTCTATTAGGTATTTCAAAAACTCCACAATCGTATGTGTTCGTTTGTTGCTGCACGACTGGGAAAGATTTCCGGGGCTTATAAGGAGAAAGTTTCGACAGAAACTGCTCCTGCAGTGGCGACAAACCGGTGTACAAACTATCATATATTATTAATTCACCATTTACAAAATGAACACAAGTCCAGTGTCCAACGTCATTAAATGGTCGGTTCCCGGGAGCTTCTCGGAAAATGACTTGTAAATGGTATTCTCCCCGAGGCACAGGCTCAATCAAGTGCAGAGCGTGCAGTAAAAGCACGTCGCGCGGACGGTAGCTTGAATTTTCTGAAAGTATCCTGTGAAATGCAGTTACGCATAGTACATACGAGAAACGAGTCATTTTATTAATGTTTTTAGGTCCTCGCCTTTATTTTAGGTGTCGGGTTCAAAAATTTCGCAGCAAGCTCTCAAACTTGAATGGTATAAGGCAACAATACGATTCACAACTACAGCTCGGTATTCCAATTTTAAATCAAATAAAGAACCTCGTACTTTGATGCTATTTTGTTTCTAGATTTTAACCAAATAGAGTCTACAATATGTAGAACTGTTAAAATATAGAACACCAAAAGATGCTTGTAGTGTTGAAACCTGAAGCCATTATTAAGCATAGTATTATTTGTTTGTTTTAGTAACCCAAACAAAACCGCATATAAGAAGATTCAATAGGAGTTTTTTTTTAGTTCTCAACTGAATCGTTTTATTACAAAATCCAAAATATTCATCGATATTAATGCGTCATCATCATATCAGCCGAAAGACGTCCACTGCATGACATAGGCCTACTCCAAAGAGTGCCACAATGACCAGTTCTGCGCCGCCTGCTCCGGATTCGACAAATTTAAAGTTATCAACACAAGACAGTAAAGTGTAAAGTAAGTGGGTAGACCCCCCTACAAGGTGGACCCTGGCCTGGCCAGGCCCCGTATCATGGTCTGCCTTATCACGCGACAAGTGACGAGATAGAGCGTCCGTCACTGGCTGACACCGTTCGATAGAACGAGACGACGCTATTATCTTGTCACTTATTGCGTGATAAGGCCGACCATGATACGGGGCCAGGCCAGGCCAGGGTCCACCTTGTAGGGGGGGTCTACCCACTTACTTTACACTTTACTGTCTTGTGTTGATAACTTTAAATTTGTCGAATCCGCAAGCGATAACCTCAGACCAAGAAAAAAGATAGACAGAGCATTACGAAAAACCTAGTGAAGCCGGTTTTCAACCAAGCCAAATAAGTTTAGCGCACGCTCACGCGCACTTATACAAACAAAAAATTGCACAAAACTGAATATGGGAACATTAAATAATGTGATAACTATGACGCCTCTATTTAGTTTATTAACCTTTGGTCTATGTATCAGCTTTAAATATGGAACACTAAAAACAAACATTCATGTCGCTACGTCCTTTCATATTGGAATGTTACTCTTTAATTATATGTTATTAACTCTCGTTTAATACAATCAGACTGCGTTAAGCTTGAGGACGTCACGACAAGTTTAATTATGACTTAAGGAGAGATCTTTTGAATCCTACCTTAAATCCATAGAATTCTGCTTCGCTCTGCTTCGCTCTCTGATAGTCTTGTCTGTCCCACCTAAAGGTTGAGAGTTACATGATAACCCCATCACATAGGCCTTAGAACTTAGCACATATAAGTCCTAACTACCAAACGATTGGAATCGTAGGTTCTACTTTATGTAAATATACTAATCGTCTCGCTCATCTCAATTCATACTGGCAATTTCTTACACTCTGGGAGGTAGCCACAAAGGTGCGTGCACTCACATTCTTGTCTGAGGGTTTCGCCTATCGGCCGAAACCAATATAGTTGGGCTTTCTCTCTATCTTGTCTCTCAGTGTCTGTATCTACATACCAGCAGTCTTAACTCTGTCATAATGGTATCAGTCAGTCACTACGTCTACTCTTGTCGTTCATTATCTCATCTCACTCTCTGTTAAGTGTCGTATTCCCCTAGGGGGTACATTACTATCCACACATTACATCTGTGTGCCACTACGTTGGGTCTAAACTCCTGCTCAGGCTGCTGGTAGCATGTTATTATCATTACATTACATGTGAATCAGTAATACTACTCATAGGGACCATCTTGAATATGCATGTTATGAATCATCACTACAGCGGCACAAATAACTCTTATAGAACGAATATGATACTAAGACTCTAACGCCTTGGCCACGACTTTGGTCTTAAGCGAGCTGCGGCAGCGTTTTATCCGTTCATTGCGCGGTCGAGATGCGCAACGCACTGTGGTTAATTGGGATCACGCGCAATGAATTAGAAAAACCGCTGCTGCAGGTCGCTTAAGACCAAAGTCGTGGCCAAGGCGTAAGACACTTTCTGCCTTCTGTCATTTACTTACTACTACCTTGCCAGGTTAAATAATCTCTTAAGGCGACCTTACACGCTCCGACCATGAGTTAAAGACATCGCGATATCATCAACTGTAACAATTCGCGACACTCCGAACAACCACAAAGAAGTGAAATCAGGAGTACTTAAACGAAATACACACGTTGAATGTGCACTTTCGGCATATTTCGCGTACGCATATGCTTGGTTGCGTTATGGTGTCATCCTATGGGGAAATAGCACAGACGCCCACGACCTATTTGTAGCACAAAAAAAATGTATACGCATACTAGCAAATATACGCCAACCGGAAAGTTGTCGGCCCCACTTTGCTAAACTAAAGTTACTAACCTTACCATCCATTTATATACTGGAAGCAGGTCTGTTCGTAAGAAAGCATATATCACAGTTTAAATTTTGCAAAAGCGAACGTCGTAATAACAAATTGGCCATCCGTGGACATAAATTAAATATATATAGAAGCGGACCGTATTACCAATGTATACAAATTTATAATAAAATCCCGGAATTTATAAAAAAAGAGGCCAAGTATACTATATTCCGAAGCAAACTCAAAGAATGGCTCATAGACAACACATTTTATTCATACCAAGAATTTATGACTTATGATCTGAATACCTAAAATTATAAAATTTCGCTTTTCTGTTTTTATAAATAACTGACATTCAATATTAATTAAATTAAGAATCATATTTTAATAAATAACTGACATTGAACATTCACTTGATAATAAATATAAAATGTATAATAATATAATGTAACATAATAATATTGAGAAATAATAACTATGAAAATGTATCGGACTGTACCATACACTAGTGATATTTTTATTTTTATATTTTAGCACACACATTACTGCATGTTATGTTAGTTTTGTGGTAAAATAATAACTTAACTTAATTGAATTACATAATTAATTTATATAATATTGTCATTGCCATGCTCTAACAGGGCCCATGTGGAACTATATTTTGTATGTAAGATCTTTTAATACCATGGTTGCAATAAAAATGATTATGATTATGATTATCATCGCGAAGTGACTCGCGACACCCCGGGCGGCAAAACGAAGTACACTCAGCGCACCTTTACTGATTACCATACTCTTACAACAGCAGGCACCTTTTACACACGAGTTTATGCGCACTGCGAGAAATGGATGGACGTAATATTTTGACTAAATTCGCGGGTTCTAGTTGTCACTTGGTCGTGGTTGTGTGTTGTTTCGACTGGTGCAATATTTGTTGCTGCGACAAAAGAATGCATCCAAATGGATGGACGTAATATTTTGACTGAATTCACCCATGCCTTTGATTGCCTAATCGAAACGTTCGTACCAGCACCGTGCAGACTGTTTCAAACCATAAAGCGTTTTATTTAATTTACAAATTTGATTTGATTTTGCTGAAATACCTTCTGGCACTTGCATATAAATATCCTCCTTTAAAATACCATTTTATTCTGATTCGCGAATGCCAAAATTAATCTAAATGTAGTTATTCGCGCTACTGGGGCAAACGTCTCGTCATAGTCCTGCAAATACTGTTGGCTAAACCCTCGCGCAACTAATCGGGCCTTGTATCGTATTGGTTGACGTAATTCATTATTTTTAATAGTGAAAACCCATTTGCTACTTACAATATTTACATTATTAGGTTTTTCAACGAGACACCATGTTTGATTGTTGCGTAAGGAATCAATTTCACTTTTAATTGCTGCTAACCACTCATTTGTATCAGACCGATTAAAAATATCATTAAAATGTACCGGTAAAGGTAACTGTTGTTTGGAACAAAGCGATAGTATTGATAAATCAGGGTCATTCATTAAGACCAAAATAGGCGCGTGCTCCTAGCTGTCACTGGTTCGTAGTCGCGTGTTGTTTCCACATTCACTGGTGCAATATTTGCCTCTGCGACAAAAGAATGCGTCTGCATCCAAATGGATGGACGTAATATTTTGACCAAATTCCCGTGAATTTAGTCGAAATAGGTGCCCGTGGTCGTAGCTGTCACTTCACTTGGTCGTAGTCGTGTGTTGTTTCGACATTCACTGGTGCAATATTTGTCTCTGCGACAAATAGTGGCATCCTAATTAATTGAATTTCATTTGCTTTGTTCTAAGAATTCTTCACTCTCGATTTACTTAACGAACGATCTAGACATTATTAGCTAGACTATCCGTCCTTTTTAAGTGTTCTAATTAGAAAAAGACGGATAGTGTAAATCGCGCACGAGACATTTCGCTGGTAGCCTTATATTCCTAGCTATGCTAGCCGTTTACCTATATAATCTATGGTATCTGTAATCATTCCCTTATGCTTAGGCATCTTACGAAAATAAATAACAACACTTACTCCAAATATACTAAAACCCATAACTTGCCCAGGAGCGTTATTAAAATTTAGCCATATCTTTCGCCACCAATTATACAGCCGGGCAGCCGACCTCTCAACACCAAAAAAGACGCGACTCTTCAAATTTGTATTGAACATACGCTCTCTTAACTCCACATGCCAACATGGCGTCACTTGTCCGTAATGGCGTGCCTTCCCGCCTTTTTCGCTGTCAAAGTCTTTTTTCGTGGCGAAATTCCGTTTCGTTTCTGCATCGGTGCCAGATTTTTGGATAATAATTTTAATATTTTCGCCGGTTAGATACGGTTCCTTTGTGGCGAACAAAGGAGTTGAAGTTTGCGTTTAGTTGCTCGAAATGATATATGTGTACTTTGGTCTATTTTTACCTCTACATATTAAGAGGGTGTTATGTTTAAAGTGTATGGAATGTGGACTCTTCAAAGAACGAGTCTATTTCTGTGCGGCGTTTTACACAAAACTTCGTCACACCTGGCCATAAAGTGTCAATTACCGTCTAAGGGCGACACGAAAGGTACTCGCCACGGGTAATAAAAAAAGCCTTAGATTGCATAATATTACGTCAAACACCTGTGGACTGAGACAATCTTTGTTTCAAAAATAAATAATAAATATTTGGGGACAATCTTACACAAATAGATAAATGACAAGATAGAGCGTCCGTCACTGGCTGACACCGTTCAATAGAACGAGACGGGCACTCTATCTTGTCTCTTATCGCGTGATAAGGCCGACCATGATACGGGGTCTGATTGTAAGTCGTAGTCGCGTGCCTGCCGCGCGGCTCACATTAACAATCCCCAGCACGACCGACTCAAGTCGAATCTCTTTACAAACGTAGTTCGGATGGTTCTCATTTTAAAAGAAAACTCCACGAATGGCTGAGCACACTAACTTACGCAGAAATTGAGAGCCTACTTACCTCCTGAAAGAAATCACTCACAAACCAAAACTCTGAACTCACCACACCATTAACCACACCCACACACACTTAACATATACACAAATACAATATGCGCTACAATGAGTACCTACTTAATTTCACCCTAATTTCCATATATACTAAGGAATACTTTAATTTGCTAGTTGGTTGTAATTTAATTGTATACTTAACATAATCTGGATAATTCGCGTCAATTTGGTAGATTTTGTTTAGTTGGCTGTAATCCGGTTTCCTGCGGGACAGGCCTAGTGTAGGAACCAAGCAAACCCTTATGAATAACATACCAAATCTTGAAAATTCTGCACACTTATGTTTTAACAAGCCTGTCTTTATATAAAACTTCGAATATGTCAAGATTAAGAAAATTAATGTTTTATGTTTATGTTTTTAAAAAAAAACCGCGCCCTAGAATAACATGTTTTTTTTTACATTCAATGGGATCCCTCATATCTAGGACGGAAACTAGTTTATATTCCTATAAATTATAATAGGAATAAAAAAAAATACGATTAGACTTTGCATGAAAAACGGTCTAATCGCTTTATTTTTTTCTGGTTCTACCCAATTTCAAACAACACAAACTATACTCGTCATCAACGGACTTTGCTAAGTATGTACACAAAGGATGTAACTTTGTTTTATCACTGTTTCTCCTTGAATCTTCACATCACCTCATCAAACACCACTGAAACTAAACACTATTGATTATAACTGAATCTTGGATATTTCGTTAAAAGTTTAAAATTGTTTCATAAGTTAGAATGTCATTTTTGTTTCTTTTAGACTGTCCCCATGATATAACAACTATTATCAAGTCTTTAAAAAACACAAACAGTGTAGGGTATGATGGGGTCTGTACCAAAGTTGTCAAATATGTATCGGACATCTTAGCTTCGCCCTTAAGTCGGGTAATTAATCGTAGCATAACAACAGGCATCTATCCGCAGAAATTAAAGATAACTGTTATTAAGCCTCTGCTTAAAAAAGACGATAAAACTAATATGGCTAATTATAGGCCTATTGCTCGTCTCCGTTTTCTCTAAAATCTTCGAGAAAGTAATTTATAAGAGGCTTTACAATTTTTTGGAGAAGCATAAATTACTAGTGTCTGAGCAAAAGGGATTTCGAAAGCACAGAACCATAAATATGGCCATTTTCGATCTTATCCGTCCAATTATTAACGCTATGGATGGGCGGAAACAAATATGCGCCATATTTATGGACATAACGAAGGCGTTCGACTATGTCGACCATACAATCCTTTTAAGAAAACTTAGTTACTATGGCATCCGTGGAAATGCATTTGACCTTATAAAATCATTTTTAAGTAACAGAACACAGTATACAGAACTGACACAGGTATCTCTAAACTCAAAAATGCAAGAAACCTATAGATCTAAGGAACGAAATACTATAAATGGAGTCCCCCAGGGCAGCGTTCTGGGTCCACTCTTATTCCTGTTATATATTAACGATCTCCCACGACATATTGAACACCCCATGGTACTTTTTGCAGACGACAGTACAGTAATTATTGAGAACAAAGACATTGATAATTACGAATACGAAATTAACAATGCACTATCTGGTATCATCAAGTGGCTTGAAAGTAATAATTTGTGAATTAACTTAAATAAAACAAAGATTATCCATTTTAGTCAACGCGTACCAACTGTTTCCATTAAGTGCGGCTATAAAGGAACTCAAATCGAAACTGTTAATGATAACAAGTTTCTAGGCCTTTATATCGATAGCAAGCTATCATGGAAGCCACACACTGAAGCAATTTGTAGAAAGCTAAATCAGTTTGCATATGCTCTATACAAACTTGTCAGGCAAGCAAGTGTTGAGGTTGCCATGGCAGCTTATCACGGGTTTGTGGCATCGACGTTGCGCTACGGCGTCATATACTGGGCAAACTCTACCAACAGAGAGGCGGTCTTTAAGGCCCAAAAGAGGTGCATAAGAGCAATGTGCGGACTCAAGCAAACAGACAGTTGTGAACCCCACTTCAAGGAATTGAGAATCTTGACGTTGCCCTGCCTGTATATATTCGAAACCGCTGTCATTGTCAAAACAAACCCTGCACTGTTTAAAACGATCTCTGAGGTCTTCCCCCGAAGTACCAGATACGGCCAAAATCTATTCACAGAGCCGCGCAAGCACGGCGCTAAAGAGTAAAAGTATATTCTGTCTAGCAACCAAAATTTTTAACAAACTGCCAGTTGATATTAAAGAATTGCCAACACATGCTTTTAAGATGAAATTAAAAAAAATACTAATTACCAAATGTTTCTATTCGATTAGGGACTTCTTGACATGTGCCAAATTTTAATTAATATTTACTAGATCACAAACTACATTCAATTGTATAAAGTGTACTTTGACATGTGTTATTTAATTATTTTGGATTGTTCTATGTATTTTTAATCTAGTTTAATATTATACCTTGACATGTTACACTGAATTATTTTTATATTATTGTGAATTTTAATAACAGTTGTTCTATTTATTTCTAATTTAGTTTAAAATTGTACTTTGACATGATATATTTAATAATTTTTTAATTGCTTTAACTGAATTGTCCTATTTATTTATTACTTATAGAATGTATATTATAAGATTGTTTTTGTACGCCAAAAGGCAAAACATAGTGAAACGAACATTTATCCTAAGACCACTGTAACCAGAATGTACCTATGTTAACAAATAAACACTTTTGATTGATTGATTGATTTCAATTCTACAATTGTCTATGATGGGTAGTGTTGTGACTAAAGTTGGTGATATTGTAAAGCCGCTACACACTACCCAACTCACGCTATGTACCTGCCATCGCGGTTGTGTACACTACGCGGTAGTATTATCATAGGGTAACGAATCGTAGTGTTTTATCAGTGGGTAGTGGTAAAAAAAAACCTACCTGTTTTTTACTTTCGATATTTTAATCTTCGATATTTTTTGACATAAAGGAGTACAGTAAGAGTCTTCCCCATCACTAGGAAATTCATCATTCAGTGACAATTTCAATATGGCGGTTTGTTTACATACTTAGCAAAGTCCATTGATGACAAGTTTAGTGAACTAGTTTCCGACCTAGATATAGCGGATCTAGGGAATGCTATCTCAATCACGCGATATCTCTTCCATATTTTACGAGATCGAGTCTCGTGCAATTTATGTACGTCATCTCGCGATGCGAGATTGAACTTCCACATAAAACACCCTCACACACTGACTGACAAGATAAAACTTAAACTAACGTTTTTTTCTTTATTATATAAAAACCTGTCGGTTAAATAAATTATAATCATATAAACATTATGAAATTTATGTATTTTTTAATTAAATAAAGCGGATAATCTAAACTAAATGAATATTTTATTTTTATTTCACATGTTGTTAAACCTTAAATGGAATTCATATTTGCACACGGTTTACACGCCCAATCTCGCGAGACCACTAAACCGGTCTCGCGAAATCTCGCATAGTTCTGAAATCACATGATTGCATTCCCTAGGCGGATCCCATTGTGTAGGTACCTATACAAAGTTTCATGTTATTCTAGTTTTTAAATGAAAGCAAAACGTTTCTATGGAGACTTGAGCCTCCAGGCGTCTCTTAAACATTTATAACTATTCCCTTCGAATATGAGTTCGATAAAAAGGTCCAATTCCTGTACAGGGGAATGATTTTCGAGCAGTATAGTTTCGATTTCCCATGGGGCTGAGGTATATTGTCCGTTTCCAAAGGGGGTGACCTTCGTAAATGCAAGGTTTGAAGCGAACAATCTCTTCCTAATTCAAAATGTCAATTTGAATTTGATATAGAACGTTGAAGTGATGAAAAGCGCCGCCTGCTGCGCGAATCATGATGTTGTGAAGAAATTAATGAATCGATAAACTACCTGAGTTAAGTATGTTACGTTAGTTGAAACATAATTAATAAAAAAAAAAGTTAATTTACTTATTTAACCCAATCGAGGCCACGAAACGCTACTTGACGCTACGTAGAAACGAGCGTAGCAGCGTTTTTCCGCTATATATCAGAAATCGCACGTAGAGGCATGGCTCATGAATGGGTTAAACTAAGTTTTTTGATTTAAAAGTGATGTTAAGACTTGTTATTATAACACGATGACAGGTGATAGAGTTGACTTATGGTGACTACCACTACAACCACCAGGCCCCTATTTCACCAACTTGACAATTGTCACCTGACACTGACAATTCGTCATGCATTGCTTGTTCTAGTAGTCAAGGTGGTTGCTAGGTTACTTGTGGATCCAGCAATGTACTGAGAATTGTCGTTGTCAGGTGACAATTGTCGAGTTGGTGAAATAGGGCCCAGGTAGATAAGAACTTGTGCAAAATAGCTGTATACAATTTTAAAGACTTTAGGCACTTCTTAAACTTCGTGGTACCGTGTCCCCAATATATTTCAAAAAGCTAGGATAAGAAACTATTGAATAAACGGCGCTACTCGAACGCGCTGGCCGAAAAGAAAAAGCGTCAGAGCCGCTGCAGCCGGAAGTGGTTCCGAATTCAAATTTGAAATTGGATCGGGTGCTGACGCAGCGCCCTTGTAGGTGCGGCCTTGTTGCGACGGTTTTCGCGTGCCGCGTTGTTACGACGAATGTAATTTGTTTTTTTGCTTACCTATTAAATTTTTGAAGTGGTACTGCGAAGTTTAATTATTTTGTTGTTATCGATAGTAATTGTCGATAACATAAATATTTTGACTGAACTTGCACAAATCGATACGTATGTAGGTACTCTAGACGCAATCCAATTGAAAATCAATTTAAAATTAATCGAGATCAAGTAATGTAATGTAAACATAAAAACGCACTCAAATCGGTTTATCCGATACAAACTTATAAGATACACAAAAAAACGCGGTCTGTTTAAAACAAAATATCGATCGTAGTCGAATAAAAAGCCTTTAGAATAAAAAGTAAAAAGTTACCTTTCTTATCCATCACAAAAACAAAACAAAACGCAAGCTAATCTATGACAACATAGAAAGAAAAAAAAAAGAAACAAGGGCATGCATCCCAATAATATCCTAGAATACATTACTTATTAAAGTCCTACACATTTCCACTGCCAACCTAAAAATAAAAACAAAACACAATCTGTTCCAAAATAAGGCTCGCACAGGCAAAAGTCAAAATCTCGCAGACACGATCGCGGCAAGTCAATATTTGAGCAGATGTGCCGGGGAGGCGAAAATGTTATTTTTATGCGACCTACATGGTAATGTGGGGGAGCGACGGTGTCGATACTGTTCTCGATAGAGGGGGTGAATTTGTGAGACTTGCGCTATGCACTACGCACAGCCAAGCTATAGCTAAAAACCTTAAGTAAGGTGCCTGTTCGGATAGGCATTTGTTTTGTTTGTGCTATTAATATTCAATTATGAATACCATAAACGTTCAAGAAACCTGTTTTAGCAGAATGCCGTTAAACTTCGTTTTTTTTATCTGTCACTTTGACATTCGTGATCATGTATTATGTTACCAAAATTTTGAGTAATTTCATAAGATCTTTATTACTATTTTTGATGAGTACCTAAGGTTCTGTTATACTTATAATATAAGTACTTCTTTTTATTGTAAATAACCTAAAAATATATTTTTAGGATTAACTAAACAGTTTGTTGGCAAAAGTGGGAAATTTAACAGCATGCCTTAATACGACGTACTGAATTTGTATTTTCTAGAATAGTCTGGAAATGCTTGTCGCTTATGGTTTTTGTATATATTTAAAGAAGATAATTATAGTACAAAATGAATAGACGCATACAGAAATCTGTTTAAGGTCTAATGCGTAACGCGAAGTCGAATGTCGGTACCACAGTAAATTTTTACGATGATCGTATTTATACATTATGTTATTTGTCCTGGGGTAGCTGGGCTAATTTGTTCAAAACATGACCTCTCTCTTGCAGACATGTTTATTAGTCAATTAACTCTAATCGTAATCGTAGGAGTACAAATTCTAAACGAATTTTAAACTCTAATGAAATTAACATCAATCTGTGACTTACGTAGTTAAATAAATACGAATAATTGACAAATAAAACAGGTCCAGTTATTTTTCTTTTGTTTTTCCTAGCCTATGTAAGTGTCCCACTGCTGGGCAAAGGCCTCTTCCCTTTGTTGGCATGTTAATAGATATCGCGCCCGCGCATCTTTCTCACTTTATGCATGGGTTAAAAAGAGACGAGATGCAGTGGACGCGGCTTATTAGGCCGTACATTAATCGGACGCAATAAAACGTCAAATCCATCGACATCGAGACATCGACATCCATCCCATCCCTAAGAACCCTTTCCCCGCCTCGAATTTGTATCTTAATGCCTCTCTTCTCTATTATTTAACGAATATTATCATAAATTCGCCGGGCAGATGGTTCCGTTATTTCTCTTGTTTTTATTTTTCTACAAATGGAAAATAAGTTTTTCTGGACGATGTTTTTGGGGTGGCCAGCGTGTTTAACAATCTATTCATGTGCAGAATACCTAGCTGGCAAAATGGACCGCGTCTTCAATTTACATATTAAAAAAATATAATTTAATGTTGGGTATTTTCTAGATACGTCTTTAAATATTAAGTAGGTATTAAGCAACTTTTTATGAAGTCAACACGGGGAGGTTGTATGGTAAAAGGAGCAAGTGACGTCATGATTTGTCTATGTCATACACCGTATTTTATTTTTATTTTTATGACTACCTTTTATCATCATCACTCGTTCCGTCAATACTGAGAGGACGAATACGTGACATCATGTCCTAATCTTGTTCACCAGACTTCTCCATAGACTTATATCACCCGCATTATGTATGGCCATGTGCATCGTGCGAGAAAAGGGTGCAGTGATTTTTGTGCTCTGTCTTGGCCTCTAGGGGGTGGTCTTTAAAATAGAATAGAATAGAAATGATCTTATTGCCAGCCAAAATAACACCATATCACAATTTAGTTTTTAAGAGGGAAGTGTAGCTGGCAGCTCGCCACTGACAATAGGTACTTTTTATATGTAATATCCATTTCGGGAGAAAACGTTTTGAACTTACTCAATCTACTACTAGATAATCACTTTGATTTTAACGTCGATCGCTCCAGCATAGGATAAGGTTTCGCTTTAAAAAAATATTTTTTAGGTGCCTATAAATATAATTTTTTTGCAAATTTTGAAAAAAGGAAAACCTATAAACCTAGTCTTTAATTGTGTCAATAAAGTACTCAAAAAATCATTAAGATTGGAATATAATTAGAAGTGGAAAAACGTTTTCTCTTTTTGTATGGACGAGTACGAGTACGTAGTATTCCAAAGGTATACTTCCCTCTTATTTAGAAAACACTATGTATATAAAAATAACCCTCAAAGATATCAAGGGTCGGCAACGCCCAGGTAACTCCTTTGGAGTTGCATGCGTCTATAGGCTGCGGTGTCCGCTTACCATCAGGCGGGCCGTACGCTTGTTTGCCACCGTCATTGTATAAAAAAAAAGAAACAATAAAATACCAACAAACTAAAATAACGTATGAAAAGAAGACTGGTGGTGCTGCTATCCTACTAATATTATAAATGCGAAAGTTTAGATGTTTGGATGTTTGGATGTTTGTTACTCAATCACGCTTAAACGGCTGAATCGATAGTTTATAGCCTGGATTAAAATATAGGATAGTTTTTTTTATCCCGGGTCCACGCGGACGAAGTCGCGGGCGGAAGCTAGTATAAAATAAAAATGGAATCTAATTATGGTTTCAAGATAGTGGCCGCAAGTGGATACCACTCAGCATATGCTCTGTCATCAAACAATGCCTCAGCGCTGGTCTTCCGTGGAGCCCAGGGCTGTAAGGTAGTTCTGAACAGCATAAAGTGGCAAACGTGGTACTACATACATTTAGTGATAAAATAAGATCATAACTAGCAAAGCAAAGTTAGCTTGATGTTTCAGAATAAAAACTATATCGTAATACCTATATTACGATATAATTTAGCCTACTATTGTAATACTGTATTCCTGCGCATAATGAAGGCCTTAACGATAGTTGTCTACTGCTGATGTTCGGACTACATTTTTCGTAATGGTCCTAATTAAACGCATCAACGCCCTACGAGGTGCTTCTGATTGGGAGGACAAACAGACAGACAAACTGCTGTAACTAGTTTACCATGTGATAATGAGTTACGTTTCGATACATTAACGTTTTAGGCGATGGCGCAATTGACGAGAAAAACGCTTCCTAAGGGGGCCATCTCCGAAACTACACCACAGCTTATCGCTCGTTCGAAAAGCTGTGGTGTAGTTTGCGAACGAAGTTCTATGCTTCAGCTTGGGCCGACAATCGTTTGTCCGGCGCCCAGTGTCCGGTGTCTGTCGCGTTATTCTTTACAGAGGCTCTAGTATAAGTTTTGCCGAAACAAAACTTTACGATCGCGTTTGCGTTTTACCCTCAATTTGTATGGGATTTGACAGCTAAACGCGAACGCGGTCGTATAGCGTTTTGTTTCGGTAAAACTTATACAAGAGCCTCTGGTGACATTTCTCAACCGATTCGTGTGAAATTTTGTGAGCAGGTTCGTTGATTATATAATAGAATTTTATTGAAGACACTTTTTCGAAACAGTTTTTTTTAGAAACCACAGGCTTGCGATTTCATTCTACCAGTAGCTTGGAATAGAATTGATCTTCAGGAAGGAATACGGGTGTGGACTCAAAATTTATAATTACGTGCAAGTTAATAAAAGCTTGTAAAATAACTAATGTCACACCCGCTATTCAGAAAGGTGTAATTGTGCCCTTAAATGATTGATCGAGGTTGTACTTTTCTTCCCTGTTTTTGCTATTCAAGAAAGAAATTCAAGAATTGAGGGATTTAAATTCTCCCCATGGAAGGTGTGAAAAGCAGTATGTAGCAAAATAATTTCCATCTTGGGCAACACTTGAATCTTTCGCTTCACTCGGGATTCAATATAACGCCCTCTCCGTAATATAATTTTGCTCCCTTGAGATACTATCTATTATTTCATTTATTTGGACCACGCTTTGACCACACGCCGTTCATTGCGTTACATTCACTTAGCGATCGCATTCAGCTCGGGCGCTAATTGTTGAACAATGTTGTTTTGCTACTTGAATGTGCAACGAGTTTTGGAGCCGATTTTTATTTTTCTCCTGATTTATTTTCCATCGAACGAATTTAAGTGGGTAGGTTCGAAGAGCTCTTGATTCTGTGAAATATATTGCCAAACGACTTAAAAACCTTAGACTTTCCAGAATTTAAAAATAAGTTATTTACGTGGTGCTTAGCTCGTTTATATTATAATGTTAATGAGCATTTTGACAACGCATCACAATGACATGGATTTATAATGTAATTTAATTTCATATTTTTATTTATTTTGCATGACATTGATATATTTTTTGGACATATTTAGTTATTATAATTTTCTCTTTTCTTTCTAAGCATGACATTGATACTTACCTACTATTATTATTCACTATATTCTTGATTATTATTGACATTTACGCGAAACACACATTTCAAAATTTGAGAATAAATTATGATTAATGACATGCTATAGAATCAAATTATTGTACGCCAACCACTGGCTGATTGTGAAGATCTTACCTTTGTATTATAACTATTTTGTACTCACTTTCATACAATAAATTATTTTGTATTTTGTATTTGTATTTGTATTTGTATAAATATCTACCTATACCTACTAATATCTACCTATACCTACTAATAAATAAATATTTGCGAACTATCTTACACAAATTGACCTAGTCTCAAACTAAGCGGCTTGTACTATGGGTACTTAGACGACGTTAAACATACTCATAAAAAAAACTTAAATACATAGAAAACATCCATGACTCGGGAACATATTTTCGTGCTCGTCACATAAATAAATACCCTTACCGGGATTTGAACGTGGTCGTAATGTGTAGATACAGCATCATGTAATTCGCAATTCGCAACACGCCATTCGCAACACGTCCTTATCTGCAGGAGTAAGGATGTGTTTCGATGTATTTGGCCACTCTTTCTGCTACTATCTATATGATGCTGACTGTACCTACCCTAAAATTGTGAACTAAAAATTCCACTCAGCTACGAAAATACCTACGTTTTGTCACTCAATGGAATAAAATTGTAGGACACAATACAATACTCTTTACTTGCATACCTCACACAAACAAAGCAGTTAGAAAGAGAAACAATACAACAGCATGTAGGTAGAAGTAAACAACAGGCGGTCTTATCGCTGAAGAGCGATCTCTTCGGGACAACCTGTAGAAAATTGACCAAATTTTGTACAGAATCCAGCGTTTCCAAACTACCCACTATTATTGAATTCTGGTGAAAAATAACAATTGGCCTTTTATGTAAAAAAAAAATGTATCATAGGTACTGACTGCATATTGTTGCAATTTAAGGAGCTTCCTTAATGCTCGTAAACCGCGCCCCCGTTATAGGCTCGCAAATCTCGCAATACAGGCTGAATTCCGCGACGGAATTACACCGCCGAGTTCCGCTGGGCGCGCCATACAAGCATATTCATGCTCAACAGAAAAAAAACGCATAGTGTCTTTGGTGAGCTGTTGAGGCCAAAAGGCGGTCTCCTTCGTTTGCAGGACGATTTCGTTGTCCGCCAGTCCGTCTCGAACGTATGACAATAACTCTAGCGTATGAATTCTATGGATTGGAGCTTTAGCCTCGTGTTTTTTTTTCGAGATAAGTAAAAAAACAAAGAATGAAATCTACAAAAAAACTTTATTATTGAACCTGCTCACAAAATTTTACGAGAATCGGGTGAGAAATGCGACTTGAAATATAGACAGACAGCCGGACAGACTAAAGAATTTTGCACAAGGGCTTGCGCAAAATTCTTTAGTCTGTCCGTATCTTTTTTTTGTTGATTTTTGACCCCCCCCCTATCATCATCCTGTTAATTCCTCGAATGAATCCTCCCTGCCTAATAACACAAATGTCAAAGTGACACTGAGGCAATCGATTTATAACAGCGTATAAATAAGGCTATCACTCTCTAAGTATAAATGATCGATTAGCACAGTCAAACTAGGCAATAAAGCATGTTTAAGTATATAACTATCATTCCCAGCGTGCCAAGTAACATATTAGCATAAAAATAACATATAACATACGTGCTGAGGTTATAATTCATGCGTTTATAGGTTAGGGTTGCGAATTGTCCATTATAAATAAACGGGGATTTGACAAGAACTTCGAACAACTCATATGGTTTATTGCGTTTCTAATTCAATGTGTATATACGTGGTCTTAAAACTATACAGTGTCCACATTCCGTAATGGTTTTTATGGACAGGTGTGACGTAAATAACATTTTATATCACATGACATCTGTTATAGGACGTGCACTTCTGTAGATTGACACTCAAACGTCATAAGATGTAAGTTCAAATCATGCGTGATTCGAATTTCGAATTCGATCAATTAAGTTCTCCCGCCAAACTCGAGAGCATAGACAATTACTGAATCTTTTTCGATCCGTGCCGCCGCTCCGTTCGGCCAATAGTGTTGCCAGCTATTTGGCGGAAGTGGTGATTAAAGTCGAGTGGGTTGTTCGGGAAGAATTTATAAGAACGTTGTTAAAATGTCACGTTTTTGGGGCGATTGGAATTTTGCGCATTTAAGGTCCGATTTCACCTAATGGAATAAGGACTATACATACATAGATTATGTTCCAGTTTTAGCATAAAATAATCAGTAATGATGTACTTTCTTTAAAAACTATTAAGAATGTACTTAGTCAAATGGAGAAAAAAGCAACGAAAGGGGTTAATTAATCACAAAGTTACAAGTGATCGAAGTTTTAAAAGGGGGTATGTTCTGTCCCTTTTCCGCAAAACGAATCTTATGAAACGATTGTCATTTTCACGGAACGTAACGTCACGATCTGCTAGCGTTGTCTCTCTCTAACAAGCAACATTAAAACGGTACAACCGTTTTAATGTTGCTTGTTAGCTTCGAATCGTTATTCTTTTAGATATTTGAATGGGATTTTCGTCTTTAGGTATATTTTTGCCTTCTTTCTCCCGTATTACAGGCAAACACAATATATAACATTTTACCTTCTGGATGGTCATAGACTGTTTTATCCCGCAGCTGCGCCTGGGTTGTTAAGATGACTGGATGTTTGCTACCCAAATAGTTATGCGTAATTGTTTTACAACGCTACTTCAATAGACGTTGGTAACGGTTGATTTTAAATACTTTTCATCATATAAACTGGAACAAACTATAAGCTCAAGAACGGTTGTGTTATGGGTACCTACTGAGCGACGATATAAAAGGATTAGAATAATATGGCGGTCATTTACTCTCCATAAAGCGTACTTCACTTATTTCATAAGAGTTTCATAAATACCGCATCAAAATGAGTCATGGTGAAGCGGAAATATTTTAATATCTAGCTGGACATTCCAACTTTGGGTTTTTAGATTGTTTTGTCAACAAGTTTGCGTTATCTATTTATTACACAGTTCAGTAATCAAATCAGTAAATGATCTTTATTCTACAAGCATTTATAGTGTAGTTAATGTAGGTACCAAACCGTCTGTACATAATCTTAAGCGGCTGTTCGTTAAAATATGAATGTATGGAAAGTTTGTAAATTTTTTATGGAATGACAGGTGCCGGCGCCATGTTTAACGTTGATCGGTCTGTAATCGTAAGTTGGTGCAACTTACCCTTAGACCGCAATGCCACCTTTACAAGTACCTAAAATTCTGGCAAAACGATTCCAAAAAAGGTGACACACAACAAGAAATTTTGCCAAAATGATACCTATAATACAGTTCAATCAAGTATTCCAGAACAAAGATGATCACTCGGGCCCAGCTATAATAATACCACGACCAAGCGAGATAGTAATATACTCGTACATACGAATCTCAATAGGTGTGACAAGAAGACTTTTATTTATTTGCCGCAACAGAGTTAGTGTTACTTAAAACTGCTGAGTTTGCGGCAAAAAACCCATTACCCGCCCAAATTAAGCAGGTTCTTTATAATAAACCGTCAGCCATTTAAAGACCACTTCTTAATTCAGCTGCATAAGAACCTTTCCGTCCTTTATTGTGGTAACGCGTATAGCGCCTCTGTAGAAATCTATACTCTGAGAGAAACACAGATTAAACAAAATGGCGACAAACGGACACGTTCTTCATAAGCCGCGGTAAAGACAAGTCTTTCAATAAATTGCGCATTTTCAGCGCCAGTCTATGCTCTATGGTATACGTGTATTGTAAATATTCAAAATTCGAACGCGGATCGCGCGCACGTTTGGAATCTAAATGGGTAACTTATCTGTTTTGCCGCGTCGCTAGTGCTGCCAGGGTGTCGGTTATTTTACATTTGCTTAGTTTTTAATTTCTTGGGTGCGACTGTTAGATTATGTTAGATCAGGGTAAATATTTGTCGTTGCTAAAATCCTAGCTATAAGATTTTAAAATGGTGAAGTTTGTTACTTTGCATAGTAGTGATTAATACCTACTTTATTGTATAGAAAATGTACATAATGCGAAAGTTTGTCTGTATGTCTGTCTGTCTGTCACTCTTTACGCTTAAACCGCTGAACCGATTGAGATGAAATTTGTTATGGAGATTGAATCTCGAGAAGGAAATAGGGTAGTTTTATACCGAAAATCATCCCGTAAGGGGGTGAAAGTTCGTAAGGGGCTACGATATAAGAGCGTTTCTCAAAAAAAACGCCACTACATTTTTTCGGAGATTTTCTGCAACTTTTATCTTATTTCTACTACTACGATGTCTTTCCATCCCAATAGGAGAAAAAAAGTGTCCCAAAATGTTCATACGTTTTTGACCTTTCCTATTGTGTTACCACCATACAAAGTGTATGGTAAATGGTAACACAATCGGAAAAATATCGTTGGGACAGTTTTTTGTCCTACCAGGGTCGAAAGAGCTCCTGATTCTGAGTGGAAATAGTGAACATAAAATTCCTAGAAGTACAATTAATAATAGTGGCATTTTTTTGAGAAACGCTCATATACGAGTTCCATGCGGACGAAGTCGCGGGCAGAAGCTAGTTCAGTTATAAATATTCATAAGAAAGAGATGAGTAGGTATCTAGGTAGCTAGGTAGGTAGCGGGTATGGATGACCCTACCTACGAAGCTGACGAAGGTCCTGCGTTCGAATTCCGATATGATCATCTCTTTTTTATATATATTTTTATACAACGGCTGTGGCATACAAGTGTACGGCCCGCCTGATGGTAAGCGGACACCGCAGCCTATAGACGCATGCAACTCCAAAGGAGTAACATGGGCGTTGCCGACCCTTGATATGTTTGAGGATTCGCCGTGTTGACAGCTGAAGGAACAAATTCCCTCGCTCTCAGCACAACGCATCCTCGTGATTTGGTCGCGCCGCCGCATGTAGGTAACTGACGGCCTCAGGGAATATGTTAGCGCTGCTAACGCACGCAAGCGTTCTATCGCAGCGCGGTGCGTGCAATAGAAACTGATAGCCACGTTTCGGCACGTTAAAACACATACATAGTCAGCAAACATAACAACATAACGTCATCGCATCATCGCACAAAATAAAGGCTCCCAAAAACGGTGTAGTTTATTATTATTGTTGAACTGGTGGGGCCCGCACCAGAGCACCTGGAACCCAGTGAAGATGGAGTCCTAGACCTCAAGCGGTCAAGCTTGTAATGTGATTTCGTTGTTTGCTTGTTTTTTGTTTAGCTTTTAATTATTATTTTCTTTTCGTTGTTTTATGTTTTATATTTTAATTTGTCATCGGTTTTTATTTTATTTTATTTTACTGTGTTACGTACCGTGTCCTCACTAGATGGACCCTACGGAAGACCAGCGCTGGCTGCCAAGCCAGCAAGCATCATGCTGAGTAGGGCCCATTTCGTGACACTGCACAGATTTATTTCTTCTTTTGTCTTTGTCCTGTAATACTGTGTTTTGTTGTGTTGTGTCATGAATAAATATATTTGATTTGATTTGATTTGACATATATGGTCAAAGAGTATGGTCTCGCTACGTCCCTGCACGTCTAGCACACGACGGCGGCGACATACTCTCGATTTTTATCGCTCTATACCTCTTCTTCTAACTGTTCTAATAAGAGAGAGACGGATAGTGCGAGAAAAATCGAGAGAGCTCGCGTGCCGTCGCGTGCTAGCCGTGCTGGTGTCTTAAACAGCTTTCCCAAAATTACCTTAAATAAGATAGAGAGTAAACCCACACAAACTAAAAATATAATAAAAAAGATGTTCATTGAGGCACCCAGTAATATATAGATAAATATAATTAGCTACTAAGAATAAAGTTTAGTAAAGAATCTTAAAAAATAAAGATTGTACTAAACGAAACCCATCATGTATATTTGTTTCTATCTAAAAATAAACAGTTTAAATTTAATTAAAAAAAAAAGGCTCGTTCGGCATACTTAAACAGGGGATTCGTTAATAGAGGACCTTCTGGACGTAGGAATATTATATTAGTTAACTTTAAATTGCTCAAATTAAGAGGCTAGCCGAGGTTTTCATCGATTTTTGAATCGTATCTGCTACTTTTGCACTACAGATAGAATTATAAATCAAACGGCTTTCGGTTCCTCAATCTTATCTCCATTTTCGTCTTACGGATTTTGAAACAAATGAATACTTAATTTTGTATGATTTTTAAACATTGTCTAAAAAACACTTATTTCGTATTTCTATTGACGTGAAAGATCTAACATATAAGAAATTTACATATTTAGGTTCGTCTGTGACGTCTCTAAAAACTGGTCTAAGGTTTTCATTTTAAACCAATTAACACAAAAGTTATGGCCAGAAAACCCGTTTCTTGACCTAAAATTGTTCAACTTTGACGCCAAATATCTCGAAAACACTATATATTATTATTCATCGCATCTTTAGACATGTTATAGAGTTTTTGTTTTATATTAAGTTGCACTGCCCACATTTTTATCTGCTTTGCCTTAAGGTTGACTGGTAGAGAATGCTTTATAGCATTAAGTCCGCCTTTTGTACTATAAGATATTCTTTTGTGCAATAAAGATTAAATAAATAAATAAATAAAAACAATGAACTTCGAAGTAAATATGGGATACTTAAAGCCGTTGTTGTTAATATAATAAGCTACAAAAAACATTAGAAAACTAAGGGATTCAGATCGAAGGTCCATTGGTGTACGGGGACCCCTTAAATGAAAATTGTAATCTGGGAGAACAACATTAGTGTTTACACTAATGTTGTTCTCCCAAATTACTACCAAATTACCTACCTACCGGGAAGTAGAGCGATTCTCTGCTACAGAAGTGTTTCCAACACTCACTAGGAGCCCTCCACACTTTGTATATGGAATCAATAAATTATTATTACTACTATTATTTATTCTGTGCTTCGGGCCTAGTTCCATTTGTGTCAGATTATCCCCAATTACCTATTTCATAAGCTAAATGCAATTTCCAGCAATGGCGGGGCCATAGACAATATGAATGTCTGATATCGATGTAAATCAGCGCATCCCTAAAGCCAACTAAAGCTTATTCTGAAGAATGTGAAGTGTGCGTTTCTGAGCGCAGCAGGAACACACTATAACGGGAAACGGAAACAGCAGTGGACGAGAAAAATATCTCAAGAAACTTGTCAATTTTGTTACCAGTTTGCCTACCTTAAACCGGATGATCTCGGATTGCCTAGAACGCGAAATGACTAGTGTGTTGTTTTGCCTACATTGCAGTTTGACCACCGAGCATTGTGCCTAAAACGCAAAATGACCACTCATAGGTAGGTTAGGTTCGTTAGGTTTTTTCAGATGCCCGAAGGGCAAACAGACCAGAAATAGGAGCCCCGCGCCGCGGGGCTCCGTCGACATCGCTAACGTAAAGATAAAACGACGAAAATGATGTAGGCATTTTGCGTTTTAGGCAAAAGGCATAATGCAATGTGGGCAAAACAACACACTAGCCATTTTGCGTTTTAGGCAATCCGCGTATAACCCCCTTAAACAACAGTAATTCTCTGCGTAATAACTTTGTTTGTCCATTCATTTGTGAAAAATACGGGCAATTTTTGGATAAAAAATTAGCCACCTGGTACAAAATCATTTTTAGGGCTCCGTACCTGAAACATCTTACTCACCCTTATAGCATCACTTTGTTGACCGTCTCTGTCTGTCAAGACCCTTTATCTCGGGAACGCGTGGAGGCATCGAGTTGAAATTAATACCATACACTCGGGTCTCCCTTGTTTCTATAAAGTTTTCATTAGGATTCACAAGCATAGGTTTGTATCGTCTTTCCTGAGAATTATCCCGCCACATAATCGTAAAGACTGAATTCCGCTGTGCGATCCCGACCGAAGTTCCTCCATACAAAACGACTCTACCACAACCTGCAGATCGCATATTTATCGCCGTTGCCTTCGGCTCGGGCCACCCGGGACATTCCTTGTTTTTTTAGACGGATAATGTACTTTTATTTCTTCCAATGTTGTATAGTGACGCTGCCTACGAAGCTGAAGGTCCTGGGTTCGAATCCCGGCAAATATTTGTGTGATGGGCATGAATATTTGTTTGTTTACTATGTGTGTATATCCATTAAATATATCGTCGTCTAGTACAGTTGCCATCAGATATAACGGAGCGGCCGAAGTGCTCACAAATATCTGAACACGTCTCTAATGCCTCACGAATCTCTATTCGTGAGGCATTAGAGACGTATTGAGATATTTGTGAGCACTTTAACCGCTCCGTTTTATCTGATGGCGACTGTACCTATAACCTTATATTTTGTCATTTTTAGTACTCACCTATCACACAGATCTATTTTATTTATTCGATATTATTTGCAAGCTTTATTTATTTATTATTATTTTTCTTGTAATATTTCACCTGCATCGTGACCCGAGCTACTGGCAGAATATCAGTGCTAGCTCCCACGAGCAAGGCAAAACTGAGCCAGTACCTTTTTGGCATTATTGCAACGCACAAGTATGCCTTAAATTTAATTTATAATTCTATTTCCGTACCACAATTGTTTTACTTGTTCTTTTATTGCTGTTTTTTCCGTTTCTTTTCTTTCTGTATTTTTTTTATTTTTATTTTGTTGCAAAATGCCAAATAAATGATTTATCTATCTATCTATCTATCTATAACACAAGCCTTATTGAGCTTATTAGCCTTAGTTCGTTAGTGTAAGATTGTCCCTGAATATTTATTATTTATGTTTTATTTAATGTTGCAGCGTTTGGTACTTGCGTAATCACCATGCAACGAAAACAGCCCGAGGCACAAGCCAGCCAATATTAAAGCTTATAATTACAAACAAACGCCAATAATGCCCCCTGTTTGCCGAGAACAGTTCGGGAGCAATAAGTGCTTGCTCAAACAGCGAGGGTTCTTTTGTTTTCTAATTAAGCCGGAATAGCCCCGGGTGAAGCCAGGTGAATGAGCAAGCTGAGAAATAATAAGACCGTTATTTCTACTACACCAGACTTTAATCGCGTATAAATCAGCCTATATACAGTCGGCCTCATCTGAACACCTAAGTACCTTGTCGTTTTCACTCGTTGACAATTTCATATGGCAGTTCAATGCGACACGGTACGAAGGTGTCAAGCCCCTTGTGAGGCTGATCGTATGCCAATGCAGCTGGACAAGAGTAATCCCAGTAAGGTCTAGTTTTCCGTCTAATCCCAATAAGGTCTAGTTTTCCCTCTGTCCGATCCGACTGTCCTGAACCGTGCTGAAGACGCAAGCATCGCTAGGCTAGGGCGGTGTCAGGCCGTAATGCTGTATGCTATCTTTGTATGAAAACGTCAGAAGCGCGTTGCCTTTTATTGGGTAGTAGCACGTAGTAGTTTGACCCTAGGAAAGCCTTGCCTTAGCTCCATACAATATATACTGCTCAAAACAAAATAAGGGCCATTGTAATGATTGGACATAAACTAATTGATAAGTGGCTAATTAATGAACTCCCGTATAAGGATACGAATGTATTCTGAAGGCAGAATCTAACCTCTTTCATGCTGGAGTTCAAGTCTAAAAGCTAGAAAAAATATATATTACTGTTTAATATAATTTTCTCGTAACGATCACCATACTTGTGGCCCCTATTTTCTTTTGAGTAGTATATTTCACCCCCCATTTCATCTCCTTAGGTGATGATTTATGGGATGAAAGCTATCCTTTCCTGGGATTCAAACTGTCTCTATACCAAATTTCATCTCAATCGGTTCTGCGGTTTAAGCGTGAAGAGGTAACAGACAGACAGACACACTGTCGCATTTGTAATATTATTATGGATTTTGTGAACTTCAAACTTACTTACCCTTTACTTCTACAGTTCCCACAACGTTAGGTAAATTAAAAAGCCTTCACAAGCCCCATAAAAACCGTTACCCGACTGAGGAAACAGGGTCTTCTTATATCAATCTGGCAACACTTGTGATGAATGGCCGCGCGTTTAATATCTCTTTTTATTGCCTCGGAGTTGCCAGAGTGCGCCTATTTGTTTGTGGGGTGAGGGTAATGGTTTCTAGTTTTCCATACAAATAGTGCTTGCCGGTGTTACTGGGTATAAGTAGGAACGAAAGTTGTAAGATTAGATTACCGTATTAAATACACTAAACGCTCGCTTGATTTAGAATTTTAAGAAAGGTAGCCTAAATTACTTTTTTTTTTAAATGGTTGTTCGGGTTATTTTGACGTCCAACTACATAGATTGAAGCTCCCCCGACACAACAATCATAACTGAGAGTCATCGGTTGACAGATTCAAGTTTAATTATAGTATGTGTTTAATATTTTATTTTTAACCCCCGACGAAAAGAGAGGGGTGTTATAAGTAACGTGTCTGTGTATCTGTGTATCTGCCTGTGGTATCGTAGCTCCCATGGACCGATTTGAATGCGGTTTTTTATTCAAAAGCTGATGTGATCCCGAGTGTTCCAGCCATGTTTCATGAAAATCTGTTCAGCCGTTTTTGAGATATTAGACTTTGAAATGAAAATGTCGGGGGGTTTTCAACTTTTCTAAGTTGTAGTTATATTTGTATTGTATGTAATAATAGTACATTATTGCAGGGGCCGGGAAATAACAATTCGTGGACGAGTTGATTTTGAGACGAATGCTCGAATTGCCATTCCCGCCAAGACCGATAGGTATAGTGCTTTTCTCCAAAAATGCGAGGAAATCAAATAATATTTTAAACAGCGAGCTTATGAGTTAAAATTAAAAATGCCAAATGTGTTTAAAGTAATGGCAAATGTTTGTTTGTTAACAGATGGTGGCGAGGCGGGCGCGGTGGTAGGCATGCAGGGCGCGCCCGCCGCCGACGGCGACCAGGCGCAGTTCGAAGCCGATAAGCGCGCCGTTTACAAGTATGTATCTTATGCGAGCGCGGTGTGTACCTTATAGCGAGATTAGTGCCGGGTAGGCATGAAGGGCGCGCTGGCGCAGTTCGAGTTCTTCGATGAGAAGGAATGGACTCCCCTATACCCTTTCATCATCAGAAGCATGCGGGTTACCTCACGATACATTCCTTCACTGGAAAACTAGGTATTGGGTGGATTCTAATCCACGACTTTACTTTTTTGAGAGTCGCATGTATGTTATTCTGCTATCATAACCACACCACAGTCGCATCGATCTTACAGTCGAACTCATAAGTAGCTGAGCACCTTGATACCTTGTCGCTTTCACCCTTTTGACAACTTTGTATGACAGTTTAAACATGACGTTAAAGTGACACGGAACAAAGGCATTTACCCCTTGTGAATGCGATCGTACAACAATCTGCCGGGTAGCGCACAGTATGGGTCGGTATAAGGCCATTTCGTATGTAACACTTACTATAATAACAGTGTCATATCTACATAATGTCTTCTCCACATTCCAGACACCCACTCTTCCCGCTGCTAGCCCTCCTCCTCGAGCGCTGCGAGCAAGCCACGGCGGGGGCAGAGGCCCCCGCCGCGGACGCGTTCGGCGCTGACCTGCAGGCCTTCGTGCAGCACCAGCGGCGGGACCGGCGGCCGTTCCTGGTGGACGACCCGGAGATTGATGGGCTGATGATTAAGAGCATACAGGTTAGATGTCGTCCCATGTATCTTATAGGAGCAGATTGTGTACCTTATAATATGAAGCACCAGCGCCCGTTCCTCTTTGACTATCCGGTGATTGATGGGGTCATGATTAAGAGCATACAGTTTAGAACTCATCCCATATGTCTTATAGGAGCAGATCGTGTACCTTAGAATGTGTTGTATCAGCGCCGGGTCAGGCGTCCGTTCTTCGTCGATGACCCGGAGATTTATAGGCTCGTGATGTAAAGCATACAGGTTAGAATTTATAACTGATCTCTTCGAACGCATGAACACCCACAACTCATATTTTCTCTTTTCTTTGAAGGCTAACTCGAAGAGAACCAACTCGTCCCAAGTATTCAGCATACAAATAATACAATATCTTAAACTAAAATTAAACTAGGCTAAACGCAAAACACTAGGTATTGAATAACCGCCACGCGTCATTCCAGGTGCAAAGGTGCCCATCACACTGGCTACATTGCCGTGCTGAATTCCTATAGCTAACCCTTGCACCGGAATTGACCCGGGTCAGAGAGGGGTTGAACCATGTCCCTAATTGAAGCGGCTTATCTAAATTATAGCGATGCAAGCATGCACTGTATCGCCACCGATCTTATCAGAGCGTGTCTTGTACCTTACTTAAACAAGAGTAATTGAGATACAATTACTCATATTCTAATACCATTTCCAGGTGCTCAGGATCCATCTTCTAGAACTAGAGAAGGTGCAGGAGCTATGCCGCGACTTCTGCGGGCGGTACATAGCGTGTCTTAAGACGAAGATGCAGAGTGAGAACCTACTGAGGACAGACTATACGGGAGGTTCGTATTCAACTTTTACAGCTCAGGCCCCGTAACATGGTCGGCCTTATCACGCGATAAGTGACAAGATAGAGTCCGTCTCGTTCCATCGAACGGTGTCAGCCAGTGACGGACACTCTATCTTGTCACTTATCGCGTGATAAGGCCGACCATGATACGGGGTCAGGAATGCAGGATGGAATTCGCTTCAGTCAGCTGTATTTCGTCAGTGCAATTATGATCTAGTTGCCTTGAACCAGTGAGCTTCATCTTAGGCTCTGTCGTCGCTTAATCAGGCGTTTTCTGGATATAAGGGTGTCTTAAGAGTCCGCAGTAAGCTCGATTCTCCATACAAACCAAAGATCATAGACCAATATAGATCGATATCTCTTTGGAAACATCGTAGTAGTTCAGAAAGCATTTCGCGATGGCGCTACTAGGCTCGCAATGAAAAAAGTATCGTTGAATTCGTCAAAATGTTGCATTTTAGTGTCCTAAATCATCATATTAATCAATTTGAAGGCATAAAATACATCGTTGCAACAACATAACACGAAAATAGCAAAATCAAACAAAGCAATTTTAAGTCAGTCACTAGTTCCATTCATTGCAAGTTTATCTAAGCTGAATGGCTACGCACGTGTATTGCCGTCCGCTAGATGGCGCATATTTAAAAATAACGCTCAAGAGTCCGCAGTAAGCAGCGCTCAACTCCGAGTTGAGACCACGCGCTAACGAACGGTTTAAAATGTTGTTGTTTCACCTAAAATGAGACAGGGCGCTATAAATAAAGCAAGAGCGCGCTAGCGGGGAGGCGGAGCTAGCTAGAGACGTCACAGTAAAAATATCGCAGTAAAATATCTTGATACAACGGCTAAATTTTTGCGGTAAGTAAAATATAACAGTAGAACATCTCCATACCAAGATTATATAAACATTATTACCATATTACCGTACGCGTAGAGGGCGGTACAACTCACATTTTGGCAGGTGTGGCGTAAAGTATAATATGTATAGGCTATAAGTTTTGATTTGCCAACAAAATGAGTAGTTACAACAATTTTGTAACTTTTAACGACCTAGTTACGTCGACCGTGTTTCTGATACCTCTATTACTGATGAATTTTCGGTTCCTTTAATTATTGTTCCATAAGGCTATGGTTATTGAAAAAAACCCTAATTTAGGCTTAGATACCTTTAATCAGCGAATAAGCCAGTCTTATCTTATCTTATCTTATCTAGATGAGTGCCCTTTCGGATGCACTTCGACCCAGCGGCATCTTTTGTGCTTTTAATAAGCCAGTCAGTCAGCGACCAATTTTTTCGTGAAAATAAATAAGTCGGTTTTGTGTAAAGATAAAACCGAACATTTTTAAATTGATACTTTTTATGTCACCTCTGTCAAATCAATGCTATAGCATCAACTGTCACTTGGCCATACTGACAAGCGGTCATAGGTGGCCAAAATGGCGGTAATTTTAATTTGGCGTGGTCCGATTACTTTTAAAATCGATATCCCGTTGTTTTATTTTATATACTACTTCGGTGACAAATAAGGGTATGTTCCACCAGATATCAAAATGATGATCATATAAACATAGACTTGATAGGTTGAAAATTGGGTGTATTGGATAAAATAAAACTGAATCATACAATGTTGTGTTTTTATTTTTAATGAAAGTATAAAAATGCGCTTATTTTGAAGAACTCTCACGTATCGGTAACTTTCTAGGTAGACGTGGATCTATAATTTCAGGTAATATGCATTCCAATAAAAAATTCTCATTTTATTAAATATGCTGTCCCACAATCCTGTATCCTTTTCAATTTTTTCGAATAATATTCCCTTTGGAGTCCACACCACGAAGATACAGTATCTTTTTTTTGAAATATTTAATTGACCTTGGACTTGATAAAAGTAGTTATGGTTTCGCTTCAATTTTATCTTCTGAAGATCACTTTCGTCCATCACACAGAAAGTATTTTTTTTCTTTAAAATTGCTTCTGTTGGCGTCATATTAGCTGCCGAAGCTGGGCATTTGATTTCCACAATTGTTTCATTGTCTATGACTCCGTCGGGACTCGCGCCTAAATACTGGTGTTCCTCGAGGATGTATAACCCACAAGGTGATACTTGCACTCCGAGTGCAGCTTCAGTCTCTTTTAGAGCGATGGGCTTATTCTCATTGCCGTATTTCGTATTATTTATTTAGTGCCGGCAGTCCTCGAACCCAGCGGGCTGGCCAGGGACGACGGCAAGAGACCTGACGGAATGACGCTGGTGCCTTGGAGCATGGGTCAGCCGCTAGTTTGGGATTCTACTTGCGTTGATACCCTGGCACCGTCCCATGTTCCAAGCACCAGTGCCGCCGCTGGCGCTGCGGCATCCTCGGCCGAAAGCCTCAAGCGCCGCAAATATGCCGTCCTAGGAAACAGCTACATGTTTGCGGCGTTTGGCGTTACCTTGGGGCCATGGGGCCAAGTGCGCGTCGGCTTTATAAAGATTTGGCGACGCGCTTACTAGAAGCCTCGGGCGACTAGAGGGCTGGCCACTATTTCTATGTTTCTTGACCTCTACGTTTTTGTTACTAGCAGCAGCGCATACAGAACAATAGGAGTTCCGTATTCCCAAAAAGAATACCTTTTTAGTTTCATACCCAATAATGCACGCTACCCCGGATAAAGAATTATAATTGCTGGTACGATACGATCTCTTGCCCCATGATGCGTCCGCTACAACAGTGATGCTAGGAACGCCATCAGCATCTACGTTTCCTTTTTTAATTGCCATCTGTTTTTCTTCGAGTCCTGTCTCATACATGCTGTTTAAAGAGATCTTTTAAAACATCTCCTAGCAACATATTCTCTTTCCCAAATGATTTCTCCGCCATACATGGTATATCTAAATGAGCGCAAAGCTCATCTAATTGGGAAAAGCCACTACCTGAACATACGACTGCTTGAAGAACATTTGTATTAATTTTTGACTCTAGTTTTTCATTTTTAAATGCTTCTTTTTTGCCACACATTTTGCATATGAACAGAAAAGTTGACTGGAATCCGGATCTCAACTCCTTCACAAAATCCATATCTTAAAAACTGCAATTAAAAGGACTATGATACACAGCCTTCATTTGTTCAAATAAGTATTCAACATTGAAGATTCGTCGACCAGTAAGTTCAGGTATGACTTCCTCATTGTTACCATCATCAAATTCTACTTGTAATGATGGTGTCGAGGACGGAGTACTCGGTCTCGAATTTCTGAAAGGAAGAAAGTTAGATAATATTTACATCCATCACGCAAAGGTAAACGGTGAAATAAAGATATTTGATACTGCATTATGTTATGAGGCGTACACTACTACAGACAACTCCTAACGGCGGCGACGCTATGCAAAAAATAGGTTTCGATTTTCGGTGCGCATATTTGCGCTCGACTACACCTGGTCCCTATACCACAAAACTTTACAAGCGTACAATTTGACAAAATTGACAACTTTTTCTATGGAAAATTGTACAATTTCGTCGAATTGTAGACTTGTAAAGTTTTGTGGTATAGGGGCCTGTACCGTACACTGTGTGCGCAACGATGTTTCGGTCGGGCACGTGCGGAGCCCGGGGGTGGGGTGAGGTATGTCTGTGCGTGGTTATTCTGTATGGATTTGTTGGGTAAAAATAATAATAATAATACTAACCTGCTAAAATTTAGAGGTTGAGGCGTAGGATCGGTATTGTTATTACTAGACCCCGGATTGTTGTGGCACTGATGTCACAATAGGGTGATTTGGGGAGTAAATGGAACAATATTTGTTAATACGGATTTATTAAGATAAGATAATATAAAAAATACCATATAGTGTTAATGAATACGAAATTGTACTTATTATTTTTTGGTATACATATTATTGCGAATCTTCCTATAAATAAATTGTCAGTTGATTAAAATATCGACGTTGCTGTCAGGGCTTCAAATAACGTTAAAAAGTTGGAATCGTTACCACTGTCAGACAGATTTAACGTTAACTGGTAACTAACGTTAAACCAAGTATCGTTACCTATACTACTTTTTACCGGTAAAGAAATGGTAACGTTACCTAACACCTACCTGCATTGAGCTAACGTTAAGTCAAAGGTATCTTTAACTGTTTTTAACGTTAGTAGGTAACGTTAATAGCAGCTTATTTAACTTTTGATTCCATCGTTAGTAATAGAGCCAGTGCCAGTGTTCATTCACGTGCATGCGTCGCCGAGTGCGGAATTTATATTAGTACCAGGAGTTTATTTTTCAACATGAATGGATTGCCAGAAATGGGTAAGTGCAGTACCTATTCCTATCCTATCCTATGCTATTAAACGAGCAATATTTGTATATATATATATTTCAATCAGGTTCTCGGAAACGGCTCTAACGATTTCGATGAAATTTGGAATATACGGGTTTACGGAGGCGAAAAATCGATCTAGCTAGGTCTCACGTCCGGGAAAATTAGTTTTCTCCGTATTTTCCCTATTTTCACCCGAGCTGAGCGCGGTCGCCCAGGGACTTAGTATGTAACAAGCTACTTTACTTGGCGCCAATTTTTATTATTCTTAAATCATTTAATACGAATTACGAATCCGAGGTTGGATTTTCAGTGACCGCCATTTTGAAATTCTTTAAATACGGTCCAAATTCGTTCAAAATCGATACCGGGGGGTCCGAGGGACCTCTTAACACGAAACCGAGCTTGGATTTTAAAAAAAGTCGGCCAACTTGAAATTCTTTAAATACGGCTTGATTTCGTTCAAAATCGATATCTGAGGGTCCGAGGGGCCTCTTAATACGAATCCGAGGTTCGATTTTCGAAAAAAGGCCACCATCTTGAAACTCTTTATATACGGTCCGTTTTCGCTCAAAATCGATATCTGAGGGTCCTTGGGGCCTCTTAATACGAATCCTAGATTGGGTTTTGAAAAGTGGCCGCCATCTTGAAATTATTTTAATACGGTCCGATTTCGCTTAAAATCGATATCGGAGCGTCCGAGGGGCCTCTTAATACGAATCCGAGGTTGGATTTTCGAAAAGTGGCCGCCATCTTGAAATTATTGTAATACGGGCCGATTTTGCTTAAAATCGATACCTGAGGGTCCGAGGGGCCTCTTAAAACGAATTCGAGGTTGGATTTTCGAAAAGTGACCGCCATCTTTAAATTCGTTAAATACGGACCGATTTCGTTCAAAATCGATATCTGAGCGTCCGAGGGGCCTCTTAATACGAACCCTAGGTTGGATTTTGATGTACAAAACCGAATGATTAGCGGTATATTCGATATATATATCGAGATTGCATTCCGTATATCCATACCTACTGTTCTTAAAAAACCTAGGTATACGGTAAGTCAAAAATTCGCAACATAGATGCATGTGGAAAAACCCTTTAAGAGTACGGTACGGAACCCTAAATTTGTGCTTGTTCCGACAACCACTTGACCGTTTTCTTATTGTTATCGATACAGTATTAATAATATATACCTATCAAGGTGGTTTTCCATCGGAGGGGCGTGACGAGAATTGAAACTTATATGGGACTTACTCGCGCGCGCGCGGTGGAAATAGGTAGTAACTCCCATACGATTTCAAATCTCGCCTCGCCTCGTCTCGTCTCGCCCCTCCGGTGGGCAACCACCTTTAGTCGTAGTTAATATAGTCACAATAATACAATGCAACCACCAGCACTACTCGGAACAAGGTCCCTATTTTTGACAAAATAAACAATGATTACTAACCTTCAAAAGCTTTTTACATTCGCCTATGATGCAAGTTGCCGTACGATCGTTGTGAAGGTCGTAAACCCTGTACACCGCATTTTTTTACGGCCCATGTTAAATAAATCACAAGTTCACAACTATCACAAGCACAAGGCACAAGACAAGACACGAGTCACAAACTGTGTGTTACCTCACAATAATCGCACAACCGGCACAACGCAAATCCGCCCGCATACAACTAGATAGTGAAGCGAATTGAAATGAAATGTATTACTACAGGTTAGGATTTGTAGGGTAGGTATTGTAGGTAATAGGTATACGCTCTCTCTTCACGCTCATAGTCGATTCGATAGCCAGTTCACGTCCAGTGTACGAAATGGCAACAACGCCAATCAACCAGCGCCGCGCGGTGAGCGCGCGCGCGTCTATCGGTAGCGCGGTGTGGCAACGTAGCATTACCGATTAATAATTGAATATTAGTATATTACATTACTAATACCTTTGCTAATACTTACCAAGGGCTGTAAAAGAGAGAAAGGCCGAAATCGCAGCACGGCTAGCACGAGACGGCTGCGACATACTGTCGATTTTTCTTGCACTATACCTCTCTTACTAAATGTTCTAATAAGAGAGAGACGGATAGTGCGAGAAAAATCGAGAGTATGTCGCAGCCGTCTAGTGCTAGGCGTGCAGGTATTAATATGCGATTTCGGGCTTTCTTGTTCACTGCCGTGCTGATTACACAATTTTACGTTTTCACCTGGCCATAATGCTAGTTTTACCGTACGGGTAGCGTGCGGTAAACCTCGCATTATGGCCAGGTGTGACGTAAGTACATTACGTACCTAGGGCGGTAAAATTAAGAACAGCTCATATCGCGGACATCTGTGTCCTGAACTTCGGTAAGGGCCATAAAAAAAAAGCGATCCGAGGCTTTTTTTATTACCGGCCTTGGTGCGTACACAATTTTACGTCTTCTCCTTGGTGCGAAAGTGTGAAGTGAGGTTTGCCGCTGCACCCGTGGGCGGTAAATCTCACTTACCACCCGGAGTGACGTAAATACGTACCTAGGGCGGTAAAATTAAGAACAGCTAAGATGGCGGATATCTGTGGCCCAAACCGAAGGTAACGGCTATAAAAAAGCGATCCGAGGCTTTTTTTACTACCGCCCTTGGTGCGTACATACACAATTTTACGTCTTCCCCTTGGTGCGAAAGTGTGAAGTGAGATTGCCACTGCACCCGTGGGCGGTAAATCTCACTTACCACCTGGGGTGACGTAAAGTACATTATACGTACCTAGGGCGGTAAAATTAAGAACGGCTCAGATCGCGGGCTTTTGTGGCCCAAACCGAAGGTAACGGCCATAAAAAAAGCGATCCGAGGCTTTTTATTACCGCCCTTGGTGCGTACACAATTTTACTTCTTCTCCTTGGTGCGAAAGTGTGAAGTGAGATTTGCCGCTGCACCCGTGGGCGGTAAATCTCACTTACCGCCCGGAGTGACGTAAAGTACATTATATGTACCTAGGGCGGTAAAATTAAGTACGGCTCAGATCACGGGCTTTTGTGGCCCGAACCGAAGGTAAGGGCCATAAAAGCGATCTGAGGCCTTCTTTATTACCGGGCGTGGTGCGTACACAATTTTACGTCTTCTCGTGGGAGTCCTGGGTGTAAAAGTGTGAAGTGAGATTTGCCGCTGCACCCGTGGGCGGTAAATCTCACTTACCGCCCGGAGTGACGTAAAGT
Organism: Epinotia bilunana; assembly: GCA_947049275.1. Lineage (NCBI taxonomy): Eukaryota > Metazoa > Arthropoda > Insecta > Lepidoptera > Tortricidae > Epinotia > Epinotia bilunana. The sequence continues at coordinate 1,815,208 of OX346279.1, read as the reverse complement.
ACATTACTAAGGGCTGTAAACAGGCGAGGGTTGTAAATATGCGATTTTTTTCGGGCTTTCTTTTTTACTGCCCATGGTGAGTTGAGTACACAATTTTACGCCCTCACGACGCGCGAGACTCACATTATGCTTATGGCCAGGTGTGACGTAATAGTACATTACGTACCTAGGGCGGTGAATTCGTGAATGGCCCAGATCGCTGGTGTTTGTGGCCCAAACCGAAGGTGAGGCTTGTACGCTGCGCGTACGGTAAAACTCGCATTGTGGCCAGATGAACACGTAAAATTGTGTACTTACCACGGGCGGTAATTCGTAAAGCCCCAGATCGCATATTTATGGCTCTCACCTTCGGTTCGGGCCACAAACACGTGCGATCTGGGTCATTAACGAATTCACCGCCCTAGGTACGTAATGTACTATTATAGAACCAAATTGTGTCTGAATTTAATTCAACTATACATATATTATTAAAGTAGTACATGAATCCTACAGAAAAAAGGTTTATGTAAAGCATAATACACATTTACAAAATAATCCTGTTTAATTCTGCAATTGAACTTGAACTCTTTCCGCGTGTATTAACGATCACATTCGCTCAAATAAAGAACTGCAAAGGCACGCCTCGAGTGGTTTGCAGTTCGCATTCAAGGTCGCACACATTACCTACCTACGCAGATTATTTGTAATATTTATATAGTCTCCGACGATGTACTAGTAGGAAAATGCGACTATTCACGGTGTAATAATGGCGTAAGCGGAAAAAAGCGCTAACAATTAATAAAATAAACATATTTTAGTAAAAACATGCCAAGAATTTAGTACATTTCTATGTTTGATGTCTCAATGCTTCATAATTATTTAATGATAAATGTCATCATTATAAAACACAGACGACCAATTTAACAGGTGATTTCCTACTTAAAGTAGTTTAGTGTCAGTTTAGCAGACTAAGTACCTAGTTTGTAATTCGAGATCCATCTGCAAATCATTGTAGTAACGGAAGTAGGTAGGTACTATCGACAACACAGCTAACTGACCATATCGGTGCACCTTAAGTGCATTGTAATAAGGTTCTAAATAAACACAGGATGGTCAGTTAACAGTGTTGTCGTTTGTACTTTATTATTGGTATGGTTAAGAAAGAAAACGCTGCTAAAATACTGCTAAGCTAACACTATACTATACAGGGTGGAAAAATCTATGGCCCTGAAAGAAAATCAACTTAAATCCTTAACATTAGTGGCGTGCTCTACATAAAGAAAGTCAGAATGTGGGCTATTTCGATTGGACTTTTTCAAAAAGTTACATTTTGGAGCTGTTTTTTTTTTCATGATATCTTAAAAGCCTTATTAACAACTTTTGGTAATTTTAAAATATTCATTTTTTTATTCAAAATAACACGTATGGGCTTGTCCAGAAATCATGTGATCATATTTTGCCTACTTTTGACCCCCCTTTCCAGATCACGTGTATTCATCATATTTGTATTAGTCAATTTAAAAAAAAATGGTTTTAATTTAAGCCATCTCACGCTACGTCATCTAATCTAATCATGGACCTATAATACTCAGGACAGGCTATACGGTTTGCCATAGCGAGGGACGGAAAGCCTCCTATGCAGCTAAATTAAGAACCGGTCTTAAAATGGCTGATGACTTGCCATAAACAACCTACTCAATTTGGACGGGTAATTAACACGGGGAACTATGACACTGACAATTAGTGATATTTCCCTTTCTGTCACAATTATCGAGATTTGTATGCTAGCATACCAGCTCGCTCGTACGTGGAATACCAAGCACAGCCTAAAGCCACAGGCTAAAGCCAGAACCCTGAATGTTCAGTTACATATAGGGCATAATATAGTTTAAAGGTTTTTATGAGTGGATAATTCATAAAAACTTAAAAATACTGCAATTTCAGATTCACGTTTCAGATTTACAAATTTAATAAGTTAGTTTACAAATACATGCGATTGCAAAGTTACTTTTGTAGTTTCTGCAAATAGTAATAACAAGGTAGGTACAATGCACTATACGATGTATTTGCATGCGGTTAGTGTTAGGTGTACAATACACTAGAAAACTATACGAACGTTATTTGTGGTTGGTAAAATAACATTTCCATACAAAGAATATGAAAAATTATTATTTCCAGTTACATTCATAAATTTGTATTTATTGATAATACAATAACCGACAAAAAGAAGTGACATCCCAAAAAAAACTCCATGTAATAATGACAACTTAGAAAGCTCACAACAGCTTTCGAATACGAAAAACCGCATTCAAATCGGTCCATCCGTTTGGGAGCTACTATACCACAGACAGATACACAGATACACAGACACACATACACGTTAAACTTATAACACCCCTCTTTTTGCGTCGGGGGTTAAAAATAGGCCAAGTTTCATAACTCGTCCACAGTAAAAAGTTGTGAGATATTTCGTAGAGTTGTCAAACATTATTCAGGCAAACCAGGAGAAGCGTATGTTTAACTGCGACCTTACAGCGCGCGAGCCGAGCGAGAACCGCCAGAAGCGATTTTTTTACAAATACTTACATCCGTAGTATCCATACGTAGGATACTTAGGTTTAGGACCAATGGCCATGAGGATACATACTTATTATGACAAATAATATTAGGGATAACACAGTAGGGCAATCAAATTTCATCCAAAATAAATGAAGCGAATCATAAATAGGGTCCTTGCCTCCTAAAAACGTTAAGACAAATGATCGTTATGGCAGACAGCGGTATGGATGGAATACAAAAATAGGATAAAAAACGTTATGGATATAAGCAGAATATAGAACGTAGCCATGTTGAATGTTTCCTTAGTTCGGTGATAAAAGCAAGGTCAAACTGACAAAAGGAAAGTTTAGGTAAGATAATAAATAATACCTATCTCAAAATTTCTGTCTACCCTATCTAAAAGCTGCGCCACTGATTAAGATTAGCTCAATTTACACAGAGGAAATATACTTGTAATTTCTCTAACTGATAGAGTAACCTGCAAAATCATTTGGTACACATAACATATACAAAGAAAAAATTAACCGTGATCGCATGTAGCCTAAGGCTAAATTATAATGAATAAAACTGCATTCACTGATTTTGTGAAAAGCTTACCCGAACTGACTGAACTGAAATATTCACTGCACTATTTAATTCTACTAAAACATAAAATCAATATTAAGGATAACATCTATCCAATAAACATTTACCCCCTTATTCATAAAACTTAAAATGCCTCTGCTAAATAAAATGTGCTTTGTCCCTTTCTTACGAACACAAATGTCAAAGTGACAGATAAGGAGAAACGAATTTTAGCGCCATTTTAGTTAAACGGGCTTGTAGTACGTTTATGAATACGGCCGTTAGCCTTTAAAATAGAATTAAGCCTAAGGTAAAGCTTACCTGAACTGGACGAATCGTTATCCTTAATATTGATCCTATCGATTAGTAAAATTTTACATGGTGATTATTTCTTGAAAATGAGAGCGAGAGAATGAGCTGTCAAGGGTTTCCCTTCAGGGTCCATAGATTTTTTCACCCTGTATATTATCTAACATGTAATATTGGGCATAATAAAAATCAAAAACAGGTAAGGGTATAAATCTCTCTATTTTGCAATTTTAACGGATTTTGGTCTATTACAATTTAATTACAACACGCCCACAATCTGTCTACTTTGCGCAAAGGTTGACTGGTAGAGAATGCTTACGGCATTAAGTCCGCCTTTTGTACGATAAGTTGTTCTTAAGTTCAATAAAGATTAAATAAATAAAAAAAAATGAACCGAAAAATTAATTAATGTAAACAAAGCAAGCATCTTCCTCTAGTCTTGAACCAGTCCATCATATACTACATATATAATAAAATAGGATACAGAGTAGGGGGGCTTGTGTGATACCGTGCGCGCCGTCGGCACGGCCGGCCAACAGCGGGCGCGCCCGCGGTCTCAAGCTCATGCGAGAAACCTCCGGAACGTACAATCTCACTAGGTACACGATATAATTAACAAACCTGCACGGCTAGCACGCGAGGGCGCGCGAGCTCTCTCGATTTTTCTCGCACTATCCGTCTCTCTCTTATTAGAACACTTAGAAGAAGAGGTATAGTGCGATAAAAGTCGAGAGTATGTCGCGGCCGTCGTCGTGTGCTAGACGTGCTGTGAGCGCGGCTATCACAGGACGGCCGAGCTGTGTCGCGGTGAGATAAGACTATCCGTCTTTCTCTAACTAGTAACTAAACAAGCTAGCGTGTTTTCTTATAAAAAAACTTTTTTAATTTCGGAAAAGTGACGACAAAAAATGCTCACAAAATTTCACGAGAATCGGTTGAGAAATGCGACCTGTAGAGGAGAACAGCCGGATAGCGGAACACCGGACTTCGTGACAGACACCGGACATACGAATGATTTTCGACCCAAGCTGCATGCGAGCTGATGCATAGAACTTCGTTCGCTTCACTCGCTCGTTCGATAATCAAATCACAGAAAGCTAATACGGCATTCAACATGGCGGTCAAGGGAGGTCAAGGCCAAAAGCGCTCCAAATTATTGTATGTGCTCTGCCTACCCCTTTTGGGAATAAAGGCTTGAATGTATGTATGTATGTAATATGTTTCTGTCAAAAATTTAATTTTTGGTACAAGCTTTTATTGCCGACTGTACTTTTCTGTATACCATCATCAACTGCTCATTGCGAGCCCAAACTCGATGGGGTTAAGTGGTTTTATTACGGAGTTCCTATGGCCACCTTCTGTCTCCATCATCAGATCAGCTCGATGGTACCATAATATTGAATTGTCATCCAAATTATACTTATACCCAAAATTTCAGCTCAATCGGTCACCGGGAAGTGGGTCAAATTTAACTTGCAAGATTTGACGGACAACTTACTTACATACTTTTATACGTACATACGAACAAGTCAAGTTAATATAAAGCTTGTAAAAAGTAAAGGCAAGCAAGAAGGTAGGTAAGCATGCTCTCCATTCACATTGCACGATACCTACCTACGATATCGTTGCAGGCCCTAACGTTAACGTTGCCGAACCATACACCGATATCGTATTGAATAATGTGAATACCTACGCTTTTAAAATGTGACGTGTCAGAAAGGGTGCGCAAAAAACATTAATTTTTAATACCTACTAGGCTACTAACTGACCCCGGGAACTTCGTATCGCCATACAAAATGTATGAGAAAATTGATTCCATGTTTTAATAGTTACCTATTCTGCTATTCTGCTATTCGGTACCATCCTTTCCTCGAAGCAGTTCAGGCCATTTTCGACCCCCTATAACTTCGTTGCGGATAAAACTAGAAGCCTGCATTTTCATTAACCAAGCACGCATTGTATAAACACGATATATTTCAAATTTCATTCAATTTGAACCAGCGGTTTAAGATTTATAACTAGTCAAAGTTTCTTAATTTTGTCACTCACTCAAATCAATTTGTCGTTTTCTAGATACACCAACTGCATAAATAACTTTGTCATCCCATATAAACATATAGGAGTACAAAGTTATATTTGCAGTGAATGGGACAAAAAATTCAAACGGTCGCAGCGTCAGTTGTGATAGCCTCGCAGAAAAGTAGGTACTTAATTTACGCTATAATTTAAACGCATCACGGGCAGCGGGGCCAGCACAACTGACGCCGCGACGTGTATCGTGACAAGAAAAAATACAAAAACAGGTTACAGGAGTTGGGACGCGAACCGGAGTACTCAGACTTGTGAATCAAACACCCGAACCACTCGACCAAAATCAAATGGCCGCACGGCCCGAAATTATGAATCTTATGTTAGAGGTGACTACTTAACAACCTGCTTCACCGCTAACTCGATAGATGGCACAAGTGTAGATTGAAACAGCGCCATCTGATATAAAAAGATGAACTACGAGGTACCGGCGACGATAAAAAGATTTACGCGTGCCTTGTAGCAATGTATGGAGAGAGCCATCTTCCTTTTCTCTCAATAATCTTTGATACAAACGTAGTTACGCTCTCATTTTAAAACTACGTGTGGGATTGTAAATGACATAAGGTATATCTATGTCTGTAATTGGTTTATATAACTTCAGATACCGTAGTAAAAAATACAGCGAATTTAAGTTTTTCATACAAAACTTGTCTTTGCTGTATGTCGTTTGTTTTATAAACTGGAACCATATAAACTAATTACAGACATAGATATACCTCATGTCATTGTATATGCTAAGTTACAATCGATCACGTAGTTTTAAAATAAGAGCGTAACTACGTTTGTATGGAAAGATGAAATTCGGCCGAGCTTACTGCGGACTCTTAACTAAGGAATGTGCCAAAATGTGCTTTCATATATTTGATACCTGACATGGTTTACAGCTACATTTCAAATACTTAGGTTTATCAAAACAGCTTCTTATATCTCTGGTGAGTATTTACCCTAAAGGAGCCGTTTTGGCAAGATTTGACGCAGGTACTAATTTCCGAAAGCTACTCTCATCCAGAAGTAAAACTAGAACTGGTTTTGAATAGACCGGTTTCCTCACAGGAGGTTTTACTTCAACGAAAAGGTACTTTATCTCTACCACAGAATAAGTACATATATTTATTCAAACCATAAGTAACAAACAAGGAACACTATGCAGGTCAGGAGGCTCAAGTGCGTTAAGTGTGTTGGTGATTAATTATTTAAGGATTCACACGACAGATGTAGGTTCCTCTGTCTCAACACATCGCTTCCCCGGTACCCCTGGAGACCTCAGTCGTTGTATGCCGAGTACACCAAGTACACCTTACGACCAAACGTAAGGTGTACTTGGTGTGCCGGGCTGCTCCGAATATGAGCGAGGTAACATTGTGTTGTGCCCTTCAAACCTTGCTTTACGTTCCGCCCTAGCGAATGCCCGAAACGGACAATGGTAAATTAAACTTAATAAATCGAGAAATATCAGAAGACTAATACATTCTTGACGTCTAATGTCGTTTATAACAGAATCGTGTTATATCGGTGACGTCAGTTTCAATACAATATTTTAAAAATGAAACAAAATTAATTTGGCTTGAACATATGTAGTTTTACAAAGGCCAATCTTGGAGCCTCATTTTAAGCATTACATTATGCTTGTGTCAGGAGGTGGTCAGGAGACACCGCTTAAAATTTAATTTTGACAAGTCGTGACAAACAAAAATTCCTAGACGTGCTGAGGGACAGGAGATTTGACATTGTATCTCGGTCCTCACTCACCTCGGCACTCTTGTGTATGTGTGTGTGGGTCCCTCTATTCTATTCGTCTCTATGCTTTCGACATAAACGTCACGCTGCTTATTGGACTGCTAAGTTGTCCTTCAACATTTTCAAACCATGCAGCCACTGGCCGTATTCGATTGAGCTGAAATTCGGCATACTTGTAGAAATTTGGTGGCAACGCAATATGATAGCACCACTGATCTTATATGATGACGGAGACAGAAGGTCCAATAGATAGAATAGAAGTCTTGTTTGGGTCCATTGAAACCCGTAGTTGATGACTGCAAAAATGTGCAGTCGGCAAAAAAAACTTGTACCAAAAATTTATTCGACACTTCTAGAGGGTTTTCAGAAACTTATTGTTGTTTATATGTTTCCAGGTGGCGTGGAAAGCAATAATAATCTGTCAGGCACCCTAGACGATCACTCCAGCACCTCAAACTCTCCTCAGTATCAGGTATGAAATGTACGTTAATTTCTACTTGTGTAGATTTTTCTACATCTGCTTACTAATTAATAATGTACAGTCAGCTGCAGCGAAAGAAAAAACCATAGAACTCTTAATTGGCGTCGCAAAATGGCCCCACAGAATGGGTGCCATTGCCAATATGCGGGGCGGGTATCGTAACCCGGTTTTAGGCACGTGTTTGAGTAGAAATTTGTAAGGAGCTCGCATTCTTTGGTATTTTTCGTTTGCTGGTGAGCTGCACAGAAACTTGACTCCCACCCTGCAAAATAACTTATATTCAGGGATCCGCCTTTTTCTGCAGTGTGTAAAATATTAACATTACTCACTCGAAGTCAACTTATCAGGTGTCGGATTAAGGTAAATTGCCAATATTTGAGTAGGTTGTTCCATCGATTCCTTGAAGATTTAACAATACTGTTCTCAAACATGCAATGAAATAAATATTAAAAAAAAAAAACTTCATTTGCCAGAAAGGAATTACATTGTTAAGATATGTCCTATGGACCCCAAACCAGGCAATGCCTGTATCTTGGGATTCCAAGAGTGCAGATGACAAAACGACGTATGACGTAGTATTCTTTATAATAGGCTGCAAAATATCCCATTTCGGGCGCCGCGAGACGAGAGATCCGTGGAATATTATACAAAATTGGAGGTAGAACATCATAGCGTTCAGCCATTTGATAAAATCTTGGAGTTCTTATTTGTTTCGGTGCATGATAGAGAAAATCACCACCTAGGATTGAAAAGAGATTGCCATCGTCTATATCTACTTGGCCGGGAACATCTATTTTCCCGGCCTCTGCAGTAATTTTCTAATTATACACTCTGCGTTTCACTTCGATTTCGAGTAAATTAAAAAGAAAAACTACACGTTTAACATTATGCTATCACACTGCATTCGTGCTTGTCTGCTTGACCTCGTATGTTATACCGCCCTCGGTAAGTAATGTATCATTGTTATTGCAGTCGCCGGTGGCGCCGCTGCCGGCGCCGCCCCCGTACCCCGCGTTCCGCGCCGAGCTGCCCTTCGCGCCGCGCGCCGACCCGCGTGAGTACCCGCCCTAACGTAGCCTAACTGCGTCCGCACTAGGGCATGCAAACCGAGATCCCGGGATCCCGAAATACCGGAATCCCGACATGATTAATCCGATATTTCAATATCGGTATTGCAAAGGACCCACATTTTTTGTTCTGGTAAAACGGAATAAATATACAAATTGATTTTGATAAAATCAGTACTTGTAGTGAAATTAAATTATTTATTTTCTAAAGTAAGTATATACAAGAGGATAACTAACATAAATCAAATTAAATTAAAAGGCCCTCGCTCGAGGCATTGTACCGAGGATGCTGGCGGCATTTCCTCGCTGAATTGCAATGCTGATGCGTTGCGCGAGAAAGCCGCCAGCTCTTTGTCAGGGGCCTAGACAAGGTTACATTCGACAAGCGCTAACGCCAATAGAAAACTAATAAAATGTATGGGAATGACAGATGTTAACGAAGTGTTTCGTCGGCATCTGTCATTCCCCTACATTTTATTATTTTCTATTGGCGTTAGCGCTTGTCGATTGTAACCTTGTCTACGGCCCCCGTCAACCAGACGTTTCGCGATTTCCGCAAATATCTTTTGCGCACTGGGACCCCACGGACCTAGTGTCTCGAGTGTTGACCGTATTGTTCGGTCAAGAGGCCATCTTGCCTTGCATTGCCCGGCAACTTCATACTTGATGTTTTGTTTTTATTGTTGCTAATTTCTAGTATGACGAAATAGTGAGCTTATTAATTTGTAATCAAGTGCAATCTTTAACTTTCAGAATCTATAGTGGTGCAAGGATCGACGCCAATAAGTCAAATCGGTGCAGGGTTGATATCAACGGATTGCTTCACAGGTAATAACAACACGTTATCAGGCCTAGGTTATTAATGAATTGCTATTTTTTAACCCCCGACGCAAAGAGAGGGGTGTTATAAGTTTAAGAGTCTGCAGTAAGCTTGGCCGAATTTCACCTTCCCATACAAACGGAGTTTCGTTCTCATCAAAACTACCTACTTGATGGATTGTGACGAAACTTTGCATTACAATGACATGAGGTATATCTATGTCTGTAATTAGTTTATCTGGTTCCAGTTTATAAAACAAACGAAATACAGCAAAAACAAGTTTTGTATGAAAAACTTAAATTCGCTGTATTTTTTTACTATTGTATCTGAAGCTACATAAACGAATTACAGACATAGATATACCTCATGTCATTGTATATGCAGTTTCGTTATAATCCAACTCGTAGTTTTAAAATGAGAGCGTAACTATGTTTGTATGGAGAATCGAGCTTACTGCGGACTCTTAACGTGTCTGTCTGTGTTCTTAGCCATGTTTCATGAAAATCTTTTCAGCCGTTTTTGAAATATTGGAGTTTTAAATGAAAATGTCAGGGGTTTTTCAACTTTTCTAAGTTGTTTATTATTATGATACGGCATTAGGCTTTATTTACTCATAAAAAAATGTTTTACAACGTTAGAGCTGGGTCGTTTCGACTTTTCCGTAAAACGAAACGTAACCGTTTTTTTTAAATCATAAAACTGTTTTGTAAAACAGTTTCGAAAATAACTAGTTTCTCCGTGCGTTGCCGCCGTCGCCGGTCGCCAAACGAAGTGAAACTAAGCTGTTCGAGTTGCGTTTTCACGTTTTGCATTGCAACCGTTTCGTGCGACTGTCGCCTTCTACTCGTAGCTCCTTGTCATCGTTTTTATAAAAACAGTTTGTGGTTCTAGCCACAAACCGTTTTTCCGTTACTGTACGAGAAAATCTTTTTGAAAACGCTTACGGGAAAAAACGCCCAGCTCTATACAACATTATTCCAAAATACAATTTATGTTACAAGAGAGAATTAAATATAGACGTAGGTACATTTACAATAAAATATCCAAGTTTGATAGCACACTAAAAACATCTCAATCCTAACCCATCCAGCACTTTTTTAATCATCCCAACCGTTTCGCGTTTTTTACTTTGTGTTTCTCATCCTATTGTTACATATTTAACAATTTTACTATACCTATTCATTATTTATTTATCACGTTTGTATCAGTAGGTAGTATGTTGTGTTGCGTTTCGTGGGCCACGTACGGTGCTGTCTGAAAATCAGCGCTGCAGGCGTCTGTCTGACACCTCGGCATAATGCTGAGACAGCGACCGATTCACTGCCACGAAGACACGCACAATATGTGTCAATTGTATTGTATGTCTACTCCCTTTGTCTCTGTGTCGTTTGTGTAGTGAATAAATGTCTTCTTTCTTTCTTTCTTTCTAATCCCTGCCGTCCGCTGTAAGCGCGTACAGATCGCTAAGCTCTCCCGCAAAGCGTCCCTTACGGCACTCCTCCACGATATGAGCGGTTGTTTGGTCTGGCGCTCCACAGTCGCATCCCGGTGAAGGCTTGTTGTGTGTTATGGAGGTTGTGATTGCAACGGCTGACACCCGTCCTTATCCCAACCCAATAACCCATACCCATTTCTATTATAACTCGTGTATTTACACCCGGAAATCACAAATATGGTGAAGTGGAACTGATGACGAGGACCACAGATGTCTTCTGGAACTCCCCAATGATTTACTGAAAACTATAAAAGTACGTCACAGATTCTGATATGATTCCGTTGAAATAGCAACTAGTGAAGTGCCAAAGGTTTCAGAATCACCTTTCTTGATGAATCGGCGGAACTCCTCAAATATGATCGGCCCACGTACAGTGATTTGATTTTTTTCTGAAATCAATGTTCATGTGGTAAACAGGAAAGGAAATGTGGTAAATTATGTAACAAGCTTTTATTTCTTAACTTAAACCCGCCAGCAGTTTTGCGCTTTAACCATAATGCCACTCGCGGTGCACTCTAGTCTAAAGTTCTTTTTGACGCGTTTATGAACTTCTTTGATTATAGAATAGCTAACAAACGTGATTAATTGTTGTTATAGGTTCAAACTCCAACAACTCATGCTCGTCCGTGTCCGGGTCCCCGCCGCCGGAAGACGAAGACGACTCGAGCGGCAAGCGAGGAGTGCTCCCGCGACACGCCACGCAGGTCATGCGGGCCTGGCTCTTCCAGCACCTCGTGGTGAGTGACAGACAGACGCAGGACAACTCGTAGTTGAAAGCACGATGGTGACTTTGGCAGCGTACGCCATAACACCTATATTCATTCTTGATCTTTCATCTAAGTGTGTTGGCTGTCCATTTAGATGTTTTTTCGTCCAAATGGGTACTTATTTACTATGCTAGCCCGATGATCCAAAGAGCTTCTTGGCCTCTGGCACAAGAGAACGCCACGCTTCCCTATTCTGCGTCACCTCACGCCAGTTGGATGCCCCAAGGGTGGTCAGGCCCCTATTTCACCAACTTGACAATTGTCACCGGACACTGACAATTCGCCACACATTGCTTGTTCTAGAAGTTAAGGTGGTCGCTAGGTTACTTTTGGATCCAGCAATGTACGAAGAATTGTCGTCGTGAGGTGACAATTGTCAAGTTTGGGAAATAGGGGCTAGATCTTTGAGGGCTTCGTCACTCCACGAGACACGCCAATGGCCGACTCACATACGCTCTCTTCATTACACGATCGTCTCCCATCCTCTCCAGATGGCCGAGCCAGCGAAGTCGCGTTGCCTTAACTTCGACAATAGGGGTGTAGGCACTTTGGTGCCGGTTTGTTTGGTATTTATAAAATAATCATTAATGTCGTATTTTCTAGAAAAAAATGTAGTCAAATGGAGAAAAAATCAACGCAAGAGGTTTTACAATCACGCAGTTATAAGTATCCAAAGTTTTAAGAATAGAATAGAATAGAATTTATTTGCATAGATTAAGTAGGTACATCAGTGTAATTAGGCGGTAGGTGACAAAAGGTAGCTTATTCTGCTATTTGTACTAAATACTAGCATGCAAATATCTTTTGGAATCTTATTGTTCAATATTTTGAGAGAGGTAATCCTTTACACAATAATAGTTCCTTTCAGTTAGGAGCTTACGTAATTTATTTTTAAATCTATTTAGAGGTAGCTTGTATACATTTTGGTAACTTGTTGAAGAAAGGGTATGTTCTGTCCCTTTTTCGCAAAACGCAACTTCATATGAAAAGATGACGCTAGCAGTTAGTGACATCACAAGAAGACGGCAACGTGCCGCGCCTCCTCGTGTTCGGCGCCGCCACCGACGCGGCCTGACGCGCTCTGCGGCAGCCTCGCAGATTGTGACGTCACAAACTGTTTGCGTTTTCTTTCTAACAAGCAATATCAAAACGGTTCGTAATTCTTTGAGATATCTGAGTGGGATTTTCGTCACACGACATGTTTTTTTGCCTTCTTTCTTTTGGAGTAATTATAATTTTCGAGTCTACACCCGTATCATGTTCGGCATGGCTAACAGTTCTTCCAGCTGCCTATTTTTCCTCGTCTGCCAATTCCCTGCCTCCTTCCTGATTGGTCCTAGAATCTTCCCCTCTGCCACTAAGAGCTTGTTCTTCCTCCAGTGTGAGTGTCCAAGCCTCACACCCATAAGTCAAGATCTTCCTGATTTATCCTAGAATCTTCCGCCAGATTGTCCGCTCTGCCACTAAGAGCTTGTTCTTCCTTTAGTGTGAGTCCAAGCCTCACACCCATACATCAAGATGGACGTTGTAGACACGGATCTTGGGATGATTTGAACGTTGTTTCCCAGCACCCGTACCCGACTGAGGAGGAGAAGCGCACCCTGGCGGCGCAGACCCGGCTGACGCTGCTGCAGGTCAACAACTGGTTCATCAACGCGCGGCGCCGCATCCTGCAGCCCATGCTGGACTGCGCGGACAAGCCTGGTGAGTCGTGCGTTATCTTAATTAAATTAACAAAAATAAAAAAAACCGGCCAAGTGCGAGTCGGACTCGCGCACCGAGGGTTCCGTAAAATTTACGGTTTTTCGCAATGTTTCCTTTATTACAAGCTTTTATTTCGTTTTTTGACGCGATTCACCTGTCCCGTCGTCTGTCTGTCTGTAATCAAATCTTGCAAGTTAAATTTGAACCACTTCCCGGTTTCCGATTGGGTTGAAATTTTGCACGAATATGCAAAACGCGTGACAATGCAATATTATGATGACGTGGAGCTGATCTGATGATGGAGCTGGAAGGTGGCCATAGGAACTCCGTAATAAAACCACTTAACCCCATTGAGTTTGAGCTCGTTAGAATCGTCTCAATGAGTAATTAATGTGATACAGAAAAGTACAGTCGGCAATAAAAGCTTGTATCAAAAATGAAATTTTTGACAGATACTTATCTGTGCTATAAGACGTTGCTTCGTACCAAATTTCAAGATTCTGAGTTCACGGGAAGTACCCTGTAGGTTTTGATTCACTTGCGAGTTTCGAAATTTTGCGGCATAAACGGCTGTATGTTTTGATTGCGTTGGCTTAGAAGTTTGATTTTTTCACAGCTCCAAGGGACAGTAGACCTGAGTATTTGGTATAAATTTTAGCTTGATACCTCCACGCGTTCCTGAGAAAAAGGGTCTTGACAGACGGACGGACGGAGAACAAAGTGATCCTAAATAGTTCGTGTTGTGACGTCTTGTGACGTACTACTTTCAGAAGTTACACTGTTAACTAATCCCCTGTTAAAATTTTCCATTGGTAAGCAAATTGATAAGCGAATGACGCAAAATGCGGACGCGAGCGTTCCGTAGCAGCGCGTGGCATCCATAAAGGTACCTACCAACTAAGTTGGTGGCCGCCATTTACTTGTAGAGGCGCGACGACACCACGCAGTGAGGCGCCCCTGCTGGTGGTTATAGAAAAGAGTGAATCGATTGAAAAATTCGTCACCATGAGTGCCGCCCACGGTAGCTCAGTTGGTTCAGGTTCAGAGCAATGCACGGAACGCAGAAGCTCGCGGGTTTGAGGCACTCGTGGTGAATATTTTCCCTCTTCGATCGGAATTTATATGTGACGCATATATAGGGTGTACCAAAAATGGGGTGTGAACCGATCAAGGGCTCAACAGGTATCGTGTTCTGATAAGAAAAAACAGGAAAAAATTGACGCGTTTTTTTTTTACCGTAGTATGGAGCGTTGGCCGACTGGGGCGACAAGCTCCATAGAAATGTAAAAAAAATCGCGTCAAATGTTTTTTTTCTGTTTTTTCTTATTAGAACACGATACCTGTTAAGCCCTTGATCGGTTCATACCGAATTTTTGTTACACTTTGTATGTGTCGTGAATGTCGTGATTAGCGCTGAATAGGTTAATCTGTAAGGTATGGTCGTCTAATAAATATTATATTTTTTATTTCAGGTGGTAAGAAAAGCAAAAACGGTTCTTCCATTAGCAAACGGTACTGGCCCGACGCTCTCTCCAATCCACAGTTCACTGCAGGTATGATCCCATTGGCTTAGGCATTAGTTTTGACCATTTGACCTTCATAACAAACTAGACATTAGGATTAAGTCGTTAGAATTGGCTAGGAAAAAAGTTATACAATGTGCTTACCCTATACTGTACGATATTATGACATTCCCCATACAGCATGTGTCAAATGTGATAGGGTGACCATGATTTGTGTTTTCTGCTATTCATTTTTATTTTATTATAAACTCAAAATCATGTCCATGTCATGTTGCATCAAAATCTTGATCAATTAGAGTCTTTTTTATTACATCTTTCATTTTACTACTGATTAATTTTCAACAAAGCTAATTTCGATTTACTAACTTACGAAAAACTTTCGTGCGCGGGTCCGACTCGCACTTGGCCGGTTTTTTTAAAACAAATCTTCTTTTGTTCCAGGCCTGCTCTCCTCCTCAGAGGACGAGGAACAGGAGGCCGAGCCCTCCGGCGACGAGCAGGACCCTCCCGGGCAGGACCCCGAGACCTTCCCTCCCGTGCAACCCATGCACTAGACCCCAGGACATGGGGTGAGGACCAGATTCTTGGCCAGTAGTTAGCCTGGTTAGGCGGTAGTTAGCCATACGAACTGAAGAAGTGAACAAAGTTCCGTGGTGACACAAAAAAATACCATAGAATAGAAATAATTTTTAGTGGACAATCTTACACAAATCGACCTAGTCCCAAACTAAGCAAAGCTTGTACTATGTTTACTAGATAAACATAATTGTATAGATAGATAAATACTTAAATAGGTACATAGAAAACTTCCATGACTCAGGAACAAATATTCGTTGTATGGTTAATTTTCGCGTCAACAGAAAACTTTCATAGAAAGTTTAATTGAGTGAGTTTAGGTGGCCAGGAATTTGGTCCTTGCCATGTATATATGGTCGGATAAAATACGCGCTTATGATTCTGCAATCGCAAGCGTCCGTAGGCTGCGATGTCTGCACGTCCGCGACATACTCTCGATTTTTCTCGCACTATCCGTCTCTCTCTTATTAGAACATTTAGAACAAGAGGTATCGAGAGTATGTCGCGGCCGTCCCATGATAGACGTGCTGCTTACCAACAGACCGTGTGCCTGTTTGTCACCGTTGTACTGTTAACAAGATGTACACTTGAGCACTGAAAATGGGTACTGTTTGTTTTGAGGATAGTGGCGGCTAGCGATGTGCCGTTCCCGGGAACATTCCCATACAAGGGAATATACGGGAATATTGAAAGGTTTGATTAAAGTCACCCCACGAGTCAAAGTTGCCTCGGTTAGCGGTACGCATTGTATAAATATAGCACTATGACTTTAAGAGTGGGTTGCACCAAACCGTCTGTAATCAAAAGCGGTGTTCGTTAAAATCTGAATGTATGGAAAGTTTGACAAGTTTCTATGGAATGACAGGTGCCGACGCCATGTTTAACGTTGATCGCTCTGTGATCTTAAATTGGTGCAACTTACCCTAAATAGAAAAGACTTATTATATTGGAACGGGTCTTTTTTATTTTTTTATTACGTATAGGTACGCATTTGACCACTATCTCTTACGTCTCAAGCTGATTTTCCACCGGAGGGGCGGGACGAGACGGGACGAGGCGAGAATTGAAATTTGTATGGCACTTACTATTTCCACCGAGCGCTCGCGAGGAGAGAATTGAAAACTTGCCATACGTATTTCAGCTTTAAGGTCGCATATCACTCGACATGTTTCGAATCGTGTTGAGAGTCTTAATCATAAGCGTTTGCGCGTCAAACACACTGTCTAATTACAATCTTAGGTTCTATGACTAACTTCGATTCATGGGGTGACTTTGATCCAGCCGGTTTTTTTCCCCAAATTGTTTTTATTTTTGTGGCCTCTGGCTGCGTACAGTGTCTCGGTGTTTGCTTGATTGAATTACGAGTAGCTCAATAAATAGTCTTATAAATTTAAATTATGAAAGTGGCCCCGTTTTTACTAAAGTAACCCCCACTTTCTTACTACCCATTTTCGTTGCTCTTGAGCATTGTTATAGTATTTCAAGCTAGGTGCAGTTCCGTATCCCCCTATACTTTTATTAACATCTTAAGTTTTAAGGTTATAAATGTAACGTACAGACGAGTTCATAAATATATGTACGTCCCCAAAGGTTCAAAAATATCTGTGCAACCTTATGCCCTTAACAATAAAGTAGTGTTTACATATTTTTTTGTTCACTTTGTCCGTAAACATATTTTTGAACTCGACTATGCACAATTTTTTTGCGTGCCAGATGAGCTTTAATACTTTAGAAGTTTTTCAGAACTATTTATTTTCTCTGAATAAGACCGGCCTAGTTATTAGACGCGCCAAGAATATATTCTAAAATGGCAACATTTCTCGCGCCATCTCGCTACTAAAAGTAAGCACCAGTTGAAAAAGAAAAAAATGTAAAGAAACAATGTATTGAATTTGACATATTAAATTTTTTTTTTTCGTTCAAAATTTTCGTTTTCAACTGGTGCTTACTTGACACATTTTTTTATCCCTTTGTTTTACCAGCACGGCTATCACGCGACGGCGCGCGAACTCTCGATTTTTCTCGCGCTATCCGTCTCTCTCTTAGAACACTTAGAACAAGAGGTATGAAGAATCGAGAGTATGGCGCGCCCGTCCCATGCTAGAAGTGCAGAGAACAGTCCCCGCGAATGATACGGGCGACTGAATTACTTGATGGTAAATGATTTCTAATGGAATAAGTGATTCTGTGTATGAATGGATGATGGGTGAAAGAGTGAACTATGTGTCATATCTTGAATGTAATTAAACGCTCAATTAATTAATGAGTTGGTTTATTTGGAATAACAACACGGATGCTACTAACAGCGTTACGCCATCTTGGCGAGGGAGGGAGAGAGAACCAGGTAGACCAAGACATCAATACTTAAGCCGCACATACACGCGTATATCACACTATGTGCCATTGAACTTTTTAATTTACTATGGAGGTGGCGAATTTGCAAACAGAGTCCCTCTGTATATTTTTTCTCTATATGAGCGATAGTGTAAGCGAGATAGGGTATGAAATGTTGCCATTTCAGAATCTATTCGTGATTGGCGTGGCGTGGCTTGTAACGTTGTAACAGTGTCAGAATCAGATAAGCTAAAATAAACTGCGCTAAATTAAATTGGGTGCCAAGCAGGACTTTGTAAAAAAAAACGAAATGTGAATGGAGGCTTCCAGTGTTAGTTAAGGAACGAGGGCGCAGGCGATAACGATAATATTAGAGCGTTTAAAAAAAACTTCGCATGAACTTTTTTATGAATTTAATATTTTTGGTCGTTAGAGAGGGCTAAGCAGCTTCAAACGCGATGTATTAATACAGCATGATAAGGGCAACGCGTCACGCGAGCTTTGTCGCGGCGTGACTATCCACCTTTTTCTAAGTGTTCCAAGCAGGCCTTTAAATACCGTTATTTTCGTATAGCGTTATCGTTTATACCGTTATTTTTCCTAATAAGCGTTATACTTAAAACGAAGTTTGACGCGCTGTATAGCGGTATCCATTATAACGTTATAAATCTAAACCAATGCTACCCCTTTCTCTCAAGTCCAAGTCACTCGCGCGGCTCGCTTTTTAAACGGTATTATAACGTATTCGACCATATTTTATAATGTTATGATATTCATTCTGTTTCGATATTTATATCGTTATGGACAATACTGATTTTTTTTAACGTAATTTTTCAACGCTAACGAAATATATCTTTATATTGTCGCTTTTTTTCATGTTTCATGCACGTTTTAAAGGCCTGGTTCCAAGATAGACTATTCGTCTCTTCTATTAGAACGCTAAGAAAGAGACGGAAAGTCTATTTTGCCGCCACACAGCTCGCGCGCCGTCGTGTGACTTCGTCGCCGTGTATTTATAGTCTAATTTTTTACAATCCTGAGCTCATAAACGACCATTGTTTGTGGGCAGCGCGTGCCATATTTGCCAAAAAGGTTTCCGCCATACAATGTTCATTGAATAATGAACTCCTAGCCAAAGATTCAAAATATACTAACAAAGAATGAAGTAAACATGTCTGTTTATACCTGGCTGTGTGTGCTATTTTATCTCGTAGTTCATTTTAAATCTATTGAATAAGATGATATTGTTCATTATTCAATGAACATTTTACGTGACCGATAACTTTTTCTACAAAATTTTACACGCGCTAACTAACAATCGCCATTCACGAGCTCGGTTCAAAAAATTAAGACTATGGTCTCTCTTTTTCGTCCCAGATTTTTGTATTCATCTAGTGCGTCACACATAAAATAAAGATGCCATACAAAAATGTGACTGGATTGGAAAATATGAGACACTTTTTTTCTTCTAGTTAGCAAGAAAAGAGATTCCGAAAAAAGTTCATGCACAGTTATTTTATACGCTTTTTAGAGACAAGTATTAATATACACTGACTGTCAGTTAATTGGGGTTCCAAAGTTAAAGAGTTCCTCTATAGAATGTTCGTTTAAACATCACCCGTAGGTAATCTCCGGAACCACCCATGATGTCAAAAAATCTGTCATCTTCTGTATAGAATGGACTTTCTGGATGGACATAGGCTTTATCCCGCGGGTTTGCCTGCATTTGCAATACTCTGGCGAAACCGCAGGCAGATAGTAGGTAGGAAATTAAAAAAAATGCAGGTTAATGTTAACTAAAGTGGTGTTTAAGAGTCCGCAGTAAGCTCGATTCTCCATACAAACGTAGTTACGCTCTCATTTTAAAACTACGTTTTGGAGTGTAACGAAACTGCATGTACAATGACATGAGGTATATCTATGTCTGTAATTAGTTTATGTAGCTTCAGATACCATAGTCAAAAAAATACAGCGAATTAAGTTTTCATACAAAACTTGTTTTTGCTGTATTTCGTTTGTTTTATAAACTGGAACCATATAAACTAATTACAGACATAGATATACCTCATGTCATTGTATATGCAAAGTTTCGTCACAATCCAAAAAGTAGTTTTAAGATGAGAACGAAAATCCGTTTGTATGGGAAGGTGAAATTCGGCCGAGCTTACTGCGGACTCTTAAGTCATGTAACCTGTCGGTTTTGTTACGAAACGTATGCGATAGATAATCTGTTTATCCATTAAAGGGACATAAATGAATAAATATGCCCAGGTAGTCTATATTTTACTTGTCTCTGCACTATACTAAGTGAACACGAAGTATACTTTACTACGGTTTTTAAGTGAGTTTGGATCTAAGTCTTCACAAGATACATCCCATTTTTGGAATAGTCTTTGACTAGCTGATGCCCGCGGCTTCGCCCGCGTCGTTATAGGAAAATGTAACATATTGAATTTTTCCCGTGGGAATTCAATGTTTCCCCGCTGGAAAAAGTAGCCTATGTCACTCTCCAGCCTCTAAACTATCTCCGTGCAAAAAATCACATTAATACGACGTACCGTTGCGACGTGAAAGAAGGACAAACACACACACACACACACACTTTCGCATTTGTAACATGGATTCAAGCCTTCGGTGATCCTGTTATTTTAAAATTTGTTTGTATGGGGAGTTTGACAGGTCTTTATGTGTACCAGCCTTTGAGTCTAGAGAGGAGCTATACCTACGCGTCGCTTCAATAAGAGACGGAAAGGCTCCTATGCAGCTAAATTAAGAATTAATCTTAAAATGGCTGACGGCTTGCCGTAAACAACCTATTTAATTTGGGGCAATGGTTTATATGTGCCGCGACCTCATACTGACTCAGTTCCGGCAAATAACAACCGGATCTATAACAAGGTATATCCCTTTCTGTCACACTTATTGAGATTTGTATACTACCATCTCGCTCGGCCGTGGTATTATTAATTAATCATAGGTCAATGGTACCGGTTAGTACAGCCCCCCTATTCTGTAACTTATTTTAAGCTCACCTCAACGCTCACCCACACATATATATTGACACGGCAATACGTAGTAACTAAGCGTAGGTAGAGGTCTAGTTTCGTGACGGGTGACCGGCGGGGTGAGCCGCATTAGCGCGTACCGAATCAGCTCAGTTGTGCAATCCGCCCTTAAACGACTGTTGATCGAAAAGTGATGTGTTATGTCTCCAAGAAAAGCAGCTAGAAATACAATACGTCTAAAGAGCGTTCTCTTCCAGACGACCTTTGGTTAGCGGAGTAATACCTTTACGCTAATGTTATAATTTTTTTCTGTTGTTTGCATTCAATGAGACATTCTTGTGAAGACTTAGGATTCCAGACATAAACTCTTACGGAAAATAGTTCATCACAAGCCAATAGGAGCTCTAGTATAATCGCAAGCGCGTAGCCGCCTTTTTATAGATATGAGGATCCCTTGTGACAGCTATAGACATCCACACAACCACATATCTACAGAAGATGAAGGAGCAACAAAACATAGCTTTGTGATAATCGTATTTCCTGATAGAGTTACTATCAATGATTATAAAAGACGTCGCAATACTGAATTGGTATACCATAATTATAAGTATTACAGTCGCCGTCAGATATAACGGAGCGGCTAAATTGCTCACAAATATCTGAACACGTCTCTATAGTCGAGGCATTAGAGACGTGTTCAGATATTTTTGAGCACTTCGGCCGCTCCGATATATCTGGTGGCGACAGTACAATGACAATGATATTAGTAGCTTGGAGGAATGACTTGCATAGTCAATAATTAAGTATTAACAACTAGAAAAAAATACAATTCAATTTGAATCTATACAGGGCGTAACAAAAATGGGGTATGAACCGATCAAGGGCTTAACAGGTATCGTGTTCTGATAAGAAAAAACAGAAAAAAATATTTTTGACGCATTTTTTTTTTACATTTCTATGCAGCTTGTCGCCCCAGTCGGCCAACGCTCCATTATAAAGGTAAAAAAAAATTGTGCCAATATTTTTTTTTTCTATTTTTTCTTATCAGAACACGATACCTGTTAAGCCCTTGATCGGTTCATACCACATTTTTTGATACACCCTGTATGTATTCCACTTCTCCAAGATCTTTTTTCTTTTGCTTAAAGAGTGAGTGAGACGCAATGCACATAGGACAAGCAACACCACCCTAAGTGGAAAAAAGATTTTTAAATCGAAGCAAAACAAATGCAACTCGGTTTAGAATGATATTAATTTGAAGAAGATGATTTTATTAGGCAATATAAGTGATATTGGCTATTATATTAATATATTATACACCTCATACCAAAAATGGTGCGTTAATCGTCATACGATTTTAAGGAAATCGATATTGAAACGCAACGAAAAATGTATTCGAATTTAAACTTTCGTGAGACATATTGAAATAATGCTAATAATTACACGGTTCAACTCACGTATTAAATGTCACTACGGGCGACATGTTTCTAACTCTTCGGGAGTTCGTCTTCAGGATGAGTGTTTTCGCGGCGGTGTCGCTTGAATCACTGCCCGCGCTCGCTCCGATCTTGCGCTGGAGTTGTTGTGTGAGGCTGCGGCAGGAGATAGTCTGCTCCGAGAGACGATACGCAGGGTTAGGCTCGTAAAACACACTTCCCTGAAATGTGCACGTCTCGGAGCAGACGATCTCCTACCGCAGCCTCACACAACAACTCCAGCGCAAGATCGGAGCGGGCGCGGGCAGTGATTCAAGCGACACCGCCGCGAAAACGCGACCCCCGAAGAACTCCCGAAGAGTTCGAAACATGTCGCCCGTAGTGACATTTGATATGTGAGTTGAACCGTGTAATTATTAGAAAAATGTATTATGCTTGGAAAGCACGTAATGATCGAAATATGTAAAACTAGTACAACGGTATTTGTCTGGTATAGTGTGTAAAAACACATTCATTAGTTGGATTGAGGAGCCGATGTTTCATTTATGGGTATGTTTTTGTTGACCCAAGTATTGTTTAAAGTATTAATAGTAAATGTTTGCTAAGCAGAAACGACCGCTATTCTAGTTTTCGATCAAAGCGGAAAATTGGAAAAGAGACGGACAGAGGTCGCGGATTCATATCCCGCTCGTGGTGAATAATATTTCAATTTTCCACTTTGATCGAATTTTAAAGTATTAAATCATTCATTTATTCGAAGTATTAAAAAAAAAGTTAATTATAATATCAATCGATTTACTAAATTAGTCATTTTAGCAAGCTACTAATAGGTATTGTTGTAACCTAGTTTAGAAACATGTATACGTAAATCATACCTCACTATTTTAAATTCAAATTATTCATAATTAACGTGACAAAAATACGCTTCCAATTTGATTTTTGTTACAGCAGAAAATGCCGTTGTTAAATATTTACTGTATTACAGTTTAAACCATACTGCTAGTAAAGCAATAAACGTAAACGTTTCCAAATAACAGTTTTGTGTTTCCCTTCAATAGGGGTGTAGACACTATATAAAATAATCAATAATGAGTGTTTCTCAAAAAAAATGCCACTATTATTAATTGTACTTCTATGAATTTTTTGTTAACTATTTCCACTCAGAATCAGGAGCACTTTCGACCCTGGTAGGAAAAAAACTGTCCCAAAGATATTTTTCCTATTGTGTTACTATTTATCTTATACTTTGTATGGTGGTAACACAATAGGAAAGTGCAAAAATGTATGGACATTTTGGGACACTTTTTTTCTCCTATTGGGATGGAAAGACATCGTGATTTTGAGTAGAAATAACATAAAAGTTGCAGAAAATCTCCGAAAAAATGTAGTGGCATTTTTTTTGAGAAATGAAATGTAATATTTTCTCGAAAAAGGATTAAAAATGTAGTCAAATGGAGAAAAAATCAACGCAAGAGGTTAAATAATTACGAAGTTATAAGAGTCCATTGTGTTAAAAAGGGGCATGTTCTGTCCCTTTTTCGCAAAACGAAACTTCATGAAACGATGACGTTCGCAGCTTGGAACGTCACTAGAAGACGGCAACGTGCCGTGCCCCATCGTGTTCGGCGCCGCCATCGATGCGGTCTGCCGCGCCCGCGGCTCGCTCTGCGGCAGCCTCGCATACTGTGACGTCACACACTGTTTGCGTTTTCTCTCTCTAACAAGCAATATTAAAACGGTTGTAGCTTCGTAGTTCTTTGAGATATCTGAATGAGATTTTCGTCACTAGGCATATTTTATTGCCTTCTTTCTTTTGGAGTAATAATAATTTTCGAATCTAACTACCATTAGTGCATAGCATGTCGTTCTTTTATTTCTGAAATTAGTATCTTTACTCAGTCACAATTAAATTAAATAGGTAACATTTGGCGAACGAAAAAAAACATAGGTCTAAGTGGCGCCGCAAAATGGCCCCGCAGAATGGGTGCCATTGCCATTATGCGGGTTTGGGGGCGGGGTGTTAAAACGATGCCAGGCAGCCGTTTAGTTCGAACATGCGCATACCGGGTTTTATGCACGTGTTTGGGTAGAAATATGTAATGAACTCGCATTCTATGTTTTTTTTCATTCGCTGGTAACATTACAATTATTGTAAACAACTATCTTTATCAAATAAACCACTCTTTGCCCTCAGACCAAGAAAAAAAGACAGACGGAGCGTTACGAACAGTCAAGTGAAGCCAAACCACATACAAACAAAACCAAGCTACATCAAGTTTAGCACACGCTCACGCACACATATACAAACAAAATTGCACAACACTTCAGCGCGTGTCGCAATGCTGTCAAGATCATTTATTTCGAGTTTTGTGCGATTTAATTTATTTAGCGTGTGCTAAACTTATGGGGCTTGGTTGAAAACCGGTTTGCTTCACTAGACTGTTCGTAATACTCCGTCTGTCTTTTTTTCTTGGTCTGAGCCTTTGCTGTTTGCAGAGCAAATCTGCCCAAAATATTGTATTACATTTTCTTGTCTATAAATATTCATTTTTCTGTTTCTAATGCGACATTTCCACATGGGATATCCAAAAACTTTTTTTTTGTATAATAGTATAAAGTAATAAGTAAATGTTAAACGACGGCATTTCACCAAGTTATTTAACTAGTAAACAAGCCGCCACGTAGTTTCTTCGCGTTTACTGTAAATATATTAACTTTATATTGCTTGTCTACTATTTAAATAACCCTCGCTTACAGCATTCGTCAATTTTGAAACCGGTTGTGATGTTATACTTGGGAATATTTTAGTTGGCCGAACTGCATCAAAGTGGTCCGTGCGAAGAGCATCTCTACCGTCCTAGGTAGAAGATTCCAATTACAATCACAGTTTTGTAAAAAGTCGGCCACATGAAATAATCTCAACCATTTGTTTCGGTTTTCTACCCTCAAACGACTGAATGAAATAGAAAAGAGTATTTTGTACCACGAGAACCGTCCATAGTCGAAACTTATTTATTTATGAAAATATTAGTTACGTAAATGAATGGTGGATTTTAGGAAACTTTTTTTTGTTTTGCAGTTATCAAAAAAAAATAGTTTAAATTATTTGAACTGAGCTGAATGGCCATTGTACTGAGCTCATGAATATAGCCTTTGTTTGCCTTTTTCCCTTGTAAAAAAATGTTACCGCCACGTAAAATGTTCATTGAATAATAAACGCTATCTTCTTACACAATAGATTCCAAATTAGCTACGAGATAAAATACCACACACAGCGCCTTGTACCTGACTCGCTGGGAACGGTTTTTTATCCTTTAGTCTATTTTGAATCTATTGAATAAGATGATAGAGTTCATTATACAATGAACATTTTATGTGGCGCTGCGCTTTTTCTTGCAAAAAATGGCACGCGTCCGACCACACAGTCGTATTGTTCGACTTGAATGCTATTGTTCTGAAGATTAGAAGATCGGTCCAGTTCAGAAAATCTCAACTATAACTAGGCTTATTAATTTTGACTAAAGCATAATAACAGTTAATAAATAGCACTTTGCGCAGCATTTTAGTTTATTACATTACAACGACTGCCCAACGAAAGTGTAATGTTTTTAAATGTTTTGTTTAATTATATTGTTGAATGTGAGAAATGTTTTACCACTTTGACAAAAATGAATAAGAGACACTAACTTTATGTGATTACAACCGTTTTAAAGAATGTCATACTCAGTTAAGCTTGTAGTCTTATACGAACAAAATTTTTTTTTTCAAAAATCTGCCATTGCACATGTACTCATTGTAAGTTTTTTTAAGGCAGCCATACTAGCGTTAGAGAAATAATTTAAGAGTTCAAGATAATACGAATCCTTATACCTTTACAACAATGTATACTCAGAAAATTCGATTCAAAATTGTATACGCTATAATGGAAAATCTTTTAAATGTAAGTGTAAATTTATTGAAAATGAACTGTTTATTTTGAATGGCTTCGGAAATATAGTGAAAAGTTCTCTCTTCTGAATTGAATAACATTATTTTCAACCATTATTGTTATTTTTTAAAACAGAATTGGGAACTTACATGATTCGATTGAAAGTTATGTTAAGTAATGTCAGAAAATATTAACTGACGTATAATTACTTAATTTATTTTCAAATCGTTACAAGTAGGTAAAAGCAAAAAATTGCTTAATAAAAAAATAAGTGATGTCGTTTATACGAAGTAACGGATATACGTAAAGCAATGGTGAAAAAAATGATTTTTTTATCATTATTAACTGTATACATGTAGGAATAAAAAATGTAATTTTACTAAAGTATTTTAAAAGTTTTTTTTTATAAATATAGTGAAAATGTCCACTCTCTAGTATACTATAGATATACGCTTGCTAGTGATAAGTTTCCAAGTTAAATATACATATTATGGCATAATAAGTCGCTAGTCAATAAATACATTTTAGGCTCAAAGTGTAGTTTTTTTGTCGGAGACGTTATTTCTTTTGATAAGTTATTGGCGCTGTTTCAATAGAGCTGATTAAAAAAGGATAGGTACCTTGTAATTTTTGGGGTCAGTAGCCGGCAAACTTGTTAAGCATTTGTTGAGGTGGTAGGGGAAAGTTTGCGCATCCTACACTTACGATCAAAAAAGGAACCCACCTTTATGGAATTACAAAACACACATTTCTTTGTGTAGGTACTAATGTGTATGTGTAATTTTGCCCTTATTAAGCACTTCGGAATGTAATAAAAAGAAAAATTAAACACCGTAGACAAATTTTCTTGCCTCTTTTTACAACTACGTTACTTTGCGGTGGCATAGGTAGTTTTTTCGTAATATAACCCAACAAAAAATTACAGAAGCAAACAATTCAAAAAATGTACAGACTACAACACCTCAATAAATAACTGTGTCAAGAAAGTCAACGAATCATTATTACAACAAATTAACCGCTTAGCATCAGGCGGGCGGCACGCTTGTTTGCCACCGACGTGGTAGAAAAAATTAAATCACTATTGAGGCCGAAATGCACTGAGCGGTGGCGGAGCGGCGCGGAGGGGGTACCGTAGAACTATTATATTATCTGTTTGTCTGCTCTGTAGCGGATGTAATGTTCGAATTAATACGAAAGGGTCCGCACAGAGCGGCACGGTGTGGAGCCTTTCATATTAGTTCGAACATTACAATCGGTACCGCTGTCAGTGCGTTTCGGCGTTCACTGGTCGAATGCGTACCAGGGCGACAGCGGGATGTGGACGGGGTGCGGGACGCAAACGTCATCCGATCTACCAATCAGGGCTGTTATTCGCTAAGCGCTAAAGTGGCTCACCCCGCCGGTCACCCGTCACGAAACTAGACCTCTACCTACGCTTGGTTACTGCGCATCGCGGTGTCAAGATATACCTATTTGTGGGTGAGCGTTGAGGTGAGCTTAAAACCAGTTACAGAATAGGGGGGCAGGCGCTGGGCACTGCACCCCCCGCTGTCGCACCTCACCGCCCCCTCCAAAGGACACCTAAAACTTCGCTTCTACGCAGCTAAGGTCACTTGCTAAAGTTATTGCCGTCTGCTGTACTACGTACATGTAATATAGCTATCTAGGATTAAATATGATTAAAAAATTAAATATAATTTAAATTGATTTTTACAGATAGATAGATGTAAGGTGTCCGTCAAATCTTGCAAGTTAAATTTGACCCACTTCCCGGTGACCGATTGAGCTGAAATTTTGGGTATAGGTACCTATAGTTTGGATGACAATTCAATATTATGGTACCATCGAGCTGATCTGATGATGAAGGCAGAATGTGGCCATAGGAACTCCGTAATAAAACCACATAACCGAGTTTGGGCTCGTTAGAATCGTCTCAATGAGCAGTTGATGATGGTATACAGAAAAGTACAGTCGGCAATAAAAGCTTGTACCTAAATTTTGACAGAAACTTATTGTACTTTGATCTATTGTGTGACATGTATATTCTTTAACCTGTTATTGTGCACAATAAAGTGCTTACATACATACATATGAGTACATTAAACGTGTAAATAAAGTATCCTCGTATATTCACGAGTTACTCCGGCGCCCTAGCCGAATAACACCTGTTCAATTATTTGTTGCAACATAAACAGGTTGATTAACCAGTTAATGTGTTTATTAGATACGAGAACCACGTCACACAGATATACATAACCCTGTTAAGAGTTCCCGGCGCGGTCGACTCAAATTGACTGTCCATACAAACGTAGTATAAAACGGCATACTGGAATACTTAACATGAAATGAGACGAGAGATCCGTAATGGCATTTCATACAAAATTGGAGGCTTGGCTTATATACATCAGTGGGCGTAGCATGGTTGCCATTTTATCACTTATCGTTGTGGTAAAGACGCCCATCACGCTCTGACAAGTATGCGAGTGCGAGAGTGACGGATGCCTTATCCACAACGATAAGTGATAAAATGGCAACCGTGCTACGCCCGCTGCAAGTTTATTTTTATAAATGTAGATCACAAAAACTAATCAGCGAAGTGACTACATTTCTGTGACCAACTTTTTGTCTTAGGATAAAAAACTTAGCTTCTACAGCTAACTAAGTATTCGCAACTTTTAATCATGGCCTGATATTTATTATGACCGTAAATTCTTGTGCTCAATATTGTTTAAAAAATAATATATAATTATTGTTTTTATTTTTTTATCATGGGTATTTTAACTAAGTACTAAACACAACAACAATAAAATATATGGTCTTTTTTAATTTCTATTCCACAATTTATGGCGCAGCATCACGGCGTTCAGCCATGAAAATTAAATTTTGATTTCTTGGAGTTTTTTTATTTATTTAATTGCATGTTAAAAGAAAAGGGGTTGCCGGCCTCATAACTATCCTATATGTACTCGGCCGGCAACCCCTTACTTCCCGGCCTCTGTAGTAATGTACCTACTATTTAATGTAGGTACGTTGACGACAGTCGACGTCACACCGATAAGACATAAAAACACGTGGAAAATCTATTATTAGAGATCGTTGGGATTTATCTCATCATCCTCCCAGCGTTATTCCCGGTTGTGCCCTAAAGGAGCCCGGGGTCCCGCTTTGACACCTATGTAATCCCAAGATTTGGCAGTGGCACTAGTTTAACGAAGGCAACTGCCTGACCTTCCAACCCGGAGGAAAACTAGACCTTATTGGGATTAGACCGGTTTCCTCACGATGTTTTCCTTCACCCAAAAACTAACGGCAAATATTCCGTACCTACCGTATAAGTTCCAAAAAACTCATTGGTACGAGCCGGGATTCGAACCCACGATCGGCGTTTGACAGCAGCACGCCAAGGCTAGGTAGCTTCGTTGAGATAATTATCTATCGATCGTTCATCTACTCCTAGTCTGCGCCTATTATGGTATATTTTTCAGTTAACAATTTTATTTTGAGTTTTTGGAAGGTGCGCTGCCACTCACTCACTGCTACAAACAATATATAAGATAAGCCCAAATTTACCGATTTATTGAAAACAACAAAATCGTAAACGGCAATAATATTTACTTACAGGAACAAAACTATATAAAGTAAAAGAACATAATAATAAAAATACTAGACATGAACTTAGAAATGATCCCAAGATGTTGACCAAGAAACGCGCCAGCTCTGGGATGACAGGAAATACGAAAGAGCATTTTTTTAACAGGCTGTAAATTGGTGAGCCTCTACCCCATGGGCCGTCTTACTTAAATAATGTAAAAAATATACATGTACTTAAACGGAAATACGCAATCCACAATGATACCTATAGGTACAGAACCCCAGCCCGACTCGCCCTTGACGACTTTAATAATTATGTTTGAGCAAAACACGTTACTTTGCAAATAGATCAAGCGAAGACCTGACGTGCTTCAGATAAAAATATATTATTATCTAGTACCTAGTCAGCAATCGTTATTTTATTTACTTGTGGTTTTTAGTTGTTCAAGGTAAGTTCGTATTCCATATAAAAATACTTTTTTATATATATTAAATACATATCGTCTAGTATTCATGACACAAGCCTTGTTGAGCGTATTAAGACGTTCACTGTTCACACCGAATGATCTGACAATGTCACATCACACGTCCAAGTTCTAGTTCGAAGTTGTGAATCCATTCTGGAAGCACGGTGGACTCCTGTAAAGCAGTTGCATGACCCATCGTTCACTCGGACAGTGCACGTGTTAAAATTGCATTAAAATTGGAGTCAACTCGAATTAGAAAAAAAATTAACGATGCAAAATCAATGCAACTCTTTTCCAATTTAGAATGGTATTACATTGGCTGTAGCAGACATGTTAGTTCGTTAAAAAATGATTATATTGTTATAGCTAAAAGAAGACATGGGCTGGCAAAGATGTAAAGATGACTACCCCAGGATTTGGGCAAACTTCACTTCAGAGAAGTCGAAACAGCGGTTCATAATAAAGGACTTGTCAGCGGAGTACTATGACATAGCGCTTGGGTATATGACGAATATATTCCTTACTGAGTCTGCTATATGCAAACCCTTGAGTAAGTAGAGTTTTTTTACATGTTATTGATGGTTTTTTGTCTGTAGGATTCCGTACTTCAAAAGGAAAAAGTGGAACCCTGTCTGTCTGGTAAAAACGCTCGGGAACGCGGAGAGGTATCGAGTTGAAGTTAACACTATATACTCAAGTCTACAGTCCATTGAAACTGTGAAAAAAACAATCTTTTAAGTAAACGTAAAAACGTCAAATAGAACTGAAATTTGCTCGTAGTAGGTACAGGGAAAAATCTGAAACTATAAATTTGTAATTTTGTACGGAACGAGTCCGACTCGCACTTGATCTTTGATGTACAGAAAAAAGTGTCTATTGAATAAAATACCATAAATAACTTAAGAGTCCGCAGTAAGCTCGGCCGAATTTCACCTTCCCATACAAACGTAGTTACGCTCTCATTTTAAAACTACGTGTTTGATTGTGGCAAAACTTTGCATATACATTGACATGAGGTATATCTATGTCTGTAATTCGTTAAATGGTTCCAGTGTATAAAACAAACGAAATACAGCAAAAACAAGTTTTGTATGAAAAACTTAAATTCGCTGTATTTATTTTACTATGGTATCTGAAGCTACATAAACTAATTACAGACATAGAGATACCTTATGTCATTGTATATGCAAAGTTTCGTTACATTACAACACGTAGTTTTAAAATGAGAGCGTACGTTTGTATGGAGAATCGAGATTACTGGGGACTCCTAACAGGCACCTATAAAATTCCATTTCAAACTTATGTACATATTTCTAGGAATATTGGATGACCCGGTATCCCGACTGCAGATGCAACAAAAATGGCTGAAGATCATGAAGTCGGACATGGCGATCATTTGCTGCACTGATGATGACGAGGTGCCCAGGGTCGCCGCCATACACTTCACCGCAGTACGGGAGAAAGGGCAGGAACAGGTTATTTTTGTTTTATCTCCTCCGTCTGCGTGGAACTCGTTTATATCGTAGCACTATACAAAATTTCACCTCCAATTTCACCCCCTCTGGGAATGGTTTCCGGGATAAAAACTATCCTATGTCCTTCCCCGGGCTCCATACCATCTTCATACCAAATTTCATCTCAATCGGTTCAGCGGTTTAAGCGTGAAGAGGTAACAGACAGACACACTTTCACATTTATAATATTAGTATGGATATGGATTAGTATGGATGTGGCTTTCAAATTGATCTGGAAATGTTGTGTTCCCAGGGGGTCTCCCACGTAAGACCACCACGTATGCACTCGCACTTATCACTAATCGAAGTGTAAAAAACAGCCCATAATGTTAGACCGAATCATGCATTATTTCCTTGATAGTATTTTTAGGATTACTGCAGAACAAACCTAACCTTAGCCAATGACTTTCTATTTGATGATTACCAAAAAAAATACCGAAAAAATTGTTTCGAAGAAAAATGCATTAGGTCTAGTCAAACATTAGGGCAAAAGTTAGTAGGTCAAGTGACAGGACCTCTTGCTAACTACTAGGACTAAGGGAGTTCGGCCCTGAAGAAAGACCAGAACTAACTTTTTTCTCTATCTTTGTCATAGGCGCAGGAGGGCCTGTCTCTCTCGGTGGTGTCTCCTTGCCCTAGTATCGCAGACCCTCTCTTTCGGTTTGTTTTTCCTCAACCGCTCCCTTCTCAACTCATTATATCTCTCATCCGCTCAATCACTTCTCTCATTCTATTTCTCTCCCCTTCTATAGCAGTCTTTATCTATCTCGACTTCGTTTTCCCCACCTAACTAACTAACTAACTAATTTGGCTCAGGGACCCAAAGAGGGCCTTGGCCTCCAAAACGAGAGCACGCCATCTGTCCCGATCGTGCGCAACTTCTTGCCAGTTGCCAACTTGAAGATGTCGCAGATCTGCCTGCACACTGTCCTCCCAGCGGTACCTGGGTCGCCCAACCGGGCGGCGACCAGTCGGTCGTCCCACGTACGCTCTCCTGGCAGCACGATCCACTCCCATTCGGAGTAGGTGACCGAACCAGCGAAGTCTGTGTGATTTGGTTACACCGATGATGTTGGGTTCGACCACCAGCTCCTGTCCTGCACCTCTATGTTTTTGCGAATCCTCCACGTGCCGTCGTCTCTCCCTACCCTACCCTGCCCCTAATCTTATTTTTAATGTATTCTTCCAGATTGCCAAAGACCCGTCAACCTTGAACAAATACGAACAGTTCACCGAAGTGGTGGAAGAGCTGATGGTAGCTGGAGACTTCTTCAAGCGATTCAATGCTGACCAGTACCTGTCTTCTCTGGGGCTGTTCGTGCTACCGGAGTTCAGAGGGCTGGGGATCGCTACGCATTTACTTAAGTCCAGGTAAGTTCAGACTTGAGCGGGGATTAGGACATCACGGACTATATCTGACTCAACTTTGCATAATCCAATAGTTTAAGCTCCTAAAACACTCTTCTTTTCCGCTTGTGCAAGTGTTTATATGATAATCCTGGTAGACCGCCAAGTAATTGGGTAATTTAACTTTTTTCTGTGGCTAATTGCCATTTTAGAACTGTGATTTTACGGGTTTCAATCCACCAAATGTAGTGTTTTCATGTTTAAACCTCTTTTAAGGGCTACCTTCTAGCATACTGGAAGTCCATATTGCAATATTTTTTAACCCCCCCACGCAAAAAGGGGGGTGTTATAAGTTTGACGTTTATGTGTTTTTGTGTATCTATGTGTCTATCTGTGGGATCGAAGCTCCTAGACGAATTTGAATGCGGTTTTTTTATCCGAAAGCTGACGTGATCGAGATGGTTCTTAGCTACGTTTCTTCAAAATCCGTTCAGCCGGTCGGGCCATTGAAATGAAAATGTCTTACTTAAACTTTTCGAGTTGTGAATTATTTGAAGAAATTTCATATCTTCGACACGATAACTGCAAGAAATAGTTTACTGACCCAAATCCACGTGTGTGTCTTCCAGGATAACAATGTGCCAGGCACTAGGGCTCCCCGGGACTGCGAACGTGTTCTCGACCCCAGGGGCCCAGGCCGCGGCCCGGTCCGCTGGCTACCAGGAGTTAACTACCATGGTGTACAACGGGCAAAGATTAGCACTCATGGGCATTGCTGTACAGTAGGCAGACTCAAGAGTCCGAAAATTCATATTCCCTGCTTATATAACTATGTTTAGCACACAGTACAAACTTTGCTTAGTTTGGGACTAGGTCAATTTGTGTAAGATCGTCCACAAATATTTATTATAATTTATTTATTACTAGCTGATGCCCGCGGCTTCGCCCGCGTGGTTATAGGAAAATGTAACATATTGAATTATCCCGTGGGAATTAGACGTTTCCCCGCTGGAAAAAGTAGCCTATGTCACTCTCCAGCTTCTAAACTATCTCCATAAAAAAAATCACATCAATACGACGCTCCGTTGCGACGTGAAAGAAGGACAAACATACACACTTTCGCATTTATAATATTAGTAAGGGTTGACTTATTTGTTTCTGGAAAATTAAAAGAAATAAATACAGCACGATTTACCATGACTTTTATTATAAACATAAATTTGATACAAAAGTACATTCTTACAAAATATTATTTACAATTCTTATAATAGTCGCACGAAAATCCATTATTACCCTTATAACGTTAATTGGAATGTAGGCACCCTATTTACTATTTTAAGTGAGGTTTTCGAACTTTTTATATTCGAGAGATGGCGTTGTAGTTTCTGGGAATAAATAGTTAAAATATCTTTTTAAGAAGTTTTATACGGGCCAATACAGATCGAGCAATTTGTTACAACAACTTGCAATAAGTGGGACAGCGATACATACCTTTCATTCTAACTATAGGAGGTTGGTGTGCAAGCTGCATTTGTGTGCTTTAACAGTTTTTTTATGAACATTATAATAATCACTGTCTAATTTCTGGTTGTGTTCTTATTTTCATATTCATTGCCTTATAAAAAAAATGACAAATAATTTATATTTTTTTACATGTAGTACGCCATCTATTGTACCTACAGTCAGCATCATATTTAGTAGCAGCCAAAGTAGCCAAATACACTCGCGGACAATGAATACGGGTCGGTAAAATACCGTCATATTTCCTAAAATAGTGCGTAAGAGGTTGTACAGTTATCCCTGTCATGATCTTTATTTAATTTTACATATAATCTGTTAATAACAGTAAAAAATATAACGTTACCAGGTTTAAATCGGACTCGTAAAAATCCATGAAAAAAACAACGTTAACGGAGCGAGATATCGCAAAAATCATGATTTTTGGATATCGATATTTTTATGATAGGATCCAGGAAATTGCTAATACAGTTGGGTATTGTAAAGAATAGCATATTATGTAAATAAAACAAATATTAAATATTTTAAAAAACCTATTTCAGTTATTTAATTTAGGGTGACCCGTATTCTTTGCCCGCGAGTGTATATCGGAACACGTCTTTATTACTATATGCCGTAAGGAAGTGTTACGATATATTTGGCAACTTTGGCTGCTACTAACTATGTGATGCTGACGGTACCTATATTAAAAAACCGTCTAAAATTAAACAAAAACAGAAAAGTCTTGGTGTATTAAAGCTTTTCACGAACGTGGTTTTAAGCCAGAGTTAAGATTTATAAAAGATGTGAAGGTCTCTCATAATTCTTTACTCAAACAATTTAAGAGTCAAAATCAGTTACAAAGGCTTTCCTGTAGACAATCAGCAAACGAAAAACCATAGAATGGGAGCTCCTTACAAATGTCTACCCAAACACGTGCCCAAAACCCGGTATGCGCATGTTCGAACTAAACGGCTGCCTGGCATCGTTTTGACACCCCGCCCCCGGCCCCGCATAATGGCAATGGCACCCATTCTGTGCGGCCATTTTGCGGCTCTACTTAGACTTCTATGGTATTTTCGTTCGCTGTAGACAATGCAATAGTACCTGAAAGGTCCCAGAAACAAAATTAGTCCTTAAAAGAACTGAAAACTATAGCTCTGTCTACAAAAAAGGCAAAACACTACGCATTGCAAAATGTTATTGACCCTACGCTAGCCGTCACCTGCAGCTTCGCTCTGCCCTTTGGAACCAAAATCCTCACTACCTAAATTAAAAACTACGTTTGTCGAGCGGAAGCCACAGGGAAAAGATAGGATTTATTAAAAATAAAAGATAGTTTATACATTTGTAGTCCAATAGATGTGGCCAAAAATGTAGTCAACGAACCTGATAGCGTTATTCCCGGTTGTGCCCTAAAGGAGCCCGGGGTTCGCTTTGACATCTAATCCCAAAATTTGGCATAGGTACTAGTTTTACCAAAGCGACTACCTCTGACCTTCCAACCCAGACGTAAAACTAGACCTTATTGGGATTAGACCGGTTTCCACGATGTTTTCCTTCACCGAAAAGCTAACGGTAATAAATATTTTGCACATAAGTTCCGAAAACCTCATTGGTACGAGCCGGGATTCGAACCCACGACCGCCGCTTGCCTGAACCACTAGGCTACCGAAGCTTATATTAACTCAAAAACTTACTTTGGAAAAACAAAAATAAACTCTTAACTATTGCATATGTGTTCATAGTGCATTTGTCCTGTAGTTTTTGTTTTTTCAGAGCTAGTGGTACACGTGGTCGCATCGGTAGGTCCGCCTAACTCGGTCCTCGCCTGCGCGGCGCGCGGGAAGGGGGTAGGACGATAAAGGGGCGCGGGCGGCGAGCGGGCGCCGTGGTTCGCCTCCCGCGCCTCGTCCACGCCCCGTTCGATAGAATTCGCTCTGCTACCTCACCGCTCGCGACGTATATGCAACGGCGGGGGAGGGAGGCATGAATACATTAGTTTAGCCGTGTAAATAAGTATACAAAAATCTGTTTGTTTCATATAGTTAATGTTTGTTTTGGCGACATCTATTGAACGCCACTTTTAAGCCCTAAGGATTGTATCAGAACATTTGAACATATTCGTACACATATGTAACAATTATTCCAGTCTTACAAATTAAAATAAACATAACGTAGTCCAAAATTTTCAAACTTAGCATAAAAGATAGTTCAATAAAAATTGAGCAAATTTCGTATTTCTAACAAGTTATGTGGCAATAATCAACGTATTTAATACAGGGTGTTATTGAATTTGTGATACAAAATAGCAAAATGTGAATTTATCCACGATTCTGAGCAACTTTTACTATGGGACCAACTTTGTGTTATGCCAAAAAAATCCAACTATTTCATTAACTTTGCTCGGTTTAGACTGACGAAAATGTATGAACAGGTGTTTTTTTGGCATAACACAAAGTTGGTCCCATAGTAAAAGTTGTTCAGAATCATGGATAGCTTCACATTTTGCTATTTTGTATCACCAATTAAATAACACCCTGTATATTTTTGTATGGCGGTGAGTTTTATTTTAACGAATAATAAACATGACCAGCCCCCTAATTCACTAAAATGACAATTGACAACATTATATTTTTTCTATCTACCTATCACTGCAATATCACATTTTGACGATTTTTTATATCCACATTTATGCTAAAAGTGGCGCTGGAACATACGTTTCATGTGCTCTGCCTACCCCTTTTGGGAATAAAGGCGTGACTGTACGTATGTATATTTTTTCTTTAACGATTTAGTTCGCTAGAAAATGTGTTTTTATGAGACACGTGTTTATTTATTTTTCCCCAAATTATAATTTTAATATGACATTGAGAAGTAGTGAATTCCAGAAGATCGTAAGTAAATTATGACTTCAATACTACGGCTCTGTATCGCTACAGCTTGGACACCTTTCACATGACAGACGTAATATTGACGTCACACAGTGTAATAGCACATTTATACAATATCGCGATTTTCTTAAAAAGTTATAAAAAAAACTGAATACAACTTTATTACGTTCAAGTAACCTAATTACCGAAATGGTTACACATTTGCAATGTTGTCAATTGGCTGTCAAATTTCTGGGTCCACGACTAAAGATGGTCGCTTGACCTAACGTCGCTCAATAAAACCAGAAAGTACAGCATATATTATACGGGTGTAGAGTCAATGTTACTCCAAAAGAAAGAAGGCAAAAAAATATGCCCATAAGCAATATAATATGGACGAAAATCCCATTCAAATCAAAGAATTACGAAGTTTTTACACGTTGTGCCTTTTTATTATTGCTTGTAAGAGAGAGAAAACACTCTCAGATCGTGACGTAACGTTCTGCGAGCGTCATAGTAAAATTACCTCTTAAAACTTTGGACACATAACTTTGTGATTAATTAATCCCATGGTTTACTTTTTTCTCCATTTGACAATATTTTTAATCCTTTTTAGGGAAAATTCAACATTTTATTTTATTTGGTGTCTATAGCTACACCCCTAATATATAAAACTCGTGAAATAGGGTCTTGTTTGTATACTTTTTTTTTTAAATTGTGGCAAATTATGTGGTGATATGAATTCAATTAAAAGTATTTACATAACACCGGTGGCCGAAGCTACAAGTTATAATTTTACAAGTCTACATAGGCAACTGTGGTTTTATGTATACATATAAATGCTATACATAATAAATAGTCCTTGTCTCTAATAAAGACGTATTCGACGACGAAAAAGATTACTAATTATTAGTAATTATAATAAAGCACATGCACATTACATAAATATAATATATTTGTTCAACTGGTAACTATTTAATAAATATTTTCACTAAATAGGTAGGTATGAAGAGATTTAAATAATAAAAATCGTCTCATTTCATTTGAGTAGGTGAGCGTTTTTCAAAAAAATGCGATGAACTTATTTCTGCAGAATTTCATTTTCTTGGGTTTTTCTTACTATCTACTATTACTATATCTAGGTACTATCGATCCTTATAGGAGAAAAAGATTGTCCCAGAATTTACTACGTATTTTTTTTCCAGACGCGACTACCTAATTGATAAAAATAAACCGCATATGAAAAGGTAACGATCCGGGATGGAATATTAGGGAGACTTTTTTTCTTGTACGAGGATCGTCAGTATTAACCATTCTGAGTATCAAGAATCCAAAAAATAGGTAATAGAAAATAAAAGATGTAGACTTTTTTGGAAAACGCCCAGGTTTAAACGAAACGAATGATATTGAATTAATATTCAATGAATAAATCAATTGTACTTGTATGATATACAAATCCTTCACCGCAAATTGATTGGATATTTGTATGTTTAACATAAGCGTGAAAAATATACAGGGTGTCCCAAGAGTCGACGTCAAGCCATAAACGGGTGATAGCCAGAAATTGACACACAGTTATAACAAAAATAGAAAAAAAACCAAGAGATGTTCAAAAATATCCTTACACGATGGATATTGAACTATATATTACATAATATATAGTTCGTACCATAGGTACCATATAGGTTCATAGTTATTGGATATTTTATTTCCTACGCCATATTGCACAATTATCAACAAGCATCTCTCACTCATCTAGAAAACCCAAGTTTATCTTCAAATAACCTAGCAAGTGTACATTTTGAAATCCGGACTAAATAGGCCATCTACTAAATAGGCAAGCTACTTGCCAAATTAGCGGACCTATTTTTTTCAGTAAAATCGGTTAAAGTTAGTTGTGATGACGATTTAGTTCATGTTTACGAAAAAAGTGTACCTAATTTTATTTTTGTGCTTCTGTGTTTTAACTTTATTATTTATTTTACACAAGTTTTATTCACGGTTACAAACTAATAAAAATATTGAAGAAAATTAAAGATTTGTAGCCGTAGTCCTTAAAACATCATTACAGGATGTCCTTTTTTTAATGCCTGTGCTTTTTTGAATAATTACATTAATTGTATTTTTTATATTTTATAACTGTTATAACATTGCCATTCACCCGTTTTTGGCGTAACGTTGACTTTTCAGACTCGTTGTATATATATATATATAAGTTATTATTTTTAACCGAACCGCATTAAAATTTATGAAACACGTAAATTGTAAATAATCTGATGAACGTAATACAAAAGTAACATTATTGATATTTTTGATAAATTACATTTATATTTTTGAGCACTGTTATAATCACTACAAAATACTTTTTCACGTCCTGGCATTATACAGGATGTCTCCTCTCTGCGTGAAATGTACCATAAGTTTATTTCATTTGTCTATTACCTAACCCTGTGAACGCCTAAGCACAATATCCCGAAACCTTTCATTTCACGGGGCTAATAAATCATCGAACGAGGGAGCAAAGAGAACGAAGTCCTATGCTTCAGCTGGGGTCGAAATAGTTTGTATGTCCGGGTGTCCGGATGTCCGGATATCCCGCTTTCCCGTTCTCTCGCTGTGCTCCTCTACAGGTCGCATTTCTCAACCAATTCTTGTGACATTTTGTGGGCAGGTTCGTTAATTATAGACTTTTTTTTGTCGAATCACTTCTACGAAATATTTTTTTTTTTAATATGATGATGATGGTAATGATGGACTTGCTATCAGAGCCACTAGTCATTTTGCTAGTCTAATCTGTCAACACTGGTTGTCACCAGTGATAAA
Source organism: Epinotia bilunana (assembly GCA_947049275.1). Lineage (NCBI taxonomy): Eukaryota > Metazoa > Arthropoda > Insecta > Lepidoptera > Tortricidae > Epinotia > Epinotia bilunana. Next base: position 1,774,721 of record OX346279.1, on the reverse strand, counting down.
TGGGTCCCAGCATGTATGCCCGTATTTACAAGTTAAAACCTTCATCGAATGCCCTAAAGGCTATTTTTTATATAAAGTATATTAAATTCCTATTAAATTTTAGTGGGAACTTGTATAAACTGAGCAATTATTAAAACTATATACTCTACTCACATTCAAACAAATACAACGCCGTTTTCAGCATAATCATTAATCAAAATCCTTTGTTGATCTAAACGGTACATAATAGTACTTACATTACTTCAGAGGCCGGGAATCCCTTTTCACGCCGAGGTTTTTCATACCTTGTGCTTTTTTCAAACATGCAAAGAAATAAAATAAAAACTCCTAGTTTTTAATGGCTGAAAGCCATTGTGCCATTTGTGGCCCATGTTGGGTCACAAATTGATGCTGAACAAAAGAAGGCCGCTTTGCAGTCGCACCGCGCGGTAGGCCACCAATTTTGTATGAAATTCCATTACGGATCTCTCGTCTCGCCGCGCCCGGAACGTGGTACTTCGTAGCCTATTATAAAGCACACAATGTCAATATTTCATTGCATGTTGCCCACCGGTATTGATCGGACAGGTAACTAAAGTCCCAACGAATCCAGATACAGATCAAGATAGCATGTGTCAAATACCTGCGCTATGAGGCATTCTCTGTTTTACCGCCCTAGGTTAGTAATATACTATATGTCTCAATTGGAAGGTAAAATTAATTTTGACATGAAAATGGCTCTCAATGGCTCACACATCAATTACAAATGAAATGTAAAACAATAGATAGCACGAGCGTTAGTCACATCTGTCCCTTTCTGGCTGGCATGTGAGTTAGAAAGAGACCAAATGCTAATTGATCATATATATCTATCTATCTTTTTGTAAATTATTTTCTGCATTCACACAATTACTTACAAGTGTACAATCTTACACATATATATGGTAAACATTAAATACAAGCGCAAGTAAACATTTAACACGCCTTTACAATAGGGTCACTGTGTACCTGATGGCTCACTGTGGCCGTGATGCCAGCAGTTCCAAGGTTGCTCCAGGAATTCCGAAGTCGCAAGTAGGCTACGGGTGACAGCTTACCATCAGGCAGAGTCAATCAACCATTTTTTATTACTCGTTTCCATGGTCAAGGAAACGGATACAAAACTTTAAAACTGATTTTACAGGGTTTAGATCCACTAAACATGTGTTATTGTGACAATGGCATCCCAAGCAGACCAATCATGGACCGATAACACTCAGGACAAGCTATGATAACAATAATACCACGTCCGAGCGAGATGGTAGCAAACAAATCTCAATAAGTGCGATAGAAAGGGAAATATCATTAGTTGTCTCTCATAGATCCACTTTTTTTGTTTGCCGCAACGGATTTAACTTGAGGTTGCGGCAAATAAACCATTACCCGTCCAAAGTAGGTTGTTTAAGGTAAGCCATCAGCCATTTCAAGATCAGTTCTTAATTTAGCCTTTCCGTCCCTCATTGTGGCAACGAGTGTAGCCTGTCCTAAGTGTTATAGGTCCATGAGGCCAATAGTGCATACTATAATCATTTTTCTAAAGATGAATGAGTCATTTTTCTAAAGGTTAGAGACGTCTATCAGAGACTTGAGCATTCACTTCTAATGAACATTCTATTCTAGTGGTACATTACAGGTAAAAGCTCACAGGAGCGTTTAAGCGAGCATTCTACCGAGCGTTCTAGCGAAACGACAGTAAATTTGCTTCGAGCTTGCCGACCCCAGCAAGTTTGTCATTGCTCCACCGGGTCCCGAGGGGCAGTCACGTAACGTTTTGAACGCGCGTTAGGTAGATCTAACTGTCATTTTTCCATATAAAAATTGACGTTTAGATCTAATTGACGCGCGGTACAATGTGTTACGTGACCGACCTGCTGATGCGTCGTAGAGCTGTTGCTCAGTTCGACAAAACTAACGGAGAATATTCGATGTTCTGCTTAAGTTTACCAGCACATTAAGAAACTCTGTCACTATTACCCTCTTGACATACCGGGGTAGAATAGCAACAAGAAAAAGTTGACCAACCCAGGCGTGCTCGTTTGACGACCTTCACACTGCCTCGGTATAAAAAGTTACCCAAAACTCGCTATGTTAAAATTAGTCACATTCGCTTAACCTAAAAGTGTGGTAACCTAAACCCTAAGCTACATCTCCTTTCAGACAAAATAAAACTATTGTCTGCCCTGATCAGACTCTCGCACTCTAAACTTAATTCAGCCTTGCCTACATCTCCTAGACTTTGACTAAAATCACACCTCACCCCACTGTCCACACTACTCTGAGGCATTAGTGTGTACGCTGGCTCTCTGAAGTGAATCTTCTGAGAGCTGTGTAGAATCATGGAACCTCTTCTTAAAGTCTCTCTGCCAATTTCCACGATCTCTATGGAGTTCTCGCCGATCACGAAGTTCTTGTATGCCTTGATGAAGACGATTATGATGGTTAGGATGCCGAGAACGATCATAGAGTACGTGAGAAGGGGCCCGGCGATGGGGGCTATGGTGGTGGCCAGGTAGATCCACCGCCATATGGGGGTCGTTACTTCGTGGATGCCCTGGAAAAGGAATTGTTTATTTGAATGTTACGAAAACACTGAGAGAAGGTTTAGAGAGGTAGCGCGTCTCGCTCAAATTTGGAACAGCTCAACAAGGCTCCACCGTATAGCACCGCAGCCATATTAACGCCTGTATTGTGGGTATGTGTTGTGTTCCTGGTGGTGAGTAGGTAATATCATCACAGCTCATGTATTATATCATCAACATGCGCTGTTCAGAGTAAAGGGTCGAACAGACTGCCAGCGGGACGGTAGCGGGGCTTGACGAGCGCGTGATGCGCGCGGGACGGCCGGTCACACAGACCACGCGCGCATCGCGCCATCAACCAGCCAGCAACGCGCGCGCGACCCGCGGTCTGGCGTCACACTGACGCGCCGCGCACCCGTCGCGGTCGCGCGGCGGGAGGCTGGCGGGGCGCGACAGAAGCGGGGCGCGTTGCCGACGGGGCGCAGCCTGTTTGACCACGCTAGCGGTTTGTAGGGAAATATCGCGCTGCGCGCCCGCGACGGGCGCGCCGCACGACCGCGACGGTGCTGTGTGTTCGACCCTTAAGGGCAACTGCATTTGCCTCCAACTCTCGACGCAAATCAACAAAGGGTCCGCTTATAACTTCTCTGGAGTTGCAAACGTTGATAGGCCACGGTGTCTGGTTCGATCGGGTCGATTTCCAAGGAGGAATTACATACGAGGAATACCCGCAAGCGGTAGACCGATTGTGCCGTGCGTCGACTCATGGCTTTCATTAGTCCCGTCTGCGGGGCGCAGCCGCATAGTATTAATCCGTCAATGGAAATGCGCCCACATTTCCAACTTACCTCCTCAATCCACATGACCGGGAAGATGATGTCCGGGAACTTGTTGATGTTGTTCACGTATATGTTCGGGGCGCGGTCCACTTTGATGTTCAGCTGTACGCGCACGAACCCTTCCAGGGGCACGCCCAGTTTCTACAAAACAAAATAATGTGAAAGTCGAGCGTTGTGCATAGCTAAGCCTTGGCATCAGGTGCCGAAGCGGATCTCGGCCGTTTTTAGAGGATAACCGGGATAACGCTAGTGATGATGATTAAAGTTAGATCAAGCGATCAGTCCAAGCGCATCTTATCAAACTACAAAGCAGATTTTAGACTCCCTCATAGCGACATACATATCCACACACACACACACACACACACACACGCACACGCACACGCACACGCACACGCACACGCACACGCACATGCACGTAGGTATATCGGGAAGGAGCACAGACTGACAATTTTTTTGCTACCTTTATTTACTTGGTGACCGACCGAGGTCCAGTTAGTGACCAGTCTGAAAACCAGCGCCTGGCCGCGTTGCCCGGCACATGCTGAGACTGGGACCCATTGCCCACTAGTTCTTTAGATTATTTTGTATAGTTTTATTCTTGTTTTATTTTTATTATTATTTTTGTTTCGTTTTTTCATTTTTTCATTTCTATTCTTTTTTCTTTTATTATGTCTTCATGTGTACTTGTATATTTAAGGTTCTATTTGTGGCAATAAATATTTTTCTGTTTCTGTTTCAAGTACCTACTGTGAAATATTTGTTTCATATAAGAACTTTAGTCTTTACCGTAGGCCGCTGGATGCGGGTGGCACAGGACCTGTCATTGCCACACTCTTTGGCGGCCTATGTCCAGCAGTGGACGTCTTTCGGCTGATGTGATAATGATCATGGAGATACATGAACGTCGAGATTTGATTTTCTTGGTCCTACCGCTGGGCACTCATTTACCGAGAGATGTATAGTCTCCGGGGCGTCAACTTATAATAAGAGAATATCCTAAGAATAATCGAGATGTAAAGAGTCTCAATCAAAGAATCAAGTAAGGGATGTAAATGTGTATATTTGGTGAGGTAGGGCACAGCGAAATGTCATCCCGCTCGAATTTGGAGCAGCCCAACTGGGGAAGCACCTCCGCCTTGCAGAAGACCACAGCCATAATAACACTACTACTTGCTCTGTAGTAGTGTTGTGTTCCTGGAGGTGACCAAGGTCGCCAGAGCTCCCGAGGATGCGTTGTGTTGAGAGCGAGGGAATTTGTTCTTTTATCTGTCAACACGGCGAATCCTCAAACATATCAAGCGTCGGCAACGCCCATGTTACTCCTTTGCGTCTATAGGCTGCGGTATCCGCTTACCATCAGGCGGGCCGTAAGCTTGTTTGCCACCGTCGTTGTATAAAAAAAATGTAAAAGGTGTCCAATAGTAAAAAACTGTTAAAAGATGTAGATGGTATGCGAATGTCAAAAGGAGAGTCCGACTAGGTAATCAACATTATGATAATCATCATCGTCATAATCATATCAGCCGAAAGACGTCCACTGCTGGACATAGGCCTCCCCCAAAGAGTGCCACGATGACCGGTCCTGCGCCACCCGCATCCAGCGGACTTCCGTAAAGGGTTAAGAGTCCGCAGTAAGCTCGATTCTCCATACAAACGTAGTTACGCTCTCATTTTAAAACTACGTGTTGGATAGTTACGAAACTTTGCATATACAATGACATGAGGTATATCTATGTCTGTAATCAGTTTAGGTAGCTTCAGATACCATAGTAAAAAAAATATAGCGAATTTAAGTTTTTCATACAAACTTGTTTTTGCTGTATTTCGTTTGTTTTATAAACTGGAACAATATAAACTAATTACAGACATAGATATACCTCATGTCATTGTAAATGCAAAGTTTCGTCACAATCCAACACGTTGTTTTAAAATGAGAGCGTAACTACGTTTGTATGGGAAGGTGAAATTCGGCCGAGCTTACTGCGGACTCTTAAAGTTCTTATAAGTATAAAATAAATATTTCACAGTCAGTACTAATACTTTAAACCCACCGTACAAGGAAAGGAGAAGCAGGGGAAGACCAAGGCGTAGACATACGGGCCAAATAAATGAAAAAGCTGGTGTCGTGTCATATTCAACAAATCTGCTGAAGTACGAGAAACAGAAATAATTTTTCGCAATATTCTGGTAAATGTCATGTTAATTTTAAATGTAAAATAAAATGTTATCCACATTGCCTATATCCTTGTAAGTTGGGCAATACTCATATGTAATTCCATCTAGTGAATAGTTTGTCTAAGTTATTTAATCTTTCTGTGAACACAATGTTTAGAATTGTAGTCCAGATCTACTTAGACACTAACTGCCTTATTCATAAAACTTAAAATGCCTCTGCTAAATAAAATGTGCTTTGTCCCTTTCTTACGAACACAAATGTCAAAGTGACAGATAAGGACAAACGAATTTTAAGAGGCTAAGGCTTGTAGAACGTTTATGAATACGGCCCTAAGCTTTTAATGTACTGAATGAATGACTATAGTTTGTTGTGTGAGCCTAATAAATATTATTTATTAGGCTCACACAACAAGTCACAACTTTGGACCTGGTAAAAGTCGTGGGTGTCCGCTGGATGCGGGTGGCGCAGGTCATTGTGGCGAGGCCTATATCCAGCTGTGGACATCTTTCGGCTGATGTGATGATGCTTATCACAAATTTAACAGTATCATCTTGTTGGTGGAGTATTTTCCATTTATTAAATAAATGGAAAATACTCCACCAACAAGATGATACTGTTACTAAATTTGTTAAACCTGCGCCACCCGCATCCAGCGGACACCCACGACTTTTACCAGGTCCAAAGTTGTGACTTATTTGAAAAACTTGTATTTAAAATGCAAATACAAAATACTTACCTACGTATTTTACACATTGTACTCAAATACTTTTTTTAAAGTATTTTGTATTTTATTTGAAATACTTTTTTACTGCTGAGTTTCGAAAGTATTACCTTTACCACTCAAATTTTCAAGCGAATGGGTCAGCGATTCGGCAAATGGCCACTAGAGGCGCTGCAAGTTTGAAGTGCAAAATGACAGGTAAAACAAAATGAACTTTATTATCTGTGAAACATAACGTTATTCGCTTCGCTTTTTAACGAGATTGACTTCGATTTTGTTACGATTACTTTTTGAAAGTATTTAATTGAATAAAGTATTTTGAAAATACCTATTTTGTATTTACTATTCAAATACAAAAAGCAAAAGTATTTTGTATTTTGCATTTGAAATATTAGATTAGAAAAGGATTTGCATTTTGTATTTAAATACTTTTTTAAGTATTTTGTACATCTCTGACCAGGTCATCAGTCCACCTTGGGGGGATCTAACCACGCTGCGCCTGCCAGTACGTGGTCGCCACTAGAGAACTTTTCCGCCCCAATGTCCATCGATTCTGCGAGAAATGGCCCCACCCACTGCCACTTAAGCAGTTGATCCCGATCCCGGCTGCTGTCTATGACAGTAGTCGTTAAGCCGAGGTAAAGGCCTTCGGGCGGCTTAAGAACTTCTAACAGTCGAGTGGCCCACTCACTTGACAAAGGGGGACAGATGTTACTCGCGTCCGCAGGAGCTACCTACCACAACCCTGCACGTGTCCCCTGGGTGGTACTGAAGAGTGACAAACTTTAAAGGCCAAAATAATGTATGCCATACGATTAAATACTGCCACTTAAGGCAGCAGGGGGGCTTGGATCTGCTGCGGAAAGCCACCACCGTGTGGTTAATTTGTGACAATGGGTAACGGCGACCACGTACCGGAAGGCGCAGCGTGGGTAGGCCCCCCACAAGGAGGACTGATGACCTGGTAAAGGTCGCGGGAGTCCGCTGGAGGCGGGTGGCGCAAGACTGGTCATCGTGGCACTCTTTGGTGGAGGCCTATGTCCAGCAGCAGACGTCTTTCGGTTGATATGATGATGAACGGGTAATAATTACCGGTTGGATCAAGAAGTAGGTCTCGTGCGTCTTCCGGTCTGGCTTTAGACCCTCGAACTTGTCCAGGAGCCCTGGTTCCGCGTCGTAGAAGTGGGGGAAGGACAGGTACACCGGAGCGTCTGGAAATTAAGTATTTTATGAGACTACGGAAGATCGCAGATAAAAGTAATAGCAAGGACATACGTGCAGTCGAGTTCTCCAATATCTATACAGATAACCTTTCAAAAATATTTACACATGCGTCTTATGTCAGTATCAATCAATAAAGACTGTGTATAGATATTTTTGAAAGGATGTCTGTCTAGATATTGGAGAACTCGACTGTACCAAAGGTCATCTATTTAACAAACCAAAAATTTGGAAGCTAGTAAACCCTAATTATGACACCCCACTCTAGGGTATAGTTGCATGTCCGAATGACCATATACAGGTTATCTTTAGGACAATGCTTTGTTGACTTTGGCTACTACTTATCACTTATCAGTTCAAAATAAAAACAAAAGAGAGGGGTTTATGTGCGTCGTCTACAGACGTCTATACACCCGAACGGGTTAACTCTGTCTACCCACTGGGATAGGCATAAGTGTGTCATCATCAGCCTTTATACGTCCCACATCTGGGCACAGGCCTCCTCTCATGAATGAGGGGGAACGGGCAGTAAATAGTCCCCACGCTGGCCAGTGCGGATTGGGGACTTCACATACATCTTTGTTCAGAAGTTTCCTAACTCACCGAGTAGCTAACGGTAAATATCAAATGATATTCCGCACATACGTTCCGAATAACTCATTGGCTGCTGAAAGCTGGGGTTTGAAACCCCGACCGTTTGACAGACGCTAGCTTGAACCACTAGGCTACCGTACCTATGCATTCATTTGTGGTGAGAGTGCTAACTGACAAGCTGTCGAGCTTTATGAAGGAGGAGATCTGGCCAAAGAATGAAGTTTTCCGGCGATTTCGAGACCGGCTATTTGACACCCAGAACATGCGCCGCGCGTCGCCGTCTTATATTGTGTGTTATTATAAGTTTTGTATATTCATATGTATACTAGTCTGTAAGGTATATGTAAATATGGGCCTTGTTGCCTGAAGCCAAAATAATTAAATAAATAATTGTATGTAAAACCTGTCAGAACTCACTGTATTGGCACGGACTGATGTTCTGCAGACCCCGTGGTGGGCACTTTTCGCCCTGACAGTAGCATTTGTTGTCCATGTTCACGTCTGCGCTCTCGAACGTGGATGCAGGTGGTGTGTAGAGACCCGTCTGGATGCCTGGAGAGAAACAATGAAAAAAGTCAATAGTAAACTTGTCATTAGCTGTCAAAGGACCATGTGGGTAACTTTGTATGAAACGTGGACCAAAAACCAACAGAGCTGAGTTATAAATGTAATTTTATTTATAGCAAGTTGTTATCTCATTACGTTTTTCTTTTTACTTTCATGTTTTTATTTAAAACAGTATAACAATAATTAAGTCACTTAGATGACTTGCGGGATGATTAATTACAGAATTATGTGTATTCTCCATATGAAACCCGTTTTCTCATAGACGATAACTCTGAATAAAACATGAATATCTCAGTTCTGCAATGGTATACCAACTCGATGCCCATAGAACGTTTTTTTTAAAATTTCTATAAGGGTATCCTTCCGAGGTGGTTCCGTGGTCATCAGGTCAGGGTCTGATGATGGGATTCTGGAGAACTAGAGGAAACTCTTCAAATTTTATAGGCACACCTAAAGTGGAGTACTGAATTGAAGTCGGTTAAAATTTTATATTTTCAAGTAAATTATATAATAAATGAAGTTAATTGTAAATGCTGATATGTGAAAAATAACGCTAGAGAGGATACTAAATTGTTCTCACCATGGACACATCATTTCAGTAGAAAGGCGGCGTGTAAAAACAATATTCGATAAGTAATGGTCGATTACTACAGGCGCCGGGAAAATAGAGAATGAAACAAAAGATGATCACTTTGCAGGCCTAGACCTTCCAATTTGTGTGCTAATAAAGAAAATTTCATATTAAATTAAAAGCCTTTTGTTTCATCTTCAATTAGTGAGACAACGTCACATAAAACACAAACAAACATATAACATTTTTAATTTCATTGCACATTTAAGAAAACCACTATACTCCGTCGGAACTAGGGATTGCCTGCCTCGTGTTGGGCCTCGCGCTCGGCCGTCTATATCACGCTTACCAGGCAATCCCTTCCTTCCCGGCCTTTTTAGTAAATGTACCTATTAAGTACCCTTATAAGACTTACCATCTTTGTACACATCCTTCCTGTACTGTAGCGGTAGAATACGGCAAATATCTTTGTCGTACACGTGCACCAAATCCGATTTAGTCACCGACCGGGGCGGGAAGAAGGAACCTTCTGAGGCCCTGAAACAAACAGCAAAATTAAGAAAATAGTGAATAACTCACCTAAGGAGAAAAAAAAAATGTCCAAGATAGCACATTATTTGAGGCCCGAGCCGAATGAATATGCAATCTGAGAAGTTGATAAATTGCCGCCGCTTTATAGTCGTTCTACGGCCCAAATATACCAAAACGTCACGTAAAACATGGCCAGAAACTCTATCACGCTAGGTAGGTAGTGAGTACAAAAAAATTACCTCTCTAGGCCAGGAAGTGGGTAGCTCGCTCGAGTAGCAGGCGGTAGTAGGCTACTTCCTAGTAATATTATAAATGCGAAAGTTTAGATGTTTGGATGTTTGTTACTCAATCACGCTTAAACGGCTGAACCGATTTGAATGAAATTTTGCACGAAGATAGTTTATAGCCTGGATTAAAATATAGGATAGTTTTTATCCCGGGTCCACGCGGACGAAGTCGCGGGCGGAAGCTAGTTTGGCTATATATACTTATGTAAAAAATATTTTTATATCACAGTGGCAAACAGGCATACGGCCTGTTATACATAAGTGCGTTGGTCCTTTGTCCTTTGTTGTGCTTTTGTTACATATTGAACAAATTTATTATATTCATTGTTTATTTATTATGTGTATACGTTTGTATCGGCAGTATGTTGTGTTGCGTTCCGTGGGTCACGTACGGTGCTGTCTGAAAATCAGCGCTGTAGGTGTCTGTCTGACACCTCGGCATAATGCTGAGACAGCGACCGATTCACTGCCGCGAAGACACACACAATATGTGTCAATTGTAATGTATGTCTACTCCCTTTGTCTCTGTGTGTCTTTTGTGTAGTGAATAAATGTCTTCTTTCCTTCTTTCTTTCTTTATCTGGAGATTCATTGTTTTGTGGATTGTGACGAAACTTTGCATAAACAATGACATGAGGTATATCTATGTCTGTAATTAGTTTAAATGGTTCCAGTTTATAAAACAAACGAAATACAGCAAAAATAAGTTTTGTATGAAAAACTTAAATTCGCTGTATTTTTTTGACTATGGTATCTGAGGCTACATAAACTAATTACTGACATAGATATACCTCATGTCATTGTATATGCAAAGTTTCGTTACAATCCAACACGTAGTTTTAAAATGGGAGCGTAACTACGTTTCTATGGAGAATCGAGCTTACTGCGGACTTAATGCGGTTTTCTGTCCGAAAAGCGCGTAATCGTGATAGTTTTTAGATACGTTTCAACAAAATTGGTCCAGCCGGTTTTGAGATATTGAACTTTTCTAAGTTGTTAGTTATTTATCATGTGTTTAAGAGAACATTCAATATGATTTATAATATTTTATTTGTTGTGAACATCCCTGTTGCTATTGTACAGTCGCCCTCAGATATATCGGAGCGGCCAAAGTGCTCACAAATATCTGAACACGTCTCTATTGTCGAGGCGTTAGAAACGTGTTCAGATATTTGTGAGCACTTTGGCCGCTCCGATATATCTGATGGCGACTGTACATGCACATTTGAACAATAAACAAAATAATACATAATAGTTATTTACGATACACTTTAAAGTTTCGACATATGCACGAAAAGTGCTCTTTTCCGCACTAGTGCGGGAAATTAGCACCATATGTACTGTAATAGTATTTTATACAATCGTTACACAATGAAGGATCTTAAAGTCGAGTACCATGTTTAGGCCACGAGGCTTGCCGAGTCAACTGAAATAATTAAACAAACTTGGTATCTATTGAAAATCTAAGCTCTGCTGGAACGAAGGGCAGCCCACCGGCTCAGCATACGTTGATGTCTTTTGTGTTCTGTGTCCGCGGCGACAGTCTATGAGTGAAATTCATTATAGTTCAGTAATGGCGCCATCAAATTCATTATAGTTGTCTAAAGTGTTGTATAATGATTTCTTATAGTTGAGTTGGGGCTCCATAGAAAAAAGTATGTGATTATAGTTCGGTGTACGAAGTCTTAATTCAAACATGAAAGGAGAAAAATTACTTACTAGAATCAAATAATTAATTAATCTCGAAGAAAAAAAATATTAGTGCCTCATTAGAGATAATTATTAACGTTTTCCAATACGAATTCATGGTTCATGAATATTTATCACTAATCAAGTAAGTATTTATTTCTGTCTAATAATGACGTTAACACTTCAAAATAACCTGCGTACTTAATGTTTTTCTTACAAGTCAATTGGAGTTATTTTCGCGAAGAAAAGACGTGACATCTTGACCTATGGTTCATTCAAAAATACAAACTTTTCTGTTTTCAATAACAACTTACATGATTGACGTTTAGACAGTTAACACGTAAATAGCTTAAACTACGTATCCCAGAGGGGTATATAATCAATCACGTAACGTTACGTACGCGCGTTAGAATAGTTTAACTGTCATTTTTAGGGTTCCGTAGTCAACAAGGAACCTTTATAGTTTCGTCATGTCCGTCTGGCCGTCCTTTCTTCGGCTTAGCTCAGTAACCATTACTACAACCAAAGGAATTCAAGGTGCTCCCGCTGAGCTGCATCATCCGCTTTGTGGAAATGATGGAGCGAGCTTGGGAGTAGGCATAAAGGAGAGGGCAAATGCACAAAAGATCCCGCTGGGTCGAAGTGCATCCGAAAGGGCCCTCATCTAGATAAGATAAGATAAGATAACCATTACTACTAGGAAACTGTAATTTGACATGGGTATATAAATCAATCACGCCGACAAAACAGTAGAATAAAAAGTTGAAAAAAACATATTTTTAATCGTTAAACCCATAGTGTGGGATATCGTTGGAGAGCTTGTTAAAAAAATTATTTTTTCATTATTATTTCTTCAAACCATTTTTCAATTTAGTGATCCGTTTGCGAGATATTGGGCTTTAAAGCCCTAATATTTGTTCATGTCCCCGTCCCAAAAAAATTGAGACAATCTTACACAAATCGACCTAGTCCCAAACTAAGCAAAGCTCGTAGGCTCTTGTACTATGGGTACTAGACGACTATAGTTTTTTTGGATCTACCCACCGTGGGAGGAAACATCAACAAAGTTGAATCTCCGTAAAATATTAATATAAAAAGTGGAAGTTACAAGTTAATCGCTTCAATTTGTATACATCTGTGTTCCAAACGTCGCAATTATCACCTGCAAATGTTATTCAATCATGACAACCGCCCGCTACGCGAATATAAGTGAAGAAGAAGCCCAGGCGGTCGTTGAGCGAGCGATAACGATACGAGCGATGGGCGAACAGTGTTTTTATTTGTGTTGTGCATTGAAGGTGATTGAAGTCTCCTGTCTGTGAGTAATATAAAAATAGTGATGGCGGAAGGATTGTATGATGTATGGTGAATGTCAAAGTGATAAAGCTGACAAAGAGTGAATAACATTATTGCGAGCCGTTGCTTATGGGGCCTTGTTTCGAGCAATTAGACTATCGTTGCCGTGGCGCAGTGGTTCCGCACGTCGGAGTGTATGGATCACGCTAGAGACGTTGTGGGTTCGAATCTTGTGTATTAATACGCATTTTTTTATTTTTTTTATTTGAGTTATTTTAGTAAGAAACAATGTCTGATTTATGACGTGCATGGTTTTTTTAAGTATCTTTTATTTATAGTTGAGACTTAATTAATTTTATTTTGTAGACATTGGCATAATATACTTGCGACATTTTGTAATCCAGGGGTTTTTACTTTTTGTCATTTTGTATCGATTGTGTAGAAAAGGTTTAATTTTTAATACGGACATATTATTTTTAAGCACAATTTACTGTATTGTTTGATTTGTACGTTATAGCTTAATTTTTACATGTGGACGTTGTTACCTTGTTTATATATATATATATATATATATATATATATATATTTTGACATTGTGTATTTAGTTTGAATGAAGTGAAGGATTATTTGGTTATTGTTTAACTGTTCCTCAGCCCTAGTTTTAATTAATGTTGAAATGAGCAGCCCCGCTAAAGTACCGTGTCCGCATTGTCCTGGTTTATCAAAATTGTACATAGCCCCAAGGGGTCTTAATGTGCATATCAGTCGAGTTCACAAGGGGAATGCCGTGCCCTCAGGTTCCAGTTCCGCATCACCAGGTCCAGGTTCATCCACAAGCGATGCAGGTCTTCATAGCCTGCCGGCTTTGAAAAATAATGTGCGTGTGCTGAAGCACATTCCAAAGGGTGCGAGGTGCCTTGCTGCAGGCAAGTTGACTAACCTGGTCGAAGCGTGTTTACGAACTAATGAGGTTGATGATTGGTTCGCTCTTCTCTCGTTTTCTTTTACGGCGTTGAGGGTCCCTGAGGGTGGCGCGGGAAAATCTTTAACATCAAAAGTTAAGGATAATATTGAAAGTTTGAATTTATATTTACCTGATGAATATGAGCACAAACCTCGTTCATTATACCGTGCTATAGAAAGCAAGGTCCATGATGGAGACTTGAGAGGAGCAGTTCGCCTACTGTTGTCCGATTCTGCTCTTGGTCCGTCTGGTGCCGGTACGTTAGATGCTTTGAGATGTAAGCACCCTGTGCCGTCTAGACCGTTGGTTTTCCCACCAGAACCTGACTTGTCGAGTCCTTTCCTTACGGTGTCGGTTTCTGACGTGATAACCGCGATAGGATCTTTTTACAATGGGTCTGCTGCTGGCTTGGATGGCCTTCGTCCGCAGCATTTAAAGGAACTCACTTCACCAAGTGCGGGAGATAATGGATACAAGCTTCTCGAGTCGCTCACTAAGCTATGTAATTTTCTTTTATGGGGCATGCTTAACCCTCAAGTCTGTCCCTAGAAAAAAGATGGAGGCATAAGGCCCATTGCAATAGGTACAACCTTGAGGCGACTCGTTGCTAAATTGGGTTGCCGTTCAGTAAGGGAGGAGATGGCCGCATATTTTCAGCCGCGTCAGATAGGTTTTGGAACCCCATTGGTGAAGCGGTAATCCATGCAACAAGGCATTTTGCTATGTCTCGTGAAGACAGTGATACTGTTATATTGAAACTGGATATCAGGAACGCCTTCAATTCTGTGGAAAGGGATGTACTTTTAGAACAGGTGAAAACCCGTACTCCTACACTGTATCCCTTTCTTTTCCAGTGCTATTCAACTCCTAGTAATCTGTTCTTTGGTGACAGTACGATCTCTTCGCAGGTAGGTGCTCAGCATCCAGCAGGGATCCATTGGGCCCTCTGGTGTTTTGTCTTGCGATGCAGAATTGTATAGCGTCGTTGCAGTCACCATTTAATGTATGGTATTTGGATGATGGCACTATTGGGGGAGGCTCTGATGCTGTTCTCGATGACATAGGCAGGCTGCTGCCGGCTTTGAGATCGATTGGGATGGAAGTGAATTCCTCAAAGTGTGAGCTGTATCCGTGTGGTTCCTTAGCGTTTGATTCTGTGCCCAATTTTGAGTCAGTATTGCCAGGTGTTAGGCTGCTAAACAAGTCTTCGTTTTCTTCTGGGAGCGCATATCTTTACGGAGGGAGTGAGTTCTGCGATTCAGGCAAAAACGCAAGCATTGGAGTCTGCTTTTTTGAATTTGGAACGATTGTCAGCGCACGTGTCACTAATTTTGTTACGCAACTGCTTTGCAATGCCGCGTGTTACGTATATCCTGAGGACGTCGCCTATTTGGATGTTTGAACAGGATGTAGAGAACTTTGATCGTGTGCTTGAGCGTGGCCTTGAAACTGTTTTAAACGTCAGTTTCAACGGGACACAGTGGCGCCAGGCAACTCTTCCTGTTCGTTATGAGGGATTAGGGGTCCGTGGCATGCATGACGTCGGTATAGTAGCTTTCCTTGCATCATCTCATGCGGCGTCAGATCTTGTCACTAGAATCCTTTCTTTTGATGGTGGCAATATCTGTATTACGTATTTACAGGAAGCACGGTCCGAATGGTCATCTCGTTTTGCTGGAGTTGTATGGCCGGATAATCCCTCGTCACAAAGGTTGTGGGACGATATTTTGTGTCGAGATATACACAATAGTCTGCTGCATAACGCTGTTGGAAGTGACGTGGCCCGGCTGAAAGCTGTCGCGGAATCTGACTCCGATGCATGGTTGCATGCTTTGCCGTCGCCACAATTGGGAACTTTATTGGACAACGACACGTTGCGGGTGGCGGTGGCCCTAAGACTCGGAAGTAAGGTTTGCGAGCCACACCGGTGTCGATGTGGGGTGGTGGTCGAGACAGATGGGTACCACGGCCTAAGTTGCGTGCGATGTGCCGGCAGGATACCCAGGCACTGCGCTATCAATGAGTTGATAAGGCGCGCTTTAGTCTCAGCGAACGTGCCATGTGTTATGGAACCCCATGGCCTGAGCCGTACGGACGGTAAGAGGCCGGACGGTCTTACGCTGGTTCCATGGGCAAAGGGTCGTAGTTTGCTTTGGGATGCTACGTGTGTGAGTACTTTCGCTCCTACTCACCTCGCCCACACGGTTAGAAAGGCGGGTGCAGCGGCGGAAAATGCGTCTAAATGTAAGCACGATAAATATGCCAATCTTGAACCGGTGTATGATTTTGTCCCGGTTGCTGTCGAGACGGCTGGGCCGTGGTGTACCGAGGCCAAGAAGTTTATCAAAGACATAGGGCGGCGCTTGAGAGAAAGGGGCTGCGACCCTCGCTCTGGTTCTTACCTGGTCCAACGAATATCACTGGCCGGTAGCAGCCGGTATTTTTGGCACGTTTGGTCCGGGTGAGTATCGGAGTGGGATGTGAACTGGTGGTAATGTTAAATATAGGTGACGAAAACTGCGGTGGATTTATAATTTGTAGATGGTTGACGAAGCATGTTGCAGATGTTTGCTGTTTAGATGTATTGACGAAACCTGCGTTGTGGAAATGGTTTGTAGGTACTTTTGTCACATTCAATGTATTTATCACTAGACGACGATATACATACTTATATAGATACATAAATACTTAAATACATAGAAAGCACCCATGCCTCAGGAACAAGTGTTCGTGCTCGTCACATAAATAACATGCCCGCAATGCCCTTACCGGGATTCGAACCCGGGACCTCTGGCTTCGTAGGCAGGGCCACTACCAACTACAGAGGTCGCTACTATGCAATTAGGTAGTTTCCTCATGTTATACTTTTTTACATGTTCAAATCTGTAGTAATACAATACTAGTTTATGCAATCGTTATATAATGTATGCTTTTTCAGGCGAGTACCACGTTTAGGCCGCGAAGCTTACTGAGTGGCCTAATTAAGGTACGAGAGTTAAAAAGCTAATTATATAACTATTGCATACAATACTTTTTCTACGAGTTAACGGAAATAATAATTGATTAAACAGGTATCTATTGAAATTCGCCCTGCTGAAACGAAGTGCAGCCAACCGCTTTTTTATTTTTGCGCATTGATGTCTTCTGGTAATCGAGCCCTGTGATTGGTCAAAATTAATTTTAGTTCTGTACACAGCTATCTTATATTCATAAGATGACTCTAGCATTCATCCTATGAGCCCAACTCAAATGAAGTTGATTTAGATATCGCTGTCAGTTATTTAATTGATGGATAGAAGTGCTCGAGTAGAAAAAAGCATATATACGATAAAAAAAAAAAATGCTCAAAAATTAACAATACCTGATATTATCATCATTTCATCTAATATCACCATCCTCATACCGGTATTCCCGGTTGTGCCCTAAACGAGCCCGGGGTCCGCTTTGACACCTAATCCCAAGATTTGGCATAGGTACTAATTTTACGAAAGCGACTGCCATCTGACCTTCCAACCTAGAGGGAAAACGACCTTATTGGGATTAGACCGGTTCCCTCACGATGTTTTCCTTCAGGGGAAAGCTGACGGTAAATATTTCGTCCGAAAAACTCATTGGTATAGTTGAAATTTTCTGAACTAAGCTCATGAATGGCCATTGTACTGAGCTCATGAATGCCTTTGTTTGTGGTCCGAACAAAGGCTATATTCAAGACGCGCGCGTACAAAATTAGCAAAAAAAATTAGCGCCACATAAAATGTTCTTTGAATAATGAACTCCTTCAGCTGTCAACACGGCGAATCCTCAAACATATCAAGGTTCGGCAACGCCCATGTTACTCCTTTGGAGTTGCATGCGTCTATAGACTTCGTAAGTACGCTTGTTTGCCACCGTTCGTTGTATAAAAAAAACCATCTGATTGTGCTTCAAGCGACATTGCCTCTAAAACGCTTATCTTTATCCTCACTCACAGTTCCCGAAGAGTTCGAAACATGTCGCCCGTAGTGACATTTTATACGTGATTTTAACCGTGGATGAATTAGTAGTATTTTATGGTTTATCCTGGTTTCACCGACAAACGTTTCCTCGAATTAATGTTTCGCCGAGTTATCATTTCATCGAAAACATTTTTTCAGAAACAGTAAACTTTCAGGATTTCTATAAAACAAACCAAACCCAGGCTATTAGGTTCTACATAACCTTTTACCTATGCCCAAAAAGTTAACGGTTACTGAGAAAAAAAAATCGATGACGAAGATTCGGCGAAACATGCATTCGATGAAACTTTTTTTTTTCTAAACAAGCCTGCTGAGCGGCCAGTTACAGGTGTGATTGTGCCTTATGGGCCCAGTGGGTCGAACGTGGTCGTTGAAATAAGGGACTCCCGTATTTTATACCTGATATCGTTACAGGGTCGATCCTTCCAATGTGGAAGATGATCCAGTCCGTTGATCTTGTCCAAGTACCCAAACCTGGACATCGACTTCTGGCCCGTGTAGATCGTCGAAACCTCGTCTAGTGTTCCATTTCGCTGTAAGAAAAAGTCCATGTTATTTTCGTTAATTGTAATTCATTTTGTTTCTAGCTTCTGCCCGCGGCTGCGTCCGCGTGGAACTATATCGCGTCGCTCCTGCACACTTTCATCCCAAATTTCACCCCCTCAGAGGATTTCCGGGATAAAAACTCTATACTATGTCCTTCCCCGGGACTCAAACTATCGGTTCAGCAGTTTAAGCGTGAAGAGGTAGCAGATAGACAGACGGACACACTTTCGCATTTATAATATTAGTATAGATTCTATTAAGGTGTAACGATAGCGTAAACTTTCTTTACGTTCGTTTTTCGGACTACATTACTTAATTAGGCAAAACTTTTTGTTATTTATAGTATTACTAGCTTCCGCCCGCGACTTCGTCTGCGTAGACCCGGGATAAAAACTATCCTATATTTAAAGTCAGGCTATAAACTATCTTCGTGCAAAATTTCATCCAAATCGGTTAAGCCGCTGAAGCGTGATTGAGTAACAAACATCCAAACATCTAAACATCCAAACATCCAAACTTTCGCATTTATAATATTAGTAGGATTTAGTCAATCACATCATTTTATTCCTGCCAAATTAACGAAAAAACATAAAATAGGCATAATAAATCTATATTTCATTGTAGAATTAGAAAATCGTTTGGTAGAGCATTTAAACAAAATATTTTTTTATACATTAACGTCGCTTTGACGTGGACTACCTAACGTATAAATATCGAGTTTTTCTTATTTTTATAAAAAAAATATCGTTCTCTTTATTTAATATTTTTCTTGTTAATGACAAGTTGTTACATTATTACAGGGCGATGTGTATACATTTTTTACCTTTAATTTTAGTTCTATTAGTTTTATGTACCTATATTATTATTCGTTATTGTAGATAAGTATTATTTACATGGGCTATTTGTTAAATGGTATCCAATAATTGTAAATTGTGAACGTGAACCTATGCATCCTACTAATATTATAAATGCGGAAGTTTAGATGTTTGGATGTTTGGATGTTTGTTACTCAATCACGCTTAAACGGCTGAACCGATTTAAATGAAATTTTGCACGAAGATAGTTTATAGCCTGGATTAAAATATAGGATAGTTTTTATCCCGGGTCCATGCGGATGAAGTCGCGGGCGGAAGCTAGTTACCCATATTATAAAACAAGCCCAACGAAAATGTATTATTAAATAAAATTTACGGTTGCTGTACATACATATTATATCGTGTTTTTTTTGTATTCATAGCTATTTCATATTCAGGTTTACTCCATTTCATTTAAATTAGTTCAGCGGTTGTTGCGTGAAGAGGTAACATACAGACAGACACACTTTCGCATTTGTAATATTAGTATGGATTAGGCTGGGCGTTACTTCGTGGATCGATCCACACGAAACACGTACTGGCAATAAATGACTTACTGTTGGTTTTGTTTCGGCATTTCTTCTTAACAGTGGTATTTTTTTCAGAAACCCTGCTAGAATTTGACTTGTAAAAGTGCCATTACGGCTTATTTGCACAATAAAATTCGTTTATTTCATTTATGATATGTAACGTGAAATTATGTCAAGCGTTACGTTAGGTCAAAAAAAGCTATATCAAGCGTCGTGCACTTACACGTTTGTACTTTATACTTGAGATTATTTGAGTTGGCGGTATTGCAACAAAAAAGTCCATTCAAAAAACAACTATACCGTCCAAGGCGAAGCATTCCAACAAGTCGGTCACATTAATAATACTTAATAAGCGTTTTATTTTCAGACCAAATTGATCCATAGATTGGACTTAATAACTATGTTTTTTTTTCCTAGCCTATAGTGTGTCCCACTGCTGTGCAAAGGCCTCCCCTCTAAATTTCCACTCGTCCCGATTCCGAGAAATCTCGTCCCGAAATACGTCCAGGCCCCTATTTCACCAACTTGACAATTGTTACCAGAAACTGACAATTCACCATACATTGCTTGTTCTAGAAGTTAAGGTGATTGCTAGGTTTCTTGTGGATCCAGCGATGTACGGAAAATTGTCGTTGTCAGGTGACAATTGTCAAGTTGGTGAAATAGGGGCCAGGTCGTCCCGCCATCTCCGTCTAGGCCTGCCACGCCGTCGCCGCCCATCAATAAAACACGGAAAAAGTAAATAAACTAAGACTAAATAAAATAGGCTTGGATTCAATAATCTCAATCGTACTTACTGCTAGCAATAGTCCCATCTGGCTGTTCGGTCTCTTTCCTTTGGGGTAGAAAGTGTGAGCCAGGGACACTAGCGGGTCGTCGTATCTGTGAACAATTTTTAAAGAATTAATGCATACTCAAAAAATCAAAATCAATTATTTATTCTACAAATAAGCTCATATAATCAGAAGCTACGGTAGCCTAGTGGTCCAGGGTTGCGGCGGTCGTGTACCAATGAGTTTTTCAGAACTTATGTACGGTATATTTTACCGGCTTTTCGGTGAAGGAAAACATCGTGATGGAACCGGTCTAATGCCAATAAGGTCTAGTTTTCCCTCTAGTTTGGAAGGTCAGATGACAGGCGGTTTAGTAAAACTAGTGCCTATGCCCAATCTTGGGATTAGGTGTCAAAGCGGACACCGGGCTTCTTTAGTGCACAACTTTCAATGCATATTTACGATTAATGCTGTGAGAGGCTTCATTCGACGAGTCCAAACGCCCGAGTGCAGTCCACTGCGCTTGGGCGTTTGGACTTGCCTCACCGTTGCCAGTAGACTTTTAAAATTGTAATTTCGTGGACTATTGCCATTTATTTGTTGAATGTTGAACAAGGAATGTAACATACCCGAACACAAGCTGCTCCGCTGTGACCTTGACGAAGGGCTCCGCTGTTTTCTTGTAGCCGAGCGACAGAAACGTAGCGAGCCCGCTCACAAGGAACCCGGCCAGGTTCGGAGAGAATGACGTCACCGTCTGAAACAAAACAATGTATCACAATTCGAATACCTTCGATGGCCATAATTTCATTTGCCATAACGCTAGAGATTGCCATAAGAGTGATTCTCTCAGAAACAGAACTCAGTTTCGCGTATCGGAAGACGCATCGTATGTAGACCACTCGTAAGGTGGACTGATGACCTGGTAAAGGTCGCGGCAGTCCGCTGGCTGCGGCTGGCGAACTCTTTGGAGGAGGCCTATATCCACCGGTGGACCCAGTTTCAGCTGATTTGATGATGATGATGATGAGGTTAGGTTAGGTTTGTTTAAAAAAAAACGAATTATGGTAAATGATGTTTTTTTTAAGTGGTGCTGGTGTCATGCCATACGGCTGCGGTTTCTTGTAAGAAGGATCAACCCCCGTGTTGGTCTAATCCGAATATGAGCGAGACAATACAATGCGCTCTCTTTCTCGTGGTCCTGTCACTTGACCTACTAACTAGACTAGACCTAATTAATGCATTTTTCTTCGAAACAGTGAACTTTTCGGATTTCCTTTGCATATCATCAAATGGAAGTCATTAGGTTAGGTTAGGTTGGTTTTGCAATAATCTATAAAGTTTATTATTTAGGAAAGAAAATGCATTAGGTCAAATGACGCATTTAAGGCTAGCTTTTGGGTCGATAGCAAGGGAGAACCCTCTTTCTCACGTCTGAATTACCAAAACTGCTATTGGGCTCCCCCAAAGCCATTGTCTGTCTGTCTGTCTGTCTGTAATCAAATCTTGCAAGTTAAATTTGACCTACTTCCCGGTGACCGATTGAACTGAAATTTTGGGTATAAGTATAGTTTGGATGACAATTCAATATTATGGTACCATCGAGCTGATCTGATGATGGAGACGGAAGGTGGCCATGGGAATTCAGTACTTAACCGACATAACCCCGTTGAGTTTGGGCTCGTTAGAATCGCCTCAATGAGTAGTTGATGATGGTATACAGAAAAGTACAGTCGGCAATAAAAGCTTGTACCAAAAATGAATTTTTTGACAGAGACGTTGTTGAATATTTTTTATCGTGTCAATTTAATGTGGAAGTTACCACGAACAAATTACAGACTGTACCGGCAATATAGAGGGCACAAGTTCGAGTCTTGTTCAGGGCTTCAAACGATGATGGTTTATTTTTCCACTAGCTTCTGCCCGCGACTCCGTCCGCGTGGAACTCGTTTATATCGCAGCTCCATACAAACTTTCATCCCCCCATTTCACCCCCTTAGGGGATGATTTCCGGGATAAAAACTATCCTATGTCCTTTCCCGGGACTCAAACTATCTCTATACCAAATTTCATCCAAACGGTTCAGCGGTTTAAGCGAGAAGAGGTAACAGACAGACAGACAGACAGACAGACACACTTTCGCATTTATATACAAGCTACCGCCCGCGACTTCGTCCGCGTGGAACCGGGATAAAAACCATCCTATATTTTAATCCAAGCTATAAACTATCTTCGTGCAAAATTTCATTCAAATCGGCTGAACCGTTTAAGCGTGATGATTGAGTAACAAACATCCAAACATCCAAACATCCAAACATCTAAACTTTCGCATTTATAATATTAGTAGGATACTCCAACTATCTCCATACCAAATTTCATCCCAACCGGTTCAGCGGTTTAAGCGTGAAGAGGTAACAGACAGACAGACAGACAGACAGACAGACACACTTTCGCATTTATAATATTAGTATGGATAGCTCTGGTATGTTTGCAGGCACAAACTGACAGCTTTGCTGCGATAATGCGCAAGAGGTGCGCCTCACCGATGCGTCGCCTGCGCGGCCGCGGCAGCTCCAACAGCATTCTGAGCGTGTTTTCGGAGCGCGACAATGGCCCCATGCTCACGCGCTGACAGAGACTGCATGCAGTCATTGTTTCGTTAAGTCTGTATGACATACTAACACTAGTAATAAGATTTTATTGTTTACTAACCATGTATGGACCTTAGTCTGAAATAAATGTTTTTTTTTTTTTTTAGAGCATGTAGTATATAGTATAGATTATACATATTTGTTCTCTGTAAGTACCATATCGTTTAGGGTCTCAAGCATTTATTTCACAACTATAGTATGGCTTACCAATAGGGGAATGTTGGGCACAGTCAGCTTCAAATCCTTGTTGACCGACATGTCGGGCACGAAGCGGAGGATCTTGTTGTGTTGGTAGGTGATCGTGTCGTTGTCGTGAAACTTTATGTTGACCTTCTCCATGTCTTCTCTGGAATAGAGGAATAACGTATGAAAAAAAAGGGAAAAAAGTTTGTTTATGTTCTAAAATTATGGTGCCAATTTTTTTTTGGTGTTTTAAATAAGGGTGAAAATAAACACTTCTACAAACAAAAGAGGGACAAGTACTCGGTCTTTTAAAATGATTTATTTGTTTCGCTTGCCTTGGTGGACACGACTGTTGGTGTTCGGCCAAAACCTTTTTTAGGAAAGTGGGGCGTCGCTTGCAGGAAAGAGGCCTGGATCCCCCGCTCTACTACTCCAGGCAAAATACGGTTTTGAAAAACATTAATTTATAATAGCGTTTTTTTTGTTGATTTAATTTTAAATTGTTATTTTAAGATGATTTATTCAAGAATCCGACAAACTTTCCACCCGGAAGTAATTATGTCGATTTCAATGAATCATGCATTGTCTTTTTTGTAAGATTTATCTTGAATATTATAGAGCAGATGTAAATGAACCAAAATAAAGACAAAATATTTATTAATATTTTTTCTGACTTATTAGAAGCTAGTCAATTTATCATTTTATTGATGTCTGAAATTTTGTCGGATTTTGTCGCTGGGTAAGAACTATTTAATTGATAATATATCCGTTACGGTTACACATAAAAAATAAGCTATTATAAATTATTTCCAAAACTGCCATTTTTTCCATACAAGCTGTCCCTTCATTGACTGGACTATACTACTGAGCAGATATTCAGCGCGGCAATGCGGGCACCTTTGCACCTGGAGTGACGCGGGGCGGGCTATTTGATACTTAGTTATTATAGTTTAGATTAGTAGTCAATTTTAGGTTTAGGTTTCTTTTATATTGTATTATTTTTACTGTATTTTTCTTTATTGAGATTGGAAAATATTTAGGTGGAAAAGTTTTTTTTTGTTTTTTTTTGTTGCTTTACAAAATTGTAGATCTCTCGAAATATTTTCCTAGTGTTACATTAGCTCTCTACCGAGCAATTTTTATAATGAATTTCCCCACCATCCTGGGTTTTATATTACAAAAAAGTCTCATTTGGTACATACGTAACCACTGCGTTACCAGTCCCCATGACCCCTCCAAGGTAAAGTCTACTGCGTTACCAAACATTTTTTTTCCTAA
Source organism: Epinotia bilunana (assembly GCA_947049275.1). Taxonomy (NCBI): domain Eukaryota; kingdom Metazoa; phylum Arthropoda; class Insecta; order Lepidoptera; family Tortricidae; genus Epinotia; species Epinotia bilunana. The sequence continues at coordinate 1,749,915 of OX346279.1, read as the reverse complement.
ATATTCCGATAAAAGTCATCATTTGGAATTGTGTAATGCCATTATATCGTAATGACATCTCACACAGGGGAGATAGGTGAAACAAGGTAAAAAAGGCCCCCTCTAGTATATAGTTGCAATCTGTTTGAATAGATTTGCATATTTTAAAATTTGTAACTAACAAAACATATCCTAATCAAACAGGCTACATCCTTAATATTATAAATGCGAAAGTGTGTCTGTCCGTCTGTCTGTTGCCACTTCACCCCTAAATCGCTGAACCGATTTAGATAAAATTTTATAAATAAAAATAAATAAATGGTGAAATGGGGGGGTGAAAGTGCATTTATAATATTAGTATCGATGGATTGCTGAATAAGCTACAAGTTTCTCAGATATTTCCGCTTTCTCATTCAAGAACCTTAACGCTTCAAACACCAACATTTTGCGTCTACTCATCTTACAAAAGTCAGATGATAACTTACTTTAAAAACAAAGGTTTAACCGAAATCCCCTCGATTTCTCTAGGGTCCCATCATCAGATCCTGACCTGATGACTATGGAACCACCAGGGAAGGATACCCTTTCAAACAAAAAATAGTATTTTATGCAATCGTTATATAATGTATGCTTTTTCAGTCGAGTACCACGTTTAGGCCACGGAGCTTGCTGAGTGGCCTAATTAAGGTACGAGACTTAAAAAGCTAATTTTATAAAACTATTGTATACAATACTTTTTCTACGAGTTAACAGAACTAATTAAACAAACTTGGTATCTATTGAAAATCTAAGCCCTGCTGAAACGAAGTGCAACCAACGGCTTTTTCTTTTTTGTGCGTTGATGTCTATTTACCTTTTGACGTTCTCATGACGGCGTCCTATTGGTCAAATACATTATAGTTCAGTAAAGGCGCCACGTGATTGGTCAATTTCATTTTAGTTGTCTCAACTTAACAGTTATGAAATGTTGAGTTGAGAGCTCCATAGTAAAAAGCACGTGATTTAAGTTTGGTGTACGAAGTCTTAATTAAAATCAAATAATTTATTTGCTCAGAATACAGTTGTGTAGATGTTACATTGTTAATTATAAATATGTCCATTGTACTCAGCCTGCATGCAGGCGTGCAAATATTTTTCGGAGCGAATACAATTAAAATAATATAAAGTAAAACCAAAAATAATAATTTACAAAAGTATAAAAATAAAATACAATACAATACTAATAACCCATACCCATAGGAAAATAAATTAATATGTCAAGAAATTAAATGAAAATTACAAATGTCAGTCACAATTGAAATATTTTTGAATTGAGTAAAAACAACGGTCTAAGAGCCAGGTAGTCAATTTGTATTTAAAACTATTTGCCTCGAGTAATTTGATGTCCTCAGGTATATTGTTATATATGTCTATGCACATGTTAAAAACATTCTTCCTATAAATCATCTTATGAGCCCGTGGTTTATAAAGTAAATTCATAATTTTAAGTCTGGTACATTAAGAGTCCGCAGTAAGCTCGATTCTCCATACAAACGTAGTTACGCTCTCATTTTAAAACTGCGTCTTAGATTGTAAGGAAACTTTGCACCTACAATGACATGAGGTATATCTATGTCTGTAATTAGTTTATATAGCTTCAATTACCACACTAAAAAAAAACCAGCGAATTTAAGATTTTTATACAAACTTCTTTTTGCTGTATTTCGTTTGTTTTATAAACTGGAACCGTATAAACTAATTACAGACATAGATATACCTCATGTCAGTGTATAAGCAAAGTTTCGTAACAATCCAACACGTGGTTTTAAAATGAGAGCGTAACTCCGTTTGTATGGGAAGGTGAAATTCGGCCGAGCTTACTGCGGACTCTTAAGGTCGACGTGTATAAAAAATAATTTTACAAATCGGTCCAAGTGTCAGTAATCGGGGAATATACACAAAAATAAAAGATTTCGACGAATTGATAACCTTCTCCTTTACATAGTAACATAGTATGAGGTGGCAGAAACTCAATACATATTTGTATGTAAAACTTGTACATACATTCTAAACAAAGACATTACCGGCATTGAATGGTTTAGTTAAATCTTAGTTCATTGTTGTCAGATTTCACGGCTGTATGGTACCATTCATGCCATTTTAGAATTATGAATGGATGTTAGAATTAGTCACAGTGCTTACTTGAACGTAAGTAACAAACATTGTAAGAGGTGAAGTGCGCGTAAATATTTACGTCTTAATTTTGTTTCGCATAGTTAACCCTTAACATAATAAACTTAGTTATAACTTTGACTTTTAAAATGTTATATAAATTGAACGAATGTTTTGGACATATTCTTGTATGGTACGGTGGGTATTGAAATAAACCAATAAATATACCTTCTGCCGCGCTGACTACCGGCGGCTCCTCGCTGCCGGCGGCACCCTAGGTTAGGTTTTTATAACGATTAAGTTTTGTATGAATGTTTTATATGTATACTACAATACACTACTACCAGCCGCTACCTATAGCATAGGCCCTAAGTTTAGCGATTCGGAGGGCTATGGCGGTCACCTTGGTTCTGCTGCGGATAGCCTCATTTCTGATGCGATCACGCAGAGAAGCTCCCAGCATAGCCCTCTCCATTGTCCTTTGGTTTACTTTCAACCTTCTAATAAGGCCTCTTTTTTTACAAGCTTTTTATTTACTTGACCTGTTTGTATGTACTCTCGTAAGTATATAAGTAAGTAGTTATGTAAGTTGTCCGTCAAAATTTGCAAGCCAATTTTTTGTCACTTGCCGTTATCCGATTGAGCTGATATTTTGGTTATTAGTATAGTTTGGATGACAATTCAATATTATAGTACCATCGAGCTGATCTGATGATGGAGACAGAAGGTGGCCATGGGAATTCAGTATTTAACCGACGTAACCCCGTTGAGTTTGGGCTCGTTTGAATCGTCTCAATGAGTAGTTGATACCAATGGTATACAGAAAAGTACAGTCAGCGATAAAAGCTTGTACCAACATTTTTTTTTTACAGAAACATCCGTATTACATTTACGAAACAGCAATGCCTTAATAAAAATAACGTATATCCTGTTTCTATGCAATGGCCGTGGCAGGTGAGAGTTATTGACTCAGTCGTATTGACATTTTTCATTCGAACTTAAGTCTGTCAAAAACTGATCACACACTTCACGCAGATCATGTTTTATTTACTATTTCGTTATCAATTTAATCACGAAAAAAGTTAACTTACATACCCGTATCGTTGGAATTTGAGTCGTATTAGAGTTGTGCAGAGTTCAGTTTGCATGGTAGTTTTAATGGGAGTAAGGGCGATTGGAAGGTGAGGTGGTCTGTTAGCGGGTTTCTAGCATTACGAAAAATGGCAATGTGTGTTTATGTACAGTCGCGTGCAACGCCTAAATCCTAGTTTTAGTAGGAAAAATTTATCATTTAAGAATCAGAGTTTTTACCACTTTTTACCTGCTTATTTTAATTTTAATTGTTTTATGATTTGCATTATGTTCTAGTTTTTATTTTGACGATCGTTAAGAGATATCAATATTTATATTTCTTATTTTGACTTTATCTTAATCATTTTGTAATGTATATGTTCATAATAATGTTGTATTGTACATGTGACTTTTAATTAAATTATAATTATACTTATTCATTACATGACGATCGTAATTTAAATTCCTGTAAATAAGCTATAAAATATAATGTTAATTTATTTATCGCGAAACGTCTGGTTGACGTAACTGGTGACCGAGGAGCTGGCGGCTTTCTCAACGCATCAGCATTGCAATTCAGCGAGGAACAGCCGCCATCCTCGGCACAATGCCTCGAGGGACTTTTTTGGATTTAATTTAATTTAGTTAATGTTAGTTATCATCTTGTTTGTATATGCTTTAGAAAATAAATATTTTTATCTTCCTATTTATTTTATGAGATAAGGATAACTAAATCTTTAGCTTAAGTGACCGCGATGTTGCATGTAAATCGATTAATTTAATTTCTTCATTTTACATTGAAAACTTCCGTGAGTCTCAGACATGTTAAAATATTATGAACTGACATATTATATTTATTCATCTTTTGAAACAGGTTGTGATTGTGACTACGAAAAATCATGACAAATAGCCAAATACAAAAGTTCATCCGCGAATTGGCATTTGCGTGTCTCTACTCTATTGTTGCACATTGTTGTTAGGTCGTGTCTAATTTACCTATATATTTAAAACTCGAATCAAAAAAACTTCGCATCGAATAATATACTAGGTACTCAAAAGAAAATACGAGTACGGTGATCGTTATGTGAAAATTATATTAAACAGTGATATATTTAAACACTAGCATGAAAGAGGTTGCATCCCCATTAGCCACTTATCAATTAGTTTATCTATTAGCAATAATGTAGAAAAATATAAGTGGCCCTTATTTTGATTTGAGCAGTATACACGATGATTTTGAATTCGTGATTTGAAGTAAATTAATTCTGTAATTGATATCAAACACGATTAACTCGAAGTTACCTAAAACAAACGTTCTTTTTTTAATGAATTAAACTGAATAAGGAATCACTTTATAATTCAAAACCATTGTCACCCTAACGGTAGTTTGCGAAAATTTGACGTATGTGTGTTTGGCGTACAAATACAAATACAAATACAAATACTTTATTAATAACACCAAGTTACATGTCAGGACGTATCTACTCTTCAAAAAATGTAGGGTGACCAGACATTCAGCGGATATTAGTGAGAATATTATCATTAAATTTAATTAACTAAACAGTGATTTCATTGCATGAGACCTCATCCATTGAAATCCGTTTTGGCTGTTTATCAATATTTTCGCCTCCTGATCGCGGATTAAAAATCATCGTGTATATATTTATAACTAGCTTCCGCCCGCGACTTCGTCCGCGTGGACCCGGGATAAAAACTATCCTATATTTTAATTCAGACTATAAACTATCTTCGTGCAAAATTTCATTCAATTCGGTTCAGCCGTTTAAGCGTGATTGAGTAACAAATATATATTTATAATTATAACGTTTTCGGTATCCCATTAATGTTGTGTTAATCTTTTTGTTAATTAAAAAAACTTTGTTTTTTTTTTGACTAGGAACTGTCCTCGGACTGCTCGAAACTGTCGTTACGTTGTCTTTGTTAGGATTGTTTCAAATATTGTTTTCGCTTGATAGCATCTTGATAGTGATTCTGATTGTTGTGTTTATATTGTTCTGCGCATTAAGACGTATCATAATCATCATATTTAAGAGCTAGGCTCTTGTCGGTGGAATGACCGCCACTGATTTTTGTCCTCGGCTAGCCTCTTCACGTCTTCATATAACTCGACAGCCACTCTCTTTTATTTGGCTGGTGTAAGTATGTCTGGGCCTTCCTCTACCTCTCCTTCCTTCGATCTTGCCCTCCAAGATGTTTAAAAATAAGAATTAAGACGTATAGTTAATTTATTTTTATAAACTTTAATTCATATATATATATAAAAGAGGAAGTGCTGACTGATCATCAACGCACAGCTGAAACTAGTGTAAACTGGGACTAGTGTCTAGAAATGTACACCAAAATTTCCTTTAATAACGTAGGCAAGGGATAAGAACGGATTTTTGGAAATTTAACCCCCTTAGGGGTTAAATAGGGGTGCAAAGTTTGTATGGGGAGAAACTGTTTTTTTGAGCTAGACTTTGTAAAAAAAATATTTATTAGAATACAAATACAGTACTTTAAGTGCTGAGCGCGCAAGCCGCCCCTGGTTAATGTATATATGGAAAGTGCGATCCGCTTGTGTGCGCGACTGTAGGTTGTTCGTATGAAGAAATCACGAGACGCGGCGACCCGTACCGCGCATGCGCGGAGCTACGGTACACCTGTCAAAGCAAGTAGTGACAATTGTTTTGCAAAATTAATTGAGTCAGTATTCGACTGTTTTTTCGTTTGCATGGAAACTATAAGGGATATCGCTTTAGTATTTGACCAGTGTGTGTTGCCAGTGATGACATATGGCACTGAAACGTGGTCGCTTACTATGGGCCTCATAAGAAGGCTCAAAGTCACCCAAAGGGCTATGCTGGGAGTTTCTCTGCGTGATCGCATTAGAAATGAGGCTATCCGCAGCAGAACTAAGGTCCGAATCGCTAGTTTTAAGTGGCAGTGGGCGGTGTATTGCACGCAGAATCGATGGCCGTTGGGGCGGAAAGATCTCGAGTGGCGACCACGTACCGGAAGACGTGGCGTGGGTAGACACTAGACAGAACAAAGACAAGGTGGACTGATGACCTGGTAAATGTCGCGGGATTTTACTAAAACAAGGGTGAACGCTCCAATGTTTGACTCCTAAGTGTTTACCTAATATTATAGTTGACACTAAGTATTAGGCCAGTGTCATGCACTAGGAAGCACTTGAAAATCCATACTAATATTATAAATGGGAAAGTGTATGTGTGTGTTTGTTTGTCCGTCTTTCACGGCAAAACGGAGCGACGAATTGACGAGTTCTTTTAAGTGGAGATAGCTGAAGGGATGGAGAGTGACATAGGCTACTTTTTGTCTCTTTCTAACCCCCCACTTCCCTAAAATGGGGGTGAAAGTTTGTATGGAGCTACGATATAAACGACTTCCACGCGGGCAGAAGCTAGTATATATTATAAAAAGTTAAAGTTTGTGAGCTTATAAGTATGTATGTTGGGGTTTGTATGTAATACCAGGTAATACCAAATTCTGTATCGACTAGATAAAAAATACACCAGCACGTCTATCATGCGACGGCCGCGACATTCGATTTTTCTCGCACTATATCTCTTGTTCTAAGTGTTCTAATAAGAAAGGGACGGATAGTGCGAGAAAAATCGAGAGAGCTCGCGCGCCGTCGCATGATAGCCGTGCTGCAGGTACATAGAATGGAACTTTCAGATGGACATGGTGGCATTGCTTCGCCTGTCTTCATTTTAAAACGTGGGACAGCTAGTTTCCAAACGAAACCACTATATTCATAGTCAAACTATGAGATTAAGTATTCATCATATCAGTCGTAAGACGTCCACAGATGGACATAGGCCTCCCCCAAAGAGTGCCACAATGACCGGTCCTGCGCCGGCCGCATAATAAAGCCGAGTTCAATGTAACTATAATTTATCATACTAGTATATTGCAAAAAATCTCGTTCAAAAATGTACTTTATAGGTCAAGATATAGAGTCCACATTCGCAAATTACCTGTCGGTCGGAAGCAAGTTGTACCTACATTGCAATTTGTGAAGTACTTTTTTTTCTTTTTTGGCCTCCAGTGTCCATTCACATGTTTTTGAGACCAGTCTCAGCTCGGCTAGGATGTGGTAGATGAATTAACTTTTTTATTTGTAACTGCGCGTTCACCATTATTGACTGGTCGCTACCATAGAGTACATACATACATACATTTACGCCTTTATTCCCAAAAGGGGTAGGCAAAGCACATGAAACGTATGATTCCAGCGCCACTTTTAGCATAAACGTGGGTATAAAAGATCGGCTAAAATGTGGCCATAGAGTAGATTATGCAAAAGGTACATTCGAACGCATACGCTGGTTTTGTTGTTTGGCATTTTTTTACCGGTTCAAGGTTTTCTTGATGATGATATGTTTATCTATAGAACAAAATAATAACTTATATCGAGTACGTGGAAATACGAAGCAATAGGTTTAGACATACACTTTGTCGCCCATTTATTTTCTTTAAAACTATAGTTTGGGTGGAAATATGAAGTATAACCTTTGCCTGCCATAAATAATATAATTTTGTATTAAACATTTGCGTCTGATAACGTAGGTAACTTTAAGCGAAAGCGAAAAAAAAAAAAAACTTTAAGGCATTGTAAGAGAGAATTGGTTGACCGAGCATATTGTTCCGGTAGCTCAGTTAGAGATTGATGTTATAATTCCCATGTCCATAATTCTTACTAAACTATAACGTCATCATACCACAAAAAGTTTACGTGAAAGTAAATTATTTAGTAGCAAATTTGACAAGGGCGTTGCGACATTTCGAAAGAAGTCCAGTTCCGCGGCCACTTGGAGGGTAAGGCCAAATTAGCCTCGATGAAGCTCGGTGTGCTCAACAGATCGAGACAGTATTTCACGCCGGCTCACCGCCTACAGCTCTATAAGGCGCAGGTCCGTCCACATATGGAATACTGTTGTCATCTGTGGGCAGGGGCTCCTCAGTACCAACTCCTCCCTCTAGACCGCATTCAACGGAGAGCGATTCGAATCCCTTAGCACTGCGTAGAGATGTAGCCTCGCTTTGCATTTTCTACCGCATGTACAATGGGGAGTGTTCCGAAGAATTGTTCGGATTAATCCCCGCCGCTTCCTTCCGCCATCGCCCTACGCGACAGCTTTTCCATTCTCACCACGTAGATGGTTGGCAGTCCTCAACTGTGCGTTTCTCCCGAAACTTTCTGCCTCGCACAGCCAAACTCTGGAATGAATTGTCGCCTGCGGTATTTCCGGACCGTTACAACCTTCAAGCCTTCAAGAAAAGAGCGTACTCCCATCTTAAAGGCCGGCAACGCACCTACAACTCTTCTGGTGTTGTAAGTGTCCATGGGCGTCGATTATCGCTTACCATCAGGTGATTCGACTGCTCGTTTGCCTCCTATATTATATAAAAAAGACTCTTTATTGGTTTAAGTTCATACTAAGATTAAACATACCTACTTGAAGTATGTAAAACTGAACCTTAATTATCAAAAATAGTCCCTAGTAAACTTCACATAAAATTACTCAAAAATCAAGTATGCTTTAATTGTCGTAGCATCGCCAACACAGTTGACCGACCATCCGTGCACTTAATATGCATTGTAATAGGGTTTATGAATGATCAGTTAACTGTGTTGGCGTTTGTACTGAATTTGTACCAAATTTTCTAGAAATGCTCACATAGCAGTTAAGTCCACTAAATTTGCTTGCACATTTGAAAACAGGTCGTTTCCACTTTTTAATTTAGACTGCCGTAGCTGTTTTAAGCTGTGGTTTTTAAGCCGGAGTTCAATGCACTAGAAAACTGCAGCCCATTTGGGCATAGGAGAGTATGCCGGGGTCAGATGGACCACTGTTGGTAGCGCAAAATATAGTTTTACTGTGATTCTATGTATGAATGTTGTTTGTAAGGCAACGTTCTCTTCTCTCTTGGAGCACGACGCTGTGACATGTCCGTTGAACTTATAAAATTACAATAAAAAAGATAAGATATTTGGAGTTTCCTTCTACTCTTACTGCCTGCCAGCAGTCTACGGCTTCGCTAACCACAAACCAATCCTACTAATATTGTAAATGCGAAAGTTTAGATATTTGGATGTTTGTTACTTAATCACGCAAAAACGGCTAATCGGATTAAGATGAATTTTGGTATACATATAGTGTGTAGCCGGGATTAACATATAGAGTACTTTTTATCCCGTGAATCATCCCTTAAGGGGGCGAAATGGGGGCAAAACTTTGTATGGTACGATATAAACGAGTTCCACGCGGACGAAGTCGCGGGCAGAAGCTAGTAAATATTTTTTTTTATGTTGCTGATAGTTGGTCTCCTTCGTATGATGGTTGTAATTTTATCACTCATCACTGTGGAAAAAAACATTTATATAGATCAGAATGCGAGAGCGATAGTGAACATTATAATAATAATAATAATAAATCCTTTATTCAAGACAACTGGGGTCCACAGTGGTGTAAATACATACTTACTTATCGTAGGTTAGTTATCTTACACATTCATTTACATTAAATTAAAATACACCGGTGGGAGCAAGTTCATTGTATCAATTAATTAAACGCTTAGTTTATACAATAAACCTGCTCAGAGTGAGGGTTTATTAATGCCGACACCTGGCACCTTTGCAGAGGACTATCGTGTCTGTCGGCCAACATGTTTAGTATGGTGTACTGCCCTGGATTCTGATTCGGATTGACACGATTTTTTGCATATTACCCACGGCGATAAGTATTACATAGCTGTATGCAATATAATACAATACAAATATTTTTTATTGCTTACCAGAAATAATACATAATAGAAAAACAGAGGCAAAATAAATATAAACTGTACGTCACGTTCCTTCATTTAGTTAGACTGACAAGACTTTCGAGTAAAAGAAACTCGTTCTCAAATCGGTTCATCCCTTCGGGAGCAGCTTAGGAGCTACGATATCACACAGATACATTTGCTAAACGCATACTAGTCCTTTTTCGTCGAAGGTTAAAACTGCAACCTGTTGCATAGATGATGCCTTTTTTTCAGAAAAATATTATAAGAAAATTGTAAATAGTTTTTTTGTGTTAAGGTCGTAAAAAAGCCAACTGCTCCGCTTTACCCGGGTCTCCCCCCTAGAGATATTAAGGCCAAACCGCGCGAATTACAAAAAGTTTGAGCGGAGGTCAGTGACCTTGATACTGACCAGCGCTCTGCCACTGGACCACATTAGGTTCAGATGCGAGATGACTCTTTAACCGACTTCGAAAAGGTGGAGGTCTTCAATTCTTCGGGATCTCTTCATGTATGTTCCCCGATAACTCGAAAACGCCCAGGTGTTTTCAAATCGGCCCCGACCGATTAAAAATTTTGTTTTGTTATAATTGGTATCCTTCCCAGACCCCGTATCATGGTCGGCCTTATCACGCGATAAGTGACAAGATAGAGCGTCCGTCTCGTTCTAATGAACGGTGTCAGCCAGTGACGGACGCTCTATCTTGTCACTTATCGTGTGATAAGGCCGTCCACGCTACGGGGTCAGGTGGTCCCGTGGTCATCAGGTCAGGATCTGATGATTCCTGGATAAATCGAGGGAACTCTACAATTTTTCTAGCCACACTTAAAGAGATTTGGTTACTGATTGAAAGTCAGTTAACATTTTGTTTTCAAAGTTTAAAAAGACGTCTAACACGGACCACGTAAAATGAAGAGTTCCGTAACAAAATCGTTATTTTGTTACGGAAGCGTAGTCCGCAGTAAGCTCGGCCGAATTTCACCTTCCCATACAAACGTAGTTACGCTCTCATTTTAAAACTACGTGTTGGATTGTGACGAAACTTTGCATATACAATGACATGAGGTATATCTATGTCTGTAATTAGTTGATCTGGTTCCAGTTTATAAAAAAAAAAAAAATACAGCAAAAACAAGTTTTGTATGAAAAACTTAAATTCGCTGTATTTTTTTACTATGGTATCTGAAGCTACATACAAGTAAACTAATTACAGACATAGATATACCTCATGTCATTGAACATGCAAAGTTTCGTTATAATCCAACACGTAGTTTTAAAATGAGAGCGTAACTACGTTTGTATGGAGAATCGAGCTTACTGCGGACTCTTAATTATCACCGAATCCGAATATATTCGCCGTATCTAAATAAATATGGGATCCCTTATCCCATCAAAAACATACATATGAATAAAGGAGCCAAGTTCAATATTAAGTAGAAGTATTAGAACATGCCTGGAAGTCGACTTGGACGACAAAATAATTGAGATCTAAATGTCAAGCTCTGTAGAGAATCCTTAAAACTCAAATTATTTACACAAAGCAGATTTAACCTAGGATGCGACTTGGGTACGGCGTTGGAAATTAGAAGTGACTGACGTGACTGAAGTGTGACTATAGGCTATGGTGTCAATTGTATTTAAGAGCGGTCACAGGTTGCGGTCAATCAAGTAGGTACAGTCGGCAATAACCGGTTGAACCAAAAATTTAAGTGGTGACAGAAACTTATTTTGTCAACGCACATATTATATCATTAATTGCTCTAAAATGCGTTCAGAAGCCGTAGGAAATGACCAGCATTATTGCAACGACTTTTACTATGAGAATTTTCATGTCTGTGGTAGTAGGGAAAAACTGTACTTTAATGTTACATTTCATTATCGATTTTTGCAAGGTTATGAGTTTAAATTTGGAAAGCTGTCGAAACAAAAGTGGGTCTCTATTCTAGTATTCATAGTCAATTCAGTATGTTTTTTTAATATAAACCGCACGATATTTGATCTCGAGTGCCATAAGTCCTGGGACTTCATTCGTTTGTCTATGATTTAAAAAACATTTGTCTTGACGGAGGATCGATTTGCCGCCATTACTATTGTCATTTGTTATCTGGTTTTTGCTGTTACGAAAGAAAGTACAATTGTGAAAAGTTGTTTGTAATTTACATTTTAGTTGAAAATATGAGTAGTACTTAGTGACTCCGAGAACGATATGCACACTCCGCCGGATATCGTAAATGCAGCCACGATTGGAACAAAGATATTTTACGTCACACCTGGCCATAATGCGAGTTTTACTGCACGCTGCGCGTACGGTAAAACTCGCATTGTGGCCAGATTAAGACGTAAAATTGCGTAAGTACGGGCGGTAATTCGTAAAGCCCCAGATCGCATATTTATGGCCCTCACCTTCGGTTCGGGCCACAAACACCTGCGATCTGGGCCATTCGCGAATTTACCGCCCTAGGTACGTAATGTACTATTACAGGTAGCACTCTAAGCAATGCAGGTCATTTCCACAGGGCTTCTGAACCCATCTTAGAGTACCTATGATATGTGTGTATAAAGAAGTGTATGCAACTGTACATAATTAGGCCTTAAAACACTCGCGTGATCCTTTTATGCTCGCTCTCGTTTCATAAAACCACACTCGTGTTTTAAGGCCTCTCATTATGTGTCAGTTGCATAAACGACTATTTACACCTTACGAATTGTCATAAGGTGTAAAGTAAACCTTATTTGATTGTAAAATAAGGTTCATTTTGGTTTACCTATACACGAAAGGGCCGACTTCCACCAGCTTCGGTTTCTCCCCGTGCTCGAGGAACCCGCTAGGGTTGGTGACATTGAAGATGTAGACCTTCGTCAGACGAACCACTCCTGGCTTCTGCCAATAGCTGTAGCTCAGCGAGCCGTTCCAGAGCTTCAGCTCCTGTGACAGACATACTTATTAGATTAGATTTATTTACTAGGTACATAGTAATTTACGGTACCTACCTATGACCATTTAATCGTATTTCAACTTCGAAATCGTACATACATACACATACATGCATTCACGCCTTTATTCCCAAAAGGGGTAGGCAGAGCACATGAAACGTATATTCCAGAGGCACTTTTAGCATAAATGTGGGTATAAAAGGTCGACAAATTGTGAATGTGTGTGAATGTGTAAATGTGATACCTATGTGATATGGTGTGTGTGATTCGAAATCGTAATGCGTAAATTTACATTGTTTATTTTTGTTTTATTAGTAGGTAACTGTCAATAAGTTGTTAAATGACAATCCATAATCGAAGATACTATTGTCATTTCGAATATAATTTTATTTTTATTTCTCGTTATTGAAGATCGTGATTCTTATAATTTTGACTTTGTTTGCTAAATATTGTAATTTTTATCTTAAAAATAAATAAATCTAAATCTTTATATACAAAAATACAATATAAATCTAGCTCAATTTCCACGATTTTATATTATGATCGTCAAATAAAATTAAAGATACAATGAATTCGTTTTATTTGTTTTTCTTTCTTTTTTTTTCTATTAAAATGAAATACAAGTTATAAATGTGAACAGAAGTTATTTTTTACCAAAATAATTTTGAAGCATCTATATGTATATAGGTAGCTATTTAACAATTTAAATAACAATTACACTACACAAATCCATACTAGACTATACTATATAGGAAGTATATATATATATTCTATCCAAACTAATATTATTAATGCGAAAATGTGTCTGTCTGTCTGTCTGTTACCTCTTCACGCTTAAACCAATGAACCGATTTAGGTGAAATTTGGTATATAGATAGTTTGAGTCCCGGGGAAGGACATAGGATAGTTACCCCGAAATCATCCCCTAACGGGTGAAATGGGGGGTGGAAGTTTGTATGGAGCTGCGATATAAACGAGTTCCACGCGGACGGAGTCGCGGGCAGAAGCTATTTGGTATAGAGATAGTTTTAGTCCCGGGGAAGGACATAGGATAGTTTTTATCCCGGAAATCATCCACCAAGGGGATGAAGTGGGGGTGAAAGTTTGTATGGAGCTACGATATAAATGAGTTCCACGCGGACGGAGTCGCGGGCAGAAGCTAGTATTATAAATGCGAAAGTGTATTTGTCTCTCTATTGCCTCTTCACGCTTAAACCACTGAACCGATTTAGATGCAATTGCAATGGTATACTTAGAGATAGTTTGATGGGAATTGGGAAGGCCATGGGATATATTTTATCCCGGAAATCGTCTCCTAAGGGGGTGAAATGGGGGTTGAAAGTTTGTATAGAGCTAAGGTATAAACGAATTCCACACGGACGATGTCACGGGCAAAAGCTGAGATATAAAAAATACAAGTCAATACACAAACGTCAAACATAGATATTTCACTGACCTGAATTCTATAATAAAATTGCATACAATTTATTAGAGACTAGCTTCCGCCCGCGACTTCGTCTGTGTGGACGCAAATAACAACTATACTATATTTTAATCCAGGCTATAAACTATCTTTGTGCCAAATTTCATACAAATCGGTTGAGCCGTTTAAGGCGGTGCATTGGAAATTATCGCGTGCTTTGAAACGTCGTTTTGACTAGATTAAGAAACAATCAGGTCTGATTTTCAGATATATATTTATTGACTATATGATTGTTTATCTGATTTGATCGATACATGATTGCTTAAATCTTCCTCGATAGAAAAAAAAAAACCAAAGCTGGGTCTGTATTTTTCTTTTTTACTCAGCCTACTCAAACGATTTTACGACACAATCAAGTTAATACTATAGTAATTTATCTCATCTAAAATCTCACTTGATGAAATTTAAATAAAACTTCACTAAGTTAGGTATTTTTCGATATTTGTCCAAAAAAACCATTCTCGAAGTGTGTTAACATCTCTTTTTTAACCGACTTAAAAAAAAGGAGGAGGTTCTCAATTTGGTTGTATTTTTTTTTTCAATGTTTGTTACCTCAGAACTCCGTCATTGATGAGCCGATTCGTAAATTTTTTTTTTTGTTTGTAAGTATATGCTTCTAGGTGGGTCCCATTTTTTTGGAAATTCAATTGGATGATGGGATCCATGAGGAATTGAGGGAACTCCTCAATTATATTAGGCACGTGTGTAGTGATTTTGGTATTTTCTATTATAACTCGTCTATTTACATCCGGAAATCATAAATTGGTGGAGTGGAATTGATGATGAAGACCACAGATGACATGGAATTCCTCAATTATGTACTTAAAAGTACAAAAGTACCTATATCACAGATTCTGATAAGATACCGTTGCAATAGCAACTAATGAAGTGCCAAGGGTGATCCTTGTGGAATCGACGGAGGTTCTCAAATATTATCGGTTTTTTTCTCTAATAATCAATGCATTTTCTCTCGGAAATCAGTTCATGTGGTAAATGGGAAAAGAAATGTGGAAATGTTCTCGTGGCCTGGCGGAGTACTAAATTGAAGTCGGTTAAAACTTTGTTTTTAAAGTAAATTATCTCGTGCGCGGAAGGCATAAGCGTATCTCTGTCTAGGGGGCTTAGACAAATATCCAAACATCTAAACATGTAAACTTTCGCATTTATAATATTAGTAGGATGCGCTGAATGCTGTGCACCGAATGCGAACATTCGGTCTAATATTTGGTCCACCGCTTTGAAAACGAGTGAGCGAGGCGAACGTAACTCTCCGTTTCAGCTCGGGCAATAATGCATTCGTATCCGTGGTCTTTCCGGATGTCCGGATGTCCCGCCTGTTCTACTCTTCAGCCCTACAGGTCGCATAAATTTTACAACCGATATACTAGCGAAATTTCAATAGCAATTTTTTTAAATAAAATAATAATAAAAAAAGCCTAGTACTCCAGAACTTTAAATACGTCCAGAGCTTGCCTCAAATCCGGTAGTTCTGCATATTTGCACTTGTTTACGATGTTGGCCCAATGAATAATCCCAGTTTTTGACCTCGACCGCCGAACGCAACTTTGACAATAATCTAAAATACCGCGACAACCCCAAAGGACTACTTTTTGATTGCTCCTCCTCCTCAGGCCGTTTTAAAGTAGATTAAATTTGCTACAATATGAGACTAGAATTGTCTCTTTAGACCCAATAGCTTCCGACATGATAAAAGCTTTTCAAAATTCATAATTTTTCGAACTTTCAGACGTCTCTCGAACAACTAGCGGGATGAAGTTCTAATTACCCCCGACGGAGTGTGGTGCCAGCTGTCATAATGCAAATAGTATGCACTCAGTATAGTGTTACGAAGTTAGAAAAATTATAAACTTTGAAAGGATTTGTCTCGGAAACTATTGGATCTACAGATACAATTCCAGTCTCATATTGTAGAAAATGTAGTCTACTTTCCAAACGTGTCGAGAAGGTAGGTACTAACTAAAACTAGTCCTTTAGGGTTTTTTAAATTTATTTTTTGTGCTATTGAAATACATTGACATTGCTATTCAATTATTTTTACATTATTAAATTATATTGGTTAAGACGTTGTACGCGATATGATAATAATTTTCATCATGTATAATTTTTGCATGTCGTTCACCGAATGAATTCTGTACTGCTGTACCTCAACACCCTGTACTACGTTTATAAGTATTCTGGCAAATAAAATATTTCTATTCCATTCTTATAATTTTATTAAAAACTTTTGCGGTATTTCCGATTTTTGACAAAGTTGCGTTCGGCGCTCGAGGTCACAAACTATTCATTGGCCCAACACACCGTAAACAAGTCCAAATAAGCAGAACTACTGGATTTGACGCAGTGTACTTTCTGGCGACAAGGTTACTGGATTATAGTATTTTTTGCAGCTTAAAGTTAGTTATACATGTTTTCCTTATTAAGGTTGTAACGAAAATGGTGTTTGATGAAGTATATATATATTAAGACTATTTTTATCAATTCAGTTTTTGAAAAAAATAATACATAAAAAGAACACGCGTAGTTTACAGCTTTGCCACTACTACCGGTAGTAAATAAGTCGTATGTACACTCACCCTGAATATAATATAATCCAACCACGGCACGAAGGACAGTATGATGCCGAGCACGACTGTACATATACTGATCAATATCACTGCCAGGCGACCTGCAACAAAAACATATTTATTATTTATGACATATTTAACCAAAACAATGCCTATTACTATCAGCACGGCTATCACGCGACGGCGCGCGAGCTTTCGATTTTTCTCGCACTATCCGTCTCTCTCTTATTAGAACACTTAGAACAAGAGGTCTAGTGTGAGAAAAATCGAGAGTATGTCGCGGCCGTAGTCATAGACGTGTCTATGTGCCAAATGGTGCATAGATCTATATAAATCACTACATAGTATAAAACAAAGTCGCTTTCCGCTGTCTGTCCCTATCAGTGATCGGAATTAGGTGAGCCAAAATACCTATTATTCGCAACAGGACATAATGTAGAGTGGATACAACCGGGTAGGAAAACAGAATTTTCTCTTAAATACCGGGTATTCGTTATTTTTCCGGGTACCAGTCGTAATGTTCAACATATATGTTTTTACTTATAGAACGGGATGGTTAATGTTAATCTAAAAGTTATAACCATTTCATACTTTTTCCTTCCCTTTTTACTACAAACTAACATAAACAATCCCGTACTATTAGTAAAAATATGTATGTTTAACATTACGACTACTTATAGTACCCGGACAAATATCGATTACCCGGTATTAAAGAAAAAAAATATTTTTCTACCCGGTTGTATCCACTCTACATTATGTCCTGTTGCGAATAATAGGTATTTTGGCTCACCTAATTCCGATCACTGGTCCCTATGTATGCTTAGATCTTTAAAACTACGCAACGGATTTTGATGCGTGATTCAAGAGGAAGGTTTATATGTATACTATGGTACCCGTGCGAAGCCGGGGCGGGTCGCTAGTAAATAATAAATAAATAAATATTCTTCAGACAATCTTACAAATCGACCTAGTCCCAAACTAAGCAAAGCTTGTACTATGGGTACTAGGCGACGATATACATACTTGTATAGATAAATAAATACTTTATACATTGAAAACATCCATGACGCTGGAACAATTAATAATGCTCATCACACCTTTGATCTCCGGCTTCGTAGGCAGGGTCACTATCATCTAGGTAACAGCACAGAGGCTACAGTACAGAGGTTGTCGAACATCTATACTAACTAGTAAAAGTAACTCTGTCTGCCTGTCTGTCTGTCTGTCTGTCTGTCTATTACCTCTTCACACTTAAACCGCCGCACCGATTTAGGTGAATATTGGTGGTATAGAGATAGTTTGAGTCCCGTGGAAGGACATAGGAATGGGGGGTGAAAGTTTGTATGGAGCTACGATAAAACGAGTTTCACGCGGACATAGTGGCGGGAACGAGCTAGTCGGTACACAAAAAGAATAAAAACAAGGAAATTTTAATCTTAAACCACTTTCAATTAAGTCACCTTTGAAATAAATGAAAATGTATTCAAAATAACTTGTTCTTGTCTCGTTGATATTTATTTGATATTTGGGTTGTTCTCAAAAACCTGCCATCAAGTCTATTTTCGAACTTTTTTGTCTAGACGACATTTTTACGACTGAATTATCAATACAAGACGCTTTTAGAACAGAGTCCAGTTGCTACGAAATCATTTCGATGTATTTTAGTAACCACAAAATCAGTTTGTAACTGCTGTTTGTCGTTCACCGGCGGTGTCCCAATGCCGCGGAGTCAAGTTTCGTGTTAAATAAAATGTATATATTATCTACGTAACTTAATTCAAGTACAATATTTCATTTCGATATATTGTCAATATTTAAAAATAAAGTTGGAATAAAATGATATCGACTACCGTAGGCTCAACGGGCGTAAGGGACAAATTGGCGAAAATAAGTTATCAATGCAGTTAGATTAGATTCCGTTTTTTTCTCTCTATCGATTGGTGTAAATAACGTCTCGATAGCTTTAAAACAGTGTTCGTTACGACAATGAAACAAGTTGCATTAGAACCCGTTTTTGCAATCCTTTTGCTGTATTCACTAGAATAAAAAATATCTGTGGCACATTTTGACGTAACTCTCACTTTATGTACGTTACAGCATTTTGCGCATATACAATCATTGATGCATTTTGTCGTAACGCTCACTTTATGTACGTTACAGCATTTTGCGCATATACAATCATTGATGCATTTTATCGTAACGCTCACTTTATGTACGTTACAGCATTTTGCGCATATACAATCATTGATGCATTTTGTCGTAACGCTCACTTTATGTACGTTACAGCATTTTGCGCATATACAATCATTGATGCATTTTATCGTAACGCTCACTTTATGTACGTTACAGCATTTTGCGCATATACAATCATTGATGCATTTTGTCGTAACGCTCACTTTATGTACGTTACAGCATTTTGCGCATATACAATCATTGATGCATTTTATCGTAACGCTCACTTTATGTACGTTACAGCATTTTGCGCATATACAATCATTGATGCATTTTATCGTAACGCTCACTTTATGTACGTTACAGCATTTTGCGCATATACAATCATTGATGCATTTTATCGTAACGCTCACTTTATGTACGTTACAGCATTTTGCGCATATACAATCATTGATGCATTTTATCGTAACGCTCACTTTATGTACGTTACAGCATTTTGCGCATATACAATCATTGATGCATTTTATCGTAACGCTCACTTTATGTACGTTACAGCATTAGCAAGACAAGGTGTCTTGACATCTCCCCTCCTGTTCAACTGGTACGTGAATGACTTGATGGAGGGGCTCAGCCGCATGCATGCGGGATGTCACTTTGAAGATACCTGTCTCAACAATATAAGTTATGCCGATGACATGGTGCTGCTGAGCCCATCGGGGCTCTCAGACAACTGGTTGGAAAATTTGAAGCCTATGCGGAGCAGCATGAATTAGTGTACAACTCCGCTCAGAGTGAAGTAATGGTCTTCAAGGCGGGCAAAATGAAGCCTTATTCCATGCCCCCCGTCGCTATTGGTGGAGCTGTACTCAAGGTGGATGCTTTATGTATCTTGGTCACATTATTTTTCTGAAGACCTGAGTGATGACCAGGATTATAGAAAGGGAGCGGAGGGCGCTATCAGTCAGAGGTGACATGCTTGCCCGCAGGTTCGCTAGGTGTTTCCGCAGAGATAAAGATTGCACTCTTTAAAGCCTTCTGCCAATCTTTCTACGCTAGCGCCCTGTGGGTTAAGTACACAATGCGAGTTTATAGCGCCCAATGAGTACTGCGTGGATAATATATAGACATTATAGACGTTGCTAATCACTTTCACTGCAGGAACCCGCCTCATAGCGGGCGCCTACGCCGTAGTCGCTTTCCGCTACATACGAGGAAAATCGCGGGATCGGCTACGAGCGTAGCGCGAAGCGGTTCTTGGCAGTGAAAGTGTTATTTATGTTTTTCAGTGTTTGGCCCAAAAATCTGGAAATAATAATAATAATAAATCCGGCCAAGTGCGAGTCGGACTCGCGCACGAAGGGTTCCGTGCCATTATCTATAAAACTGGCAAAAAATTAGTGTCTGTTGTATGGGAGCCCCACTCCGACTCGAACTTGGCCGGTTTTTTAGTGTTTGTTGTTATAACGGCAACTGTAATACATCATGTGTGAAAATTTCAACTGTCTAACTATCACGTTCCATGAGATACAGCCAGGTGATAGACGGACAGACAGACAGACAGACAGCGGAGCCTTGGTGATAGGGTCCCGTTTTTACCCTTTGGGTACGGAACCCTAAAAATCGCATCCAGTAGCAGGATGCAGGTAATCTGGTGTTGTTCCTGGGGGGCTAGTACGCTAAGTTTTATGTCGGACATAAAGCTTCGTCCCATTCTGGCAAATATGCGAGTCCAAGAGGAACGAATGCTTTACGTTGGACATAAAACCTAGTGTGCTAGGGGGGCTGGTGGTGAGTCAGGTCGCCAGAGCTCCCGAGGATGTGCTGAGTTGAGAGACCGACATAAGGGGTGACACTCAAAACGTATTATTAATTCAAAAGAAGGAAGCCAAAAAAATATGCCCAATGACGAAAATCCCATTCGAATATCTCAAAAAATTACGAAGCTACAACCGTTTTAATGTGGCTTGTTAGAGAGAAAACGCTCGCAGATCGTGACGGCACGGTCCTCGAGCGTCATAGTAAATGACAATCGCTTCATATGTAGGTGCGTTTTGCGGAAATGGGACAGAGCATGCCCCCTCTTATAACTTTGGACACTTATAACTTTGGACACTTATAACTTTGGACACTTATAACTTTGGAAACGTATAACTTTGGACACCTATAACTTTGGACACTTATAACTTTGGACTCTTATAACTTTGGACACTTATAACTTTGGACACTTATAACTTTGGACACTTATAACTTTGTGATTGCCACAAACAACGGGGAAAAAAAACTGTGATTATTTAACCTCTTGAGTTGCTTTTTTCTCCATTTCACTACATTCTTAATTATTTTATTATTATTTTATTTATTTGGAGATCCAACAGCTGAGAGATAAACATAAAAAGAAAAAAAATACTAGGCAACATAAAGCCAATTATAGGAACGCACAGGTGTAACATATTATTTAACTATAGGTACTTAGATACTAAAGTTGCGGACTAACACAACCGCACATGAAGAATACATCATTATTTATTTTTCCCCTCACTGCCTCGGAAAGCCGTCTTTTATCCTTTAAAACCAGTGAGCAAAAAAGCATTTTATCCACTAGTGGGGAAAGTAATTTGACCTTGGAGCGTGTTCAAGTAGCATTTGACAGTATAACAAAACGTAAAACGCTCAAAATCACAGATGATGTATTTCTGTTGCCGCTATAACAACAAATACTAAAAAACAGAATAAAACAAATATTTAAGAACTTTTAAACGTTGTCTTCATCAAATCATCAGGCGCTGGGTCTCAAAATGTATGGGAAAACTAAAATCCGACTCACACTTGACCAACATTCTGCTTGATATTACTTAACGTTATTATTACTGTTAAAAATATATATATATATATATATATATATATATAAAGTTGTTTTTCATGTTGCACTTTCCTAGCTACAGTGAGGAGAAAAGTTTTGTGTTACTCACGGGTGCAAATGTATTTTACTTCTCGCGTGTTGAAACACTCGCTACGCTCAGGATTCTATTTTAGAACCACTCGCTTCGTTCGTGGTTCAACTATAGCATCTTTTCGCTTGCTCGTGTTTCAATTTCACACTCGCGGGTAAAATACAACTTTGCACCCTTGTATAACAAATAACTAATTTTATTTACTGCCTACACCCCTTTGTCTCTAGCGTAACGAAAATACCTAAACCTAACAGCCTAAACCGTTGACTATTGTATCGTCTACGAGGTACGACGCCTTTTTGTTCCTTTTTGACCCTAATAGGCTTCAGTGTCTTACAGGCAGGCTGTATGCTTATTTGCAACAGTTGTTATATAAAAAAAATATTTAATGTACAAACTAGAGGGAAAACCGCATTATTGTTTACCATATATTGCTATAATTACCTAGTTGACAATTACCCTAGACCAAGAACTTGATTACGAGGGAATTCACCTTATCCGAACCAATTATGTCTAGATTGTAAAACTAAGGATGGTTCACAGTAGGCCGTTCCGTAACCGGACCGAAGCCGGAACGTATCATCATCATCATATCAGCCGAAAGACGTCCACTGCTGGACATAGGTCTCCCCCAAAGAGTGCCAAAGTGACCGGTCCTGCGCCCGTATCCAGCGGACTGTATCTCCCTCTCTGTCGCACTTGCTAGTTCGAGCGATAGACGGAGATACACGATCGAAGTTCGTTTTCGATTCGCGGCAGCCCCTCAGGTCATCAGGCTACCTTGTCGGTGGTCTACTCACTCTGTGTCTACCAGTAGCTGTCATGTTGTCTCCTTCTCCTGTCTAATTGGATAGAATAACTACAGGAAATCGTTAATTGATGTAATTATTGACATTCTGTTTCCTACGCGCTTTTTACTGGTGTCGCTTTTTGCCGGCGACTGAGAGCGAAGCACAGAACGGACACGGACCGGCCACGGACCGGACACGGACCGGAGACGGAACAGTGTAATGTGAATCATGAATATCATGATTAGTAATAAATGACATGGTTGTGGTTATCTATGATTGAGTTTTAAGAAAAAATGCACGTGACTTTTGCGCTAGTGTTTTTATGTCTTTCCCGCTCACGGGACAATGACGTCCCGGACCTTTGGGAGGCGTGCGTGGAGCTAGGTACCTACAAAGTACCAACTGAGCCAACACGTAGAGGCCCTTTTGACAATTTAATAAAATGCAAGGAGTACACCGAGCGGATGCTGTCCCTGCCCGTGTCATGGGACGCACACAGGGACAGCACCCGCTGAGGAGTATAGGGCCTATTGATGGTTGATGGAATCTAAATGAAACGGGTTATTGGGTGAAACTGATGGACTAGTGGCTGGGCTATTGGGTGAAACATCGGACGCCTGCCTAATAAAACTGTCTCACTTTTTATCTCTGGCAGACGGTGACTCGCCAACTGCTAGATGGGCCCCTATTAAAAGTATTATTATTATTATTATTATACGTTTGCGGAGAATAACTAGCAACTGATAGAACAAGATTCTAGTATACAAATTCCAGACAATAATGTCGTATCTGTCACTTGCGACAACTTGCATCAATGGTACATG
Source organism: Epinotia bilunana (assembly GCA_947049275.1). Taxonomy (NCBI): domain Eukaryota; kingdom Metazoa; phylum Arthropoda; class Insecta; order Lepidoptera; family Tortricidae; genus Epinotia; species Epinotia bilunana. Next base: position 1,726,157 of record OX346279.1, on the reverse strand, counting down.
ATATCTATGCTCAACGGGTTATAATAAACATCAAGTGAATGTTTGCTTATTATTAAGGTAAGCTATTCCATTAATTAACACTATTTTTTATATTTTTTTTTCGAAAACTTACTGGTCCTACTGAAAAGTAGATGTTTTGCAGATCCGACTCTTTTAATTGGGACCGTCGATCTATATACTCTATAGTTCATGGTCATCATACCAGCCCTTAGACGTCCACTGCTGGACATAGCCCTCCCCCAAAGAGTGCCACAATGACCGGTCCTGCGTCCACATCCAGCGGACTCCAGTGACCTTTACCAGATCATCAGTCCACCTTGTAAAAGGGTACTACCAACGCTCAACATGCCGCGTCTCTCTATAGGTACAATTAGGTATCTAATCAGGGGCGGCTTTACCTAAAGTGCAGGGGGTGCGTTGCACCCGGGCGCACGCTCCTAGGGGGCGACCTCAGGGCACCACTCGCCGGCCGCGCTAAGGGGAGGGGGGGCCCTAGAGGGCGCTACCCGGGCGCTACTAGAGACGCCTCTGTATCTAATGTTTGTTTATGTACTCGCCCTATTTAGTAGTAATAGGTACTCAGTACAGACATGTGCCTGGATTAGCCGTAGTAATGATTCGTCGGAAACAACAATAATGCGCTTCTCACTCGGTTATTAAGATTTTAAAGGCCTTGCTGTTATATGTGGTGCAATTCTAAAGAGTTAGCGGGAAAATTGATGCTACAGTAAAAAAAACACCAGCATGGCTGTCACAGGACGGCCCGCGAGCTGTGTCGCGACAACATAGACTATCTGTCTCTTTCTAAGCGTTCTAACTAGTAAGAGACGGATAGTCTATCTCGCTGCGACACAGCTCGCGGGCCATCCTGAGATAGCCGTGCAGTAGACGTTTGAAGTCACAAGTTCGTTGCCGACTCTTTATTGATGTGAGTATTCACCCCTCACTCTCAACTCAGCGCATCGTCGGGAGCTCTGGCGACCTTACTCATTAGTGTCGTCACTATGGTTGCGGCATTCTGTAAGGAGGTCCTTTCCGGGTCAGACTGCATCGAATACGAACAAGGGAAGAATCATACGTGAGTTTCATCACCATCAGTCGTTCCCTCAATGCTGAGGATTGGGACATCATGTCCTATTCTTGTTCAACAGACTTCTCCAAAGGCCCCTATCACCCGCTTTATGTATGGCCTCGTGCAGATGTCGTTGCAAGAGTGCAATGATTTGTGTGCGCCATCTAGCGAGTGGTCTGCCTCGAGACTTCTGGCTCTCAACTTTTCCCGTCATAATACTCCTCTCCAGGCTATCCGAAGATACGTGAGTTTAACCGTGGATTTATTAGTAGTATTTAAGGGAACATTTGGTTGAGCTCTGCCACTCTTGAGTCCAACCTACTTTTTAACCAACTTCAAAAAAAAGGAGGAGGTTATCAATTCGGTTGTATTTTTTAAATAATTTAGTGCTAATCTGTTGTGAATCCCCGTTTACCATGCGTCTTTTCCCTAGGGGTCTACGTATCTGTGGCATTGTAGCTCCCAAACGTTACCAGCACGGCTTTCACAAGACGGCGCGCGGGCTCTCTCGATTTTTCTCGCACCATCCGTCTCTGTCTTATTAGAAAACTTAGAAAGAGAGGTATATATTGCGAGAAAAATCGAGAGAGTTCGCGCGCCGTCTTGTGATCGCCGTGTAGGGCCGTCTCACTCCGTGATTTTATCGCGCCGTCGTATTATATGTATACACTTTTGCACCTTATTCCATTGTAATAAGGCGAAAAATGTATACATATCTTTGACGTCGTACATGCTTACCGGCCCCGACCGGTACGTTAGGGCTACTCCGGCAAGCACGCCTTCTATCGCAACGCGATGCATGCGATGGAAAGGGATGGCCACGTTTAGGCTTCGGCATACTAATTATTTATTCTGTGACCTTAACCATGTTTGTTGTGCCTAGATGTGTTTAAAATCTTTCATTGCGTAGTTGTTATGAACTCAATCACGAACCTAATACGTACTAACTTAAGTGTGAAAATTACCAGTTAAATATATGTGTTTATAAAGAAATTAATCGACATGGATGATTAATCTGTAGAACGGACCTTGTGGTTTGATTTATGATGCGTAATTCGTTATTAACGGTGGTTTTCCATGATCGAAGGGTAGTGACGTCATGAAGTGGAAGGTTTACAGCCGGATGTGGGGCCATCGTGGTACACTTGTTTACCTACTCCGTGCTGATGAAAGCGCACGATGAAAGAGAAAGAAAGAGATAAAAATCTCTCTGTAAAATGTATCTGTACCATATACAATTTGGTCTTAATCGAACGAGGGAGCGAAGAGAACGAAGTTCTATACTTCAGCTTGGGCCGAAATTTGTTTGTCTGTCCAGTCTGGTGTCCGGTGTACGGAGTCTGTCCGGACATAGGTGGACATAAACATTCTATATAGTTATCCAGCCTGTTAACAATATTTCACGAGAATCAGTTGAAAAAAAATGCTACATGTATGGATGAGTAGAACTTCGTTTCACTCGCTCTATCAAAAAAAACTTAATTAAAGCCCCTCTTTGGATGTAGGGGTGACGTTCGTATAGGCTCTGTTATGTTTGTGTTAGACAATAGTAGTGTAGACTCAAAATGTATTATTACTTCAAGAGAAAGAAGTCAAAAAAATATGCCTAATGACTAAAACACCATTTAAATATCTCAAAAAACTACGAAGCTACAACCATTTTAATGAGACGCTAGCAGATAGTGACGTCACGATCTGCGAGTCTTAGTAAATGACAATCGTTTCATATGAAGGTGCGTATTGCAGTAAAGGGACAGAACATACCCCCTCTCAAAACTTTGGACACTTATAAGTTTGTTGCTTTTTTCTCCATTTGACTACATTTTAATCCTTTTTCAAGAAACAACATTATTGATTACTAGCTTCCGCCCACGACTTCATCTGCGTAGTCCCGGGATAAAAACTATCCTATATTTTAATCCAGGATATAAACTATCTTGGTTCAAAATTTCATCCAAATCGGTTGAGCCGTTTCAGCGTGTTTGATTAACAAACATCCAAACTTTCGCATTTATAATATTAGTAGGATTTTATTTAGTGTCTACACTCCTATTTAAATATGTAATGTCTATAGCTTGTGACTTCTCTGCAGTGCAAGCTGCTTACCATCCTCAGGCTGTATGGTAGGTTAATGTTAAAATGTTTTAGTTCACCGCCGGAGTTCGAACCTTGGACCACAAACAGCCAAACCTCTGTAATTTGTCATTTCCTTCGCCCGATGATTGTTCCGTTTCCGACGACACACTTACACACGCGAACACAATATGCCCTGCAACGTATACCGGCTGTTATCCCAATTCGGACCTTCCTGTTGAAGTAATACAGTCGCTTTTTGAAATGTTTTTTCGTTAAAAAACGGCAATGTTTGATAACTACGCTTAAATCTAATGTCTTCCAACCTATACGAAGTTTGTTTGAAATTTGAACCTTCATCCTCAGAATTTAGAGTTAGTTTTTACAATGGAGAATTCTGCTAAGTCGAAAAAGTTCAAGTTTGTATGTAATTGATCGAGTTTAGAAGAGTTAAAAACATGTTACAACAATTTGAACAATCCAATATAGACAATAAAGTTCATATTTGAACAAAACATTTATTTTTAAAGCGGCCAACCTAAAAGGTAAATGTCTGTCTTAGTCTTTGGTGATATTAGAGTCGATTTGGCTTTTTGTAGCACAAGGCCCTTTAGGTAGGTTCTTTATACAAGGTGGTCAATGGCAGAATTCCGATTTCAAATTCAAATAATTTTCGAACGCGAAGTCCGAGGGAGATGCCGATTGATTTTTTAGTATTGCGAGAGTTGCGGATTGATAAGTCATAATTTACTTTAAAAACAAAGTTTTAACCGACTTCAATTTAGTACTCCGCCAAGCCACGAGAACATATCCACATTTATTTTCCAATTTACCACATAAACTGATTTCCGAGAGCAAATGCGTTGATTATTAGGGAAAATAATAGGGCTTTAAAATTCTTTATATTGAATAATATTAAGGAACACACTAGTCGGAAAGACAATTTTTTCGAGAGTTTCCCTCAATTTCTTCAGGATTCCACCATCAGATCCTGGTTGGATCCATGGGACCACCCTTGGGATACTCCCTTTCCAACAAAAAAAGAATAATCAAAATCGGTTCATAAACGACGAAGTTATCCGCGGACATACATAAAAAAAAAAAATATATATATACGGTCGAATTGAGAAACCTCCTCCTTTTTTGAAGTCGGTTAAAAATGGATCGCTGATCGCTGGCCAGGTGCGCAGCGTGCATATGCAATAGAGGCGTACCTAACCAACGGTTTTTCGCCCATCATCGCAAGGCGTAAAACCTGCTCTATACAGTGGGCCATCACGAGCCATCGTACAGGACGCAACTATGCGTTAGACGGAGAAAGACATCGCCGCGCCATAAGCCATCTGACGCCACTACCCTCTCCACACGCTGGTCCATCCTAGTGGGCCATTAGGATGGGCCATCATGTAGAGGAGCCACAGGTTTTGTGTTCACTTCAATATACGGCGTATTTGTGATGGACCATCAACTAAATTGATTGAGAGCTGGGTAGCAAGATGCAGAGCTACAGGTTCCGCAGTAAATAAGCGAGGACCGGGCTCGCAACCTACGGTTACAACTGAACAAAACGTGGACCGCGTCAAGCTGTTTAATTAATGTAACACCCTGTATAATATAAGAAAAGTATACACTTGTATACCAGTTTTTTTTTTTATACCACGTCGCAAACAAGCTTACGGCCCACCTGATGGTAAGTGGTTACCGTAGCCTGTGGACACTTGCAACTCCAGGGGTGTTACAATGCGCGTCGCCGACCCTAATGACGTCTTTCCTTAATTTATTTTTAAGTTGTTAGCTGACGGCTTACATCTGTGACTATGACATTATATTGAAGAGATATTATTTAATTTATGTGGGTTTTTTGGTTAAAGACTTGAAATCCATCATCATCGCCCTAGCGTTATTCCCGGTTGTGCCCCTAAAGGAGCCCGGTCCGCTTTGACACGTAATCCCAAGATTTGGCATAGGCACTAGTTTTACGAAAGCGACTGCCATCTGAGCTTCCAACCCGGAGGGAAAACTAGACCTTATCGGGATTAGACCGGTTTCCTCACGATGTTTTCCTTCACCGAAAAGCTAACGGTATACGTATATTCCGAAAAACTCATTGGTATGAGCCGGGATTCGAACCCACGACCGCCGCTTGACAGCCGCATGCCTGAAACACTAAAGTAAAATCGGGATCCCCGTTTTTACTCTTTGTGTACGGAACCCTAAAAAACGGACAAGTGCGAGTCGGACTCGCCCACCGCGGGTTCCGTACTTAATTACAAACGAAATGAATGAAATGCTTCCTGTACTTGTCTATTACTTAATATATTACTTGGCAAATTTCCTTGTTCTAGGTCGGCGGGAAGTACCCTAATTTTGATTCCCTTGATAGTATAAAATTTGCATCTTTTGCGGCATAAATGGTGGTATCTCTTTTTTACGGTAACTTAGAAGTATGATTTTTTCACAGCTTCAAGGGACTGCAGACTTGAGTATATGGTTTTAATATCAACTCGATACCTCCACGCGTTCCCGAGATAAACGGTACTCTGACAGACAGACAGACGGACAAAAAAGTGATCCTATAAGGAGTATAAAGGGTTCCGTTTTTTTCCTTTTGAGGTATGGAACCCTAAAATCAGTTGTTTTCAGTTAGTTTTCCGTAGTCAGAATACAGTTTTTTGAACTTTTGTATGCTTTTATCTTTGTACCATAAACCGAAAGCCAAGCTTCAAACAGTCCCAGTCGGCGGCACTCCCGGACCTTTTCACTCACGCGTGTACTTAAAGTTGTTTACAATCATTAGAAACCTGGGGTAAACCCCGGTAACATGATTTCATTAAACACCACATCATTATAGTCATTGCCTTGCTGAGAAGCCGCAAATGTGGTATATACCGTGAGGCTAACGTACCCGAACAAAACTAAGTATTTAAAAATCTTAGTTTTTAGATTAGGTAACATCAGAGATATGATTTACCCTTATTTATTGAAATAAATAGTATACGATAAGTTACATTAAAGTTACGTTACAGCAAACCAGTTAAGTTTTGGTGTTGAACCAATTTACTACAGATACGCATCAGTGGCAGCGCGTGAAAATTTTAGATGGGCAACCAGGAACAAATAAGGTTATGAACGAGTAGAGTACAACAAAACCTAGGCTTGGCTAAAAAAAAATCAGACAAGACGGTGGGGATCGGTTTGTATGGACACTGCCACTGATATGCATGTATCATGAATAAATATAAGCATACGCAAGTAGCTAATTTATTTAAATGAATGTATTGTATTTTTAAATTTATCTGTACTAGATGTAAGTTGACATGTAATCACCTATTACCAATAAAATATGAGTATGAGTATGAGTATGAGATAGCTTGATGATAGCTTGTTTTATCTCTTGCGGGATCTGGTTTTATTTTTCAGGTACCGTGTGCATATTTCCTAGATTTGGCCAATCGCGGCTTTGGTGGATCAAGTTCACCGTTCTGCGATTCACACCTCGCGCCTGACGAGTCGGAAAGTTTTAAATTACGCCTTATGTGTTATGCATTACGTTCCTGGTACGAATTTTCAAGTTACAGAGATATAATTTTGTATTAGATCATTAATAATATACCAAACAACTTTTAGCCAAATGTATCATTTGATAAATGTTTCGTTTGACCTAATGCATTTTTTGTCAACACAGTGGTATTTTCGGGTATTCTTTGAATATCGTCAAATAGAAGTCATTAGGTTAGGTTAGGTTTGTTTTATAATAATCCTATAAAGCTTTCTATTTAAGAAAAAAATGCATTAGGTCAAATGAAACTTTGTCAAATGAAACATCTGGCCAAAAGTTGTTTGGTCTAACATTAGTGAACCATTTTTTTTGCTGGGATTAAATCATTGCGATACTTGTCATCCACCCCCAAAGTGATGAAATTAAGGACGAAAGTTGATACGTAGTTCACGTGGACGTAGTCGCGGGTAAAACATCACCCTCCTAGCGTTTACCTAGGGAATGCAGTCTCGATCACACTAGGTCTCGAGCGAATTCGGAGATTCAATCTCGACTGCAATAATCTAGATCCCGAACGAGATTTCAATACGCAAAGCATGTTAATAATTCGTGTGTGTGTGTGTGTCCTTGGCAGGTACCAAATGCTCCAAAAGAAATTATTTAAGAGTCCGCAGTAAGCTCGGCTGAATTTCACCTTCCCATACAAACGTAGTTACGCTCTCAGTTTAAAACTACTTGTTGAATTGTAACGAAACTTTGCATATACAATGACATGAGGTGTATCTATGTCTGTAATTAGTTTATATGGTTCCAGTTGATAAAACAAACGAAAAACAGCAAAAATTTGTATGAAAAACTTAAATTCGCTGTATTTTTTTACTATGGTATCTGAAGCTACATAAACTAATTACAGACATAGATATTACCGTATGTCATTGTATATGCAAAGTTTCGTTACAATCCAACACGTAGTTTTAAAATTAAAACGTAACTACGTTTGTATGGAGAATCGAGCATACTGCGGACTCTTAAATAAAACATGTAATATTCGTGCAGCCGTGCACATTATTTACGTTTGTGTTGTTCAAATAAACGAGACGACTGCCGAGCTCTTGATTCCCTTATCTGATCGCGAATTACCGATATCGGTTCGAGATTGCATTCCCTACGTTTAACCGGTTGCACCCAAAAGGAGCACGGGGTTCGCTTTGCCACCTTTGCACCTTTTGCACCTTATTGGCTTCTCGAAGAAGTTGCGGAAAATTGTCAGAGTGCAAATTTGCCAGCTACCTCAGGCGCACGGTGTATAAAATCCTTTAAGCACATAATGATACTGACTTTGACCCGATGACCTGCGGTAATGGAGCCGCAGAGAAATCCTCATGCCTCACGTAGAAGTCATCAAAATCATTGTCAAGTACTTGTTGTCAAGTAATTAAGATTTTACGATTAAATTGATCTTGACGTTTGTTGACTGCGATTTTTTATACAACTAGCGGCCCGCTTCGCCAGCGTATTGATAAGAACGCAAGCAGACCAGCAGGATTAAATATATACATCCAGAAAGTTCGTTCTACATGCAGGTAAAAGAATTTTTGAAATCCGTTAACCGGTTCCGGAGATGACCCATTACACGCAAACTTACAAATAAAAGCTACACTCTCCAACTAAAAGCTACACCTCCTTTTTTGACGTCGGTTAAGGGCCTTTCGTCGGGGATGCGGTCAGTGGTAGACGCCTTGCTTCTTAAGCGGAGCTTCTGACGCTGATTGCATTATTGACGACTGACCAAACGACCGAACAACGTCGCTTTATAAGCAAACTAGCTTCTGCCCGCGACTCCGTCCGCGTGGAACTCTTTTATATCGTAGCTCGATACAAAATTTCATCCCCCATTTCACCCCCTCAGGGGATGATTTCCAGGATAAAAACTATCCCATATCCTTCCTCGGGATTCAAACTATCTCCATACCAAATTTTATCTCAATCAGTTCAGCGGCTTAAGCGTGAAGAGGTAACACACAGACAGACAGACAGACAGACACACCTTCGCATTTATAATATTATAAGTATGGACTTGAAATTGGCGAAGTCATCTTGACTATTATGGAAGCCACTTTTTAAAAGAAGATAAGGAGTCGGTCAGTAAGTAGTTTTACTAGTTAACGTTGTTTGTAAAATGCGGGTGGATCCGCGTGGTAAAATATATCATATGTCCTCCCCGAAGGTTCATTATATCGTTTTTGAATAGTTATTTTTTTACGACGGTGGCAAACAATCGTACGGCCCGCCTGATGGTAAGCGGACACCGCAGCCTATAAACGCATGCAACTCCAAAGGAGTAACATGGGCGTTGCCGACCCTTGATATGTTTAAGGGTTCGCCGTGTTGATAGCTGAAGGAACAAATTCCCTCGCTCTCAACACAACGCATCCTCGGGAGCTCTGGCGCAAAGCGCGAGCAAATAGTAGTGTTATTATGGCTGTGGTCTTCTGCAAGGCGGAGGTACTTCCCCAGTTGAAAAAGAAGAATGAGAATAAGAAAAGAGAAAAAGGAGAATAGAATTAGAAGTTCCGGAGATTACTCCCGTACGTAGAACCGTAGGTACACAATAAAATTGTGGGTAGTGACGCTGCCTACGAAGCTAGAGAGGGCCTGGGTTCGAATCCCGGTAAGGGCATTTATTTGTGTGATGTATGTTTCGAGTCTTGGATGCTATTAAAATCTGTGAATTGCTTTATTTATAACATGTAATACAAACAATGCTTTATTTATAACAGCAAAACAAATAATAAGTATTAACTAAAGTTATTATTAAAAACTAAACTAAAAATTAAATAGAACTAAACTAAATCTGGAAATGCGGCATTGTGCCGAAGATGCTGGCAGCATTACCTCGCTGAATAGCTAAGCTAATTCGTTGTGCGAGATAAATGCCAGCTTGGTCTCCGGGTGGCATTTGTAAGCATCCTCGACATCTCTTTGAAGGCTTAGGGCTCCAGGGCCCCACGGACCAAGGGGCACGACGCCAAAAGGCACGGAATTGTCTAGTACCCATAACACAAGCCTTATTGAGTTTACTAAGGGGCTAGTTCGATTTCCGCTAGGGGACAATCTTACACAAATCGACCTATAGTCCCGAACTAAGCAAAGCCGGTACTAAACGACGATAAACATACTTATATATGTAGATTAATAAATACTTAAATATACTACTGAAAAGAAAATAGGGGCCACAAGTAATGGTGATCGTTACGTGAAAATTATATTAAATAGTAATATATATTTTTTCTAGCTTTTAGACTTAAACTCCAGCATGAAAGAGGTTAGATTCTGCCTTCAGAATACATTCGTATCCTTATACGGGAGTTCACTAATTAGCCACTTATCAATTAGTTTATGTACAATAATTACAATGGCCCTTATTTTGTTTTGAGCAGTATATATATAAAACATCCATGACTCAGGAACAAATGTTCGTGCTCATCACAGGAATAAATGCTCTTACCGGGATTCGAACCCAGGACCTCTTGTTTCGTAGGCAGGGTCACTATCACTACCAACTGGCTAAAATGGTCGTCAAATTATTTAAACCGCTCCCAAGATTTCACCAGAATCGGTAGAGGAGAACAGTCGAACAGACAGACCTACGAAAGAAAGCCAAAGCTGAAACGGAGGACATTCGTACCTTTCGCTCGCTTGGTCAATAACGGCGAGAGGAGCAGTCGCGTTCTTTAATTTATGACCCATTTCGCAAAAATATTCTTTGCATTCTATACACTTAGCACGTAGAACCGATGGCCGTTGGGGCGGAAAGGTTCTCGAGTGGCGACCACGTGCCGGAGGGCGCGGCGTGGGTAGGCCCCCCACAAGGTGGACTGATGACCTGGTAAAGGTTTCGGAGTCCGCTGGATGCGGGTGCCGCAGGACCGGCCACTTTGACACTCTTTGGGGGAGGCCTATGTCCAGCAGTGGACGTCTTTCGGCTGATGTGATGATGATGATGATATGACAGGAATATCAGTCTAATGCCGGGGTCCCACGGCCTGATTTCTCACAGGTCATACGCGACGGGTCGCATGGCCTGTCGGTCTGGCCTGGCGCGATCTGACCTGTGGGAGGGCGGGCCATGGGACCCCGGCTGTGGCACGGGCACAGGCGTCCACACTCCACAGGCGTGGCACGATCCGGCCTGGCCTGCGACACCACGGGCCGTGGGACCTCGCCATTAAGTGGGTCCCAAATTAAAGTTCGTGACTGTATTCGTTTGAAATGTAAATTTTTGACAGAAACCTCAATAGGTAAAGTCTCGGTCTCTCAAGGAAGTAAAAATATAATTACAGAAAATAAGTGTCATTTCGCCTTAATGCGTGAGGAAAAATCATTACATAGATGCATCTTGTAATGAGACTCGTTTACAATCATAGCTAATGACTCTCGAGTTTTTCTGACTTTATTATGGTTTTAATTGTAAAACTTCCGCATTTTAGTTTTATGAAGAACTAGCTTCTGCCCGCGACTCCGTCCGCGTGGAACTCGTTTACATCGTAGCTCGACACAAACTTTCATCCCCCATGTCACCCCCTCGGGGGATGATTTCCGGGATAAAAACTATCCTATGTCCTTCCCCGGGATTCAAAGAGATTCTTCCTACTAAATTTCGTCTCAATCGGTTCAGCGGTTTAAGCGTGAAGGGGTAATAGACAGACAGACAGACAGACACACTTTCGCATTTATAATATTAGTATGGATATACGTGCAATTCAAGATTATGTTTACACTTTTTCATATTGCTCCTTTGGATCAGCCTGATTTTTTAGGGTTCCGTAGCCAAATGACAAAAACCCTTATGGATTCTTCATGTCTGTTTGTCTGTCCGTCCGTATGTCACAGGCATTTTATTCGAAAAGTATAAGGTGCATTTGAATAAAATTTTGAGGATAGGTGTATTTTGTTAGCCGCTACATAGTTTTGTAATTAACTTACAAAAAAAAAATGTTAGGGGTGCACTCCATACTTAAAACTGAGTCAAATTTTTTTTTCCATTGCAAGCCCACGTGTGGCACATCAATCGATAGGCCTTTCAAAATAAATATAAGGTTTCTCAGCAATTTTTTTGATTAAGTGAATAGAGTCGGAGATAATTGCCCCGAAAGTCACTAAAATTGTGCCGCCCCCTGAAATTTGAAAAAAACCATGGACATAGGGCTTATTAAATTCTTTCAGCGAAAATTGTTTTGAACAAGATCGGTTCAAAGGTATTCGAGACATTTCTAAAAAACTGCCTTCCTTAAAGAAAAGGACGTAAGTGCCATAAGATTTCAGTAACTATACGACCTTTTTAATAGGCACGGAACCCTTCGTTGTGCGTGGTCCGACACGCACTTGGCCGCTTTTTTTTTATTCCGAAGTACTTCTTAACGTTACTTTCTTACTTGGGGTACTACTTAATCACGTAACGTTTAGAACGAGCGTTATGAGAATTTAACTTTTTTTCATATTTTCTGGATGACGTAACTGGTGACCGAAGAGCTGATGGCGGCTTTCTCGCGCAACGCATCAGCATTGCAATTCAGCGAGGAAATGCCGCTAGCATCCTCGGTACAATGCCTCGAGGGCCTTTTTAGGGTTCCGTAGTCAACAAGGAACCCTTTATAGTTTCGCCATGTCCGTCTGTCTTCGGCTTAGCTCAGTAACCATTACTACTAGAAAACTATGATTCGGCATGGATAAGAAATTAATTAGATTTTCTAAATATAGCATATATAAATGTCATATTTATAAATTACAAATTACAAAATGTCAACGTTCTACAATTATACAAATTATACAATTATTATTATTACAACATATTATAAATACTCACTAATATTATAGGAAGATTACAGGGAGATACAGCCATTTATTTAGTATATTAAAAAATATCACATCGTTTTCTATTTCTTTCATTTCGGAGGGTAATATAATAAGGAACGATCGAACGTGGTTTGAATCGTTTTAGAACGGTGAATGATTTGACGTATGTAATTGATTCAGTTTGTAAGACGATCGGTACGAATGAAGACGTACATCCTTACTAATATTATAAATGCGAAAGTGTGTATGTTTGTCCTTCTTTCACGTCGCAACGGTGCGTCGTATAAATGTGATTTTTTGTATGGAGATAGTTTAGAAGCTGGAGAGTGACATAGGCTACTTTTTCCAGCGGGAAAACATCTAATTCCCACGGGAAAATTCAATATGTTACATTTTCCTATAACCACGCGGGCGAAGCCGCGGGCGTCAGCTAGTTATGTAAATAAATAAGATTTTATGTAGTTCTCGAGTTTCCCTGCCTCCCACTCTACATTAATCACTCATCGAAGTGTCAACAGGCCTTTAAGAGTCGCCTAGACACTGGACTCTCCATACAAACGTTGTGTGGCTCTCATTTTAACACGATATAATAGGATAACATGAAAGTTGGTACCTATACACAATGGGATCAGCTATATCTAGGTCGGAAGCTACGTCGGAGAGTCGAGGGAATGTATGAAGTTTTTTAGAAAAGTTGAAAAACCTCCGACATTTTCATTTCAAAGTCCAATATCTCAAAAACGGCTGAACAGATTTTCATGAAACATAGCTAAGCACACTCGGGATCACATCAGCTTTAAAAAAAACCGCATTGAAATCGATTCATCCGTTTGGGAGCTACGATACCACAGACAGATACACATACACGTTAAACGGTTAAACGTATAACACCCCTCTCTTTGCGTCTGGGGGTAACAATACAGATTATGACGTCACAATTGTCTACGATCAGACGGCTTCCAGCTGCAGACAGGGATCGGAGCCGGTTTCAAAAAACCAGAAAAATAATGATAGTAAACCGTTATTATTCTGTTCTTTCTTAACAGCACGGCTATCATAAGACACCGCGCGAGCTCTCTTGATTTTTCTCGCACTTTACCTCTCTTTCTAAGTGTTCTAATAAGACAGAGACGGGGCGAAATAATTTCGGTTCCCGGTATTCAAGAAGAACGAAGTATTAACGTTTCCGATTAATAGGGCTAAACTCAGCCATGAAACCTGATTGGCGCCCGCCGCGCGCCGGTTTACTTACAATGCAGGTCGATCACGTAACGCATTGTACGCACGTCAGGAAAATCCTAATGGCACTTTTTGTACTGGAAAATGACAGTTAAGTTTTTGACGTGCGTTCTAAAAGTTACGTGATCTACTAGTGTTAGAAGCATTTTTGTATCGATATCGAGTATTATTATCGAATATTTTAAAATACTTCGCGACAGTTAATTAAAAATAATATACGAGAAATATCTAAAAAAACTTACTCAACCTGAGCAACATACTAATTACAATGAATTTTCTAAATTCCTTGACGTCGAGTGAAGTTGAACGATGATTTAGTATATATAAATGGCTTTATAGTGATAAACGAAACTGTCTGTCTACTCCCAGAGAATGTTGAGAAATTAATGAATATATACTCTTATTACTATCAGAAATAAAATGTCATGTGCTGCTGTGTGTACTGACGTGGATTTTGAAGAAGAAATTGCATCTGTTTCTATGTAATTTTATACAAACCTCACGTAATTTTGTGGACCGTTTTTTTTCTTCTATTACACAACTATCAATATCGGTAAAAAATGTAAAACTAGTACGGTTGTAAAACACTAGTAAGGTTGTGACAGTCTTTTGTTTTGCCGTGAACATTCCGGGCTCTGATGATCACCCCTCTGATCTTGGAGTCGTGATCTTAAAAATAAAAAAAAAGTTGAACTGCGTAAGTTAAATCGTTATAATTTTTTAATTAAAAAGAGTTATAAGAAACTTTAATTATTTGAAAATAACTACCTATTCAATGATACCACATATGATTGCACATGACGTAGTTCTCCGACTTTTTACTTTTGTACAATTTGGCGTCTGGTGGCCGCCATTTTGTATTTTGATTACTGTCTCAGTGACACTCGCAAAATTAAAACGAATTGATTGACGTATGGTTCATTAAAATCGACCTTCGCGTTTGATCTCTAGAGTACTACAAAGGAACAGAACATACATACATAAATAGACTGGTAAACACATTACCCACCATTGCATTGCGCACATGGATTGACGTTTTCCGGGTATTCCGTTTGTTTTGTTCACATTGGTAATGAATAAATAGTTTTGTTCTACTGTTGTCAACTACCTACGTTATTGGAAAAAACTACTTGAATAGTACATTTACTTTTTTAATTTAATTAACTCTAAAGGTCACTTGGCTTTAGGTATCGACCAGCAGACTGGGCGAGGGAAGGGAAACATGTTTTGACATTGTAAATGTCATTCCCGGTTATCTATCTGCACGTCTAGCACACGACGGCCGCGACATACTCTCGATTTTTATCGCACTATACCTCTTCTTCTTAGTGTTCTAATAAGAGAGAGATGGATAGTGCAAGAAAAATCGAGTGAGCTCGCGCGCCGTCGCGTGCTAGCCGTGCTGAATCATTAAACTTTTTTGTCCTATTTTCATTTCGGCATTTACTATTCGACAAACTTCGCCTTTTTTTTTGTCTGTCCGACACATTAGTTCGCGACGTTTACGGCTGGTCATTTTATGGTTTAGCTTTTGTAATTTTTTAACAAATCAATGATTCCCAATTATTGGTATACCCGCAATATCATTATACCGACGTAACGATTCGGTTGATAATGATAATCTGTTCGTGTTTTATCTAATCGGCTTTATTATATTTGACATATTATTGTTCATACGGAGCACACATATGTTACTAATTGCCACGAAATGCTGGAACAACATCCCACTCCCCGTCAAAAATGCTCCCACATAAAAAAAACTTAAAAATGTATTTACTAGATCAACAAATAAATCCAGCATAGTCTTCCAGTCTTTTTGTATGATTATGTACATTTTCGTACCTAGTTAGCAATTTATTTTCAAATTAAAATTAAAATTCTATATGCATTCTTTGTAAATTTTAAATGAAACACATTTAACAGGAATATTTGTGTGTATAAATAAAACCCTTTGGCATGCAGTTCTGTAGCGCACCACACGTGGATCCACATAATACCAGCGTCATTTCGCCTTGTGTGGAGCGACATTATGCTGAGTGGACTCGCATCTAATCTTAGTTTTAACATAGAATCTAAGTGTAAATCTAAAATGTACTTACTTTGCGAAATAAAGTTTTTCTATGCTATTCTATTCTAATTCATATATGTATATGAAAATGGTTGGTACCTATGCATTTTCAATATTTAAAAACATTGGCTAAAAGTTTGAAATTAAACTAAGGTTATCCTCCCAAAGCTGTGTTTATGGTAAATAACTCATACAAACAAGTGCATATTATTCTATTATTACTTCTAGGTATGTGTTCTTAACATTTTTTTCCGATGTGAGTATTACGATGAATAACAAAATCCAATTATTTTCTAAAGTAAGTTTCTTAAGTTCTTTAAATAAATCGATATTAAATAATTACATTCGTTTATCAAGATATTTCTTCCGATCTGACCCTTACTTATATACAACATGTAAGTATTAGGTTGTAAAAAAGGTTTCGGTTCTGGCGCTTCGCCGGCCGCTGCCGCGGCACGCTCGCTCAACTCGCGCGCTGTAGGGTCGCAGTTCACCTAACACTCCTCCTCGCTTCGCTCGTCGCCGTACCTACACTGACCTGCCTTTGAATCTGTAAAAGTACCTACTTTGAATTTCACTCAAAATGATCATTTGGCTAAATGTATGAAATGCGGAAATTAATAGTCCGCAGTAAGCTCGATTCTCCATACAAATGTAGTAACGCTCTCATTTTAAAACTGCGTGTTGTATTGTAACGAAACTTTGCATATACAATGTCATGAGGTATATCTATGTCTGTAATTAGTTAATGTAGCTTCAGATACCATAGTTAAAGAAAAAACAGCGAACTTAAGTTTTTCATACAAAACTTGTTTTTGCTGTATTTCGTTTGTTTTATAAACTGGAACCATATAATCTAATTATATACATAGATATACCTCATGTCGTTGTATGTGCAAAGTTTTGTTACAATCCAACACGTAGTTTTAAAATGAGAGCGTAACTACGTTTGTATGGGAAGGTGAAATTCCGCCGAGCTTACTGCGGACTCTTAATGATGGATAAGTAAAAAATTGGCTGTAAAACAAAAGTTGTAACAAGCCAAAGTTCAAATTACTGCAGCGGTAAAAGTTTTTCGGACAACTGAAACATTTGGATAACATCAAATGGTAAATGAAAAAGTAATGAATTGTATAGTCGGAGAACTCATAAAAATACGAAGTGTTTTCGGATAAACGATATTTTGGTATTTGGGAGGCTACGGCACATCTTTTCGTCCAATATTCCGCAGTGTCTCAAGGCGAGAGTCTTTGACCAGTGTGTGTTGCCAGTGATGACGTATGGCACGGAAACGTGGTCGCTTACTATGGGCCTCATAAGAAGGCTCAAAGTCACCCAAAGGGCAATGGAGAGGGCTATGTTGGGAGTTTCTCTGCGCGATCGCATCAGAAATTAGGCTATCCGCAGCAGGACCAAGGTAACCGATATAGCCCTCCGAATCGCTAAACTTAAGTGGCAGTGCACAGTGGCACATTGCACGTAGAACCGATGGCCGTTGGGGCGGAAAGGTTCTCGAGTGGCAACCACGTACCGGAAGGCGCAGCGTGGGTAGGCCCCCCACAAGGTGGACTGATGACCTGGTAAAGGTCGCGGGAGTCCGCTGGATGCGGGTGGCGCAGGACCGGTCATTGTGGCACTCTTTGGGGGAGGCCTATGTCCAGCAGTGGACGTCTTTCGGCTGATATATGATGATATTAGGTCAATAAATTTTAGTGATTGCGATAGGTTACCGTCATTCTCATTAGACATATGTCTACAGAGAATAAGAGATACTTATGACGTTGTACTTGTTTTGTGATTGCACTTATTGATAAGGCTCAGTTTTAAACGATGGCCGTATAAAACAAGTTAACTACTTCACATGAAATCCGTTTGGGTAAGTTTGACAGATGTCTGTGAGATGACAGCTGGCCCCTATTTCACCATCTTGACAATTGTCACCTGAAAATGACAATTCCACGTACATTGCTGGGTCAATAAGCTGTCCAGCAACCCACTTAACCTGTCGACGCAGCCATGTAAGTCGAATTGTCATTGTCGGGCGACAGTTGTCGATTTGTTGAAAAAGGGGCCTGCTGGCGCAAACTTAAGCCTTGCACAGACTGGCGTGACCTGGCCGTGGCGGTTAAAGCCTGCAACACACCTTTAAAACGAATTTGGAAAAAGTTGAAAAATTGCAAATTAGATTTCTCAAACTATTAGTAAACAATAAAACTAAAACTAAATATAAAAATGATTATTATCAGTTATTCAAAGTATGTAAAATTCTTCCGGCAACACTTAGACATAAGTACTTAATTTTAGTCAATCAGCACGGCAATCAAGAAAGTAACTTATCTCAAATGAGCCAAACATATGGTACCAGATCCGTAGCTGCAGGTAAGTATGCCGTTCTCAGAGTAAGCAATTACTATGGGGACAGGCGCATCGAAAAACGTTTACCATATTTGCTTAACGCTTTACCTGCGGCTATTAGACAAGAGAAAAACAAAAATAAATTTAAAAGAGCCCTGTTGAAACACTATCTCGATAGTATATAAATACCTAAATACCAAATATCTTATATCTAGTTACCTATCCACTTTATACAACATCATTTAAAGCTGTTCTTACTTCTTAAGACTTTACTAATTATATAGACTGATTAGGACTTTGCCACTTTATATAGACTCATTATCATTAAGACTACCTCAAATTATATAGACTCTTGGATCCCACAGTCAAACTGTGCAAACAGTTTTGTGGGACGTTGTATTTAGTTTTAAGTCATTGTACAGTGCTTTACTGAAATAATAAATAATAAATAATAATAATAACACTCGCGATGGCGCAGCCTACGGTGGTCAATAGTAAATTTGACAGCTAATGACAAGTTTACTATCGACCGCCGCGGCCTGACCGCGCCAGTCTGTGCATGAGGGGCTTAATAAACTTGTCGTTACGAGATACAATGCCAAATCTCCTGTCCCTCACCCTGAAACTGACGTCAGGGATATACGACTAAAGTACACAGGGTGTCACTCAACGATAACCTGGTACCGGGAGAGAGGCCAAGGTATACCAGTTATGAAAAAATTAAGAAAAAAAATCCATGTCAATTTTTTTTCATTACTGGTGTACCTGGTACCGGGTGAGAGGCCAAGGTAATGTAATACCAGTTATGAAAAAATTAAGAAAAAAGATCCATCAATTTTTTTTTCCAGGTTATCATTGAGTTCCGGGACACCCTGTATAGACATGAGACGTCGAAGATGTGTTAGTCTTCCGATCCTTCTCAATATACTTAATCAGGTTAACTTACCTCTATCCCTTGGGCATTCACTAGGAATCCACTCATTATACAACCTTTGCATAGTCTGTGGCGGAAATTACAAAATGGCGGCCTCATGGAAGACTTCAAGAGAAATGTCGTAGGTTTAGTCTATTTAAGTCTACCTATAATATTAGTTAAGGCGCCGTAGGTTCAGCGAAGTTAAGCGAACAGTTTTTGAAACAATATAATGCGTCTGTTTATAATAATATGGTTTCGAATAATAATCTTGAGGCTTCTCTGGAGCGAGATCAGTGATTCGAAACATGATTAAGCAATTTTCGCTCGATGGAAAAAAATCACGAACATAGGTCTAAAATACACTTAAAATATTCGTATCAAATTATGCACAAAAGCTTAGAATATTAAAATTGCTTCTAAAATTCGGCAATATCATGTTTGAGAGAACGCGGTGATTACTTTTTTATTTATTTAAACGGCCAAAAAATTTATATTAAAAAACATGATATCCGCGCTTCCGAGCACGCACTTCCATCTCGCTCACGCTTATGCTCAGTGAGAGGGAGATAAGACCATGAACCTACGGCGCCTTAAAGCAAAGACGCTTAGTTTCAGTGTCCGGGAGAGGCAACCGGATGGCACGCGGTATTTGAGCTCCGGGGAGTGAAAAAAAATGTCGCCAGGCCGCTGTCTCAATCGGCTGCCTTGCGATAAAATAGTTTATGGCATAATTAAGAAAATTATTTCCCGCATCTTGGTATATTAGAAATATGAAAAAAATGTATTTGTTTTTGGGGACGAAAGCTAATTAGCGAATTAAAACAAATCCTACTAATATTATAAATGCGAAAGTTTAGATGTTTGGATGTTTGTTACTCAATCACGCTTAAACGGCTGAACCGATTTGAATGAAATTTTGCACGAAGATAGTTTATACCCTGGATTAAAATATAGGATAGTTTTTATCCCAGGTCCACGCAGACGAAGTCGCGGGCGGAAGCTAGTATGGTTATAACATTAACAATAAACTATGTAATAGAACAAACTTGTAACCACGGCGCGGCCGGGATGACTGAAACTGTCTAATGTATTCATTGCTGCTCAATGGTGTAGGACTCATCAGAGTTAAGCAGTTTAAGTACCTCGGCCATGTGGTGACCGAGGACTTGAAAGATGACAGCGACATGGAGAGGGAAAGGAGGGCGATGGCGGTTCGCTGTAACATGTTGGCCCGCAGGTTTGCACGATCTAGCATTGAAGTAAAGATTACTCTCTTTAAAGCCTTCTGTCAAACTTTATACACGTGCAATCTGTGGGTAAATTACACGCAGCGAGCCTTCAACGCCCTCCGAGTACAATACAATAATGCTTTCAGGGTGTTGTTGGGGCTCCCACGCTATTGCAGCGCTTCAGCAATGTTTGCGTACGCGCGCACGGAGGGGTTCAGCGCGGTGATTCGTCACCGTGTTGCATCACTCATGCGCAGGGTGCGGGGGAGCCACAACTCCATCCTGAGAGTCATCAGCGAGAGGATGGGCTGCGCCATTCTGAGACACTGGGTACGAACGCATGCGCACGTACCGGGTGTTCCTGAGGGTGGCAGATACTTAAATTGAATTGTAAAGTATAACATTAACCTAACCGAACTAACATAGCTTAACACTTATGTAATTCATTAATTAATTAATTAACTAACATTATATGGATTCTGTCCGAAATGAACAAATTTAATTTTATTTATTTATTGCACTTGAAATCCGTTCATTTTTAGGGTTCCGTAGTCGACTAGGAACCCTTATAGTTTCGCTTTGTCTGTCCGTCCGTCCGCGGATAATCTCAGTAACTGTTAGCACTAGAAAGCTGAAATTTGGTACTAATATGTATATCAATCACGCCGACGAAGTGGTAAAATAAAAAGTGTTTTTTTTTAAATTAGGGTACCTCCCCTATACGTAACGTGGGGAGTGTTTTTTTTTTCATTTCAACCCTAACGTGTGATATATTGTTGGATAGGTATTTCAAAATGAATAGGGGTTTGCTAAAATAATTTTTTGATTATGTTAATATTTTCGGAGATAATCGCTCCAGTAATAAAAAAAATGTGTCCCCCTCTCTAACTTTTGAACCATAAGTTTTAAAAATATGATTACTCATATTTCCGCCGCAGTCCACGTTGGCTCAGTTCGAGTTGCACAGGGCGGTTCCACAACGCTTCGGGAGCTCAAATACCGCGTGCGATCCGGTTGCCTCTTGGAATCCCCAACTACACTTCGTTGCTTTCAATAAGAATGATATTGTTACTATATTATGAATAACTTGATTTTCAATTGTTAGTTCTTTTTTTGCCTAGCTCAGGCACGTGTTATTTGCCTCTAATAGTAAGCTCCTAGTCTATAGTAAAACTGGGGGGCTAGCACAACTGACGCCGCGCCGCGACGCCAGTTGAGAATGATCTACCCTCCTCTATCTAATTTGCACGGTGCGAGTGTGACAGGAGACGCTCAGTCGCGCGCGAAGCGACTTGTTAGCAAGTTGTGCTAGACGTACTGGTGTACTTTATGATTTATCAATAAATTATGTTTATGTATATGTTGTTTATTGCTTTGAATATAGGTACTTAATAGTAAGTCAATGCCACTAACTGGTTTATAACTAATTATGTACTATGTCATTATTTATAAATGAAATTACAAACCTCTGTTCAATTATAATACCCAATCAGTTTCCAAATACCGCAGGCTACCCCAATTTAGATTATCCGCGAGTCTAGACGACGTCTAAATCAACAAAGACATTAAATCAATAAAAGTCTGGCGATAGGCCAGGAATGCCTTCCGTATGATTCGGACATTAACAAAGATATGAGTCAATAATAGACAATGGATAGGAAACTGGCAGTGAATAGATTTACTAATTATCATAAACGTTAAAGTAACGCTGTTAAGCTCAGCACGTCTATCATGAGACAACCGCGACGCGACATACTCTCGAGTTTTCTCGCACTATACCTATTCTATTAGTTTGTTATTTTTTGTAAGAACCTGTTAGCATTAAGTCAAGGAACAATAAAGGCTTTATTATTATCTCTTTATTCATTTTCCGTCTTAGACTAGGTTTTTACAATAACTATATAAAAATATAAAACTATACATACAAAACATAAAATCATTATAAAAACCTAGCCTAGGGTACCGCCGGCAGCGAGGCGGGGCCTAAGCTGCCGGTGGTCAGGGCGCCAGAGACAGGAACCTCCTGACTATCCGCGCAGTATCCAGGAGTACCGCCTTCTCTATCTGACCCTTGATCCAGCCATCTAGCGAGAGTCTCTTGAGGTGATGGTCGAGACTCTTCGCTATTAAACCATTCGCTGAAACGACTATCGGGACGATTATTATTATTATTATTATACCTGTTGCACGTCTAGTACAACTTGCTGACAAGTCGCTTTGCGCGCGACTGAGCGTCTCCTTTCTCACTCGCACCGTGCAAATTAGAAAGAGGAGGGTAGACCTTTCTCGACTCGCGTCTCGGCGTGGCGTCAGTTGTGCTAGCCCCGCTGTTCTAAGTGTTCCAATAAGAGAGAGACGGATAGTGCGAGAAAAATCGAGAGAGCTCGCGCGCCGTCGCATGATAGCCGTGCTGGACCAGAGAGCTTCCTTCGCTTCTAAGATGAAGATAAGATTACTTACAAAAACGTGTCAAGGGTACGTCGGACTCGCGCATGCAGGGTTCCTTACCATCCTACTAATATTATAAATGCGAAAGTTTAGATGTTTGGATGTTTGTTACTCAATCACGCTTAAACGGCTGAACTGATTTGAATGAAATTTTGCACGAAGACGTTTATATCCTGGAGTCAAATATAGGATAGTTTTATCCCAGGTCCACGCACACGCCGCACTCGCACCGTGCAAATTAGAAAGAGGAGGGTAGATCTTCCTCAACTCGCGTCGCGGCGCGGGGTCAGTACGTTTACCATGAGTTTGACAATGACGGCTTACGCTAACGAGTATCGAGTTTTCTGTCTGTGCATCCCGCTCGTACTGTCAAAGTGCAATAGAGATGCACAGATAGAAAACTCGATTCTCGTTAACGAAAAATGACAATGTCAAACTCATGGTAGCCGTACAGTTGTGCTAGCCCCGCTGTAAGTAATGTTAAGAGTCCGCAGTAAGCTCGATTCTCCATACAAACGTAGTTACGCTCTCATTTTAAAACTGCGTGTTGGATTGTAACGAAACATTGCATATACAAAGACATGAGGTATATCTATGTCTGTAATTAGTTTATGTAGCTTCAGATACCACAGTAAAAAAAATACAGTGAATTTAAGTTTTTCATACAAAACTTGTTTTTGCTGTATTTCGTTTCTTTAATAAACTGGAACCATGTACCTAAACTAATTATAGACATAGATATACCTCGCGTTGTATGTGCAAAGTTTCGTTACACTCCAACACGAAGTTGTAAAATGAGAGCGTAACTACGTTTGTATGGGAAGGTGAAATTCTGCCGAGCTTACTGCGGACTCTTAAAGTATGACAAGTAATTAAAATAGCGTTAGGTATATAGATAAGTTTAAACAATAACCAAATATTCTTGACAAGCCTTGACGTATTACAATATAAGAATATTAAATCAGGAAATAACAAATTATTCACACGGTTTTCTTACGGCGGTCCTACACTGGCTGTTATTCATTTATTTTATTTTTTCTACTTTATTGCATAAAACAAAAGAGGCGGAATTAATTCCTTAAGGCAGTCTCTACCAGTCAACCATATGGCCAAACAGAGACTTTCAAACGGTGGGTGCAAGATAAATACTAAAAAAACAAAAACAACAACTTTTGGACGGACTATTTTTTTTGTAATTAGTTTTAATTTTTTCGTTTTATAATTTTTTATTTAGTATCAAAAAGAAATGTGTTATACACCCAGTATTATATTTCCTATTAGAGTTAATTTATTTTTTACTTTTTAGTTAATTTTTTGTTACTTAAAGGAGAAGTTGGGAATGTACTTTGTAATCCCTTAGAAATAAAGTGGATTGAAGTAATAAAAAAATAACAATATCCAAACACTTAACTATACAAATTCCAGTTATAAATGCTATATTTAACATAGTCTAACAAGGATAAGGCTTTGTAACACTATGATGTTACAAAACATGTATAACAAACAGCCAGTGTGGAAGCACCATTAATTAATGGTATGAAATTAAAATACGTGAATCAACTAAAATAATAATCGTGAGTCGGAAAAAAAACTTGTTTTGCGTCATGTCATAGATCAAGCTAAGGGTTAAGGTTTTAAAAAAAGTTGGCTACCAGATATTCGCGGAAGTGTGCGCGAGCGTTCCCTTGGCTACGAATAAAGCACAGCGTAGAGCACCGCGGGGTTTAAGACTTTTTTATACAACGACGGCGGCAAACAAGCGTACGGCCCGCCTGATGGTAAGCGGACACCGCAGCCTATAGACGCATGCAACTCCAAAGGAGTAATATAGACGTTACCGACCCTTGACGTGTTTGAGGATTCGCCGTGTTGACAGCTGAAGGAACAAATTGCCCTCGCTCTCAACACAACGCATCCTCGGGAGCTCTGGCGACCTTGCTCACCTCCAGGAGCACAACACTACTACAGAGCAAGTGGTCTTCTGCAAGGCGGAGGTACTTCCCCAGTTGGGCTGCTCCAAATTCAAGCGGGATGACATTTCGCTGCGCCCTAGCTCACCCAAAATTCTGGTATTCCGGGCGGTTCCCGGGTGGTTCCCCGGCCGGGCGGGAACAGCGAACGAAAGCGAGTTCGAACTAAACGGCTGCCTGGCATTTAATTTAACTTTTTTTTGAAGTAACAACATGCTTGGTTTCTTTTACTTAACTGGAATACTTTCAATATTATTTTACATTTTAAATACAAAAAATAGCAAATTGTAAAAGAAAAACCTCCAAAAACTTATGGAAAACAAAGACACCATTTAATCACTATGCCATAAGTGCCCAGTATTCTACCAAGATATTTAATGAGTTATATGCAACGGTATCGTGATCTCAAGTTTCATTACTTACGGATCACAACTTCAAATATTTTTTTTTCCGAATTCAATCATTTTGAAATACTGCGACCGATAAGTAACTGCGGATGTTCTATGGAGTCATCCTTTAAATTTATTGCTCCTTTAGGCCACACCCTGTATATGATATGTCTTATCGCTCGGGTTTGCTTGTATTATTTTCAATACACGGGCGGAGACGCATGGGCAACTAGTAATATTATAAAGAAGAAAATTCAGTGAGGTTGTGAGGCAAATACTGCTGAACGGATTTAGACGTTATTTCGCATAGAGATAGTTTATAATATAGATACGAACGTAGGATACATTTTATCCCAAATATCATCCTGCAAAGGGATGAAATAGATGATGGAATAAAATATACGATTTCACGCGAACGAATAAACAAAAAAAAATAAGGGACTGTTCTACACAAATCGAACTAGCCCCATAGCTTAATATGCCTTGTGTTGTTGCTATGGGTAATAGACGACGACTTATTCCATAGATATAACAATACATAGAAAACATTTAAGACTCAAGAGGCAATATTCTTGCTCATAACACACATAGTCCCACTTACCGGGATTTTAAACCGGGATCGTCAGGTTGGGGCAGTTTTACTAACCAAGTACCGCCAGGTTAAAAAACCGGCTGTCAATATATGTATATTATTTTTCCAGTTCCAGGAGGGCTATCAAACACCTCAGTTTGCGAGCTAAACTCGAATAAACAAACATACATACAGAGATACTGCGTTCTTTGAAAAGAGTATATTTGTTTAAGCACACGGAATGGTGAACTAACATAGTCATTAAACATCCTCGAGTTGAACAAATAGGCATTTAATTAAATACGTGATTTCTTAGTTGGTATTGGAAATTGGCTTGGAAACAGCATGCCAAAGAACGCAGTAGATATAGATATAACGGAGGCGCGGGATTATAAGTCTTATCCATATTAAGATTGAGAACCACTGTCACCGAGCGGTAAGGCGCGCGACTTACAATCTGGAGGTCGATCAAAAACTTATGTACGAAATGTTTAGAATAGAATAGAATAGAATAACATTTATTCATGACAACAACACATACATGCACATGAATCAACATACAAAAGAGAAGACAACATTGCCACGAAACGGTCAAATGGTGTGGTTTAGATGTTTGGATGTTTGTTACTCAATCAGTCTTAAACAGTCAACCGATTTAGATGAAATTTTGCACGACTGCAGTTTATAGCCTGGTTTCAAATATAGGATAGTTTTTATCCAAGTTCCACGCAGACGAAGTCGCGGGCGGAAGCTAGTATTATAAATGCGAAAGTTTGGATGTATAGATGCTTGGATGTTTGCTATTCAATCACGTTCAAACGGCTTAACCGATTTGGATGAAATTTTGCACGAAGATAGTTTATATCCTGGATTGAAATATAGGATGGTTTTTATGCCGGCTCCACGCAGACGAAGTCGCGGACGGAAGCTAGTCATTTGATAATTAACAGTGGCTTTTCGGTGAAGGAAAACATCGCGAGGAAACCGGTTTTATTCCAATAAGGTCTCGTTTACCCTCTGGGTTGGAAGGTCAGATGGCATTCGCTTTCGTAAAACTAGTGACTAAGCCATATTTTGGGATTAGGTGTCAAAGCGGACCCCGGGCTCGTCTAGGGCACAACCGGGAATAACGCTAGGGGGAAGAAGATGATCCATGATAAGATTACGTCCCGATCATTTTTCCCGGTACTTCGGACGACCTCTGTAGCCTAGTTGGTAGTGACCCTGCCTACGAAGCCGGAGGTCCCGGGTTCGAATCCCGCTAAGGGCATTTATTTGTGTGTTGAGCACGAATATTTGTTCCTGAGTTATGGATGTTTTCTATGTATTTAAGTAAATTTATTTATCTATATAAGTTTGTATATCGTCGTCTATCGTAGTTTGGGACTAGGTCGATTTGTGTATGATTGTCCCCAAATATTTATTTATTTACTTAACACCAAACACCGGATTGACGGGGGCAAAAATGTACCAGAGCTAGTGATTAATTAAAAATCGACAAGTTTATCGACATCGATAAAAAGCAATGTTTAACCATCATTTTCATAACTAATGGCTAAGTTTGAATACTTTTAATTATGTGCAAACCTGTATGACGGGGAACATGGGTAAAAGCGGCTATTTACTATCATAAATATTTACCACCTTTGATGGCAAATCGTACGAACATTTAATAACAAATAATCAACGTGTATATTGAAAGCAAAACGGGCAATGAATGATATAAACGTTATCAGCAATTTGAAATAGATAGCCTAAAATCTATCCATCATACCAAGTACTTTTGAAAAATTATAAACACAAAATTGAAGTCTAGAAGCCAGTTGGCATATTGTCCATACGTTAAAAGTACATATATCCAGTGGCCGTAGCATAGTTGCCATTTTATCACTTATCGTTGTGGTAAAGACGCCCATCACGCTCTGACAAGTATGCGAGTGCGAGAGTGACGGATGCCTTATCCACAACGATAAGTGATAAAATGACAACCGTGCTACGCCCGCAGATTAAGTTTGTATCCTCAGGGATTTATGATAGTAAATAGCCGCTTTTACCCATGTTCCCCGTCATACAGGTTTGAACATAATTAAAAGTATTCAAACTTAGCCATTGGTTATGAAAATGATGGTTAAACATTGCGTTTTATCGATGTCGATAAACTTGTCGATTTTTAATTAATCACTGGCTCTGGTACATTTTTGCCCCCGTCAATCCGGTGTTTGCTTAACACTACTAAAATAAACTGTTATGTGTTTGACATATTACTTTCAGTAATTGACAGTATTACCACAGTATAGAAGAATAATAGAGTAGGTAATCTGAGGCCGTTTAAGAGCGTTCGTTACCTACTTTCGCTAGATGCGCAGGGCTGTGTCACGTTTGTGGCTTGGCATACCTATAATACTAATTTTGCTTTTAAGTATGCAAAGTATTTCTATTTCAGTTTAATAGACAATAGTGTATACACAAAGTAATAATATTATAGATGGTTAGGTATGTGTTTTTAGTTTCCCACTTCATCGAATATTTTAATACCACTGTACTATGCCTAAAATATTTCCTAGTAAGTATAATAGTTGCTAAACTGCACTAGGTTGGTAGGTGCTTAGTTACAAGCCTATTCGGCTCCTTTTGATATCGTGGCACTGGCGGCTCGCTGTCTTCATACCTACGAGGCGGCTCCCTTTGACGTAGCGAGTAAGAACGAGCGAACACCGCAACGGCGCGGCCCCGATTGAAGCATTCTCCATCATTCCCGAAGGCTATGTGTGTGTGCATACCGAACACGCGCGCATGTGTGCAGCCGTGCGATGTACCTTTGTTCGAAGTTTATCTACTGTTCCTATACTGTGGTATTACACCCCGCTCGGCACAATTGTAACTATTAATAAAGAGGTGCCAACTATTGGGGCCGTGTCAGGCACTGGGATATTTACCTTACTTACGCAGGTGTGAGTGATAGGCTAACAACCTATCGCTGACCCCGTATCATGGTCGGCCTTATCATTATCACACGATAAGTGACAGGATAGAGCGTCCGTCACTGGCTGACACCGAATGTCGTCAACTCGTCACTGAGATCCTTGGTGAGCCAGTGACCCAGGTATTTAAACCGCTGTACTCTCCGCAGGGCGGCACCATTTAAGAGTCCGCAGTAAGCTTGGCCGAATTTCACCTTCCCATACAAACGAAGTTACGCTCTCATTTTAAAACTACGTGTCGGATTGTGACAAAACTTTGCATTTACAATGACATGAGGTTTATCTATGTCTGTAATTAGTAAAAAACTAAATACAGCAAAAACAAGTTTGTATGAAAAACTTACATTCGCTTAATTTTTTTTACTATGGTATCTGAAGCTACATAAACTAATTACAGACATAGATATACCTCATGTCATTGTACATGCAAAGTTTCGTTACACTCCAACACGTAGTTCTAAAATGAGAGCGTAACTACGTTTGTATGCAGAATCGAGGTTACTGCGGACTCTTATACCTCTTACCTCTTAACACAACAGGAGTATATATATAGCTCTTCCTTTAGTTTCCTGTTGCCTGCCCTGAAGGCAAGTAGCTTACTTTTAGCTGTATTATACCTCAGCCTAAAGAGTTTCCTAAGCGCAGTGATAGAGGGAGCCAGCCAAGAGCATCGTATGTGAACCGCACCGCGAACCACAAAGGATGAACCGATTTTATTATTCCGTAGAAGTCACGGCAATAGAGAGATCTCTCAGGGACCGAGGACCGAAGTCCCAATGAGAGTTGTTTGGATTTTGTATATATGCAGTGATTTATGAAACTTGTATAGCGCGATGCAGAACACTTCAGATTCGACAGATGACAGGAGTGACGCCACATCAGCCCCCCTTCGAGACAGAGGGGTCAGCGACAATGTATGAAGAGCAGCTTGCCAGTGCTCAGAGCCAGCGTGGCGAGCGAGCGCTCAGAGCCAGGGTGGCGAGCGAGTAGTGAGAGAGAGAGAGAGTGGCTTGCTGAAAGAGTTGGGCGTCAGTCAGGATCCTCAGAGTTGCACTTATGTCCATTGTCGGAGTCACCAATGTAGAAGTCACGGCAATAGAGAGATCTCTCAGGGACCGAAGTCCCAAAGAGAGTTGTTTGGATTTTGTATATATGCTAAGTGATTTATGAAACTTCTATTGCGCGATGCAGAACACGTCAGATTCGACAGCTGACAGGATTGACGCCACAATTCTTTTTATCGAAACTTGTGGTCTTGTCTATCGAGATGGCTTTTAGCTACCTATGTTTCTCGCGTCGGAGTTGTTTTAAAGGTTTAATTTTTAGGCGTGAGTTTATGTATGTGTGACATAATCTGCATTGATGACATACAGGGTGAATGAAACAAGTGCCCGAAACCAGTCGGGCAACGAAAGTGGTCTACTGACACAGTTCGAAAGCCGTCTTGCGGAGTTTATTCATAGAACTCCGGTTCTGCTACCCGATCGAGTTAAGTTGACAAGGTAAATGTATAGGTTATGTTGCATCCAGTGCCGTTTTTGTTTGGCCGGGTTAGCATTTGAAAGCGACAAATTCCATTCATTGAAGCTAGAACAT
Organism: Epinotia bilunana; assembly: GCA_947049275.1. NCBI lineage: Eukaryota > Metazoa > Arthropoda > Insecta > Lepidoptera > Tortricidae > Epinotia > Epinotia bilunana. The sequence goes on along the minus strand of OX346279.1, from coordinate 1,695,895 downwards.
GAACCTACGATTACTCAGGACAAGCTAAATAATACCACGACAAAGCGAGGTAGCATACAAATCTCAGACAGAGATTCGTTGTCCTTGTCGTTCCACTTTTATTCACCGCAACGGAGTTAGTATCAGTTTATCGCGGCAATATCGCTTGAAACGCTCATCCCGAAGAACTCCCGAAGAGTTCGAAACATGTCCGCTCGTAGTGACATTTAATACGTGATCTTATATTACTAGTATTTTAGAAATGTCTCGCGAAAGTTTAAATTCGAATGACAAATAACTCGGCAATATTTCCAACGCCACTGGAATTCTCCGGGAATTTGGCAATATTCCCAACAACTGGCATCCGCGCGTCGCCCGTCTATTTGCCGTCTCGCCGTGTGTACAAACTCCGCGCGCCGACCGGTTTGCGCAGTTGATGCAATGTACCACATTTCTCTGTAACGCCACACGGCTAGTACATAGTACTTAGTGACTTGCACTTTCGATTTGCGGAGAATAAGTGTGGCAAATCGTATTTGCATCGTGCATCGTGAAATTGATGGTTTTTTTATTTGCCTTTTATCCCTAACTCTTACTTGTAGTCTGCGTTCTGACCCTCTTGGCATATGCCTAGTCTAACATCTTCTACTGTATTCTGTCTCTACCGACTCTTCTCCAGTAAGGACCTGCTGTGAGTTTCAACTAATCTTCCCATAATTTTATGCAATAAACAGCTTAATTATTGTTATTATTATTTTTTATCTCTTGCTCAGTTTGCCTCTATTTCTTTTTCCATACCTTAGGGTACCAGTCTTGGGATTTTGCTCCACTTTTCTTAGGTACGAAAATCATGGAGTATTCTTACATACGTACATACATTCACGCCTTTATCCCTACAAGGGGTAGGCAGAGCCCGTGAAACTTGTGTTCCAGTGAATGGTAAGTTTTGTATGTATGTAAGTAAATTATTTAGTGTACAGACTATGTGTATTTAACTAGCTAATTTTTCATAGATACATTACAAAATCTCAATTTCAAATTTAATAAATAATTAAAGACTTGGGTCAATCTTACTCAAATCGACCTTATCCCAAACTAAGCAACGCTTGTACAGTAGAGTTCTCCAATATCTACACAGACAACCTTTGAATAATATCTATACAGAGACTTTGTTGTTACTGACATAAGACACATGTGTAGATATTTTTGAAAGGGTACGATACACATACTTATCCTCCTCCTTCTAGCGTTATTCCCGGTTGTGCCTTAAATGTGCCCGGGGTCCGCTTTGACTAATCCCAAGATTTTATGTGAGCGACTGTCATTTGACCTTCCAGCCCAGAGGGAAAATAGACCTTATTGGGATTAGACCGAATAGCTAACAGTAAAATATTCCGTACATAAGTTCCGAAAAACTCATTGGTACAAGCCGGAATTCGATCCTACGACCGCCGCTTGACAGCCGTATGACTGAACCACTAGGCTAGCATATAGATAATTTATATAGAATTTTGCGTATGCTACGCTTGGAAATATTGCCTAAAAAAGTTTTGTCCAGTACCACCTGGCCAATCACATACAGTTTAATTGAATAACACTGTTTATCAAATTCAAATTCAAAAACATTTATTTCAAGTCATATTACAGTTAAAGAGATGGACCTAAGGATAGGTTTACATGTGACGAAGGACTAATTTGTAACATAACAAGATATTTTTTACTTATACTACTACTACTGCCATTAATTATATATCGCATAAGTATGGTTGAGATTATTTGTGGCCGACTTTTTATAGAACTGTTAATGGAATTTGAATCTTCTACGTTGGAAGGTAGAGTTGCTGTCTAAACGGACTACTTTAATGCAATTCGGCCAATTCAAATAATCACGTGTATAAGTGCTATGCGTGTTTTAAATTTTAGCAAACGTACTTGCTTCATAACAGGTCAGCTTAAAAACCACGAGTCAGCGCTGTTCCGTTGACAACAACATATCGCAATAAAATAAGCAAATATGCTGCCTCATTATATAATTTTAAATACTTCATACTTGACCCACTTCATGCGGTTTTTGACACGTAATACATCTCGATACAAACTCGTATCAAGTAAAAATATCAACGCAAAAAGGAACTTACTGTAATGAGAGTAGAGTTTAAAATTCTATGATACCTGTAGCAACTTGAGATGATGCGAAAATAACAATATATTAATAAGCAGACATAAATCTTGTTCTTTATTTTATATTTTTATCATTGCAGTATGAATCTTCGTGAATGTTAATAAAGTAGAATTTTGATTGTTTCTAGGTTGGATTAAGATCATAGCGTTTTAGAGTACGATTCTCGCTGCGGTTTACCACTGGTACCACTTAGGGTACATAACAACTATTATTGGCCGTTTAGGGGGTTGATCGAGCCATCCGAGACGTTTATACCGCTCACGACCGCTTTATCCTAGTTGGTAGTACTTTACCCTGCCTACGAAGCAAGAGGTCCTGGGTTCGAATCGCGGTAAGGGCATGTATTTGTGTGATGTACACGAATATTTGTTCCTGGGTCATGGATGTTTTCTATATGCGTGCGGCTTGCCGTGCGGATGGACAAAACATATGGAACCGCAAACGCAAAACCTCTACGCAGTAAGCGGTGGGCCGCAACCGCACGCGGCTAACCGCTTAGTGCGTACAAGGGCCTAAACCCAAGATTTGGCATTTACACTAGTTCTACGAAAGCGACTGCCATCTACCTTCCAACTCAGAGGGTATGCAAGATACCTTATTGGGATTATTCAAGAGCTAACGGTAAATATTCCGTACATAGGGTTGATGTAACACTGCGCCGCATCTCCGGACGGAGGTGCGGAGCTGCATATAAATTTCGTCGGACGGAATTTATATACAAACTGAGGTACTTGACGACTGAGACTGTAATCCGCATCTCCGTCCGGAGATGCGGCGCAGTGTGACTTCCACCTAAGTTGCGAAAAAATCATTGGTACGAGCCGGGATACGAACCCACGATCGCCGCTTGCCTGAACCACTAGGCTACCGTAGCTTTTTTTTACACAATGCATTGAAACATCTTCGTGAAGTCGACAGTACTGTCTGGTCTTTATCAAGTTTTGACTTTAGATAGAGTGTTACCTTCGCGTGAACAAAAATGTGTTCCTGTAGACTGTAGAAATAGTCAATTGGAAGCGAACATAACTTCACAACACGTGCACCCATATTTATGATAATAAATAATTAATATTTAATGTAGTTTATAGTTAGCAGAACCCGGAAAATTGATATAAGCATTTACTAAGAAATGTCCGGGACTACTCTGAACATTCCCGGAATGACGTGGCAATATTTCCGCCACAACATTGTGGCGTAAAATAAAATATTGCCAACACTAATTACGCAAGCCTGAAACATGATTACATCTGATTGTATCGATGTCGGATATAATGACGCGGTAATTATGTGTAATTAGACACAACAATTAGTTGTCAGATCCTCATCTGTTGCATTGCATCCTTAACGGTTCAGTCGCGAACCGTGTCGCTCAGCGGAATGTAGGCTGTATTTCTAAAAGATGGAAGTATACAAGACAAACTTAAATTGAGTACTTTATAATTAGAAGTACTTATGTTAGTCTAAGGTATTTGTAATATGGGCCTTGTTCTCGGAATAAAATTATAAATAAGATTATAATTGAACGAGCGAGAGTAGCGAACGTAGTTCTCCATTTTAGCTTGGACCAAAATCCTTTCGTATGTCCGATCGCCCCACTGCCTCGCCGTCCGGCTGTCGGGCTGTTCTCATCTATGGATCGCATTTCTTAAATGATTCTCGTGACATTTTGTGGCCAGTTTTTTTTGTCGATTCAGTTCGTGTTGCTTCGGGAGTTCCACACCTCATGGCCACTGGTTAGTAAGTGGAAAATACAGCCTATGGATGCCTGAAACACAGAAAGAGTAGTATGTCCTTTGCTGATTTCTGGATTCACCGTATTGAGACAAATGCAGTTCCGTCACTCTTGAAACAGCGCACATCCGGCATTTCAGCACGGCTATCCCAGGACGGCCCGCGAGCTGTGTCGCGGCGACATAGACTACCTATCTCTTTCCAAGCGTTCTAATTAGAAATAGACGGACAGTCTATCTTATATCTTTATATTGTTGACCTTACTCACCAGGAACACAACGCCTCTAACCTACAGATTTTTTTAACCGACTTAAAGAAGAGACTGGCCCTGTATAATTTAGATTATACAGAATTACTACCACTGACCGTGACTTCGTTTGTCACGCGGTAAGCTACCTATCACGGCGTGACTCTAAAAAACGGATATTAATTTTGGCACTTCATTCCAGTCATTGCCTACCTTTAATGCTATCATTAAGATTGAATGTGCCACCTATTGGTAGTGCCGAGTCCTGGCTCATTAAAGGCCTCCACCCACCGAACGCGTGCCGTGCGCGGCGCGTGTGCTGCGCGGGCCCGCGCAAGTTGTAAAGCATTGAAACTACACTTCAAACACACATCGAACGCGGTCCGAACGCGGGCCCGCGGCGCTAAAGTTACAACTCGTGTCGTGCGCGTCGCGTGTGATAGAGATAGTGAGATACATATTAAATGTGTTGGTAGTGAGAGAAATATGACGCGCGGGCCCGCGCGTGCACGCGCAGCTGCCGCGCTGCTAAGTGTGATAGAGACAGTGAGATACATATTAAGTAAATGTGTTGGTAGTGAGAGAGGCATGACGCGGCGGACCCGCGCTGCACACAGGTTGATATCGCGTCGCTGACGCGGCGGGCCCGCGTTGCTACACGCCGCCCGCTTGCGGCGTGAATATACCGCTTCAACCGCGCCCGACACGCGTTCGGTGGGTGGAGGCCTTAAGGGAATCCATCATCATCAGCCGAAAGACGTCCACTGCTGGACATAGGCCTTTGTGGCACTCTTGGGGGAGCCCAAGAGTGCCACAAAGGCCGGTCCTGCGCTACCCGTATCCAGCTTTAGCTTCTATCAACGCCAGCTGACTTTTTAAGATCGACATGCCGTCAAAGCCGAAAGCCGTCACGGATACTTATATTTATTTACAATCTGTCTTTGGCCTCATTATCCTCCTAGAAGGGCCCGGGGTCTTTGGCGTAGGCATTAAGCGACTGCCATCTGGCCTTTCAACGCAGGGGTACACTGGACCTTATTGGGATTAGACCGGTTTCCTCACGATGTTTGCCATCACCAAAAAGCCGCTGTCTCGTCAGTACGAGACAGCGGCTTTAATAATGGCTTTAATAATGACGTAAACTCAGTAGTTTACGTCATTATTGTTTCTTCCTATTTGCAATTCTGCCCTATATGTTCGCGAGCAAAGATTCTTTATCTTCTTTTTTGGGCTAATCCTATAAAGTTAAATCCGTTTGGTTAGGAAAGATTGATGCAAGTGTTAACACTACATAACCGCGCCCGATGCCCGCTCGCCCATGACGCTCGCTTCTCCACAGCCGCGCAGCGGGGCCCGAACCGAAATGCCGGAGAGCCCATCACACCGGACCTATCTAGCACTCGCGAGTAAATAAATGAAATCATCATCATACCATCCCAAAGACGTCCACTGCTGGACATAGGCCTCCCCCAAAGAGTGCCACAATGGCCGGTCCTGCGCCACCACGGACTCCCGTGACCTTCAACAGATCATCAGTTCACCTTGGCCCTTCAACGAATGGAATAAATGAATTTTATTCTGCAAGTAGGCCGCAATCGCACTTTTACTAGAAGAAACGACGCAAACTCAACAGTCACTCATTAGTTGCCAAATATAAGCTTATTACAATGATAGTGATTAACCCACTTACAATAAGTAAAACTGAATATTATAATAAACTTTAAACATAATGCGTCGTTCGGACTGTTAATGTCTGAAAATATGTTATACAGGGTGTAACAAAAATGGGGTGTGAACCGATCAAAACTAAAAGAAATTTTTGTTTGACGCGATTATTTTTTACATTTGTAAGGAGCAGGTCGCCCCATTCGGCCAACGCTCCATACTAATGTAAAAAAAATCGCCTAACAAATTTTTCTCTTTGTTTTTTCTTATCAGAACACGATACCTGTTATGGCCTTGATCGGTTCACACCCCATTTTTGGTACACTCTGTAGAATACAAGGCAGGGCAGGGAAATAAATGTTTTCTTTCTTTCTTTCTTTCTAAAAAAAACCCCAGAAGAACCGAAATGCGACTATTAACTAAATAGGTTTTCTTGCAGGAACTGGTGAGCTAGTGCGAGCAAAAGTTAGTGATTTATAACTTAAATCACATGTGGATTCTAGCTCTATTTCCCAAAAATGTCGTACGGTAACTTTATGCAACTTTCACGGGAACGGTAAATAAGTACCGGTAGCGTGTTCCGGTATGTTACCGGTTACTTTATCGTAAGAACGTGGACACGCGCTCGTCTCGCTCGAAGCAGTTCAATATGATATAATTGCATTGCCCAAGTCCAATGTTTAACTGCTTAATGCCAATTTAGCAATGCCTAACTATGTTAATCACCAGTGAGAATATTCTTAGAAGTTTATCATAGTTAGCTGTTGTAAAATATTCGCAGGTCCGTAGGTGTTAAATAAAGGAGTGGACTGTTGAATTAGGGCTGGTATAATCCAAATTAGACAAATATAGAGAAGTGAGTGTGTTACAGTCGCTGCGAATCGTTGAACAACGGTAAGTTTAACGTAAGTCCGTTTTGAATGATATAAAAATTGTGCATAGTTAATTCGACTGCGTTTGAATTTTATATTTTAATTGCATATTTTATTTAAAATATGCAATTAAAGTGGAATTGATATTAGAAGTTTTTATTACATCGAATTGAATTGATCTACAACGTTTTGCATACAGTCTAAAAAGCTTTTTTCATCACACTTGCTCGAAACGGGCTTCATAATGCGCAGACATACAGAGCTGTGAGCCTATGTTACGCCCACGGGCGTAATGGTTTTTTCTTAAATTGTATCTGTCACTCAAATGCGGCAGTTACAAAGCAAAGAGGTTTCACATCAAATACGATGTCTGAAAACGTATTTATAAATAAATTTAAACTTAAAAACACTACTAAAGCATGTTTAACAGAATTATTTACAGATTTAATGTGTAGTTATTTAGTGTCTATGTAAAATTTAAGTGTTTTCATATCGTGGCTGTATACCGAAGGGTCTTTGCCATACGCGCCTCGCGTCAAATTCAACAAAATGGACAACTGACATGTCGCAGTTTTTATTACGATTTGTATTGATTTCATCTAAAATGTATTTGTTTCCTCGCAAATGTGATGAAAAACATTGTTTATAACACGGGCGTACGCCCCTCGTTAAACAATGTACTATTATTTCCATTAGGTATATTTCTATTATAATTTATAGCAGCGACCTAGATGAATGAATGTGGAAATTTAATAGAAAAATGTTGTAATTTTTTGCTGTTGAGTATATATGAATACATCGTAGAAACTGCATTATCAATTCATCGTCCTTGTAAAGCTCTCGACCTACGGTTAATCGCTGATTAATGCCGTGCATATTGCAACAAAACGTGGTAAAACTCAAAGGTTGTGGTTAGAAAAACGATTCTGATAACAGTCATTTTACATTTGCATCCGTTAGTATAGAAATCAGTTCTATTTAATAAATGCAACAGATTTACTCGTTTTGTTATGTTGGCATTGTAATATTGCCACATTTTCCGGGAATATTTTTAGGAATAGGAATTTGGCAATATTGTACACGTTACCGGAAATATTGCCAGTAGGGAATAAATATTTTTTATCTGGTAAACCAAAATCGCCAACACTATGGCCTGGGACAGTAGAGTTATACAGTGTTATACATATACGAGTATATATAGGAGGATCTGGGGTTAATTGTATCCAGGTGTGTATAAGATAAGATAAGATAGGATTTATTTGCAACCAAGTACTTAAAACTAAGATACATGGACCCTGGAAGGGTGTAGCAACAATCAGGTAACTTATACTATGTATAACTAACTAATATCGATAGGTAGGTACCTATTGATATTTATAAAAAATTGAGGCAAACACATTATATTTATTTATTTATTTATTATTTATTTATTATCTCAAAAATGTACTTATGTGGTAGGTATACAACAAATTTCGCCAAACTGAGATCAGTTTGTTGGCGAATAGTGCGCTCACAAATAAGTCGGTGTTTGTTATACCTACTGATGTGACACTTAAACTTCTTATCTAATGTTACTTATGTTCATGCAAGAATGCGTGCATTTAAGCACTATTCAAGGTGCAGCAGAACCGTATGAGTATCTACCCTCTTTATCCCACGAAGGCAATGACCTTGACCTATATTATAAAGAGCCTAGGAATGTTATATTTCTCTGAGTGGGTCAGCTTCGTGAGTTGAAGTGGATAGTCATGCCAATACCTTATAACTAATAGGTATATATTATTATTATATTACATTACTTATCTATATTATCTAAAAGTGTTTCTTTTAGTTTTTTTTTGAAAACCTCTTTACTACTACATTCTTCTATTGTTGAGCTAATTCGGTTAAAAATCTTAGGTATTATGTTTTTCCGAGTTCTCTGGCCATAGTAATTGTTAGTATTATATTCTACATATCTTCTTTTTGTATTTGGCCTAAAGTTGCGTAACGATTTTTTACGTGTTTTAAATCTGTCATGGCCATAGTTTTCTAGGTATATTAAATATTTAACTTTGTCATGAACTGGTAAGATTTTTAACCTTTTATAAAGTAATTTATAGTTCTGTTTACAACTCATTTTGGTATGTTTATCCACCAATATATTTTTAATAATTCTAATTTGTATACTATATATCTTATCAAGGTAAGTTTTAAAAGTAAGCCCGTATGCATTTAAGCCGTAACTAATTACTGACTCGGCTAGCGAGTGGTATAAGGTGTGCATTATTTTCCTGTTAACAATATTTTTCAAACTATACAGTTTAACCATAATTGCCCGTAGTTTATTGCATACTATATCTATGTGGTTGGCCCAGCTGAACTTGGTATCAATGGTCAAACCTAAATATTTATATTTGTTTACAAATTCAATACTAGCACATTTACAGTTTAATTGGTTGTTATGTAAACAGTCATACGTGTGTCCTATTATGTTAATATTTTCGCTCGGGACTCGTAGGTACGGTGATTTAATTAACATACATTTTGTTTTTTCTATGTTTAGAATAATCCCATTGTCATGCGACCATTTAATTATGTTTACAAAATCAGTCTGGACACACTGTTCTAGATTTTTTACGTCCCTGTCTGCATATACTATACATGTGTCGTCAGCATTATAATTTATAGCAGCGACCTAGATGAATGAATGTGGAAATTTAATAAAAAAATGTTGTAATTTTTTGCTGTTGAGTATATATGAATACATCGTAGAAACTGCATTATCAATTTATCGTCCTTGTAAAGCTCTCGACCTACGGTTAATCGCTGATTAATGCCGTGCATATGGCAACAAAACGTGGTAAAACTCAAAGGTTGCGGTTAGAAAAACCCGATTCTGATAACAGTCATTTTACATTTGCATCCGTTAGTATAGAAATCAGTTCTATTTAATAAATGCAACAGATTTACTCGTTTTGTTATGTTGGCATTGTAATATTGCCACATTTTCCGGGAATATTTTTAGGAATAGGAATTTGGCAATATTGTACACGTTACCGGAAATATTGCCAGTAGGGAATAAATATTTTTTATCTGGTAAACCAAAATTGCCAACACTATGGCCTGGGACAGTAGAGTTATACAGTGTTATACATATACGAGTATATATATATATATATATATATATATATATATATATAGGAGGATCTGGGGTTAATTGTATCCAGGTATGTATAAGATAAGATAAGATAGGATTTATTTGCAACCAAGTACTTAAAACTAAGATACATGGACCCTGGACGGGTGTAGCAACAATCAGGTAACTTATACCATGTATAACTAACTAATATCGATAGGTAGGTACAGTCAGCATCAAAAGTAGCTGCGCAATCGAAGTCGTCAAAAGCTCTTATTCCCTTTTAATAAAGACTTTTGACGTCTTAGTGTGCGCAGTTACTTTTGATGCTGACTGTACCTATTGATATTTATAAAAAAATGGAGGCAAACACATTATAAACATGTATCTTCCATAAATTCAGCTATGGAATAATAACATTTATCTATTAGTTTAGATTTTAGACTGTGTACGAAGGATATGTCAGTTGGTACATCTTTTATCTGGTTGGGAATTTTATTATAAACTGATTGCTCGGTAATATGGTCCATTTTTACATATTGCTAGTTTAGGTTCAGAGGCTCTAGTATAAGTTTTACCGAAACAAAACGTTACGACCGCGTTCGCGTTTAGCGATCAAATCCCATACAAATTGAGGGTAAAACGCAAACGCGATCGTAACGTTTTGTTTCGGTAAAACTTATAATAGAGCCTCAGGAAGTTCTAGGTTGTCACATCTGCGAGTGTTTTGGTTAAATTTAAACAGGTTAGTATTTTACTCCGTAATCACACACCTAAACTGTTTAATTCAGTTTCCTCACCCACATTCTCTATTTCGTACTATTCGGACCTCAATAGTTGCACTCGCGTCGCTCGGCTGATCGCCAACTAGCTGTATAATAATACAGTTAATGCTATAATAAGATAATAAGCCAGAATTTGTGGAATACGTTTTCTAGTCTGTAAACACCGAGGTTACAAGTTACTGTGTGTTTTTAACGTTTTAATCGTATTTGCGGCATTTCTCAACCGATTCTCGTGAAATTTTGTGAGCAGGTTCGATAATATGTCTGTCTGACGACCGCTTTAGCCTAGTTGGTAGTGATCCTGCCTACGAAGCAAGAGGTCCTGGGTTCGAATCCCGGTAAGGGCATTTATTCCTGAGTCATGGATGTTTTCTATGTATTTAAGTATTTATTTATCTATATAAGTATGTTTATCGTCGTCTGGTACCCATAGTACAAGCTTTGCATAGTTTGGGACTAGGTCGATTTGTCTAAGATTGTCCCCTAATATTTATTTTATATTTATTTTATGTGATTTTTCTTGTCGAATATTTTGGACTATTTTTTTTAACACGCTCACGGTTTCTACAGCCCCCTAATTACTTTAAAAGTGGTTCCACACATATGTTCCGAATTCGGACACCGCACATTTCAAATGTCACGGTTACTAGAGTATAGATTGCGGTTCGTTTTTAGGGTCCCGTAGTCAACAAGGAACCCTTATAGTTTCGCCATGTCCGTCTGTCCGTCCGTCCGTCTTCGGCTTAGCTCAGTAAGCATTACTACTAGAAAACTGTAATTTGGCATGGGTATATAAATTAATCACGCCGACCAAACAAATTTTTTTGGACAAATAAAGTGGGCATGTATTTTTTTCTTTTTAAACCCATAGTGTGGGGTATCGTTGGAGAGCATGTTCAAAAATATTATGGGTTTTTTAAAGCGATTTTTCAAATTTGTGATTCGTTTGCGAGATATTGAGCTTTAAAGCCCAAATTTTTGTTCCGAGTCATCTGTCCCTCCCCCCCCCTGCTGGCTAAATGGCAGTAGTACATATAATGAATTTAAAAGAAGACTATCACGGCTAAGTAGGCATAACTAGTTAGTAATAGTCGACCAACTTAAATTAATTTAGAAAGGCCAACTTTAGCACAAATTCGGCCGACGCAACCATTTAGTTGGCACGCGCGTGTCGATGTAACTAAGAAAAACAGCTAACTACGGAACCCTACACTGCGCGTGGCCCGACACGCACTTGGCCTTTTTTTCTAGGTGGCTGCTAACGGTTCATTTTTTTAATTAGATGTCTGTTTGGTTATTAATTACATCTATATTAATACTAGTGGGTTTTGGAGCTGCAGAAAAAAGCGAGCCTGTGTTTACATTTTTTTTAATAAAATGAATCGACAACATCTGTAGTAATGTACTATATTACTACAGAGGCCGGGGGTTGCCGGCTGAGTACATATAGACGGCCGAGCGTAGCGAGGTCGGATAGTTACGAGGCTGGCAACCTCTTTCACGCCGAGGTATAATATGTATAGTGCTTTTCTCAAACATGCACTGAAATACCTTTAAAAAACTCCAAGAAATCAAACTAATTTTCATGGCTGAACGCCGTGATCCTGTACCACAAATTGTGGAATGGAAATTAAAAAAGACCATCTTGCAGTCCTAGCAGGCCTCATATTTTGTATGAAATGCCATCACGGGTGTCTCGTCTCGCTGCGCCCGAAACGTGACACTTCGAAGCCCATTATGAAGAACACAACGTCAATATTTCATTGCATGTTTGAGGAAAAATATTGACCCGGCTCACCAAATTTTACGAGAATTTACTATAATATGGATAACTAGCTTCCGCCAGCGACTTTGTCTGCGTGGACCCGGAATAAAAACCATTCTATATTTTAATAACTTCTATCTTTGTGCAATATTTCATCCATATCGGTGAAGCCGTTTAAGCGTGAGTAACAAACCTCAAACAATTTATAATATTTAGTAGGAAATGTAATTGTGTTCACAAACATTACTTTATTATAGAAAGAAAGAAGACATTTATTCACTACACAACAGACACACAGAGACAAATTATGTGTTTTTATTGTTACTAATTTAGGATATCGATGTACGTGAGAAATAAACATTTTTAATTTGAATTCACTCAAGGTTTCTGTTTCGTTCAATATAATGGCGGCCTTTCTAGTGAATTTATTGTATTTCTTTTTATATGGTGACAAATCTTTACCCACAATCTTTTCCCTATAATTTACCACTGACGCACGCGACCTCGCTATAAGTATTCCACAAACTAAGGCATCGTATTCACACTCACACGTCGGAAAATGTGACATTGACGAGTATTGGGAAACGAAAGTTGCCTATTTAATGTGGCCTACTTTTTATTGGAATTGGAATTTTCCACCTTGGTCGGTAGAGTTGCTTTTTGAATGGAATACTGTGAGCAATTCGGTCAACTCAAATAATCTCAAGTAGGTATAACCTCTGAGTGCGGTCTCGGAGCGCGAGCGAAGGGCCGTGCGAGGGCCACGAAGGCTGAAGGTAAATAATATGCTGAAAGTTGGAGATGTTCTGTTTCCGGAAATATTGCTGGTTGTTCCCGCCTTTGACATAATGCTTTGTACAAATAGGGAATATTTTAACTTTTATAATTGATTTATATACTTAAGAGTCCGCAGTAAGCTCGGCGGAATTTCACCTTCCCATACAAACGTAGTTACTCTCTCATTTTAAAACTACCTGTTGGATTGTAACGAAACTTTGCATATACAACGACATGAGGTATATCTATGTCTATAATTAGTTTATATGGTTCCAGTTTATATAACAAACGAAATACAGCAAAAACAAGTTTTTATATGTAAAACTTAAATTCGCTGTATTCTGTTTACTATGGTATCTGAAGCTACATAAACTAATTACAGACATAGATATACCTCATGTCATTGTATATGCAAAGTTTCATTACAATCCAACGTAGTTTTAAAATGAGAGCGTAACTACGTTTTTATGGAGAATCGAGCTTACTGCGGACTCTTAACCGTAATTTGACGGTTTTCTTTTAAGCTGCGTCAGCCGCCGTCTTTCGTTTCATAATTGTTTGAAAACTGCTTATATTTAAGTCACCTGGGTAACAGTTGGCAGTACCTATGTGTCGCAAACATATCTGTAGGTACAGATAATTGTAATTCAAATAAAAAAAATGTGCCGGCAATATTGCCGGAAACAGACATTGTTCCCGGGAATTGGGAATATTGCCATGGGCATTATTGTCGAGAAAATGGGCTCTACGATTTTCTAATTTACGATGAGCCGGGAGTCTGGGATACATTCCGTGTTAAATCTGTATCATAGCGAGGCAGTCATATTACGGTCATATGGCTGTCACATCTCGCAAAGTACTTATTCCAAACGCATGACCATAATCATACTCGTATGGTTATTTTGCATCGTCTCCAGCTCCACCACCCAAAGGTTGTCAGGAAGAGATCGCTTTTTAGCGATAAGACGGCCTCTTGTCTAGAATTGTTTATGTTTTAATTAATACGTCTATTTTTCTTTTATGTTTACTATTTCTGGTGAGTAATAAAGGATATTTGTATTGTATTGTAAACTGTACTATTCATGGTATCACTGCTCGAAATCGAAGCCGGTATTTCCTTCTAAGGTTACAACAGATTACCAATAAACTCCTATATTTATATTAAATACGTTCCCTTGAATAGATAAATGAATGCGGAAGTATGGGGCCAATGCGCCCTTGGCATAGATCGATGTAACTAAGTACTACTTATTACAAAATAGTTAAGTTCTACGGTAGAAGCTACGATAGCCTAGTGGTTCAGGCATGCGGCTGTAAAGCTGCGGTCGTGGGTTCGAATCCCGGGCACGTGCCAATGAGTTTTTCGGAACTTACGTACGGAATATTTACCGTTAGCATTTCGGTGAATGAAAACATCGTCATCTAATTTTCTGGGTTGGAAGGTCAGATGGCAGTTGCTTTCGTAAATCTAGTGCCTATGTCAAATCTTGGGATTATAGGTGTCATAGCGGACCGGGGCCCTTTAGGGCACAACCGGGAATAACGCTAGCAGGATGACGACAGAATAGTTCAGTTCTAAGTTGAACTCATTTATTCGCGAGACAATTACTTCGGCTACCTACCTCTTTAATTAGGCCTAATTACTAGGGTTGTCAATCGCGTTCGCGTGTTATACTAATTAGTTCACAGGAGTTGCTATGGACTAACAAGGGGCTGAATTTGTTTGTACAGTCGGTATCATAAACATGTATACGTTCTAGCTCTTAATTGTTAAGAGGTATAATAAAAGAAAAAAAAAACGTATATTTACCGAGCAAAAGTTGCACAAGAAACATAGCTTACAATTATTTGATTAAACATGAATAAAGCTTGTACACTGGTGAGAATTACCGTCGGGCCCAAACTAGGCACAGCCTGTATCTTGGGAACCGAGTTACTAGATGACAATTCAAAATATAACAATAAAGAATAGTACGGCCAAATAACATACTTATATAAATATTTGGGGAAAATCTTACACAAGTCCCAATAGTCTAAGAGCTAGCGACCAAATCGGTCATGTGGCTTCAGCTGTATTGAAACTCCGTTAGCTACTTCCCTGAACAACCTTTTCCGATAATCTTCGTGCTGGCAGGCCGCGGGCGGTGGGTGCGGTGTTGTGGGGTGGAGAAAAAAAAGAAAAAAAAATGTGGGCTCAGCGACTTTTTTTTTCAAACAGTTGCTCTGTACTCCCTGTGCACCCAAAAAAAAATTAAATCGATCGATTGGTGGGAAGGGGTTGCTAGCGTTATTTAAAAATACCAAAATAATAATTATTTTCATGTGGGCTCAGCGGGATCCTGTTGTTTTACCAAAATTATTTTGGTCAAATTTCATTTCCCAAACAAAGTTGAGCAACTATTTTGTTTGCCAATGCAAGCTGTATTGGCTTTTATTCTGGCGTGAAAGGAAAAATTGTTGAAATCGTTGGGTTTCGTTCGAAAATGTGCTGAGGGGAAGGCAAAAGCGGACGTGGAGGGGATATCAGCCGGCGAACGCGGTACCACAATGACCAGTCCGGCGGCACCCGCATGTAGCGGACTCCCGCGACTCTTACCAGGTCAATCGGTTGAGGATAATTGCTTTGAAATTCAGTCGCAAGATTTGACCCAAAAGTACACGTTACCTTGCAAATTAAAAAAAAACCTTATTTATAGTGCGGATTCTTTTTCTAGATCCGATCTTAACTTGAGACCGATCGGTCCAACACAGCAATTGTTTAGACACAATAGCCACGTGCTAATGCTTTGAAATGCAAAGGGCCATGTTTATTAAATACTTTAGTCGAAGAGCGACTCTATTAGAGTATATTGTTAATGTCTATTGTTTTGTTCAGAGTAAGTATTATTTTTGAATGTCTCTCCTTCCCTTATACATAAAGCTGCCTTTTGGTTGATTAAATGAGTAAATTATTACTAAAGTCACCCTAATAATACGCGAAAAAATCCAAGTACTAGCATATTCAGGGTAGACATCATGTTAAAGTAGAAGTAGTTGTAACGACTTCTTGGTAGATTTCGTTACGAGCCTTCCTAAGGTGTATTTAGAAGTGAAGAGATTGAAAGATTCGTCACTTCGAGCTTAGCCCACGGTAGCTCAGTTGGTTCAGAGCGATGCACGGTATGCTGAGGTCGTGGGTTCAAATCCCGCTCGTGGCATTTTTTTTTCTCAATTTGATTTGAATTTGGAATTTTGCTAGCAGACTTTTCTGCTTAGTAAACATTTAATGTTAAAGTGGGTATTAAAGTAAGGGTTAAATATCGCGATGCAATCCAGGGACTGCCAGTAATTCAATAAAGCCAACGTAAATTTGTACGAATGCTACTGGTATCCGGTTCATACAAATATGGGAATTCCAGTCAAGTTGTCAAGCCCCCGTCAAAATATAATCAGGCTAAGGTGAGGTGGAGGTCAGGTCTGCTTGATGACTGTAATCATAATTAGTTAAAAGAATCCGAGTGGTTTAATCGATCTTGTATCGATTATCGATGATTAAAGTTACTTATAATTGTTATAATAGATTCACGTGGAGTAATGTACGTGACTTAACATTACTGTTATAAAGCAGTTAAATGCCATAGGTATTAAAGGTCGCCGCCAGTGTCGGAGCGGCCCAACTAGCCTGCCCATCACCCGCTTGCTTAAAATTTAGTTTTAGGCAAGCCTATCCATACTTCCATACTAATATTATAAATGCGAAACTGTCTGTCTGTCTGACTGTCTGTCTGTTACCTCTTCACGCTTAAACCGCTGAACGGATTGAGATGAAATTTGGTATGGAGATAGTTTGAATCTCGGGGAAGGACATAGGATAGTTTTTATCCCGGAAATCATCCCCTGAAGGGGTGAAATGGTGGTGAAAGTTTGTATCGAGCTACGATATAAACGAGTTCCACGCGGACGGAGTCGCGGGCAGAAGCTAGTAGATATATAATAAAGGGCGATGGAGAGGGCTATGTTGGGAATTTCTCTGCGCGATCGCATCAGAAATGTGGCTATCCGTACGAACCAAGGTAACCGATATAGCCCTTCCGAATCGCTAAACTTAAGTGGCAGTGGGCGGGGCACATTGCACGTAGAACCGATGGCCGTTGGGGCGGAAAGGTTCTCGAGTGGCGACCACGTACCGGAAGGCGCAGCGTGGGTGGACCCCCCACAAGGTGGACTGATGACCTGGTAAAGGTCGCGGGAGTCCGCTGGATGCGGGTGGCGCAGGACCGGTCATTGTGGCACTCTTTGGGGGAGGCCTATGTCCAGCAGTGGACGTCTTTCTGGTGATATGATGATGATAGATATATACTGTAAACTCTTTTATCTGGGGGCATGGCAGTGCCCCCGCCAAGTCGAGCAAGCAGCATTCATTCGTTTTCTCGAAGCATTTCATGCCATTTTCGACCCCCCTAACTTCGTTGTGAATAAAACTATAGAAGCCTGTAGTGAATTGCGTGCAATGCTTTGCAGTGAATGGGACAATAAATGAAAAAGCAAGAATGGGGCTGCATTCATAATTTGTATTTATTGATAACACAATAACCTACAAAACGAAGTGGTATCCCATAAAAAACATTCCATGTAAAAAAGAAGCCAAGTCTCGAAACTCTTCCACCGTAAAAAGTTGCGAGATATTTCGTAGAGCCAAGTCTCAGGCGTTCTTATTAATCTTTATTTGCTTGTTACATAAAATTTTGTGACTTGGCAATCACACAATACTACATAGTTTTAGGTATGCAAAAATCCATAGATGCAGTAAAGTTGTGTGATTGCCAAATTGCAGAATTTATTTAGCAAGCAAATAAAGATTAATACGAATTGAATTTGGCCTGAATTTAAAGGGGAATGTCGCTAACCAAAAAAATTACTGACTGCGTACCAAAAAATACTAACATTAAAATTTAACAATTGCACATCACAACCGAATTTTGATGAAAATTAATAAAGTTAAAGTTGCGCAAATCAGTGTTTTTTAGGTTTTTATATTTTTTATGTGTCTTTTCCATACCCGTGTGGTGTCGGGATAGAATTTCACCACCCCCTTTCTTCCCGTGGGTGTCGTAAACGTCGACTAAGGGATCAGGGTTGAAGTGTGTTGTGGGCGATGGGCTAGCAACCTATCACTGCAATATCACATTTTGTCGATCTTTTATACCCCCATTTATGCTAAAAGTGGCGCTGGAACATACGTTTCATGTGCTCTGCCCACCCCTTTTGGGAATAAAGGCGTGACTGTATGTATGTATCTTTTACATACTCAGTAGCCAATGTGACAAAAAAAATATAGTTGGCAATAAAAGCTTCCAAAAAAATCATTTTTGACGGAACCTTATTATTATTATACACTAGCTTCCGCCCGCGACTTCGTCTGCGTGGAACCGGGATAAAAACTATCCTATATTTTAATCCAGGTTATAAACTATCTTTGTGTAAAATTTCATCCAAATGAGTTGAGTAACAAACATCTAAACATCCAAACTACATATTCGTTACAGATGATTAAGAATAAGTAATGAATTTAAATAAAATCCATGCATGTTAACCTACAATCCGCATTGCACAATATAAAAGTAAGCATTAAAACTGCATTACGGGCAAATCGGAAGTATGACGAAAAGTTCCAGTTTTGCGGTAACGCACGAAATGCAACGCGTACTCGGCCAATAGGTCGGTGCACGGTGGTGCAATCCCTGACATGCGCTCATGAATAGCACAGTATAGGAACAGTAGATAAACTTCGAACAAAGTACATCGCACGGCTGCACACATGCGCGCGTGTTCGGTACGCACACACACATAGCAAATTCTTCAATTGGGGCCGCGCCGTGTTCGCTCGTTCTCACTCGCTACGTCAAAGGAAGCCGCCTCGTAGGTATGAAGACAGCGAACCGCCAGTGCCACGATATCAAAAGGAGCCGAATAGGCTTGTAACTAAGCACCTACCAACCTAGTGCTGTTTAGCAACTATTATACTTACTAGGAAATATTTTTGGCATAGTATAGTGGTATTAAAATATTCGATGAAGTGGGAAACTAAAAACACATACCTAACTATCTATAATATTATTACTTTGTGTATACAATATTGTCTATTAAACTGTAACAGAACTGTACTTAAAAGCAAAATTAGTATTATAGGTATGCCAAGCCACAAACGTGACACAGCCCTGTGCATCGAGCGAAAGTAGGTAACGAACGCTCCTGAACGGCCTCTGATTACCTACTGTATTATTCTTCTACTGTGTCAATAGTGCATTAGCTACTTTGATCGAGGGGTGACATTTTTACAAGCTTTTATTTAAGGGGGCTACCCGAGGTTTTCATCGATTTTTGAAAAGTTTTGAATCGTATCTCCCACTTTTGCACTACAGATAGAATTATAAGTCGCTATCGGTTCTTCAATCTTTAATCTCCATTTTCGTCCACCGGATTTTGAAAGAAATGAATACTTAATTTTGTATGTTTTTTTTAAACATTGTCTAAAAAAACACTTACTTCGTATCCCTATTGACGTGAAAGATCTAACATATACGAAATCTACATATTTGGGTTCGTCTATGACGTCTCTAAAAACGTGTCTAGGGTTTTCATTTTAAACTAATTAACACAAATGTTATGGTGGTTACTGGTTTTCTGGCCTAAAATTTTTCAATTTTGATGCCAAATATCTCCAAAACAATGAACTTTAAAGTAAATATGGGATACTATATTGCTTAAAGCCGTTGTTGTTAATAAGTATAATAAGCTACAAAAAACATTAGAAAACTAAGGGATTCAGATCGAAGTTCATTAGCGTATGGGAGCCCCTTGTTTGTTTGTCAGTTTGTTAGAGAGGGACAAATCTTGCAAGTTAAAGACCCACTTCCCGGTGACGGATTGAGCTGTCATTTTGGGTAAAGGTGGTTCAATATTATGGTACCATCGAGCTGATCTGATAATGGAGACAGAAGGTGGCCATGGGAATTCAGTACTTGACCGACGTAACCCCGTTGAGTTTGGGCTCGTTAGAATCGTCTCAATTATTAGTTGATAGCGGTATACAGTACAGTCGGCAATAAAATGTTGTAGCAAAACTGTCATTTTGACTTATTTACATAGGCAACATATAGGTAGGCTAACATATTTTAGCCAAATAGCTGTAGTGCGCTATAGGTGTTTGTCTGACACTACATATCAGTATTAAATTTTGCTGTTTACTTGATTAAAAATTTAATTCAAAAACTTTCGTTCGACGTTTAGAGACTTTTACATCCCTAAAACTCAATTCACATTCATTCGAAATTCAAATTAAAAATTCAAATATTTTGTCTACACTTAATAGGTTTCAAGGGCGCTTTTACCTATCAAAGCTTAAAAATGCAACAATTTTTTATTTGACTTAATTTTTATTACAAAACCATGTCATATAATATAATTTACGTCACACCTGGCCATAATGCGAGTTTTACTGCACGCTGCGCATACGGTAAAACTCGCATTGTGGCCAGATGAAGACGTAAAATTGTGTACTTACCACGGGCGGTAATTTGTAAAGCCCCAGATCGCAAATTTATGGCCCTCACCTTCGGTTCGGTTCACAAACAACTGCGATCTGGGCCATAATGTGGTACGTATGTAATGTACTATTAACTTATCTGCCAAACTGCATGGCAGTTTGTTGGTAGAACAAATTAACCCTCAATTAGACTACGAATATATCGTAAAAACTAATATTATTACATTAAGAATCAAAAACAAAATATTTATTCTGCAAAATACACTTTTACAAGTCAATAAATATATCTATTGTTCATAAAAAAATCAACCACATTGTCAATGTTTTACATGTCTAAAATAATGAGAAAAAATCACTAATTCTAATTCTTAGAGATGTTAAAGCTCTAAGGGTCAAAATTTAAATAATTTGTGATACGTGGCATTTAGACACAGTAACACATCCTAGGTATAGGTACAGGTAGGTAGTACAGTCGGGTTCTCCAATATGTATAAAGACAATTTTTCTAAAATATCTATAAATGTGTCTTATGTCAGTAACAATTAAGTCGCTGTATACATATTTTTGAACGGTTGTCTGTTTAGATATTGGAGAACTCGACTGTACTTCAGTCCGGGTTATTTCATTAAACGTCACAAGTCAACGAAACCGCAATATGTTTCCAAGTTTCCAATAACGTTATTTGACGTCATACCAATTATCTACGGTAATCGGGATCTTCCAATGACTATTCATTTAAGTTTAAAACCGCGACGTCATCAAATCATTGCTATAAGTCGACCAACGTTAAAAAGCTCACGCGGCCATGCAATTTATATGGCGCCCGGGGGTCTTCTTCATCGCGCTAACTTCTAACTGTCGCGTGTTATGGTTTCTTAACAATATAACTTAGAAACAGATCGCTAAGTTCCCAAGTATTAGAGTCAGAGGCTCTAGTATAAGTTTAACCGATACAAAACTTTACGATCGCGTTTTCGTTTTACCCTCAATTTGTATGGGATTTGACAGCTAAACGCGAACGCGGTCGTAACGTTTTGTTTCGGTTAAACTTATACTAGAGCCTCAGGTGTATAATCGCTTGCGATACAAAAGGACCTCAGTCACTTGTTGATAATTAATTTTGACGACCGCTTTAGCCTAGTTGGTAGTGACCCTGCCTACGAAGAGGTCCTGGGTTCGAATCCCGGTAATGTCATTTATTTGTGTGATGAGCACGAGTATTTGTTCCTGAGCCATGGATGTTTTCTATGTATTTAAGTATTTATTTATCTATATAAGTAGGTTTATCGTCGCCTAGTACCCATAGTACAAGCTTTGCTTAGTTTGGGGCTAGGTCGATTTGTGTAAGATTGTCCCATAATATTTATTTATTTATCCAATTGTTTTTTTTCCTGATCGATTATTAGGTTGGATTTTTTGTTAGAGTAAATTTCATTAGGTATTGATGTAGTGACGCTTAAATAATGTTACTGTGTTTTTAAAAGAGGCCGCGGAATAAATTAAAATAAAATAAATAAATAAATATTAGATTAATAAGAAGTTAAGTATTTGCATCTTCCTGAATTCAGCATCTTTAGAGCGAGACGCAGCAATACGTTGGAGCGCGACATTCGAACTACATTCCTTTAGGATGCAAAAGTTCAGGAATATTTGAGATCAGTAAAATATCACATTCATATTTCTTGCAATGTTTCTGGCAGTATTTCCAAAGCCACTTTTCCCGGGAATGGTCATATTGCCAACCACATCAGTAGGAAAGATTCTCGTTATGGGCATGTTTAAAAATTCGTGTACCCAAATAGCGCGAGTTGTTAAACAAAAATTAAGTCAGTATCAGTTTTGTGACGAAAATTAAGCATAAAAATTATGTGAAAATAAACTTGTTTGACATTTAAATAATAAGTATATGCATATCATTTATAAATTTAAAAGAAAAAGTGAATTTTTATACTAACTCAATACTTAATTGTCGTCACAAAACTGACAATGCGTTAAGTTTTGTTTTTTATCTCACGCTAATTGGGTACACGAATTATTGAAAATGCCCGTATACAAAGTATCCTATGACTCAAACCATTATCCATACAAGATTTCTATAATCGATTAGGCAAGCGTGAAGGCGACAAACAGACATACAAGCAGAGTTACTATGGCATCTATATTATTAGCGTAAAATTTGTAAAAAAAAATACTCGGTACAAAGGTCATTGATTTGTGAAGAATTCGATTTCTTAAGTTAAATAAAAAGGTGTGTCATTAGTGTATGTATTATTATATACAGTCAGCTACTTATAGGTACTATAATCTACCTAACTAATATAATAAAGAGGAAGTCTGTGAGATCGTAGGTTTGTAAGTTTGTATGTAATGGGTAATCCGGAACCATTATCCGATTTCAAAAATTATTTCACCTGCATGTAGAATTGGCTTTCCGGATGGTTATCCATACTAATCCATACTAATATTATAATTGCGAAAGTGTGTAAGTCTGTCTGTCTGTCTGTCTGTTACCTCTTCACGCTTAAACCGCTGAACCGATTTGGATGAAATTTGGTATAGCGGTAGTTTTGAGTCCCGGGGAAGGACATAGGATAGTTTTTATCCCGGAAATCATCCCCCAAGGGGATGAAGTGGGGGGTGAAAGTTTGTATGGAGCTGTGATATAAACGAGTTCCACGCGGACGAAGTCGCGGGCCGAAGCTAGTAATTATTATAAATGCGAAAGTGTGTCTGTCTGTCTGTTACCTCTTCTAGCTTAAACCGCTAAACCGATTTGGATGAAATTTGGTATAGAGATAGTTTGAGTCCCGAGGAAGGACATAAGGTAGTTTTTATATCGGAAATCATTCCCTAAGGGAGTGAAAAGGGGGTGAAAAGGGGGTAGTTTGAACGAGTTCCATGCGGACGGAGTCGCGGGCAGAAGTTAGTAGGCTATATTTCATCCCGCGGGTTTGCCTACGTTCTTTGCAATACGCGGGAGAAACCGCTTGCGCAAATTTTCTCATAGCAAAAAGGTAGTTCAAGTTAGTCTGTAGGGGGTAAGTTAAAATCTTTTATCTAAGCACATATCATTAGTGCTCTAAAATGCGTTCAGAAACCGTAGGAAATGCCTAGCATTATTAGAACCGATTTTACTATGAATTGAGTTCGTAGGTACACCAAACTACAATCAGGCAGTGATCGGAATTGCTAGTGCCATTTCAGGGAATATCGGTGCGTAAGCGTAGTATGGATAAGATCTTTAGCCCGGGGACTTGAATGAACATTTTAAGTTTGTGTTTGGTTTAAAGAATGTTTTAAATAACCCCGGGCCTAACGATTGAAAATATGTTTAGTTGAATGCCCTAGAATTTCGATGTACGAGTATTATAGATTGTTATGCCCTGAACATAAGGCTCTACAGGTGCTACGACTGTTACTGGGTCCCTTTCAATGTTTCGACTGATTTTGTACTGAATAAAAAAGTATTAGTACTTTAATATGTTCCAATCACCCTCTATCTATTTAATAATTGACATCAGTTTAAACCTATTTTGTGATAAGCTGGCCAGTTAAATAGAGATAAAACGATTGCAATGTCAACTTCATAATATATGCACGTCAATGTCATGTGTCAGTTAGTACCATATAAATATAAAT
Organism: Epinotia bilunana; assembly: GCA_947049275.1. NCBI lineage: Eukaryota > Metazoa > Arthropoda > Insecta > Lepidoptera > Tortricidae > Epinotia > Epinotia bilunana. Next base: position 1,671,610 of record OX346279.1, on the reverse strand, counting down.
TCAACTATCGCAGAAGTTAAGTAAGTTAAGTTCTTATTGTGACTATTTTGGATCAACTGGAATCCGATTTGCATATGATTGGACTTGAAGTGTTGTTGGTTTAATTAAGAACAGTATTAGATCTCTCTACTTAATTGAACATGCCTCGGAAAACGAAGAAAGAAACTGTTCCTAGTTGGATTGAATTATATCCCGACTGCAAGTATAAATCGACAAGACATTTAATAAGTATGTGGTGACCACACTGGAAAATCACCAGCAGCCCTTCCTGCGGTCACCACTGCCAAAGCGGGCCGCGTATGTATGCAGCCCTGGCGTGGCGATACGGCGTAGTAATTGAGTTTAAATTGATTATACTTATTTATATATAAGTCTACGCCTATTAATTCTGCACCGAAGTTAGTACTCCATAAGTACGCTGTAGAAAATGTAAAGTTGATATAGGCTGTAGAAAGAGTACAGGGAAAAGTCATGTGGCAGGACCTGTACACAAAGGACTGCATCGTAAACCAGGTGAAGGGTTTAACTTAGCCCTTATCGAGTTCCTCATACTTTGCAATATCCCATGGGTGCAAATCGAAAATCCGGCATTTACGTCTTTCTTTCAAAAGTACTTTTGCTGTGCTTGTGCAGATCAGCCTCTTCGAACTCTACCCAGTGAATCAACGATAAGAAAAGTATATCTGGAAAAGTTTTATCAAGCTAGAATATCTACTATACACCGTGAAATAGCTAATAAAATAGTTTGGATGTCACTTAATGAGACGACAGACTTTTTAGGTAGATACGTGAAGCCCTTGGATGCAACTGTTTCCCAAAAAACTTATTTAGTGGCCTGCAAAGTGCTAGCAGCAGTGAATGGGGAGACTATTGCTAAATTCGTAACAGACTGCTTAAAAAATATGTGGGGTGAATCCTATGAAAATCAACTCGATAATGTGCTTCTATTATGTACTGATAGCGTTGCATATATGTTGAAGGCGGGGCGAATTTTAAAAAGTGTCTTACCGAAAATGAAACATGTTACATGCTTAGCTCATGCTCTGCATCGGGTGGCAGAGCAAATAAGATGTCAATATCCGGATGTAGACACCCTGATCGCTAACTTGAAAAAAGTATTTTTAAAGTCACCTAGTATAGATTGCAACTGTTAAAGGAAATTTATCCAAATTTGCCATTACCTCCTAAGCCAGTAATTAAAAGGTGGGGGACCTGGCTCGCTGCAGTGTCTTACTATGTTAAGTACTTTAATGAAATAAATACGGTCGTGTCACAATTATAAATTTCAGATGCAGTTTCTATTAAAAAGGTTAAACAAGTGCTTAAAAAAACCAACATTAAAAAAGATTTCGATTTTATTCATGAGAATTTAAATATTATCGAGGTGGTTTTGGCACGTTTACAGGAACGTGATATTTCAATGGTCGATGCCTTAATAGATTTTGATCAAGTTAGGATGGTCACAAATTGGTCTACTAGTTTGCCCATTGAAACCAAACTTGAGGCGGTTATGTCTCGCAATCCGGATCTAGAAACTATAACAGAATACGCAGAAATTATTTCAAAAGAAACTGCATCTGGTGACATTTCGTTTTATAAATTTGCCCCGCTGACATCAGTAGATGTTGAAAGGTCATTTTTTTCTACATATAAATGGATATTAGACGTCAAAAGAAATAGATTTGCTACTATAAAAAAAAAATGGTTTGCTACTATAATTCCAAGGAGAGTAAGGAACGAAAGATATGAAATAAATAAATAACTAATATAATCATTTAATAATGTCAATTTAATAAAGTGATGTTAATGTTTCGTGGTTTTATAGTTGTATTATTGTTACTTATAACTGTTAAACGAAAGTAAATGAATGATGTATTTACAATGACAATTTTTTAGAGCAGGGGAATCTCAAGTCTTATCCATGTTCTGTACAATGTTTAAGGTCATTTACCCGAAATGGCACTACCCATTGCGATCATTTAATCACATACTTTTTTTCTATGGAGCTCCCGACTCAATTATAATAAATTATTATGCAACTGTTTAGAGAATTATAATTAATGAATTTGACCAATAGAACGTCACCTTGGTCATAGAATAGAATACACCAACGAAACGCAGAGTCGGTTCAGCAGGGTTTAGATTTTCAATGTTAAAATTCACTCGTATAAAAAGTATTCTTTCTTTACGATAGTTACACAATTATAACTTAAATTTTTGTACCTCACTTTTGTGTAATGATTGAATAAATAATATACTTGTATATTATTTATTCTCTCTATATATTAATATTACTCAATATATTAATATTGAAAGAAAGAAAGAAAGAAGAAAGAAAAACATTTATTCATGACAAGTATCGTGTCACGAAAAGGTCCCGCCTCAGCATAATGCCGACTCAAGAGCCGGCGCTGATCTTCCGGCGGGACCTATTGAGTATCGAGAATCTATAATATTGAGTATCTAGACAATATTATTTATGTCGAATCGAAACGCATTGGGTGATAAAACACTTATTATTCATATAATTCAAAATAAAAGCTCAAAACTCCGTCTATGATTTTCATTGGAATCTGATTTAAAACCAGATAGTCTAGATTTCTAGAGTGCAACCAGGTCATTTTTTATTTCAATATTATATCTTCAAAAACCGGGCCGCCCAGTAACACTCGCTCACGTTTACTCCGATACAAATAGACAGTGTGCGCGCTATCCCAAATCCTCGAGGGCATTTCGGTGTTGACAGCGCGCGTCTTAACAGATTATGTTTTAGTACTGGATGGCTAGATGACCTAGACTTAACCTAAGTAGTATACTTTTCTAACCCGCATTCGATGGCCTAGTTTGCCACCGATTTTAAATATGTTTCAGTCAAAAAACCTCAGGGTTCCGCTCTACGACAGCCCGCTATTCTGTAACTTGTTTCAAGCTCACCTCACCGCTCACCCACAAATGGTGACCTAATGCATTTTTTCTTAAATAGAAAGCTTTATAGGATTATTATAAAACAAACCTAACCTAATGACTTCTATTTGATGATATTCAAAGAATACCCGAAAATACCACTGTGTTGACGAAAATTGCCTTAGGCCAAATGAAACATTTGTCAAATGATACATTTGGCTAAAAGTTGTTTGGTCAAAAGACAGGACCCCCCCCCCCCCCCCCCTACGATATATCTTGACGCCGCGAGACGTAGTAACCAAGGGTAGGTAGAGCGTTAGCGGGTACGGGTGGGGTGAGGCACATGAGCGCGTGAAGAATAACAGTCCTATAGGCATCGTAAGATACGGTATATATATTTATATTATATGTCATGCGTAAACAATATGTATAGTGCGGATTCTTTTTCTAGACCGAATTCATGTCTCTATGTGCTTAGTAAACAATGCAATTTCTTTCCTTGTTAAGTTGCAAACAAAGCGATTGTCTTTTATTGTTAAGTAAGTATAACCGCTAATTGATACTGTAAAACGACCTTATTAAACATCAACACCTTTTTAACCAAAAGCCAGCATTATGTCTAAGAAGAGAAGGTCATTAAAAAACACTACTTAGTACTTAGCTTAGCAATGTTGGTCATTTTGTACAATTTACTTAAAATAAAACTACTGACACTACTTTAACTTATTGAAGCCTTTGTGGCACGTGGTTATTTATTTATTTATTAAACTTTATTACACAAAACCAAAATAATGTACAAATGGCGGACTTAAAACCATATGGCATTATCTACCAGTTAATCATAAGGCCAAACAGACACACTTTAAATTGGTGCAGAGTAAATGATCAACGTTTAGAGCGCAGTACAGACTTACTAAAATATAGTCCCACATATATATATTTACATATTATTACTTATAATAAATAATAAAAATAAAAAAGCCTTTTATTTCCCTTTTTTACATTTGTGCACTTTTAAATATATACCTATATGTTTATTTATTCTAGTTTTTTATTTATTCATTTTTTTTTTACATTTTGTTGGTAGAATATACTGCTAATATCAGGAACCCCTCTCAGGAAAAGGCCTCTTCCAAAGATTGCCACCATTATTACTTATATACAAAGATAATTAAATTTATTGTTTAGGTTATTGTTTTTTGAACGGTTGCTTTATTGGTCGGATGGGTCTCAAGATACGGTCTAGAAAAAAAAATCTGCACTAAACATCACTGAGACGTGTAACTTACTACAAACTTTCAGCTTAAGCCCAACGTCAATATTTTTCCAGCACTTAAGGATAAACCCAACGCAACGGTTAGTAAGAAAATGCAAGGTTAAAATATGCGTCAGAGACAAAGGTTGCTTTACTAGAATCATGGAAAAGTGCATCCGACCGGACGGATATAGAAACCCACTGCGGTTTAGGTGCTGAAGTTGTCATACTTTATTTATATGACAGTTTATCGGAAACTTCCTGACGGAAATTTGAAAATTCTCGTCTTTTTTTTTCGAAAATTGCTGCGGTCATATTTAACAAAAAGGATGAGGGTTCGCAATTCGTCGGAATCTTTTATTTTTTATATTGTTACACGTTACTCGACAACGCCTGGCCCTATTTCGGAAACTGTTTTCCAGAATAGGCTGACCGGGGTAAAACGGGCCACTTACGATACTTCTGCCTTACAGACGAACATAACCCGTGCTCCATATTTTACTGTGTCATCAATGGCCAAGTACAGTCGCCATCAGATATATCGGAGCGGCCAAAGTGCTCACAAATATCTGAACACGTCTCTAATGCCTCGAAAATATAGTTGTACATATATGAAAAGATGAACTACGTTATGGCTTACACAGCCAGGAAAGAAGATGTCTCCCTTCTTGATACTGCTTGTAGAGTCTGTAACGGACTTATTGAATCGTATGAAGTTTGTCACTTTAGTACCACCCAGGGGACACGTGCAGGGTTGTGGCAGGTAGCTGCTGCGGACGCGAGTGACAGTTGTGCCCCCTTTGTCAAGTGAGGGGGCAACTCGACTGTTAGAAGTTCTTAAGCTGCCCGAAGACCTCTAACTCGGCTTAACGACTACTGTAATAGACAGCAGCCGGGATCAACTGCTTTGCGTGCCTTCCAAAGCACGGAAGCGCCCATTTATATTAACCACTCAAACATCAGGCGGTCACCCATCCAAAGACTGACCGCTGCCATCTTTGCTTAACCTGCGTTATCATTTCCGACTCGCAGGCGCCGCTAGACTATGAGCGCTTCGTTACGATTGCATATTAGAGAGAGAGTTAAATTTTCTGTAATGGACTTTTAAAAGGCCTTTGACGATGTTATGGCGGAGCGGCACTTATACGGACATGACTCGGGCTGATACGGAAGTGACAGCTGCCATCATAAGTAAACCGTACTCTTATTTACCATATAGGTCTAAGTTTATTCGTAGTTTCCGATCAAAATGACATTTTAAGGTTTTTCACGCATTCTATACTCCGACCTAACGATAAATTAAATATGAAATTAAATCGAGATACGGAAGACGTTACGAAGTCAGGCCCAGTAAACAGAGACGGTTCCGATATTATGATAATAATATCTATATGATTATGATAACGGAACTAAGTCTACACAGGTTGCAATCCAGCATACTGCCAGCGTGACGGTAAGTAGGCGCCCTAGCCTATGGACAAGGGAAAATGAATGCTTGTGCATAGCGCAAGCTACAATTATTTTCAAAACTTTGTGGGTAGATACTTTATAGAGCGCAATGTGTCTTAGTGGGCGAGTATAACTCGCTGCAATGTCGCGTCGCGCGCGACTCAGTGACTCCTTTCTCACACGCACTGAGTAAATTAGAAAGAGGGTAGATTTTTTTCGCGGCAACAGTTCTGCTAACACCGCTATCGAGTGTTTTATATTATTTTTAATGCAACTAAGTATACGGACTTACCATGGTTGATCTTGCCCTGCTGCGATATGAGCATATTCAGCGGCACGGCGGTGTCCCGGCCGGGGGGCAAGCCCAGCCACCTGCGGGCCGTCTGCCCGACCGCCAAGTATTGTTTGTGCCCCATATTTGATCACTGTGCCCCTTATTGTCTACATCCGGATGGCAAGGTTAATCTGGAACAAAATAAAGGTTCAATTAGTTTAATAAAGCTTTACGCGTCATAGGCCTTTGCGTCCATTTCAGATTTAAACATTGCTGTGGTGGCATGGTCTTCCACATTTCTGGCAGACAACATTCCTGCCGGGGCTCTGGTCCCGGTCTGTTGTCTACGCAACCTTTTGCCTTAGTGTCTCGAACCAGGTTCCATCGCACAACGCTCTACCACAGTATAGGAACAGTTGATAAACGTCGAACAAAGGTACATCGCACGGCTGCACACATGCGCGCGTGTTCGGTACGCACACACACAAGCCTTCGGGAATGATGGAGAATGCTTCAATCGGGGCCGCGCCGTTGCCGTGTTCGCTCGCTCTCACTCACCGCGTCAAAGGAAGCCGCCTCGTAGGTATGAAGACAGCGAGCGGCCAGTGCCACGATATCAAAAGGAGCCGAATAGGCTTGTAACTTAGCACCTACCAACCGAGTGCAGTTTAGCAACTAGTATACTTTACTTACTAGGAAATATTTTAGGCATAGTATAGTGGTATTAAAATATTCGATGAAGTGGGAAACTAAAAACACATACCTATCTATCTATAATATTATTACTTTGTGTATACAATACTGTCTATTAAACTGTAACAGAAATACTTTGCATACGTGACACAGCCCTGCGCATCGAGCGAAAGTAGGTACTCGTAACGAAAGCTCCTAAACGGCCTATGATTAACTATTGTATTATTCTTCTATACTGTGGCTCTACCATCAACTTCGCGTTTGCGCCATTGATCTCTGTCGTATCGGCAAGCTTAATCACATACATACCTACATAGATTCACGCCTTTATTCCCAGAAGGGGGAGGCAGACCTGAAACTTATGTTCCAGTATCACTTTTAGCATAGGTAAATGTTGGGTATAAAAGATCGACAAAATGTGATATCGCAGTGATAGGTTGCTAGCCCACGACACCAACCTTTACGACACCCACGGGAAGAAAGGGTGAGATGCAATTCTAACCCGACACCACACGGGGAATAAATTCACACGTGGTCAAATAACCCGCCCCGAGTCATTCCGGGTGCCATCGCGATCGACAACTTCTGCAAAAGCAATGACCCGGAACGGGAGCCATGCCCTCTCAATCGCAAACGGCGCCGTTAGTTTTATATAGAAAACTCCCGTGGGAATCAAGAACCCAACAATGCTGAAGAAAACGAGGGTAGATTCACGCTGCCTGCGCCCGCGCTATCGCCCGCGACCGCGAATCGGTACGAAACGTGTCGAGCGATTTTCGACCTTAAAAACGTAAGTGACCCGTTTTTAGGGTTTCGTAGTCAACAAGTAACCCTTATAGTTTCGCCATGTCCTTCTGTCTGTCTGTCTGTCTGTCCGTCTTCGGCTTATCTCAGTAACCATTACTACTAGAAAACTGTGATTCGGCATGGGTATATAAATCAATCACGCCGTCAAAACAGTAGATAATTACAATAAAAACTTGATAAAAAAAAATTCGTAGGGTAGGTACCTCACCTACACCTAAAGCGGGGATGTATTTTTTTTCTCGTTAAACTCTTAGTGTGGGGTATTATTGGATAGCTCGTTCAAAAATATTATGGGTTATCTAAAACCATTTTTCAAATTAGTAATTGTTTTGCGAAATATTGGGGCTTAAAGCCCTAATTTTTGTTCGAGTCATGTGTCGTCGTCGTCGTCCCCTGCCGGCTAAATGGCTACTACTGGGGATGTGAAAAAAATCGTTTTAGTAGTACATATAATGAATTTAAAAAGAAAACTATCACGAACAAGTAAGCATAAGTATACTTATAATTATAGTTATTATTATAAGTATAGTTACCGAGTAATAGTCGACCATCTTAATGTGGTAAGGCCAATTTTCGTACAAATTCGGCCGACGCAACCGCACCGCACGTCGACGTAACTAAGACAGACAGGCAACTACGGAACCCTACACTGCGCGTGGCTCAACACGCACTTGCCCCATTTTTTCATTATGGTTTAGTTAGGTTTCATTAAGTTGGGTGTGTATAAGCTTTCATTGACGAGGCATTATAACGGGCCCCGGGATTAGGATCGCTCTCTGTTTCTTCAACTCATTCCCTCATGCTTGAGGACCGTGATAACTGTCTGTCACCAGGCTGTATCTCATGAACCGTGATAGTTAGACAGTTGAAAGGAGTTTGGGTAAAAATGTTGTCATTTTTTTAAGATGAGCGGCCACTCATATGTCATAGATTATGATAGATCTACTCAAAACAAACATATTTTGTTACGAAATGTAATACACTAAAATGCATCGGAGCCGAGATATTAGCAATATATATTTTCACAGGTCATATTGTAGTTATAAACTAAACTTCAAACTTAATATATCTCGGCTCCGATATTGTTTAACGCGTTTAATTTTATATATCTTTACATATTAAGAGGTCCTCTAAACGATTATTAAAAAAACATCCTTGGCCGCTGCAAAATAAAAAACTATTTTTTTCTCATACGTGGTTACCCAATGCTCTTTTCTAGAAACAAATAGTAAAAAGCAAAATAAAATAAAATATTTATATAATAATAAGGGGGCTCTCATACAACAAACGTGACTTTTTGGCCGTTTTTATAGATAATATTACGGAACCCTTCGTGCGCGAGTCCGCCTCGCACTTGGCCGGTTTTTTTTTAAATTATGATTTTTTGTTCTTTGTACTCCATATTCAGTTTAACTTATTTTAAGTAGGTTAAGTAATCATTGTAATAAGCTTTTTTTGGCAAAATTGCTTGACTATCGAGTTTCTTTCGGCGTTTCTTCTTAACAGTGGTCTTCTTTTTCATAAACGCTGGTAGAATTTCGACCTGTAAAAGTGCCATTACGGCCTACTTGTAGCATAAAATTCATTTATATCATTTAAACCTCATAGCGTTTCAAGCCTACGCTATCGTGAAATTGTGCAAGTGATACTTAAGATAGATAGCACACATTTGACACACAAGATAACACTTAAATGAGCATTATCACGAATTTGTGTAATTATTTATTATCATGATGTTAAGCGTTAGTCATCATAAGCACGTTTCTGACATTAGAACGTTTTAGAGTGATAGGGTTCCGTAAAAAAACGTCTGAACCCTTATGTAGCGTGACTAGAATGCATCGAATAAGGATTGACTATATACGTGGGGGGGAGGGTGGAATCTTATTACCGTCCCTCCCACTTCAACGAAGGAGAAGCCATTTATCATTAATTAATTTAAATCAATAATAATAATATGTACAAACAAAAACTTTGGCCTTTAAAGCCCATCTCGCAAACGAATAACTAAGTAATTTGAAAAATCGTATTAAGAAACCCAAAAAAAATTACATCCCCACTTTAGGTGTGGGGAAGGCACTAACAACAAAAAAAATTTTTTTCAAGATTTTAATCTTATGTTTTGTCGGCGTGATTGATTTATATACCCAATCCGAATTACAGTTTTGTAGTAGTAGGTAATGGTTACTGAGCTAAGCCGAAGACGGACGGACAGACGGACATGGCGAAACTGTAAGGGTTCCTTGTTGACTACGGAACCCCGTGGAATGGAATAGCTGTCAGTTCAATTCAAATAAACTTGACGTATCTATATAGCGAAACTGCCACCTTCAATCCTATTTTAATATATCTAGTAAAAGAAACTTGTTAGCCTATAAATGGCGGATCCCGTTGTGTATGCTTGTAAAAAGTTTCATGTAATTTCAGTATGTCGTTTTAAAGTGAGAAACAATAGTACATTAGGTACTATAGAGGCCGGGAAGTAAGGCCGGCCTCATAACTATCCGTCCTCGCTACGCTCGGCCGTCTATATGTACTCGGCCGGCAACCCCTTTTCACGCCGAGGCATGTACATAGTGCTTTTCTCAAACATGCAATGAAATAAATTAAAAAAAAACTCCAAGAAATCAAACTTCAATTTTCATGGCTGAACGTCGTGATCCTGTGCCACAAATTGAGGAATGGAAATTAAAAAAGACCATCTTGCCGGCCTAGGCCTCTAATTTTGTATGAAATGCCATTACGGGTCTCTCGTCTCGCTGCGCCCGAAACGTGACACTTCGAAGCCCATTATGAAGAACACAACGTCAATATTTCATTGCATGTTTGAGAAAACTACGTTTGTATTGAGAGTCGACTTGAGTGACGAGTCGACGGTTCTAGGGACTCTTTTGTGTACAATAAAGTGCTTAAATACATACACACATACATACAGACTATCGACCAAAGAAAAGGCCTTGAAAGGCCATTCCTTCTCATTGCGTAAATTACTCTTATTAAAGTCCGACTGTCCCTGGCCGACCGAGCTCTGCTCGAGTAATAATTTACTTAAAAAAAAAAGTTTTAACCGATTCTATTTAGTACTCCGCCAAACCACGAGAAGATTTCCACATTTCTTTTCCAATTTACCACATGAACTGATTTCCGAGAGCAAATGCGTTGATTATTAGAGAAAAAAACCCAATCGCTGTATGTGGGCCGATAATATTTGAAGACTTCCGTCGATTCAACAAGGATCACCTTTGGCACTTCATTAGTTGCTATTTCAACGGAATCTTATCAGAATCTGTGATATACTTTTGTACTTTTAAGTACGTAATTGAGGAATTCCATAAGTCATCTGTGGTCTTCATCATCAATTCCACTCCACCAAATTTATGATTTCCGGGTACATACACGAGTTATAATAGAAAATACCAAAATCACTACACGCGTGCCTAATATAATTGAGGAGTTCCCTCAATTCCTCATGGATCCCATCACCAATTGAATTTTTGAAAAAAATGGGACCCACCTGGATACAATACAATACAATACAAATACTCTTTATTGCACACCTCACACAAACAAAGCAGTTAAAAAGAAAAACAATACAATAACATGTAGGTAGAGGTAGACAACAGGCGGTCTTATCGCTGAAGAGCGATCTCTTCCAGACAACCTTTGGGTATCGGAGAAAGAGATAAAACTAGATTATGTAGTAGGTGGTGCAGAGATTACAATAAGCCAAAAATCAAAATAATTATATTAATGCACGTACATAAATAGCTCTATATATAAACATACATACACAATCATACATATATACAAATAACACAAATAAAAATATATAAAACAAACAGTCAGCCAATAATAATAATAGTAGGACAGTCAGGGTTAGGGGAAAGACAAATAATGTTCTTTAAGAAGAGATTTGGATACTTACAAATAAAAAATAAAAATACGAATCGGCTCATCATGAGTGACGGAGTTCTGAGGTAACAAATATAGAAAAAAAAAAATACAACCGAATTGAGAACCTCCTCCTTTTTTTTAAAGTCGTTTAAAAATAGAGAAAATACGGGGTTTACGAATTTTACCCAGACATGAGACCTAAGTATAGTAACGATTAGATCGATTTTTCGGCCCCGTAATATAAGATCGGTTAGAGCCGTTTTCGAGAACGCGATTTCAAATATTGCTCGTTTAATAGTATAGGATTATATAAAAAAATACGTAAAACAGAACAAAAAAATGCCAGATAAATAAATAAATAAATATTCGAGGACAATCTTACACAAATCGAACTAGCCTCATAGTAAGCTCAATAAATGTGTGACGGGTACTAGACGACGATATATTTAATAGATATGTATAGGTACTCAAATACATAGAAAACATCGAAGACTCAGAAACAAACATTTGCCCTTACCGGGATTCGAACCCAGGACCTTCAGCTTCGTAGGCAGCGTCGCAACCCACCAGGCTAACCTCATCAAAAATGACGATCAAACCCCGTAGCATGGATGGCCTTTATCACACGATAAGCGATCAGATAGAGCGACCATCACTGACTGACACCGTTCAATAGAACGAGACGGGCGCTCTATCTTGTCACTTATCGCGTGATACGGGGTCAGATGCTTTCTAAATAGGAGAAGCTAAACTTTGTTCTATTTATTAGCCGCAAACGGAGTCACGGGCATAAAGTTATCGTCGGATTACATAACGTTACGCAAATACATACACGACAAACACATGTTAAGAGGTCGCTGTTTACGGAGGCGGCGTGACTATACTGTGTACCTTTTTTATGCGCTTGCGCACGGGAGTGTGACAGCCAAGTCATTTTTTTTATCACGGCGGCAAACAAGCTTACGGTCTGCCTGATGGTAAGTAGATAGATATCTATGGACGCTTGCGAAACCAGAAGAATCGCCGAAATGCCGACCCTTCTTTAGGGTTCCGTAGTCAACGAGGACGCTTGCAGCTTAGCTCAGCGACCCAGTAGAATAAAATCTTGTTTTTTTTTGTAATATTCGACTAACTAAAAAGGCCAAATTTCGTACAAATTCGGCCGACGCCAGCGCACCATTTACTTGGCGCGTGTCGATATAAAAAATAACCAAGTGCAAGTCGGACTCGCGCACGAAGGGTTCCGTACCATCCCTACTATCCATACTAATCCAAACTAATATTATAAATGAGAGTGTGTCTGTCTGTCTGTCTGTTACCTCTTCACGTTTAAACCGCTGAACCGATTGAGATGAAATATGATATGGAGATAGTTTGAATCCCGGGGAAGGACATGGGATAGTTTTCATCCCGGAAATCATCCCCTTAGGGGGAAATGGGGGATGAAAGTTTGTATTGAGCTACGATATAAACGAGTTCAACGCGGACGGAGTCGCGGGCTTCTGCCCTAGTTATCTATAAAAACAGCATAAAAAACGCCTTTGTTGTATGGGAGCCCCCCTTAATTTTTTATTTTATTTTGTTTGTAGTATTTGTGTACGGGACCCTAAAAAGACGTCCAATGCTGGACATAGGCCTCCTCCAAAGAGTGCCACAATGACCGGTCCTGCGCCACCCGCATCCAGCGGACTATCGCGACCTTTACCAAAGTCTCAGTCCACCTTGTCTACGCCACTCGAGAACCTTTCCGCCCCAACGGCCATCGGTTCTACGTGCAATGTTTTGACGACCGGTTAGCCTAGTGGGTAGTGACGCCGCCTACGAAGCTGAAGGTCCTGGGTTCGAATCCCGGTAAGGGCAAATATTTGTGTGATGAGCATGATTATTTGTTTCTGAGTCTTGGATGTTTTCTATGTATTTAAGTATGTATATCTATTAAATATATCGTCGTCTAGTACCCGTAACACAAGCCTTATTGAGCTTACTATGGGGCTAGCTCGATTTGTGTAAGATTGTCCCCTAATATTTATTTATTATTTATTTATTTATTTATTAATGTGTCCCGCCCGCTGCCACTTAAGCTAAGCGATCGGTTACCTTGGTTCTGCTGCGGAAAGCCTCATTTCTGATGCGATCACGGAGAGAAACTTCCAGCATAGCCCTCTCCAATCCTCAATATTAAATTCATACCTAGATGCTACCTAGGTAATAGAAAAATCAACTCAGCACATATTTATTTGCTTATTAGACAAATACTTGCCAACACGTGTCAAGCTAATGTTTGTATGTGTAAATGGTCGATTATTCAGAATACGTTGACAACAGCAAAAATTCATTATTTTTACATTAGCAACAAACAATACGTACCCAGTTTCGTTACCATTTGGAAAACATGACGCTTCAATTTATTTTTGCAATGTTAACACTTTCGCAACCAGCAAGAACCCGCCTAGCGGGCGCCTACGCCGTAGTCGCTTTCCGCTACATACAAGGAAAACCACAAGATCGGCTACGAGCGTAGCGCGTAGCGATTTTTGGTAGCGAAAGTGTTAAGGTAATTATTTCAAACACAATAGATTATTTTCCCCTCACTACCTCCGAAAGCCGGCGAAGGAAAACATCGTCAGGAAACCGGTCTAATCCCAATAAGGTCCCTCCGGGGTGTAAGGTCCGATGGCAGTCGCTTTCGTAAAACTAGTGTCTATGCCAAATCTTGGGATTAGGTGTCAAAGCGGACCCCGGGCCCCTTTAGGGGCACAACCGGGAATAACGCTAGGAGGATGATGTTGGCTACCTCGTAAAGCGGTATTTTATCCTTTAAAACAAGCGGGTAAAAACGCATTTCATTCACTAGTGGGAAAAGTAATTTGACCTTGGAGCGTGATCATTTGTTGTCGGTTTTTGGCGGCGCGGAAAAGGAGCGTCAGTGTTTTGTTCGCGCGCAGTTGGGAGTTGGGACAGATTTCAGTTGGCTCGCACGGCCGTAGACATGGATAACGAAAAGTGGCGCTTTCAACACGTTCACGGGCATTTCGTCGAGAGACGTAAACTAAAACCCTCGTAATATGGCATTACGTTTGTAGACGGGATATGTGATAAATAATTATGAAAGCGGGAGTTGCACGTCGACGTGATACGTCCATTGTCGGGTAGAAATGAAGACTGATTTGTTTTAAATAATTTTATACAGTACGATTACTGTTAGTTAAGACCTGACAGATGGATTGCCTTCATTTAATTTTCAACTTTAATTTCATATAGATAAAGCATTTTTCAGAATACTGTTACCCACATCTACCGATTTAGTAATAACTATTTTATTTGTATAAGATTAAAGTTGAAAATTAAATGAAGGCAATCCATCTGTCAGGTCTTAACTAAAATTAATCGTACTGTACTATATTGATGATGATTATAATGTACGTACAAATAAAGACTTATTTTTTAATGAGCTGTTTTTGCATGCTGTAAATTTCTCGCTACAGGGAGGTGAAAAGTTTTGTGTTACACGGGTGCAAATGTAGTTTATTTCTCGTGTGTTGAAACACTATAATCCTTTCGCTTGCTCGTGTTTCAATTCCACACTCGCGGGTAAAAGTAACGCGTAAAATAAGTTTAAATTTATATTATGTAACCTGTTTTAGTAATAAAATAAATTTAAAAAAAAACGATAACTTTGCACCCTTGTATAACAAATAACTATTATGAAACCTGATGCTAGTTTCTTTACTATAAAGTTTAATTTTTTCCCCCAGATAAGAACGAAGTAATTTAGTTTAACCTGACAGTCGCAATACTATTCCGAAGTTAAAATAAACAACGAAGGCATACCATAATTACAGGGAAGTACCAATGCATTGTGAACTGCGAAACTTTTCTTCAGCGAGTTTTTTAAAAACCTCCCTGCATTTTTTGACTATGATGTGGTTAATATTTCACAATCTATATGTTGTCAAATTCAATTTGATTTATTACCAAAGTACAAAGTTGAACTGGGTCATTATATATTTTACAACGCCACCATTGAGACATACTAAAAGTACCAAATAATTTGCTATGATTCTAGTCTCAATTTCAACATAATCACACTAAAACTAAGCACAACATAACAACTCAATACAACTAAATAAAGCGACTAAAACTAGTTTAAATTGCCATTAGCTTACGCCTTTTTTCAACTAAACAAATGCCTGCAATATATAACGATTCAACTTGACATTAAAACTCACGCGACAATTATATCAGTGTAAACATAACCTTTTACAAACACATTTTTAGTAAGGACGTACAAAAAATCCAAAATCGTTACAGCATTCTGGCCTGTAATATCTTAGCAATTGGGGTCATTATAGCATGTAAAAAATGGCGATAACTCCAGCGCTCAGTGGAATATGATATAACAGCGATGAATGGAAGGACCAATTTGTATAAGAAGTTTTGTATAGTTATGCTGTTTTAGAGTGTAGCTAGCAAGTTGGTCAAGGTAATGACTGAGGTTGAGTAGTACGTTTACTTGGTTGCGAGAAAGCGTATTGGCAAATATTTTTGCACATCTCATGTGTCGATGATGAGTCTAGCCTTAATAGGCAAGTAGCTTATAGTAAAATTCGTGCTAAGGTCCGTTTTGACTCGCGCAGGCAGCTACAAACTGTAGCGGACTTCGGCGGACTCGCATCAGTTAAGGCCTCCACCCACCGAACGCGTGTCGTGCGCACGGTTGAAGCGGCATATTCACACCGCAAGCGGGCGGCGTGTAGCAACGCGGGGGTACGCGGCGGGCCCGCGCGGGCCCGCGCGTCATATCTCTCTCACTACCAACACATTTAATATGTATCTCACTATCTCTATCACACTCAGTAGCGCGGGCCCGCGCATCACACGCGACGCAGACGACACGCGGCCGCGCTGCCGAGTTGTAACTTTAGCGCCGCGGGCCCGCGTTCGGACCGCGTTCGATGTGTGTTTGAAGTGTAGTTTCAATGCTTTACAACTAGCGCGGGCCCGCAAGACACGCGTTCGGTGGGTGGAGGCCTTTGAGTCTCCAAAGCGAACGAAAAACCCATGGAAGGCGAGCCCCTTACAATTTTCTGCCCAAACACGTGCCCAAAACCCGGCACACGCGCATGTTCGAACTAAACGGCTGCCTGGCATCGTTGCGACACCCCGCCCCCATCCCCGCATAATGGCAATGGCGCTCATTCTGTGGAGTCATTTTGCAAAAAAACTCGAGAGCGGGTGAGAAATGCGACCTGAAAACAGCTGAATAGATAGGTACGATAAAATTTTGGTCCAAGCTGAACCAGAGAACTACCTTCGCTGCGCTCGCTCGTCCTCGTGTCCGAGGGGCAACCGGATGGCTGGCGGTATTTAAGTTCCCGAAGCGTTGTGGACAACCCGACAACCCGAACTGAGCCAACTTGGACGGGAACGGAAATTGGTAGAACGTGAAACAAAACAAATGTCGCCAGGTATTATTATATTTCGATTGTAACAGTATTTCATTATATACTAGCGACCCGCCCCGGCTTTCCACAGGTACTATATTATACACTAGCTTCCGTCCGCGACTTCGTCCGCGTGGACCCGGGATAAAAACCATCCCATATTTTAATCCAGGCTATAAACTATCTTAGTGCAAAATTTCATTCAAATCGGTTCAGGCGTTTAAGCGTGATTGAGTTAACAAACATCCAAACATCCAAACATCTAAACTTTCGCATTTATAATATTAGTAGGATATAAACCTTCCTCTTGAATCACTCCATCTATTAAAAAAAACCGCATCAAAATCCGTTGCGTAGTTTTACAGATCTAAGCATACATACGTAGGGACAGACAGCGGGAAGCGAATTTGTTTTGTAGTACGTATGTAGTGAAACAGCGTACACACTTATAGGCAACCGCTGTTTCAATCGCGACAGAAAAAATGTTTTTCATAGATTTTTTTTCTATTTCCGCCCCAGTCCGCCCCAGTTCGGGTTGCACAGGGCTGTTCCATGGTTTAAAAAATGATTTTTGTAGGGGATAGTGTACCATACATATCTTGCGTAATTATTATCAACTTAAACCGTGAACATTATGCGTTATAGTGGAAGTTTCACAAGAGCCCTTGGTTGGTAGTTGCACAACACCGTTTTAATTGCTTTTCGGATTGCCCCATGCAGGAAAATTCACGAAAACACTATTCATTATGTTACTTTATCTTTTTAAATCAAATCAAATCAAATATTTATTTGCAAGAATATGGTAACATAAGATCTTAAAGCTAGCTAGGGTTCCGTACCCAAAGGGTAAAACGGGACCCTATTACTAACTTCGCTGCGCTGTCCGTCCGTCTGTCTGTCACCAGGCAGTATCTCATGAACCGTGATAGTTGGACAGTTGACATTTTCACAGATGATGTATTTCTGTTGCCGCTATAACAACAAACACTAAAAAACAGAATAAAATAAATATTTAAGGGGCTCCCATTCAACAAATCGCCTGTTGACAATCAAAAGTCAATATCAAAACTGTCACTGCTCTTCAAAACCTCGTAACTCGGTACGTAGTCGATATCGAGATACGACCTTTGATTTAAGTAGGTATTTGTTACTTAGTGAGTTTTGGTTGTCACCTGACGAAATGTGATTTTTTTGCTGTGGTACGGAATGGTACGGAACCCTTCGTGCGAGAGTCCGACTCACACTTGGCCGGTTTTTTAAAGTTCTCGAGCGGCGACCACCGGAAGGCGCAGCGTGGGTAGGCCCCCCCACAAGGTGGACTGATGACCTGGTAAAGGTCGCGGGAGTCCGCTGGATGCGGGCGCAGGACCGGTCATTGTGGCACTCTTTGGGGGAGGCCTATGTCCAGTAGTGGACGTCTTTCGGCTGATATGATGATGATAATATTGTAATTTTTAATAACCCTGGAGGTTTGTTGTTTGGCAAAAATACGTGGAACCCACTAAATTAAACACGGTAACACTCATACGTGATTGAATCTAATTGAACGAGCGAGCGAAGCGAACGAAGTTCTCCGTTCCTACTTGGCCAAAAATTATTACGTATGTCCAGATGTCAAGCTGTCCGGCTGTCCCGCTGTTTCCCTCTACAGGTCGCATTTGTCAACCGATTCACGAGAAATTTTGTGTGCAGTTTTGTCGATTCGGTTTTTGGAAAGCACATACCAAGTAGAACCGATGGCCGTTGGGGCGGAAAGGATCTCGAGTGGCGACCATGTACCGGAAGGCGCCCACACGGTGAACTGATGACCTGGTAAAGGTTGCGAGAGTCCGCTGGATGCGGGTGGCACAGGACCGGTCACTTTGCCACTCTTTGGGGGAGGCGAATGTCCAGCAGTCACAGACGTCTTTCGGCTGATATGATGATGGTTTTTGGAAAAAATACATATTTGTTTGTTATAATTACCTAGCTCACCGACAAGAGCCATGCTCTTAAGAGTCCGCAGTAAGCTCGATTCTCCATACAAACGTAGTTACGCTCTCATTTTAAAATTACGTGTTGGATTGTAACGAAACTTTGCATGTACAATGACATGAGGTATATCCAGGTCTGTAATTAGTTTATGTAGCTTCAGATATCATAGTAAAAAAAATACAGCGAATTTAAGTTTTTCATACAAAACTTGTTTTTGCTGTATTTCGTTGCTTTTATAAACTGGAACCATATAAACTAATTATCTGGTACTTTTACTATGGTATCTGAAGCTACCAAAACAAATAACAGGTATAGATATACCTCATGTCAATGTATATGCAAAGTTTCGTTACAATCCCACACGTAGTTTTAGAATGAGAGCGTAACTACGTTTGTATGAGGAATCGAGCTTACTGCGGACTCTTAAATTGGATTTTTATTGTATAAACCTATCAATGCGCTACAAACTCACATTTCAAGTATCACAAGTACACGAGTTTCAATCTTATCCCGTAGAGAGAAGTTCCATAATAACAAACTTATAACGATACGAATTTCTATGCTTTTTACTTTTTTTTAACTGAACAGTATAAGAGCCGTTATGTCGTTAGCTATGACCGATTTAGCGGACGCGAGAGATGCAGTTAGTAGTGGATTAGATGAATGAGTTTTGTTTGTACAAATTAAGTAGCTTTTTCACGACAGTAAAGTAGGTTTCAGGGTTAGTAAAGTAAATTATTATTTTTTTGGTTCAATCTTTTATTGCCAACTGTACTTTTCTGTATACCGTCATCAACCGATAAAGATGATCCTAACGAGCCCAAACTCCACGGGTTTATATCGGTTAAGCACTAAATTCCTATGGCATTCTGTCTCCATCATCAGATCAGCTATAATATTTAATTTTCATCTAAACTATACTTATACGTAAAATTTCAGCTCAGTAAGTTGAGGTTTACTGGTTTAAAATTCAGTTCCAAGATTTGTCCCACACACTTACAAACTAACAGAGGAACGATTCTATATTGAGCATTTCAGCGAATGTTGCATTTTAGCTAAAAGCTCACAAAATAAACAGGAGCGTTTTAACGAGCATTCTAGCGAAACGACAGTAAGGCTGGTTTTCCACCAGAGGCGCGACACGAGACGAGGCGAGACGAGAATTGAAATTCGTATGGGACTTACTACCTATTTCCACCGCCCGCGCTATGAAGTATGCTTCATCATTTCAATTCTCGCCCCTCCACGCCCCGCCTCGCCTCGCCGGTGGGAAACCACCTTTAACTTGCTTCGAGCTTTTTGCCGAGCCGAGCAATTTTGTTAATGTTCCGCGGCCTTCCCCTCTCTTCCCGTACGCGCACAGCATTTACTAGAGCGTCCGTCGCCATCATGAAAATGTTTGTAGCGATGGCTGTATGCTTGGTTTTTTATTTATTTATTTATTTAATCTTTATTGCACAAAAGAATATCTTATAGTACAAAAGGCGGACTTAATGCTATAAAGCATTCTCTACCAGTCAACCGTAAGGCAAAGCAGATAAAATGTGGGCAGTGCAACTTAATTTAAAACAAAAACTCTGTAACATGTCTAAGGATGCGATGAATAATAATATAGTAGAATACGATACAATACAATATAATATGATATGACAATATATACCTATTAATGCAAACATACACATACATATAAATATAGATGAAACTTACAAATCTGATAGATTATTTTTTAGTTCTGCCAGCAAAGAAATTTTGTAAGGACTTTTTGAAGACAAGCCTGTTTGGAGATTGCCGAATTTTGACAGGGAGATGGTTCCATAGGCGAGCTACTTGGACGGAGAAGGAATTGGACATAAAACCAGTACGGTGAGGCGGAATAGATAAGGAAAGATTGCCAGAGGAGCGAAGTTGACGGACTCGAGAGACACAGTAATACTGAAAAAGAGTTTTGAGGTATTCGGGAGAGTTTGGATCGTTTAGAATGGAGAAGAGAGTGCAGAGTAAACGTATTTTGCGGCGGAGGCGGATTGGCAGCCAGCCCAATTGGGAGCGGAAGGAAGAGACATGATTTTGACGTTGTTCAGTTCGAAAAATTTAAAAACAGCTAATGCTCGATGTCATGTTATGTTACATATGAATATTCAAGGCTCATCGTCATCCACCTAGTGATAATCCCGGTTGTGCCTTAAAAGAGCCCTGAGTCCGCTTTGACACCTAATCCCAAAATTTGGCATAGGCACTGGTTTTACGAAATCGACTGCTGACCTTCCAACCCGGAGGGAAAACTAGACCTTATTGGGATTAGACCGGTTTCCTCACGTTTCCCTTCACCGAAAAGCTAACGGTAAATATTCCGTACATAAGTTCCAAAAAACTCATTGTTACGAGCCGGGATTCGAACCCACGACCGCCGCTTGACAGCCGCATGCCTGAACCACTAGGCTACCGTAGCTAGCTCAAGTCTATCACCACCTTAAATGTGTGTGGGTCCCTTCATTTCCTGTTATGGAACGATCGTAAATGTCAAAATTCTTTTGAACACAGAAGTCTGACGCATCCATGCCACAAATGGTTGTAGCCAGCGAACGAAAAACCACAGAAGTCTAAGTAGCGCCGCAAAATGGTCCCACAGAAGGGGTGCCATTGCAGGGTTGGGGGCGGGGTGTCAAAATGATGCCAGGAAGCCGTTTAGTTCGAACATGCGCATTCCGGGTTTTGGGCACGTGTTTGGTTAGAAATTGGTAAGGAGCTCGCATTCTATTTTTTTCGTTCGCTGGTTGTAGCCGAGACAAATGATGCGCTAATTTGCGATGTACGGGGTTCCGTCGAACAAATACCACAAATACTACACTTTGCGATTGCTAATAGTTCTAAAACTCGCATATGCATTTATTTATTTATTTATTTAGGATAACCAACAGCCAATACATCGTACAATTCAATATGTAGCTTAGGTAACATTCTTGGTTGATGTTCATCTAAATATAGGTAACCACCGCTTATTTTAGTATCTTAGAGCGTGCGAAAAAATTAAATGCAAAACAACGGTAAATACAAAACAAGGGCAAACTAAAAGTTCTGCAATGGGAGCAAAATTAAACTACATTGAAGAAAAACATGCAGAAAAATCCACAAAAAGACAAGAAAATAGTAAAATAACAGTTCGTGCTTTGACGTATAATGTAGAAACGAAGTATAGAGATTTGATTCAGCTTCCATTTGGCACCTCACACGTGTATAGGTACGTTATTTACTTTCGAGTTTCGATCTGTCACTTTTCCAAACGCGGCCGCGGCGATTTTGATGACGTCATTCCTCGGGAGATTGACTCTTTAAAGATTGTCTCCAGGCAGTGTCTGGTCATAGGATGACGGTAGTCAGTCCATTTAAGGAATTAACAGGATGATGACAGGCGGGGGGGTCAAACTGGACAAAAAGCAATGACGATATATGGACAAGCCCCTATGTGTTTATATGTTATAACATACATACATACAATAAAGTGAAAGTATCCCCTAGCAAACATCTAGTAATGGAAATGTCACAACTCTTGCACAGAGCAAAAACTAGTCCTTAAGTTATATAACAAGCTGCTGACACAGAGACACACAAACCGACTTCCTGGCTGTGCTAGTACAGAAACGGTATATATGAACGAACGTATTAGATTTAAAGCAAGTTTGTATTGTTATTTTTGCGTGGGTAAACCCGCATGGTGGACTGATGACCTGGTAAAGGTCGCCGGAGTCCGCTGGATGCGGGCGCAGGACCGGTCATAGTGGCACTCTTTGCGGGAGGCCTATGTCCAGCATTGGACGTCTTTCGGCTGATATGACGATGATATTGTAATTTTTAGTACCAAAATTGGTCTCAAGGAACACTTGGGTATGCGATCGCTCGGTGTCCGACGGTCACAGCTAGTTTTCTCAAAGGCTTCTGCTTGATGATAAGCCACTGATAAGCAGATACCGCGCCTATGAACGTTCAGATCAGAGTCACTATAGCACGTTTTTGACCCTTGTGAGGACCCAGGCCAGGTGCCATCGTGGATTTCGCGGCCTCTCGATAGGATAACTGTTTAAATCATCTGTTAGATAAATTTAAATTAAAGGAAAATAGAAAAAATGAATGCTCCGAGCCGGATTCGAACCGGCGACCACGCGCATTCATGGCACGTCGCTACTAACCAACTGAGCTATCGGAACAATCCGTCTCGGCGGCTAAATCTTTCAATCTGTTCCTTGTTACAACGCGTTGGGGAGGCGTGTAGCGACACTAGCGACATCTACCAGAAGACTTAGGCTTCTTAAAGGCATCAACATCTCAAATTATATTCAGAAATCGTCAGTAACGATGCGCCACAACATACTAAATCAATTTTATATAAAGCAGTAACTAAAAAATTCTGTTAGATGTTTGTATAACGGCAATATTGCATCAAACATAAAAACCGGCCAAGTGCGAGTCGGACTCGTACCATTATCCGTTCAATGAAAGGAAAATTGCGGTTTACGATTTATGACGTATAAAAAAAACTACTTACTAGATCTTGTTCAAACCAATTTTCGGTGGAAGTTTGCATGGTAATGTACATCATATATAGGTATTTTTTTGTTTTATCATTCTCTTATTTTAGTAGTTACAGGGGGGGGGACACATTTTTACCACTTTGGAAGTGTCTCTCGCGCAAACTCTTTAGTTTAGAAAAAAATGATATTAGAAACCTCAATATAATTTTTGAAGACCTATCCAGTATAAGTTTGATGGTTTGATGAAAAAAAAAATTATTTTAGTTTCAGTTCTATGTATGGGGAACCCCCAAAATTTATTGTTTGTTTCTCTATTTTTGTATGAAAATCTTAAGCCGGTTCACAGAATACATCTACTTACCAAGTTTCAACAGTATAGTTCTTACAGTTTTAGAAAAAAGTGGTTGTGACATACGTACGGACCGACAGACAGACAGACATGACGAACCCATAAGGGTTCCGTTTTTTGCCATTTGGCTACGGAACCCTAAAAATGCATTTTCTAAGATAAACATGTTACATGTTGCAGACAACCGCAACAATGACATAATGTTGTAGGTAGATATATCTATCTATTTTATTTCTTGCCGTTTCTTTTATTTTACGATCCACGCTGACTGCAGTTTTAACGTTGCTAACTAGTATCGTTTTAATTTGCATATCCATTAAAATGTAATAAAGATTGATTCGCATGTCAATTATCTAAGTATGTAAGTAATTCTGAAAATAATAGAGGTCATTACAAGTGCGAATAGCTTTAACAGTCAGCGCGAATCCACGTGCCATGCCTTTTTTTATACCTCAACGGTGGCAAATAAGCATACGGCCCGCTTGTTAGTAAACAGAGCCCGTATCATGGTCGGCCTTATCGCGCGATAAGTGACAAGATAAGAGCGTCGTCTCGTTCTATCGAACGGTGTCAGCCAGCAGTGACGGACGCTCTATCTTGTCACTTATCGCGTGATAAGGCCGACCATGATACGGGGTCAGATCGTGTGCAGCTCCAGTGGACTCACAAGTGAAAATATATAGTTTTTTTTTTTTTTTCGAGTTGAGTTTATGCATGATATGTAATTATCTTAATATTATGACAATGATGTGTTCACCTTTAATTGGGGTACGTAAAATCCCAAATAATAATTGTGCTACAGATAATATACTCGACTTATTTAGGTACTCTACTGGTGTCCCGCATTATAGAAAAAAGTGCATTGCCGTTCCTATACTGATTTGAGAATTGGCTGTGTTAACAGCTATAGGTCAACCGTTTAACTCAGTCGTCACCCGCGCCCCGTTATCGTCATACCTCTGCACCCGCGCGCCACGCAGGCGAGGACAAAGGCAAACTCTGAACACAGTGCATCCTTGGGATCTCTGCCAATTGCCCTTACCATATATAATGTATATATGGTAAGGGCAATTGACAGAGATCATGCATACATTCTCGCCTTATTCCCAAAAGGGGTATGCAGAGCACTTGAAACTTATGTTCCAGCGCCACTTTTAGCATAGATGTGGGTATAAAAGATCGACAAAATATGATATCGCAGTGACAGGTTGCTAGCCCATCGCCGACAACATACTACATCCCTGTAGCCTCCGTAGAAATCCATACTAATATTATAAATGCGAAATTGTGTCTGTCTGTCTGTCTGTTACCTCTTCACGCTTAAACCGCTGAACCGATTGAGATGAAATTTGGTATGGAGATATTTTGAATCCCGGGGAAGGACATAGGATAGTTTTTATCCCGGAAATCATCCCCTGAGGGGGTGAAATGGGGGATGAAAATTTGTATGGAGCTACGATATAAACGAGTTCCACGCGGACGGAGTCGCGAGCAGAAGCTAGTGTACTATAATTTGAACCCAAGACCGTCGGCTTCAGACGCATCTACCAGGCTAAACCGGTATATTTGCCTACGTGTCAAATTGTAGCGCCGCCGAATCTAATAGCTTTCCAAGTAAATAACTTTACTCATTATGTTATTAGGGCATAATTAACAAACCCATAAAAGAAAGGGATATTAACATGGTATCGGCTCCAAATTACATTACTGTTACCACTAATTAACCTAAGATTTGACTAGATATAACTATTTGCGGTTAAAATAGTGAGGTTAACGACCGCATTTAACAGGCAGTTTGTTTACAAAATCGGATGAGAAAATCAGAAGATCACCTTCTACATAAAAACTTACTTAAAGGAGGGAGTCCGCTGGATGCAGGACCGGTCATTGCGGCGCTCTTTGGGGGAGGCCTATGTCCAGCAGTGGACTTTTTCGGCTGATATGATGATGATAAAAACTTATAACTGTACACACTTTAGCCCGCATTGCTGAGAACACAGACAAATCGGCGGGAGAAAATAGCCTACGTTCATCTAAAAAGTCCACAGTTAAATATTATTTGAAATCGGATTAGTACTTCCGGAGATTACCTACATACAATCTTGCAAAGCTACAATCTCACAGACTTTTTCTCATTACAATCCATCCATAGTAATATTATAAATGTAAAAGTGTGTCTGTCTGTCTGTTACCTCTTCACGCTTAAACCGCTAAACCGATTGAGATGAAATTTGGTATGAAGATAGTTTGGATCCCGGGGAAGGACATAGGATAGTTTTATCTCGGACACCATCCCCTTAGGGGGTGAAATTGGGGATGAAAGTTTGTATGGTGCTGCGATATAAACGAGTTCCACGCGGACGGAGTCGCAGGCAGAAGCTAGTATGAGTATAAATTACAAGTACTATCGACAACACAGCTAACTGACCATCGGTGCACCTTAAGTGCATTGTAATAAGGTTCTATATAAACACAGGATGGCCAGTTAACAGTGTTGTCGTTTGTACAATAATAATTTGGTAGCAACAAGCTGATCTTAAAATGGAGCCAGCAGGTACTTATAAGGTGGACGAATGTAACAACCTCATTTGATACTAGGTATCTTAGTGCCTTATACTATACGACATCGACAGGTGTTGGCTGTCATTGTTTGGTTGTCCCGTCAACGTCTTAAATAAACATTAATTTTATTAAACCTAACTATTATGTTATTTATATCATTCACATTCATGTTTCTAATTATAATACGAGTTTATGACATATGGTAGCGTTTGGCAAGTTACTATGACAACCGAAGGATTGAATGTCGAGTGCGCCCTAGGCTAACACCACACCGGTGCCCCTCTATGGGCCGTAGATTAAAAATTCCGCTCTCCTTTGGAACCCCGCACCCAATTTGCCTTTAGGGTTACGGTCTTCTTCTTCGTCGCATCCTCATGACTGAAGGTCGTGAGTACACGAGGTCGTTGCTTTGCGCACTAATTCTCTCCAAAACACAAAATTTTCTTGACCGAATATTGTTTGTCCGATAACATTTCGCATTTTTTTTTAATTCTCCAAGGACTAGGCCTGCAAGATGGTCTTTTTTAATTTCCATTTCCACAATTTGTGGCACAGCACCACGGCGTTCAGCCATGAAAATTAAAGTTTGATTTCTTGGAGTTTGTTTTATTTATTTCATTGCATGTTTGAGAAAATCACTATACATACCTCGGCGTAGTATCATTACATTTTTCATTAACCATTTGATGTTTTCCAAGCGTATCAGTTGTCCGAAAAACTTTTACCGCTACATTCATTTGTGTTTTGGCTTGTTACACCTTTTGTTTCACAGCCAATTTTTAACTTATCCATCATTAATTTCCGCGTTCCATACGTTTACCCAAATGCTCATTTTGAGTGAAGTTGAAAGTAGGTTCAGAGAGACTCTAAGGCAGGTCAAGATACGTATTTAACTCAACCTATCAAACAACTTTAGATGACCTCTGATTTCATCGTTTTGTATTATATGTCCATAATAATGTTGTATTGTACCTGTGACATTTCATTCAATTAATATTCATTATTAAATTCGAGTAAATTAGCTTAAAGTTAACTTATTATGCAAATTTATTTTATGAAATAAGGAAATCTAAATCTAAATCATTGCAAATATAGGAAGTCAGAGATCAAGGTTGCTGGTTTTTAAATATCAATAGGGAAGTTGAGTGACTGAAGTTCCAATATAATTAGGTCTCTAATGTCTAACAGTTACTATCGGTGGAGGTATCAACTTCAACTTCAACTTCAAACTTCTTTATTTGCATAGAATAGTTATATACAAAGAGATGGCAAATGTTACTGGAGAACATAATTCTGCTATAAGTATTACAAAACAATAATACTAGCATGCAAATAATTAAAACTTATCTAATAGGAACAACTTTATATCATAGTATTGTTTTTCTTGCAATAGTTTTATTATGCTCCTTCGGAACATATTGAAAGGCAATTGTTGTATATCTGGCGGTAACTTATTAAATAACTTCATGCACATGCAATAACATTGTTTTGCATAAAATGATGTTCGCGGGATGCGATCGTGTTCCAGTCGCCCTGGATTTCTTGTATTACGGTGATATACATCTCTTGCTGTTTTAAACAAGTCAGGGTGTTTTTTAACAAATATACAGACCTCTAAAATGTATATACACGGCAATGGTAGTAATTTTAATTTCTTAAATATAGGC
Source organism: Epinotia bilunana (assembly GCA_947049275.1). Taxonomy (NCBI): domain Eukaryota; kingdom Metazoa; phylum Arthropoda; class Insecta; order Lepidoptera; family Tortricidae; genus Epinotia; species Epinotia bilunana. The sequence goes on along the minus strand of OX346279.1, from coordinate 1,643,812 downwards.
TTGCATGACATACTGATTTACACCACATATCGCTCTTAAGCATTTCTTCTGGGCTATGAAAACCCTTTTAAAATTCGAACAGTTTCCCCATAAGACCAGTCCGTATCTTAATTGAGAACTTACGTAACCGTGATACGCGGTTAAGGTAGCTTCTAGGGTGGTAGTGCGTCTAAGTCTTTTTAGTACATATACAAACCTATTAATCTTGTTACATACACTTTCGATTTGGGTTTCCCAATTTAGATAGGAGTCCAATTTTAAACCTAGAAATGTAACTTTATCCATTTCATTAATAGCTTTGTCATTGTATTCTAAATTTAATTTATTATGAATTGTATTAAATTTTTTTTCATGCCAAATTGTATGGCATTAGTTTTATCAACATTTATTCTTAAGTTCTGTTGTTCTAACCATTTAATTAATAATTCTAGTATTCCATTAATCTTATTGTCGTAATTATTATTATTATCATTTTTTCCTGTTGTTATAATTATTGAGATGTCATCTGCAAATAAAACGGACTTACATGGAATCACATCCGGCAGCTCATTTATGTAAATGTTAAACAAAAGAGGGCCTATAACACTACCTTGAGGTACGCCATATTCATTATATTTATACTCTGATTGATATATGACCTCCTCATAGCGCTCATTTAAGGTAGTTATGTGTACACATTGACTTCTCTTTTCTAGGTATGTTTTTAACCAAGATAGTGCTGGTCCTCTGATTCCATATTTCTCAATTTTTTTTAACAGTAGCGAATGATTGACAAAATCGAACGCCTTCGACATATCTATGAAAACAGCTGTGGTGCGCTTCGATTCATCCAAACTTTTAGCCACAAAGTGAACGAGGTTAAACACAGCCAGTGCTGTTGATTTGTTTTTTTGAAACCCGTTTTGTTCGGATCTTATAACGTTAAATTTATCTAGGTAATCAGTCAAACGATTGCACATACATTTTTCTAATACTTTTGAAAATATTGGTACTAACGTGATAGGTCGATAGTTTTCCGTATGCGTAGTGTTGTTTTTTTTATAAAGCGGTTTAATTATAGACAACTTTAGTACTTCTGGAAAATGTCCACATTCAAGTGACCAGTTCGCTAAAAAGGTAAGTATAGGTATAAGCTGCATTCGGCATCTTTTTACAATTGTTGTGCTAATTTCGTCGTATCCTACGGCATTAGTATCATTCAAAGACATTATAATTTTATTCATTTCGTTTTCAGAAACGGGTTTTAAGAAGATGCTAGTTTGATGTGTATTTATCTGCGAGATATTTCCTGTGGTAGTAGAGTTTTGGTTTGAGTGTGTAAGTTCTATGTAATATGTATTAAAATTGGATGCTATTTCACCTGGATCGGTTATAACCTTGTTATTAACTCTTATTTTATTAATATATTGTGGTAATTTAAAGTCTTCAGTTTCTCTTTTAATTATTTGCCATGAGGCTCTACACTTATTTTTACTACGCATTAAATATTTTTGATTACAAATTCTTTGTGATTTGTCAATGCATTTTTTTAACAACCTCGTATATGTATAGTAATCAGTTTTTTTCTGTTCTATTTTTTTATCCCTGTAATAGAGGAACCGAAGTTGTCTTTTTCTTTTACAGCTGATTTTTACCCCGTTAGTCATCCATGTTGGTGTTTTATAAATACGATTAACAATTTTTATCCGTATTATTGGAAAACAGAGCTTATAGAAGAGCATTATCATGGAGTGAAAACCTTCAAAAGCTGTATTGAAATCATTGGCGGAGTAGGTCTCTGAAAAGGATAAGCTATTAAGACACTCTATGAATTTATTGATGTTATCATCGCTGTAGTCCCTTTTCATTTTAAAATAGTGCTTGGGGGCAGTTTCTTTTGACTTAACCTTCCATATCATATATATCAACCAGTTTTGGTTAATATATATTAGTGTTTAGCCGCCTAGCACTATTTTACATCCCAAGTTTTTTCACGTTTTATCTATATTTTGCATTGCAATAAATTGTTTAATTTCCAGTCACGTATATAAAAAAAAAAAATTATGCTTGCTAATTCTCAAGTCTTTAGCTCATAGATTCAAGAAGTTCCCATACAAACTTCAACCCCATTCTTTAACCCCTTTGCACCCTATCTTTATAATTTTTATAGCCTAAAACCTGGCCGGGAATTTTCTCGACAGGTTAGTAAAATTTGCATCAAAATCCGTTCAGCCGTTTTCACGTGTTGCGCGTACACATAAACAGGCAAACAGACAAAAATTCTAAAAACTGTGGGAACGGGTTCTGTTATTCATTGTAAGTATCCCCAGCAACCTTGTTTTCGAATATCTTATATGTGCAGACTTTCGACCCTCTTCATCTTTATTATATGTATAAATTATATTTTAATGTATACAGGGTGTACCGGAACAACGATAACCTGGTACAGGGTGAGAGGCCAAGGTACAAATACCAGTTATGAAAAAAAGAAGTGAAATGGTTTTTTTTAACTATTTTTTTCATAACTGGTATACCTTGGCCTCTCACCCGGTACCAGGTTATCCTTGTGTTCTGGGACATCCTGTATAAACTATTAGTTTTATCTCTAACCTCTCAGCGACATTTGTTTGTGTGCACCGCAGATCTCACCGTAAATCTTTTAAACAGCGTAAGTGGTCCAACTCTCCGCCACTGAGAAAGATCTCACATTACCTCAAAAGAAAGGTGTGAACACCGAACTAACTCACACTATGGCAAAATGTGAAAGTTGTCAATTTCTATAATTATACGTCATAAGTTAGTTCAAGGGCATGATAATAAGAGCGCATTCCACACTGTTGTTTATAGCTGGTGACATTGCCAATCATACAGAACATACTATGGACCAATGCAGAGCTTTCAATCTCTAAAAATATATATAAATATGTATTGTATAAAATATTGACATTCATCCATAATAATATTAGAAGCGAAAGTAACTCCGTCTACTTATGTCTTTTTTTAATGAATGGACGCGATTGTCTTTTTTAGGAAAAGAGTTTTTTTCCGAAAAAAAGGGTATTCATTTAAAAGAAACTTTCATTGTCGAAGAAATTTCATTAGGTTCGTCACATATTTGCGACATAATATACATTTAAGGGTAATTTTTTGAGTTCAAAAACTAGCTATAAGGTAAGGTTAGCTGGAAGAGATCACTTATAGGGATAAGTTCGCCTTTGTACTTTGATCTATTGTGTGACATATATATTCTTTAACCTGTCTTACGTATACATGCTAGCTATCACATAGAGCGTTGGCAGATATACGTATACATACATTCACGCCTTTATTCCCAGAAGGGGTAGGCAGAGCACATGAAATGTATGTTCCAACGCGCGCTGGCAGCTATGCGTGACAAAATACAGCCTAAATCCATTATAAATATTGGTGTAAGAATATTTGAAATCAGATTAGTATCTAGTTTCGGAGACTACCCACTATACAGGCTGTACCAAAAACGGGATGTGAACCGAAAGGTACTTACTTTTGTATGGAGCAGCTCGCCCCAGTCGGCCAACGCTCCATACAAATAATTAAAAAAAAACGGGGAAAAAAAAGCTCTTAGTTCTTTCTTTTATATTTTTCTTATCAGAACACGATACCTGTTATGCCCTTGATCGGTTCACACCCCAATTTTGGTACACCCTGTATATAAGCTTACATTTCCTCTTTATTGAACGAGCGTGAGAAAGCGCACGAAGTTCTCCTTTTCAGCTTGGACAAAAATTCTTTCGTATGTCCGGCTGTTCTCTTCTACATGCGGCATTTCTCAACCGATTCTTGTAAAATTTTGTGAGAAGGTTAGGTATTATATCTAAAGCTTTTTTGTGGAAATCTTTTAGTTGGGCACTGCAAAGTTAAGTGGGCGTAGCATGGAATTGCCATTTTATCGCTTATCGTTGTGGATATGCAGGGCTAGCTGTTATTTGCAACGCGCTAATGCGAAACTAGATCTCTACCTACGCTTAGTTACTACGCATCGCGGTGTCAAGATATATTTGTGGGTGAGCGTTGAGGTGAGCTTAAAACATGTTACAGAATAACAGCCCAGAGCCGTTATTCGCTACGCGCTAAAGCGGCTCACCCCGCCGCCGGTCACCCGTCACGAAACTAGACCTCTACCTACGCTTAGTATCACAGTTACCCTACCTACCTACACTCCGGTAGTTCGGGTCGCCGTCGCTAGACAGCGCTGTCAAACTGGTCGCGTTCAGCTTAAGCCGTGCGTACTGCAGACACCGTGACACACTTCTGGTCCCGCCGGAAGATCAGCGCCGGCTCTTGAGTCGGCATTATGCTGAGGCGGGACCTTTTCGTGACACGAATTGATTGATTCCACACAATGTTTTAGATTTAGTTTTATTTTTAATTTTAATCATACTTGTCATGAAAAAATGTTTTTTCTTTCTTCTTTCTTTCTTAGTTACTACGCATCGCGGTGTCAAGATATATTTGTGGGTGAGCTTAAAACATTATACAGAATAAGGGGGCTGGGTTGTTATTCGCTACGCGCTTAGTCACTACGCATCGCGGTGTCATGATAAGGGGTCTATACATGTCATGATTTGTCAGCCCCAATTTATCAGAAGCTGACTAATTGCTATGTATGGAGGCATGTTGCGCTGCTGATCCAACTGTCAAACGAGTTGTACAGCACGTCTATCATGCGACGGCTGCGACATACTGTCGATTTTCTCGCACTATATCTCTTTTTCCAAGTGTTCTAATAAGAAAGAGACGGATATTGCGAGAAAAATTGAGAGAGCTCGCGCGCCGTCGTATGATAGCCGTGCTGACAAATTGCATGCACACAATCAACACAATTTGGACCATGGAAATATTTATTATCAGCCAAGTTTTCTGTCAGATCATTTTGAAGTCAAATATTATATAATAATTTGTAATTAGCCTTTCCACAAATTTAACACACATTTATTAAATAGTTTGTATTTTAAAGGTGTTATAGATAAAAACGCGTTTTATAGTCGACTTGAGTCACGCTTTGATGTCTTTGTATTTTTTAAAAATCACGTTTGCATCTTACTGCGAATAGCGATATCTTAGTAAAAAGTAAATAATATCACAATCATGAGACAGTGCTTTGTTATGGCAATATTATTTTTACTAAATGGTATCCCTAGATTGCCATAGTTTGTCAGAAATTGGATGCGACAAATCGGAAGTGATAATTGTATGGTTTGTAGACCCCAATATATTTGTGGGTGAGCGTTGCACGTTGAGGTGAGAGTTAAGAAAAGGGAGAGAGGTTAGAAGTCACAGAATAGGGAGGCTTGTCAGAATGTCTTATCCACAGCGATAAGTGATAAAATAAGCAACCATGCTACGCAACTCACAGAGCCACTACCTATAGTACAAACGACAACACTGTTAACTGACCATCCTGTGTTTATATAGAACCTTATTACAATGCACTTAAGGTGCACCGATGGTCAGTTAGCTGTGTTGTCGATAGTACGAATATAAATATAGAATTACAAAATATATGGGCGATGACATCCAAAGATTTATAGCCAACTGTACCATTGTTTAGCATTGAGACAACTTAACAACATATTAAGTAGTCATTATATTTGTACCTATGTTGCCATATTTCTATTATATGCTAAAGATGGCTTGACTGCCCATTATAGACGACAAGGTTTTACCTATTACCAGCATTCAAGTCATAGACAGCTAAAACTTGCGCAATAGGGGATTGACAAAAATGGAAATAAATTGTTTTTTCAATAGCAATTAGATAAACATTACGAAAATACGCGGAAGTATCAATCTTTCACTTAAGGGGCTCCCATACGCCAATGACCTTCTATCAGAATCCCTAAGTTTTCTAATTTTGTAGCTTATTATATTAACAACAACGGCTTTAAGCAATATATTATCCCATATTTACTTCAAAGTTCATTGTTTTCGAGATATTTGGCATCAAAGTTGAACAATTTTAGGCCAAAAAACTGGTTGTCTGGCCATAACATTTGAGTTAATTAGTTTAAAATGAAAACCCTAGACACGTTTTTAGAGACGTCAAAGACGAACCCAAATATGTAGATTTCGTATATGTTACATCTTTCACGCCAATAGAGATATGAAATAAGTGTTTTTTTAGAGAATGTTTTAAAAAATCATAGAAAATTAAGTATTCATTTCCTTCAAATCCGGTAAACAAAAATGGAGATAAAAGATTGAAGAACCGATAGCCGTTTGACTTATAATTCTATCTGTAGTGCAAAAGTAGAAGATACGATTCAAACCTCGATAGCCCCTCAAACTGCCATTTTAAGATTTTTAAATTCATAAAAATAACAATAAGGGCGTTGTTGGATTGTGACGTCACAAGCAAGTAATCCAGTGAAGTTTCAGCCGATAATCGTCGAGCTACGGCAGCCTAGTGGTTCAGGCATGCAGCTGTCATGCAGCGGTCGTGGGTTCGAATCCCGGCTCGTACCACAATGAGTTTTTTGGAACTTATGTACGGAATGTTTATCGTTAGCTTTTAGGTGAAGTAAAACATCGTGAGGAAGCCGGTTAAATCCCAATAAGGTCTAGTTTTCCCTCTGGGTTGGAAGGTCAGATGGCAGTCGCTTTCGTGAAACTAGTGCCTATGCCAAATCTTGGGATTAGGTGTCAAAGCGGCTCCTTGTTGGGGCACTACCGGGAATAACGATAGTGGGACGATGAATCGCCCACTGCTGAGCATTAGGCCTAGAAGTGGCCACCAATCTGACACCTACCATCATTCTGCCTGGCAAGGTGTACTGCCCAACTCCACTTGAGTTTGGCAATGGTATCTCCGAGCGAAATCTCCACTAACATAACAATATGCTTGCAAACTAGATCACTGATTTGATTGCATGAAATCATATAAGATGAGACGCCGTTTATGCGGATTAAGAATCCAACCAATAATTAGGTTTTGTATGCCCTTAACTTTAACAATGTCCACAGCCCCGCTATTCTGTAACTTGTTTTAAGCACACCTCAACACTCACCCGCAAGTAGTAGTAACTATAAAAATAGGTAGAGGTCTACTTTCGTTCGGCGTGACGGGTGGACTTGAGGCACATGAGCGCGTAAAGAATAACTGAAGAAAGGCGAACCTAAATCTCTCTAATCTGCATGACCCAGAAGCGAGAGCGGCAGATGTAAAATCGTTATCATTAAGTTTAGTTAGACAAGGTTTACTAAGAATACTCAAAGGTTAGCTAAGCTGTCAATTTGCCGGTAAACAATGCCAGCATTCAGCATGCAATGAACAACCTTGATGCGGGATCTTTAACCGCACGCTATCCCTTCATGTTAATGTTACGCCATTTTACCCAACTTAGTTGCATTGTAGGTAAATCATTCGTGGTTTAGCTCGCTGATGGCATGCTCGCAATGGTAGACTGTTTAAGGGCATGTTTAGACATTGATTAGTAATTAAGATTAGTGCGAGTCCATACAAAAGCTACACGCACTTGCAGCAAATGTACGAACACGCACTAATCTCTAATCAAAGTGTAATCAGCCTATAAGGCTCGCCAGGACGCTCGACGTGGTTTGGATTATTTTAAAACGACATGCTAGAAATATAAATCATATCTAGATCGGAAACTTACAGTTTCTGTTGCTATAATTTTTTGATTAGCCTATATTGTGTCCCACTGCTGGGTACAGGCCTCCCCTTTTTTCCGCCACCCGTCTCGGTCCTGTGCTAGTGTTCGCCAATCTGTACAAAACGTATCAAGGCCGTCCCGCCATCTCCTTTTCGGTCTGCCTCTACCTCGGAAGCCATCTTGTGGAAGCCATCTTGTGGAAGCCATTGCTAATTCGGCCCATCGCTCCGCGTGCATCCGGCAGACATGTCCAGCCCAGTCACACCTAGCTTCGCGGTCTTGGCACCCACATCTACGGTGCTTTGGTATCGCAGCTCCGTGCCCCTGATCCGATCTGTCAGTATTGATCATGTGGGTAGTTTGAGATGTAAAAGGCATGCAACAAAAAAAATGAATCAGCCTTTGCTCAGCTGGTGGTTTCATTGGACACTTCCCAATACCGACATAACACGATCGAAACTACAAATTCTCGATTGCTTAAAATTAAAAGAAATAAATTTAAGCGATAAGAGAGTGTCTGAAAAACGTTCTACGCTCTTTTTAGGGATCCGTAGTCAATAAGGAACCCTTATAGTTTCGCCTTGTCCGTCTGGCCGTCCGTCAGTCCGTCTGTCCGTCCGTCTTCGGCTTAGCTCTGTAACCATTATTACTTAGAAAACTGTAACTCGGCATGGGTATATAAATCAACCACGCCGACAAAACAAAAGAATAAAATCATGAAAAAATATATTTTTTGGGGTACCTCCCCTACACCTAGTGGGGATTTTCTTCATAGCGTGGGGTATCGTTAGATAGCTTGTTCAAAAATATAATGGGTTTTCTTAAAACGTATTTTCAAATTAGTGATTCGTTTGCGAGATATTGGGTTTAAAAGCCCAAATTTTTGTTCGAGCTTCTGCCCTGCCGGCTAAAGGGCTGCAACTGGGAATGTGAAAAAAATCGTGGCAGTAGTACATATAATGAATTTAAAAGGAAAACTATCACGGCTAAGTAGGCATAACTAGTTACCAAGTAATAGTCGACCAACTTAAATTGTACTTGGAAAGATCAACTTTCGGACAAATTCGGCCGACGTGACGTAACCATTTAGTTGGCGCGTGCGTGTCGATCTAACTAAGATAGACAGGCAACTGCGGAACCCTACACTGCGCGTAGCCCGACACGCACTTGGAAGATTTTTTTTTTCTATTTTAATTTCTAGCAACTGACACTAGTTTCCTACTTACATAGCGGATCCTATTGTGTATACAATTTTTCATGTTATTCCAGCATGACGCTTTGAAATGAGAACTGAACGACGTTTGTATAGAATCGAGTGTGCTGGCGTCCCTTAAGAGTCCGCAGTAAACTCGGCCGAATTTCACCTTCCCATACAAACGTAGTTACGCTCTCATTTTAAAACTACGTGTTGGATTGTGACGAAACTTTGCATATACATTGATATGAGGTATATCTATGTCTGTAATTAGTTTATATGGTTCCAGTTTATAAAACAAACGAAATACTTACAGCAAAAACCAGTTTAGTATAAAAAACTTCAATTCGCTGTATTTTTTTAACTATGGTATCTGAAGCTACATAAACATAGCGACATAGATATATCTCATGTCAAAGTTTCGCTACAATCCAACACGTAATTTAAAATGAGTGTAACTACGTTTGTATGTAGAATCGAGCTTACTGCGGACTCTTAAAATATCTCATTTGGCTGTCCACCCCGCAAAAGATGATAAATGAAATCATTCACATCCAATATCTTACGCAAATTATTCATAAGCTTTTATTCCGTGTCGTAACCGTGTCGTCACCCCGTCGTTGCCGATATCTAAAGGATCAAGGTTTATTGCTGAGAGACAAAGAAAATGTCAAACGATAAATGTCAATAAGTTTTTAAATTAGTTATTTATTGGCTGATAATTTCAATTTCGCCTTGAACCAGCTGATATTAGGAGAAAGACTTTATTTATCGTCGTGTAGAGCTGAGATGAGACAGACTGCATTCTCTGTACTACTCTGTAGCTCAAATAAAGTACAGTCGACTGCAAAGAGATCGATAGGTACGGCCAGTTACAAAAATATGTATGCACGACCTTCATCTAACAATCATTTTTTTAATTGTTTTGAATTTTAGGTTATGTTCATTATTTTCAATTTTTGGTTTTATACAAATGTTTATTTATTTTAAGGAAACATTTAATTACAGAATACAGCTACATAAAAATTAAACAACAAAACGCAGATTTTTATTGGTTAATTTAAATAACATAACACTAACCACCACATTTGCTGTGTTTATGCAGCCATCACCTTTGACTTTTGACTTAAATAATGTTTATGTGAACTAATTGTTACTCATATTGGTTACAATTTATTAATCTTATTAACTATTCGAGGTCCAAAAATAATAACACCACTTGCTATTGCTACTACTTTTATTTCACTTTTAGTTTTCGCACTTTTGCTTTGTACTGATTTGGAACGAACAGTTTCAGGCAGCTTTGGCCACCCTATGAATTTGAGAAAAATCTTAATAGCGCCTTTTATCAGACGGTTCAGCGCCATCTATTGTTCAATATTGTAACTATTGAGACTCAACGTTTTATGGATAAAATAATGGTTATGCTGCGTGGCACTTCGATACATAGTTTCTAATATTTTTTACAAGTCTATTGGCGTTGATTCTATATGAAAACAATAATACTAAATTACCTAAATTAGGACAGCCAACGCCATCTGTTAACAAACATCTTGCAACTTCAAATAATTAAACTAAACTATACAAATAATTAACCGAGATTGGACATAACATTATTATAAAAGGCGTAAAAACAAGAAAAACATAATATACCTTAAATTAAAAAACTAAACACTAAATTAAAATTAAATTAAATACTTCGCTACATTAGTAACAACAAAGTCGCTTGCCGCTGTCTGTCCCTATGTATGCTTAGATCTTTGAAACTACGCAACGGATTTCGATGCGGTTTTTTTTTAAATAGATAGTGATTCAAGAGGAAGGTTAATATTATTTATAATAATTAAAAATACAATACAATACAATACAATACAAATACTCTTTATTGCACACCTCACACAAACAAAGCAGTTAAAAAGAAAAACAATACAATAACATGTAGGTAGAGGTAGACAACAGGCGGTCTTATCGCTGAAGAGCGATCTCTTCCAGACAACCTTTGGGTATCGGAGAAAGAGATAAAACTAGAAAAAGCGAATAAAATAATAGCTAGAAAATAATTCCTTTAGCTTTAGCTTCTGCCCGCGACTCCGGCTGCGTGGAACTTGTTTATATCGTAGGTTCATACAAAGATTCACCCCCCATTTCAAGCCCTCAGGGGGTGATTTCCGGGTAAAAAACTATCCTATGTCCTTCCCCGGGACTCAAACTATCTCTATACCAAATTTAATCTACATATATCGGTTCAGTTAAACCAGGGATCGGAAACCGGTATTTTTTGTATGGGAACGAAAACGTAATTTTTTCGTTCTTTGTTAATTATTTCATTTCTAATTGGGTAATCTAATAATACGCAGTCATTACCTCAAAACACAACTGAGTCATACATATGAAGTATAAAATAGTTCGAGATATGTGGTAATTATATCGAGGTTTTTGCAAAAACCGGTTCCGATCCCTGGTTTAAACGTGAAGAGGTAACAGATAGACAGACACACTTTCGCATTTATAATACTAGCTTCTGCCGGCGACTCCGTCCGCGTGGAACTCGTTTATATCGTAGCTCCATACAAATTTTCACCCCCATTTCAACCCCCTTGGGGGTGATTTCCGGAATAAAAACTATCCTATATCCTTCCCCAGGACTCAAACCATCTCGATACCTAATTTCATCTAAATCGGTTCTGTGGTTTAAGCTTGATGACAGACAGACAGACACACTTTCGCATTTATAATAAAACTAGCGAGCGTATGGATTTGTATGGATATTAGAGTTATGTGCCACATATTAAGCTAGGTACTTTGAAAAAAGAAACCTTATACTTGTTGAGTAAAATGCCTGTGACACGGACACACAAACATGATGAAAGTAAGATTTCTGTTTTTGCCATTTTGGCTACGGAACCCTAAAATATGACTGTCCTTGACCCACGTAACGTGAATATTTAATGCAAAAGTGATAAGCCGCAATTGAGAGAACCGGTTAAATCGGAAAAGTAACCGGTCAGGGTCAGAATGGGACAGAGAATGTCATCTCGTGGACATCCTTTCATGCCGCTATCAAATAACATGTCAAAGCTAATGCGTGGTAAGTTTAAAAACTCGATAGTAACATCGTACACGTGAGCGAGCTGGTTTTTGACATGACTAACACTAGTAATTAAATAAGTACCTATAGATATAATTTTAACATTTATGGACCCGTGGTTGTCTGAAATAAACGTTTTTTTTTTATCTTTTTTTTTAAAGAACGGTGGAAAATGGGGATTCCTTGATCGGAGCTGTATTCGAAACTAGTGACGTGGCATACCGCGCCAGCCACTCTGAACCGTATCGGAACCGATGGTCGATTCAACGAATCATTCAACCAGCTATTCATTTTCAAATAATCCCTTTAATATGAAATTGATGCTATTTGCGGTTATATTTATTAATTCACCTCGACGTTTCGGATGCGTTGGAAGCGGCCCACAAGTGGGTAGCGGTTACATAGCTGGTTAATCGATGTTATATCGATTGAGCTGTCTCACAAGGGGGCAATCTTACACAAATCGACCTAGTCCCAAACTAAGCAAAGCTTGTACTATGGGTACTAGATAAATAAATACTTAAATACATAGAAAACATCCACGACTCAGGAACAAATATTCGTGCTCATCACACAAATAAATGCCCTTACGGGGATTCGAACCCAGGAGCTCTTTCATCGTAGGCAGGATCACTAACAACTAGGCTAAAGCGGTTGTCAAATAGATCCCAAGACCCGTAAAAACTACACAAAATCCTTCTTACGCTGGACGTGTAAATATGCGCTCATGTCCAATGGTCCACTAATACTAGACCCTGAAAACCGTAGCAAACGTACGTAATCAGAGTTCAACTTATACTGAACGTTGCGATTCACCTCTCACCGTCAAACTTAATGTCACTGAAAGAAAACTGGACGGCAAAACTGCGATTCACCTGTCTCAACATTCCACTAATACCTGACCCTGATACCCATATCAACTGTACGTAATCAGAGTTCAACTTATACTGGAACTAAACTGCGATTCACCTGTCTCAAGAGTCCACTAATACCTGACCCCGATACCCATAGCAACTGAACGTAATGAGAGTTCAACTTATGCTGGACGTAAACCGCGATTCACCTGTCTCATGTCCACTAATACTTGACCCTGACACGCGAAGCAACTGTACGTAATCAGATTCCTACTTATACTGGACGTTAAACTGCGATTCACCTGTCTATTGTCCACTAATACCTGACCCTGACGCTCTTGCCAACTGTATGTAATGGAGGTCCTACTTATACTTGTCACCTAATAACTTGTACAAGTTCAAGCGGTTGGCTTTGACCTGGTTCTTACAAATGAGCTAGTTACTCGCCTTATTAAATCGGCCCTTGATATCATACTTACTTACCAGTAAATTGGACTTTGCAACTACGGTTGGCACATACCTGAAAAAATATATTTGTTTATAAGTAGGTAGTAACTACTAATACTAACTTTAAGACTCCCCCGGCAAGGTTAAGCAAAGGCAAAGGTTTAAAACAGCATCCATAGGCTCTAGTATAAGTTTAACCACATACTCTTTTGGAGATGCTTCAACTTTGTACGCATGGACGGCGGAACCTATTTTTGCATTTCATTTAATAATCTGCGTACAAATTTTCGTTAAGCGGTAAAATCGAATCGTCAAACATATCGTCAACGGCAACGCCCATGTTACTCCTTTGGAGTTGCATGCGGGCCGTACGCTTGTTTGCCACCGTCGTATAAAAAATACAAAACTCCGGAATTATTGTGTGTTCCCCGTATCTTCTGGCAACCTTACTCACCGCCAGCGGGCCTAAAGGCTGGTTTCCACTTTGATTAGTGCGAGTGCAGGTGATTAGTGACTAGGTGTGGACAGCGACTGATTAGTGCAAGTGATTAGTTGGCTGTGTAGTAAAGTGAATAGAAGCGCGTTCTATTTTTTTGCGAGTGGACTGCGAGTAGCCACCCCCCGCGCGCCCTCCCTCCCCCTCACTCGCCTGCCACTAAACACGTGTGGACACTACTCGCACTACACACCTGCACTCACACTAATCAAAGTGGAAACCAGCCTTAAGATGGTTAACTCTTTATCACGTATCTTGGATGGATAACATCATCATCATCATCGGTCACTGTCGCACTCGCATGTACGTGTCAGAACGTGACGGCTGTCTTAGTTAGTTATACTGGGCTCTTTTCAGCAGTCGACATCCAGTGTGCCTATTTTGCGTGAAATTGTCTACAGAGGGCCTACCGCGAAACGAAAACGAACTTCGTTTGTGTAACTCCGTCTCTGTCGCACTTGCCAGTTCGAGTGACAGAGAGGGAGACACGAACGAAGTTCGTTTTCGTTTCGCGGTAGCCCCTCAGGTCGCATATCTCAACCGTAAACGGTGAAATTTTGTGAGCCGGCTCGATAATTAACTACCTATAAAGATTTTTGCTGTCAATGCAGTTTTTTAAATTCAATAAAAAACGTTGGTAAACCCAGGCGTGAGTTCTGCAGCTCACAGAACCTCTAGTTAAAGTATGCTCGTAATTATCTGTGCCGATCCCAATTAAAATCCGCTTAAGGGGCTCCTAGCTGCCAATGACCTTCGATCTATAACTGTCGGTTTATTTGTGTTTTTTATGGTTTATCGTATTAATAACAACGAGGTTTACCGAAATAGTATCCCATATTTACTTCAAACCTCACAGTTTTCGGGATATATGGCACCAAACTTTGGCAATTTCAGGCCAAAAAACCAGTTTTATGGACGTAACTTTTGTGAAAATGAGTATAAAATAAAAATCTCTCTTGGGTTGTTAGAGACGTCAATAAGGAACAGTTATATGTAGATTTCATATATAAAAGTGCATGAACAACATAATAATATCGAAAACAGCTTTTTTGGACCATGTTTGAATAAATCATAAAAAAATAAATATTAATTATTTTCAAAAAAACTCTCGTGCAAATGTAGATAAAGAACTAAACAACCGATAGGTGTTTGTTCCATAAATATATCTATAGTTTTGACGGAGGAATATCAATTCAAAACTCGTCAAAACTAGCCAAAAAGCGCGTGGAGCCCCTTAACGCTGAATATGATACATTATTTTACATATCAGACGAAACACGAACGAATAGTTTTGAAAACATTTCGATAAAATACAGCCTCGAAGACCACTTCTAACATAAACAAAACAAAAAGATAGTATAGTCCAGTCAATGAATTGACAGCTTGTATGGAAAAAATGTCAATTTTGGAAATAATTTATAATAGCTTATTTTTTATGTGTAACGGATATATTATCAATTAAATAGTTACCCAGCGACAAAATCCGACAAAATTTCAGACATCAATAAAATGATAAATGAACTAGCTTCTGAAACGTCAGAAAAAATATTAATAAATATTTTTGGCTTTACTTTGGTTCATTTACATCTTCTCTATAATATTCAAGATAAATCGTACAAAAAAAGACAATGCATGATTTATTGAAATCTACATAATTACTTCCGGGTGGAAAGTTTGTCGGATTCTTGAATAAATCATCTTAGAATAACATTTTAAAATGAAATCAACAAAAAAAACGCTATTATAAATTAAGGTTTTTCAAAACCGTATTTTGCCTGGAGTAGTACTAAAGTAGTGTCTTCGGTTTCCGCGATTAAAGTGAAAGTATTTAAGTGGCTTTTTGGCGGTGCAAAGGGTTTGAATCAATAACATGTATTTAATCCTACTAATATTATAAATGCGAAAGTTTAGATGTTTAGATGTTTCGATGTTTGTTACTCAATCACGCTTAAACGGCTGAACCGATTTGAATGAAATTTTGCACGAAGATAGTTTATAGCCTGGATTAAAATATAGAATAGTTTTTATCGCGGGTCCACGCGGACGAAGTCGCGGGCGGAAGCTAGTACATAATATACGCGATGTGTATGTATGTATGCCATTTGATATTGGGCAAAAGGATTAGAGGTAAGGTACCAAAAAATATGTAAATAAAATTCCATATGACTCTGTAGCCTACTTGGTAGTGACCCTGCCTACGAAGCCGGAAGTCCCGGGTTCGAATCCCGGTAAGTGCATTTATTTGTGTGATGAGCATGGACATTTGTTCCTGAGTCCTGGATGTTTTCTATGTACCTATTTAAGTATTTATTCATATAAGTATGTATATCGTCGTCTAGTACCCATAGTACAAGCTTTGCTTAGTTTGGGACTAGGTTGATTTGTGTAAGATTGTCCCCAAATATTTATTTATTTTATTATTTATTTATTTATTCCTCTGTGTTTTTAAGAAGAACTTTTCCTGCTAGGGTAAGCCGTACTCTTGTTTATCACCATCTTGCCATACAAAGCGAATTGTCATTTATTTGCGAAGTCACGTGACGTGACGATGCATGTTATCAATGATGAATTAATTCATCAATGAGAATTACCGCGACAAAAATAACTTAAATACAACTCAGTGCACATTAAAGACACAGTGAGACCTGGTTATTTTATTCCACACGGTTTCTATTATTTTATTCGGTTCACTAATGTTAGACCAAACAACTTTTGGCCAAATGTTTCATTTGACCTAATGCATTTTTTTCTTAAATAGAAAGCTTTATAGGATTATTATAAAACAAACTTAACCTAACCTAATGACTTCTATCTGATAATATTCAAAGAATACCCGAAAATACCACTGTTTTGACGAAAAATGCATTAGGTCAAATGAAACATTTATCAAATGATACATTTGGCTAAAAGTTGTTTGGTCAAGAGATAGGACCCCATTTTATTCATTTATTGTCGACCAGATTAACTTAGCCGTTAGTGACCCTGGCGGTCCTGGGTTCAAATCCCGGTAAGGGCTATTATTAGTCTGATTAGAATTAATAATTGTATCTGAGTCTTGGATGTTTTCTATGTATTTAAGTATTTATATCTTTTAAATGGTTGACTAGTACCTAAAACTCAAGCTTTATTGCGATTTGAGTAAGATGTCCCCTGATATGTATTTGTTTATTAAGTATTTCAAGCTGGCGATAAAAAATAAATAGGTACCTAAACATGATACATTCTTGATTTTAATCACAAATGTGCGAACTATACTGATATTGACACAGGTTTCATACCAAATTGAAATTTTCGTTGCTTAATCTTTTTTTTAAACCTACCTGTGAAACCCTCGTTATTTTTATTTCACTGTGTTATTGTTGTAATTATTATTGTGAATTTTTATATTTTATTGCAATGTATGCGCTGCCCGCCGTGGTTTCACCAATGGTCCCAACGGAAGACCAGCGCTGGTAATCGCCAGCACCATGCTGAGGTGGGACCATTTGGTGAGGTGTTTTTATTTAATGTTTTCATTTGCTCGTAACGTACCTCTTATTACTTCGCTAAAAGCGCATAATCCTGGGCATTAAACACGCGTGTTTTATAACATTACGGCCCTCGTGCTTTATGGATATATGCCGATTAAGACACGTTGGCACCTTGTAGCAAGTTGTATGCATGAAAACGATGAATTCTTAAATTAACCGGGTTGTACAGAATGTACAGCTTTTTATTATTCTCGGCAATTGGATTCCAACTAGACTAAACAAATTAAATCCTTTTTGTTAAATATTTGACTACTTTTTTCCTTTGGGATATGATATAGAAACGTTTAATGTAGTAAAACTATTCACTTTCGGTAACATTTTACATGAATTATTAAAGATAACATTTTAAAACTGTTTGTATGTAAAAAATGACAGGGTCATCTTTCTTCACCCGTTGCCGTGCATAAACACGAGACATCGAACATGAGGCTTAACTACGCTTAATTGCGGTAACTCACGTGTATGGTATATCTTTAAACTAGCTGTGCCTGCAGCTTTGACCGCTTTTCGTGAACATACTTGTATTTTATGTAACACATACTTTCAATCAATCAATCAATCATTTATTAATTTCTGTGAATGTGGTACAATTCAGGTTATTATATCTATGGTTAGTTCAGCACAAACTTCTATATCTTTTGGAATATCAATGTGGACATAAAAAGTTCAGATAATTATCTAGAAAACTAGTCATTGATTTCAATGTTGATTGATGATGGTTTTCTGATTTTTCTTAGCTTTCTCTGAATTTTTTCCTTGTATAGCCGACCTACATTTTATTGTGAATATTTTAAATGGTTTTTTTCTATGCGTCCACGAACTAACAGCATTTAATTTTATACGGAATGCGGGCGGAACCACTTTATAACGGCAAAATATTATGACCATTAAGAAGTTCAACTCTTCATTCTCGTGAAAGATTTTTTGAGAAACATATTATTCGAGTTTACTTATATAAATAAATAGTATGTACATTGCCAAAAATAAATAAAGTTGTGTTTAAATTTTTTTTTCACTTTTGCCGTGCACATATTTTTGAACTCCACTACTTTAGACGTTCAAACTTCATATATAAGTCACACACTTCTCTTTATTATTTTTATATACAAAGGCAACAAAAACATCTGTATAAATTAATTTGCAATCAACTGCTCATACATTGATTCACGACGGTACCAAAATAATTTTGCGTGCGGCAAAACAAAAAACAACGACCAATTCCCAATGATGAAGCAGTTGAAGCGATTACATAGCTGTTAATGTAATTTTGTTGTCGGTTCAATGACATTGATTTTTTCTCGACTTGATTTGAGTAATGTAGGTCATAATTTTGTTTTATCACTTTAACAAGTTTATGTGTGTGGAAAAATAGGCCTTAGGCGCCATTAAGGAATTTATTGACATACTAGCTTCTGCCCGCGACTCCGTCCGCGTGAACTCGTTTATATCGTAGCTCGATACAAACTTTCATCTCCCATGTCACCCCCGGGGGGGATGATTTCCGGGATAAAAACTATCCTATGTCCTTCCCCGGGATTTAAACTATCTCCATACCAAATTTCATCTCAATCGGTTCAGCGGTTTAAGCGTGAAGAGGTAACAGACAGACAGACAGACAGACAGACACACTTTCGCATTTATAATACTAGCTTCTGCCTGCGACTCCATCCGCGTGGAACTCGTTTATATAGCAGCTCCATACAAAATCACTCCCCGGGATAAAAACTATCCTATGTCCTTCCCCGGGATTTAAACTTTAAAACCTCCATACCAAATTTCTTCTCTGAAAATGAAAATGCCCTTACGACCAATAGTTGTCAGTTGTCCCAATGCAATTCATGTCATCATAATCAACATAAACGTAGGTTAAAAAAAAAAAAACAGTAATCATTGACGTGTATTGTACCGGGATGACAGCTGTCAAATATTGGCCGTTAAAAGAATATAGGGTGGGTTGCACCAAACCGTCTGTAAACGCGGTGTTTCTATCGGATGAAAGCTGCCGGCGCCATGTTTCGCAACCCGCCCCTGCTCTGTAGGCATGTGGTGTTCCTGGTGGTGAGACAGGTCGCCAGAGCTCCTGAGGGTGTTGTGTTGAGAATGACCCGCATTGATCAAGCTTTCGACGCAACGAATCCTCAATCAATAAAGGGAGTGTGTACGGTATTTTACGTCACTGAGCGGCAAGTGAGATTTACCGCCCACGGGCGCAGCCGCAAATCTCATTTTACACCCAGGAGAAGACGTAAAATTGTGTACTCACCACGGGCGGTAATTCGTAAAGCCCCAGTTCGCATATTTATGGCTAACACCTGCGATCTGGGGCATTCACACAGTTTTCTAAGGTGCGATATTTCTGACGTTCGCAATTTTTACCACTTTATTTTTTCTCTTCCTTTCCCGAAAGTTTCGAACTACTTATTCGCATATTTTTCATTATATTTATTAGTAGCTTGCGCCCGCGACTTCGTCTGCGTTGAGCCGTTTTAGCGTGATAAAGTAACAAACATCCAAACAACCGAACATCCAAATTTCGCATTTATAATATTAGTAGGATACAATATCTTATTTTCCTAATAGGTTTTCTGACCTTTCGCGTATTTTCCCACCAACAATATTAGTTTTAAGCAGTAGGTATTATTTTAGACAAGTGGCCCCTTTGCCCATTTTTGATTTCTTCTTCCAACACTAGGTACACTAGGTTCGTTAGGTATCTTCAGGTGCCGGAAGGGCAAACGTCATAACATAACTGGGCATATTCATTAATTTATGTCCCTTAAACGGATAGTTACGGATAGTAACAAAACAGTCAACTGTGCACTTGCATTCAATGTCAATCCCATACGTTTAGTAACAAAACCGACAGGTTAGGCGTGACTTAAACATCGCTTTAGCTAACCTTAACCTGCCGTTTTTTAAACTACCCAACTGTCGAAATACCAGGAGACCATACATTAATAAGAGAACCTTGACTTATTTCCATTTTCATAACCAGAACCTCGTATTAATGCATGGTCTCCTGGTATTTCGACAGTTTTGACGGGAGCGGGGCTGCTAATTCTGGTCGGTTTGAAAATACAGTACACACTTAATAAGGGGATGGGAAGGCGTTTCATGACACCTTTGGACTTGCAAGCCTGCATAGACTACGGTGTCCGCGAACAATCAAGCAGGCCGTATGCTTGTTTGTCACCGATGTGGTATAAATTTTTATTTCGAATAGCACTATTAATTTTATTCTGAGATAGAATTGGGACGGGTACAAAATAGGTCGCTCTAAGTCAAGTTCCAAGGAATCACGACTAATTTAATTTATCTGGCTTTAATGTTAAATAAGCGGCGATGTATAGCGCCGAGTTCGCTTTCAACTCCAACCGGTTTCTTACAACACTAACCCAGTAACCGTAGAATTGAAACGATAAAACAGTTTCAAAACACGCGCTTAACACTTTTACTTGTTAACACGGTACATCGGCTCGCGGTCGCGCATGTGCCTCATAGAACCGCCTATATAGCCAAACCTAGCCTAAATGTATAGCCTATATCCATGCCCAAGGTCATTAACACTCCTCTATTTCTTCGGGGATTAAAATAGTATTTTATACAATCGTTGCACAATGAGGGTTCTTAAAGTCGAGTACCGTGTTTAGGCTAAGATGCTTGCCAAGTCGCGTTAAGAGCGAATTGTGTAACTATTGTATACAATACTTTTTCTACGAGTCAACTGAAATTATTAAACAAACTTGGTATCTATTGAAAATCTAAGCCCTGCTGAAGCGCAGCCCACCGGCTCAGCGTTACGTTTATGTCTATTCTCCTATTTTAACCAAGGCGACGTTAGATCGGTCAAATTCATTATAGTACAGTAAAGGCGCCACTGATTGGTCAAATTCATTATAATTGTCTAAACAGCTGTATAATAATTTATTAAAGTTGAATTGGGAGCTCCATAGAAAAAGTATGTGATTAAAGTTTGGTGTACGAAGTCTTCATTATAACATTAAAGTTGACGAGTATAAAAATACTATTTAATCCTTTTTAATTAACTAATGAACTAACATAATAAATACTAAGTACTTAGTTAATCGAATTATTGAACAGCACAGTCTTTGTGTCGAATCCATATTGTAAAGGCGGTTAATAAATTAAATAAATAATGTTTAGTCTGCAAAACCTAAGTACGTACTAAGTACTTAAAAAAAAAAGATGAAAATAATGCATAATGCGTTGTTCTACAAGAAAACATGTTCAATACTGTGTTACCTACAAAATGACCATTAGATGACGGTAGAGATTTCTAGTTCTGCCCCAGTCCAAGGTGGCTCAGTTCGGGTTGCACAGGGCGATTCCACAACACTTCGCGAGCTCAAATACCGCGAGCCATTCGGTTGTCTCTCGGACACTGCAACTACGCGTCCTTGCTCTGAAGTCTGAACACGTATTTTCTATGGTAATGACAATGACGTTACGATATATGAAAGAAAGAAAGAAAGATTTTTTTTTTTATATGCTTATGATTATGACGCTAGGATGGTCTTAGGAAGGTCGAAAATCGACAAAAAAACGATGTAGTCATATATGGACAAGCCCCTAGCTGTGAGGATGGAAGTGTACTTTACAAACTAATAACTAAATAAATAAATAAATAAATAAATATGTGTACCTGGAGTAATCTCCGGAGCTACGTATCCGATTTTTAGGGTTAGGGGGCCAAATGGTAAAAACGAGACCCTATTACTATCCGTCCGTCTGTGTGTCACCAGTCTGTATCTCAAGAACCGCGATAGCTAGGCAGTTGAAATAACCAAACCCTCGAAACCAAAACTCCTGGGACGGGTAGAGGGAAAGCGACCACGCGGTCGCTCTTCCACGCGCTGGACGGATTCGATAAAAGCTGCGACACAATCCACCATATTCCATCGAAAGATGGAACGCTGCGCTTTCGGCGTCCAACACATCGCGTACACTTCGGCGTTCCCGCCGGCGGGGACGTCCACCGCGAGATCGCGACAACACAGACACATACAGTCCCTATACGTCCCGGTACCGCCGCATACCGGGTAGAGTCAGTCCGACCCAAGTCGGGCCTAGCTGAGTTTCTTGCTGGACTCTTCTCAGCTAGGCTAGGTTTTAGCGAACCAGCGATAAAACTCCCAGTAGTTCGACACCACTCACACCCCACATTCGGTTGATACCGTTCAACCAATCTCACTGGAGCTCAAACTCGTAGAGTATTCCAGTGTACAAACTTTCCCGCGTGGTCGTGCCGGAGGCTCCCCCTGGATTTTCCCCAGGCTACCCTCCAACCACGCAATTCGACCGCTATATTGGGTCCGTCCTATTATAGCAACAGCCTGACTGACTTCAAAAAAAAAACCATATTCCAGTGTTCCCGTGATGCTGAAGACCGTAACAAGGGGAGGATCATCGCGAGGGCTGCTTTATCCACACATGATGAAACCACGACCACTCTGTCAAGAGTACAGGACCGAAGAGAGATATGGAATAAACATTCGGGATGGTCGCTAGCGTTTTTTGTCACCGATGAGCTCGTAAGCTCTGAAAAAGTCAAGAATGTCTGCTCTATCCAGTATGAGGCAATCTAAGGGGCCTTAAGGGGCTCCCATACGCCAATGACCTTCGATCTGGATCTCTTAGTTTTCTAATGTTTTTTGTAGCTTATTATATTAACAACAACGGCTTTAAGCAAAATAGTATCCCATATTTACTTCAAAGTTCATTGTTTTCGAGATATTTGGCATCAAAGTTGAACAATTTTAGGCCAAAAAACTGGTTTTCTGGCCATAACTTTTGTGTTAATTGGTTTAAAATGAAAACCCTGGACAAGTTTTAAGAGACGTCACAGACGAACCCAAATATGTAGATTTCGTATATGTTAGATCTTTCACGTTAATAGAGATACGAAATAAGTGTTTTTTTAGACAATGTTTCAAATAATCATACAAAATTAAGTATTCATTTGTTTCAAAATCCGGTACACCGAAATGGAGATAAAATATTGAAGAACCGATAGCCGTTTGATTTATAATTCTATCTGTAGTGCAAAAGTAGGAGATACAATTCCAAACTTGTCAAAAATCGATGAAAACCTCGGGTAGCCCCTTAACGAGAGGTCGCTTACATTATTTCACCTCCGTTTCCGTAGTATCATGGTTACGAAGTTACGAAATAATGACGTAACCGCCATAGTTTTATCTTGCAGGGCCCAACCTTCGACCTCTTGTGTAAACATTTTGTTTACATAGTTCTTATAGATTTTTTATCGATTCAGGAACTCGGTAATTAGATCCGTATTAATAATCATGTAAAAAAAATTACACAGTAAAAATATGCCATAACCCTTTTCTAGGGAAAAAAAGTCATTTCATGCCTCGTTTGCGGCTTGTAGAGCAAAAAGTTGCACCAGAAAATGTGTAGGTACCTATATAATATAAGATCATCATCGTAAGGCCTTATACATACTGACAGATGATTTAAGCAGCGTCTTTACGCGAGGGACAAAACCTCTCGTGACTTTATAGGCCAATCCGGGGTCTACATTGCCTCCACATTTGGGGCACGCAAATTGAGGGGTCATCGGCTACCACTACACGCATATGCCTCTTAACGCGTTTGAGGGCTAGATCTTGAAATGAAACCTAATATCATCGTGGATCTAATAAGATATAATCAATCAATCAATCAATTATTTATTCTGCAAATAGGCCACAAGGGCACTTTTACAAGTCAAACGGTAATTTACAATAAAATAATAATAATAATCTTACACAATAATAATTTGAAATTATAAATATATAAAAGGTTAACAAACTAAATGTTACTAAGTTGATGTAAACAAAACAAAATTGCAAAATATGACCATTACATTTGATATAAGATCTGTATCAGCATTAACAAGAAGTTAATGATATTAATTCAGTATTCCAGAGATGTATAAGGTCTCTGAGCATCC
This sequence comes from Epinotia bilunana, assembly GCA_947049275.1. Classification (NCBI taxonomy): domain Eukaryota; kingdom Metazoa; phylum Arthropoda; class Insecta; order Lepidoptera; family Tortricidae; genus Epinotia; species Epinotia bilunana. The sequence continues at coordinate 1,619,598 of OX346279.1, read as the reverse complement.
AAATACAAATAATAATTATTCTAATATTCTAAGAGATGTATACGGTCTCTAAGCGTCAAAACAAAAAAGGAACCTTGATGTAATATTGTCAGAGATGTACAGGGTCAATAACAATAAAACGTGTCAAGATCGGAATGATGTCTCTCGTCAATACGATAATAATAATAATAACACACTTAGGCCATTTTTTAATGTCGCTATTAATAGGGGCCCATCTAGCAGTTGCGAGTCACCGTCTGCCAGAGATAAAAAGTGAGACAGTTTTATTAGGCAGGCGTCCGATGTTTCATCCAATAGCCCAGCCACTAGTCCATCATTTTCTCCCAATAACCCGTTTCATTTAGATTCCATCAACCATCAATAGGCCCTATACTCCTCAGCGGGTGCTGTCTCTGTGTGCGTCCCATGACACGGGCAGGGACAGCATCCGCTCGGTGTACTCCTTGCATTTTATTAAATTGTCAAAAGGGCCTCTACGTGTTGGCTCAGTTGGTACTTTGTAGGTACCTAGCTCCACGCACGCCTCCCAAAGGTCCGGGACGTCATTGTCCCGTGAGCGGGAAAGACATACATAACACTAGTATGTAAGTAGTTAACTATGTACTATGCCCTTGCAGGCATGAACAGTCCGGACTCCACAAACAGCACCCGATCACGAGCATGACGCATATCTCAGCCATCGCGTCCCTCAAACATATTTTAGGGAAGGTGGCGACCCGATCAACGACGCCACCGTAAGCAAAGCCCTTTAAGCGAGCATGACATATTCAAGCCACCGGACATTGATAATAACAAAGATTAAGCGACTTGTTCGGCGAGAAACAGCATTACGTGCTCTCTTCGTACATAAAACGGAACAGTTATTTCAGGTAGGTACTTATAATGATTAGGCACATGTGTTTAGGTATGTTCCTAATAGAATTAGACTACTACTGGATTAAAGGCATTTTTGTCGTTTAAGAAATCGTTGACAGTATAATACGCCTTGCTTAGCAAATTACTTTTAACATGAGACTTAAATTTACTGAACGGTAAATTAACAATTTCGGTGGGTATTTTGTTGTAAAAACGTATGCAGTTCCCCACGAACGACGTGCTAACCTTGCGGAGACGACTGGCCTTCACTGCGATCTTGTTTTTACTTCTGGTGTTGTAGTCGTGGATATCACTGTTGAGTTTGAACTCGTTTCTAATGTCAGTAAAAGGGTTAATGGCGGTTTCCAGAATGTATTATGTCACCAGCGGGCAGCACCGTGGCGAGAGGTCTAGGTGTCAAAATCCACCAATCATATTTAATCATCATCAATTTGATTGGTGGATATTGACACCTAGACCTCCCGCCACGGTGCTGCCCGCTGGTGACATAATACATTCTGGAAACCCTCATTGAACGAGGCACCGAAGGAAACGAAGTTCTCTGCTTCAGTTTGCGCCAAAATTCTTTCGTATTTTCATTTCTATTAACTTTTTCTTTTCTATTTATAAATGCTACGAATATACACGTTATTTAAATGTGAAACAAGTTCAATTTCACATAATTTGTATGCTTAATTTTCGTCACAAAACTGACACTGAGTTAATTTTTATTTAACAACACACGCTAATTGGGTACACGATTTAAAAAATGCTCAATATTGTTAACAGCAGGTCGATCACGTATATTGTACGTACGTTAGATAGATCTAATAGATCTAATGGATGAGGGAGCGAAGCGAACGAAGTTGTATGCTTCAGCTTGGGTCGAAAATTGTTTGTATTTCCAGAGCTCCCGAGGATGCGTTGTGTTGAGAGCGAGGGAATTGGTTTCTTCAGCTGTCAACACGGCGAATCCTCAAACATATCAAGAGTCGGCAACGCCCATGTTACTCCGTTGGAGTTGCATGCGTCTATAGGCTGCGGTGTCCGCTTACCATCAGGCGTACGCTTGTTTGCCACCATCGTTGTATAAAAAAAAGATGTCCGGATATCCCGCTTTCCCGCTGTTTTCCTCTACAGGTCGCAATTCTCAAGCGATTCTGTGAAAATTTGTGAGCAGGTTCGTAATATATAGCTTTTTTGTCGAGTCACTTTTTGGAAAAAATAGTATATAAAAAAATAGAAGAAAAAATAGTAGTATACAGCAGAGGCCGTGAAATAAGGGATTGCTGGACGAGTTTGCAGTAGTCCAGCAATCCCTGTTCCGGCCGGGGATTGTATAGTGCTTTTCTCAAACGATGTGAGGAAATATTTAAATTAAAATAAATACAAGGTAATCAATTCAATAATATGTAATTTGTTGCCTTCTTATTTTTTAAACATGCCATTTGAACAAGCCATTCGAGCGCCATGTTTAACCGCACATAAGTATAGTACCATAGATATTGTTTTTTTTTTATGTCGCAAGAATGCTTACAGAGTAGTGGTGGTTGGCAGTATGTAATTTTTCCTTTCAGTTTAATATTAGTAAGCATATTTAAAAAGTTAGAGTAGCGGACAATAATGGTTTTACTTAGGGTTTTCATACATTACTTCTTGGCGTGAGGCCAAGAAGAAATGTAGGGAGCCTTAAAAAATAAACTTCATGTCTTCATTTCGTGATATTAACGCATACATTTCCGAGCATGTTTGAGAAAAAAAGATTTTTAATAACTAAACTGTCTTTTTTTTTTTATGATATAGGAGGCAAACGAGCAGTCGAATCACCTGATGGTAAGCGATAATCGACGCCCATGGACACTTACAACACCAGAAGAGTTGTAGGTGCGTTGCCGGCCTTTAAGATGGGAGTACGCTCTTTTCTTGAAGGCTTGAAGGTTATAACGGTCCGGAAATACCGCAGGCGACAGTTCATTCCAGAGTTTGGCTGTGCGAGGCAGAAAGTTGTCTCGCTGATTCTAAAGCACATATGCCACGATCGGCGAGACAGTGCTCGCTCGGCGTAAAAGCGACGAGACAGTAGCTCGGCTCCCTTTCTATCTAGCAGGCCGAGTACTGTCTCGCCCGTTTCCTCGGTACGTGTGATCGAGGCATTAGAGCCACTTAGTTAAACCAACTAGGTTATTTCACGTTTATGATACGGGCTTTACCTATAGACTTTGGCAGTTTTTATTTGCTCGTCTCTGCTCATAGCTTAGAGTACAGATCAGTTTTACTGGCGCCACTGGTCCCTTAGGACTGAAATGCTCTTAGGGTCACTCATTAGACCCACCCGGCACACGCACCGCACCGGCTCGCCATACTACGTTACGTTAGCGACTCCATACTACGTTACGTAGGCGACTAGAGCCGCTAACGTAACGTAGTATGGCGAGGCGGTGCGGTGCGTGTGCCGGGTGGGTCTAGTGAGATGTGACCCTTATGCAGCTAAATAAAGAACTGAGGGCCAATCACGTAACGTTCCGAACGCGCGTTAGGGCAGTTTCTCTCTCTTTCTGCTAATTTAAGAGCTAAGCTCTAAGTAGGCCCTCCATTTACTCCGATCCCAGGCAACCTCTTTGACATCTCGTAACGACCTGACATCAACTCTTTTTTTGAGCTTATCTATGTAGTTTATTCTGGTCTTCCCTTTCCTAGCTTTCCCTCTATCTTTCATTCAATGGACAACATTTCATATTTTCAAGTGGGTTATTTTATGTTCTAGATCGATAGGTAACGAGATTTTAACGTATACGTGTTTTTTTCAATTCTCTTAAATGCTTATTTTCATTCAAAAATATTAAATCTAAAAGTAGCTAATTCCCAAAGGTTGTAGGTAAATTATGACGTCATCATTATGGCTGTTAGACCGTATAACTTTCGGCAATTTCTTTAGAAAAAATGTTTTGACAGTTGACAAACGCAGAAATATCACAATCACACTGAAAGTTGACACCTTTAATTTGAAATTTGTGACAGCCGGAAGTGATTAGAATTTTCTTAAGTGGACTAAAGTACTGTCCGTTTACAGCCTTAAGAATGGCGTCACACTTCCGGTTTATACATTTAAGCGATATTCTTCAAAACGAGTGGGAAAAAAAAACGGAAAACTAGTTTATTAAATTCAGATAACTTACTCAAATGGTTTTCGATTTAGGTATTATAAAATATTTTGAAATGTTGTCAATTGAGTATGAACTTGTCATGTCGTATGACTATCATCTTCCCTCCTTTATTTTCTAAGTTTCTCACTAACTGCCTGGTTTGTCTCACTCTATTCAGCACTTCTTCATCGGTTACCCTCTCTCTCCAGCTAATTTTCTCCATTCGCCTCCAACACCACACCTCGAACGCTTCTAATATCTCTGTATCTTTCTGGGTCAAGGTCCATGTTTCACTTCCTTGCAATGCTAATGCGCCATATGTATGATTTAATAATTTTCATCTTCGTTTCTTTTGATATTTTGAAGTTAATATGTTTTTTGCTTAACAGTTTGCTTTAGGACAGTTTAAGAGTCCACACACAACTAATGTTATGACCTAATTAAATATTATTGTTATTTTATTACTGTTTAAATTAACCATTTGACTTGTAACTATGGGGTTATCAATAAAGTATTGTATTGTATTGTATTGCAGTAAGCTCGGCCGAATTTCACCTTCCCATACAAACGTAGTTACGCTCTCATTTTAAAACTACGTGTTGGATTGTGACGAAACTTTGCATATGCAATTACATGAGGTATATCTATGTCTGTAATTAGTTTATATGGTTCCAGTGTATAAAACAAACGAAATAAGTACAGCAAAAAACAAGTTTTGTATGAAAAACATAAATTCGCTGTTTTTTTTAACTATGTTATCTGTTATGTTAAACTAATTACAGACATAGATATACCTCATGTCATTGTATATGCAAAGTTTCGTTACAATCCAACACGCAGTTTTAAAATGAGAGCGTAACTACGTTTGTATGGAGAATCGAGCCGTAAAACTCATCAAAATGTATGAAGATTACGTGACGCATTAGACACGTCAACGTATACGCAGCGTTAAGCACCGGTGTGGTCGCTCCCTTAACTGTCATTTTTCCATATAACATTTGACATTTAGACCTACCTAACATACGTACGTACAATGCGTTACGTGATCGACCTGCTGGTCTTGAAACGGCTGACGGCTTACCATAAACAATCTACTTAATTTGTTTGTTTGCCGCAACCTCATACTAACACATTTGCGGCATATAAAAAAGTGGACCAATGACAAGGACCACGAATGATATATCCCTTTCTATCACACTTTTTTCTGTCAGATTTATATACTACCATCTTCCTCGGTCGTTATCATATCATTTCTATAGTAATCTATACTCTAAGGCCACGGACTGGACGCCGGCGGGAAGCGGGGCGACGGGCGGACATTCGAGCGACTTAAGGCGGTGCATTGGAAATTATCGCGTGCTTTGAAACGCCGTTCTGACTAGATTAAGAAACAATAAGGTTTGATTTTCAGATATATGATTCTTGACTATATGATTGTTTTTCTGATTTTACCGATACATGATTGCTTAAAATTTCCTCTATAGAAAAAAAACCAAAGTTGGGTCTGTATTTTCCTTTTTTACTCAGCCTACTCAAACAATACATTATTTTACGACACAATCAAGTTAATACTATAGTATTTTATCTCACCTAAAATCTCACTTTATGAGATATTTAAATAAAACATCTCTAAGTTAGGTATTTATCGAAATTTGTCCAAAAAGCCATTCCCGAAGAGTGTTCCATCTCTTTTGCGCGCGGAAGGCATAAGCGTGTCTTTTTCTAGGGGGCGTGTTCGACTCGAATCAAGGCATCCCCTTAAATGTATGGGCAGCCGCTCGCCGCCCCGCTACCCGCTCGCGTCCAGACCACGGCCTGAGGCTTATAGTTACCTACTTTCGACACAGGCACTGTGTAAAGTTTTCTCTCGTTTAAATGTTTATTGATGCTCATAAAGCAAGATTCACGCTATGCTCACGGCTATCGACGTGTCTTTTATCTTTACTAATTAGTAATTACTAATACTAATGTAGAGTTACTGATCTAGTATAACAAACAAACACCGGTTTGGCGGGGGCAAATCTGTACTGACGTTTAATAGTGCGAGGACACATTAAACTAATTTTATTAGTTGATATCGATAAAAATGTCGTACAACCGTTGGGTAATTTCAAGAATTTGAATGAAGAAGAAAACTACATACACAAAAATTAACTTTTTGCGTAATTAACTTTTTTAATATTTAATATAATTTTCATAATATACAATCAAAATTTCCTCCACATTTTCAGACTTTAATCTTCGTCGCCTGGGTGACAATATCCATTTTAGCCAACTAAATGACCTTTCTAGGTCAACTGTAGTAATTGGAGCAAATTCAAACAATTTATAGTATTGATGAATTTCTGCTATATGACTCAGTTCTATTTCTTTTCCGATAAGTATAAATGAAAGAGGTTTGCACATAGTTAAACGTATTCAAACTTAGCCAATAGTATAGTTATGATAATGATGGTTAAAAAATTATTTTTATCGATGTCGATAAACTTAGTCGATTTTTAATTAATCACTAGCACTGGTACATTTTTGCCCCCGCCAAACCGGTGTTTGATAACAAAGCTCCTTTCTCTTACGTTAAGAGTCTCTTTCTCTCTATATTTCAAGATTTTCAAGCGATCATCGTCGAAAAACCAACCTACAACCTTATTGTTGCAGAAATAAGGTCCGTGTACGTATTTTTGAGACTGTGGTGTATACATACATGTGTATTGGTGCCCTTGAGTACTATACTATAACTGTAATAAGCTTTATTGGAAAAAAAAAAACTGACTAGTTTGTTTCGGTATTTCGTAGAATTGACTTGACATAATTGTCATTTACGGCTAGGGTTGCCATGTGGAAGAATTAAATGTCTGGATAAAAATCCTGACATGTCCGGACAAATCCTGACGTATGGCAACCCTATTTACGGCCTACATGCAGAATAAAATTCATTTTCATGTTCAAAGAGGGTTCCGCTTTTACCGAGTAGAAGATATGTTACAAGTTTACAAGTCTAAAAGGCAAAACAAAGAAGCTTGGACAAGAACAGCTGATCTGTGATGTTTAACTTGTAAACTTGTACAGTCAGCATCAAAAGTAACTACCCAATCGAAGACGTCAAAAGCTCTTATTCCCTTTCAATAAGGACTTTTGACGTCTTCGTTTGCGTAGCTACTTTTGATGCTGACTGTACCTAACATGTAGCTTCGCGTAGGCTCAGTATAAATCTTGGTATGCCCCCTTACTTAGGTACAGTCAGCGTCATATAGTTAGTAGCAGCCAGAGTGGCCAAGTATTTCGAAACACACCCTTATTTTTACAGTAATAAAGACGTGTACCGAAATATTTGGCTACCTTGGCTGCCACTAACTATATGACGCTGACTGTACCTCTTGATCTGGGGGCACGGCAGTGCCCCCGCCAAGTCGAGCAAAACAGCGAGCGGCACGGCCGTACCATCCTTTTCTCGAAGCAGTTCAGGCCATTTTCGACCCCGCTATAACTTCGTCGTGGATAAAACTAGAAGCCTGAATTTTCAGTAACCAAGCACGCATTGTAAAACCACGATATATTTCAAATTTCATCCAATTTAAACCAGTAGTTTAAGAATTATAACTAGTCAAAGTTTCTTAATTTAGTCACTGACTGACTGACTCACCGATCATCAGAAGTCTAAGGCACTTCTAGCAGATATAGAAGCTTCAAATTTAGAATACAATTAGTGTTTAGTGTATAAATAAATCAAGACAAAAAAAAATGCAATTTCACTCCAGTTTTCTAGATACACCAACTGCATAACACATAAACATATAAACATATAGGATTACAACGTTATATTTGCAGTGAATGAGTCAAAACATGAAAAAGCAAGAATGGGACTGCATCCATAATTCGTATGTATTGATAACACAATAACGTACAAAAAGAAGTGAGATCCCATAAAAAACATTCCATGTAAAAAAGAGGCCAAGTCTCGAAACTCTTCCACCGTAAAAAGTTGTGAGATATTTCGTAGAGCCAAGTCTCAGGCATTCTTATTAATCTTTATTTGCTTGCTAAGCCAAGGTATTGCCAAGTTACAGAATTTTATTTAGCAAGCAAATAAAGATTAATAAGAATGCCTGAGAGTTGGCTCTACGAAATATCTCACAACTTTTTACGGTGGAAGAGTTTCGAGACTTGGCCTCTTTTTTACATGGAATGTTTTTTATGGGATAATATTTGTATATCCCTATACTCCCTATAGATACCGTTTTTTTTATTTGTAATCACGTTCTCAAAAATGACTATAACATTGAAATTTGGTATATAGGGGTTTACGGAGACGAAAAATCGATCTAGCTGAGTGTCATGTCTGGGAAAATTCGTGATCTCATATTTTCTCTATTTTAACCCGAGCAGCAGGCGTAGCACGGTTGCCATTTTATCACTTATCGATGTGGCAAGACGCCCATCACGCTCTGACAAGTATGCGAGTGCGAGAGTGACGGATGCCTTATCCACAAAGATAAGTGATAAAATGGCAACCGTGCTACGCCCGCAGGGCTCGGTCGCCCAGGGACTACCTACTGTTAAACGAAAACGGCTCTAACGATTTCGATGCAATTTGGAATATAGGGGTTTATACAAGCGAAAAATCGCTGTAGCTTAGGGTCTCATATCTGGAAAAATTCGTTTTCTCTGTATTTTTTCTGTTTCCACCTGAGCAGAGCTCGGTCGCCCAGGTGCTATATATAAGTAGTTATCAACGCACGTATACGATTTCAGAGCCAGCGGGCCTTAAGTATAGAAAAAAAACGCTAAAATATTCAACTCGAACTAGTGGAAATTGTTTATTTTCGTCCGTCTGTATGTTTGTGTTGCGCAAATCATTACCCAACGAGGGCCCGACGCGCCTATTGCCATAACTCGCGAGATAAGTCTTCGATCACATACGTGATTTACAATTTACGAAGAACGTTTTTAACCCCCGACGCAAAGAGAGGGGTGTTATATAACCATCATACACATACATTGTGGTGAATGAATACTACTATTTTTATTATTTATTACTAGCTTCCGCCCGCGACTTCGTCCGCGTGGACCCGGGATAAAAACTATCCTATATTTTAATCCAGGCTATAAACTATCTTCGTGCAAAATTTCATTCAAATCGGTTCAGCCGTTTAAGCGTGATTGAGTAACAAACATCCAAACATCCAAACATCTAAACTTTCGCATTTATAATATTAGTAGGATTATTGACGTGTAAAATGGTTTTATAAATAAATTATTATGATTATGAGTAAGTTTAACGTGTTTGTGTGTCTGTGTATATGTGTATCTGTCTGTGGTATCGTAGCTCCCAAACGGATGGACCGATTTGAATGCGGTTTATTTAAATTCGTAAGCCGATGTGATCCCGAGTGTTCTTAGTCATGTTTCATGAAAATCTGTTCAGCCGTTTTTGAGATATTGGACTGTAAAATGAAAATGTCGGGGGTTTTCAACTTTTCTAAGTTGTAGTTATTTCTCAAACAGCTACTGTAGCCAATGTGTAGGATTTTCAATAATGAGGTCGCGGGTTCGAACCCCGGCTCGTAGCACTGGGTTTTTACCAAAAAAACCTATATATATCGTTTGATATTTAAGAGTCCGCAGTAAGCTCGATTCTCCATACAAACGTAGTTACGCTCTCATTTTAAAACTACGTGTTGGATTGTAACGAAGCTTTGCATGTACAATGACATGAGGTATATCTATGTCTGTAATTAGTTTATGTAGCTTCAGATACCATAGTAAAGAAAATACAGCGAAATTAAGTTTTTTATACAAAACTTGTTTTTGCTGTATTTTGTTTGTTTTATAAACTGGAACCATATAAACTAATTACAGACATAGATATAACTCATGTCATTGTATATGCAAAGTTTCGTCACAATCCAACACGTAGTTTTAAAATGAGAGCGTAACTTCGTTTGTATGGGAAGGTGAAATTCGGCCGAGCTTGCTGCGGACTCTTAACAGTTTTCGGTAAAGGAAAATATCGTGAGGAAACCGATCTAATCCCAATAAGGTCTAGTTTTCCCTTTGGGTTGGAAGGTCAGATTATATCACTTCCGTAAAACTAGTGCCTATGCCAAATCTTAGGTTTAGGTGTCAAAGCGGACCCCGGGCTTTGGGGCACAACCGGGAATAACGCTAGGAGTGTGATGATTTTTCCTCAACCATACAAGGAAATATTGACGTGTTGTTATAAGGTACACCCGCTAATACTCTACTTTCCACTAGTGCAGGGGTCGGCAAACCGCGCCTCTTTGAAAGGTTCCCAAAAAAAAATAGTTTTTTTATGAAAATCAGACAAAAAAAATCGTAAATAGCGCGAGGCAAATATAGTTATTTTTATCGAACCCAAACACAGCATATCCACTTTGCAGACTCGCCCGAAATTATTATTTTCCCTATTTGGTACTGTGGCTCTTTGAACTTCCGAAAAATCGTAATTTTTCCGGGATCTGGCTCCTTGTTTAAAAAGTTTGCCGATGCACTAGTGAATGACAAGGCCTGGCAAAGTCAAAGCGATATATTCGCGGCTAAATTCGAACTAAGAGGAGTTTTACAAGCTTTATATTAACTTGACCTTGGGGCGTAGCACTGTTGCCATTTTATCACTTATCGTTGTGGATATGGCATCCGTCACTCTCGCACTCGCATACTTGTCAGAGCGTGATGGCCGTCTTTACCACAACGATAAGTGATAAAATGGCAACCGTGCTACGCCCGCTGGGGGCCTAGGATTGTTAACGAAAAGTGTTTCGTCGGCATCTGTCATTCCCGTACATTTTATTACTTTCTATTGGCGTTAGCGCTTGTCGACTGTAACCTTGTCTAGGCCCCTGTTGTTCGATGTCGATGTATATAAGTATGCAAGTTGTCCGTCAAAATTTGCAATCCATTTTTCAGTCGCTTGCCGTTATCCGATTGAGCTGAAATTTTGGGTATCAGTATAGTTTGGATGACAATTGAATATTACGGTACCATCGAGCTGATCTGATGATGATGGAGACAGAAGGTGTAAGTACCAAAAATGACATTTTTGAGAGAACCTTATTCTGCCATGTCACTTTTGACGACCGCTTTAGCCTAGTTGGTAGTGACCCTGCCTACGAAGCAGGAGGTCCTGGGTTCGAATCCCGGTAAGGGCATTTATTTGTGTGATGAGCACGAATATTTGTTCCTGAGTCATGGATGTTTTCTATCTTGTTATTTATCTATATAAGTATGCTTATCGTCGTCTAGTACCCATAGTACAAGCTTTGCTTAGTTTGGGACTAGGTCGATTTGTGTAAGATTGTCCCCTAATATTTAAAAAAAAAAATTAAAGAAAAAACTTTGACTGACATACGATACATTAGTGCAGCGTCGATGACCGGGCCGTTTACCTTACCTATACATCAATAATTACATCGTAGTCTGTGTTTTATTAGAAAAATTATTTTTTCAGTATATTTGAAAAATTATTTAATCAGTATATTTGCAAAAATATTTATTCAGTATATTTGAAAAATTATTTATTCAGTATATTTGAAAAATTATTTATTCAGTATATTTGAAAAATTCTTTCTTCATTATATTTGAAAAATCTTTCTTCAGTATATTTGAAAAAACATTTGTTCAGTATATTTGAAAAATTGTTTATTCAGTATATTTGAAAAATTCTTTCTTCATTATATTTGAAAAATTCTTTCTTCAGTATATTTGAAAAAACATTTGCTCAGTATATAGGATGGGCAGTATATTTTGTCCTGTGTTCGTTGCAAGACTCGGGAAGCCAGTGAGACAATAAATTGGGCTATGCCCTTTAATTGCGATGTCCGCTTGAGTTATGTAGTATTGAGCAGACCTCCCATATCGTAAGCATAAGGTCGACTAGCGACGCAACGGAGCCACGCTGTTTTGTCACCTAAATAATTCGTTTTCAATTTGTATTGTATGTTCGGGTGGTATTTGTAACTATGGGCCTTATTTGCCTGAAATAAATGAGGAATTTAAGTTTTCTAAATAAATGGTTCATTAATCATAATCATATTTTTATTCATAATAATTCAGTATTACATATGTCAAAATTGTTAATAATTATTATTATTGTAGGTAATATAACAACATACGTTTGCGAATGTCACCTACTCTAGAGGAGTACCTCTACTTTTAAAAACTCCTTCTTTTTAAAATTTTACGTATTACTTTGTTCGTACGTAAATAAATACGTAAGTACAGGGAAATTACTTTCGAGGCGTTTTTGCATTTGTAGTATTTGTATGTTTACAGGGTCACACATTCACGATGACGTGAACAGACACGCGTATGTGTGTGTGTGTGAGGCTGGCTACAGAGGTCATAACTACAAAAGCAAAAACGTATCGAAAGTAATTTAGCTTTAGTCCTTCGAATCTGAATCGACACCATTTTTCAGCCGCTTATTGCCGGCTGGAATTTGACGTACTTTTAAAAATATTTTTCGAACAATAATGTGCCTACTTATAAAAGTTAGAAAGAAAGAAAGAAAGATACATTTATTCGTGACAAACACAAAGGCAATTTACAAACAATAACATACAGTTGCGTAATTTGCCACGAAATGGTCGCAACGGAAGACCAGGCCGGCATTACGCTGAGTTGCGACCATGGTGATACTACGGCATAGTGACGAAACGTACACATACATATCATATAAAATCACCAGAAATACACAAGATAAATAAAAGGAACCAAATTTAAACTACTAAATTACACAAACAAAAAACAAAACATACCTAAATAACATACAACCAAGAAAAATGCCTCACGGCTTAAAAAACACGCGAATCAGGGTAGCTCGAACATAAAAAATAAAATATTTTTTTTTTACACTATCTATGATTATCTTAAGCTAAGTGACAGTGACACATGACATAATATATATGACTTTACACGAAAAGCGAAATTAGGTCACGGCCAAAAGAAAAAAACAGAAAAGAAAACTACACATTTAACACTTAAAACTTATTGCAAAGTGTGTGTTATACCATTATATGGTAGATACACATAGTTATAAGGAGTCACAAAGACGAGACGGTGTACGTGCCAGTAGAACCGCGTTCGCTAATAATGCTATCTCGATATTGCACTCGGAAACGTGCAAAAATTGTAACAACCGATCATTAGTGAACGAAAAAGTCATAAGTACTTTGATTACTTATTTTGCCGAAAGAACCGTCAAAATATCACATTCAGAAACAATATTAGCGAGTTCAGTTTAACACAGATATTTTTTTTACTTGCGATTTCAAATACATGAAAATCAAATACGAATGGCTATATTTTTTATGAATTGTTGGTTGGTTCATTTTAGGGTCTTAGGTTTTTAAAATCGGAAATTCTGTCCTACCCCAACGTGCCACAAGAAGTGTGAGGTTACGCGTAATATTGCCTTAATTGCTGACTTCTGAGGGTTAGTGGGTCAACTTGCAAAATATTCTAAGAAGGTATGAATTCGGGTCGAGTTAAGATTGCAATCATAAGCGAAGATGTATAAAGTTAATCCTTGTTCTTATTATGCAATAAAACACTAAGACTAGGTAATTTTAAAGTTCGATTAGGCTATTTAAAATCTTAAAATAATAAGATTAAGCCTTATCGCTAGAAATGTAACATTTTTTTAAATCAAGAAATACTGTTTTTTATCTTATAATAATGCATAGATAATAAATAAATATATATACATACATACATATATATATATATATATTCCTATTTAAATCCGTTTTATTGTTACCATGTCGGTGACAAACATACGTACGGGCCGGCTGATGGTCAACGTAACCTATGCACCAAAGAATATAATACTCACTAATGAGCTAGGGCACGCCTAAAAATCCAGAGGACTCGCATGCGCGTTGCTGAACCTTAAGGTATATTTAAATATGTAAACTATACGACATATACAGGGTGCAACAAAAATGGGGTATGAACCGATGAAGGGCTTGACCGGTCCCGTGTTCTGATAAGAATAAAGAGAAAAAAAAATTAACGCGATTTTTTTTACATTTGTATGGAGCTCGTCGCTCTAGTCGGCCAACGCTCCATACAATGGTAAAAAAAAATCGCGTCAAAAAAAATTAGTTTATCTGGAAAATGTGACGTACTAGCGCTCAATAATCCCCCTCTTGCGGAAAAGTCCATCGTTCCATTCCACGCAGTATAATTCTATTAAAATACGAAATGAAATTTTTTAAAAAATTTTGCAAACCTACTGATTTAAATACGAGCGACAGAAATAAAAAATATATACACTAGAGAAAAAAAAGATGCATAGTGTGATCGGGTAACATAACGGCAGCTAGTGTGATCGGGTAACATAACGGCAGCATATTTGCATTTATATGTTTTTTTTTACCATCGGGCTTTATTAAGTAGGTTACTTAAGTCGTACATATTTTTATTTATTAAGGGTGGGCAATTTGCCTATAAATTTTTCTGCTATTTTTTTTCAGGCTCCACAATTCAAGAATTACTCTATGAAAAATATCAGAGACTTTATCATGGAGCTTTTTACGCTCACGAATCATATTAGGTGCGGGGCACGGGACTCCGTAGCAATGCTTAGAAAACGTTTTCAGGTCAACAAATAAAAATAATGGTAATATTTGCTGACTCTCTAGGCCACCAGATATGACTTCTTTTGACTTTTTTCTTGACGATTGCATGCGAATTCATATAACCAATTAAATTCTTCATATTTTAAAAAGACGACTATATCTTAACCGACGTTCTTTTTATTTATTTATATTATTGCCTCGTATTTCTAAAATAATAAAGTTCATCAAGTAAAGAGCATAATATTTACATGAAATAATAACAAATAAACTTGTACTGACTAACAAATAAAATCGTTTTAATTAATTATGGTGATTAAGTATTTGTATGAATAATTTACACGAAAAGTTGTGCCATAATTAGTTATGGATAAGGTATAATTATAACATTAATCCGTTTATTTAAAATGCCCCTGCGTATAATTTTAATTTTGTTAAAAAATTTGGTAAAAATTATTATATATAATTTTTAAAGCTAAGAATAGCGATATTATTAAAATGTCTAACTAGGATTAAATCGAAAGTCCTAAAACCTACTCGAGAAATCAAACAATAACAGCAATCTTAACCTTAAAAGTTATGATTTATAAGTTAACTTTCTTTTTAATTAAAAACAAGATTTGGTCAAAGGTTTGAGGCATCGTCCGCAGCCAGCCGCTCGGAGATCACATTTCACTTGACGCGACACACTGACATATATTCCCTCTCCGTCGCAGTGAAAGCAAAATTAGCAAAAACCAATAATTACATAACATTATTGCAATAAAATTACCTTAGTAAAATTCCGATTTTGACATCACAATTCACAATCACTTTATCACAGAAAAACACACTTTTCAAAATATAACACTATCAAAATGACGCGGAACTGTCACTTGTCAACATAGACCGGGAAGCGGGGGTTTGTTTTTTTAATGTTTTTTTTTCGCGAATGCAGCGACGAATGCGTTCTTTCGATGCGGGCTCGACCGCCCGACTGCACAGAAACAACCATTCACTCAGTTCTCAGACGACTTGAAAACAATCATTACAGCTTCAATGGGGCATTGTCATTAAGTTAACTTAGTTGTTTTTTATTTTATTTTGATGACGCGAATGATGGATTTTATTATATGTGTAAGTTATTTGACTTGCAAAGAGACCTATTTATTTGTCCTTGCATAATTTATTTAGATATTTAACTGTAGGTTAATGTTTATAGAATATGCGAAATTTCAATGGTAAAACCATTGAAATACCCGACTGCTGAAGGAGAGGAGGGTTATGTTCTGTATGTACGTGTGTATGTCTTATTCTTTGGCACGCCCTGCAGCCTAAACCGTTTTTTTGACGGATTTCGACATATGAGGTGTCATTAATTCTTCTCAGTTGCAGTCGTGACATACTCGTAGGCTAAAAAAAACAACAAAATTTTCCACTGGAATCAAAAACACGAGTGAAAACGCACGTTATCCACGTTAATCACCTGACTTCAACACTCAAGGGAATTAGCGGCAATTATTTTATATTCAACTAGGAAAAATTATAATGTTCGGTTATGGCGCTTCGCCGGACGCTGCCGCGTCACGCTCGCTTCGCTCGCTCGGCTCGCGCGCTGTAGAGCCGCAGTTCAACTAACAACCTGATCATTGACTCCTGGGGGATCAGGCTAGGGGATTAACCTGGACCACAGCGAAAAAGGACCTAAAAAAATGCGCGCGATTATTAAAGTCAAAGAACTATGACAAGCGGGGTACCGTTTAATAGGTATTTGATTTTAATCCATTATAAGGATCCTTGTGAGTATATTTTCTCTCATAAAAGAACCATTTAGGATTTATAATGAAAATAACCCTCCTGTCCTTCGACATTCAGGTAATAACAATCTTTTGTCAATCATTCAATCAATATCATTTATTTGCCAGAATACAGTAGGTATATAATACAGATGTCAATAAGATTCCACAGCACGGTGTATTCAGCCCACATGCAGGCATGCAAATGTCGAGTTTCATTACATATGTGCATTAATACTCAATTACAAAAAGTAAAAATTTCACTACACAATATAAAACAATTATAACTATATAAAACTATAATATCCTATTGCTATCAAAGAACTCCTATAATAACAATTGTCCAATAACCAGTCCGTCAATTTATGCTTAAAAATAGGTCCTTGTCTTAATGCCAATGACCTTCGATCTTAGTTTTCTAATGTTTTGTCTAGCTTATTATATTAACAACAACGGCTTTAAGCAATATAGTATCCCATATTTACTTCAAAGATTATTGTTTCCGAGATATTTGGCATCAAAGTTGAACAATTTTAGGCCAAAAAACCGGTTTTCTGGCCATAACTTTTCAATTCTTTTTCAATTGAAGTAAGTAACAAAACAAAGTTCTTGTTCATTATTTTTTGACAAAGATTATAAAATTTCTTCTTTTTCTGATAAAAGATGGAGCAGTAAAATGGTTACAGGTGAAAAAATAGGGGTGACTAGATTTTTTTCTCTACTTTGTTTTGTTAAAATGGATTTCTACGAAAATTATGATAAACCGAGATGGCATCAAAATAAAACTTTTCAAAACTTTATCATTAAACAGTGCGTAACTAGTATTCACTCTAATTCAGTATTAATACTTATTCACAAATGCATTGTACATATTTTTGGACATGAAATTTAAATTATACACCGATTTGCAGAAAGACCGTCGCGTGGATTAGTGCAAATTTATGATAAATCAATTCGGCGCTGGCGAGAAAAAAAACGTTTGTGATATACTGACAGGCTTTAATAAAACTACGATCCTGAAACCAGGGGCGGCTTTACCTATAATGCAGGGGGTGCGTTGCACCCGGGCGCACGGTCCTAGGGGGCGCCGAGCGCCACTCACGGGCGCCACTCGCCTCGACTCGGGCGCTAGGGGGGGTGCTATTGGGCGCTGCGGTAATGATTGCACCCGGGCACGACATGGGCTAGAGACGCCTCTGCCTGAAACAAGGCGTCAGTTCACAGTATGGTGGTTTGAAGATGCGCCGACTACAACAAAATGTCGCCGAGCACAAACACAGAAACAAATGGTTGCCTCATTTTTCTGCAAGGCGGTACACATTGCTACGAATCTACGATAGTGCTAGGAGATCAAAGACAGTTAATTCAGAATGGTATACAGGGTGTCCCAAGAAGTAGTGATATACTGACGCTGGGAGGTAGAGGACCTAGAGGGCTATCTGAATCACCCCCATGTGTTCCGCGATTTTTCGTATTTTCAGTTATGACTTTTTTTTTTTACCTATCGCCGAGTACGATGAGATTTTTATTGCGGTAGATGAAAGTTAAGTAAAAAAAAGTCATAACTCCGAAAATACGAAAAATCACGAACATACATGGGGGTGATTCAGATAGCCTTCTAGGTCCTCTACCTCCCAGCTTCAGTATATCACTACTTCTTGGGACACCCTGTATAACAGTTTCTGCCCCAAGAGTATTGTCAGCTTGGTGCTGTAATAAAGAATAAACTGTCACTTTTGAGTATCTAATTTCTTTTGGCATGACCCTCGTATCGTTGCTAGTTACGATGAAAAGTATAAGGCTTCAGATGCCTATAAGGCGGATGTCACACTGCGCCGCATTTCCGGGCGGAGGTGTGGAGCTGCATACAAATTTCGCCGGACGGAGGTGCGGTGCAGTGTGTCGTACCACACGGAATTTGTATACAAACTGAGGTACTTGCGTACAACGAGCTCCGCATCTCCGTCCGGAGATGCGGCGCAGTGTGACATCCACCTAACCAGCTCGATGCGGTGGCGGCGGCCGATCCCAGCTTGGATGGAACCTCACTTGCCCACGGAGTGTCGCGTCATCAAGGTTGCCACGCATTAATCATCATAATCAAAGAAAAATAGTCCTTTGACGGTCACGTATTTTTGTGGAGGAGTTTCATCACTGTTTACGTCGCTAGTGTTATTGCGGAAATATATTTCTAAAACGGAATTATTCCATGAATACCTGATTTCAAACCTCGAAAAGGACCCGCAGGCGCTAATAAGGCACCTGCATGTGTGTAGATAGTTCCTTAGATACTGCTACGGACATTTAGAGGGGTCGTTATGAATAAACATATCTTACTTATATTTACCGGCTCTTAACAAAAGTGCGAGTCTCAGGGCTACAATTTTGAATCCATTGTTAGAATCAACGCGGGCGGTAAAAAAACTTGGCCTACCGGTGGACCAATGGAGTTATATGTTATTGAATATAAGTTTAACAAAAATTACCTCTAGATATATTTCAAAATAACGACAATTAATAAAAACAAACATAAAACTTAAACTATAGGTAAAAAAATTGGCATAAATCGCCGTCAACGGGCAAGGTGCCCCGAAGGCTGGCCGTATTTCCTCGCTGTATAGCGATACTAACACGCTGTGCGAAATACTGGCCAGCTCTGGTCCCCGAGGCTTCTATTAAGCGCGTCGCCAAATCTTCATATAGCCGACGCGCACTTGGCCCCCATGGCCCCAAGGTCTCAACGCCAAACGCCGCAAACATGTAGCTGTTTCCTAGGACGGCATATTTGCGGCGCTTGAGGCTTTCGGCCGAGGATGCCGCAGCGCCTGCGGCGGCGCTGGTGCTTGGAACCTGGGACGGTGCCAGGGTATCAACGCAAGTATAGTAGTTAAAACACGGTTTGAAATGTACGAAGGTAACAATTGCCCACCTTTGATCAGTTAACGGAGTTTTTGCAAAACGAATGTAGGCGGCGGCGGGACCTATATATTGTCTTTACGCGGATCACATACAGGCAAAACCGCACGCGCAGTACATGTGACGGAGCGCGGTAGTAAAATACGCGCAACAATAAAACGGATGAAACTACAACCTGCGTTTATTGTCAGCTATCGGGTAACAACTTAACCAATTGGTTTGCTAATTTGTCAAATTACAATAGAAAAAATTGGATTCCGAACAACGGTTTGCGTTTCCGATGCTTTGGCAGTCATGCAGTTCAGCATCTACATGCGCGCGGCAAGTTCCATGCAATCGGTGCGGTAACAATGGCCATCATAAGTTAATTTGTACGATGTAGGCTCCCCGCTCAGTTTCGCCCGCAGATAATGGACAGCGTTCACGGCACGCAATGAAAGAGCGTACTCCCATCTTAAAGGCCGGCAACGCACCTACAACTCTTCTGGTGTTGTAAGTGTCCATGGGCGTCGATTATCGCTTACCATCAGGTGATTCGACTGCTCGTTTGCCTCCTATATCATAAAAAAAAAAAAAAAAAAATGGTTGTACAACGGAATGAGTAATCACGCGAGGTACTTGTGATGACCGAATGCATCAAAGGTCTTTTCGGATAATGGCGGTGTCATAGTCGCATGCGCGAATTAATGCATAGTTATGAATGCAAAAGTACCTACCTCACGTAACGCAATGGAACGCGATCAGCGACGAACCGACTTAGGAAATCGGGACTAGGGACCGTCATGTTAATACAATAACCATATTTTAGGTCCCTTCTGTACAAACCTCCCAGTCACAAGGACATATACAAAAGAAATGTTTTTAATACAATTGTAACTATTTCTCATAATTTACCAAACTAAATCATTTAAAAGCAAATATATTTAGACATAAATTGACGTAAAGGCTGATGGATAAATGTTTTTAGAGTGTAAGGGAATATCTACTGACATCTTACTGACTGATTATCTTATTATTATCATTATTTTTAATTCGGTGATCAATATTGTATTCTAGCGTAATTTATCAAGCATTTGTACACATGCTTGCATGATGAATACAAGGACATTGTATACTGTAAAACCTTTTAGAACTGTATTCTGAGAAATGAAATTTTCTGATTTCTGTTCTGGGCTGGGGAAGCGCGGAGTCCGGTGAGTCATCGTAACTCGCGAGCGCAACAATAGAAATTACTGAGTAGTTATGTCGCCTCAATACCACAGTTAGCTACTAATGTTATCTTACCTACGGTTGTTATAGATGTGAAATCAATGGTCATTTTGTGCAGTGCTTGGCTCTTTTAGATTTGGGTAGCCAAGTTTCAATTAATACGAAGTGATCTCGTGGCATGTTTGGGCGACATTACAATAAAACACCTTAAGGCTTTTTGTCGGCGGATTGCATAATAATGACGGCACTCGTTGTTGAGTTTTGTTTTAAATTGGATAAATCAGTGTTTATTGTCAGTTACGGCGGTCACATTAAAAAAGACTACGTCTTAAGTATAAACGGTTAATTGCGGACAAAATCAATTATTCGGGCGGAAATCATAACTTGAAACATGTCGACGTCATTTTCAGGTGTGACTTTTTAGGAAAGATCCTAAACGGAGAAATGGTTGACCTGGGTTTAACCGGCCCATACGGTTTGGGTACAATTTTTGATTTTGCAGTTTTCCGTCCGGCTCGGTCGGCGGACATTTACGATTCGACCACGAGAATAACACTTCTCGAAACGGTTGAAAGGTTCTGGCGGGCGGAGGAGCCGCCGTTATCAGTTATCACGAATCCGGCGGATTTAGAATGCGAACATTTGTTTACGTCAACTACGTTGCGGGGTGAAGACGATAAATATGTTGTTCCTTTACCACTGATACTGAGTCATCCGCGTCTGGGCGATTTTATGACCATTTCACTACGACGTTTCTTGGCTATAGAACGTCGAATGAAACAGCAACCGGAATATATCGGTCTAAATATATTCATGTCGGAATATTTGCAATTCGGTCACATGGCGGTGTCTAATTGTGATATAGAATCGAACCAAGAATATTTATTTTTAGCTCACCACGGCGTTACCAAAAAATAGGGAGACAGAAAAAAAACGAATTGTTTTTGATGGTAATAGTGTTCGGACGACTACCGGGGTGTCGTTGAACGATTATTTGTATTCGGGACCATGGTTACAAAACGACATTACTCAGACAATACACCACTTTCGATTGCCGCGGTTCATTTTCACTACGGATGGAAATCGTCTCCGTATATGCAATTCAGTGTCTGCATCAGTTAGCCAACGACGAGGGAAGTAGATACCCTCGCGCATCGGCGCTGTTACGTCATAATAGCTACTTTGATGACCTCAACGGCGGAGCGCGGAGCGGACACCTTGGAGGATGCGCTGTCTTAAGGGACGAGCTGATAACGTTCATGAACACGGCTGGCTCCAGGTGGAACAAGTCCGTACTCAGGAAATGGGCATCCAATGATGCAAGACTCTTAAACGGTGTAGCTGTAGGCCGTCTCGAGACTCCTCGGTCGCTTGACCCTGATACGGACGGTTCTGGTTTTATTAAAGTATGTATGTATGTATGTAGGTAAGCACTTTATAGTACACAATAACAAAATAAAGAATATACATGTCACACAATAGATCAAAGTACAAAGGCGAACTTACTTTACTAAACTTTAAGCAATTGAGAGGAAGCTAGGTAGAACGAGATAGGCAAACTTATACTTACCGTGTACAAAAACACACAGAAATTTAAATTATTAGATATGACAAATCTTGATCAGTTAATTAATATTTCTTGTTCATTTTTGTCACTGGAGGTGCTGGCACTGGAAAAACCTTTGCTTTAAAAGTTATGACAGAGCAAATAAACCGGTTAAGTCCGATGAATTTAATAGGAAAAAACGTAGCAGTAACTGCGCAAACTGGAGTATCAGTTCTTCAAAGAACTGACAATTTACCTTCTCTCACTGGTGAACGGCTACAAAGAGAGCGACAAAAGTGGAGGTCAGTTAATTGGCTTATAGTCGATCTATAGTGCCTTAATTGACTTTAAGAAATATTCATCTTGGCCTGCAACAGTTGAAACAAAATGAAAACGTATTTGGTGGGATTAATTTTATTTTATTTGGCGATATCATGCAGTTACCACCAGTATCCAAGACCACAGGCGGTGATTACTGTTTTCATCAACCATCCAGCTTAACTGGCGAAACTAATTTGTGGCGATCATTTAGTTTTTGTGAGCTACCCCAAAATATGCGACAGGCAGGAGATACCACATTTGTGGATATTCTAAATAATATTCGTGTTGGAGAATTGACCATGGACCAACTTGAAATACTTGACAATCGTAGGGTATTAGTAGTAGGTCCTTTTGCCGATGGAGAAGCGGCGAGGAGATTTCCGAATTCAAAACAACTACAATGACTGAGGAGTTACGTGAATGCATTAAACTATATGAGATACACGCAGTCGATATTTCATTAGAAGCTACAACTTAGGGTCCACATAAAGAGTTCGTACCTGGCGAACCAAATAAAAGGGGGGGCTTTCTACATTGTGTATTGGGCTCGGTTCGCGAAAGATTTTAATCGTATGGCATACATTATTTTTGGTAATTTGTCACTCTTTTATTATCACCCAGGTTGTAGTAGGTAGCTACTGCGGACGCGGGTAACATTTGTTCCCCCTTTGTCAAGTGAGTGGGCAACTCGACTGTTAGAAGTTCTTAAGCCGCCTTAACGACAGCAGCCGGGATCAACTGCTTAGCGTGCCTTCCAAAGCACGGAAGCGCTCATTTATATTAACCACTCAAACATCAGGCGCTCACCCATCCAAAGACTGACCGTTGCCATCATTGCTTAACCTGCGTTATCGTTTCCGACTCGCAGGCGCCGCTAGGCTATGAGCGCTTCGCGAGTGATGTTACGCCGTAACATCAACTTTAACCAACGTCTAGTAAACGGCCCTATGGGTGTGATCTGGAGGATTGAGTGACCTGCACTTCGCGAGACCAATTAGAAATGGGAGAGTTACCGCAAGCAGTATTTATTGAATTCAATGATCCTCCAATCAAAGGCAATCAGAGGGCCTACAGCGAAGACGGATATACACGAACGAAGTTCGTTTTCGTTTCGCGGTAGGCCCTCTGATTGCCCGGGCTGGCTGCAGTGTCATTTTTGATGCGTTTCGTAGACAAAGGAAAATTTAAAGAAGGCTGTTTGTTGCCCCTAATACTTTGCTGGGCTGTAACCGTCCGCAAGCTACACAGCACCACTTTAGACAGGGCCGTTGAGGACCTTAGCTCACATATCTTTGCAAAAGGTCAATTTACCTAGCTCTTGACCGAGTAGAAACATTACCAGGCTTGGCTATTGGTAAACTTGACCCTAAAAGACTCGATGAAAATTATATAAAAGAGCTTCACCGTCTACGAGATTTAATTAACTGAAAAGTCACAAATAAACCTAATTAATTTAGCAAATGCTAAAATCTGACTGCGTAAAGTATAGAAGCAAGATATAAGGTGTAAAGAATCAATTTAATCAATCAAATTATATGATTATATGATTGTATTTGCATTGTTTATATGATTGGATGTATAGAACAAGTGTGGTCTGCATTTGAAAATGCAGCTGGAGGCATAAAATTAACGTTATGTTTAACTCGCGATATGATTCCGAGTGTTTTTTCAAATCCACACCTCGCTAGTTTTACATTTTTTAACTAATTTATATTATTTAATCATGTAAATTAAAACAGTGCATTTTTTTAATAGCGAAATTGTCTTTATGTTAGTTTATTTACTCTGTGTTCTTGTCTGATTTACGTACTTAGGTTTTGTTAGGTACTCAACGACATAGGCTATATCTTATCCCGTGGCTTCGCATGTTTCCTTCTTTTTAATTCATGGCCGGAGCTACACCAAAGAATAAGGCTACACGGGCAGTTGCATACATACATACGTAGATTCACGCCTTTATTCCCAAAAGGTGTAGGCAGAGCAAAATTATCTTCCAGTGCCACTTTAAATATAAATGTAGAAAAGAAATATCGACAAAATGTGATAACGCAGTGATAGATTGCGAGCCAATCGCCCACAACACACTTCAACCCTGCTCCTTTAGTCGACTTTTACGACACCCGCAGGAAGAAAGGGGGTGGTGAAATTTAACCCGGCAGCACAACCATACGGGGGCCGACGCCGACACCACACGGGGGTGAATATCATCAGGCAGGTCGTATGCCCGTTTGCCACCATCGTGGTAGGTATATATTCATCATCGTTTGGATGTCATCATTAGAGCAACACCATTGAAGATTAAACATTATACTTAATGGCTTTTGTACACAAAGAGCTAAAGATTATTAATGGCTGTTTAGGGAAAACTTGTGCAAGAAATATCCGAGGCAAACAATATCCTATAAAACATTTTTTGCAAAAATACTGGCCAATTGTGAGTCACACCGTGCATACTGAAGGCCGCTTCTGCCCCGCTATTCTATAACTTGCTTTAATCTCACGTCAACGTTTTCCCACAAATATATCTTGACGCCGCGATTCTGTAGTAACTAAGCACAGCTAGAGTTAGTTTCGTTAGGCGTGACGGGTGAGGTGAGGTGCATTAGCGCGTTCCGAATAACAGCCCTGCATTTGACGTCGTGGGTTGCATTTGATTGATTTGATCCGGGGCTAAAGTGAAGAACCCACGACAGGCGTATCCCACTGTCACTTTGACGCGAAACGGCGTTTGTCTATACCTCATGAGGTCGAGGCGTAGACCTCATTTTTTGTACCTATGTACACATTATGCATCTTTTTAATCACGTTCTTAAAAACGATTGCGATGTGCAATGATATTTCGATATTTAATACGGGTTTATCGGGAAGATAAATCGATATAGCTTAGGTCTCATAACTGGGAAAAAACGTTTTCTCTATTTTCATCCGAGCTGCGCTCGGTTGCACACCTTTCACTCGAAAACTGTCAAAAGCGATGAAATGTTATGTTGAAGTAGCGATAGAAAATTCATAAACGATTGGTATTGACCACAAGTATTCAATTCTAACGGTAGGTATAGGCCTACAATTTTGACACTACAAACGAATTTACTCGGATTTTATAAAAAAAATCTGCCCCCTGGTACTGTACAAAAAGCCCGATACATAGTCTAAAGAGATTTTTGGTCTGTCTGTCTGTTACCTCTTCACGCTTAAACCGCTGAACCGAAATAAATTGGTATAAATTGACGGACTGGTTATTGGACAATTGTTAATATAGTGTAAAGGAGTGCTTTAAATAATAGCAATAGGATATTATGATTGTTATTATTTTGACATTGTTTTATATTGTGTAGTGAAATTTTGTAATTGATTTATTTGTATGATTTATTATGTAATGCAACTCATGACATTTGCATGCCTGCATGTGGGCTGAATACACTGTGCTGTATAATCTTATTGACATCTATATACCTACTGTATTCTGGCAAATAAATGATATTGATTGATTGATTGGACAAAGGTCTTGGATACGTGGAATTAGAGTTCGTTGAGAAACCCTTAGATGAAATAGTTCGAGTCCCAAGGAAGGACATAGGATAGTTTTTATCGCGTAAATCAACCCCTAAAGGCCTAAAGGGGTAAAATGGGGGGGTGACATACACGAGTTTCACGCGGACGGAGTTGCGGGCAGAAGCTAGTTGAAAATAAAACAATACAAATGAACAGACAACAGATTGGCAAACGTCCAAGGCTCAAAATCAGGCAAATACCAACGATACCAGTTACGATACTGGTAATAAAGTTGTGATGATGATAGGCGACTATGACAGACTGATCTTCAGAAGATGCCAGCTCTATCTTCGCATTAGAATGGTCTGATTAGTCTTCTTGTGCCTATGATTCTTATCACAGAATAATTAATAATACCTCCATTAACAGAAGGTCCACTGCCTAATTGATGACGTTAGCTGTCATTTTGTGGCAAAAGACAATGATAGAGTGGGGTAGGGTTGCCGGCGGACCACATAACCGAACATCCAAAATTTATAATTGTTTTGGTCTCTATGTTTGTTTATGAAACAATCATTCATAGACACTAGTTTTACGAAAGCGACTGCCATTTGAGCTTCCAACCCAGAGGGAAAACTAGACCTTACTGGGATTAGACCGGTTTCCTCACGATGTTTTCCTTCACCGAAAAGCTAAAGGTAAATATTCCGTACATACGTTCCGAACCCGCGACCGCCGCTTGACAGCCGCATGCCTGAACCACTAGGCTACCGTAGCTCTAGACTAGATGGGCGGTTAGGATTACCTAAGTTAAAAAATACATGAATACAGATTTATTTTTTATAAAACAGTTTATTTTTCAATGGGATTACTTCCTTCGTCATGTTAGCAAAATGTTGTGAACTTGAAATTCGTATTTATAATGATGTGCGATCAATGAAATTCTGTTGTTACTACGTAACACGGAACGTAGGTATATTATGAAACGTAAATGTGTGCGATACGCTGTACAGCCCTAGCTAGACCTCCGCAGGAGGTTACCGTGAGGTTACCATACCTGGTGTAAACAAACGGAACGTCTCCGAGAAAATTAATTATTTTGTGTATTGTTCCGCCGTGAATGATTTAAATACAGTAAAATTTACGTTTCTTATAGTTTGTTGTTGTAAATAAGCAAATGTCTTGTGCTATTTAAGGTTGCACGTCCCGTACAGCGCGAAAAGAAAATGGCCAGCCCGGCTAGCACGTCTCGCACTATCCGTCTCTCTCTTATTAGAACACTTAGAAGAAGAGGTATAGTGCGATAAAAATCGAGAGTATGTCGCGACCGTCGTGTGCTAGACGTGCAGGTTCGATAGATGTTGATGTTATGAATGTAACGATCTAAAATTAATAATCACTATTAGAAGTTTATGTAAATATCAGGGTCAATTTTCAAACGAGGTGTTTTTGCCGTCCCACGGCTATAATTTCAAGTCAGTCTAACATGGGGTATTGATATATATATATTTGTATTCAGTGTATTATAAAGTACTTAAAATATATATAACAATACCTTTAATATTAATGGATTCTGAAAAAAAAAATTGTTATCGTAAAACAGCGAAATCTACCGCTTTTTCGCGTGTCCCACTTGCGGTTTTGCTCAAACAACAATTCATAACTATAGATTACGGCAACGTATAAATAAACAACTTGAGGTGATTCACAGACTGTTCTGCAGATTTAGTCCAAATTAAAAACAAATTCGCAGATATTGGCCTCGAATTAAACCTAAACAAATGCGAGTTGTATATTTCTGATATAGTGGATTCGTCATCGGCTTCTCAAATTATACAAAATTTCAACATCATTTCCGCAAACATACAAATCATGCCTAAAGAAAGTTTACATCTCTTAGGTTCACCCATCTTTGATGAAGCCATCCCACCCCTTTTGAGTAAATCTATTTCCAAATTTAAAGACCATTCGGACCGCCTTACCAAAATTAGCAGTCACTCTGCTCTTTTTGTCTTAAAATTTTGTTTACTCATCCCCAAATTTACGTACCTGCTACGCTGCTGCCCTGTTTGGAAAAACCTTATCCAACCTATCGATCTTCTTTTAAAATTCCAAATAGAATCCATTCTTAACATCCGTCTCAGCGAGCAGGCATGGACCCAAGCCTCCTTACCGATAAGGTACGGTGGTTTGGGTACTCGCAAAATCTCCAGTATTGCTCTGCCGGCATTCTTGGCTTCTATCCATAGCACCTCAGATCTCGCAGGTAAGATCCTTAAGGCCTCCCCGGCTACAAACTGCGAGATTGCGTGCCTGGTTGAAGCCTCCAATGCCTGGCTGGCTGGACCGAGCCCAAATTATCCGTCCCGACCTAAAATACAAAGGGCCTGGGATACCATAGCCTCCATTTCAGTCAGAAATTCACTCATCGACGACGCGACAGGCAGGGATCGAGCCAGACTTTTGGCTGTATCCAGTCCAGAGTCAGAACACTGGCTACATGCATATCCATCGCCTAATACCGGAACATTCATAGACCCGTCCATACTCCGTATAGCCGTCGGTCTCCGGCTCGGGTCAGAGGTTTGTGTCGCCCACAGCTGCGCATCCTGTGGGGCCGCCGTAGACTGCTTCGGCCACCACGGACTCGCCTGTTCCTCAGGCGCCGGCCGCCTGTCCCGCCATGCCGCTCTCAACGACATCCTTAGAAGGGCGCTCGTCAGTGCCAATGTTCCCGCAACTCTGGAGCCCCAGATCGTGCGGAGCGATGGTAAGCGCCCCGACGGGATGTCGTTGATTCCGTGGAAGATGGGACGTGCGCTGGTGTGGGACGCCACTTGCGCTGACACCTTGGCTGCGTCCTATCTTCTTTCGACTAGCAGACGTGCTGGCGCGGCGGCAGATACGCGGGAACGAGCAAAGGCGGTGAAGTACAGTTGTCTCGGCACCCTGTACGAGTTCGTTCCGTTTGGTGTCGAGACTCTTGGCTCGTGGGGTAAAGGCGCGCGTGGGCTTCACGGGGCGCTCAGCAAACGCCTGAAGGAGGCTACAGGCGACCCTCGCGCGGGCAGCTTTCTCGCGCAAAGACTTGCAATCGCAATTCAGCGCGGGAATGCTGCCTGCGTGATGGGTACCCTGCCAAAGGGTCCAAATTTAGGAATTATTTAGTTTTTGTTAGGTCGTTTTTAAGTTAGTTTTAGTTTTAATTTTAAATCTAGTTTTAATGTACTTTTGTATTTTATATATCTTAAGTTATTATGTTAGAACCCGAAAGTTGAACTGATATTAATAATACATTTAAAATATCTACTTGTACTGTTATAAAGAAGATTTATTAGCGTATTCATTAAAGTATCTTTCAAAACTAATGCGTGAATAATTAAAACCAGTGAAGTGTTTAGTAGTTGTCCCGCGCGACCCATTTATTAGGACTCAAGCTCAAAACCCTTCAAATCTGGTTTTCTATTGTCCCACCGTTACATTTACTTTACAATACGATAGACAGGTTAGTTGGGCTTCAACCACCAACGGGAGTGGAGGGACCGCCAGTATTTTTGCCGGAGGAAACAGGTTTTCTTTATACGACGTATTTTGGTACGGCTATGACGACATTCGTATGTATATTTATTATTATACGATTGAAATAAAAATGTGTCTTTCATAACAAAGGTTAGCAATATGGGGTAAGAGTTTCGTGTTTAACTAATTAGTGAATTCAATTAATAGTGTACGAAGGACAGCCAAAAAACATTCATGCTGACATTTGTATGGCAAAAATCAAATCAAATCAAATCAAAACATTTATTCGTGACAAACACAACACAGATAGTAATAAAAAAGCACATGGCGACATTTGTACGGCTTTTTTGGCCTGACAAATGTCGATTCAAAACAAAATCTAAACTACTTTTTAGGGTTTCGTACCCAAAGGGTAAAAACTACGGTACCCTATTACTAAGACTCCGCTGTCCGTCCGTCTGTCTGTTTGTCTGTCTGTCCGTCTGTCACCAGGCTGTATCTCATGAAACGTGATAAATTTTCACAGATGATGTATTTTTGTTGCCGCTTTAACAACAAATACTAAAAAACAGAATAAAATGGATATTTTAGGGGGCTCCCATACCACAACCGTGTTTTTTTTGCCGTTTTTATAGATAATGGTACGAAACCCTTCGTGTGCGAGTCCGACTCGCACTTGGCCGGTTCTTTGCTGTCATTTTGCTACCTTCTCTTAGGCAGAATTAAATAATCAGTTTTCGAAGTGAATTTTAATATTTTGGACAGAATAAGTAATAATACAAAATATAACGATCATCATAAACCATCATAAACTGGAGATACTATATCGAAATAGTGAGTTTTTAGTATTGTACCTTTCTCAACAATTGTATGGCAAAATCAACATTTTGATGACACTCACCGACATTTGTATGCCGCTATCGACATTTGTATGGCACTATATCGACTTTTTTATGGCGCTGTCGACATTTGTATGGCGCTGACGACATTGGTATGGCACGGTGTTTTTAAAGAATCAATATCTAGGTAACCATTACAAGCAGAGAGGTGCCTCATGCACCATATTTTTTCTTTTTATAAACCCTACCTCACGTAAAATAAAAATAAAAAATGTCGAAAAAACGGCCTCTTCAAAAATTGACCCATCATCATGTTCAATATTCGTGCAAAATCGGCATGTAAAAAAGTAATTTTCTTTGGATTAAAGAGGTTATGTTTATTTACATAGTGATGTGTATTTTTATCGAACTCGGAACAATGTCGATAAGCTATCGACATTGACATGGATGTATTTATCAGTATATAGAAAAATCTGTATTGGAACATACGAATTTACAAGTTCGCTGAAGAATGACAATGACATGTATTGAAGTCAATTTACTGTTGCATTGAAGTATTTGTCTAACAAAACTTGACTTTTTGATTTTAGCTTCCCAAAGGATGAAGATATAAAACAAAAATGATTAATACATGTTAAAAAAAAAGAAATTGGACATACAAAATCCATAGTCACATCTGTTCAAGACACTTCACAGGACTGCCAAGGAAGGTCACAGAAAATCTAGTATAAAGTGACCTTGATTTGGTTGGAAGCCGTGCTTCCGACACGTATCCACACGTGCCGAATCACGCTCCAGGACTGCATGCTGGCCTGCCGATTTCGCTCGTGTAGCGTCTCCTTATGATAACAGTTTGGTATGATTTCTGGACGTATGCTACCCAAAGAGAATATAACCACTACGTTTAAGAGACGGAACTTCATAGTACGAGCGTTTTGTTGAGTTGACTCTCGTCTGAAGAGAAACGTACATAAGAAACATTGAATGTTACTATACTCATAAGGGCCATTATACACCTATAAGATGAAAAGAGACGGAAAACATTCAATTCATTAACTTTTAGGCGGTTGGTTGTGACTCAATTAGTCGTGTGTAATACGCTTAATTTACCAAATTTAGTGATGCGAAAACCGATAATAGTGATTTCAAGAACCGATAATAGTGATTTCAAGAACCGATTATAGTGATTTCAAGAACCGATAATAGTGATTTCAAGAACCTATAATTGTATTTGTCCCTTATAAATGAAACAATATGGAGTTAAGGTACAAACATTATTTATTCTTTTATGCATTTGGCTTATATGACGACTGAAAGAAACCGTTTTTCACAGAGTGCATTATTTATTAAAGTATAAATAAATAAGTAAGTAAAATATAATTTTATTTAAGTAGTCTCTGCTACCTATTTTTGTACTCCTTCCATGTTCATCCTTATTCCGAGACCATACCATAGATCAGCGTCATAACGCGCCAAAATAATAGCGAGATAGGCCTGTTCTTATGGAGACGATTCTTAAAACAGCCCGACGTAACTATAGGTATTATGATTGAGGAAAATTACTAGTGCTCAAAATATACTAGGTAATTGAAATAATTACATCCTTAACAAGGAGTACCTGTGAAATTACATAACTTTAACCAACTTGTAATTAGTATTGAGGTAATTTTATGTAAACATTGTCGCAAATATTACTGCCACTCACAGAATTAGACGACAGCTCCTGCCATCTGTTAACGAATTGGCAAACAACATAACTGCCGTGCTTGTGATAAGTGCAATAACTTCATTCGAAATATGAATTAAATATTTACTTTATTATATGACAATTATGCACACATTTGAATGACATTTCGATTGAAAGTTATTGCACTTTACGTTAGGAGGGCAGAAATTCGCCTTACGTTCTCTACTCAACACTAGATGTCGCAAAGTGCTGATTATATTTTATAACTACTACAATAATCTTAGCTGCTAGTCAAATTTTACATCTCACACTTTTATTCAATACGAAATATATTCGCCTTATGTTAAACAGTCATATCACAGCTTTAATTATATGAAATACGAACGTTTCGATTGTAAAAAGTTAAGGTTTGTCTATGCGTTGGTAGATGGCGCTAGTAGACCTCGAGGGCAAATGGCAACGTGCACTTTTTTAAACGACTACCCGAAAAACAAAATACATATCATAATTAAGTATATTATAATTATTATATTATAATTAAGTATAACTGTCTGCCTGCCTGTGACCTTTTCACGCTTCAACTGATTTAGACGAAATTTAGTACCTAATGGCATAAATAAAGTACCTATAATGGAGATAGTTTGAGACCCGTGTTGAGTAAGGTTAGAGCTGTCTAGGATGGACATATTCAGACTGTGAAACCTCCATTTGTCTCTTTCTATCAACGTATACTGTCCACAAATAAATAAAGCGCGGCGTATGGTAAAATATTACATTATATTATACCGTGTAAGTAGATCGTTACAATTATGGCAGGAAAATTCTCGGAGTTTGAAGTGAAAAGTGGAAATTGGACTTTGTATTGCGACCGGTTGGACATGTACTTTATAGCGAATGGGGTCGAAGATAAATTAAAGTTACCGACCTTGATAGCAAACGTGGGTGAAAGTACATACGAGTTAATAGTGAACATATGCAGTCCGGACAAGCCGTCCACATTGTCGTACCTATCCGAAGATAGTGAGTCTGGTCAAAGATCATTTAGAACCCGTACCATCAGCCTTAGCAGAAAGGTATGTTTCGACAATGTAGGCAACAAAATGGCCAATCTATGGCTGACTATGAATTGTGGCAACTTTAAACCAGATGTCGAGATTTTGCGATTTCGGAAGCGGGTTGTAGTATTAGCCTGAGAGCGGTACGGTTTCGCTCTTTGGAAACACAACAATATATCGGAATCCGCATGAAGCTTCTTACACCTTGCTACTGGAAAAAGTCCAAAAAGCCTTGTTACGGTTTCTTTATAAGAAAAAATATGGACATTATCCATTTTTATATCCCACAAAAATGTTATTGGGCGTATTAGGTTTTAATTCACTTGAGGTGAGGCGTAACTGTGTGTTACTAACAAGCGCTTACAAAATCTTGCGAGGTGGATCAGATTGCCCTGAGCTGGTGGGTCAGGCGGTGCGTCTGCTAGTCCCCTCACTGTCGAGGATCAATTTTTGTCCGCGTAACCGGCTACTGCTAGCTCCTCCAGAGGCGCGCACCGTAGCGCGCAAAAACTCTCCTTTCGTCAGAGCTCTACACAGCCTTAATGCGCTTCTTGCATCAGCACCGGATGTGGACGTCTTTGGAAGCAGTTGGGGAACTGTGTACATCGTGAATGCTTCAGGTACTGTGAGATGATGGATAGACGTAATTCTTCTGTCATATATTAATATGCAGTGTATAATTATATATTAATTTGTAATTATTACATCTGTCATTCACAGTGACTTAGTTTTTAACTGAAATGCTGTGTAATTATTTTAAATAAATAAATAAATATCAGGCCGATTTTTACACCAAAAAATAGATTGGGTAATTTGACTAAATATTATTTAATAATCCACCTACATTTAATACCGCAAAGGTAATAATAAAAACTTATCTATAAAAATTACTTAAAAATCTGGTGAAAATGCTATAAGAATAATTTACTTTATGATATACTACTTCTATTTATGTTCTTTGTGATGCATATAAAATCCACTTCCTTTTGTAAAAGAAACTTCATAATACATACCATTTTTATTAAAGTGAAAAATAAAAATTCATACCATTAATTCATACCATAACCATAAAAGGTATCAGTATAGTTATGGTTTATATATGTCTCTTTTACGTGTCTGGACATTTTTTATACTGAATACATCGAGAATACCTAAGGCTATATTAACATTGAAAAAGTCTTGTGAAATAAATATATCAGCCAAACGAAGTACGAAGAGTTATCCTAAAGGTCAAATTGAAATAGATGAAACGATAACGATGTAGTTAATGCATATAAAACTTTTGAAAGTAAAATGTATATAATGCTTAGTTGGTAGATGGCGGTAGTAGTCCTCGAACGCAGAATAATTAATATTAAGTCTCTTTTCATCATATCTCAAAACAACCAAAATGAAAACCTTAAGAACGTAAATCTTATATTAAATATGAGCTTCCGTGTAACCCGATACTTACATAATGGCAATAAAAATATTCATTCCTTTTTCAAGACTAGAGCGCTCTCTGTCGTTGAGTAGTGGAACTTGAGTCATCCTATTTTGCTATTTGTTTATACAATAATGCTGGTAAAACTCATCCATTAATAGCTTTTAGTAGTGCATGTGCTTCTTGAAATTTATTGTATAACTACGCTTTACTTCATCTGTGTGGTTATCAACATTTTCTTAATCGAATTATGGGTAGTTCACTTAAGCTTGGGGAGATGGCGCTATAATTATAAACACTGAAGGGTAAACCGCATAAATTAAAGGGTTATCTTTACAGAGAACTGGCGACTAAATAAGTTGTGTTCTGAATTTAGTACGGAGTGATGCAAGTGTCGTGTTTGCTGTATTTTGTACTTTTCCCACTCACCGAATGAATGCCAGCTGTTTCACATACCAGATTAAAAGGGATACCCTTTTTTTGGGGTAAAATTTCCTTTGCTTTTCGTACCGAAATGTATTCGTAAAAATAATGAACAATATCATCGTTTTTTGTTAAAGGAATAAGATATAAATATATAAAATGTCTTTGTCAAAGCTGGCTAAGTGCGAGTCAAGGGTTGCTCTCAGCGTGCAAGTCGTTAGAGCATAATATAAAAGGACACCCACCCGTGACATATTTTCAAGTTTTGCCGGAAGATCAGCGCTACCTCATGTGCTATATACGGTATAATGAGGTGCGAGCTTTTCATTTTTCTTTAAGGTTTTTATTTTGCTTTGTACTCAGCTACTGATTAAATGAAGTTGTACACAGCTACTGCCTCTTAACACAGGTATAATTTACTTAAAAACAGGCATCAACTGTTATTTGAAGTATAACAATTGTGGATGAATAAATATTTTTTATTAGGTATTTATTATTATTATTTACTGATATCTTTTTGTATCCGTCAAACAGAGCAAAAAGTCTCTACAGTGTCTCATTTGGTTGGAGCGTTTGGCCTAGTCTGCCGTTAGGTCACTAGAAAGAGGCAGGGAGACTCATTTTATCTCTATTTATCGATGTAGGTAATAAAATGTGATAATACGATCTTTTGTTACGGAACCCTCCATTGTTTGTGGCCCGACACACGCCAATCATGGCAGGTAAGTGCAACAGAGAGCGCACCGGAGGTATCCCGTTCCCACATTTCATTGCCCTGCGCGCAGAATAAGAAATGTCATAATCATACCTGATAGTCAGGTAAACTTTATGTTGCATCTGGCAACACTAGTATTGTGCCATGCCCTCTCGAACGGATGGAGTGGGACGGAGGCTATGAACAACTGTTTATGTAAACTTTCTGCCAAGTGAATAACTGTTTCTAAATAGTGTTACTTTGCGTAAAATAACATTCCGTGTAGCAGTCGCGTTGTATAACGTTAGTGTCAATAAAACTATTCGTGCTGTATCAGTTGCAACCACAATTATGACAATTCCAGTGCCTTACATCCTGTGAAAAAAAGGTTGAAAAACATGTTTTAAATTAGTCAGTTGAGTGTGTCTTTAGTTTTGTTGTTGTTTACTGCTGTAAATAACAGTCCTAAAACATTATTTCGTTATAACTAGAAAGCTTTAAGTGTTTTGTGTGTAGAAAGATTCTTTAAGTGCATGTCAATAAAAAGTTTCGAGTGTGTTTGACTAATCAAAAATGTCTTGTATTTCGACATGATTACGAATAAAACTAACAGAGTGCAAGCAATTAAAAGTAAATTCGAGAGCTTGAATCACGATACAGAGCCGCTAATTGCGAAAAAGAGTGTTCGTCGAGAACATCTGGGTAAACAAAACTCGTATCCTCTCCAAAATGGCGGCAGTTTTGAAGAAAACTTCCATAAGGATAGTTTCGCTGTTGAGAAGGATAAAATGCAACAAGAATCTGACTCATCCGCCGAAGACTGGCCGGCTGCACCTAACCTAAGTTATTTATACAACAAAAGTGACGTTAAGCGCAGTTTTAGTGATATCAAAACTACTTTGAGTAGGCAAACCAGTGATCCCGGTAAAAAACTGCACAGAAGTCACGCCTTCCGCTGTGATCGAAGCAAAATACAACCTCAAAGGCACGGCAGCTGCAAAGGGAGGAGTGAGACCAGTGATTTTACTCTAAAAATGGATAAGAAACTTAGCAACGAACGATTGAAAAAGCTTGGAAACTTACTTGAAGATCAGATGCGGAAAGAGAATTTTGTAGTGCCAAAAAACAGTTCCGTTTTACACGACTCTATACCGGATTCTGAGGTGCCAAAACATATTTTAGATCAGTATGCGATGGTTATTAAAACTAAGAGAAAAGATGATGCGAAACAAGATGCCATGACGGATAGTGGTGTTAGTTCTGAGACTGAGAATATAGAAGACGATAAGACTAACCGAGTAAAAAAGTTGAAATCTCATTTTGAACCTGATAACAAGGATTCTGAGAAATCCAAAGATTCAACTGAATTAAAGGACTCTGCAATTGAATCAACAGAACAATGTCTAGAATTTAAGCCGAACCTGTCTTCCATGAATGACTTATGCGCTTCCAGTGAAACAATGCGTTTGGAACGTAAGAACCCACATTTAGTCCTAACCGATACTTTAAAAAAGGCTCTTAAACAGCCTCTGCCGCCTGGCCCGCCTCCAAAAAAACCTCCCAGAATCTTAGTGACACCGGCAAAGAAAGATACAAAACAGATGTTGCAAAAACTAGAACAGGTCTTAGAACAGCGGGAAGCACAGAAAGAGAAAAATATCTACGATATCGCTGAGACTAACTTGTGTACGACAAGGCCTAAAGAAATGCATTATCTCTGTACTGAGATTTTAGATATAACACACAGGACTTTATTACCAAATCAGACTCAGAACGACTCGCTGGCCAACTGTTTTAACGCCTTAAACTGTGCTATTGGTAACTCGACAACTAGCTTACCATACACCCGATTAAGTGGTAATTTCAGTCGTAACTCTAAATTCTGCTCGTGCAGCGATGAGAGCCTACACATATCAAACGACTTTTTGAAAGAGAAAAAATGTGCCAAATGTATCGGAAATGATGGAAGAAATTTTAAATGTCACTTGAAGTGTAAATGTAAGGAGGAAAACTCTGAATTCTTTTTGGAAAAGGAGCATGTGTACGATGTGCCTTTTGTGGAGAAGAAATATGGAACTTTAAATAGTTTGAAGGTGAAACAGAGGAGTTTGGAGAGTCTCAAAATGGATGAGGTGAGCTTTAGATGTATTTTTTTGAAATAAAATTCTCACATTCCTGCCTCAGGCTGACTATCCTCGAGCGCGGCTACCGGCGCCGTAGACATAAACTATCCGTCTCTTTCTAAGCGTTCTAATTAGTAAGAGACGGGTAGTCTATCTCGCCGCGACACAGCTCACGGCCCGTCCTGTGATAGCCGTGCTGAGCTATCATCATCGTCATCAGCTCTGTAAGGAAACAATCCACCAACCAAAAGCGATGCTTGAGCGAGGCTAGCCACGCTAATAGTGGATTTCCTCGCACACCGCTCCGCTACAGCACAAACACATGAAACAAAAGAAAAATTACTTTAAAGGTACACCAGCAGCAGATGACGTGACGCAGCGACACTACTGGTTTCTATGTATTTCTATGAAATACGTTCCGTAGACACGTCGCCGTCATAGAAATTCATAGAAACCGATAGTGTCTTTGCGACACGTCGTGCTGCTGTCTGCGGTCGGGTTCCAACTTGTACCTTAAAGGTGTTAGGAAAGGTCTAACTCACCTTAAGGGCTCCGGCACGACAATGAAACAAAAGAAATACGACTTTAAAGGTGTTACGAAAGGTCTAAATACAAGTGATATCAGGCGTTACTTTGCGGTCCATGATAGCATAGCAAAGGAATATTGTTTTTGTAAGGTCTAAATTCGATTGACATCTAATGTACATTCTATTGCACATTAGGCGGCATGAGGATAGGGTAATGGTAGCTATCCATGCTTAGCGTCAGACGTCGCGTTCAGCGGGCTGATATGCTGGGGCCACACTAACGAGAAATGCCATTAATTATCGCGATAATGGACGTTAGGTACGGCCACACTACGATTATCGCGATAGTTAATAGCATTTCTCGTTAGTGTGGCCCCAGCAATACATGGCGGATTGGGGACTTGGCATGTAGTATGCCAAGTCCCCAATCCGTCCAATTTAATAAAATTCGTGATTGTTTATTGCATTTATTATGGTGACACATTTTTCACATTTTTTTTATCAATAATGTTTATTATTAATCATCTTGTATGCGTGAGTAGGTATCTCATTATCTAGATGCCTACTTGGAGGTCGTTGACCTTTTAACAGGACAGTCGAGCGAATTATTTAGTTATTGCGTGCCTTAAGTGGTTAGTTCGAAGAATTGGTCAAATAACGACTGTAAGTGGTAAATAATTGTAGTATGATGATAAATGTAGTAAGAGAAGTGCGGAATGATGATTTAGTGACAAACTAGCTTCTGCCCGCGACTCCGTCCGCGTGGAACTCGTTTTTATCGTAGCTGCCATACAAACTTTAACTCCCTATTTCACCCCATTACCATTAGCCTATGCAGGCTTGCAACTGCAGGTGTGTTACGTGCGCGTTGCCGATCCTTTAAGAATTTATACACTTTTGAAGATTCCCGGGATAAAAACTGTCCTATGTCCTTCCCCGGGACTCAAACTATCTCTATACCAAAACTCATCTAAATCGGCTGAGCGGGTTTAGCGTGCTGATGACAGACAGATACACTTTGACACACTTTTTGGTGAGGTAGGGCACAGCGAAATGTCATCCCGCTCGAATGTGGAGCAACCCAACTGGGGAAGCACCTCCGCCTTGCAGGAGACCACAGCCATAATAACACTACTACTTGCTCTGTAGTAGTGTTGTGTTCCTGGAGGTGAGCAAGGTCGCCAGAGCTCCCGAGGATGCGTTGTGTTGAGAGCGAGGGAATTTGTTCCTTCCGCTGTCAACACGGCGAATCCTCAAACATATCAAGGGTCGGCAACGCCCATGTTACTCCTTTGGAGTTGCATGCGTCTATAGGCTGCGGTGTCCTCTTACCATCAGGCGGGCCGTACGCGTGTTTGCCACCGTCGTTGTATAAAAATAAAACACTCTCATTTATGATATTAGTA
Organism: Epinotia bilunana; assembly: GCA_947049275.1. Classification (NCBI taxonomy): domain Eukaryota; kingdom Metazoa; phylum Arthropoda; class Insecta; order Lepidoptera; family Tortricidae; genus Epinotia; species Epinotia bilunana. The sequence goes on along the minus strand of OX346279.1, from coordinate 1,580,050 downwards.
CGGATATGAATGAAATGGAATGGAAGTTTGTTAGGATCTCACCAAATGGAAGCTCGTGTTTTTTTTTGCCTACTCCGCCGGGAAGCGGGAGTGGTGATGTGCAGCAGGAAGGCTGTATGCTCGTTTGCCACCGCTGTGGCATAAAACCAAGGATGCTTTCTATTGTGAATTGCATCAAAACCCGTTCAGCCGTTACGCCGGAATGAAGTAATCGAACAAACTTTCGATTGTAATTGTTTATTTGGTTAATTTCGTGTTGAAAGGGTTAAATGTTAGAAGCATTGTTGATTATACAGAGTCTTACTTATGTAATTTGTGGGTAATCCAAGAATTGGTCATTAGGACATTAACCTTAACGGCACCCAGAGCGATCGATTTAAGAGTCCGCAGTAAGCTCGGCCGAATTTCACCTTCCCATACAAACGTAGTTACGCTCTCATTTTAAAACTACGTGTTGGATTGTGACGAAACTTTGCATATACATTGACATGAGGTATATCTATGTCTGTAATTAGTTACAGCAAACGAAATACAGCAAAAACAAGTTTTGTTTGAAAAACTTAAATTCGCTGCATTTTTTTACTATGGTATCTGAAGCTACATAAACTAATTACAGACCTGGATATACCTCATGTCATTATATATGCAAAGTTTCGTTACAATCTTTTCCTTCACCGAAAAGCTAACGGTAATTATATCAAATGATATTCCGTACATAAGTTCCGAAAAACTCAATTGGTACGAGCCGGGATTCGAACCCACGACTGCCGTTTGACAGCCGCATGCCTGAACCGGTAGGCTACCGTAGCTTAATATATATAAAAATAGCGTAGATATATACACCGTGGGCTCGAGTAACCCGAAAGATTTTAACCACGCATTCCTGAGGTCATTAGGAGTAAAAAAAGTTATGTGAACCCAACTGAAATCCAGCAAAAAAAAACATATTTTTTCTTGATTTGTCGGGTTTTTGTAAATAAAACTTGGATAACTATCGCTTCTCTATGGAAGTTATCCCTTTTATCAATTTTAAGAGTGGTAGCTGGCACTTTGATATCTGTCAATAGGGACGCGGAACTTGGCAACATCGGTAGCGACACTAGCGACGTCGCAATCAAAAGAGCTAACTTCATTTGAAAAAAAAAAAAACTAGTAATCACAACAAATATTTTACATGAAAATTGGTCATATCTTCAAGACTAAGCCGGATTTGACTGGGGTTCATATAACATTTTTTTGCTGCTAATGACCTAAGGAATGCGTGGTTAAAATCTTTTGGGTTACTCGGGCCCACGGTGTATATAAAAAAGCTATTTAAGACTTTGTATGGAAACCGCTCTACTCGGTTTTTTTTAAAATTTCTAACAACAGTGACTAGTTTCCGACCTATATATGGCGGATCTCATTGTGTATATGAACCATGCCGTTTTAAAATGAGAACCAAATTACGTTTGTATGGAGAATCGAGCGTCTTGGCTACCCTTAGACGTCACAGTTTTGGCGTTCATGGCGATATGGGCGCTCCTCAATTCGGCTTGTTAAAGTGGTCGTCAATTCTCAGCTTAAGGGGCTGCATTGGAAATTATCGCGTGCTTTGAAACGCCGTTCTGATATGACTAGATTAAGAAACAATAAGGTCTGATTTTCAGATATATGATTCTTGACATGATTGTTTATCTGATTTAATCGACGTTTACGTCTATTGAAAAACGATCCAAAGTTGGGTCTTTATTTACCTCTTTTTACCTAATCAAACAATACATTATTTTACGACACAATCAAGGTAATACTATAGTATTTTATCTCATCTAAAATCTCACTTAATGAAATATAAATAAAATAGGTATTTTCTCACACATGCTCGGAAATGTATGCGTTAATATCACGAAATGAAGACATGAAGTTTCTTGTTTAAGGCTCCCTACATTTCTTCTTGGCCTAACGCCAAGAACTAATGTATGAAAACCCTAAGTAAAACCATTATTGTCCGCTACTCTAACTTTTTAAATTTGCTTACTAATAATAAACTGACAAAGGAAAAATTACATTCTGCCAACCACCACTGGCCTCTGTAAGCATACTTGCGACATAAAAAAAAACAAATTCTGTGGTACTATACTTATCTGCGGTTAAACATGGTGCTCGAACGGCTTCTTCAAATGGCATGTTTAAAAAATAAAAAAGGCGGCAAATTATCTATTATTTAATGGATTACCTTGTATATATTTTAATTTAAATATTTCCTCACATCATTTGAGAAAAACACTATACAATCCTCGGCCGGAACAGGGATTGCTGCCTTACTTCACGGCCTCTGCAGTAATTACTATTATCGAAATAAGTCTTAAAAACCCATTTCCGAAGAGTGTTGTCTAATTTTCTCGTGCGCGGAATCCATAAGCGTGTCTCTGTAAAGGGGGCGTAGTCGACTCGAATCAACGCATCCCTATAATTCAGAGAATACATACATACATACATGCACGCCTTTATTCCCAAAAGGGGTAGGCAGAGCACATGCAACGTATATTCCAGCGCCACTTTTAGCATAAATGTGGGTATAAAAGATCGACAAAATGTGATATTGCAGTGATATGTTGCTAGTCCATCGCCCACAACACACTTCAACCCTGGTCCCTTAGTCGACTTTTACGACACCCACGGGTAGAAAGGGGGTGGTGAAATTCTAACCCGACACCACACGGGTCGGGTATTCAGAGAATATTTCAACCTTATACGCCTAAAATTGTTTTTGCCGTTTGCAACTGTACCAAGGCCAAATGATGGCCTTAGACTTAAGGAAAACAGGTTCTATCTATAATTATACTTATCGATTGTTATTTATGCTTAATGATCTAGAAAAACTTGTCTCTATCTGTATTATTTATTCCAGTCTCATGCGTACATGATTCTTGGAGACAGAAGAGCAGTTTTACTACGCATTATGATGATTTTTTTACCTTGAATTCATAATTGCCTGCACCAAATGTTTCTGTTTTGCCCAATGGTTGACGGATAGAGAATGCCATATGGCATTAAGTCCGCCATTTGTACTTTATCTTGTATTGTGCAATAAAGTTTAAATAAATAAATAATTCAGTTTAACTTATTTTAAATAGGTTAAGAACTATCATTGTAATAATAATAAATAAGGTTTTTTTGGCAAAAATCACTGACTGTCGAGTTTGTTTCGGCGTTTCTTCTTGACAGTGTTCTTCTTTTTCAGACGCTGGTAGAATTTTGACTTGCAAAAGTGCCATTACGGCCTACTTGCAGAATAAAAATAATTTATTTCATTTATTTAATCAATTTCATGCTCGTTAATTGAAAACGTGAATGTGATATTTTCTCGGTTTCGAAAAAAGGTTGCTAATTCAAAATTATATAATAAATGAGAATGAAAAAAGTTTATTGAACAAAAAGAAATACAATATGCTTATCACGGCTCTTGTGTCCTGAGCTAGGGAACCCTGTTTTACAAGACCGAGTTTCGTATGAAAGTTTTTACCCAAGTATATTGTAAGTTTTACAGAGCATTAGTATCAATAATAATATATACATAGATTCACGTCTTTATTCATAGCATAAATGCATAGCATAAATGCGGGAATAAAAGATCAACATGATGTGACATCGCAAACACTGGTATAGCATAACAAATTACCGAACTTACTCAATTCAAATCTTTCGTAAAACAGCGGCGCTACCACGAACTTCGAAAGTCGAAATTCGGGTATTTCCATCTCTATCGCACTCCCTTACTCGAGTGACAGGGATGCTTGTATTACGAACTTCGACTTTCGAAGTTCGTGGCAGCGCCGCAGACACTTATTTCAAAAGCATATTATAAGAATCGATTATATAATGGACAGGGATATTTGGCAGTGATAAAGTCCTGCACTAGAAATCTATCGCATAATAAATAAATAGGCTTTCTACTGTAGCAATGTTATCTTATAATAGTCTGATACTGAAAGACTACATTGTATACCTACTGTTTTGAAAAATGATGCCTCTTCGAGTTTTTTACGCCGGTTCTTCTCGAGGCAGAGGTTTTTTTCCGAACCGGTGTTAATTTATCGACATTCACAGGTGCATGTAATATGCCTAAATTTAAAAATAAATCACTGATTTTGATAGGTTATAATAATAATAATAAGAAGCATTTTTTCCGTATAAGAAATACATAGTTATTTTGACAACTGACACATACATTTTTAGGGTTCCGTAGCCAAATGGCAAAAAACGGAACCCTTATGGATTCGTCATGTCTGTCTGTCTGCCTGGTGTCTGCCGAGGTTTCTAATCATTTTGTTTTCTAAACTGAAGAGTTAGCGCGAGAGACACTTCCAAAGTGGTAAAATGTGCCCCCCCCCTCCGTAACTTCTAAAATAAGAGAATGATAAAAGTATGTACATTACCATGCAAACTTCCACCGAAAATTGGTTTGAACGAGAGCTAGTAACACTAGTAAGTAGTTTTTTTAATACGTCATAAATCGTTAACCGCAATTTACCTTTCATTCAACGGATAATGGTACGGAACCCTTTGTGCGCGAGTCCGACTCGCACTTGGCTGGATTTTTTTAATATTATATCTTATCTGGATGTACCTGTTGGCATTGGTCTCCATTGGGCAAGTGGTCCATCTAACCCCACCCTGGTCCAGTGTGGACCAAGAGTAGACCGGATGTCGTCTTCCCATTGTCTTGACCGAGGCGAGACCCGAGCGGGCGAGACAAGACGAGAGCACCATGTAAGTACACACTCGGTCTGTCTCTCTCGGCGTGTGTGTGCAGCCGGCATAACATAAATAAGAGGCAATAGTATTGAGAGTAAGACGACACTGCCCCGCGACCCGTGACGGCAGGAAGGCCGGTCGCGGTCCGCTGCGTGGGAGTTTACCCTACAGACGAATTTAGGTTTTTGTCCGGTGGTCATGGGAAATGTGTCGATAGTCCAAGTAATTAGGGGAATCCTTACACAGATCAAACTATAGCTCCATAGTGAGCTCAATAAGGCACTGGTCCTTTAGCATTACATTGCGGATCTGTAAAGGTCGATTGATCACACTGTGCCTGGTCAGCACGCAATGAACCGTTACTCGCCCAACTTTTCTAGCTTACTAGCCGGCGGTGGGACCAGTGCCTAGGGTGAAAAGAAAAAACCGTAGATTGCGAGCGCCTTACAAATTTCTACCCAAACACGTGCCTACAACCCGGTATGCGCATGATCGTACTAAACGGGTGCCTGGCATCGTTTTGACACCCCGCCCCCACCCCCCGCATGTGCAATGGCACCCATTCTGTGGGGCCATTTTGCGCCGCTATGGTTTTTTTCGCTAGCGTGAATATCAACGAGCGCAGTCAGCCCCGCTATTGGTGGATTTTTTCTCGCTCATCGCCTAGCTACCTCGCGCAACTCTGGTGGATACTAACTCTAAGGCTTGTGTTGTGTGTATAGGTTATGGGCAATCCTACTAATATTATTAATGCGAAAGTTTGGATGTTTGATACTCAACCATGCTTAAAGGCTCAACCATCTCCATACCAAGTTTCATCTCAATCGGTTCAGCGGTTTAAGAGTCCGCAGTAAGCTCGATTCTCCATACAAACGTAGTTACGCTCTCATTTTAAAACTACGTATTGGATTGGAACGAAACTTTGCATGTACAATGACATGAGGTATATCTATGTCTTTAATTAGTTTATGTAGCTTCAGATACCATAGTAAAAAAAATACAGCTAATTTAAGTTTTTCATACAAAACTTGTTTTTGCTGTATTTATTTTGTTTTATAAACTGGAACCATATAAATGAATTACAGACATAGATATACCTAATGTTATTGTATATGCAAAGTTTCGTCACAATCCAACAGTTAGTTTTAAAATGAGAGCGTAACTACGTTTGTATGGGAAGGTGAAATTCGGCCGAGCTTACTGCTTAAGCGTGACGAGGTAACAGACAGACAGATGGACAGACACTCTCGCATTTATAATATTAGTATGCATATCAAAGGGAAATAATTTACTTTTACTTAAGTAATTCGATTATAGTGCTTTTCAAACAACAAAACATTTTTATCTGACAACGGCTTGCCTTGAAATCGATTAAAGCTCGATTTAAGGGTATACCTAATTTTAGTGTAGAGCGCGCATATAGCCATCTAAGGTAAGCTAAATGATTTATTACTCGTCATGTATGTGTAATACTAACAATTGTGACCGCTAGCTGATTCACCTCCATTCAACGCCGTCTTATTATAGTGGTCACTTCCCACGGACGGGACGTTCTAGTTTACACTCGACAGTACTGTTAGACTAACATTGACGTGATGACTTGAAGACATGCGTGACGATATTATTTGCCCGACTTTTTTTTTTGATGATTCTGCTACATCGCAATCTGTTCTAAGAACAATGAGCAGTGATCGGAATTAGGTGAGCCAAAATACCTATTATTCGCAACAGGACATAATGTAGAGTGGATACAACCGGGTAGAAAAATTTTTTTTTTCTTTAACACCGGGTAATCGATATTTGTCCGGGTACTATAAGTAGTCGTAATGTTAAACATACATATTTTTACTTATAGTACGGGATTGTTTATGTTAGTTTGTAGTAAAAAGGGAAGGAAAAAGTATGAAATGGTTATAACTTTTAGATTAACATTAAACATCCCGTTCTATAAGTAAAAACATATATGTTGAACATTACGACTGGTACCCGGAAAAATAACGAATACCCGGTATTTAAGAGAAAATTCTGTTTTCCTACCCGGTTGCAACCACTTTATATTATGTCCTCTTGCGAAGAATAGGTATTTTGGCTCACCTAATTCCGATCACTGACAATGAGCCACTTTCGTTGCCGACAAATATCTGTTTAAATGTTATCTCCCAGAGCCATAAACTATTGAAAAATTTCTTTCCAATATACTCTCTCCAAGTCTTATTGTAGGAATCTCTTGGTGAGATTGGCGATGTCATGTCTCTTTAGTCGGGTGTATTGTAGTCCCCCTAGGGGTTCCGCTCAGCGTCTGGGCAAATTTATTAACGTGGGTCGTTAGTAGGGTTGCCAACATTTTTTGGGGGAGATATAGTATTTTTCAGAAAAAAATACGACTAAAATATAGTACACCGTTAAATGTACTTGGTACTTGGCTGGGCAATGTTGCTATTTGGTAAAATTGAACTGAAACCGGCACGGCTATCACAAGACGGCGCGCGGTTTCTCTCGATTAATCTCGCACTATCCGTCTCTCTCTTATTAGAAAACTTCTCTAGTGCGAGAAAAATCGGGAGAGCTCGCGCGCCGTCATGTGATAGCCGTGCAGGGCAATTTGAAGCACTTCGTAGTTAAGGCTCTCCCAATATATAGTATTTTTGCGTACTATATATTTCTTCAACAGTATATAGTACTAAGAGTCAAAATATAGTACAATACTATAAAATATAGTTCGGTTGGCAACCCTAGTCGTTAGCTTCTCCTGGTATTTAAGGCTGCTTTTGGCTATTTCTTACCGGACAGTTTTTATGCCGAGGTCTACGTACATGCATTTGTTGCTGATGCACTGGGGGATACCGAACATTGTCCTTAGTGTTTTACTTTGGATTCTTTATAGGATGTCGATGTTGCTATTACTAGCGGTTCCCAACAGCTATTTGCCCGACTACGGCAGAGGAATCGAGGCACATATTTCGTCCAGTCATTATATCCAAAAAACCGACCCTCCCCGTGAATAATTAGTTCTTGGATTATTTTTTCGTAGGTCCCTCGGGGGGGTCATTGGGAGAGTAAATTAAAAAAGTAGACTGAATCAGGCTCCTGTGTATATTCGAAAAATGGTTTTTCTTGAATAATTCGGCCATTTTTGATTTTACAGTAAAACCGTGAAAATAAAATCGTAGGAAATTTGATTCTCTACAAGTTTGGTCCTTACAATTTTTCTTCAAGGATTGATATTTTGGAAATTAAACCTGAACCTTAGTATTATTTCAACATGTCTCACGAAAGTTTAAATTCGAACAGGAGATCTGCCTACCCCTCTGGGAATAGCAGGCGTGAGGCTATGTAGATATCAGCATCATCATCATCATATAAGCCGAAAGACGTCCTCCGCTGGTCATAGGCCTCCCCCAAAGAGTGCCACAATGACCGGGCATGCACCACCCGCTTCCAGCGGACTCCCGCAACCTTTACCAGGTCGTCAGTCCACCTTGTCGGCCTGCCCACGCTGCGCCTTCCGGCACGTGGTCACCGCCCAAGAAACTTTCCGCCCCAACGGCCATCGGTTCTACGTGCAATGTGCCCCGCCCACTGCCACTTACGTTAAGCGATGTAGGTATATGGTACAAACTACAACACTCTTAAGTCTTAGCTGACCATCCTGTGTTTATATAGAACCTTATTACAATGCACTTAAGGTCACCGATGGTCAGTTAGCTGTGTTGTCGATAGTACTAGCTTCTGCCCGCGACTCCGTCCGCGTGGAACTCGTTTATATCGTAGCTCGATACAAACTTTCATCCCCCATTTCACCCCCTCAGGGGATGATTTCCGGGATAAAAACTATCCTATGTCCCCGGGATTCAATTTATCTCCATACCAAACTTCATCTCAATCGGTTCAGCGGTTTAAGCGTGAAGAGGTGACAGACAGACAGACAGACACACTTTCGCATTTATAATATTAGTATGGATGGTATATTTTGTCCATGAAACATCGGGAAGACCCGTCGGATCGCAAGTGACACTGCGCCGACATTATAAAATCATTAGCTGAGTGGAGTAACGTTCGGTTCGAGCCACTTTCACTCGCGGGGCCAAGTCATAGGCGTCTGGCGTTTTGGTACCAAATCGCATGTTAATGGACTAGCATATATCGCGGACATAGCCGACGACGACCGCTTTACGGCCATTCCCAATAATCAATCCACGGATAGTTTTCCTTACCAGCAGGTACATTTTGACACATTTTCTACGGGTAATCTGTCAAAATGTAACTGCTGGTAAGGAAAACTATCCGTGGATTGATTAATGGGAATGGCCGTTAGCCTAGTTGGTAGTCACCCTGACTAAGAAGCAAGCGGTCCTGGGTTCGAATCCCGGTAAGGGCATTTATTTGTGTGATGAGCTCGCATATTGTTCCTGAGTCATGGATGTTTTCTATGTATTTACGTATTTATTTATCTATATAAGTATGTTTATCGTCGTCTAGTACCCATAGTACAAGCTTCGCTTAGTTTGGGACTAGGTCGATTTGTGTACGATTGTCCCCTAATATTTATTTATTATAGCATGTTGAGCGATTCTCCCTTGTTAGACCTAACTACTTTAGACCTAAATGCTTCATTTGACCTAATGTTTCATTAGACCTCGTGCATTTTGTTCTTAAATTGTAAACTTTATAGGATTATTGCAAAATCAACCCTAGTGGCTTCTATTTGATGATTTATTTATTTATTCAAATACATTTAACATGACATTACAGAAATCCCAAAGCTATATTTTATCCTGGGGTGCCGCCTGCGTTCTCTGTAATAAGACTAATAAGCTAGCGGAGCTCCGCGGGCTAGTAAATACATAAATAAAAGTTAGGGCCAATCGTACATAAATCGAACTAGCCCCAGTAAGCTCAATAAGGCTCAATGGCCATACGCTAGGCTACGATAGATTTAATAGATATTTAAATACATAGAAAACATCCAAGACTCAGAAACAAATAATCATGCTCATCAAACAAATATTTGTCCTTATCAGGGCTCGAACCCAGGACGTTTAGCTTCGTATAGGCAGCGTTACCCACTAGGCTAAATGGTCGTCCATACAAAATCGTCGTCGCAAAATACAAACACAGATTGCTAAAAGTTCGTCCCTTCCCGTTCGGCTCTGCTGGGCTGTTATTCGCTACGCGCTAAAGCGGCTCACCCCGCCGGTCACCCGTCGCGAAGCTAGACCTCTACCTACGCTTGGTTACTACGCATCGCGGTGTCAAGATATATTTGCGGATGAGCGTTGAGGTGAGCTTAAAACAAGTTACAGAATAGGGGGGCTGAAGTCAGGCATCTTCTCCAATATCTTCTGTCTTATAAATGTATCTTTCTTTCTTTCTTTCAATAGGTGGCAATAGGCTCCGAACCGGTCGTCGGTAGAGTTTTATAAAATGTACAAATCCCGCTACAGCGTATGTCCTGGGCGGAATGCGCATGCGATTTCTAATTCGATTATTATTAGGCCCTCATTGTGCTGTAAGATACGATTGCTCTTCCTCCGTAAAACTGTTGCGGTCTCTTTCATACATTACTTGTTGAGCGGTTACACAGTACTTTTTGCAGCGATACAAATGCGCGTCCCCGTGTGGTGTCGGGTTAGAATTTCACCACCCCCTTTTTTCCCGTGGGTGTCGTAAAAGTCGACTAAGGGACCAGGGTTGAAGTGTGTTGTGGGCGATGGGCTAGCAACCTATCACTGCAATATCACATTTTGTCCATCTTTTATACCCACATTTATGCTAAAAGTGGCGCTATGGAACATACGTTTCATGTGCTCTGTCTACCCCTTTTGGGAATAAAGGCTTGAATGTATGTATGTATGTATGTATGTACAAATGCACGTCTATAGCGCGACACTAGCCCATAGATCACTCGACAAAATCGGCTGTATTGATACAGTATCGCGTTTACACGACAAAGGTCGCCGTATGGCACTCTAAGGCGCATGTCACGTTGCACTAGCGACCTGCCCTAGGGTTGCCAACCGTACTATATTTTATAGTATTGTACTATATTTTGACTCCTTGTACTGTTGAAGAAATATATAGTACGCAAAAATCCTACTAATATTATAAATACGAAAGTTTAGATGTTTGGATGTTTGTTACTCAATCACGCTTAAACGGCTGAACCGATTTGAATGAAATTTTGCACGAAGATAGTTTATAGCCTGGATTAAAATATAGGATAGTTTTTATCCCGGGTCCACGCGGACGAAGTCGCGGGCGGAAGCTAGTACTATATATTGGGGGGGCCTTAACTACGAAGTGCTTCAAATTGCCCTGCATGGCTATCACAAGCCGGCGCGCGAGCTCTCTCGATTCTTCGCGCACTATACGTCTCTTTCTAAGTTTTCTAATAAAATAAAATCGAGAGAGCTCGCGCGCCGTCTTGTAAGAAAACGGGTTTCAGTTCAATTTTACCAAATAGCAACATTGCCCAGCCAAGTACCAAGTACTTTTAACAGTGTACTGTATTTTAGTCGTTTTTTTCTGAAAAATACTATATCTCCCCCAAAAAAAGTTGGCAACCCTAACCTGCCCCCCTATTCTGTAACTTGTTTTAAGCTCACCTCAACGCTCACCCACAAATATATCCTGACACCGCGATGCGTGCTAACCAAGCGTAGGTAGAGGTCTAGTTTCGAGTCGGGTGACCGGCGGGGTAAGCCGCTTTAGCGCGTAGCGAATAACAGCCCTGTCACAGCCCAACTGGGGAAGTACCTCCGCCTTGCAGAAGACCACAGCCATAATAACACTAAGTACTCTGTAGTAGTGTTGTGTTCCAGGAGATGAGCAAGGTCGCCAGAGCTCCCGAGGATGCGTTGTGTTGAGAGCGGGGGAATTTGTTCCTTCAGCTGTCAACGCGGCGAATCCTCAAACATATCAAGGGTCGGCAACGCCCATGTTACTCCTTTGGAGTTGCATGCGTCTATAGGCTGCGGTGTCCGCTTACCATAAGGCGGGCCGTACGCTTGTTTGCCACCGTCGTTGTTTTAAAAAACACAATTTTAACCGACTCCAAAAAAGGAGGAGGTTCGGAATCTTTATCTTTTATGTATGCTCCACGGTTACTCGAAGACCTCTGGACCGATTTGGAAAATTATTTTTTTGGTTTAGGGAAGTATACCCTTTCAACCCAATTATCTCACAGATCCTGACCCGATGACCACCTGGTCGTTAGGTCAGGATCTGCGATTCATCAGATGGGATCTTGGAGGAAACGAAGGAACTCTTTAAATTTTTTAGGCACATTGAACCGTTGCGGGTACAGATTTGAAGTCGATTAAAACTTTGTTTTTAAAGTAGATTACCATGTCAGTACCGGTCATTGTGGCACTCTTTGGGGGAGGCCTATGTCCAGCAGTGGACGTCTTTCGGCTGATATGATGACCATGTCAGTAAACCCGCAATGCTAGAAGTGGTCTTGAAAATAGAATTTAACGTGCTCTGCCTACACCTTCTGTACGCTTACCATGAGTTTGACAATGACGGCTTACGCTAACGAGTATCGAGTTTTCTGTCTGTGCATCCCGCTCGTACTGTCAAAGTGCAACAGAGATGCACAGATAGAGAACTCGATTCTCGTTAAGGAAAAAAATGACAAACTCATGGTAGCCGTACTGGGTTCTGGGAACACGGGCGTGAATGTATGTATGGGCGAATAATGTTTAAAGTCGCAAGCGGTTGTTATAGGTGTCGCACAAGAATTGGGATGTTATTAGTATACGCGTATACGCTAACTAAGGTAACAATTCCTTTCCATTGTCTGACCGTGGCTAAAGCCAATTATACAGTTCACGCAATGGTAGAATTCTTAGTGTAACATGCTTTGGAAATTAGACTGTATCGAATTTTATATTCCTAGTATTCGGCGTATTTGGAATACTAGGACGGTGGCAAACATAGCCTTATGGTTATTACTTATTATCAGGGCCCTTACTTTTCATGCCGATGACATAAATTTGACGTTACGCTGCATATAGGATGATCCCAAATAGTTTTATTGTAATTATTAATCATTAGTCGTCAATCATGCGTGCGTTTCTCCCGAAACTTTCTGCCTCGCACAGCCAAACTCTGGAATGAACTGTCGCCTGCGGTATTTCCGGACCGTTATAACCTTCAAGCCTTCAAGAAAAGAGCGTACTCCCATCTTAAAGGCCGGCAACGCACCTACAACTCTTCTGGTGTTGTAAGTGTCCATGGGCGTCGATTATCGCTTACCATCAGGTGATTCGACTGCTCGTTTGCCTCCTATATCATTAAAAAAAAAAAAAAAAAATCATTTTAATCATGTACAAATTACTTCAAAAGTTATCTATTCACACGTGCAATAATTAATAGGTATCTAATTCATTCATTTGACTTGTAACTATGAGGTTATCAATTGTATTGTATTGTATTGTATTGTAATTGAAGGAAGTCTGTTTTCTACGTAATTATTGAAATGTAGTAGGTATAAAAATATCATTTAATAAAATGTATGTGTAAAAACAAAACCAATAGTTTAATTTACGTTTCTCGTATCAAGTAGGTACCTATTAATTATTCCACGTGTGAATAGATTACTTTTGAAGTAATTTGTACATGATTAAAATGATTGACGACTAATGATTAATAATTACAATAAAACTATTTGGGATCATCCTATATGCAGTGTGACGTCAAATTGATGTCATCGGCATGAAAAGTACGGGCCCTGCTTATTATACACTATAGCTTCTGCCCGCGACTCCGTCCGCTCGGAACTCGTTTATATCGTAGCACCATACAAACTTTCATTCGCAATTTCACCTCCTCCGGGGATGGGTTCCGGGATAAAAACTATCCTATGTCCTTCCCCGGGATTCAAACTATCTTCATACCAAATCTCGTCTCAATCGGTTCAGCGGTTTAAGCGTGAAGAGGTAACAGACAGACAGACAGACATACTTTCGCATTTATAATATTAGTATGGATTTTACAAAATTTTCGAATTTCGAGCACATGGCGCTAAAAGAGACGTTAATTCCCTAAAATTCTTGACCTGTTAAAAATTAAATAAAAACGTCCACAACATACGTATTTAGAAAGAACTGCACGGCTATCACAAGACGGCGCGCGAGCTCTCTCGATTTTTCTCGCACTATACCTCTATTTCTAAGTGTTCCAATAAGAGAGAGACGGATAGAGCGAGAAAAATCGAGAGAGCTCGCGCGCCGTCGCGTGGTAGCCGTGCAGAAACGATATTACGACGATAAAGAATGTAACTAGGATCGGGAATTCTTGGGCACATTTCCGGGAACGTTACTACTGCAATGTGTTTCCTTCTTGATTAATTAGCAAAATTACTTCACAACAATCTTACAGTAATCGACCTAGACACAGACTAAGCAAAGCTTGTACAATCGCCAAATCAATTAACTGACCACCCTGTGTTTATATAGAAATTTGTGGAGTCCGGACTGTTCATGCTTGCAAGGGCATAGTACATAGATAACTACTTACATACTAGTGTTATTATTATTATTATCGTATTGACGAGAGACATCATTCTGATCTTGACACGTTTTATTGTTATTGACCCTGTACATCTCTGACAATATTACATCAATGTTCCTTTTTTGTTTTGACGCTTAGAGACCGTATACATCTCTTAGAATATTAGAATAATTATTAATTGTATTTGGACGCTCAGAGACCTTATACATCTCTGGAATACTGAATTAATATCATTAACTTCTTGTTAATGCTGATACAGATCTTATATCGAATGTAATGGTCATATTTTGTTTTGTTTACATTAACTTAAGTGACATTAATTTGTTGACCTTTTATATATAATTTTAAATTATTATTGTGTAAGATTGTTATTATTATTTTATTGTAAATTACCGTTTGACATGTGAAAGTGCCCTTGTGGCCTGATTTGTAGAAGAAATAATTGATTTGATTTGATTTGAACCTTATTCAAATGCACATAAAGTGCACGGCTGGTCAGTTAGTACTATGGTTACTAGACGATTATATACATACTTATTCGATAAATAAATACTTAAATACATATAAAACATCCATGCATGAGTCAGGAACGAATATTTGTGCTCATCACACAAATAAATTACCGGGATTCGAACTCAGTACCTCTCGCTTCGTAGGCAGGGTCATTACCAACCAGGCTAAGGCACTGGTCCCACCGCCGGCTAGTAAGCTAGAAAAGTTGGGCGATTCGTGGTTCATTGCGTGCTGACCAGGCACAGTGTGATCAATCGACCTTTACAGATCCGCAATTTAATGCTACTCGCCCAACTTTTCTAGCTTACTAGCCGGCGGTGGGACCAGTGCCTAAAGCGGTCGTCGAACATTACTGAATAATAGCGAAAGTGTTAAGTGATTTGTATATGAAGAATTAATATTGATGATTTGTAAATATGACCGTTTGAAATGGTAATTTTTAGAAAGTACGCCGGGAGTGTATTGTATAGGTATTGAAAAGGAATGGACAAATAGAGAAATGAAGATGTATACATTGCTTAAGCTATGTCTTAATTTGAGTCAAAATGCGTTTATATTATATAGAGCTGAACTTGTATGTTCTTTTACTCAAAGTAATAACAAACAAATCTAACAATTTAAAAAAAAAACCAGTGAAGACACAAACCATCCATTCTAATATTATAAGTGCTAAAGTAACTCTGTCTGTCTCTGTTACCTTTACACGCGTAAAGGTAAATTAAAAATCTTTTTGGATATCAAAAATGAGTTGAAGCGTGATGTTTTGTGACTTCATTTGAGTCAAAATGCGTTTATATTATATAGAGCTGAACTTGTATGTTCTTTTACTCAAAGTAATAACAAACAAATCTAACAATTTAAAAAAAAAACCAGTGAAGACACAAACCATCCATTCTAATATTATAAGTGCTAAAGTAACTCTGTCTGTCTCTGTTACCTTTACACGCGTAAAGGTAAATTAAAAATCTTTTTGGATATCAAAAATGAGTTGAAGCGTGATGTTTTGTGACTTCATTTGAGTCAAAATGCGTTTATATTATATAGAGCTGAACTTGTATGTTCTTTTACTCAAAGTAATAACAAACAAATCTAACAATTAAAAAAAAAACCAATTAAGATGCTATGACACAAACCATCCATTCTAATATTATAAGTGCTAAAGTAACTCTGTCTGTCTCTGTTACCTTTACACGCGTAAACGCAAATTAAAAATCTTTTTGGATATCAAAAATGAGTTGAAGCGTGATGTTTTGTGAGTTTTGTGTGATTTTTACACAAATCGAACTAGTGTCATAGTAAGCTCCGAGTGAACTCAATAGGGCTTGTATTATGGGTACTAGACGACGATATATTTATTAGATATATACTTATAATAACAATAAATCAGCCTATAAACGTCCCACTGCTAGGCACAGGCCGCCTCTCACGAATGAGAGGGAACGGGCAGTAGTCCCCACGCTAGCCCTGCAGTGCGGGTTGGGGACTTCACATACACCTCATGAATTTCTTCGCAGATGTATGTAGGTTTTCTCACGATGTTTGTCCTTCACCGAAAACCTAACGGTAAATATCGAAATGACATTCCGTACTTAGGTTTCGAAAAACTCATTGGTGAGCCGGGATTCGAACCCACGACCGCCGCTTGACAGCCGTACGCCTGAACCGCTAGGCTACCGTAGCTTAGATATAAATCCTTACTAATATTATAAATGCGAAAGTGTGTGTGTTTGTTTGTCCTTCTTTGACGTTGCAACGGAGCGTCGTATTGATGTGATTTTTGTATGGAGATAGTTGCTGGAGAGTGACATAGGCTACTTTTTCCAGCGGGAAAACATCTAATTCCCACGGGAAAATGCAATACGTTACATTTTCCTATAACCACGCGGGCGAAGCCGCGGGCATATCAGCTAGTACTTAAATACATAGAAAACATCCCAGACTCAACCGAAAAATCGTGCTCATCACACAAATATTTCCCTTACCGCGACTCGAACCCAGGACTTGACCTTCAGCTTCGTAGGCAGCGCCACCACCCACTTGGATAACCGGTCGGCCAAAGATTGTAAGATTAATTTATTTTTATAGTTGTCAACTAACGTATTATGTTGCATGTCGACAGGTTCAGCCTACCGATCAGGATTATTCATGAAGCTACACATGTCCAATTAAGTCTGACCTCCAGAATACTCCAGATATAGTTGAGATTTTCTGGACTGATCTTCTTATCTTCAGAACAATTAAAAAAAAAAAAAACATTTAATTCGGATATCTTAGACCCATAAGAATACAATATAATAAAATCAAAATTAGAATTAAAATTAAATCAATATTGAATAGGAACATGTTTGACAATAAAAAGAAATAAATTACCTACCTACGCTATTTTATTTTCTTACCATAGAATGGTAGTGATTGGCTTGTGCATAAGCACAATAGCATTCATGTCTAACAATACGACTGTGTGGTCGGACGCGTGCCATTTTTTGCAAGGAAAAGGTTAGCGCCACATAAAATGTTCATTGTATAGTGAACTCTATCGTATTATTCAATAGATTCAAAATGGACTATAAGATAAAACAACCCGCTCCCAGCGAGCCCTGGAAAATACCACACACAACGCCTTGTACCTGTACAAGGCGTTGTGTGTGGTATTTTATATCGTAGCTAACTTGGAATCTTTTGTACTTATAAGAAGATAGAGTTCATTATTCAATGAACATTTTACGTGGCGATAACATTTTTTTACAAAGGAAAAAAGGCAAACAAAGGCTATTCATGAGCTCAGTTCAAATAATTTAAACTATACACATAGGTGTTCGAGCAGACAGGCTAAGTAATTCGGGTTTTGCTCAGTCGAGTAGAATGCTTTGTGAATAAGCAGTATTAGCAGTAGCCAGTGGAATACGATACTGTAACCGCAAGACTTAAGACGGCTGTATCCCGCAAAATGTCTGTCTCGCTCGCTCTCAAACGTCAGTTCCATATGCTGCGCTCTTCTCTTGCGCTTGGACCAACTTGCGCCATTTCAATCAAAAAATATATTTTCAAATCAAAATCAATGATTATTTAGTTCAGATTTTAGACTGGAGCTCTGGAGCTGTAGAACTGACGAGACTGATTAAAAAAACTGAATCGACAAGGAAATTCATAGAATTAACGAAACTGCCCACGAAATTTCACGAGAACCGGTTTAGAAATGCGACCTGTAGAGCCAACAGCTGGGCATCCGGGCATACAAAATAATTTGGCCCAAGGAGAGAGCTTCGTTCGCTTCGCTCTCTCGTTCCACAACTCGTATCCGGTTTTTTTTGGCAAACAAGCTTACGGCCCACCTGTTGGTAAGTATTCAACGTAGCCTAATGGACTCTTGCAACTCCAGGGGTGGTAATGTTAACTACCGGCGCGGGACCCTTTAAAAATTTAGTACTTATAGTGGTATAGGTATCAATCCATACTAATATTATGAATGGGAATGTGTGTGTTTGTTTGTCCGCCTTTCACGGCAAAACGGAGCGACGAATTGACGTGATTTTTTAAGTGGAGATAGTTGAAGGGATGGAGAGTGACATAGGCTACTTTTTGTCTCTTTCTAACCCCCTCACTTCCCTAAAATGGGGGATTAAAGTTTGTATGGAGCTACGATATAAACTACTTCCACGCGGACGGAGTCGCGGGCAGAAGCTAGTGTAGTATAGATATGATGTTATATCTCTGTCTCTTTCATCACATCAGTGGTGTCATGATATCGGTGGTGTCATGATATTGCGTTTTAACGAACTTACATCATATCAGCCGACGTCGTCCACTGCTGGACATAGGCCTCCCCCAAAGAGTGCCAGTGACCGGGCCTGCGCCACCCGCATCCAGCGGACTCCCGCGACCTTTACCAGGTCATCAGTGCACCATGCTCGGGGTTCTATCCGGTCTACTGACGCTGTGTCTTCCGATACGTGGTCACATGACACACACACACACACACATGTGGTGGAGTCATGTGGTAATCCTCGGAAAAAAGTAAAAGGTTACATACACTTTTGCCAAAATGCCCTGGTAAGTAGCAAATTGTTATCGATTGTTAACTTTCATAACAAGTTGTATAATATCTTATCGCATTAAAGACGAAGCTCGCAATCGGTGAAAGAAACCGTTATGGCATGGAACTTGTAATAAAGTCTTTATAAGAACTTTTGTACAGTCGACGTTAAAAGTGTATCTACACATTTTTTGCCTTAATACAAAACAAAGTCTGGCCGGGAAGGATGAGCCTAGAACAGTGGCAAATAAAAAAAAACAACTTGTTGCAACAGTGTATTTAACGCGATAAAATAACCCATAAAAAACATTCCATGTAAAAAAGAGGCCAAGTCTCGAAACTCTGCTACCGTAAAAAGTTGTGATATTTCGTAGTACCAAGTCTCGGGCATTCTTATTCTTCTTTATTTGCTAGCTAAATAAAATTCTGCAACTTGGCAATCATTTATTATATTATTTATGCAGTTTATTTTTTGCCCCAATGACCACCAATTTTTGCACCAATTTTTGCCAAATATAACTGTAATCAAATATATGGGATTACAAAGTTATTTATGCAGTTGGTGTATCTAGAAAACTGGACTTAAATTGCATTTTTTTCTAGTGTTCCCTTGATTTATACACTAAAAATTAATTGTATTCAAAATTTGAAGCTTCTATGTCTGCTAGAAGTGTCTTAGACTTTTGATGATCGGTGAGTCAGTCAGTGAGTGACAAAATTAAGAAACTGACAAGTTATAAATCATAAACCGCTGGTTCAAATTGAATGAAATTTGAATATATCGTGTTTACAATGCGTGCTTGGTTAATGAAAATGCAGGCTTCTAGTTTTATCCGCAACGAAGTTATAGGGGGGTCGAAAATGGCCTGAACTGCTTCGAGAAAAGGATGGTACGGCCGTGCCGCTGTTTTGCTCGACTTGGCGAGGGCACTGCCGTGCCCCCAGATAACGATTTTAATAATTATATTTCTCCTCAATTCACTCAATGCAACTGATCAAGCAGAAGGAAGTAAAGTTATATGAAGTAAAACTTTTTGACTTCATTCTACTTTATATTTAAGAAGAATAATGAAAACCGCTCTCCAAAATTTCAATTTTGACGAGACATAATAATTGAACTTTTTATGATATTCTTCAATGTCAATAATATTACCAGTGAGCCACCCTTTCATTCTCTTAAAAAGCAAAAACAGTCTAATTTCATATGGAACAGTTACTTTCTTAGTTACCATATCGAGTATCAAGATAAGGACATCATACTAATTTAAAACTTTTGACACATTTGACAACGATATTACCGGTAATAACTGAAGAACTGGTTAATTTGCAAATGTTTTTATGATTTGACCGAATATTTCTTGTGATGTCAATTCTATACTTTTTTTTTTCTTTATGGCTTCGCGCTCTCGGCGCATTCAGCCAAAATTCTATACTTTAAGTACGTCCGAAATGGGCAGCCTGTTGACACTTATTATATTTTTAACCCCCGGCGCAAAGAGAGGGGTGTTATAAGTTTAACGTGTCTGTGTATCTGTCTGTGGTATCGTAGCTCCCAAACGGATGGACCGATTTGAATGCGGTTATTTTTGTGTCATAGATAATTTTATCCCTAGTGTTCTTAGCCATATTTCATGAAAATCTGTTCAGCCGTTTTTGAGATATTGGACTTTGAAATGAAAATGTCGGGGGTTTTTCAACTTTTCTAATATGTACACAGTTTTGATAATAAATTATATCTTATCTGTTGCCATATGAAAAAAGGCTCACCTTTCACTGGCCAAACTATATACAGAATACAGAATTTATTGGTAAAATAAGCATTGTACATACATACATACATACATATATTCACGCCTTTATTCCCAAAAGGAGTAGGCAGAGCACATGGAACGTATGTTCCAGCGCCACTTTTAGCATACACGTGGGTATAAAAGATCGACAAAATGTGATATTGCAGTGATAGGTTGCTAGCCCATCGCCCACAACACACTTACACCCTGGCCCCTTAGTAGACTTTTACGACACCCACGGGAAGAAAGGGGGTGGTGAAATTCTAACCCGACACCACACGGGTACAAGCCAGAAATAATAGTATACACCCAATATTTTAAGGTTCGTACTATTCCAGTAATGTCTTAATTTGATTTCCATTTATTACGGCGCTGGGTCAATGATTTATCCGTTTATTTGTAAACTCATCGATTGAGTAATAGGCATTCTCAGTGAGTACAGAGCGAGTTAGTTTTTGAACTGAGGCTGGAACTGAGTTATAAATAGTTGGTATCATGATGCTGAGTGACCGTCTTGACTTGGCTTGGCAAGCAGCTCTTGGTGCGCACAATAGTGCTGTTATTCGTAACGCGCTAATGCGGCTCACCCCGCCGGTCACCCGTCACGAAACTAGACCTCTACCTACGCTTAGTTACTACGCAACGCGGTGTCAAGATATATTCCTCGGTCCTGGGTTCGAAACCCGGCTCGTGCCACTGGCCTTTTCAACAAAACTTATGTACGGAATATCATTTGATACTTAACAGTAGTTTTTTGGTGAAAAAATATGTCTATAGGTACTTATATGGTTAAGTATATATACTACTCAAAAGAAAACAGGGGCCACTAGTATGGTGATCGTCACTTGAAATTTTATTACTTTTTTAATTTTTAACTTTTTAAATTTTTAACATTAATATATAATTTTTCCAGCTATTTACACTTAAACATCAGTATGAAAGTGGTTGTATTCTAAATGATGCGGGACATCATTAATTAGCCACTTATCAATAAGTTTATGTCCAATAATTAACAATAAAATAGAAAAATGTAAGTGGCCCTTATTTTGTTTTGAGCCTT
Organism: Epinotia bilunana; assembly: GCA_947049275.1. Taxonomy (NCBI): domain Eukaryota; kingdom Metazoa; phylum Arthropoda; class Insecta; order Lepidoptera; family Tortricidae; genus Epinotia; species Epinotia bilunana. The sequence goes on along the minus strand of OX346279.1, from coordinate 1,558,401 downwards.
CAGCACGGCTATCACAAGACGGCGCAAGAGCTCTCTCGATTTTTCTTGCACTACTCGTCTCTCTCTTATTAGAACAGTTAGAACAAGAGGTATAGTGCGAGAAAAATCGAGAGTATGTCGCGGCCGTCTCATGATAGACGTTCAGCACGGCTATCACATGACGATCCGCGAGCTGTATCGCGGCGACATAGAGTATCATCCGTCTCTTTCAAAGCGTTCTAAGTAGTCTATCTCGCCGCGACAGCTCGTGGGCCTTCCTGTGATAGCCATGCAGGATGGACATAAGCTATATTGTAATCCTGCGGATTGGCGTGGGTTCTGTACATGCGGGCGGATCCGAGGGCAGATAGTATGTTATACGTGTTACCTCTATGACTGTATCTATAAGATATAACAATGCTATCTATATATCTATGACTCGCCTATTGTTCGCGCGGCTATCTTTCTAGGTTAGTTTGCTGGTAAACAATGCTGGCCTTACTGCATTAAAAAAATGGGTAGACGAGTCAGTGCATATGTGTAGCGGAATTTTAAGATTATTTGTGATAGAGTATGCGTTTTAAGGCTGTGCATTGGAAATTATCGCGAGCTTAGAAACGCCGTTCTGACTAGATTAAGAAACAAGAAGGTCTGATTTTTAGATATATGATTCTTGACTATATGATTGATTATCTGATTTTATCGATACATGATTGCTTAAAATTTCCTCTATAGAAAAAAAATCCAAAGTTGGGTCTGTATTTTCCTTTTTTTACTCAGGCTACTCAAACGATACATTATTTTACGACACAATCAAGTTAATACTATAGTATTTTATCTCATCTAAAATCTCACTTTATGAAATTTAAATAAAACGTCTCTAAGTTAGGTATTTATCGAAATTTGACCAAAATAGCCATTCCCGAAGAGTGTTACATCTCTTTTCCTCGTGCGCGGAAGGCATCAGCGTGTCTCTGTCTAGGGGGCGTGTTCGACTCAAATCAAGGCATCGCCTTAAAAGTGTTTTCCAACCCTTTTCATGGTGCGAGCCAAAAGTAGGAAAATAAAACCGCGAAGTTTCGAAACGAGCGCACGAAGTTCCACGGTTCAGCTTGGGCAATAATTCTTTCGTATGCCCGGCTGTCCGGGTGTTCCTATAGGTCGCATTTCTCAGTTGATTCTCATGAAACAAATCCAAATTATGAATCGACATCAAATTTTGTATAAATAAATAAAAAATAAATAAATAAATAATAAATAAATATTAGGGGACAATCTTACACAAATCGTGCTAGCCCCATAGTAAGCTCAATAAGGCTTGTGTTACGGGTACTAGACGACGATATATTTAATAGATATACATACTTAAATACATAGAAAACATCCAAGACTCAGAAACAAATAATCATGCTCATCACACAAATATTTGCCCTTACCGGGATTCGAACCAAGGACCTAAGAACCCAGGTATAATTTATGAACCGGCTCACAAAATTACACGAGAATCGGTTTTTCTTTTCTACGACGGTGGCAAACCAGCATACGGTCTGCCTGACGTGAAGCAGACACTGTCGCCTGTGGACGCTTGCGGCACCGGATGAACCACAACCGCGCCGACCCTATATTAATTTGAGGATTCGTTGTTGACAGCTAGAAATGCGCGTTTAGACGTTACCGTTCGAAGACCTTGCAAGTCTATCCATTTATGGAACACGCTTCCCGGAGCGAGGTAGAAAGTGAAATGTCGGTATACAGGTTCGATTTCCGGCTGGGGGACCCGTTCTCACGCAATGCTATATATGTAACAAGTGTCTGCGCCAGTTGGAAAAATGATAAAAAAATGCTACCGAAATGAGAACCTCTTTTTTTTAAGCCTGTTACAAACAGGGACCGGCCCGCTATCCCTTATAAAGGGTTTTGTATGGGTTTTGCATAAGGCTTAACTCACCATAGCCTTTGCCCGACGAAACCCATTCATTTTGCTTTTAAAGCCCTTATATATAAACGCTAACCCATATGAGCAATCGGTATCCCAATACCCTTACAAAACCCCTTATAACCCGCTCACCAATACCTTATAAGGGTTACCCTTATTATTTAGTGCTATATGGCATATAGGATAGCAGTAAGGAATTGCAAAGGGCTAGCTTTATTTTTTGCTAAGTTTTTCGATAAGGGGTAGTCAAGCGAATGGGCTAGCAGTTCATACTGGAAAGTCTTTCAATGGGTTAGCCGTGTTTAAGGGATTCCCATTGAAAGGCTTTTACCGCGGAAAGGGTTGTCCGGTCCCTGGTTAAAAATCTATATCTATACTACATTGCACGTAGAACCGATGGCCGTTGGGACGGAAATCCTCGAGTGGCGACCACGTCGGAAGGCGCGGCGAGGGTAGACCCCCGTCAAGGTGGACTGATGACCTGGTAAAGGTCGCGGGAGTCAGCTGGATGCGGGCGCAGGACGGTTTCATTGACACTCTTTGGGGGAGGCCTATGTCCAGCAGTGGACGTCTTTCGGGTGATATATGGCTAAAGGGGAAATCAATTTCCTGTGATGTAGATACGGTTCCTTTTATATTATTATTATTGCTGATTTGTGGGCCTTTATATAAATAAATAAAATAAATAAATATTAAGGGACAATCTTACACAAATCGACCTAGTCCCAAACTAAGCAAAGCTTGTACTATGGGTACTAGACGACGATATACATACTTATATAGATAAATAAATACTTAAATACATAGAAAACATCCATGACTCAGGAACAAATATTCGTGCTCATCAAACAAATAAATGCCCTTCCCGGGATTCGAACCCAGGACCTCTTGCTTCGTAGGCAGGGTCACTACCAACTAGGCTAAAGCGGTCGTCAAATAATATGCCGCTTCGACCAGTAATAGTGATCTGTCGTGGCAGCCCTTTTTATAGATTTCACCGTGAAGGCCCGTTGCCTCTAGGAAACCCCAGATTCTTTGGGCGGTGATATGTTGTATAGTCAACAGCAAATATAGATTATCATTTTAGTACCTTGTCACTTTCACTATATGACGCATTTCAACCGTTGCAGAATTGTTACGTTAAATGCGACAAAGTATTAAAATGATCATCTATATTTGCTTTTGACTGTACCTCTTCTGGGTGCACGATTTGCCGCCCTAGGTAGGTACTTCTTTAGTGCATGTGTGGTCCGCAGGAGCTTCACGGTTCCTTACCAACAATTGCTCCTTACATCCCGCACTATAGGTAACCTTACGCAAAAAACGAACTCCGGTTTTAGGACTGATTTGACCCGGTTTCGATTCCCGGCCGCGTTTGTTTTAGCCAACAGTCACAAGACCGGTGTTAGAGAAAATAATCGCGGCCGGGAAACGAACCCGGTACTAAGAGCTAATTTCTTTATGGCTTGTAGTTTAAAATATTTACATGTCATATATTGGGCGTCACTGTCGCTCTCGCTTTTTTTATTTATTCATTAACCCCGTGTTAGAATAGCACCATCCCCTTTCTTCCTGTGGGTGTCGTAAGAGTCGACTAAGGGAACAGGGTTGATGTGTGTTGTGGGCGATGGGCTAGCGATCTATCACTGCGATATCACATTTTGTCGATCTTTTATACCCACATTTATGCTAAAAGTGTTACAGTCAGCATCAAAAGCAACTGCGCAAACGAAGACGTCAGAAGTCTTTATTAGGAGTCCGCAGTAAGCTCGGCCGAATTTCACCTTCCCATACAAACGTAGTTACGCTCTCATTTTAAAACTACGTGTTGGATTGTGACGAAACTTTGCATACACATTGACATTAGGTATATCTATGTCTGTAATTAGTTTATATGGTTCCAGTTTATAAAACAAACGAAATACAGCAAAAACAAGTTTTGTATGAAAAACTTAAATTCGCTATATTTTTTTATACTATGGTATCGGAAGCTACATAAACTAATTACAAACCTGGATACACCTCATGTCAATATATATGCAAAGTTTCGTTAGAATCCAACACGTAGTTTTAAAATGAGAGCGTAACTACGTTTGCATGGAGAATCGAGCTTACTGCGGACTCTTAAAAGGGAATAAGAACTTTAGACGTCCTCGATTGCTCAGCTACTTTTGATGCTGACTGTACTGGAACACAAGTGTCATGTGCTCTGCCTACCCCTGTAGCGATAAAGGCGTGAATGTATTTATGTGTTTATTTTATAACTCAGGCAACAAAGGCCAGACTGTAATTGGCCTGACAAGCCACGTACCTACGCAAGTACCGCACTTTAAAGGATGCTGATTAAATCAACTTTTATAGTCGTTAAAGGCCTATGATGGTGATGATGATGGACCTAGTTGGTAGTGACCCTGCCTACGAAGCCGGAGGTCCCGGGTTCGGATCCCGGTAAGGGCATTTATTTGTGTGATGACTATGAATATTTGTTCCTGAGTTATGGAATGTTTTCTATGTATTTAAGTATTTATTTATCTATATTAGTGTGTATATCGTTGTCAAGTGCTCATTGTACAAGATTTGCTTGGTTTTTGAGACTAGAGTAGGTCGATTTGTGTAAGTACGTCCGCAAATATTTATTTATTGAATTATGATGATATTTAAAACACAAATGCCTATTAAGGTCACATGCTCTTTAGTAGCATGCTCAATTATTATATACTAGCTTCCGCCCGCGACTTCGTCCGCGTGGATAAAAACTATCCTATATTTTAATCCAGGTTTTAAACTGTCTTCGTGCACAATTTCATTCAAATCGGTTGAGCCGTTTAAGCGTGATTGAGAAACACCCATCCAAACTTTCGCATTTATAATATTATATTATAAATGCGAAAGTTTAGATGTTTGGAAATTTTGCACGAAGATAGTTTATAGCCTGGATTAAAATATAGGATAGTTTTTATCCCTGGGCCACGCAGACGAAGTCGCGGGCGGAAGCTAGTAATATTATATAGTAGGATGCAAATAGCATGCTACTTAAGCCCGCTCTACATTCTCGACAAAACTACACGATGCGACGAGTCTGGTTTCGCCGGAATATTTGCCGAGACCGGGCGAAACCGAGAGCGGCCTTCTACATTCTCACCTTGCATGTAATTGGACTTTCATACAAGATGGACGCTTCCTACGGTTGCCGTCGTTCGACTGACGGAAGCGCAGCGAAAATGTGGAGGAGAAGTTTCGCGCAAACACGGAACTTCACGAGAGCTCTTTGATGTTAAGCCCGCTCCACATTCTCGACAAAACTACACGAGATTTGCCGAATACGAGAGTGTGTATTCGTCTATGTTAGTATTGTTTGGCGTATATTCGTGTAGTCTCCGTTTCGTGTCGGTAAAATGGCCAAACATCAAAGAGCTCTCGTGAAATTCCGCGTAACTTCTCCTCCACAATCTCGCTGCGCTTTCTTTAGTCGACTGACGGCAAGGCGAGCAACTGCGCAAGGCGAGAATGTAGAGGGCCGCTCTCGGTTTCGCCCGGTCTCGGCAAATATTCCGGCGAAACCAGTCTCGTGTAGTTTTGTCGAGAATGTGGAGCGGGCTTTAGGCCATTTTACCGACACGAAACGAAGACTACACGAATATACGCAAAACAATACTAACATAGTCGAATAGGAATGCATGTTACTATGTTAGTTCGGGTGGAATATTGCAACACAATTTGGAAGCAGATATCTTCAACCTCTTGAGCTGACGCTTTGGGTTTAAATATAGTTTGGATGACAATTCAATATTATGGTACCATCGAGCTGATCTGATGATGGAGACAGAAGGTGGCCATGGGAATTCAGTACTTAACCGACGTAACCCCGTTGAGTTTGGGCTCGTTAGAATCGTCTCAATGAGTACCTAGTTGATGATGGCATACAGAAAAGTACAGTTGGCAATAAAACTTTTGCGTTTATAATATTAGTTGGATATTAGTAGGATTTATAATATTAGTAAGAACGATAAAACATTTGTCTCTTATAGACTATAATGTGGAGCGGGCTTAACATCAAAGAGCTCTCGTGAAGTTCCGTGTTTGCGCGAAACTTCTCCTCCACATTCTCGCTGCACTTCCGTCAGTCGAACGACGGCAACCGTAGGAAGCGTCCATCTTGTATGAAAGTCCAATTACATGCAAGGTGAGAATGTAGAAGGCCGCTCTCGGTTTCGCCCGGTCTCAGCAAATATTCCGGCGAAACCAGACTCGTCGTCTCGTGTAGTTTTGTCGAGAATGTGGAGCGGGCTTTACTAGCAACTTTACATTTACACATGCTATTTGCTCGAAACTAGCATGCTTTCGTGCTACTAAAGAGCATGTGTAACACTACCTTTAGATTAGTCGACAAGCACATGCACGAGGCGTCTTCAGTTTTTCACCTTACACACGCTATCGTGAAATCTAATAATGCGTGTGACACAACCAGTTCACATTGACTTTAACAATACTGTATATTATGTAGAGAGATTACATAATATTAGATAGGTATATGGGGAGATACATTCGCCCTAGATTTATATGCAAATACAAGTTATTCTGTGGTTAATTAGCATATTAAGTATGTTGTGGCGGTGTTACACGACTGCACAAAAGAGGAAGGTAATGTGTTTAGGGTTCACGTATTCACGGGTGCATTCTTTTACAAGCTTTTATTTAACATGCAATGTATGTAGGTAGGAATGCATGTTACTATGTTAGTTCGGGTGGAATCTTGCAACACAATTTGGAAGCAGATATCTTCAACCACTTGAGCTGACGCTTTGGGTTTAAATATAGTTTGGATGACAATTCAATATTATGGTACCATCGAGCTGATCTGATGATGGAGACAGAAGGTGGCCATGGGAATTCAGTACTTAACCGACGTAACCCCGTTGAGTTTGGGCTCGTTAGAATCGTCTCAATGAGTACCTAGTTGATGATGGTATACAGAAAAGTACAGTTGGCAATAAAACTTTTGCGTTTATAATATTAGTTGGATATTAGTAGGATTTATAATATTAGTAAGAACGATAAAACATTTGTCTCTTATAGACTGAATGTCGATAAGTAAATAAGTAACACAGATTTGCAGTAAATAAGGAAATCGATATGAGATAACCTTCGTTATCGGGCAGTTTTCTTATCAGTGACACTTGACCCTACTAATGACAGTCTGTAGTAATCTAAATGATCTTGGCGTGCACTTGCTCTGGCTGCAAATAGAGTGGAATAGCAGTTTAGATGCTCAGAATCTAGACGACTGGAGCGCGTCCAGCCAAGTTCAAAGTCAAAAGGACCTGGCGACGCAAACATTTGGAGCCACTTTTGACTCCTTAATAACTCAAAATTCGTTTAACGTAGAAACATGAAATCCATACTAATATTATAAATGCGAAAGTGTGTCTGTCTGTTACCTCTTCACGCTTAAACCGCTGAACCGATTCGGTATATAGATAGTTTGAGTCCCGGGGAAGAACATAGGATAGTTTTTATTTATAGGCAGATATTTTTAGGGCAGAAGCTAGTTTGGTATATGTATTAAAACCCCTTAGGATCACAGGAACCTGTTGTTTCGTGACGTTGCAGTAAAGAGTCGTAAAACATGACCATAAAACCTATAGACATTGCTAGCTGGGCTGCATGGTATACAGATTGCGAGGGAGCCCGTTTGGGTATCACACACTATCAATATGTGTTATATAGAGTCGATCGACATCCGCCTACAATACTTTCCCCATCCCACGCGACTCACAATTGCACTTTCGCTATACTTACAACATGCTATTATGATCGAATGTTAATTCTAGCACATTAATGCTGAAAAACTTAATAATGCAGTCTTACTTCAATTACGCTGGCCATTGTTGAGAATGTTGGGATGTTACGAAACTTTGTATGCATGGTATCACAAACTAAAAAAACTTTGTATCCGGAGGTATGGTTTGAAGTAGCTTTCAGTTTTTCAGCCCTTTTTATGGCATTCACAATAAGCGACGCCCTTGTCGCTTAGTGTCAAAAAATATATCGCGAACCCTCTTAAGGTGGTTCGACGACCATAAAAGACGTCTTTTGACATTCGCAGGCTAACGGCGTGACATTTTAAGAAATTATGTAACACAATTTCATAAATTGGCTTTCCATTTGCGCGCGATTCCCAATTTCCTAGAATAAACTTTTATATAAATTAAGTTTCTTAAAATATCACGCCGTTAGCCTGCGAATGTCAAAAGACGTTTTGTATGGTCGTCGAAGCACCTTAAGGTATAATTTTTAATTTTACTATTATCAAATCATTGCGACTCTTAAAGGAATGCTTCCTTTAAGAGTCGCCAGGGCGCTAGACTCTCCATACAAACGTTTCTCATTTTATAATGACATGCTATTAGAATAATATGTAACTTTGTATATACAATAGGGTCCGTCATATCTAGATCGGAAACTGGTTCTGTTGCTAGAAATAAAAACGTCTTAACGACTACTGTCATAGACAGCAGCCGGGATCAACTGCTTAGCGTGCCTTCCAAAGCACGGAAGCGCTCGTTTATATTAACCACTCAAACATCAGGCGGTCACCCATCCAAAGGCTGTCCGCTGCCATCTTTGCTTAACCTGCGTTATTGTTTCCGAGTCGCAGGCGCCGCTAGGCTATGAGCGCTAAGAATTTCCCAGTGCATACCTGATATAAACTATTTATATTTCCAGGAAATCATCTACGACACGCCCTGCCACACGCGCCCGGGCTCGCCCGAAACAGGTTTCCAGAAACTGCGCGACTGCTTCGAGAAGCCCGCTTTGAAACCGAAACCCATACTGAAATCGGTTAGCGAGGATTGCGAGTCGGGCCAGCAGAAGCGGTTTAAGAAGTACGCCACGGAGAGGAGGAGCAGGAGGCTGGATGGGAGTGAAGTGAGATTTGTGAGGGAGAAGACTGTCCAGTTGGATGTGGATCGACAGAACGTGAGTAGCTTATCCATACAATAGTATTACTAGCTCCTTCCCGCGACTCCGTCCGCGTGGAACTCGTAGCTCCATCCAAACTTTCATACCTCATTTCACCCCTTATACATCGTGTAACAAAAAATAACGCAAAACCGTTTAAAGGAGCGACCGCACAGCGCTGCTCAAAACACGCTAACGCACCGTAAAACGCAGCAATATGTATGAAGAATACGTGACGCATACGACACGTCAACGCGTGTACGCAGCGTTAAGCACCGGTGTGGTCGCTCCTTAAGAGCATAACAGGTATCGTGTTGTGAAGAAAAAACTAGGAGATTGTTTTTAAGCGATTTTTTTACTTTTGTATGGAACGTTGGCCGACTGAGGTGACCTGCTCCATACAAATGTACCCTGTGTCTTTGGATGGATAGCATATGTCCTTCCCGGGGCTCAAACTATCTCTAAACCAAAATCATCCAAATCGGTTCAGCGGTTTAAGCGTGAATAGGTAATATACAGACATAAACAGACAGACACACGTTCGCATTTATAATATTAGTATGGATCAATGCGAAAGAGTGTTTGTCTGTCGATCTGTCTGTTACCTCTTCACGCTTAAACCGCTGAACCGATGTAGATGAAATTTAGTATAGAGATAGTTTGAGCCGCAGGATCGTTTTTATCCCGGAAAACATTCCTTAAGGGACTGAAAGTTTGTATGGGCCTACGATATTTAACGACGATTTCCACGCGGACGGAGTCGCAGGCAGAAGCGTTGTCATAAACATAAGAGGGTTTCCATCAGAGCTATCCGGGGTTGGGAGGCGGTGTTTAGTTAAGATCACGAAAAGTACTTAAGAGTCCGCAGTAAGCTCGGCCGAATTTCACCTTCCCATACAAACGTAGTTACGCTCTCATTTTAAAACTACCTGTTGGATTGTGACGAAACTTTGCATATACAATGACATGAGTTATATCTATGTTTGTAATTAGTTTATATGGTTCCAGTTTATAAAACAAACGAAATACAGCAAAAACAAGTTTTGTATGAAAAACTTAAATTCGCTGTATGTTTTTACTATGGTATCTGAAGATACATAAACCAATTACAGACATAGATATACCTCATATCATTGTATATGCAAAGTTTCGTTACAATCCAACACGTAGTTTTAAAATGAGAACGTAACTACGTTTGTATGGAGAATCGAGCTTACTGCGGACTCTTAAAACAACCATTACCCGACATCTATATTGTTTCATTGTTATCTTCAAGTAGGGTTGTAAAACAATTACGCAGGTGTGTCGGTAGGCCCAAAGCATACTGTGAATAGACAATAGTACAAACAGTAGTACTTCGATCGGTTTTTATGACGTCTCTTTGTTATCTTTTCCTTTCATATTCAGCAACAAAAGAAGTAGTAATCCAACGTTAACTCGTCACTTTAACTAAAACAAACTATACCAATCGGATTGCTGGTGGATTCTCACCTTTATTATACAAAAATTAAGAACTTACTCACTTTATGGTAATATTGTATTTATGGTGTTAATACGGCGTATAGCCGCTATATTGTAGAAACTAGAACGTACCGTACCGTATAAAATTAATTAAATTTGCTATTTCTTTTTCTTAGTACACCTAAGATAAATTATTGTGAAGCTAATATTATGGAAGAGCGGTGTTCTCTTAGCACAAGTGTCTAGAGCACTTAAAAAGAGGCACCAGCACAGTTATTGATACTTATCTTAAGCTACTGAATAAATATTTTTTAATTTTTTTTTAACCGTACTTACAATCCCGCTAATATTGTGTTGGATTCCGCCGAACACCAGAAGCGCGTCTCTTGCTCAAAAAGCGCTGCCTATCGGCGAGTAGCGGAACTAAGTCATTTGATATTTGAGAGAATTGGATTCTTAGCGGCGAGTAGCGAAACTAACATATATTCATTCTTGAGCATGAACTCGGGACAAGCTAAGGTAATAATAATACCACGACTAAGCGAGATGGTATACAAATCTCAATAAGTGTGACAGAAAGAGATATATATCATTCGTTCTTTATTTAATTTGCTGGAACTGAGTATAGGGTTGCGGCAACAAACCGTTACCCGTTTTAATTAAATTGAGTAGGATGTTTATGGCCGTCAGCCATTATAAGCCCAGTTATTAAGGCTGCGCATTGGAAATTATCGCGTGCTTTGAAATGCCGTTCTGACTAGATTAAGAAACAATAAGGTCTGATTTTCAGATATATGATTCTTGACTATATGATTGTTTATCTGATTTGATCGATACACGAGTGCTTAAAATTTCCTCGATTGAAAAAAAAAACCAAAATTGGGTCTGTATTTTCCTTTTTTTACTCAGCCTACTCAAACGATACATTGTTTTACGACACAATCAAGTTAATACAATAGTATTTTATCTCATCTAAAATATCACTTTATGAAATTTAAATAAAACGTCTCTAAGTTAGGTATTTATCGAATTTTGTCCAAAAAAGCCATTCCCGAAGAGTATTACATCTGTTTTCCTCGTGCGCGGAAGGCATCAGCGTGTCTATTTCTAGGGGGCGTGTTCGATTTAAATCAAGGCATCGCCTTAATTTAGCTGCATAGGAACCTTTTAGTCCCGTGTGGCAACGCGTATAGCTCTGTACAAATCTACACTCCAAAGTAAGTGTTACTAGCGCCTCTTACCGGCGAGTAGCGGAACTAAGATGTATTCATACTTGAGTAACATCACTGCCAACCGTTTCCTCACGCTACGCTCGCAGCCGATTACATACGAAAACCCGTATGTAGACGGAAGCAGTTTTTGTTAAATCGGGCCACAAAGACCCATATTGGGTGAGGTGCAAATTCTTGGCCGGTAGTTAACCTGGTTAATCGGTAGTAGTTAAAAAGTTCCGTTGTGACACAAAACATAACCGCGCGTTGTATGGTTAATCCAATCCAATGGTAAAGCCTCAATAGAAAGCTCAAAATCACAACCAGACTAAAAATGGAACAATTCACCAGAAACTGACAGATTTCGCTATGCGTGCAAGTTCATACTACTGCCCGCCTAGCGGGTTCAGCCGGCATCTGAGCAAACATTACGAGTGCCCGCTAGGCGGGTTCTTGGTTGCGCACGTGTTAAAGGGCAATGGAGAGGGCTGGGAGTTTTTCTGCGTGAGGCTTCCAAGATAACCGATATAGCCCTCCGAATCACTAAACTTAAGTGGCAGTGGGCGGGGCACATTGCACGCAGGACCGATGGCCGTTGGGGCGGAAAGGGTCTCGAGTGCCGGCCACGTACCGGAAGACGCTGCGTGGGTAGAACCCCACAAGGTGGACTGATGACCTGGTAAAGGTCGCGGGAGTCCGCTGGATGCGGATGGACAGGACCGGTCACTGGCACTCTTTGGGGGAGGCCTAGGTCCAGCAGTGGACGTCTTTCGGCTGATATGATGATAAGAGGAAAGCTACGATCTAGCGAGTTCATGACACTGGTAGTTAAGAAGTCGTACAGGCAGAGCCCCCTATCGGCGAGTAGCGAAACTAAGTTATGTTGATTTTTCAGTTGAGAAGTGCTACAGGCAGCGCTGCCTTGCGGCGGATAGCGGAACTATAATGCGGTGATAGCTTGAATTGAAATATTTATGGCATTTGTTGTGGTTAGTTTGCGGGTGAAGTGCTCTGTAAATTATCATTATTCCCGGTTGTGCCGCTAAAGGAGGCTGGGGTCCGCTTTGACACCTAATCCCAAGATTTGGCAGGCACTAGTTTTACGAAAGCGACTGCCATCTGATCTTCCAACCCAGAGGGGAAACTAGACCTTATTGGGATTAGACCGGTTTCCTCACGTTTTCCTTCACCTAAAAGCTAACGGTAAATATTCCGTACATAAGCTCCAAAAACTCATTGGTACGAGCCGGGTTTCGAACCCACGACCGCCGCTTGACAGGCGCATGCCTGAACCACTAGGCTACCGTAGCTCTATAAATACCTATGTTTTTTGATATTTGAGCGTTTCATAAAAAGTGTGCATGAACTTATTTTTGCAGAATGCCATTTTTTTGGGTTCTTTTTACTCAAGAATCCTAGATACTATCGATCCTTTAACAAGAAAAAGATTGTCCCAGTTTTATTATGTATTATTTTTCTTCCAGTGCGTCACGTCACTACATATAAACATGTGACGGCATACAAGAATTTGACGGTCTTGAATGGAATATAGGGTGCAAGATAGGTTTAAAGAAATCAATATTCTCACCATTGTCTCACAATATATCCTATATTTTCATAGATATATTGTGAGACAACGGTGAGATTATTGATCTCTTTAAACCTATCTTGCAACTTATATTCCATTCATATAGTATATTCGTAAAAATCTTGACATGTATAAATTAAAAAGTGATGTTCATAATTATAACACTAGAAATAAAAATAAATTAGCCATTCCCGGATACCGTCTCTGCAAAGTGAATATGTCGTTTGTAGGGAACTGTCGATTTTACAACAAGTTACTCGTACCTCCTGATATACTGAAATTGTCCATATATAGACTGAAGTCCAGCGTTTAACGCCATCTTATAGAGAAATCTTATTGTACTATAAAATAATTTATAGATGAGAAAGAAGCATTTTTTATATCTGAAATAGCTAAGTTAAGTAGTTAAGTTAAAACATGACGTGTAAAAGAGCTAGCTTATTACAAGCTATTTACAAAATAAATATTTTTATTTGATTTGATATTTGGAGCATTTTTTTTGTGTGAGATCGATTCTGAATTTCAAAAATTTTTAAAAATGGTAAAAAAGTGAACATTTTAAAAATTCTGTTTCTTATCAAACGACCGAGCCAAGCGAACGAAGTTCTCCGTTTCAGCTTTGGCTAAAATTCTTTCGTATGTACGGCTGTTCTCTTTTCACGCTTAAACCGCAGAGCCGATTGAAGATTCAATTTGGTATGAAGATATCCCCTAAACCCCCTGAACGACGGCCGATAGTTTGTATAGAGGTACAATCAAGTTCCACCCGGACGAAGCCACAGGCAGAGTAGGCTTGTGTAATATATGTACTAAGAACTAAAAAGACCTAATTCCTGACACTGTACTAGACCGAACTATCCCGCAACATTTCTGCTCTTTAGTACGTTTAGTTCACCCGAAACGATATCTGAGGGCCTACCGCGAAACGAAAACGAACTTCGTTTTTGTATCTCCGTCTCTGTCGCACTTGCTAGTTCGAGCGATAGAGAGGGAGATACACGTATCCCACAGGTTCAATTCATTCGGTAGAAGGAGCAGGAACAGACGTAGTTTCTTAGTGTACTAGTTAGACATGAGTAGTTCGCGAATGAGTGATTCAAATGAAGTACTTCACTTGGTGTCACTCTTTCGTTCACTAGTTCAGTTCGGATTCATGTACTTCTATACTTCAGTATATCATTTAGAAAATTGATAGTTAATTCTGCCTATTGATCATTGAATATGATTCGATTCGATGATATGAGAGATTTAATGTTATTTTAATTTTAAATACGGCAAGTAACTCAATAGTTCATTGAAAGACACGCGTACGAAAAGGTCCCGCCTCAGCATAATGCCGACTCAAGAGCCGGCGCTGATCTTCCGGCGGAACCTGATATGATATGATATACTCAATCTAATCTATATCAACTGATGTAGATGCACCTCTAGAGCTACTGAACTAAATTGAACTAGTGAACGAAAGGTAAAAGAGTGATATACTTCACAGCGAACGAAAGATGTATATCAATCTTTTCTTTTTAGTGACACATTTTGCGCATGACTATACTAGTGAACTAAAAGACCGAACTTAGTACATTTGAGCGATTGTACTGTTTTGGAGCGATCCGCTCGGTGACCGAGCGTGCACAATTCTAAGGCGGAGACTTGTATTGTTATATTTACCGTTATCGTTGCTATTTATTAGCAGCGCACGGTATCAAAAATACTTGAATTTCATCAAAATCGGTTCGCGTGTGATAGTACATTTTAGACATTAGTACTATTTACGATGACCAAACGCTTGCGCGTTCTAATCTACAGACAGCGCCATCTTTTGGAGGATTGCGGTACTAGTGTTTCAATTTGGGAAAATATATGGTTGTGCTTGTATATATCTATCATGTGAGCACCTTAAAAAAGATTCGGTCTATGCTTCTTTCTCGCTTTCTCTTACGCGTTCTTATGTCAAAGAAAGGGTCGTCAGGACACTCGGCTATCCATACAAGCGTAGTATGGTTCTCATTTTAAAAGTGCGAAAAGCCAAGTGCGAACGCACGAAGGGTTCCGTATTAACTATTGAAACGGCAAAAAGTTATGTTTGTTGGGAGCCCCCTTAAATATTTATTTTATTCTGTCTATTTAGTATGTGTTGTTAGAGTGGCAACAGAAATACATCTGTGAAACTTTCGACTGTCTAATTATCACGGTTCACGAGATACAGCCTGGTGACGGACGGGCAGATGGACGGACAGCGGAGTCTTAGTATTAGGGTCCCGTTTTACCCTTTGGGTACGGAACCGTAAAAAAGTTTTAAGTTCACTTTTGTAATTTTTAGGCATAGAGTGCCCAAAAATTATAAAATTGTTTGTTTAGTTCAGTCCTAGTTTTATTTATTTTTGGGGCTCTCACTGAAAACCAGCGTAACGGCCCCGAGACAACGTGCTGAGTGAGGCTCCCGTTTAGCACTGCAATATAAGGTTACCTTTTTGATTGCATTTCTTTTTTCCGTGTTTTGTGTGCTAAATAAATAAAATCTTATTCTAAAAACAGAGTAGAAAGTTTTTTTATACCAAGTCCCTAATCGTTTTTTTTTCTATTATAATTTATAGCAACGGAAACTAGTTAGGTATGGTGGATCCCATTGTGTATACAAAGTTTAATGTTATTCCAGCATGCCGTTTTAAATTGGGAACAAACTAGGTTTCTTAGTCCAGTCAATGAACAGTCAATGAACACCAAATGATAGGCTCCCAGAAGGCGTGTTTAATGTTCTTAGATGCATGATTTGAATGAAGCTGCGAACCCTCGTTCAAAAAGTTTAAAATACTCCCTTTTCCATGCATAGACATAAAATAAGCTTGTCTGCTTGTGAAGAGTAAACCAAACTACTCAGCGTAGTGATACCCAGTGCAATACAAACCCGAGCACTATTATGTATTCAGGGATCTTTTATTTCAGCCTCCTTGCCACACCTATCATCATCATCATCATATCAGCCGAAAGACGTCCACTGCTGGACATAGGCCTCCCCCAAGGAGTGCCACAATGACCGGTCCTGCGCCACCCGCATCCAGCGGACTCCCGGCACACCTATATTAATAACTATGTGTATAGTCCCATATAATAAATCGCCTGTAGATATAAACAACAAAGTAAGATGACATTTAAAAGTAAATTGGCTAAATGGCTGCACGATAATTATAAATTTAACTAGCTTCTGAAAAGTCAGAAAAAATATTTTTTCTTTATTTTGCTTCATTTACATTCGCTCTGTAATAATCAAGATAAATCATACAAAAAAAAAGACATTGCATGCTTCATTTAAATCGACATAATTACTTCCGGATGGAAAGTTTGTCGGATTCTTGAATAAAGCATCTTAGAATAACATTTTAAAATGAAATCAACAAAAAAAACGCCTTTATGAAAACCGTATTTTTCCTGGAGTATTCTATGGAGATTCGACTGCTGGGGACTCGAGGCAATGTATGCCATTAAAATATTCGGTGCGCATTTCAATGGTCGCTACGAGTAGATTGGATAAATATCCCGTGTCGGTCGTATTCATCATATTCCCAGCGTTATTCCCGGTTGTGCTCAAATGAAATAAATGAATTTTATTCTGCAAGTAGGCCGTAATGGCACTTTCACAGGCCAAAATTCTACCAGCGTTTCTGAAAAAGAAGACCACTGTTAAGAAGGAACGCCGAAACAAACTCAACAGTCGAGTCATTTTTGCCAAAAAACCGGCCAAGTGCGACTCGGACTCGCGCACGGAGGGTTACGTACCATTATCTATAAAAACGGCAAAAAAAATCACGTTTGTTGTATGGGAGCCCCCTTAAATATTTATTTTATTTTGTTTTTAGTATTTGTTGTTATAGCGGCAACAGAAATACAACATCTGTTAAAATTTCAACTGTCTAGCTATCGCGGTTCTTGAGATTCAGCCTGCTGACAGACGGACGGACGGACAGCGAAGTCTTAGTACTAGGGTCCCGTTTTTACCGTTTGGGTACGGAACCCTAAAAAAGCTTATTACGATGATAGTTCTTAAACTACTTAAAATAAGTCAAATTGAATATGAATACAATGAAAAGAATTCATCAAAACATCATAATGCGTTGTTCTACAAGAACACATGTCCGAATAAGCTATATGAATGATTACGCTATTTTGGGCTCTGGTTTGGGCCATGCATGTCTGTCAGTTAGTTAGTCCTCAACCCTGTAATAAGCCTAAAGTAGCCCGGGGTCTACTTTGACACCCAATCCCAAGATTTGACATAGGCACGTTTTACGAAAGCGACTGCCATCTAACCTTCCAACCCGGAGGGGAAACTAGACCTTATTGGGATTTAGACCGGTTTCCTCGCGTTGTTTTCCTGCACTGAAAAGCTAACGGTAAATATCAGTTCATCTGGGAGTACCACGGAGATATAGCCTATGACCCACCCGAGTCGACCACGGGCACATTTTTTTTTAAATTTATATAATACAAATTCTTTAAAATACTTAATGTGTTGCACATAAAGCCACTATTTAAAACCTTTGAAGCAACATTCTTGCCCGTAGTCTACATATTTGCGTAAGAAAATTGTGTCCATATGCATGTTTGGCAATACACGTATTACAAAATTATAAAAACCGCGTTTTTGGCATTAAACATTTGGTTAATAGCAATTATAGGGTTCCGTAGTCAACAAGGAACGCTTATAGTTTCGCCATGTCCGTCTGCGGCCTAGCTCTGTAACCCTTACTAGAAAGTTGTTATTCGGCATTAGTATATAAATCAATCACAACAATCGACGAAATGGTAGAATCAAATCTTGAAAAAGATTTTTTTTAAGGTTCCTCCTTTGCAATATTTAAACATGTTTTAGCTATGCACTATTTAAGAAATACAGTTTTTTTTCTTTTAGTTCATTTACTCTAATATTCAATATTAATCATAGAAAACAAGACAACGCGTGCTTCATTTAAATCTATACAATTACTTCCGGGTGCAAAGTTAGATGGATTTAGAATTAAGCATCTTATCTTAGAATAACGTTTTAAAATGAAATAAAAGAAAGAAAAGCTTTTATAAATTAATGATTTTCAAAACCGTATTGTTGCTGGACTACGGAATGTAGGTACTATCGACAACTCAGCTAACTGACCACCCGTGCACTTTATGTGCATTTTAATAAGGCTCTATATAAATACAGGGTGGTCAGTTAACTGTTCTGGCGTTTGTACGATGAGCAGTGAAAGAGAATGTTTATTGTTTAAGAATAAGATGGAAAACTCCGTTTTAGAGTTATCACATTAATCTAAATCAATTATACCGCTATCGTCAAAATACAGTGACGTACGGTTTCAAAAACTCTAAAATTTTCATCTAAATCGGTTAGGATTAGCAACGCCATACTTGAGAGCTTAGTACAATCTACGGCAAACAAACGCTTGCGCGATCTATTCGACAGACAGCGCCATCTGTTGTACAGTCTGGAAACTAGAAACAAAAAAGTAAATCTTGGCAACTTTATAATAAATACTCACGCCTATATCCCGAAAAGGGGTAGGTAGGGCACAGCGGAACGCCATCTTGGTCATATTTGTAGCAGCCCAACTTGGTAAGCCCAACGTGTTGTCTTCCTGGGCTGTTATTCGCTACGCGCTAATGCGTCTCACCCAGCCGGTTACCCGTCACGAAACTAGACCTCTACCTACGCTCAGTTACTTCGCATCGCGGTGTCAAGATATATTTGCGGGTGAGCGTTGAGGTGAGCTTAAAACAAGTTACAGAATAGGGGGGCTGGTGGTAAGGGTGCCAGAGCTTCAGAGGACGTTATGTTGAACTTGAGGGGCATTTGAGTCTACAAAACGAATCCTCAAAGTAATAAAGCGCCGGCTACGCGCTTGTAACTTCTATAACTCCAAGCGTCCGGAGCCTACGGTGTTTGCTTACCACCAGGCGAGGCGTATGCTTTATGCTATGCTTGGGAGTAGGCATAAAGGACAGGGCACAAAGGATCCCACTGGGTCGAAGTGTATCCGAAAGGGCCCTCATAACGATAAGATAAGATAAGCTTGTGTGACTAGTTTTAATATTTTAATCTTCTTTATCGTTTAAACATTTTTTTTTATTTAGAACAGATTTTAGGCTCGAAAGAAAATACGCCGTTTAAGTCTAATGGATCGAGCTAAAAGAATGAAGTAAACATTTATCTTTGGCTATGTCCAGAAGATAAATGCGAACTTAAATATCTGTATACCCGTTAAACATGAATTATGAGCGTTTCTCAAAAAAAATGCCACTATTATTAATTGTACTTCTAGGAATTTTATGTTAACTATTTCCACTCAGAATCAGGAGCTCTTTCGACCCTGGTAGGACAAAAAACTGTCCCAAAGATATTTTTCCTCTTGTGTTACCATTTACCATACACTTTGTATGGTGGTAACACAATAGGAAAGTTCAAAAATGTATGAACATTTTGGGACACTTTTTTTCTCCTAGTGGGATGGAAGGACATCGTGATTTTGAGTAGAAATAACATAAAAGTTGCAGAAAATCTCCGAAAAAATGTAGTGGCATTTTTTTTGAGAAACGCTCTTATATACTTTCCATTTTGTGACCGCCTCAATACGTTTTTAATTAAACACGAATCTATCTACTTTAACGACTACTAGCGACATCTGTAGTCAAATAGCGGAATTAACAGTAGCAGCAAATTTATAAAGTTGCCACGGTGGCGCTACTGTCTTTGGCGAAGCGTAGTATTAGTACGTCAAATGCTAGTTCCGTATTTCTCCGCCTAGCTAGATAAGTTTGTGAGTTGGTTTCTGTAGGCTTTTGATAGGTGGCGTTAGTAGTACCATGATTGTAAGGCAATTTATTAGAATAAATACGAATTATGTTCAGCCAGTTTCTCCACGAAAAATAAATAAAAATTACTTGTATTTGTACCGTTTAACTACTCATTCGTTGATAAACGGTACAAATCATCATCCAAACATCAAGCGAAAGAATTTTAACACAAGCTGAAACGTCGCTTCGTTTGCGCTCGCTCGTTCGTTGAATCATGCCTCTACAAGCAATTTCCGCTGTAAGGCGGAAAATTGCTGCTGCACGCTACGGCCTAGCACACTTATCATTGCGAGGCCTCCAACAGGTTGAAGAGTCAACGCCTCTGGAATCGTCGAGCGTCCACAGGCTACAAGTCCCTGCTTAGCATAGCATGGCTATCAAAGGACAACCCGCGAGCTGTGTCGCGGCGACATACACTATCCGTCTCTTTCTTAGCGTTATAATTAGAAAGAGACGGGCCGTCCCATGATAGCCGTGCTGGTGGACAGTATGCTTTATTTATACTAAACGGGACTTAATCGCGTATAATTAACTTATTTATTTACCTCACTGAGGTCTCCCGAAGTTTCGGATGTGTCGCAATATCAATGTTCACGGGGAACCCACGTCAAGGGGAACGTTTAGTATAAATAATGTGTTAGAATCGTAAAAGTTTAAGGGGATGCCTTGAGTTGAGTCGAACACGCCCCCTAGACAGAGATACGCTTATGCCTTCCGCGCACGAGATAAAGAGATGTAACACCCTTCGGGAATGGCTTTTTTGGACGAATATCGAGAAATACCTAACTTAGTAAAGTTTTATTTAAATTTCATCATGTGAGATTTTAGATGAGATATAATATTATAGTATTGACTTGATTGTGTCGTATCGTTTGAGTACGCTGATTAAAAAAAGGATAATACCTACAGACCCAACTTTGGAACTTCTTTTCTACCGAGGAAATTTTTAGCAATCATGTATCGATCAAATCAGATAAACAATCATATAGTCAAGAATCATACCTCGTATGTTCATAAATTTTGAGACGAGTTTTGTCAACCAATTTGGAAAAAAAAAACTGGGAGGATAAAAAAAAAACTACACAAATTTTAAATTTAGAATGTCATCTATTAGAAAAAATAAATTCAATTGTTATTATTCATTCGTTGTTCAAATGGCGAGAACTAAAGATTTGCGTTCAACGGTGATTTCTCTAAAGAAAGCTGGAAAAAAACCTATGGAGATTTTCAGGCAAATAAAATGTCTTGGAGCCAGCCGTAATTTTGTTTACTACACATTAAAACGGTACAAGGACACGTGTTCTCTTGATGACCGCCCGAGAAGTGGCCGCCCTCGTTCGGTTAGAACCGCGGCTAACATCAAGTTGATCAGGGAACGGCTTCGTCGAAATCCTTGTCGGACTCAAAAGAAGATGGCTCTACAGACCAATATTTCCAGAATATCGGTAAACCGGATATTAAAATACGATCTAAAGGTAAGGGCCTACAGTCGAAGAAAAGTCCACTATTTAAACGATCGTTTAAAAACTTTGAGACTGAATCGATGTCGGCAGTTGCTAAGGAGACACGACCACAAAAAGATTTTGTTTACCGACGAAAAAATCTTCACCGTCGAAGAAAAATTTAATCGCCAAAACGACAAAGTGTATGCCAAAAGCTTGAAAGAGGTCCCGCCTTTTAAGCGAAATGTTCAGCGAACACATCACCCAGCTAGTGTGATGGTATGGTGGGGTGTTTCGTACGAAGGTGCTACAGAATTGCATTTTGTCCAACAAGGTGTTAAAGTGAGGGCACAAAATTACCAGACTGACGTATTGGAAGGCGTAGTAAAACCACTATCGAAAACCCTTTTTAAAAATAAAGACTGGATTTTTCAACAAGATTCTGCTCCGTCACACAAGGCGAAGACTACACAGAAGTGGCTTAAGGACAATTTACCAGGCTTCATCAGTACTGAAGAATGGCCATCATCAAGTCCAGACCTGAATCCGCTGGACTATTCACTGTGGACTGAATTGGAGCTGAGGGCCTGTCGTAAGTCTCACCCAAATTTGGAGTCGCTCAAGCGAGCCTTGTGTAGGGAGGCACAGCGAATTCCGCTGGAAAAAATTCGTGCCGCTATTGACGAATGGCCTGCACGATTAAAGGCCTGTATTCAGCAAAAAGGCGGGCATTTTTAATAATTTTTTTAAAATATATACGTAATATAATAGTTATTAATATCCTAAAAAATTGTTTAAATACATTAAATAGTTTTCGAGAAAAATGTGTTTCTGTTCGTCTCAAAACTTATGAACATACGAGGTATATATGAAAATCAGACCTTGTAGTTTCTATCTAGTCTGGACGGCGTTTCAAAGCATGCGATATTCTCCAATGCACAGCCTTAAATCAATACATTGACAGTATGCTTGTTTGCCACAGTCTATAAAAAGCTGATTAGAATCGCGAGCGTCAGACGAAAATAGACCTGTTCTCATTTCCTCTTAATGGAATAGAAAAAGGCGCGGCACTAGCGTGTAAAGCGACGATATCTTTAGACCTTTAATGCCCCGGGTGCGGCATAAGAGAGTGCTGTTGTTTAATGGGTTGTATTTAAGTAATTAAAAAATCTCATCATCATTAAACGAGTGTAGCTCGTATCAGTGGTTATTATTATCATATCTTCCTCTATGCCCCCTGAGGAAACACGGGGCTTTTAGGGCGTCCATGAATTACGTGAGGCGTTTTTTTGACCCCGCTCTCTTCCTGGTGAGATGGCGTGAGATTTGGCTCATCCCGTCTCCCTACCTCGCGTGAGATTTTTTTAATAGTACATTACTACAGCGGCCGGGAAGTATTTATTTGCATGTTTGAGAAAAGCACTATACATACCTCGGCGTGAAAAGGGGTTGCCGGTCTCATAACTATACGTCCTCGCTACGCTCGGCCGTCTATATGTACTCGGCCGGCAACCCCTTTTCACTCCGAGGTATGTATAGTGCTTTTCTCAAAAATGCAATGAAATAAATAAAAAAAAAACTCCAAGAAATCAAACTTTAATTTTCATGGCTGGACGCCGTGATCCTGTGCCACAAATTGAGGAACGGAAATTAAAAAAGACCATCTTGCCGGCCTAAGCCTCCAATTTTGTATGAAATGCCATTACGGGTCTCTCATCTCGCTGCGCCCAAACGTGACACTTCGAAGCCCATTATGAAGAACACAACGTCAATATTTCATTGCATGTTTGAGAAAATGTATGTTTATAGTGTGTTGGATTTATTCAAAAAAAATAAACACAACGTGTAATTGCCATTACATGCTTTTCTATTCTTTACTCCATTATAGGGCCTGGTAATGTGGTGGTTTTCTCATTTGCCTTCCACATATCCTACACCTATAATAGCCAGTTTGATCCGCCCTATTTCCCCGACTACAGACTACATTAAAAAATGGAAAGTTTCTATTCCCATACAAAAATGTAAGAAATTTAAATTTAATTTAAATTTAATATATTTGTGGGCGAGCGTTGAGGTGAGCTTAAAACAAGTTACAGAATAGGGGGGCTGCTTTGAGTGTCAAGTGCAAGTCCGTTCCACCGATCGGCGGCTCGAATCCTGGGAAAGGCAAAATTTGTGTGCTAAGAAATAATAGGAATTTGTTCCTGGATCTCCGATGTTTTCTTTGTATTTAAGACGCCGATATGTCTAGTAAGTACCCATAACATAACACAAGCCCACTGTTCTATTTATGCGGATAAATCGATTATGACTACATGCGGGTAAAGAAGAGGCGATGTTTTGATAAAATATTAAAATGTAAAGGCACACGATGGGCCATCAAGGCCCATTATACAGGTTGCAACTATGCGTTCGAGGGAGAGAGACATACTTCCATCGCATTCCAACGCATAACCGCGTCCTGTTCTGCGGCCATGAACCATTGTGTAGACTGTAGAGGAGCCTTAACGTTTACATGCGATTTAGGTATAAGTAGTTCGGGAACGGGAGAGATTAGATCCCTCTCGAAGAAGACGACGTCCAGGACGTGGACGGAAACGCCCACCATAGGCCACCGCCGTACACCGTGTAGGCTCGGACAAGAATAGGTCTACGGTCTCCCCCGCCTGTCGTAGAAGGCGACTAAAGGGGGTCATCGGGGTCGCAGTGTTCTCGCGGGGGCTGGGGCACTCGCTTAAGAACCCCAGAGAAGGTGAAGGTTGAAGATTCTTTGCCCTAGGACGAGCCAAATGTGGCGAGGCGCAAAGGGGGCTCTAGTGCGTTCAACATGAGATCCTGGAGTCCCCTGCATGAGAGCGCAGATGCAGGGCACCGTGGAGTTTTTAGTGGATAGAAACATCACCATAATTCGCAGGTTTTCTCCACGAAAAAAAAAAAGGTATAAGTAGTTCATCTGTGAAATCGATTGGCGGGTTCACTGCGTAACTTTCGACCGAGCGTTGCCTGGCGTCTATTTTCATCTCCAAAAATGCTCAAGAATCATATCATTTCTGCAAGCAGCGTGGCGCTACCTTTTTGAAATCTGACAGCTTTTTGTCCTGTACCTACCTGTATTTATTTCTATTTGTGTAAGATCGTCTCCATAATATTTATTTATGAATATGGGTGCAAGAGTTTACCATTCAAGATTTCTAAAGATGTAACTATAATTACTGAGCCTTATAACAATTGTAAGCAATGATACACCTAACATGAACAGACCGACAAAATAGTGGGTTATCTGTGAGTCACGAGCGGAACGCGATCGGGGCGGGCCTACATGGCGCTGTTTACGACATAATTTATTTTAAATTATAATAAGCTAGCTTCTGCCCGCGACTCCGTCCGCGTGGAACTCGTTTATATCGTAGCACCATACAAACTTTCATCCCCAATTTCACCCCCTCCGGGGATGGTTTCCGGGATAAAAACTATCCTATGTCCTTCCGCGGGATTCAAACTATCTTCATACCAAATTTAATCTCAATCGGTTCAGCGGTTTAACCGTGAAGAGGTAACAGACAGACAGACAGGCAGACAGACACACTTTCACTTTTATAATACCTATTAAGTTATAATATTAAGTATGGATATTTGCGGACAATCTTACACAAATCGACCTAGTCCCAAACTAAGCAAAGCTTGTACTGTGGGTACTAGATGACGATAAACATACTTGTATAGATAAATAAATACTTAAATACATAGAAAACATCCACGACTCAGGAATAAATATTCGTGTTCATCCTACCGGGTTTCGAACCCGGGACCTCTGGCTTCATAGGCAGGGTCACTACCAACTAGGCTAAGGCACTGGTCCCACCGCCGGCTAGTAAGCTAGAAAAGTTGGGCGAGTAACGGTTCATTGCGTGCTGACCAGGCACAGTGTGATCGATCGACCTTTACAGATCCGCAATGTAATGCGCCCAACTTTACTACCTTACTAGCCGGCGGTGGGACCAGTGCCTAAAGCGGTCGTCAATTTCAATCATACTAGCTGCTCGCACGGCCCTGCCGTGTTTTACAAAGAATGCAAGCGATGTCACGGGATTATAAAGTCTATGTACACTCCATAGATCCATTCTATGAGTATACACAGGCAAAATATTTTTTGAAATCTGTTGAGTATTAGATATATCGGAGCGATATATCTAATGGCGACTGTACCTCTTTGTAATATTAAAAAAAATACTACAAAAAATTGGGAGATTAAATTACATTAATACTGCGTATAGAAATTACTAAAAAATAAGAAAGAGTAAGGCATTAACCCGACGAACGCGCGTCGTCTGTAGAACAATGTGTAAAGGGCTTATGACTCAACTCCGCTCCCTAATTAGGGTGCTAAATTCAGGTAAGTGTCATAAGCCCTTTACTATTGTCCATTAGGCGCACACGTGTGTGTCTAGGACGCGTCACGGGTTAAAGATATACTAAATAGTTTTATTTTCATAATCACTAAGTCAATCGGTCCGCATCAGCTTTCATAATTAACTAAACTCCTGTCTCACTCGGTCTGTGCCAATTAGAAAAAGGGGGGTAGGTTTTCTCGGCTCGCGTTGCGTCGCGGCGCCTCTTGCGCCTTATACGACTTAGCCACAATTAAAATAAAATAACTACAACTTAGAAAAGTTGAAAAACCCCCGACATTTTCATTTCAAAGTCCAATATCTCAAAAACGGCCAAACATATTTTCATGAAACATGGCTAAGAACACTCACAACAGCTTTCGAATAAAAAAAACCGCATGCAAATCGGTCCATCCGTTTGGGAACTACGATACCACAGACAGATACACAGATACACAGACACACAGACACGTTAAACTTATAACACCCCTCTCTTTGCGTCGGGGGTAAAAAACGCCCCTATACTTAAAGTCTATTAATGCTTACGTCTCCTATCATGTAAAGAAACATGACGTCGAATATGATCATAGATAATAACCAGTGATTTGAAATGACGATGAAATATACAAGATATTCATAGACAATCTAGAAATAGTTATCAGATATTTTTCAGGCCATTGGTTCGTTACTTCGATTATTGAAGAAAAACTTAAAATCCTACTAATATTATAAATACGAAAGTTTAGATGTTTGGATGTTTGTTACTCAATCACGCTTAAACGACCCATTTGAATGAAATTTTGCACGAAGATAGTTTATAGCCTGGATTAAAATATAGGATAGTTTTTATCCCGGGTCCACGCAGACGAGGTCGCGGGCGGAAGCTAGTAAATTATTTTATTCAGTGGTTACTTGGATGATTTCAATACTTTGTTAGTTTCTTACCCCCTTACTCATAAAACTCAAAATGCTTCCGCTAAATACCATGGTTGCTTGAATAAACAAATAAATAAATGAAACGTGTCAACACAACACAAATGTCAACTTGACAGATGAAGACAAACGAATTTTAAAATAGGCTAAAATAGATTAAAATATGCTAAAATAGGTTAAACTAGGCTCGTAGAACGTTTATGAATACGGCCGTGAGTATACAATAACATTTTAAGTGATGATTATTGTGTGATAATGTCTTCGAGGAGCTCTTGTTTACATGCCAAGACGCGTAAGGACGAATTGGCTTTATGTGAACCAACCTCTACTAGCAAGGGCAGGGAAGCGAGTACCTTCGTCAGTTGTTGTAATGCAACCGTCGTCGGCGCACTCCACATGACTCATAATCATACTGAGTAGCCAATATCGCCACTGCCTCGACAGTCGGGCAAAATACGACGGGAGAAAGTAAAGTGACGGTTTTACGTATCTAAACATACATGTGATTGAATTCGAGGTAACAAAAATACACGTGCGACTGTGTAAATAGTGTTTTTCGTGAAAAAAGTTATTAGTAGATATAAAGAATGGCTGCAATAGTGTAAAGGTTTAAATGTGGGTGAAAACAGGCATATGAATAAAAGTGACGAAAAGTGATTGTGCTGTAAAAGGCTTTGTTTAGAGATTAAGAAAATGTGACGGTTATAAATTAGGGATTAAAAAGTGTGCTTATAGAAGATCTAACGATGATGTAAGATAAATATATGTAGACTTGATTTATACAGTGTTCAAAAATACCTAATTACAGCCAAGTAAAGGTGTTTTACGCTTTACATATTTTTGATTATAAACAAGTAGGCATGTCATATTAACGAAACTTTAAGTGACAGAAAACTACATATTACAAGCTTCGATAAAAAATATGATTAACTTAAAGTGTATGCATGCTGTTTTGTTGTTTAAACAAAGCTACGATAATATGGATGCGATAAAGTGAACTAATTAGGTAAGTAATTAGTTAATTTTGTCTTGAAAGTGATTATCTTTCATTATGTTTTATGTTTTGATGTTAAATTCCCAATAGGTGTCCATTCACCTAGCGGGGGGCTGAAAATCAGCGCTGTAGGTGTCTGACACCTCAGCATTTAATCCTGAGCCACTTGTCTTGAACTGTGTGAACATATAAATAAAGCGTCATTTTGAATGCTGTACCTACATTAAAACGGCAAGTTACCATATGCACCGAACACTTGAAATTCCGGAAAGCCGGTTTATAATCCGCTTTATTACCGTGTTTATAATAAAAGTTTCATTTTTTTTTTCACATTCATTTTTCAACAACAAATCTGCCTTTTGTTAAGGCATATTTTTTGGAAAGGAGGTTTCATATGTTTTCGATCGTTTTCATGTCTCTTTGGAACTATTCTCTCTGGTCGGTCCTCCAAGTCTGAAGATCGAGGGCATCATGGTGGGGTGTGTCTGGAACAGACGATGTCTCCATCGGCTCCTATCTGTCAGGAATGTTAGCGACATTGCACCATTTCGGTGTGTCCAAGAGTCCAGATTCTTAGGGCATCATGGTGGGGTGTGTCTGGAACAGACGATGTCTCCATCGGCTCCTAGCTGTCAGGAATGTTAGCGACATTGTACCATTTCGGTGTGTCCAAGAGTCTAGATTCTTTTGTTGGTCCGTCCATCTAGTTCAGGGGTCAGCCCTTTTAGCAACCAAGGGCCATATAGCTAACGAAATTGACGCGGGGCCGCACTTCTTCATATTTTGTGACTAACAGGCAATTTCAAAATACTTAATCGACCTTTACATTGCCATGGTTACGTCCCCTGGTCCCTCTTTAAAACTATGATTTGATTTTATGGGGTTTAAATAGCATGGCACCTCTATAGCATGATAGGAGTTCAATTTATAGTGTTTTTTTCTAAGAAACTCTGCCACTGTGGTCTCCTGGCTATAATAAGAACAGGAAAGAGTTGATTGACCCAAAACAGCTAGGGAGGTTCGCGGGCCGCATGAGGCTCTCGGGCCGCTGGTTGCCGACCCCTGATCTAGTTAGTGAGCGGCCTCTTAGTTTTTTCCCCTCGTGGAACCCTCTTTTTGGAACTCCGAATGGTTTACCTTGTTCATAATGTTAGTGAAAGCGAGACCATGATGCGTGGCAGTTGTGTTGTGAATTTTAAGCGTTGCAACTAATTAAAATAACGCTTGTGTGCTCTTTCGTAGTGTCAATGCGGCAGTGTGAGGAGTACTGCCCATTGGATCTCATTCGTACATGGAACGTATAGGTTGATGATGAAATAAGTTAATTTGGAAATTAGCTAAAACGTGTGAAATAAAATTCGGTGTGAAAGTTGCCGAAAGAAACCTGGTGTTCGTTTGAAAATAAAACCACAAAGAATCGTTCAACTCTTAAATGGGTAACTGCAACATATTGGCCGTAATAGATGAAATAAAAACGATTGTGATCTGACTGATTTACGGTTTCAATTTAAATTTATTGACAGAGTTGTGAAATGGTTAAAACAAAGATATCGGTAAATCGTAAAAACGGTCAGTACGGTTTTCGTTTAATCCACTTGAAACCGGGACACCCTGTAGGAACTGTTAGTTATTCCCAGTGATAACAACTACGTATCCACGCGTTGCCAGTGTGGTTTGGGGACTTAGTGCCTTCATTTACCCTACGTAATTGTAGAGTAATTTAAAGTGACGTTGTGTAAAAAACTATTGTGCGATACGACAATGGAGGATACCGGAAACGACTACATACATAGGTATATAAGTTTATTGTGTAGTGTGAAATAGGTATAGTCACCAGCATTAATCTGCCGCAACACATTACATATATACAGGTATGCAATTACTTTTATATACACAAGACAGGTAAGAATGACTGACTTGGTTAAGTCGGTACAAAGGCCAGATTTTGTATTTTCTTGAAATAGGATTAATATTGTAGTCGAATGGAGAAAAAAGCAAAGCGGGTTAAATAGTGGCATATTGATAAAAATGCCTGTGACGTACGGAAAGACACGACAACTATGAGGCCGTGAGCGTGACACTGACGAACACTTCGACCGACGAACCGACCGAACGACGAATTCAATGTTCGGGTAGCCGCTGGTCGCCCCGCTGCCCGCTGGTGTCTGTACCGCGACCCAAGGGTTCCGCTATTTCCATTTGGGCTCCGTAAGCCCTGAAAATCGGCCAAGTGCGTGTCGGGCCACGCGCAGTGTAGGGTTCCGTAGTTGCCTGTTTGTCTTAGTTACGTCGACACGCGCGCTCCAACTAAATGGTGCGGTTGCGTCAGCCGAATTTGTACGAAAGTTCGCCTTTCTATTGGTCGGCTATTACTCGGTAACTAGTTATGCTGATCCCCAGTTTAGGTGTAGGGGAGGTACCCCAAAAATAAAAAAGATTTTATTCTACTGTTTGGTCGGTGTAATTGATTTATATACCCATGGCGAATTGCAATTTTCTAGTAGTAATGGTTAATGAGCTAAGCAGAAGACGGACGGACGGACATGGTTCCTTGTTGACTACGGAACCCTAAAAACGACATCCTAGTGATGTCCACATTTGTACTCATATTTTAGCAAAGGTTTTTTTATTAAACCCGTATAGATTTAATAACTTCAATGACGCTACTATAGTCATAATCGTCAGTTGCAATTAGCATTGATTAGCAACGTGATGCGTATGAGCGTCTATCTTTTGGGCCTCCTCTATAATTCTAGCTCGATCGCAATAATCTATATATCCTTCTACCCACGTATAGTTGAAATTTTCTAAACTAAGCTCATCCACTTACCTGCATTCACAATGGCATTGTGTCTTATACAATCCTATTATCTGCTTTTGTTCTCGTAACCGCCAACCAGTTACGTACAAAAAAAAGGTTAGAACTACATTGTGTGGATATTGAATTTTCAACCTTATTCCTTGTTGAATAGGTTTAAAATGGTTTAAGAGGACAATACCATTTTGAACACTCGTGTATAGTTGAGATTTTCTGAACTGGACTGATCCTTATCATCAGAACAATAAATAGCATTCAAGTCTAACAATACGACTGTGTGGTCGGACGCGTGCCATTTTTTGCAAGAAAAAGGTTAGCGCCACATAAACAAATGCTATTCATGAGATCAGTACAATGGCCATTCATGAGCTCAGTTCAAATAATGTAAACAATATGCGGAAAATTGACGGAATTTTCGACGTGTGGTTCTCTGGACGACTGGAAATCGCGGGAAAATATTTGGTTGGACTGTAGCAAAGGGTGGGACCCGTTTCTGGGACTTAAAAATTTTTTACACTTTTTTTTTTGCTGTTTTTTTGCTGGCTTAAATTAGATTGAATTGTGAAGATTAAACTAAAATAATGTTTTGTATGTGCATGTTTTGTAATTTTAACTTTCTTTCTCAGATCAATATTTACCGAGATATTGAGGTTCAAACATTACTCATTTTAAAGGGCTCCGAGACACAAATTTCGGAGACGAGTAATTTATGTCAATATAACACCTTATTTTTATTTATGTATCCTATAAAACGTGTTAAAATAAGCATGTTTTGTTCGTATAATTTTTTGGCTCAGATTAATATTTACCGAGATATTGAAGTTTTTTAGGTAAAAATTTTCATTAGTCTGATGTTATATTGACACTATTTTTTTATGATGTTATCGTATAGAATACGCTAAAATAAGCGTGTTTTGTACGGGCAACTTTTTTTTAAGTTTGATAATTATCGAGATTAAAAGATTAATGGGTTAGGTTAGGTTAGTTATGACCACATCGCGCGAGCCGAGCGAGCGGAGCGAGCGTGCCGCGGCAGCGGTCGGTGAAGCGCCAGAACCGAATCGCCAACTTTTGATTAGCTATTGAAAAATAATTATTTCGGTAATTTATCAAGTTTAAAAAAAGTTGCCCATACAAAACACGCTTATTTTAGCGTATTCTATACAATAACATCATAAAAAATATGTGTCATAATAGCACTCTTTTGTAAAAATTTTTAAAATCCGAAATTGAATTAAAAAACAGAGCTCAGCACACGTCCGCACACTACGGTGCCCGATCGCGCGGTTTTGTGTTCAACAGCAAAGTGATGTAAGCGCGAGAATTGCAAAGAATTTTTCATACTAATTTCTTCGGTTATTCTTGTTTTCTTAGTGTTTTTGGGTTCTAGTTTTGTTGGGTTTTAATTCTTTCTTTGAACTTTTAATATTTTTTGTAGTTTAGCTTTTGTCGGGGTTTAGGTATTTGTATAGATTTGCTTTGTCGGGTTTTAGTGTTTTTTGGTGTCGGGGTATTAAATTTGGTAGGTATTTTCGTGGGGTATTAGAGTCATTTTGTAGTTTTCTTGTAGTTTGGTGTGATTTTAAAAATGTTGCCTTTACGGGTGATTTTGGCTCGTAATTTCAACCTTTGGAATTACGCAGCTACTAATGCTTCGGAGGAGCAAGCCATAAAGGCTGCTGAAGACTGGCTTTTGTTGCCAACAAAAGCCAAATGCCCGACATGTAAAACTTATATGTCGAAAGAAAAAAGGGATTCTTATAAGTTGGGTTATCGTTATCGGTGCTATAAAAAAGGCTGTAATGTCTTCCTGTCACCGACTAAGAATACGTTTTTCGATAAGAGTCATCTATCTATACAGGCGACTTTGCGCTTGTTGATGCATTTTTTCAGGCGCGATAAAGTTTCTCAAGCGGCGAAAGACGCAAATGTTACGGAGAAAGCTGCCGTGCAGATGTACCGCTTCTTTAGAGAAGTGTGTGAAGTGGCCGAAGCGCGTGATCGCGTCATGATTGGTGGGGATGATGACATGGTCGAATTGGATGAGACGCACTTATACACTCGAAAATATCATAGGGGGCGTTTGCTTAAACGATAAGTATGGGCTTTCGGGTGTATAAGCCGATTAACAAAAAAGATGCATGTGGAGATCATATCCGACAAAAGTAGGGCGACATTGGATCCAATTATGGCGGCTAATATTAAAGAAAATTCTTTCATAATGTCGGATATGCATCGCGCTTATCTTGGCGTTCATCTTCGTTTGGGCATGCGTGGACATTCCACAGTTAACCACAGCGTGGAGTTTGTAAACAAAACCACAGATATACCAGTGAACATCAGCTTGGGAGAGCCGATTCCTGGGACAAACAAAGTACGTGTCAAAGTACACAGCAACACGGTGGAACGGCAATGGCTGGAACTGAAACGCCATTGTCGCACGTGCCGCAGTAACAGGCGTATTAAATGGTACATGGGGGAGTTTATGTACCGCCAGAATGTTTTGCGGTATTTGCCAAGCGATGCGGCGAGGTTCCGCCGCTTACTCGCCGATATCCACCGGGTTTACTTGGTCGGCGTGGCATAAAGCAGGCCAACTGCAGGTGCCGGCATAATTGTCCACGCGGTCCAAGGCAATAAAAAGGAGGTTAATTAAAATAGTTTAGGTCATTGCATAGGTTGTGTAGTGTGTAGATATATATTTAGGTAATAGGTCGGAATAGTAGGGTTGTTCAGGAGCGGCGGCGGTCGGCGAAGCGCCAGAACTGAATCTTTGTTATATTATAAGTTGTCCCAAGATAAAAAAAAAAAAAAACTAAACCTACAAAAAAATCGGTAACGTGAAATTGATAAAACACAAAAAATGGGTCAAATATCGAAAACTGTAGGTTAGGTTAAGTTTGTTAGTTAGGGTGTAGCAAAGGGGGGGGCTGGGATTTAGAAAAAAATCGATGATTGTTGGGTGTCATTATAACACCTATATATTTAGGTATTATTGTTTTATCGTAAAGATTACGCTCAAATAAGCATGTTTTATAGGAACAACTTTTCTCTAAAATCAATAATGGCCAAGATATTCGCCCTCAAAGTTACAAATATACTATATATTTAAATGACGGAATATTATGTATACAATATTAGGCTGCGAA
This sequence comes from Epinotia bilunana, assembly GCA_947049275.1. Lineage (NCBI taxonomy): Eukaryota > Metazoa > Arthropoda > Insecta > Lepidoptera > Tortricidae > Epinotia > Epinotia bilunana. The sequence goes on along the minus strand of OX346279.1, from coordinate 1,524,702 downwards.
AGTCCGAATCTAGCTAAAACACGCTACGCTAAAATAAGACTTGCCACAGAACCGAAGCTGTCAACCCCGATTCCACGTGGTCTTGTCTGCCCTACCCCTAGAGTGTATATAAAAAGCCGGAGGCGCGGAGGGAGAGCAGCCCTCGCCCGCCGTGACAAAGCTCGGGAGCCGTGCGGAGCGGAGTACGGGCAACCGTACTTTGCCACGTAAGGGCGGAAGGGCTGCACTTCCCGCAGCGCCGGAGCTAAGGCAGTGTCTGACACAATATAAAAAAGACATGAGCTGAAAAAATACTCAATTGGGAGAGTAAATAAGCATGTTTTCTAGGAAAAACTAATTTTATTCTTCTAAGTCCTAAAATCGTGCAAAATTTTAGGTCCAATATCTCGGCCATTACACCCTGACCGGTTTGTTTTATGACCATGTTAAAAATGCATGCTTACCTACATGAAGACTCGTTATGCATTTGAACCCCAATATCTCAGTACATATTGCTCTGAGAGAAAAAGTTTAAAGAACAGAATATGCTTATTTTAGTATAATCTACAAGATTCAATTTAATTTTAGCCTGAAAATGGCGAAAATTAAAAAAATATATTTTTGAATCCCAATATCTCGGTAAATATTAATCGGAGAAAGAAAGTTAAAATTACAAAACATGCTTATTTTAGTTTATACTTCACGATTCAATCTAATTTTAGCTTTAAAACAGCAAAAAAAAGTGTAAAAATTTTCTAAGTCCCAGAAACGGGAAACATTTATGTAGGACTAGCTGATGCCCGCGGCTTCGCCCGCGTGGTTATAAGAAAATGTAACACGTTCCCGTGGGAATTAGATGTTTTCCCGCTGGAAAAAGTAGCCTATGTCACTCTCTAGCCTCTAAACTATCTCCATACAAAAATCAAATTAATACGACGCTCCGTTGCGACGTGAAAGAAGGACAAACAAACACACACACACACTTTCGCATTTATAATATTAGTAAGGATTGTCTAATATTTATTTATTTGCCCTGCTGCAGAAGTGAAGCTATTTTTTGTATAGGTACCCATACGACCTCTAATGGTGAGACACCGTAGACTGTAGACGCCTTCGGCTCCAACACACATAACCACGACAAAGTGACAGCTGACGGGGCGGGCCCGTGAATGTAATCACAAAATTACGTCTATCAATTTGGATGCATCCATTTGTAACCGAGACAAACGGTGCCGCCCCGAGCCTAGGTGAATGTCTATGCTTATGCGGGCGGAGACGCGTGTGCAGCTAGTCTAAAATAAGAGCATAAATGGACCCGATTTGGATATCGAATGATATCATCGCGTACATTTCCGTTTTGTGGAGCATAGGGCTTGCTAAAAATACTCGGCGAATCATCGAAATGACTCATTGGAGTTATGACACGAGTTCATAACGGTATTTGACTGATGGTCGAATCAAATCTGCAACTTTTTATATTCTACCCGGCCAAAGGTATATTAAGAAAGAAAGATTTATTAGCGCAAAAGAAAATCAGGTGCATATAAGTAATATTAACTAAAATTAAACGAAAAGAAAAACAGTGAGCTTATACAACACTAGCTTCCGTCCGCGACTTCGCCTGCGTGGACTGTGGACCCGGGACAAAAACTATCCTATATTTTAATCCAGGCTATAAACCATCTTCTTGCAAAATCTCACCCAAATCGGATGAGCCGTGTAAAAAAATACGTAATGTTTTTGAAACTTTCAAGTTTTTTAACACTGGGTTATACTTTTTAAAATGATGAGAGTGTAACCATCCGGTTGCATTTTAAGAGGAAATTAGTCGATAACAAAAAATCCCCGCTCATTATCACTTCCCGTACCTACTGATATAAATATAATAATAATAATATGGAGGATTCCATTACTGAAGGAAGGACATTTTCCCTTTACTTAAAAATTACCTTAAAAATTTGGTACCTGAAAATCGATGTACATTTATAGTTTTATATGGATATGAGTTCAAACTCGGGGTTGGCCAACGCGCAATGGAGCGCAGCATATTAGGTGTGAAACGAATGGATCGTATCCGGAATACCACGCTGCGCTCAGACTGAAATTGTAGACGTAGCTCGCAAGGTTAAAGTGGGGCTGGGCTGGTCACGTCTGCCGCATGCCCGGTGAGCTAAGGGCAAATAGCGTTACGAAGTGGAAACCTCATTACTCGAAAAGGAGACGCGGCAGACCTCGTCGGCGATGGTGGGATGAGTTGGAGTCCTTTTTAAAGGACTGGCCAGACCAAGCTAAAAACCGCGGAAGAAAAGGGGAGAGGTCTTCTTCCAGCAGTGGGACACATCAGCCTCTATCCTACTAATGTTATAAATGCGAAAGTTTAGATGTTTGGATGTTTGTTACTCAATCACGCTTAAACGGCTGAACCGATTTGAATGAAATTTTGCACGAAGATAGTTTATAGCCTGGATTAAAATATAGGATAGTTTTTATCCCGGGGCCACGCAGACGAAGTCGCGGGCGGAAGCTAGTATAATATAATGAACATATTACACGCAAATCGGCTGTATATAACACAGCATTATATTATTTCCTCGTGAATTTCCTATGACGTCACCAGCAAAAGTGGCATAGGTACCTATGTTAATTTTTAATATATGTTAATCTCAGTTATTAAACTCCGTGCATCGCGACTAGTCAATTTTGAACAAATATACATAATTAGGTTTTTTTTGCATTAACAATGAAAAAAATTTGCGAAAATGCTCGTAAGACATCAATAGTTGACTGGTTTGATTTGGCAGAATTACTCATTGGGATTAATATATCAGTCACTGGAAAGTGAACGAAACGTGGTGCGAACAGTGATTTATTTGAACTAATTAGTTTTCCGTTGGGCCAATTTTGGCACGGAACACTAAATGTGATGTGAACTACTTAAAAGTATCGAACTAGTTGGAATTGTGGCGAGAACTATTACGAACGTTTTATGAACTAGAAACCTTCAAAGTTGTTCATAAACATCCGGCGTTTAAGTCTTTTGTTTTCGTTTGAGAAATAATGTGAACAGTTTGTGAGCAGTACTATTAGGCAGTGTGAAAAAGTTAGGACAGCATTATAAGGACGCGGAGGATGGCGCGATGTTGCGTTTTAGAAGTCGCTCTAAACGCGTAACGAACACGTTTCAAGTAGGTTTAGTTCGATCATTCATATAGGGTAGTAAATAGGTATATTGGACAGAAGTACTTACCGGTTTTGCCAATGTGTGTGTTGATCAGGGACGTATACCAGTATTAATCAATAAAAGCAGCAAAAATCTATCCACTAAAAACTCCACAGCAGCCGCCATCTGCGCTCTCATGCGGAGGACTCCACAGTATCTCATGCTGAACGTACTGGAGCCGCGTCGCGCCTCGCCAGATTTGGCTCGTCCTAGGGCGTAAAAGATGTTCCTTGCCTTACTTGTTTTTTTTTTAGGTTAGTGCCCGGGATTCGCAAGCGGAACACTCGCGACCCCGATGACCCCCTTCAGTCACCCTCTACGACAGGCGGGGGAGACCGTAGATCTATTCTTGTCCGAGCCCACAAACGAGGCCTATAGAGACTGATTTATCTGTTCTCTCATTTCTGTGGTCAAATAAGGAAGTTGAAGTAATAACATGATTATCGTTAAATGTATGATTAATATAATTATGTGCGCAATTTATTTAAAGCGAATGTAATCAATAATTTTGTCTCGCTCGCTAATGGTAGCTCTAGATTTTTTTTGGCCACGTTAGTGGCTAGCGTACAGCCAGCCTGGTGGTAAGCGTTTATCGCGGCCTATGGACGCTTGCAACTCCAGAGGTGTCGCATGCGCATTACCGACTCTTTAAGAATTGATGAATTGCTGAGAAAATTGTAATAGAAATAGGTTTTTGTCAACACGGTTTATTTTTAATCTTATTGGATATTTATACCTACATATATTTAAATAATTAAACGCCTCAACACAAAAATATAGCTAAGAACCATCAGATAGTTTAAAAGCAGAAGTGAAGGTTGAAAGCAGCGTCCCTAAAAAAAATAAACAACAATATGGTTAGTGACTTACCCCTGATAAAAATTTGTTCCTTTCTAACGAACACAAATGTCAAAGTGACAAACGAATTTTAACGCCATTTTTGTTAAAATAGGCTTGTAGAACGTTTATGAATACGAACTTTAAGATTAGAGCTTGATTAAGCATTTCATTTACATTGAAAAGATAATAAAAAATTATTTCATTTAAATGGGGGAAAATTAGTATATAATATTATAGATAATAAAAATCATTTCTTGCAGAATTTTTTTTTGCTTAGCCTGTAGGCCTGAGCCTACTAAAGTTACTCGACAGCAGCGAACGAAAAAACCATAGAAGTAAGTAGCGCCGCAAAATGGCCCCACAGAATCGGTGCCATTGCCATTATGCGGGGTGGGGGCGGGGTGTCAAAACGATGCCAGGCAGCCGTTTAGTTCGAACAGGCGCGTAGCGGATTTCAGGCACGCTCGCATTCTATGGTATTTTTCGTTCGCCGCTCGACAGCACACGACACGCGTTAAACTGCTCTTCTCAAGTCGCAAGTTCCCATATACTGCTTATCATTGACCGTACGTTTGTTTGCCACCGGCGTTGTACAAACTGAATGAAAAATCCGATAACGATACGACATGACATCACTGGAACGTTATTTTATTTAAATTTACGTCATCTATTATCTACGTTGCGAAACTCTTATCTGGGTTGTATGACTATACCTATACGTTATTTTAAGATAGTTATAACCGATAGGTACGTAATTAACAATTAAAGAGTCAAGTCGTAGACTTAATAGTGGAGTCGACTTTCCATACAAACGTAGTTTAGTTCTTATTTTAACCTGCTACCCTCAGTATACCTACTGGAATGTCATGAGATATCCGGCCACTCTCCGGTATCCGGCCTATCCGGCCACTTTTTTAGTATACGGCCGAATACCGAATAGTGGCGTAGTATCCGGCCGGATACCGGATAGTATTTTAACACACTAACACAGAAGAACATAGGTAAAGATAGAACCAGAGTAGGTAAAAGAAGGATGAATAAATAAATAACAAACTACAAACTACAAAGCAATCAATTATTAAAGTCAGTTTAATGAGTTAATCTTCAAATCTTCATATTCATGCAAATTTTGCAAGTAGCGTGGCTAGGATTAAAAAACTGCCACACAGGCGATCTTTTGTGGCCATTATGTAATTTTCCTGTACACACAATCTCGTAAATAAACGGGAAAACAAAAATAAGATCCTAAACACATAACTTGTAACTTACTTACTTACGTAACACGACTCGAAGCACACTGCGTGTGAATTTACCGCATGTTTCTATCAAAGCCTGCCTACAGCGAGTAACAAGTTGCAACCTGCACAGAGCACCGCGCGCGGTGGAGTTTACTTAAATTTAGGCATTTTACATCGGCCGGATATTCGGCGGCCGGATAGCGGATATCCGGCCGGCTGCACCCGGATAATCCACTATCCGTTGCATCTCTACTTTTTATACACAATGAGATCCGCTATATCTGGTCGAAAACTAGTTACTAGCGAGAGTAGCGAGTGCGATTGACCCTCTGCAGTGGGAGTATCAGCCAGCCAACCGCCCGGGAATGGAGACCTTTAGTTAAGGCGCCGTAGGTTCAGCGAAGTTAAGCGAACAGAGTTTTTGAAACAATATAATGCGTCTGTTTATAATAATATGGTTCCAAAAAAATACGAATAGTAATCTCGACGCTTTTCTGCAGCGGGATCAGTGATTCGAAACATGATTAAACAATTTTCGCTCGATAGAAAAAAATCACGAACATAGGTCTAAAATGAGCGTTTCTCAAAAAAAAATGCCACTATTATTAATTGTACTTCTATAAATTTTATGTTAACTATTTCCACTCAGAATCAGGAGCTCCTGCGACCCTGGTAGGACAAAAAACTGTCCCATACATATTTTTCCTATTGTGTTACCATCTACCTTATACTTTGTATAGTGGTAACACAATAGGAAAGTTCAAAAATGTATGGATATTATGGGACACTTTTTTTCTCCTATTGGGATGGAAAGACATCGTGATTTTGAGTAGAAATAACAAAAAAGTTGCAGAAAATCTCCGAAAAAATGTAGTGGCATTTTTTTAAGAAACGCTCAAATACACTTAAAATATTCGTAACAAATTGTGCACAAAAGCTAAAATATTAAAATTGCTTCTAAAAATCAGCAATATCATGTTTGACGCATTCAGGGTGCTGATGGGGTTGCGGCGCTGCTGCAGCGCATCAGGGGGGCTAGCACAACTGACGCCGCGCCGCGACGCGAGTCGAGAAAGATCTACCCTCCTCTTTCTAACTTGCACGGTGCGAGTGAGACAGGAGACGCCCAGTCGCGCGCGAAGCGACTGATCCGCAAGTTGTGCTAGACGTACAGGGCTGTTCGCGGAGGCGCGCACGGACGACTTCCATGCTATAATGCGTAAGCGAGTCGCGTCCCTGATGCGGCGTGTCCGCGGCAGCTCATGACAGTCCAATAGCCTGTCACTGGACGCGATCTCATTGCTCACAAGGTGAGCTATGAGAAGTGACCATCGGTGTACCTACCTACTACATAATACCGACAATAACATAGTACAAGTTAATAATTTAACTAACAAATATCATTATCTTTACTGCGAAATAAACGTATTTATTTATTATTATTATTATAATCATCATTATCATATCAGCCGAAAGACGTCCACTGCTGGACATAGGCCTCCCCCAAAGAGTGCCACAATGACCGGTCCTGCTCCCGCATCCAGCGGACTCCCGCGACCTTTACCAGGTCACCAGTGCGCCTTCCGGTACGTGGTTGCCACTCGCGAACCTTTCCGCCCCAATGTGTATAACCATATTTAATCATAATCATAGGTACATTCACAAAACGTGACCGTCATAATTGCTATGTCATTCCAGATCAAGAATATATATCGATTTTCGGCATTATCACCAATGATGTAATATAAAAAATAGATTACATCATTGATTATCATTATCACAATGAAATAAAGTGCAGTAGAGTAAACACATTTCGACTTAAGGGGCTACCCGAGGTTTTTATCGATTTTTGACAAGTTTTGAATCTCCTACTTTTGCACAACAGATAGAATTATAAGTCAAACGGCGATCGGTTCTTCAATCTTTTATCTCCATTTTCGTCTACCGGATTTTGAAAGAAATGAATACTTCATTTTGTATGATTTTTTCAAACATTGTCTAAAAAACACTTATTTCGTATCTCTATTGACGTGAAAGATCTAACATATACGAAATCTACATATTTATGTTTGTCTATGACGTCTCTAAAAATGTGTCTAGGGTTTTCATTTTAAATCTAATTAACACAAAAGTTATGGCCAGAAAACTGGTGTCTGATGCCTGATATCTAGAAAACAATGAACTTGAAGTAAATATGGGATACTATATTGCTTAAAGCCGTTGTTGTTAATATAATAAGCTACAAAAAACATTAGAAAACTAAGGGGTTCAGATCGAAGGTCATTGGAGTGTCCGCAGTAAGCTCGATTCACCATACAAACGTAGTTACACTCTCATTTTAAAACTACGTGTTGGATTGTAACGAAGCTTTGCATGTACAATGACATGAGGTATATCTATGTCTGTAATTAGTTTTATGTAGCTTCAGATACCATAGGAAAAAAAATACAGCGAATTTAAGTTATACATACAAAACTTGTTTTTGCTGTATTTCGTTTGATTTATAAACTGGAACCATACAAACTAATGAAAGACATAGATATACCTCATGTCATTGTATATGCAAAGTTTCGTCACAATCAAACACCTAGTTTTAAAATGAGAGTTAGTTTTGAGAGTTAGCCGAATTTCACCTTCCCCTACGTTTGAAGGGGAAGGTGAAATTCGGCCGAGCTTACTGCGGACTCTTAATAGTCAACGTACATAAATAAGAGCCACATAACATGTATAAATATAACCACGGAGATCTTTTATATTAGTTGACGTATACAAAACTCAACTTTCGTTGACCTGCGATAATCTTGACAAATTACCGAAGGATTGAACCCGTGACCCACTCCAATTAATAGAGAGCACGGCAAATTCCAGGCGTCCGTTCGTCTGTGTGTAAGTGCATAGCACTGATATCAGTTAGGGCTGGGCCGCGACGGTGTATCGAGTTAATTTTATAATAATCGCCTTAATATTTATTTAATTCATCATCATCATTTCAGCTTTAGCCGAAAGACGCCCACTGCTCGACATAGGCATCCCCCAAAGAGTGCCACAGTGACCGGTCCCGCGCCTACCGCATCCAGCGGACTCCCGCGACCTTTACCTGACCCTGTAGCATGGACGGCCTTATCACACGATAAGTGACAAGATAGATCGTCCGTCACTGGCTGACACCGTTCAATAGAACGAGACGGACGCTTTTACTTGTCACTTATCGCGTGATAAGGCCGACCATGATACGGGGTCAGGTCGTTAGTACATCTTGTGGGATCTACCCCCAACCCCCTTAAACTTTAATTGTACAGTACAAAAAAGTACAAAAGGTGGACTTAATGCCATTTTAAGGCATTCTCCGACCATTTATTTCATAACCCGATTAGCTTAAGAGTCCGCAGTAAGCTCGATTATCCATACAAACGTAGTTACGCTCTCATTTTAAAACTACGTGTGGGACTGTAACGAAACTTTGCATGTACAATGACATAAGGTATATCTATGTCTGTAATTAGTTTATGTAGCTTCAGATACCGTAGTAAAAAACATACAGTGAATTTAAGTTTTACATACAAAACTTGTTTTTGCTGTAATTCGTTTGTTTTATAAACTGGAACCATATAAACTAATTACAGACATAGATATACCTCGTGTCATTGTATATGCAAAGTTTCGTTACAACCCAACACGTAGTTTTAAAATGAGAGCGTAACTACGTTTGTATGGGAAGGTGAAATTCTGCCGAGCTTACTGCGGACTCTTAAATCAATCCGACTGGAGGCTCGTGTAAAATCGATAATCTAGGTTTCTGTATCACACTTCCACTATTAGAACCCGTACTAGTAAATTGATATCGATATTATAATTATAACACAAGTCACCTGTTAAACACGTGTTGGTGAGATCACGTTTACACAATTCTGGTGTTCAATTACAGATATTCTTCTTACAATTAAAGTAAGGATGGGGCATGGCAATATTGCGAAGATATCGATAAAATTATGACTTATTTATGAATTTGAGCGTTTCTCAAATAAAATGCCACTACTATTAATTGTACTTCTACAAATGTTATGTTAACTATTTCCACTCAGAATCAGGAGCTCTTTCGACCCTGGTAGGACTAAAAACTGTCCCGTACATATTTTTCCTATTGTGTTACCATTTACCTTATACTTTGTATGGTGGTAACACAATAGGAAAGTTCAAAAATGTATGGATGTCAAAGTGTCTAAAAATGTTTTGGGACACTTTTTTTCTCCTAATGGGATGGAAAGACATCGTGATTCTGAGTAGAAATAATAAAAAAATTGCAGAATATCTCCGAAAAAATTTAGTGGCAGTTTTTTTGAGAAACGCTCATTTATCTAATTGGAAATTTGCTTACGAGAGTCCTAATGTTTTACTATCGCGATTTTCGTGTGTTAAAGTGGTATAATAGTTTAAACACAATGTTTTGTGTTTAGGGCATTTTAAAAATTCGTGTACCTAATTAGCGTGAGTTGTTAAATAAAAATTAAGTCAGTGTCAGTTTTGTGACGACAATTAAGTATACAGTTTGTATACAAATTAACTGTTTCTTTTCAATTTATAAATGCTATGCATATACACGTTATTTACATGAAAAAAAAGGTCAATTTCACATAATTTGAATGCTTAATTGTCGTCACAAAACTGACACCGAGTTAAAGATGCCCTTTAATCAGTTGATCACTTTGATCTTTGTATCAATGGGAAACAAAAGTTTTTTTTTTAAACCATACCTAATCCCATGATAAAACGTGTTTTAACTTCAATACTCATATACTCATTTCTTTAGTTATACATTCAAATGTGCTACTGTTCTTTTCATAAATTAGGTTATTTATATGGAAAGCTATAATAAATAGCTTTTTAACTGTAAACGAACTAACTAACGAAAATAGACCATTAAGTATATCCATTCTTCAATCGTTTCCTATAGGTCATCTTGTATGTCCTAAGCTACAAGGATTAGCCTATAGCCGTGACCTGACCTATGTAATAAATAGTACACAACAAACATATTAACCTTGATATAACGTTAGTGAGGAAATCAAGATCGATAAAATACAAGACTTTAAACTTTTTTTTTGAACAAAAATATGACCATTTTTATTGCTAACTGCATTCTATCTACGTCTTCATCAGCAACTGCTTAGGACTGGTTGCATTAAACACATTTTATACACTGGTTAACGTTAAATATGGCGCCGGTAGCTGTCATTCCATAGAGAACTGTCCATCTCGCAGAAACAGATCTTAAGACGCTGTCAACACCAAAATGCCCTTGAGGATTCGGGATACGGCGCACACTGTCTATTTGTATCGGAGTAAACGAGAGGGAGTGTTACTCGGCGGCCCGGTCTTAGAAGATAATAATAAATAAATATTGAAATGAAAAAAATGTGGATTATTTGTGAAATATGACTCGTTAGCGGTTTAGGTATGAATATGTTAACTTCATGTTTTTAATTGCAGACCCATACGTCAAAAAAATAGAGAAAGAACCGTTTACTGATCATTTTAAGACCTATCTTTGCAATTATTTTCTATCGAGCCGATTTCGTCCGATTATGTATCGAGTCCGTCCTCTTTGAAATATGATGAATTAATATTGGATATTAATATTGTCTGTGTATCTTTCTGTGGTAATCCACAGACAGATACACAGACACGTTAAACTTCTAACACCTCTTTGCGTCGGGGCTTAAAGAGCGTTTCTCAAAAAAACTGCCACTAATTTTTTTCGGAGATATTCTGCAATTTTTTTGTTATTTCTCCAATCGGAGAAAAAAAGTGTCCCAAAATGTCCATACATTTTTGAACTTTCCTATTGTGTTACCACCATACAAAGTATAAGGTAAATGGTAACACAATAGGAAAAATATGTATGGGACAGTTTTTTGTCCTACCAGGGTCGAAAGAGCTCCTGATTCTGAGTGGAAATAGTTAACATAAAATTTGTAGAAGTACAATTAATAGTAGTGGCTTTTTTTTTGAGAAACGCTCTAAAGAGAGCTTGGCTTGAATTTTTTTGGTAAAAATCGCTATCGATACTTCTGGCCATCACTAGATATTTTGTATACAAAAGTCATTATCGCAATATAACGACCTAGCGATTGTTTATGTGCGATGGACGGCGGTATACGTTAAGTGATAACAATTAGTCACTTTGTAACAAAGAGCTTTGTTTGTTCGCGCGAGGACTGCACTGAAATATTCCGTTAAATTGTTACCATAAGCGTGTTGTGTTGTCATAAGCTTTATACTAAATCCTAATTGAGTTACTTGGACCGGCATACATTTGCAAAAACAAGTCAACTTTCTATGCTTAATATTATAATGAGAAAAAAAATTTAAGTTTGTGTGTAGGGGGTAATCTCCAGAACTATCTCTGGTTCGCAGTCATATTTTTTTGCGTACTTTTTTTCACTTTGTGCAAACGTACTATTGCATTTCTTTTAATTCTTAGTTCGGTTATTGTATATGTACGTACTCCTTGTCGTTATTTGTACTTTCGTATGTATTTTCACAAACAATCTCGTATTGTTCATGAATAATATAATAATACTACTACTACATATTAAGCAATAAACTATGACTACTCACTACTCTAGTTTATTGCTTTATATGTAGTAAGGAGTAGTATTTATATGACTATGACTACTCGCCAATTAAAAAAAAAAAATATTTCACCAGTATATAGAAGAGCCATCAGTACATTCAGGATGGCCATAGGCTATATTTCGAAATAATAACCGGAAAGGGACAACTAGCTTTTATCACTTGCGAGAATACTCGCTCGTAGTTCGGTTCATTCGCTCTCGGGCAAAACCTTTAGAATTATTATTACTTCTCTCTTATATTAGCACTTCACCTTAGGAGCACTTGTAACGTATCTAGCTGGTTTTTGGTCTATCAATAATAATTGCGGTATACGCCCATCCCCTCTCGATTAGACCAACAACCAGCAGTCTTTCTTCTAAAATTAGAGGTTTAAAAAAATAGACATAATGCAACATTGCAGTGTGTAGCTAGCCCATATCGCCCGCAACACTTCAACTCAATTTCCAAAGTCAACTCTTACAGCACCCATAGGTAGAATGATGTGCTATTCTAAACTGATCCCACACTTCAATTTCACAATGGGAAAAATGATCTGGACAATCTTACTCCTATCGACCTTACCCCAAAGTAAGTTCAATAAGGCAACACTTCAAGCCAATTTCCAAAGTCAACTCTTACAGCACCCATGGGTAAAATGATTTTGTGCTATTCTAATCTGATGTCACACTTCAATTTCACAGTGGGAAAAATGAACATTACTGGACGATCTTTCTCCTATCGAACTTGCCCCATAGTGAGCTCAATAAGGCTTGTGTTGTGGATACTAGACGACGATATATTTAGATATAAATACATAGATGACATCCGAGGCATAAACTAACATTCATGCTTATCACATAAATTTATGACAGATTCGAACGCAGGATTGTCAGCTTCGTAGGCAGGGTCACTGCCAGGCTAAACCAGTTGACAAAATAAACTGTTTCCTTACAGCATAGCGCCATTTTTGACCATCACAGTTTTACGACCGTGTTATCATTGGTAAGAAATGTAACATGCACTCATATGATTTAGAACGAGCAGACGGTGACGGACACACGTCTATAAAAAACGCGGTTAATAATCGAATAATTAGTACACGTGTGGGGAAACAAAAACGAATAATGTAGAAATACTGGGTTGATTTTTTAACGAATCGCTTTTAAATATGTTATTTTTGTGTTTTATAATTCTATGAATTATGGATTAATTAGCTTACACGTGTGAATACAAACAAGAATTTATATTTTTACTTATGTGGAAATATTATTGTGTTTTTAAAATAGAAGTGCGCATTTATTTCTGAAGTGATAAACATTAAATCATAACAGTTATACAGCTAATCTTCTTTTTCTTGTTGTTCTTGTGCGATTACCATTATTAGGTAACGTAAAATCTCAGTGCTGCGTGTTAGTTAAAGTTTAATTAACTCTAATTAAATTGTGCACTGTTGCATGACATCATTCAAAATGGAATCGCAAGGTGAGTCAATGAGTGTTGTTTTATTTCAAGTCGGTGATAATTTTCGTGAAAAGGTTTTCCCTCCTTTTTGGGGATATTGGTTGAAATGTGAAACATTACGATTAGATGTCTTGGGGGAGAAGTGACATGAAGGAGCCAGGTTCTTAAAGAGCCATTTTGCATTATTTTGGTAGTACCGGAACAAAATTCGTACAAGTTTTTATTGAAGTGAAAACTTCTTTAGCGGCGCTGTGCACTTTATGGGATGGGGAAAAATCGTTAAACTCGCCACAGGTGTAGGAGCGTAGGAGGTCACGTGACTAAGATGGTGAGAGATCCGGGACGAGGCTTGGGGGCGGGAGGGGGACCGATGCCGTAGTACAAGACTGGCTGCGCCATTCGAGTTAGCGAGAAAAAGGGCGCAAACGACATGCAATCCGCGGCGCTTACCCGTTCGGCCGACACACAATAAGTTCTCACGCGCTAATTTGCAAGTGAAATAGTTTACTTCTGTCTCTACGGTATTCGTCGATTCGAAATGTCAAAATATTCAAGTTTTCACCCCTGCCGGCCCTCCCGGAGTGCAATCCGGTCTTATTTTACGCGGCAACACTGATTCCGGGTCACACGCAACAGTTGATAGTTCACCGAAACCAACAGTGGTTATAGTCCGACCGGTGCACACAATCCTCGCGTGCACGGCGAGCGGGGGGGGGGGGGGGGGGCGCTCGCCGCGCAGGCGAGGACTGAGCGAAGCGGCCGGCCGGACTATACTGCCGTCCTAAGAAAAAAGGACGCATCTGACTATGAGACTCGTAGTCAGATGCGTCCTTTTTGCTTAGGACGGCAGTATAGTCACCGTTGGTTAGCCTAAAAGTTGGGCATCGGTACTTAAAAATGTAAGACGCTCAACGGCAAACATAACTAACAATCATCTCGGCACAACATTTCGTTGAATCCACAAAAAACTAGTTAATGTCAGATATAAGCAAATACTTGTATCTAATGTAAAGAATGATATTTTGTAATTTTGTTTTCATTTAGTCACATTTAATTCTGTTAAACTGCAACTTCCAAATGATTTTTGTTGTAAGATTATATTTTTTTATCTTTATTGTTTGTGGAACTACTCAACATTTCATAACTGTTGAGACAACTAAAATGAAATTGACCAATCACGTGGCGCCTTTACTGAACTATAATGTATTTGACCAATAGGACGCCGTCATGAGAAAGTCAAAAGGTAAATAGACATCAACGCACAAAAAAGAAAAAGCCGTTGGTTCCACTTCGTTTGAAATAGATACAAAGTTTATTTAATTAGTTCAGTTGACTCGGAGAAAAAGTATTGTATACAATAGTTATATAATTCGCTTTTTAAGTCTCGTACCTGAATTAGGCCACTCAGCAGTGTTGGGCGTAATTAATTACTTTTGTAATTTAATTACAAATTACACAATTATTAATTCAATTACGTTAATTAAATTGAATGTAATTAAAATTTCATGTAATTGAAATTACTTTGTAATTTGTAATTGTAATTACATTATTTGTAAATTAAATTACTAAATTACTTTAAGTCAACTTTTTTTTATAAACAATGAGAAGCATACGTGTTTACTTGGTCTGATTGCAATGATGTAATAATCAAAACAATAAATGTGTGTACCTATATTTATATTTATCCGTGTAAACCGTATTCTTAGCACCGCCGGGCTTAAGAACACGTGTATACGTTTCGGCGTTTAACACGGATACCGGGAGCTCTAATTTGTATTGGTGCCACAAAACTAATACTGTTGTTAGGTTAGACCGGACAGATATAAAAATGTAAAATTAGTTACATACAACACGTATCATTCTTTTTTCATTCAAGCTAAACCTTGCAAAGCTCTTCGAAAACAAAGTTATTACACTCATACACTCTTTACAACTTTGGGGCTCCGCTTACATATCAGCTAACATATTTCGGAAATGAATATAATAAGCTAAGCGTCATGCCTCATGAAGGAAACAGATACCTAAAATCTAGGAATGCTGACTGTCCAAAGAAATTGTGAATGTTACAAAATAGACTAAAACACCACACTTACACACACACACCACCTTGCCTATGACCGTCACATCTAAGTCCTAATTTTAATAAAATAAAACTTCTTTTTGCCTTTTACATAAAAAAGCATGCCATGCCCCATACCTATCCGGCTTTCGTTTCACCGATCGTTTATTTTATTCAAAAAATAAGTGATCAAAAATATTCTATAAAACAAAAGTAATTTATAATGTAATAAGTAATTAATTGCAAAATGTAATTAATAATTCAATTAATAATTACGTTTTGTAATTGTAATTGAAACTTATAATTACAATTTCATTTTCCCTGTAATTGTAATTTGTAATTGCAATTACTTTTTGTAATTGTCATTATTAATTAGTAATTAAATTACGTTTTGCCCAACACTGCCACTCAGCAAGCTTCGTAGCCTAAACGTGGTACTTGACTGAAAAAGCATACATTATATAACGATTGCATAAAATACTATTTCGTAAAAATACAGGAATCCTAAATGTTTATTTTACACATTAATGAAAAAGAAACGAAAATGTAGATTTTTCTTTTTACACATTATGCGTTATGTGCTTTCAGCGTAAATACATTTTGCGTACTGTATATTTCTCGTTCTGTACATTAATCATGATGTGGATTTTGCGTATGTGCATTTTGACTGTTTGTACATTATGCGTGCAGTTGGCATTTTGCGTATTGTACATTATCAGCGTAAAACCAATTTTCGTCACTACATCTTCAGTCACTTCACAATCCTCGTTTATCCTCGAAAGTTAAATTAAATTAAAAAATAAAATTAATTTCTTTCAAGCTTCACAGAGGCTTATAGATGCTCATAGTCCCAGATAGATCCCAGTGGGCGTAGCATGGTTGCCATTTTATCACTTATCGTTGTGGTAAAGACGCCCATCACGCTCTGACAAGTATGCGAGTGCGAGAGTGACGGAGCCTTATCCACAACGATAAGTGATAAAATGGCAACCGTGCTACGCCCGCAGATAGATTTTTGCGATTTAGAATTTGGAATCTTCGTTAAGTATATTATAGTTCGAAACCCGATTTGAATTTGTACTTACGAGGCACGCATTTCCTATTCGCTCGTTGCTAATATACCGCATTCCCGAAATACCAGATTTTGCAAAATATCGGATTATCAATATAGCTTACCACATTCCCGTTACACCGGGTTATAAAATCGTAAGGTTGAACTAAATCGTTTTAAGAATGTCCTATACTGAAAATTTGTTATATTGGTAATGTGATAAATCAAGAATGTGGTATATTAGCAACGAGCGTTCCTATTCTATCCCTCAAACTCTCAAATACACATACATACATAAAAACACACATGCTTCGCAATGCTCTCATTCCCACTGCATTCACTTGACTGATGTTTCTTCTGCCATGGCAATGGCACTCATTCCGTGCGGCCATTTTGCACTTAGACTTCCATGGTTTTTCGTTCGCTGGCAACAGTAATAAAATAATATATCATTGTCAAATGTCTTAAACAAGTATGATGTTCTAATCTTGATACTTAATATGGTAACGAGGAAAGTAACTGTTCCGTAATAAATCGCGCTGTATTTGCTTTAAAAGAGAATTAGTGAAATAATATAATTGTTCAAATGTCATTATAATTTTATCGCGTTATACACGGTGTTGCAACACCATATCAGTAATACCGCGTCTGAATTCTCCTCATAACTGATAGGATAGCGGGGCAGATTGCTAGAACAAATTATCGACACGCTGGACAAAAGCACACTTTTCAGGTACTAATTAGGTACATAGCTTTAAGGGGATGCCTTGATTCGAGTCGACCACGCCCCCTTGACAGAGACACGCTTATGCCTTCCGCGCAAGAGAAAAAGAGATGCAACACTCTTCGGGAATGGCTTTTTCACTTACTGAAATTTTATTTATATTTGTCGCACATTAAGTGAGATTTAAGATGAGAAAAAAAAACTATACTAGTTCTGTTTGGTATCCTTTGGAAACTCGACCCTAAGAAATATGTAGGTAGGCCCTGACCCCAAATATTTTTACATATTTAGGCACCAAGTTGATGATTCTAAGTAATTAGGATTTCGAGATATTAATAATTCAAAATGGCCGACGGAAGAGTTGGTTCCTATCAAAAACTTAAAGCTATGTAGATTAAATTGGTGCTTTTGTCCAGTGTGTCCACTTTGTCACGTGAAAATGCCGCACTAGGAATGATTCAAATCATTGAATAGTTTCTCCATTTGTTGCAGTTAAATCGTCTAATGGACGAGATCTACGAGACGGTCTCGGCGTGCAACATGGATGAGAACAAACCCGGCAGCTTCCCGACAGAGCTCTCTGACAGCACCAGCGAAGGTCAGATCATTAGCATCATGATTATCAACGTCGTCAGCGGCTGCTGCAGCGTAATCGTTGTCTCTCTTCTGCTTCATCAACATTATAGGGGTGTAGATTCGAAAATTATTATTACTTCAAAAGAAAGAAGGCAAAAAATATGCCTAGTGACGAAAGTCCCATTCGGACATCCCAAAGAATTACGAAGCTACAACCGTTTTAATGTTGCTTGTTAGAGAGAGAAAACGCAAACAGTGTGTGACGTCACATTACACGAGGCTGCCGCGGGCCCGCGTCGACGGCGCGGCGCGTCGCCGTCTATAGTGACGTCACAATCTACAAGCGTCATCGTTTCATATGAAGTTGCGTTTTGCAAAAAAGGGACAGAACATACCCCTTCTTCCAACTTTGGACACTTGTAACTTCGTGATTACTTAACCTTTTGCGTTGATTTTTTCAATTTGACTACATTTTTAATGACAATTATTTTATTTAGTGTCTACACCCCTATTATGTTTTATTTCCGTTCTTTGTTATTGTTATGCGCTATGTGCTACGTATCGTGTCCTCACTGGATGGTCCCAACGGAATACCAGCGCTGGCTGCAAAGCCGGCATCATGCTGTTGGGCCCATTTCGTGACACGGAACAGATTCACTTTTTTCTTTTGTCTATGTTTTGTTTTGTAATACTGTGGTGTGTTGTGTTGTGTCTAGAATAAATGTTTCATTCATTAAATGTTTCATATATCATCATGATTGGCAACATCGTCAGCAGCTGCTGCAGCGTAATCGTTAGGTCTATCTTCTGCTTCATCAATATTATTTTCTTTATCATCACATCATGATTATCAACATTGTCAGTAGCTGCTGCAGCGTAATCGTTATGTCTATCTTCTCATCATCATCATCATTATATCAGCCGAAATACGTCCACTGCTGGACATAGGCCTCCCCCAGAGAGTGCCACAATGACCGGTCCTGCGCCACCCGCATCCAGCGGACTCCCGCGACCTTTACCAGGTCATCAGTGTCTATCTTCTGCTTCATCAATAATTTTATCTTTATTATCATGATTATCACCATCTTTATCTTCAGCTGCTGCAGCATCATCGTCACCTCTGTCTCCTTCATCATCAATATTATTTTTATCATTTGCACCATTGTCATCAGTAGCTCCTGCAGCATAACCATCAGCTGTCTCCTTCTTCATAAGCTTAATCATAATGAGCAGGCATCATTATTTTCGTCAGCGTCTTGGTCTTCTTCGTTGTCATCATCAAAACTATCATCCTCTTACTCTCGTGAATGGGATCTACGAGACGGTCTCTGCGTGTAACATGAAACGAATCTGGCAGCTTCGACAGAGCTCTCTGATAGCACCAGCGAAGGTCATATCATTATCATCATCAATAATAATCATCACCTTCATAATAATCATCATCATTAGCAGCAACAGCATCGTTGTCGTTTTCGCCATTGTCCTTATCTTCGGCACCGGCAACTTTATTATCTTTAAAACTATGTTGGTTCGTTTTAGTAATCATATAAAATATAAATATAAATAAATATTGGGGGACAATCTTACACAAATCGACCTAGTCCCAAACTAAGCAAAGCTTGTACTATGGGTACTAGACGACGATAAACATACTTATATAGATAAATAAATACTTAAATACATAGAAAACATCCATGACTCAGGAACAAATATTCGTGCTCATCACACAAATAAATGCCCTTACCGGGATTCGAACCCAGGACCTCTTGCTTCGTAGGTAGGCTCACTACCAACTAGGCTAAAGCGGTCGTCATATGTGTGTACTTTTATTGTGATTGTTTTAAAAGGCCTCTGCGCTGTTGGCCTCGGCTCCACGCATGCCTTCCAAAAGTCCGGGACTCCATGGTCCCGAGATATGGAAAAAAACATACAAATAATAATAAAAATATTCTTTATTGCATCAAAATAAAAATAAAACAATTACAAAAAATTAATTGACACTTAATTAAGTAGCAATCGCTAAAAACGATCTCTTTCAGGCAAGCTTTGGGTAGCAAGTTTTCATCATTGTTTTCGTTTATATTTTAATACATCATTATTTTTAATGCTGAACGACACATACAATACAACACTTGGTGGATACGAGTATGAGATGATTGTCATTATCGACGCCCTCTTCACTTGGAAAATATTTTAACATATGACATTCCACGGATGGATGCATGGATTCTAGAACCACGGTATGCTACCAAAAGTCGCAAGCCTATAGATCTTCAACACGGTAACATCTTTATCGTCATGACGATTAACATCGTGATAATCAATTGCGGCCATCTTGGTCAACGTTTTTATTGTTTTCCACATCAGCTTAGCACATCATACTTATGCAAGCAAACAAACGTTACATAAAAATCTAGAATATTTCGCATAAATATTCGTAGGCTTTTATTTCTCAACAGACTTCCAATTGCGTTCATCTCGTCATATATATTTTTTATTTATTACAGACTCAGTGAAACTGACCCGCAACCTCACCGAGAAGCGAAAAAACTACGTCAGGCGTGTATCCTCCCGCGTGGCCTACACGGACCCCAAGAACCGGAGCCGGTTCAGGCACCAGACCTCCGACTGCTCCTACAAGTCGGACACGAGCGAGGCGCCGCGGTACTCCACCTTCCGTTCCTGGAAGAGTTTCAGGTGAGACTGTTGTAGTGAAGTTAGTGTTAGTAGAGGGAGGCAGAGGAAGACGGACAAATAGATACTTATATATGTACATAGAGACAGATAAATAGACAAAGACAGATACTGAGATATGCAGGAACTGAGCTAGAGAGCGACTGAGACATGCAGTGACTGAGACATGCAGTGAGTGAGATAGGCAGCGACTGAAATAGAGAGTGACTCAGATATGCAGCGGCTGGGAGAAGACAGAAGAGAGAGAGGGAGGGAGCGAGGGAGAGGGACTGAGGTAGAGAGAGCGAGTTTCTGGCGATGCACTTACATAATTATATAGACAGAGAGACGAATGATAGGGCGAGACCGTAGCTAGCATGCCACCCGGGGCGGAGATCGTGTGGGTGTCACCCAGTGGCTTGGTTCCGTTGCTACAGTGTCATACCCAGAAAGATTTCAGCTGTAGTTTATTGTAGATACATGACTACCTTTTTATTAACCTAATCACCTGATGTGCTTTTTGCTAGAACCGAATCGTCTAGTTTCCTACACGTGATACAGATATGTGTAAAATATATATGAATAAATTCCTAAGATATTGATCGCCGGTTTTTATACATTTATAACATATCTACTTCCCTCTTTCAGAACGTCACAAGTGAATGTAAGAGACATGGAGACCGAAACAGACTCGGGTCGTGGCGATGACAAGGCCGGCTGCGGAGGCTTGGGGCAAAGTGGAGGCCTATTCGACGCGTGTTTACTAGTGGGACTCAACTGCATGGCGGGAGAGGCCTATGTGAAGAGCGTGTTTCCTAAACAGGTGAGTTGAAGTAGACAGAGATGGATTGGTGGATGGAAAGACTGGGTGATACAGGGAGGAAAAGACAAAAATGGAAACTGTGCCCGAGTTGACTGAGGCCCGTAGCGATGACAAGGCAGGCTGTGGAGGCGTGTGGCATAGTGGAGGCCTATTCTACGCTTGTTTACTAGTGGGACTCAACTGCATGGCGGGAGAGGCCCATTGAAGAGCGTGTCTCCTAAACAGGTGAGTTAAAGTAGGCAGAGATGGATTGGTGGATGGAGAGACTGGGTGATAGAGGGAGGAAAAGACAAAAATGGAAACTGTGTCCGAGTTGACTGAGGCCCGTAGCGATGACAAGGTAGGCTGTGGAGGTGTGTGGCAGATTGGATGCCTATTCAACGCGTGTTTACTGGTGGGCCTCAACTGTATGGCTGGAGAGGCCTATGTGAAGAGCGTGTTTCCTAAACAGGGAAGTTGAAGTAGACAGAGAGGTATGGATGGATGGGGAGAATGGGTGATAGAGGGAGAAAGAAACAAACATGGAAACTGTCTGAGTTGACTGAGCCCCGTAGCGATGACAAGGCAGGCTGCGGAGGCGTGTGGCAGAGTGGAGGCCTATTCGACGCGTGTTTACTAATGGGCCTCAACTGCATGGCGGCCTATGTGAAGTGTGTTTCTTTCTTTCTTTGGAGTAATTATATCGAAATAAAAAATAAAAAATAAGGTAGGCTTGCCAGTTCTACAGCTCACAGAGCCACTAGTTTTTAAAATACATTCAACCGGCGAGTGAAGCGAACGAAGTTCTATGCTTCGGCTTTGGCAGAAATTAAGTCTGTATGTCTGTTTGAATTCCCTCTGTCCGGCTGTTCTCCTCTATAGGTCGAATTTCTTAACCGATTCTCGTAAAATGTTGTTAGCTGGTTCTTTAATTACATACATACTTTTTTGGCAATTCGGGGTTTGGGATTTAAAAAAAAAACTGATTAGTTTTACAGCTGGGACTGCTGTGAGTTTAATGAGTGGTTTTTGAGGCTATACAGCTACCAGCCGAATATGACAGTTACATATCTTTATTTCCAGGTCCAAGTGCCGCCCCACATAGAGAACCTAGTGTTCCCGGAAACGCTCAGTGCGGCGTGCAAGGAATGGGCGCCGGAGGCCAAGAGCGCCCAGTGTTACTCTCTAGTCCTCACTGACGAGAGGGGCGAACGGTCTTATGGGTGAGTACTGAGTATACCAGACCCCGTAGCATGGACGGCCTTGTCACACGATAAGTGACAAGATAGAGCGTCCGTCACTGGCTGACACCGTTCAATAGAACGAGACGGACGCTCTGTCTTGTCACTTTCACTGTCCGCAGACAGATGGCGCTGTTTGACGCAAGCGCAGCGGCTGCGTTCAGTTTTAATCTAAGGCCGTGTCACACGTACTATCGACAACACAGCTAACTGACCATCGGTGCACCTTAAAAGGTTCTATATAAACACAGGATGGTCAGTTAACAGTGTTGTCGTTTGTACAGCAGAGAACGTAACACCTACTCAAAATGGTCTCGCCGGAAGACCACCGCTGGCTCGTGAGCCAGCATTATGCTGAGGCGAGACCATTTTGTAACAAATGAATAGTTTTAAGTAATTAAATAGTATTATATATGTATGTGATAGATATATTTATTTGTTACGAATAAATAATTTTCATTTCATTTCATAAGGTGGTACAGCAAGTTTATGTGTATGCCTTGAAGGTCAGTTTGACACTTGTGACTGCAATTTAAAGTAATGGCGGTTTGGCTGACAAATACACAAATCTCCATGATGTAAAGCCATGCAAGGCCAGTATGACCAGCGATTAATAGAGAGCTCTGCAGCTCTCTCTGTATCCAGCACCACAGATGGCTCGAATACACTTCTTTAGTGCTTTAAATGCATCTTCTAAATAAGTGGAGTTACCCCAGACAGTTAGACCATAGGTAAGGCTTGAGTAGACGTAACCATAGTAAGCAGTAAACAATCTGTCTTGGACGTTTTAATGCAGTCAAAAATCTATGTAGTTTTTTTCACATACTTTTACAAGCGATTTCCAATTAAACAACTGATCCAGCCTTATGCCTGTCATGTTTTCATATTACTGTCTATCAATCCTCTCACACAAAAAATCAATAGGTGGTAGATTAGCCTTACATGTTTTAAATTGGATAATTTTAGTCTTGGCAGCGTCTATGCAATCGTTATAGTAATGTATGCATTTTCAGTCGAGTACCACGTTTAGGCCACGAAGCTTGCTGAGTGGCCTAATTAAGGTACGAGACTTAAAAAGCTAATTATATAACTATTGTATACAACACTTTTTCTACGAGACAACTGAAATAATTAAACAAACTTGGTATCTATTGAAAACGAAGTGCAACCAACGGCTTTTTCTTTTTTGTGCGTTGATGTCTATTTACCTTTTGACTTTCCCATGCCGGCGTCTTATTGGTCAAATACATTATAGTTCAGTAAAGGCGCCACGTGATTGGTCGAATTTATTTTAGTTGTCTCAACAGTTGTAAAATGTTGAGTTGGGTGCTCCATAGTAAAAAGTACTTATGTGATTTTAGTTTGGTGTACGAAGTCTTAACTCGAACATTAAAGTGGACGAGTATAAAAAAAGTATTTATCGGTTGAGACACTAGGGAGGTAATTGATGTATAATAGGAAGAGAAGTGAACAAAGAATGCTTGCCTGTGGACATAACCGAATTGGATTTTTTTTTCAGCTCTAAAGAGATACCATTTCTGAAAAAAAAAAAACTATTTCAGATATTGTCGTCGAGTACTACCAGAGGGCGCGACCGTGTGTCTCCCCCTCTGCTACTGTATTATAGCGAAATACCGGGCGCCAGGCTTCTATTGTAAGGTTAGCTATGTTATAAATTGAAATTCAAGTTCTTTACATACATTATCATCCTCCTAGCGTTATTCCCGGTTGTGCCCTAAACGAGCCCGGGGTCCGCTTTGACACCTAACCCCAAGATCTGGCACAGGCACTAGTTTTACGAAAGCGACTGCCATCTGACCTGCCAACCCAGAGGGAAAACTAGACTATTTTCCTTCACCGAAAAGTTAACGGCAAATCTACCTATGGAAAAGTCGACTCGCGTTAGATTCTTAGGCGTGGAACTGGACCCTTACCTGGGGTGGCACAATCAGATAGACGGTCTGCTTTAAAAAGTCTTTCGAAAATAGCAGACGTAGACGTTTTGAAAACCGTGTATTATTCTTACTTTGAAAGTATCATAAGATACTGTATCGAATTATGGGGCAATGGTTCGAATATAAACTCTGCACTACTGTTACAAAAAAGGCATTAAGACTCATTAACGGATGTAAATGCGTACCAGTGACCCATCTAAATATGTTTGTAGACCACAAAATTTTTACTATTACCTCCTTGTATCTGTATCGAGTCTGTCTCCATGTTTATATAAATAAGAGTAACTATAAAACTACTAAAGAGACTCATAGCTTCAATCTCCGAAATAAAATTAAACTGGTACAAAGTAAATCCACTTATGTTCACTTTAATAATAGCTACAACAATATCGCAATTAAAAATTTTAACAAATTAAGTGACGAAATAAAGCAATGTAAACATAAGAATTTTTGACAAGAAATTAAAGAAATAGGTACTTTATAAATAGACCCTATCATACAATCAATGAATTTTTTGCAAATGCACGTGACTGATTTAATTGTGATGACTATTTACTTCTTAACTAATTGACATTTATGAATTGTGTGTGATGACTATTTACTTTGTAACTAATTGACATTTATGGACAATCTGGTTAATTTACATTTTACTTTATTTTTAATGTTTCACTTATATGTAATGTTTTTAATGTGGTCGCGTTTAAGGGCGGCCACTAATAGCTTAACGTGCGGCAGAGTGGTCGCTTTTATTGGCGGCCACTAGTAGCTTACTGTGCGGCAGAGTGGTCGCGTTTAGTGGCGGCCACTAGTAACTTAACGTGCGGCAGAGAAGTCGCGTTTAGTGGCGGCCACTAGTAGCTTAACGTGCGGCAGAGAGGTCGCGTTTAGTGGCGCCCATTAGTAGCTTAACGTGCGGCAGAGAGGTCGCGTTTAGTGGCGCCCATTAGTAGCTTAACGTGAGGCAGAGTGGTCGCGCTTAGTGGCGACCACTAGTAGCTTAACGTGCAGCAGAGAGGTCGCATTTAGTGGCGCCCACTAGTAACTTAACGTGCGGCAGAGAAGTCGCGTTTAGTGGCGGCCACTAGTAGCTTAACGTGCGGCAGAGAGGTCGCGTTTAGTGGCGGCCACTAGTAACTTAACGTGCGGCAGAGAAGTCGCGTTTAGTGGCGGCCACTAGTAGCTTAACGTGCGGCAGGGAGGTCGCGTTTAGTGGCGCCCATTAGTAGCTTAACGTGCGGCAGAGAGGTCGCGTTTAGTGGCGCCCATTAGTAGCTTAACGTGAGGCAGAGTGGTCGCGCTTAGTGGCGGCCACTAGTAGCTTAACGTGCAGCAGAGAGGTCGCATTTAGTGGCGCCCACTAGTAGCGTAACGTGCGACAGAGTGGTCGCGTTTAGTGGCGGCCACTAGTAGCTTACCTTGCGGCAGAGATGTCGCGTTTAGTGGCGACCACTAGTAGCGTAACGTGCGGCAGAGTGGTCGCTTTTATTGGCGGCCACTAGTAGCTTACTGTGCGGCAGAGTGGTCGCGTTTAGTGGCGGCCACTAGTAACTTAACGTGCGGCAGAGGTCGCGTTTAAGGGCAGCCACTAATAGCTTAACGTGCGGCAGAGTGGTCGCTTTTATTGGCGGCCACTAGTAGCTTAACGTGCGGCAGAGTGGTCGTGTTTAGTGGCGACCACTAGTAGCTTACTGTGCGGCAGAGTGGTCGCGTTTAGTGGCGACCACTAGTAGCTTACTGTGCGGCAGAGTGGTCGCGTTTAGTGGCGACCACTAGTAGCTTACAGTGCGGCAGAGTGGTCGCGTTTAGTGGCGACCACTAGTAGCTTACTGTGCGGCAGAGTGGTCGCGTTTAGTGGCGACCACTAGTAGCTTACAGTGCGGCAGAGTGGTCGCGTTTAGTGGCGACCACTAGTACCTTACTGTGCGGCAGATTGGTCTCGTTTAGTGGCGACCACTAGTAGCTTAACTTGCGGCAGAGAGGTCGCGTTTAGTGGCGACCACTAGTAGCTTATTGTGCGGCAGAGAGGTCGCGTTTAGTGGCGACCACTAGTAGCTTATTGTGCGGCAGATTGGTCTCGTTTAGTGGCGACCACTAGTAGCTTAACTTGCGGCAGAGAGGTCGCGTTTAGTGGCGACCACTAGTAGCTTATTGTGCGGCAGAGAGGTCGCGTTTAGTGGCGACCACTAGTAGCTTACTGTGCGGCAGAGTGGTCGCGTTTAGTGGCGACCACTAGTAGCTTAACTTGCGGCAGAGAGGTCGCGTTTAGTGGCGACCACTAGTACCTTACTGTGCGGCAGATTGGTCTCGTTTAGTGGCGACCACTAGTAGCTTATTGTGCGGCAGATTGGTCTCGTTTAGTGGCGACCACTAGTAGCTTACTGTGCGGCAGAGTGGTCGCGTTTAGTGGCGACCACTAGTAGCTTACTGTGCGGCAGAGTGGTCGCGTTTAGTGGCGACCACTAGTAGCTTACAGTGCGGCAGAGTGGTCGCGTTTAGTGGCGACCACTAGTAGCTTAACTTGCGGCAGAGAGGTCGCGTTTAGTGGCGACCACTAGTACCTTACTGTGCGGCAGATTGGTCTCGTTTAGTGGCGACCACTAGTAGCTTACTGTGCGGCAGATTGGTCTCGTTTAGTGGCGACCACTAGTAGCTTAACTTGCGGCAGAGAGGTCGCGTTTAGTGGCGACCACTAGTAGCTTATTGTGCGGCAGATTGGTCTCGTTTAGTGGCGACCACTAGTAGCTTACTGTGCGGCAGAGTGGTCGCGTTTAGTGGCGACCACTAGTAGCTTACTGTGCGGCAGAGTGGTCGCGTTTAGTGGCGACCACTAGTAGCTTACAGTGCGGCAGAGTGGTCGCGTTTAGTGGCGACCACTAGTAGCTTACTGTGCGGCAGAGTGGTCGCGTTTAGTGGCGACCACTAGTAGCTTACTGTGCGGCAGAGTGGTCGTGTATAGTGGCGACCACTAGTAGCTTATTGTGCGGCAGATTGGTCTCGTTTAGTGGCGACCACTAGTAGCTTACTGTGCGGCAGAGAGGTCGCGTTTAGTGGCGACCACTAGAAGCTTACTGTGCGGCAGATTGGTCTCGTTTAGTGGCGACCACTAGTAGCTTACTGTGCGGCAGAGTGGTCGTGTTTAGTGGCGGCCACTAGTAGCTTACTGTGCGGCAGAGTGGTCGCGTTTAGTGGCGACCACTAGTAGCTTACTGTGCGGCAGAGTGGTCGTGTTTAGTGGCGGCCACTAGTAGCTTACTGTGCGGCAGAGTGGTCGCGTTTAGTGGAGACCACTAGTAGCTTACTGTGCGGCAGAGTGGTCGCGTTTAGTGGCGACCACTAGTAGCTTACAGTGCGGCAGAGTGGTCGCGTTTAGTGGCGACCACTAGTAGCTTACAGTGCGGCAGAGTGGTCGCGTTTAGTGGCGACCACTAGTACCTTACTGTGCGGCAGATTGGTCTCGTTTAGTGGCGACCACTAGTAGCTTACTGTGCGGCAGAGTGGTCGTGTTTAGTGGCGGCCACTAGTAGCTTACTGTGCGGCAGAGTGGTCGCGTTTAGTGGGGACCACTAGTAGCTTACTGTGCGGCAGAGTGGTCGCGTTTAGTGGGGACCACTAGTAGCTTATTGTGCGGCAGAGAGGTCGCGTTTAGTGGCGACCACTAGAAGCTTACTGTGCGGCAGAGTGGTCGCGTTTAGTGGCGACCACTAGTAGCTTACAGTGCGGCAGAGTGGTCGCGTTTAGTGGCGACCACTAGTAGCTTACAGTGCGGCAGAGTGGTCGCGTTTAGTGGCGACCACTAGTAGCTTACAGTGCGGCAGAGTGGTCGTGTTTAGTGGCGGCCACTAGTAGCTTAGTGTGCGGCAGATTGGTCTCGTTTAGTGGCGACCACTAGTAGCTTACTGTGCGGCAGATTGGTCTCGTTTAGTGGCGACCACTAGTAGCTTACTGTGCGGCAGAGAGGTCGCGTTTAGTGGCGACCACTAGAAGCTTACTGTGCGGCAGATTGGTCTCGTTTAGTGGCGACCACTAGTAGCTTACTGTGCGGCAGAGTGGTCGTGTTTAGTGGCGGCCACTAGTAGCTTACTGTGCGGCAGAGTGGTCGCGTTTAGTGGGGACCACTAGTAGCTTACTGTGCGATAGAGTGGTCGTGTTTAGTGGCGGCCACTAGTAGCTTACTGTGCGGCAGAGTGGTCGCGTTTAGTGGCGACCACTAGTAGCTTACAGTGCGGCAGAGTGGTCGCGTTTAGTGGCGACCACTAGTAGCTTACAGTGCGGCAGAGTGGTCGCGTTTAGTGGCGACCACTAGTAGCTTACAGTGCGGCAGAGTGGTCGTGTTTAGTGGCGGCCATTAGTAGCTTAGTGTGCGGCAGAGTGGTCGCGTTTAGTGGCGACCACTAGTAGCTTACTGTGCGGCAGAGTGGTCGTGTTTAGTGGCGGCCACTAGTAGCTTACTGTGCGGCAGAGTGGTCGCGTTTAGTGGCGACCACTAGTAGCTTACTGTGCGGCAGAGTGGTCGCGTTTAGTGGCGACCACTAGTAGCTTACAGTGCGGCAGAGTGGTCGCGTTTAGTGGCGACCACTAGTAGCTTACTGTGCGGCAGAGTGGTCGCGTTTAGTGGCGACCACTAGTAGCTTACTGTGCGGCAGAGTGGTCGCGTTTAGTGGCGACCACTAGTAGCTTACAGTGCGGCAGAGTGGTCGCGTTTAGTGGCGACCACTAGTAGCTTACTGTGCGGCAGAGTGGTCGTGTTTAGTGGCGGCCACTAGTAGCTTACTGTGCGGCAGAGTGGTCGCGTTTAGTGGGGACCACTAGTAGCTTACTGTGCGATAGAGTGGTCGTGTTTAGTGGCGGCCACTAGTAGCTTACTGTGCGGCAGAGTGGTCGCGTTTAGTGGCGACCACTAGTAGCTTACTGTGCGGCAGAGTGGTCGCGTTTAGTGGCGACCACTAGTAGCTTACAGTGCGGCAGAGTGGTCGCGTTTAGTGGCGACCACTAGTAGCTTACAGTGCGGCAGAGTGGTCGCGTTTAGTGGCGACCACTAGTACCTTACTGTGCGGCAGATTGGTCTCGTTTAGTGGCGACCACTAGTAGCTTAACTTGCGGCAGAGAGGTCGCGTTTAGTGGCGACCACTAGTAGCTTATTGTGCGGCAGAGAGGTCGCGTTTAGTGGCGACCACTAGAAGCTTACTGTGCGGCAGATTGGTCTCGTTTAGTGGCGACCACTAGTAGCTTACTGTGCGGCAGAGTGGTCGTGTTTAGTGGCGGCCAAAAGTAGCTTACTGTGCGGCAGAGTGGTCTCGTTTAGTGGCGACCACTAGTAGCTTACTGTGCGGCAGAGTGGTCGTGTTTAGTGGCGGCCACTAGTAGCTTACTGTGCGGCAGAGTGGTCGCGTTTAGTGGCGACCACTAGTAGCTTACTGTGCGGCAGAGTGGTCGCGTTTAGTGGCGACCACTAGTAGCTTACAGTGCGGCAGAGTGGTCGCGTTTAGTGGCGACCACTAGTAGCTTACAGTGCGGCAGAGTGGTCGCGTTTAGTGGCGACCACTAGTAGCTTACAGTGCGGCAGAGTGGTCGTGTTTAGTGGCGGCCATTAGTAGCTTAGTGTGCGGCAGAGTGGTCGCGTTTAGTGGCGACCACTAGTAGCTTACTGTGCGGCAGAGTGGTCGTGTTTAGTGGCGGCCACTAGTAGCTTACTGTGCGGCAGAGTGGTCGCGTTTAGTGGCGACCACTAGTAGCTTACTGTGCGGCAGAGTGGTCGCGTTTAGTGGCGACCACTAGTAGCTTACAGTGCGGCAGAGTGGTCGCGTTTAGTGGCGACCACTAGTACCTTACTGTGCGGCAGATTGGTCACGTTTAGTGGCGACCACTAGTAGCTAAACTTGCGGCAGAGAGGTCGCGTTTAGTGGCGACCACTAGTAGCTTATTGTGCGGCAGAGAGGTCGCGTTTAGTGGCGACCACTAGAAGCTTACTGTGCGGCAGATTGGTCTCGTTTAGTGGCGACCACTAGTAGCTTACTGTGCGGCAGAGTGGTCGTGTTTAGTGGCGGCCACTAGTAGCTTACTGTGCGGCAGAGTGGTCTCGTTTAGTGGCGACCACTAGTAGCTTACTGTGCGGCAGAGTGGTCGTGTTTAGTGGCGGCCACTAGTAGCTTACTGTGCGGCAGAGTGGTCGCGTTTAGTGGCGACCACTAGTAGCTTACTGTGCGGCAGAGTGGTCGCGTTTAGTGGCGACCACTAGTAGCTTACAGTGCGGCAGAGTGGTCGCGTTTAGTGGCGACCACTAGTAGCTTACAGTGCGGCAGAGTGGTCGCGTTTAGTGGCGACCACTAGTACCTTACTGTGCGGCAGATTGGTCTCGTTTAGTGGCGACCACTAGTAGCTTAACTTGCGGCAGAGAGGTCGCGTTTAGTGGCGACCACTAGTAGCTTATTGTGCGGCAGAGAGGTCGCGTTTAGTGGCGACCACTAGTAGCTTATTGTGCGGCAGATTGGTCTCGTTTAGTGGCGACCACTAGTAGCTTACTGTGCGGCAGAGTGGTCGCGTTTAGTGGCGACCACTAGTAGCTTACTGTGCGGCAGAGTGGTCGCGTTTAGTGGCGACCACTAGTAGCTTACAGTGCGGCAGAGTGGTCGCGTTTAGTGGCGACCACTAGTAGCTTACTGTGCGGCAGAGTGGTCGCGTTTAGTGGCGACCACTAGTAGCTTACTGTGCGGCAGAGTGGTCGTGTATAGTGGCGACCACTAGTAGCTTATTGTGCGGCAGATTGGTCTCGTTTAGTGGCGACCACTAGTAGCTTACTGTGCGGCAGAGAGGTCGCGTTTAGTGGCGACCACTAGTAGCTTACTGTGCGGCAGAGTGGTCTCGTTTAGTGGCGACCACTAGTAGCTTACTGTGCGGCAGAGTGGTCGTGTTTAGTGGCGGCCACTAGTAGCTTACTGTGCGGCAGAGTGGTCGCGTTTAGTGGCGACCACTAGTAGCTTACTGTGCGGCAGAGTGGTCGCGTTTAGTGGCGACCACTAGTAGCTTACTGTGCGGCAGAGTGGTCGTGTATAGTGGCGACCACTAGTAGCTTACTGTGCGGCAGAGTGGTCGCGTTTAGTGGCGACCACTAGTACCTTACTGTGCGGCAGATTGGTTTCGTTTAGTGGCGACCACTAGTAGCTTAACTTGCGGCAGAGAGGTCGCGTTTAGTGGCGACCACTAGTAGCTTACAGTGCGGCAGAGTGGTCGCGTTTAGTGGCGACCACTAGTAGATTACTGTGCGGCAGAGTGGTCGCGTTTAGTGGCGACCACTAGTAGCTTACTGTGCGGCAGAGTGGTCGTGTTTAGTGGCGACCACTAGTAGCTTACTGTGCGGCAGAGTGGTCGCGTTTAGTGGCGACCACTAGTAGCTTACAGTGCGGCAGAGTGGTCGCGTTTAGTGGCGACCACTAGTAGCTTACTGTGCGGCAGAGTGGTCGCGTTTAGTGGCGGCCACTAGTAGCTTACTGTGCGGCAGAGTGGTCGCGTTTAGTGGCGACCACTAGTAGCTTACAGTGCGGCAGAGTGGTCGCGTTTAGTGGCGACCACTAGTAGCTCACTGTGCGGCAGAGTGGTCGCGCTTAGTGGCGACCACTAGTAGCTTACTGTGCGGCAGAGTGGTCGCGTTTAGTGGCGACCACTAGTAGCTTACTGTGCGGCAGAGTGGTCGTGTTTAGTGGCGGCCACTAGTAGCTTACTGTGCGGCAGAGTGGTCTCGTTTAGTGGCGACCACTAGTAGCTTACTGTGCGGCAGAGTGGTCGCGTTTAGTGGCGACCACTAGTAGCTTACAGTGCGGCAGAGTGGTCGCGTTTAGTGGCGACCACTAGTAGCTTACTGTGCGGCAGAGTGGTCGCGTTTAGTGGCGACCACTAGTAGCTTACAGTGCGGCAGAGTGGTCGCGTTTAGTGGCGACCACTAGTAGCTTACTGTGCGGCAGAGTGGTCGTGTTTAGTGGCGGCCACTAGTAGCTTACTGTGCGGCAGAGTGGTCGCGTTTAGTGGCGACCACTAGTAGCTTACTGTGCGGCAGAGTGGTCGTGTTTAGTGGCGGCCACTAGTAGCTTACTGTGCGGCAGAGTGGTCGCGCTTAGTGGCGACCACTAGTAGCTTACTGTGCGGCAGAGTGGTCGCGTTTAGTGGCGACCACTAGTAGCTTACTGTGCGGCAGAGTGGTCGCGTTTAGTGGCGACCACTAGTAGCTTACTGTGCGGCAGAGTGGTCGTGTATAGTGGCGACCACTAGTAGCTTACTGTGCGGCAGAGTGGTCGCGTTTAGTGGCGACCACTAGTAGCTTACTGTGCGGCAGAGTGGTCGCGTTTAGTGGCGACCACTAGTAGCTTACTGTGCGGCAGAGTGGTCGCGTTTAGTGGCGACCACTAGTAGCTTACTGTGCGGCAGAGTGGTCGCGTTTAGTGGCGACCACTAGTAGCTTACTGTGCGGCAGAGTGGTCGCGTTTAGTGGCGACCACTAGTAGCTTACAGTGCGGCAGAGTGGTCGCGTTTAGTGGCGACCACTAGTAGCTTACTGTGCGGCAGAGTGGTCGCGTTTAGTGGCGACCACTAGTAGCTTACTGTGCGGCAGAGTGGTCGCGTTTAGTGGCGACCACTAGTAGCTTACTGTGCGGCAGAGTGGTCGCGTTTAGTGGCGACCACTAGTAGCTTACTGTGCGGCCGAGTGGTCGCGTTTAGTGGCGACCACTAGTAGCTTACTGTGCGGCAGAGTGGTCGTGTATAGTGGCGACCACTAGTAGCTTACTGTGCGGCAGAGTGGTCGCGTTTAGTGGCGGCCACTAGTAGCTTACTGTGCGGCAGAGTGGTCGCGTTTAGTGGCGGCCACTAGTAGCTTACTGTGCGGCAGATTGGTCTCGTTTTGTGGCGACCACTAGTAGCTTACAGTGCGGCAGAGTGGTCGCGTTTAGTGGCGACCACTAGTAGCTTACTGTGCGGCAGAGTGGTCGCGTTTAGTGGCGACCACTAGTAGCTTACTGTGCGGCAGAGTGGTCGCGTTTAGTGGCGACCACTAGTAGCTTACTGTGCGGCAGAGTGGTCGCGTTTAGTGGCGACCACTAGTAGCTTACTGTGCGGCCGAGTGGTCGCGTTTAGTGGCGACCACTAGTAGCTTACTGTGCGGCAGAGTGGTCGTGTATAGTGGCGACCACTAGTAGCTTACTGTGCGGCAGAGTGGTCGCGTTTAGTGGCGGCCACTAGTAGCTTACTGTGCGGCAGAGTGGTCGTGTTTAGTGGCGGCCACTAGTAGCTTACTGTGCGGCAGATTGGTCTCGTTTTGTGGCGACCACTAGTAGCTTAACTTGCGGCAGAGAGGTCGCGTTTAGTGGCGACCACTAGTCGCTGTAGTCTTCCGCTCTAAAAAGACCTATCCATTTCAGGTGCTCCAAGAAATCGAATCCCACCACGGCAGCTCCGACGTGGAGATCACGGACGTCCTGCAGCAGCTGTTCGCGGCCGAGCTGCCCGCGCCGGGCGCCGCGCTGACGCTGCGCCGCGCGCGCCCGCGCAGCCTGCTCCCGCCCCCGCCCCCGCCCCCGCTCGGCGCCTCCAAGGCCCGCACGCTGCCGGACTGCCGGCACACCCTCGCCGACGCGCAGGTGTTCTGCGACCTGGAGAACGGGACTAGTCAAAGGTCGGTTCCCTTCCTCTCTCCGCCCGCGCCGGGCGCCGCGCTCAGTCAAAGGTCCTTCCCTCTCTATGTCCTTACTCGCTCCCCGCTCTCTCGCTCCGTTGTCTCTCGTTCTGTTATAATGGAAACCACCAAGGTGTTTTTAAAATAGATATTTATTAACACACACTTAAATAAGGACACGACCTTTTAGAATTATAGATATGCGCGATTCGCGGCTCGGGAACAACAGAGGATTGTCTGATCTGGATTGTGGAGCTAGAATCGGATGGAAGGGATTTCTGCTGTTAGGGTTGCTTGGTCAGCCAGAAGGCATACATGGAGGAAGTTATAACAGTTCGCTGTCTCGCTGTCTGTCTCTCTCTCTCTTTCTCTCTCTCTCTCTCTCTCTCTGTCTCTCTATAAGAGTTTAGCGATCCACCAATAGTTTGGGTTGTCGATTCACTGTCAGTCCCTGGGCGACCGAGCTCGGATGAATATAGAGAAAAAAAGGAGAAAACGATTTTTTTTTGTATTGTTACAGAAGTCGAACGATAAAACGCCCCTTGGAGCCTAGAGCGGATGAGGACAATATGTCCATCTTATTGGACACCCTGGGCGCGGGCCTTCTAATAAAAGTATTTGGCTCTCTGCTGTTGGAAAGGAAGGTCATCATTATCAGTGATCAGCTCAGGTAAGAAATACCATAGTCTCCTACTTATAATACTAGTAGACGCTGGAGACTCTCTCTCTCTCTCTATAGGCATCTCTCTTAAGGATCCGCAGTAAGCTCGATTCTCCATACAAAGGTAATTACGCTCTCATAGAAAAAAAAATTCTGCGAATTTAAGTTTTTCTTACAAAACTTCTTTTTGCTGTATTTCGTTTGTTTTATAAACTGGAACCATGTAAACTGGCTCATAGCCTAGCGGCGCCTGCGAGTCGGAAACGATAACGCAGTTAAGCAAGGATGGCAGCGGTCAGTCTTTGGATGGGTGACCGCCTGATGTTTGAGCGGTTAATATAAATGAGCGCTTCCGTGCTTTGGAAGGCACGCTAAGCAGTTGATCCCGGCTGCTGTCTATGACAGTAGTCGTTAAGCCGAGTTAGAGGCCTTCGGGCGGCTTAAGAACATCTAACAGTCGAGTTGCCCACTCACTTGACAAAGGGGGGAGAACTGTCACTCGCGTCCGCAGGAGCTACCTGCCACAACCCTGCACGTGTCCTCTGGGTGGTACTAAAGAGTGACAAACTTTAAAGGCCAAAATAATGTATGCCATACGATTAAATAAGTAGGCTATATTATGTCCCGCGGGTTTCCCTGCGTTCTTTGAAATTCGTGGGCGAGCTCTTATCATATCATATCATTTATTTTCTTATTATTGATGACGTCAATAATAATAATACACAAATTACATAGGTACCTACATTTAATTACATATTCATTAACTAATTACAAAAAAATAATTATTAAAACCATACAATTTATTTCCACGGGTTCCGATCTTCATGGTATTCTGATATTCTGTACACTACGTAAAATATAGCTTGAGCCCTGCGACAGCTGTCAAAGTGACATGACTAGAGCTGGGACGATGTTGAAGATATATTATCTGGTCTTTGTCTTTGATTGGCGACTTACTTTCCATGAGCACATATTATCACTTGCTGAAAGCTGCTATCGAAGGTTAGGTTTTGTGATTCGCAACCTGCGCGACTTTCATGATCCCGGGGCTATCAGGCTAGTTTATAATGCACTCGTTAGAAGCAAGCTTGAAGCTTCGTCAATCGCATGGAACCCTCACGAATCAACTTATGCCCTATTACTGGAGAAAGTTCAGAAAACGTTCCTACGGTTTTTATATAAGAAAGTTTTTGGGTACTATCCATTCCTGTATCCCACCAAATACCTGTTAGGAACCTTAGGTTATAATTCGTTGGAGGTAAGGCGTAATTACAGTTTGTTGGTGACTGCGTGTCGGATCATACGCGGTGAGTCAGATTGTCCGGAGCTAGTGAGTCGCCTCGTGCGATTGTATACTCCGGATATCCCCAGGATAACTCTCAGGGCACGACGACGCGATTTATTGGCGGTGCCGGCAGCTCGCACTGTTTCACGCAGGAATTCGCCGCTGATCCGCGCTCTCTCACAACTCAATGCGCTCTTGGCATCAGCACCGGAGTGTGACTTAATTGCGTGGCGATGGATGTATGTGTGCGGTGAATGTCTGAGCTTCTGTGAGGAGATGGATGACAGGCAATCAACTGTACCAATGTAATTATATGTGTTTATTTTTTGTCTTTTGTATATGTCGTTTCATGACGCATTGGTTATACTGTAATGTCATGTTTCATGTTTTAATAAATAAATAAATAAATAAATTATTATAATTATCGATTGTTGCGACTATTATTGATACAAATTCGAATTATTTTTAACAAGTATAATAAGGAAAGGAAGGAAATTTATAAAAAAATCAGACACGAGGACTATTGCTTACTCGTTGTTATTTATTATTTTATAAAGGTGCACAACCCAAATCAATATCTTGGTCAAAATCTGATTCGGAGTCGCTGTCATGTGAACATTGTCAAAGTGAACATCACGCTCCCAATCTTCTTGTATAACTTTTCTACATTTGTTGACTACCTTCTTCCAATCTTCTGACGTAACGTTTTCATATGCATTTTGTAATAACGTCATAATTTTATTTGCCGTGAATGGGGGTACTGTATTGTAATAGGTTTGTAAGTGATGTACCTACTAACACTTTTATGGGCTCTGCCTGAAATAAATAATTGATTATTATTATTGTTTGCTGATCCGAGTCACTGTAGCTCTTCCAATGCCCAGAGCATCCGCAACTCTGTTACAAACTAGCGCCAATGGCAGCAGCGGTCCGCCATTTTGGTTCTCGCGCTCGAAATATTCACGTAAGCGAATCAC
Organism: Epinotia bilunana; assembly: GCA_947049275.1. NCBI lineage: Eukaryota > Metazoa > Arthropoda > Insecta > Lepidoptera > Tortricidae > Epinotia > Epinotia bilunana. The sequence continues at coordinate 1,487,687 of OX346279.1, read as the reverse complement.
AAACTCACGACATTCACTGCTTAAAACCGTCTTCTTCGTTCTTTTTGGCATTATGCAAATCGAACAACAGGAATAAAATGGTAAAACCAAACTCAACAAATCAACTACAATAATATAATAAGAAAAACAGAGAAATGAGAACTAGAAAAACGTAACGTATACAAGGCGTCGGCACTCGTACCGACTCAATTAAGATGGCGGCCGGCCGTCGCCGCCGCCGCACGCGCCGCTCATTCACCACACCACCCCCACCCGGCATTACCTACACATTTTTTTAAGATTAGGTCTATACAGATTTTATCACATTTTAAGTGTTAAGAATAATAAAATTATAGTGACTAAACAAAGTTCTTAATTTAAATAGAAAGTATTGTTTTCGGTTTATCGATAGTGTATAGTTTGTGGTTACGATGACTTGTTGTACACCACTATTCGTGTAGTCCCACCCATAAAGTATGACGTTGCCGCAGGCCATATTTACCGTTACAAAATTCAGAACTTGATGGGCGTGATTTCGAGTTTTCAAGTTATATTTTACGTAGTCATCATCATCATATCAGCAAAGACGTCCACTGCTGGACATAGGCCTCCCCCAGAGAGTGCCATAATGACCGGTCCTGCGCCACCCGCATCCAGCGGACTCCCGCGACCTTTACCAGGTCATCAGTCCACCTTGTGGGGGGCCTACCCACGCTGCGCCTTCCGGTACGTGGTCGCCACTCGAGAACCTTTCCGCCCGAACGGCCATCGGTCCTACGTGCAATGTGCCCCGCCCACTGCCACTTAAGTTTAGCGATTCGGAGGGCTATATCGGTTACCTTGGTTCTGCCGCGGATAGCCTCATTTCTGATGCGATCGCGCAGAGAAACTCCCAACATAGCCCTCTCCATTGCCCTTTGGGTGACTTTGAGCCTTCTTATGAGGCCCATAGTAAGCGACCACGTTTCCGTGCCATACGTCATCACTGGCAACACACACTGGTCAAAGACTCTCGTCTTGAGACACTGCGGAATATTGGACGAAAAGATGTGCCGTAGCCTCCCGAATGCTGCCCAGCCGAGTCGGATTCGACGGTTTACCTCTTTCTCAAAGTTGGACCTACCTAACTGAACAGTCTGAAATGGGAGTTGGTACTAAATGGAGGTTTGACATGATCTTTGTCTTATCCATGTATTTTTTACGTAGTATAGTAACCTCTTTCACATACATACATAATTTTCCTTTTATCATAATTTTAAATTTATTTACAGGCAATGTTTGGATGTCTATCGGAACCTTATTATAATAATTTACACACTGACCTATGAACGATTTACTTATTTTATGGAGTCTAATTCAATATAATTGGCTACAAGGTCATTTTTATTTCGAGTGTTTCTATTATGTATGTCGCAATTCTTTTTAAAAAGATGTTTGTTTCTGTGTACATACATAAGTTTTTCAAAAATGTATTGACACGCAACAGTCAGGATACCAAATTTTCCAAATTTGTCTAGATGAGGGCCCTTTCGGATGCACTTCGGCCCAGTGGGATCTTTTGTGCATTTGCCCTCTCCTTTATGCCTACTCGCAAGCTCGGTCCATCATTTCCACGAAGCGGATGATGCAGCTCAGCGGGAGCACCTTGAACTCCTTTGGTTGCGGATAGCCGTTGCCGAAGTAATTCATTCTTTGTCTGGCAAGGGCATGACATTCACACAATAAGTGTGCCATGGTCTCCTCCTCGCCACACATTCTAAAGTCTTAAACTATCCGATAGTCCCATCTTGGCCAAGAGACCCTTGACCCTGAGGTGTCCTGTGAACACCCCATATATGATTCTGAGCAGGGATGTTGCAGACATTCGCATCAGCAACCGCGGAAGTTCCGCACAAATTTCAACATCAGCGTCCGCATCCGCATCCGCCAAAATTGATGCGGAGTATTTGCGGATGCGGATGTAGTGTAATTCACGACAAGAAAGAAGCTAACGCGGCGCTTGCCGCGCGCGCGAGTTTTAGATATTTTCGCCATTAGTAAAAAAAACTTCTCGTCGTTTCTGTGACCAAGAGTAGACGCGTTTTTGATTTGTTTGCTACGATTGTAACTTAAGTGGCAGTGGGCGGGGCACATTGCACGTAGGACCGATGGCCGTTGGGGCGGAAAGGTTCTCGAGTGGCGACCACGTACCGGAAGGCGCAGCGTGGGTAGGCCCCCCACAAGGTGGACTGATGACCTGGTAAAGGTCGCGGGAGTCCGCTGGATGCGGGTGGCGCAGGACCGGTCATTGTGGCACTCTTTGGGGGAGGCCTATGTCCAGCAGTGATGATCATTGTAATTTAGTCTCAACGTGTTTGATGATTGCGTTCATAAAATGGACGTTGTTTTTTTTGAGTGTTTGACGCCAAAATCCGCATCCGCGGCATCCCCGATTCTGAGTTAGAGAGAGTAGTCTAATATAATCCATTTTTTACAGCCTCCTCTCCTCCTGCCTGGAGGCGCTGCAGACCTCCCTGTACCCGCTCGTGTGGCAGCAGCCGCTGGTCGCGGCCATCCCGGCCGACATCCAGCGGGACGTGCTGGAGGCGCCGCTGCCCATGCTGGCCGGCATGCTGGCCACGCAGCACCTGGACACGGACGGAGTGCTGTTCGAGGAGGTGGGTAGAGGCTGACAATCATCGCCCGTGACAATCGGGGTCCGCTTTGACAGCTAATCCCGATGTGGCCGTAGGCACTAGTTTTACGAAAGCGACTGCCATCTGACTTTCCAATCCAGAGGGGAAACTTACGCAAGTATCTTTCTGATAAGCGCGTAGGATAGCTGTCAACATAGTATTTTTCACCAGGTACAAAAGGTACCTACCCTAATAATATAGGTACACTAATATATATGTATATATATTAGTGTATATTATTTTGTATATGTATAGGTTTTTTTTTTCAGTATGTATTTGATAGAAGTTTATCTTGGATTAAGTTTTCATTTAAATTTAAATGCCTGCACCAAATGTTTCTGTTTTGCCCAATGGTTGACTGGTAGAGAATGCCTTATGGCATTAAGTCCGCCATTTGTACTATATCTTGTATTGTGCAATATAGTTTAAATAAATAGATAAAACTAGACCTTATTCGGATTAGACCGGTTTCCTCACGATGTTTTCCTTCACCGAAAAGCTAACGGTCAATATTTCGTAAGTACATATTAGGTTCCGAAAAACTCGTTCAGAAGTAGCTACGCAAAATAACACGTTCAAAATGATCCAGACAGTTCGTATCCTCTTGACAGAGTCGCGTGTCATTTTGAGCACTTGACCGCAGGCAGCTTTTGCTGCTTACTGTACGAGCCGGGATTCGAACCCACGACCGCCGCTTGACAATCGCATGCCTGAACCACCAGGCTGCCGTAGCACTTTAAGGCTAACAATATTTTAAAGAAAACATTTTTAACCTCCCCCGCCCCCGTGTGGTGTTGGGTTAGAATTTCACCACCCATTTTCTTCCCGTGGGTGTCGTAAAAGTCGACTAAGGGAGCAGGGTTGAAGTGGGTTGTGGGCGATGGGCTAGCAACCTATCACTGCAATATCACATTTTGTCGATCTTTTATACCCACATTTAATGCTAAAAGTGGCGCTGGAACATAAGTTTCATGTGACGACCGCTTTAGCCTAGTTGGTAGTGACCCTGCCTACGAAGCAAGAGGTCCTGCGTTCGAATCCCGGTAAGGGCATTTATTTGTGTGATGAGCACGAATATTTGTTCCTGAGTCATGGATGTTTTCTATGTATTTAAGTATTTATTTATCTATATGTTTATCGTCGTCTAGTACCCATAGTACAAGCTTTGCTTAGTTTGGGACTAGGTCGATTTGTGTAAGATTGTCCCCTAATATTGATTTATTTTATTTTATTTATTATGTGCTCTGCCTACCCCTTTTGGGAATAAAGGCGTGAATGTATATATGTATGTATTTTTAACCTCGTGCCGTCCGATGTGCAAATGTTCTTTCCGTTTCACAAAGAGTGGTGACCACAAAATATCCTTAATTTAAAGTTAAAGCAAAAATTGAAAAATGTAATGCTCCGAGCCGGATTCGAACCGGCGACCACAGGCATACGTACATGGCCCGTCGCTACTAACCAACTGAGCTATCGGAACAATCTGTCTCGGCCACTAAATTTTTCAATCAGTTTCTTCTTAAAACGCCTTAGGGACGCGCGTGGTCGCCAGTTCGAATTAGGTTCAGAGCGTTATATTTTTAAATTTTTTCTTTAATTTGATTTCTATAATCTTCATTAGCAGCGTTACTGTTTAAGATACAAAACAAAACATCCTCACAAACTTTCTTATTTCGATCATTTCTAGAAAAGTACGTAACAAGTAATGCATAGTCCACTTAGAACTGGCATATACTTATGACTACGTAGTCATGATTTATTTAATTAATCGTATGGCAAACAGGATGATAAATTTACACAAAGTAGCATATACATATAATCACCATAAGTTCATATTAAGGCTAATCAGCCACTTGATGGCTTCGTCGCTAAGGGCGATCAGGTCTTCTGGGGGGCCATCGGCGTAGCGCGTTAAGGGGCAGTGCTCGATGATGTGCTGGATGGTCCGTATGTCGGCACCGCATAAAATAAAAAAATAAACGTCAGTGAAAAAGAAATGACTATCACAGTTCGAAGACAATATGTTGACGTTTTAATGGTGAAAATATAGTTGTGCTATCTTTATGCGTTTTTAAGTTTTCAACGATGGAAGTCGAAGGGAGAAAATCGATAATGAACGAATTCATAGAAAATCCTACTATGGTCAGGAACAAGAATAGCAAAATCACAGAATTTTCCAAAAACCACTGTGTGTAGGGTAATAAAATGTTATAAGGAAACCCTGACGTACTATAGAACAAAGCAAACGAAACGAAAATCTGGCACCAATGATAAAAATTTGCATAAAAAGGGAATTAAAATCTGTTTAACAGAATCCCGGACTTTCCGATTATGACCTATCCCGGAAATTAAAAAAAAGTCGCAGCACTGTTAGACAAATCAGACTACGAGCTGGCTACAAGAGTTACCGTGCTATTAAACACCCAAATAGGACTGCGACGCAAAACAAAAATGCTCAAACACGAGCTCGATTGCTATACGACCAAGTTCTGACCAAATTCAAAGGTTGCCTTTTGCTGGACGACGAAACTTACGTGAAACTTTATTTTAATCAACTACCCGGGACAAAATTTTATATGGCCGATGCAAGAGGCAATGTTAGATAGATAGATAAATCATTTATTTGTTTTGCTAAAATACACACATATTACAATAAGAGAAAAAAAAATACAGAAAACACAAAACTTGAAAGAACATTAAAATAATATAAAACAATCAGTTATTATACACAGAAATAAACTGTGTGCATTGCAGCAAGACAAAAAGGCTCCAAACTCAGTGCGTAGCTTTGCTCGCAATTGAACAAAAACACTGGTATTCTGTTGGAACCCAGAAAAATATATGAGTAGAAAATATATATGGAAGGACCAACATACATAAACAAATAGTAATTTTACTTATACAAGGTGTAACAAAAATGGGGTATGAAACAGGCATCGTGTTCTGATAAGAAAAAACAGAAAAAAAAAATTTGACGCGATTTTTTTGTACATTTCTATGGAGCTGGAGAAAAAATGTATACCGATCAGTGTAAAGAAGCAAAAGAGGAAGAAAGGAGAGTCAACGTCGTTGTATGTTGAATGATGTAAGTTTGTGAACCCAGACAAGTTCGCCAAAAAAACATATGATATGGCAAGGAATTTTTAGCTGCGGGCATAAGACCAAAAGTTTCGTTACATCTTCCACAGTGAAGACCGAAGCCTACATGAAAGAGTGTCTCGAGAAACGAGTTTTGCCGTTTATTCGAAGCCATGACGACCCCGTAAAGTTTTGGCCTGATTTTAGCCAGCTGCCACTATTCGAAAAAAGTTTTAGTGTGGTATGCTATAAACCAAGTCGATTACATACCCCGGGATATGAATCCTCCGAATTGTACTCAATTCCGACCAATTGAGAATGATTGGGCAATGATGAAAGAAAAGTTGAATAAGAGCGGCAAAATTGTCCAAGATATTAATTGTTGACATTTATTTTCTGATATCATTTTTTTTTATTGACGTTTAATTAGAATTTTATTTAAATGAATATTTATGTGTCACCAGTTTTTCGACATTTGTTGTTTTTTGTTGTAGGTACCTATATGTTCTAAACTTCTAACTCATTCACCGTAACCTTAATTTCTTGCCTATGTTCTGTACGATCCTTGTATGTTACTAACATTAAATGTGTAAGAGTTTGTACATACTAACATTTTATGGGCACTGCCTGAAATAAATTATTTTTATATATATATATATAAATTCATTGCGATCCACATGGAACCGACAGTCTAAGAAAGTCGATAAATGTACTGTGCAGAAGATGATGGCCGGCATAAAAAAACGAGTTCGGAACTATTTACGCAATATTGAACAATAAACATTATTTGTACAAAACCTAAAGATATACAATATAGTTTTGTTACCATTATTTAATTTAGTGATTTCTGATACAAAGTTTAAAGATTATTGAAATTAAGAAAGTATAAGTGTTACGGAACCTATAAGTAAGTAATCCTAGTGTTAATATAAAATTACTAATATATTTGGTAACAAAAGAGGAAAATAAAACTTTCTCTTAATTGACGTAACAAGTATTAATTACCTACACAACTTTTATAGAATTGTTCATTGACATGAATAAAACAATGAATTTTATTATTAAATACATTTATTTCTATACATAATACACTCATACATAAAATGTGTAATTACAGAAGGAGATAAAAAGTGATAATTAAATTGTTCTAGTATTTATAGATTATAAGACATTCTCATGATTAATGCGGTTTTTTTTATCATTAGGATACAAAAACGTGGAAAAGGGGTACCTAACAATCACAAATCAATTACTTAAAAGTACAGCAACAGACACTCATTAATAATTGTAAAAATGTGATTATACAATACAATACAATACAAATACTCTTTATTGCACACCTCACACAAACAAAGCAGTTAAAAAGAAAAACAATACAATAACATGTAGGTAGAGGTAGACAACAGGCGGTCTTATCGCTGAAGAGCGATCTCTTCCAGACAACCTTTGGGTATCGGAGAAAGAGATAAAACTAGTTTATGTAGTAGGTGGTGCAGAGATTATAATAAACCAAAAATCAAAATAATTATATTAATGCATATAACATAACATACATACACAATCATGCATATATACAAATAACACAAATAAAAATATATAATGCATAAACAGTCAGCCAATAATAATATTAGTAAGACATTCAGGGTTAGGGGAAAGACAAATAATGTTCTTTAAGAAGAGATTTACGATTATTACGCCCCACACAAGTTTTTTTAAAATATAATTTGACAACTTAACTCTAGGTACTCAAGGCAATTACTAGGTACTCATGGTAATCGTACATTGAACAATGATTTCAAAGTTATTGGATTATACTTTAAAAAATGTTACAAGCTTTTTTTTGCACAGTCTGTATTCACATTTATTTTATGGTGCCATAATATTACGTTGACATTAAATCTACATAAGTATGCCAAAATGTTATTTTTAAAATGGATGCAAAAGTATTCGCACATAAAGAAGGATAAATTACATATTGACTTACGAACAGTGGAGATTACCACAAAACTTAAAACGCAATACAACGAAATGTCACAGTTCTGCCACTTCCCGCCAGTTTTAGATAACACAACGTTTTTACAGTCTTCTAGAGATAATTCACCACAGATTCTTTACTTTATCAAGGTTATTCTGCAAGAATTTCACTGTTTCCCAAAAGCAGTCATTTCTTCATCGATTTTTTTTCAAATTCCCGAATTTTATACATGGCGAGGTATTTATTAAGAATCGGTTCGTCGCACACGGGATCGACAGTACCGTTGCCTTGCTCGTCTGTGTACAGGGCAGGGTAATAGTCCCCGGATCCGACCAGCATGCGTCATTTGTTTCAGGACATATTGAATCTTTAGCGTACACCTTAATTTCGTAACGTATACGGGGACAAGGAAGTTTCAAGTTTGCTTCGCAACCATCAACAGTGAATCCCGATGCGCTCTCTATTGTACTGTAACATGTCAGTAGCAATAACGATTCGTCCAGCTCGCTCGCCACCATCCCCGTCGCTTGATAAGTCACTTTATATAGTAGAATAGTCCAAAATGTCTCTTTAGCACGCCACGATACAACAGCTTGAGTAGTAAACATGCCCTTCAGTTTTAGGTTGAAAGGAGCGTGGGGTTGCGTAAACCACACTCTGTCCACATGAAATGTTTCATTATTACAAACAAAAACATTACAAGATTCCATAATGTAGAACCCAGAATGTAAATTACCTAAAGATATACCGTGCGTAAGTACATTGAAGACGTTAATTCTACAGGCAATACTATTCTGGTTTGAGGATACCTCGCAGGCACGCATTGAGTTTCCAAATGCGTCCGAGTAAAACAATGTGAAAGTTGTTTCCAAAGTTCTTACGTTCCAGTTGCATGTGATTTGATCAAAATCAAAAGAAACGCAATGGAACATATCGGGCGCTGGCGGCTTGTCGACATAAACATTTATACTGGAATAAAAGTCGTCCGTGCGACACGCATAAGCAAAACGAGCATTTTCCATTTCCTGCTGTTTCGTAGTCTTAATAGAAGTAAGGTTCACGACGTGTGTTTGAATCTCCTTATTGTTCTTTGAAATTGCGAGTGGAGCCTGTGCGCTGGCTGAGCAAAAAACCTCATAGTCTTCGCCAATGGGTGCAAAAAATAAACGCACCAAATTTGGTATGGTTCGATTTAGAACGTTTTGCGATTTAACTGTGAGAGAGGGATAAATAGAAACTAGTAATTCTGCACGACTAGTTTCCTCGTCACAAATGTATTTATAATCTCCTATCGCATGGTCCTTTGATGTTGACTATTTCGATTGCATCTAAGTCTTCACTGTCGACGCGCGTCAGGTTTATCTTCGTAGCGTTGGTCCCCGAGCAAAATATTGTTACTGTGTCGCCATAATATGAAACCACCTCGGGCTCTTTGGGATCAATGTAATAAATACTCTCTCCTCTTGCCGAGATTTGCACTCGCGCGCCTGCGGCTCCCAGCGCCGAGAGCGTGCACAGGACCGCCACAGCACGCATGTTCAACCCTTGACGCTTACACTGCCACTAAAATTCTATTCGGTCAAAAATGATTTAAATTTAATGCAGGATATTGATTGCGGGATTTCGATTTCCTCATTGGCAGCGTTATTCTGGGAAGTTTTTGTGCAGAATACGATATCAACAAGTTCCACGCGGGCGAAGTCGCGGGCAAGACTTACTATTAAAATTGTCACCTCAAATATGAACCAATAGGTACTGTTCTGTAACTTGAAATGTATGAAAGTGTCCGGTGCACATAATTTATCTCTTTGTGTTCCGTTAAACTGTTTTAGGGCAAGCATTCCCATATTTCCACATTTTACCACCAATTAGATTTCACTGGTCACAGAACAGAATAAAAAGCGTGATGGCCGTCTTTGGCGGTGAAAGGGTTCAAGTGAATTGGTGATAACTGCTGGAGTTTTTTCTCTATCACTGGTCACAGATGTCCCACTTGCCTTTGAATGTCGACGCCAAATCGTTATATTGGAACGAGTGGTATCATCATCATCATATCAGCCGAAAGACGTCCACTGCTGGACATAGGCCTCCCCCAAAGAGTGCCAAAATGACCGGTCCTGCGCCACCCGCATCCAGCGGACTCCAGCAACCTTTACCAGGTCATCAGTCCACCTTGCGGGGGGCCTACCCACGCCATAGTAACATATACCAGTATTTAATAATGATGCACTGCTAATCAACACCTTAAAATAATGCACAAATTGCGCCTATTCAAAATTAAACACGTATTCGTTTAGTAAGAAGAAACCGCTACCAGCAACGTGAATGTCAAAATCAAAGACTAAACTATGTTCTTCTTTCTTTACAGGGCATGCTAATAGACCTGTCTCAGCAATCAAAAGTGATATTCTACCAAGGCGACGAATCCACCATACTGCCTACCTACAGTTACAAATCGCTCAAAACCACTATTCAGATGGAATCCACCAAACAGAAAGACAAGCAAGATGTGAAGACTAGGAATGTGATGATATCCGAGGCGTTTTTGAGGTTTTTCGTCGATGTGCTCGGGGGATACGAGAAGTGTTTCAAGGAGGGCGTGAAGAATGATGGCGAAATGGGAAACGGCGGAGTTGTTTTCGACGTAAGTGTAATACCGTATTTGACTAATAGTGAAATCAGCTTGTTTTTTTGTAACGTCAAAAACGCTCCGTTAGGTATGGGATTTGCAGGGATTACTTGCTTGTGACGTCATCAAACAACGTCCTTATAGTAGTTTATAATAGTTTATATATAGTAGTACATATACATTTTAAAATTTTAAAATATGAAAGACTACCTTCTGCCCGCGACTTCGTCTGCGTGGACCCGGAATAAAAACTATACCTACTATATTGCCGGCAGCTCGCACTGTTTCACGCAGGAATTCGCCGCTGATCCGCGCTCTCTCACAACTCAATGCGCTCTTGGCATCAGCACCGGGGTGTGACTTAATTGCGTGGCGATGGATGTATGTGTGCGGTGAATGTCTGAGCTTCTGTGAGGAGATGGATGACAGGCAATCAACTGTACCAATGTAATTATATGTGTTTATTTTTTGTCTTTTGTATATGTCGTTTCATGACGCATTGGTTATACTGTAATGTCATGTTTACATGTTTTAATAAATAAATAAATAAATATTTTAATCCAGGCTATAAACTATCTTTGTGTAAAATTTCATCCAAATCGGTTGAGCCGTTTAAGCGTGATTGAGTAACAAACATCCAAACATCTAAACATCCAAACATCCAAACTTTCGCATTTATAATATTACGAGTAGTAGGATTGATACTGTCCAAGTATTTTCGTAATTTTCATCTGTTGCGAATGAAAAAAATATTTTTACTGTTGTCAAATAATTTAATTAGTGTAATTTTACGATAAGTTGTACACTGAATGTTCTCTCAGAATAATGAAATGTGACCTTATGCCTACGCAGAATCGAAAACTCCATAGAGCCTTATAGCAAAAAAAGTGTCCCAAATGTTTATATTTCCATTTCGTTACTTTTTCACAAAGTAAAAAAAACCAAATGCTTGTTTCAATCAGCCTAATTATCCTGCAAAAAGATATTATCAAAAAAATATAATATGGTAAATGCGTACCTAATTAAGGCTGTGCATTGGAAATTATCGCGTGCTTTGAAACGCCGTTCTGACTCGATTAAGAAACAATAAGGTCTGATTTTCAGATATATGATTCTTGACTATATGATTGTTTATCTGATTTTATCGATACATAATTGCTTAATTTTTTTGACAGAAACTAATCGTACCTATGAATTTATGATATCATTATTAATGTAGCTTCAAGTACTAAGCAATATAAGCTAGTTAGGTATGTGTTGTATACAGGATAAAATTTGTTGAAACCACAGCCGACTAATATTGCGCCACCCTGTTTTAAAATAACCATGAGTAAGTACTATGAACAACTGACAAATAACAACTGTTTATGAACACAGTTTGCTGGATGTATTGGTAAATTAGTCATTTTTTCATGTTAAAATGTACAACAGAATATTGTTTTTTTTTTTTTTTTTTTTTTATGATATAGGAGGCAAACGAGCAGTCGAATCACCTGATGGTAAGCGATAATCGACGCCCATGGACACTTACAACACCAGAAGAGTTGTAGGTGCGTTGCCGGCCTTTAAGATGGGAGTACGCTCTTTTCTTGAAGGCTTGAAGGTTATAACGGTCCGGAAATACCGCAGGCGACAGTTCATTCCAGAGTTCGGCTGTGCGAGGCAGAAAGTTGTGTTATTTGGATGATAAACCAAGTCAAATTATTACATTAAAGTATGAATATTATTAATGAATATTCATTAGAATACAATTATGATAGATTGCGCCCAAAATTATGTACCTAATTGTGTTGTTTAGTACCGACACTAATCGTCATCAAAATATTCGCCCGAGTTTACGCAAGTCGACCTAGTCACAAACAAAGCCAAGCTTGTACTAGGGGTACTATACGACGATAAACATACATACTTACATAATAAATAAATGAACCGAACCAGCCCCATAGTAAACACAATGAGGTTTGTGTAATGGGTGCTAGACGACCATATATTTAATAGAAAACATCCAAGACTTAAGGCGATGCCTTGATTTGAGTCGAACACGCCCCCTAGACAGAGACACGCTGATGCCTTCCGCGCACGAGAAAAAGAGATGGAACACTCTTCGGGAATGGCTTTTTGGACAAATTTCGATAAATAACTAACTTAGAGATGCTTTATTTAAATTTCATAAAGTGAGATTTTAGACGAGATAAAATACTATAGTATTAACTTGATTGTGTCGTAAAATAAGTTTGAGTAGGCTGAGTAAAAAAAGGAAAATACAAACCCAACTTTGGAGTTTTTTCTATCGAGGAAATTTTAAGCAATTATGTATCGATAAAATCAGATAAGCAATCATATAGTCAAGAATCATATATCTGAAAATCAGACCTTATTGTTTCTTAATCTAGTCACAACGGAGTTTCAAAGCACGCGATAATTTCCAATGCACAGCCTTAAGGGCCTCCACACACCGAACGCGGGTCGTGCGCGGCGCGGGTCGGTAAGTATCTCTCTCACTACCAACGCATTTAATATCTCTATCACACAGTAGCGCGGGCCCGCGTTGCTACCGCGGCGGGCCCGCGCCACAGACCAGTAAACCTATAGGATATATGGTCTGTGGCCCGCGCTACTGTGCGATAGTGACGCCGCGCTACTGTGCGAAAGAGATAGAGATACCGCACGACCCGCGTTCGGTGTGTGGAGGCCTTCAGAAACAAATACCTTCAGCTTCGTAGGCACTGCCTAATAGTAGGTAGTGGCGCTCCGCGTGGAAATCGTGTATATCGTAGGTCCATACAACCTTTCGCCCCCGTTTCACCTCCTTTAGGGATGATTTCTGGGATAAAAGCTATCCTGTGTTCTTCCCCAGGATTCAAACTACTCCTGCACCATGGTTATAAGTATAGTTTGGATGACAATTCAATATTATGGTACCATCGGGCTGATCTGATGATGGAGACAGAAAGTGGCCATAGGAATTATTCAATGCTTAACCGACGTAAGCCCATAGAGTTTGGGTTCAAATTGTCTCAATGGGTAGTTGATGAAATGTGCAGTTGGCAATAAAAGCTTGTACCGATTTTTTTTGACAGAAACTCATTTTTTATTACAGAAAGAAGCCTTCATAAAGAACGCCCCTTCAAAACAGACTCAGTATTTCCTGGAATGGTTCACGGAGACTGCTATGTTCAACCATTTCATACAAAACATGGCCGCGACCTACGCCAATAAGCAGAACAACAACGTACCATTAGTCGACACTCCTCTACCCAACTTCTACGAGCTGTTCGAAGAGAGAGTGAGCAGCAGAGGGAGAATGGAGAAGATTGATGGTAAGGGATATTACAAAACTGCGATGAATAGGAAGGTTAGGTTATTGAAGACTAAGTTGAGAGAATTAGTTAACTAATTTTAGTTTTAAGTTAAGCCGGCTTATAAAGACGTAGTTTAATTCTCATTTTAAAACGGCACGCTAGAATGACATAAGACTGTAAACACAGTTGGATGCGCCACATTTTGGTGGGAAACTAGTGTCTATTACTAGTAATTATTTAAAAAAAAAATTAGCGAGTAGAACTTTTTCATACAAAGTCTCTAATCGCTTTTTTTTTTTTTTGCTATGCTACATGTATTATCTATGATAAAGTTTCGTGGTGTTGAAGTGCTGAACAATGTTAAAGTTTCACTTTTGCATACAGTCGTGACCCTGGAGAATGGCGGCGGTTGTTTTACTTCTTTGCTTGTATCTTTTTGATATAAGTACTAAAAACGCTTTTTATAACACCTTCCAAAAAATAAATAATTCCTAATATTGGGGTTTTATTGACTCGGAATGACAAAAAGTGACGAAGATAGCCATACTGTGGGCTTAGCATGGTTGCCATTTTATCACTTATCGTTGTGGTAAAGACGCCCATCACGCTCTGACAAGTATGCGAGTGCGAGAGTGACGGATGCCTTATCCACAACGATAAGTGATAAAATGGCAACCGTGCTACGCTCGCAGAACAACTTTTCCCATTGGACCAACCACGAAATTGCGAAAAAATATCTTAAGAGTTAACTGTGAGGTGAGATTTTATGCGTTCGTTGCTAATATACCGCATTCCCAAAATACCAGGTTTTGCAAAATATCGGACTATCAATTTATCACACTTTTAGCTTACCACATTCCCGTTACACCAGTTTATAAAATCTTAAGGTACTCATGGAACTAAATCGTTTTAAGAATGTCCTATACAGAAAATTTGGTATATTGGTAATGTGATAAATCAAGAATGTGGTATTTTGCAAAATCTGGTATTTCGAGAATGCGGTATATTAGCAACGAACGCATAAAATCTCACCTCACAGTTAACTCTTAAGATAAGGTATATTAGCAACGAGCGGTTATGGAATTGCTGTTTTTTTTTTGAGATTTACCGGTTGGTGTCATGGAAAACGTTGTTCATAGTACAAGTGTCTTCTTCGCTTTTTATCATTCCGAGTCAATGACCCCAAAATCAAATAGTATTTTTTTCTTTATAAGTATGTATTTTGTTTTTCAAGAACCAGGTAGTAAAAACGCGTTTTGCACACTTAGTTTTTTCTAGACTTTTAGTATGTCAAAAAGATACAAACAAAGAAGTAAAAAAATCTGGACAAGTGCGAGTCAGACTCGGCTACCGAGGGTTCCGTGCCTACTTAAATACAAATGTATAATTTTCAGACTTTTCTCTGCATTTGTAGTATAATACGATATTACTTGCCAAGTCATAATTCTAGGTCAACGGAAAGTACCCTATACATTTTGATTCCCTTAATAATATACGTTATTAAATATACGTTTGTTGCGGCATAAACGGCCTTATTTTTTGTCACGTTGACTTAGAAGTTTGATTTTTTCACAGCTTCAAGGGACTCTAGACCTTCGTATATGGTTTTAATTTATCTTGATACCTCTAGGCGTTTCCGAGATAAAGGGTCTTGACTGACAGTCAGACAGACGGACAACAAAGTGATCGTATAAGGGTCCCGTTTTTCCTTTTGAGGTACGAAACCCTAAAAAATGCCGGTGTCTATGAGTGAGTGTCGCTTTTGTATCGCTGACAGAAAGTTGCCGTGTAAAGTCGCCGTCAATAGAATTTTCTAACTATGTAAACAAACCGCCATATTGAAATTGTCTTTCAATGTGGCGGTTTGTTTACATAGTTATCAAATTCCATTGAAGGCCACTTTACGGTTGAGATTATTTAATATGGCCGACTTTTTATAAAGATGTCATTGGAACTCTAACCTTGGGACCATGGACGATAGAGTTGCTTTTTGAATGGAATATTATGATGCAATCTGGCCAACTCAGGTATACCCGATTTTAGTGTTTGTTATTATGAGGCTATACCTATTTTAATTGATGTATTACCGACAAGAGCTACGCTCTTGTGAATGAACTGTAATTATTATTGTTAACAAAGATCGAACACAAAGAAACTATAGTTTGTGAGATCTTACTTCGAACATTTGACAGCTGTCATCCCCGTACAATAAACGTCAATGATGACATATGACGACATAAATTTTACTGGGATGACAGCTGTCAAATGTTCGAAGTTGTAAGGTCTCACAAACTTTACACACTGATTTTTCTCGAATACCTCATCCTCGTAAGTCCGAGATAGATTTTTGCGATTTTCAATTTGGAAACTTCGTTAATTCTATCGAATCGTTAATTCTTTCGGGTTCGAATAGCAAAGTATAGCTACTTGTACAAGTCCCGGGACTTGCGAGGTAATAGAATTGATGAAATTATGTTTTAAGTTAATTATTTATTTTATAAATATATGTTTACATGTCATCACAATTGGATTGGTCAATCAACTATTGTCGTTTCTTTTCTGTTGGACAGGAGACCATACATTGTTACAACCTGGCCCCTATTTCATCAACTTGACAATTGTCATCTGACACTGACAATTCGCCACACATTGCTTGTTCTAGAAGTTAAGGTGGTCGCTAGGTTACTTGTGGATCCAGCAATGTACGAAGAATTGTCGTCGTGAGGTGACAATTGTCAAGTTTGTGAAATAGGGGCCTGGATGTCTAACATTTTTAGAAAATCTGCATAGAGCGAGAGTTTCTTAATGGACATAATGGTATTTATCAACAAAAGCCGCTTTGATGGATAAAAAGATTAAATAAGTTTCTGTCAAAAAATTCATTTTTGGTACAAGTTTTTATTGCCGACTGTACTTTTCTGTATACCATCATCAACTGCTCATTGAGACGATTCTAACGAGCCCAAACTCGATGGGGTTATGTGGTTTTATTACGGAGTTCCTATGGCCACCTTCTGTCTCTTTCATCAGATCAGCTCGATGGACCCAAAATTTCAGCTCAATCGGTCACCGGGAAGTGGGTCAAATTTAACTTGCAAGATTTGACGGACAACTTACATACTTTTATACTTACAATATTATACGAACAAGTCAAGTTAATATAAAGCTTGTAAAAACCGGACAAAAGCGAGGCAGACTCCAAGGATTCCGTGCTTATACAAATGTATATACCTACAGTCAACAGCAGAAGTTGCTACGCAAAATAGCACGCTCAAAACTATCTAGACTGTCCTTATCCTCTTGACATTAGAGTCGTGTGTAGGTCATTTTGAGCACTTGATCCGCGTAGCTACTTTTGCTGCTTACTGCACTTGTAGTTCAATTCAATTATTTATTCTGCAAATAGGCGAACAGCATAAGCGTAATTTACAATAAAATAATAATAATAATCTTACACAATAATAATTTAAAATTATATATAAAAGGTTAACAAACTAGATGTCACTAAGTTAATGTAAACAAAACAAAATTGCAAAATATGACCAGTATAGTATACTAGTAGACGATATCACTTGCCAAATTTCATAGTTCTAGGTCAACGGAAAGTCCCTTGAGAGTGTTGAAATAAACGTTTTTTGCGGCATATACGGCCGTATTTTACGTCAACTAAGAAGTTCGATTTCGTCACAGCTTCAAGAGACTGTCGACCAAAATATATGGTTTTAAATTCAACTCGATTGTGCCTCGTCTTACCGACAATTGTTCCATCGAATTTATGTTTCGCAGTTTTCATTTCATCGAAAACCGTTTTCAATCAGAATCAGTAAACTTTTCAGTAATGTTAAAACAAACCTAACCTAGCCTAATTGGTTCTATAGAATGACCTTTTAGATGTACCTAAAATTAACAGAAATTCGATGAAACGAAAATTCGGCGAAACCGTGCATTCGGTGAAACGTTTGTCGGTGAAAAAAGGGGCACTGTAATTAATGAACCTTCTAACAAAATCCATACTAATATTATAAATGCGAAAGTGTGTCTGTCTGTCTGTTACCTCTTCACGCTTAAACCGCTGAACCGATTTAGGTGAAATTTGGTATATAGATAGTTTGAGTCCCGGGGAAGGACATAGGATAGTTTTCATCCCGGAAATCATCCCCTAATGAAAGTTTGTATGGAGCTACGATATAAACGAGTTCCACGCAGACGGAGTCGCGGGCAGAAGCTAGTACGAAATAACTTCTGCTTGAGCTAAAACGGAGATCTTCGTTCGTTCAATAACCAAGGCGGGGGGAATTGAAAACGAAACCAAATAAATTCTAATTCAAATATTTTATTTCGGATAAATATCCATATCGGGTTAGATGAGCGTTTCTCAAAAAAAATGCCACTACATTTTTTCGGAGATTTTCTGCAAGTTTTTGTTATTTTTACTCAAAATCACGATGTCTTTCCACCCCGATAGGAGAAAAAAAGTGCCCCAAAATCTCCATATATTTTTGAACTTTCCTATTGTGTTACCACCATACAAAGTATAAGGTAAATGGTAATACAATAGGAAAAATATCTTTGGGACAGTTTTTTGTCCTGCCAGGGTCGAAAGGGCTCCTGATTCTGAGTGGAACACAACATAAAGTTAACATAAAATTCTCAGAAGTACAATTAATAATAGTGGTATTTTTTTGAGAAATGCTCAGTTACAGTAGGATGTATATCGGTATATCTATGTTAGTTGCACATCAATAAAATAAAGATAAAATTAAAATTAAATTAAAATTTCAAATCAACACGGTGTGACACAGATCACGGCTATAATACCACCCAGTGACAAAGGATGGGACAGTTGTACAAACGACAACACTGTTAACTGACCATCCTGTGTTTATATAGAACCTTATTTACGATGCACTTAAGGTGCACCGATGGTCACTTAGCTGTGTTGTCGATAGTACCTATCCGCTAAATAAAGTGAAATTAGCTCATAAACAATGTACTATTTGGGTGAATCAACTATTTCTTGCTGTTGTTCTGTCTGTTTAGCCAGGAGACAAAGTTAGTTTCTTAGAAAAAAAATTGCAATACGGACTTCTGACGTGCCTAGACGACGGACCATACAAGAAAGGGGCGAACTTGACAAGACATTTGGTGATTTAAAAACCACACATCGCAGTTTTCAAGTGACTCAGGAGACGTTACCATGGCAACTAGTGACAGGAAATAGTTGATCCATTTATAGTTAGTATGTTATTTCCGTGGAAGATTTTTTTGAGACACGGGAAGGGATTGGTGCTATTTAAAATCGACACCGCACGGGGAGACTAATTGAGTTAGTAATTAAACGAAAGTAATAAAAACTCGCTATTTATGTATTTGTTCTGCTGTCGAATTTAAACTTTCGTGAGACATGTTGAAATAATGCTAATCATTACACGGTGCAACTCGCGTATTAAATGTCACTGCGGGCGACGTGTTTCGAACTCTTTGCTTGAATCACGCGAGACCGCCGCGAAAACACTCACCCTGAAGTCACTCACGAAGAGTTCGAAACATGTCGCCCGTAGCGTTTAATACGTGAGTGTAATTATTGCTCTTTTGTGTTCGACCTTTGTGTTTCCATGACAATGTGTATCTTGTCTGGACAGTTGAGATTATTTAGTGTGGCCGATTTTTTGTAAAGTTGTCATTGGAATTGGAACCTTCTACGTTGGACGTTAGAGTTGCTTTTTGAATGAACTAGTTTGATGCAGTTCGGCCAACTTAAATAATGTCAAGTATTTTCTCATTAAACATACAATAGTTTTAAATATACATATCATACAAGCCTTAGAAATGTGCCTGAACCTGTAGATTATTTTATATTTAAGTTTTGTAAAACGTATGATAACGTAGTTTTAATGGAATTAAATAATATTGTATGATTTTATTGTTTTATTGAAAACTCATCCGTTTTCTCTGTGCTGTACCACTCGCTGAATTTAGGTATTTTATTTTTGTCGATTTAGTTTTTTTTAATACCTTACCTACAGACATATTTAGAATAGAATAGAATAACATTTATTCACGACAACAACATGTATACATGCACATGAATCAACATACAAAAGAGAAGACAACATTGCCACGAAACGGTATTAGCGAGGTCCTCAGCGCACAGAGCCCCTAGGTACCTAAATATTTACTTCAAATGGAAAGTTTGTAGGATTCATGCATCTTAGAATGACGTTGTGAAATGAAATAAATAAAAATCGGCCAAGTGCGTGTCGGGCCACGCGCAGTGTAGGGTTCCGTAGTTGCCTGTCTGCCTTAGTTACATCGACGTGTGGTGCGGTTGCGTCGGCCACATGACTCGAACAAAAATTAGAATAGAATAGAATAGAATGTTTATTTGTAAAGTCATGTACATGAGGTGTTCAGATTATACAAAAAGGCTTCCATGACACCCTGTTTAGGGCACACAAATGTTCTTATAAGTAACTTAATTCTATATTCCGGGGTCACGCTGCTTATTATGTAAAAAGTAATATATATATAGTGAATAATTTGACATGAACCTAAGTTTTAATTTAAATAGTTTATAATGTCAAAGGCTTCAGTCTCAAGTGAAAAGTGAAAGTGCTTCCTCAATTACAATTTACTTACTAATTATTACTAAATTACCTACTTTTATGATGCGACAAAGTTTCATCATTTAAGAACTCCTCTACTGAGTAATAACATTTATGAATGAGAAACGTTTTCAATTTTTTGTGAACCAGTTTATCATTTGGTTCCAATTTGATTTCGTCGGGTATTTTGTTTACTACATACAAAATGAGGCCCCTTTCTATGGATAGCTAGTTTAGAGTTTGGAGTTTGAAATTAGG
The DNA here is from genome assembly GCA_947049275.1 of Epinotia bilunana. Lineage (NCBI taxonomy): Eukaryota > Metazoa > Arthropoda > Insecta > Lepidoptera > Tortricidae > Epinotia > Epinotia bilunana. The sequence goes on along the minus strand of OX346279.1, from coordinate 1,467,186 downwards.
GCTTTAAAGCCCAATATCTAGCAAACGAATTACTAATTTGAAAAATGGTTTTAAGAAACCCATAATATTTTTGAACGAGCTATCCAACAACACACACACACCATGGGTTTAACGAGAAAAAAATTGACATCCTCGCTTTAGGTGTGGGGGAGGTGCCCTAAAAAAAAATATTTTTCAAGATTTTATTGTACTGTTTTGTCGGCGTGATTGATTTATATACCCATGCCGAATCACAGTTTCCTAGTTGTAATGGTTACTGAGCTAAGCCGAAGACGGACAGACAGACAGACTAGACGGACATGGCGAAACTATAAGGGTTCCTTGTTGACTACGGAACCCTAAAAACATGCTACTTTGTAGTTGGCATGCAGTTATGACAATGAATATTCACTGTATTTCCTAGTACTTCGAACATTTCAATCCATGTAAATTTTTTGCCTGCAAATAATTATCATCCACAATATCCTGTAATATAGCAATCTGTCCGTCTGTTTTGTAATGGTTAATTGGCAATAATAACACCGACAACCAAAGTCATGAACAATGAAACATGAATATTGACGTTTGTATGGAGTCTGGGAAAATTATGGCTTGAGGGACATAGGCAAATTGCCATGATTTTGTTTGTTTACTTTAGTGGTAATAGTCAATCACGAAACATAGTCACAATTTAACAATGTAGGTATAGTCGAGTTCGATAATATATGGACGGACAATGTTATCTAAATATGTGAGTCCACAGTACGGTCGATTGAAGTCGAGCAACCTTATACCCATAAGTGTCGCCATGACGCTCGGCTCTCGATACCAATGTAGTTTGGTTCTTATTTTAAAACGACACACTGGGATACCATGAAAGTTTGTATACACAATGGGATCCACCATATACAGAGTGTACTGATAAGAAAAAACTAAAAGAAATTTTTTTGACGCGATTTTTTTTACATTTGTATGGAGCCTTGGTCGACTGGGGCGACATGCTACATACAAAAAAAATCGCGTCAATTTTTTTTCTTTTAGTTTTTTGTTATCAGAACACGATACCTGTTATGCCGTTGATCGGTTCACACCCCATTTTTGGTACACCCTGTATAGGTCGGAAACTAGTTTCCGTAGCTAGAAATTTAAACAGAAAAAAAATAGAGCGATTAGAACGTTTTTCATATCAAGTCTGCTTAATTTTTTTTCTATTATATATTGCTCTTACTGGGGAAAAAATACTTTACTAAAATACTTTTTACAAATAACATCCATACTAATATTATAAATGGAAAGAGTGTCTGTCTGTCTGTCTGTTACTTCTTCACACTTAAACCGGTGAACCGATTGAGATGAAATTTGGTGTGAAGATAGTTTGGATCCCGGGTAAGGACATAGGATAGTTTTTATCCCGGAAACCATCCCCGGAGGGGGTGAAATTGGGGATGAAAGTTTGTATGGTGCTACGATATAAACGAGTTCCACGCGGACGGAGTCGCGGGCAGAAGCTATTAATAAATAAACATTATCAACTAAGACTAACCGCTAACGGCCGTATTCATAAACGTCCTACAAGCCTGTTTTAACTAAAATGGCGCTAAAATTCGTTTGTCCTTATCTGTCACTTTGACATTTGTGTTCGTAAGAAAGGGACAGAGCACGTTTTTATTTAGCAGAGGCATTTTAAGTTTTATGAATAAGGGGCAAAAACTAAACAAACCCAGGGAATAAAATATAGTCTATAACCAGACGTTTGACGACCAGTTAGCCTAGTCGGTAGTGACCCTACCTACGAAGCTAGAGGTCCTGGGTTCGGTAAGGGCGCTTATTTGTGTGATGAGCACGAATATTCTTTCCTGAGTCATGGATGTTTTCTATGTTTTTCAGTATGTATTTATTTATTTATTTATTTAAAATAATTACACAAAATTAAATAAATAAAATAAAATAAATAAAAATCATTTATTTCGGACCACGGATCCATAGGATATTAGTAACAATTTAGACTTATTAACTATGTTAGTATCTATTTTTAAATACAAGAAAAGAAAAACCAAAATTATTGCACAATAAGAGGTCCAATCTCTTATCCTATCTGGCCCTGCCAATGACCACTTCCGCCCAGTACTTTATTATGGGACAGTCAAGTCGCTCTGACAATACCCTAAGGAGGCCATTGCCGCCGCCCCGCACTCTCCTCAGTAGTGAGCCCACACGCTTGCGCCTGATTGCGAAGAAGTCGTCGGTTCGCGCTTCAGCAAACATGTTGGACGCACTGCAGTGGTTCGGCAGCCGCAACAGCATCCTCAAGATATTGTTATATTGGACTCGTATAGCGTTGTAGGCTCTCTGTGTAAAGCCTACAGCCTACCCACAGACTGCAGTGTAGAACGTCTGACAGTAGGCTTTGAAAAGCGTCAATTTGACTTGTTCATTACACCTTGCAAATCACACACAGCATTACAGTTAGAAACTAAGTCACTGTGAATTTGTAATTACAAATATAGTAATTACAAATTAATATATACACTGCATATTAATATATGACAGAAGAATTACGTCTATCCATCATCTCACAGTACCTTAAGCATTCACGATACACAGTTCCCCAACTACTTCCAAAGACGTCCACGTATTTATCTATACATATAAGTATGATTATCATCGTATAGTACCCATAGTACAAGCTTTGCTTAGTTTGGGGCTAGGTCGATTTGTGTGAGATTGTCCGCAAAAATATATAAATAAATATATCTCATCATATAAATAAATGCCGTTACAGGGATTCGAACCCGGGACCTCTTGCTTCGTAGGCAGGGACACTTTTTTTCGTTCCTTTTTGCCTTTGACGATTGATTAGCCAGTGTCATGTCGATTTGGAATCATAAAAACAAAAATCTATTCGGAAACGACATATGATAGAATAATTTGCTATTCCTGGAAAATAACGGTAAATAATCCCATACATTTTTAGTAAGACGAAACACAACTAAGATGTTAATACCATTTACCACATTTATAACATTGTAACACTGAAATATTATAAGTATATACACAATAAACGAAGTTTACTAAATCTTTAACTTATTTAGATCACAAAATAAGCATAAAGCTACAAGAATTTCTTTATCTTTACAAGTAATTAAATCTAAAACCCGGGTTGGGAATTGAACTTTTAACCTTCAATATAAAAAATCAGCTCTTTGTATATACTCCAGGCAAAATACGGGTTTGGAAAACATTAATTTATAATAGCGTTTTTTTGTTGATTACATTTGAAAATGTTATTCTAAGATGATTTACTCGTTTTCAAGAATCCGACAAACTTTCCACCCGGAAGTAATTATGTAGATTTCAATGAAGCATGCATTGTCTTTTTTATACGATTTATCTTGAATATTATAGAGCAAATGTAAATGAAACAAAATAAAGACAAAAATATTTATTAATATTTTTTCCGACTTTTCAGAAGTTAGTTAACTTATCATTTTTTTGATATCCGAAAGTTTGTCGGATTTTGTCGCTGGGTAACTATTTAATTGATAATATATCCGTTACACATAAAAAATAAACTATTATAAATTATTTCCAAAATTGCCATTTTGTCCATACGAGTTGTCAGTTCATTTACTGGACTAATAGGAATGTATATTATAAAGGGGGCACGCCAGGACACTATTATACCAACTAGGCTAAATTGGTCGTCAGTCGCCTTTAGCAACACTACGTAATCAATTATAACATGACGCAACTACCCTCCTACCCTATTCTGGGTGTATTTAAAGTATTTAGTTTCGTTATCAAACCAAATAAGTAATACCTTTGTTTTCTAATACAGACATCCGCCTCATCTTACCTTGTACGATAAAAAAGGTCACAGCTACACCAAAAATTTGCATTCCAATACCATTGGCAAAAATAACAATGTTTATCCCACCACAATCAACGTACTTACAAAACAAGCGACATGCTACCTTAACTCCATACAGTTAAAGACTTTAAAGAGCGCAAAAATAAGTTTGCCGATTTGTAAACTACACAGTTAACTTTGCGGTCGGCAGCGGCGTTGTTATCGCTACTTTTACATATAATTTGTACTATAGATTCTTTTGTTTGTTAGTTCGCGGACCGCTAATGTAAGTTTGTGCTCGTTATTAATGCGTAGTCGGAATACATAAATATCATACGTCTCGCACTTGACCGCATTTGTTATTTGTGACCTTTTTGTACAGTCTCATACAAAAGTGCTTGTAATAAATCACCAGAATAAATATATTTCCCTCTACACTATTTATAAACGCTGTATACCTTCACCTTTTATTACTTGAGGTTCGTGATGTGTTTTATAAATTTATTTTTAGTCATTATATAGTACAATGATTTATGCTATTTTCTTGACACTTTGACTAAGTATAATCAATAAAAATCGAATAAAAAAACCTGTAAAAATTATCCATAGGTGGCGGCACGTGAACATTTTCAATGGGCAAACCGGAACAAAAAGGTTACTATGCTTTCATAGTTTAGTTAGAGTAAAGTGGCTGTCAATACAATTTGCTAACTTTTTTTAAATACAACGACGGTGGCAAACAAGCATACGGCCCGCCTGATGGTAAGCGGTCCCTTGATATCTTTGAGGATTCGCCGTGTCGACAGCTAAAGGAACCAGTTCCCTCGCTCTCAACACAACGCATCCTCGGGAGCTCTGGCGATTTTGCTCACCTCCAGGAACACAACACTACTACAGAGCAAGTAGTAGTGTTATTAACTATGTAAACAAACCGCCATATTGAAATTGTCTTTCACCATGGCGGTTTGTTTACATAGTTAGCAAAGTCCATGACGGCCACTTTAGGTATATAACTAGGCTAGCCTAAGAATAAATTTTAGGCAAGATCGGCTCGTGTGGGCGCTCCGCCACTGATAGGTATCTACATAAACTCAAGCCTACATTTATAAGCGCTCGTTGCTAATATACCGCATTCCCGAAATACCAGATTTTGCAAAATATCGGATTATCAATATATCACACTTTGGGCTTACCATATTCCCGTTACAGTTGAAAAGTACCTATTCATGGAACTGTACTTATATCGAATGCCCTATACTGCAAATTTGGTATATTGGTAATGTGATAAATCAAGAATGTGGTATTTTGCAAAATCTGGTATTTCGGGAATGCGGTATATTAGCAACGAGCGTTTAAAAGGATACCCTTTCATATATTTAATTAAGCGTTTTCTCACCGACAGTACCCCATTCGGTCTAATGTCACTTCTATGCTATTATATCATATCAATATCATAATCATGTTAATCCGAACGTCTATATCGGCGCGACGAATTTAGATTTATGTCCTGCAGAAGCACAATCAAGTCGAATAGAGGCTCATAAATATCTGGACACGACTTGTGAGTCCGCAGTAAGCTCGATTCTCCATAAAAACGTAGTTACGCTCTCATTTTAAAACTACGTTGGATTGTAACGAAACATTGCATACACAATGACATGAAGTATATCTATGTCTGTAATTAGTTTATGTAGCTTCAAATACCATAGTAAAAAATAAACAGCGAATAAGTTTTTCATACAAAACTTGTTTTTGCTGTATCTCGTTTGTTTTATAAACTGGAACCATATAAACTAGTTACAGACATAGATATACCTCATGTCATTGTATATGCAAAGTTTCGCCACAATCAAAAGCGTAGTTTTAAAATGAGAGCGTAACTACGTTTGTATGGGAAGGTGAAATTCGGCCGAGCTTACTGCGGACTCTTAATAATAATAACTCGACTTTTTTTTATAGTTCCCCGGACGATTGACCCGAAATCGACTCTCCATACAAAATTACAAACGTAGTTTTGGTTCTCATTTTAAAAGAGCGTACTGGAAGAGCGTAAAACTTTTTATACACAACCGGGATCTAGACCGGGAGATACATACATACATACATTCACGCCTTTATCCCTAAAAGGGGTAGGCAGAGCACATGAGACTTGTGTTCCAGTGCCACTTTTAGCATCAATGTGGGTATAAAAGATCGACAAAATGTGATATCGTAGTGACAGGTTCTCTTACGACACCCACGGGAAGACAGGGGGTGGTGCTATTCTTACCCGACACCACCCGGGAGATACTGACACAATTTTTAACCCCCGAAGCAAAGAGAAGGGTGTTATAAGTTTAACGTGTCTGTGTATCTGTCTGTGGTATCGTAGCTCCCAAACGGATGGACCGATTTGAATGCGGTTTTTTTTAATACCACGTCGGTGGCAAACAAGCTTACGGCCCACCTGATGGTAAGTGGTTATCGTAGTCTGTGGACGCTTGCAACTCCAGGGGTGTTACATGCGCGTTGCCGACCCTTTAAGAATTTATACACTCCTTTTTTGAAGAACCCCATACTGCAGTCCCTCGGGAAAACCTCGGCAGGGAGCTCGTTCCGGAGCGTCCGAGGGAGGAAATTTCTCTGAAATCTCTTTTTCTGTGTCATAGATAATTTTATCCCGAGTGTTCTTAGCCATGTTTCATGAAAATCTGTTCAGCCGTTTTTGAGATATTGGACTTTGAAATGAAAATGTCGGGGGTTTTTCAACTTTTCTAAGTTGTAGCTATTCCGATTATTCGTGTCAAGTGTGCCCTTCTGGGGTCTAACTATTATTATTTGTATGTTTTTAGGGTTCCGTAGGCAAAGGGTAAAAACGGGACCCTATCACTAAGGCTCCGCTGTCTCGCCTAGCGTCTGCAATACGGCCACATCTCAAATGTATTTTACTTTCGAAATGTGACCGCATTGCACTGTGCAATAGAGCCACATCTCAAATGTAATTTACTTTCGAGATGTGACCGCATTGCACTGTGCAATAGAGCCACATCTCAAATGTAATTTACTTTCGAGATGTGACCGCATTGCACTGTGCAATAGAGCCACATCTCAAATATAATTTACTTTCGAGATGTGACCGCATTGCACTGTGCAATAGAGCCACATCTCAAATGTAATTTATTCTTGAGATGTGGCTGTATAGCAGGCTCTAGGCGGTCTGTTTGTCTGTCTGTCCGTCTGTCACCAGGCTGTATCTCATGAACCGTGATAGTTAGACAGTTGAAATTTTCACAGATGGTGTATTTCTGTTGGCGCTATAACAACAAATACTAAAAAAAACCGGCCAAGTGCGAGTCTGAGTGGGGCTCCCATACAACAGACATGATTTTTTGCCGTTTTTATAGATAACTAGCTTCCGCCCGCGACTTCGTCTGCGTGGAGCCAGGATAAAACCATACTATCTTTAAATCCAGGTTATAAACTATCTTCCTGCAAAATTTCATCTAAATCGGTTCAGCCGTTTAAGCGTGATTGAGTAACAAACATCTGAACATCCAAACTTTCGCATATATAATACTAGATAGCGCCCGCAACTTCGTCCGCGTGGACCCGGGATAAAAACTATCCTATATTTTAATCCAGGCTATAAACTATCTTCGTGCAAAATTTCATCTAAATCGGTTCAGCCGTTTAAGCGTGATTGAGTAACAAACATCTGAACATCCAAACTTTCGCATATATAATACTAGATAGCGCCCGCAACTTCGTCCGCTTGGACCCGGGATAAAAACTATCCTATATTTTAATCCAGGCTATAACCTATCTTCGTGCAAAATTTAATTCGAATCGGTTCAGCCGTTTAAGCGTGATTGAGTAACGTAAACATCCAAACATCTAAACTTTCGCATTTATAATATTAGTAGGATTAGTAGGATGGTACGGAACCCTTAGTGCACGAGTCCGACTCGCGCTTGGCCGGTCTTTTTTCCATATTTCGGGACCATGGGGCCCCGGATTTTTGGAAGGCATGCGTGCGTGGGGCCGAAGCCAACAGCGCAGGGGCCATTCAAAACAAACATAATCTAAAGCGAGGGATACACATTATTATTAACCGCTAATGTTTATTTATTATTGTGTTTTGTTCATTAATTGCTTAGTAGGTATGTTGTGTTGTGTTCCTGGTGGTGACTAAAGTCGTCAGAGCTCCTGAAGATGCAACGAGTTAAGGCGATGCCTTGATTCGAGTCGAACACGCCCCCTAGACAGAGACACGCTGATGCCTTCCGCGCACGAGGAAAAGAGATGTAACACTCTTCGGGAATGGCTTTTTGGACAAATTTCGATAAATACCTAACTTAGAGACGTTTTATTTAAATTTCATAAAGTGAGATTTTAGATGAGATAAAATACTATACTATTAACTTGATTGTGTCGTAAAATAATGTATCGTATGAGTAGGCTGACTAAAAAAAGGAAAATACAGACCCAACTTGTACGGAACCCTAAAAATTAAGAAAAGACAGGCTCGCGATTTCTACGGCGTACAGAGTCGCTTAGTATAATTTATTCCGTGGTCAACATCTCAGATCGGACTGTGATAGACAGTTCACTGCGCAGGTCATATTTTAAGAAATACAATAAATCACGGTTTAGATTCACGAGCAAAAAACTTGAATAATAGCTATGATCGTCTCAATGTATCAAACTGCTGTTTGTTCGTCCGATCAAAAGATTAACAGACAGTGTCTTATGTCGCTATAATAAATCGGTTCTGGACTTTCCAAGATATCCAAGGCAGGGATATTGCAGACATTCGCATTTCGCATCCGCGACCGCGGACGTTCCGCACAAATTTCAACATCAGCAACCGCATCCGCATCCGCCAAAATTGATGCGGAGTTTGGCGGATGCGGATGTAGTGTAATTCACGACAAGAAAGAAACCCACGCGGGGGTTTAGATATTTTTGCCATTAGTAAAAAAACACTTCTTTTCGTTTCCGTGACCAAAAGCAGACGCGTTTTTGATTCGTTCGCTACGATCGGAATTTAGTCTCAACGTGTTTGATGATTGCGTGATATCGTAAAATGGACGTACTTAGTTTATTTTGGTTTTTAAGTGTTTGACCACAAAATCCGCATCCACATCTGCAGATGTGTGCCCCCAAATATCCGCATCCGCCTCCGCATCCGCGTCATCCCTGATCCAAGGTACCTATAGTTATATTAATTTCCAGAAAATTTATCTAAGATTCGTTTCTGGTAAAATGGTTCTTGCTGTAGTCTATAAACATTATGTTTCAATGATTTTACAAGTCATTTATCCCATCCATGTGACGCCTAAGGTGTCATTTTTGACCACACCTGGATACCTCTGTCAAGTTAACTATTGAGCGCCACCGCAGGCCACGCTTGAGTCACACTTGGGTATTTATTATAATTGATTATTTTTAATATCTTAGGCGCGAGTCGACTTGGAATTTCAAATAAACCCTATTCCTGACCCCATATCATGGTCGGCCTTATCACGATATAAGTGACAAGATAGAGCATCCGTCTCGTTCTATTGAACGATGTCAGCCAGTGGCGGACTCTCTGACTTGTCATTTATCGTGTGATAAGGCCGTCCATGCTACGGGGTCTGGGCTGTTATTCGCTTCGCGCTAATGCGGCTCACCCGCCGGTCACCCGTCACGAAACTAGACCTCAACCTAAGCTTAGTTACTACGCATTGCGGTGTCTGGATATATTTGTGGGTTAGCGTTGAGGTGAGCTTAAACCAAGTTACAGAATATGGGGGCTGTAGTTGACTTACCACACCACGGGATGAAGGAGATTCTAACTCCAAATCACACTACAAAAGAAACGGCCCAAATAAAACTAAACTGTTTCTAACGTTCATGCAAATTACATCTTTAAGATATTTTCGGCGTTATTACATAAGACATAAGTAGTTACCTTTTTCGCTGACCATAAATACCAAATTGGATAACATCGAGGTCTGTTAAATGGTTTTATTGTTTTTAAAATATTTTATGGCCTCTTAAAACTAATCGACGGTTTAAGTTTTGCAATGGCATTGAAAGTATAATGATAATTTGATTAATGGTTGAGAAATTGAACTATTTCGTTACGAGAATAGGCCATCACTTGACACATTTTCGGCACATCTCTAGTGCCTACCTAAACCAAAGAATTACCAAACTATTTAACACACTAGGCGACCTTCCTTCTCAAATATTTAGGTACCTTGAATTGTCAATAACAATATAAATCAAAACCAACAATTAATCCTATTTTCCATAATTTCAGTGCTACAATTAATACCCTGTTCTAAAACCATCTATTAATCAGAAGTAATTACAACTAATGAATACAATGACTAATTAGTGTTAAACACGCGATGATTAACGACAACATACATTTTCCGTTGTCATACATACAATCCATCATACAAACTAGTTTTACTCATCGATACATTCACATAATTATACACATACTTTGACGACCCTGCCTACGAAGCAAGAGGTCCTGGGTTCGAATCCCGGCAAGGGCATTTATTTGTACCATGAGCACGAATATTTGTTCCTGAGTCTACCTTTTTCGCACTTAAGCAAAAACCTCTCAAATCGGACTAGTGACGTCACGATTTCTAAAGATGGCGCGTCCGGTTACGCCACTGACATAAATGCTACAGATTAAAATTAGCCTGGCAGATATAATGTGGGGGGGAAAATGGGTTCTGTGGCATTTCACGAAGGTAAGTTACAATTATTGTACAAATATAATTCAGGCAACTCTGAGTTGTTTCGCAAAAACGTCTGAGGGGCTACCGCGTAACGAAAACTAACTTCGTTCGTGTATCTCCCTCTCTGTCGCTCGAACTAGCAAGTGTGAAAGAGACGCCATTTTGGCCTGTGTGTGTGTAGGCTTGTAAAATTGTTACTTGTAGCTTTGCGAAACGGGGCAATGTAGGTTATAAAACTGCGTTTGTAGTGGGCTCTGAAAATGTATAGCTAGATACCTAAGTAGTATTTCCAAAAGGGCAAGACACATTTTTAGTGACACTCTTAGAAATAGGATAGGAAGGATAGGAATAGCTATATATGATGCAGCTAAAAGAACTGCACTAAAACTGCACTTTAGTGGATGAAATGCAGCTCGTCTGTAACGGTCTTAAAATTGGTCGTCGTTTGTTTATAAGGCCACGGTTTCCTAATTGCACGACGGACCCCTAACCCGATAAACAATGCCCCATAACAGACGCGCTTACCTTATCCAGCGCGTTAGTTACGGTGTGGTTGCGAAACAACGTCTTGTACAAAAACATACTTAAGGTACCTACATTTTAAAATAAGTTATCATTGAAAATTGATTATCAAAACTATGTTGAATATAATAATTTACTTTAAAACAAACTTTTAACCGACATGGCGGGTTTTCTGAATGTATTATGTCACCAGCGGGCAGCACCGTGGCGAGAGGTCTAGGTGTCAAAATCCACCAATTATATTTAATCATCATCAATATGATTGGTGGATTTTGACACCTATAGACCTCTCGCCACAGCTGGTGACATAATACATTCAGAAAACTCATTCAGTACTTCGCCTTACTTGAACAGTTCCCTCGATTTACCCAGGATCCTGCATCAGATTCTGACCTGATGACCATGTGACAGGATCACAATATATACTCTGGGAAAGATACCCTTGCAAACAAAATAAGATATTTTGCTTCCAAAAACTCGACAAAAGAAACTGATCCTATTTAATTATCGAGTTCGCTTGAGAAATGCGACACGTAGAGGAGACAGCGGGACATCTGGACATCTGGACATACGAAAGAATTTTCGCTTAAGCTCAACATCATCATCACATATGCTCAGAAAGTGTTTCTACACAGTAGAGGATTTTTTATTGTAAAAAGGGGAAAAAAACCAATAAGGTAGGTAGTTAGGTAGTAAATTGACATTAAGTAACTTGTTCGATTAGCATAAAAACATGGTTGACATTATTCATTCCTTATTATTGATTTTCTTTAGTTTTTTATTTATCCTATATACGTATTTTTAAAAAATATTATTGTAAAAAAATACGCTGTGATATATTATAATTATGCATAAGATTGACATTTAGTAAATTATTTGATTAATACAAAGACATAGTTGACTCCTTATTATTGATTCTCTATTATTTCTGTTTTTTATTTATTTTTTGGAATTGTTATTTGTATTATTTTGACATTTTTATTTCAAATGCAATACAATACAATACAATACAAATACTCTTTATTGCACACCTCACACAAACAAAGCAGTTAAAATGAAAAACAATACAATAACATGTAGGTAGACGTAGACAACAGGCGGTCTTATCGCTGAAGAGCGATCTCTTCCAGACAACCTTTGGGTATCGGAGAAAGAGATAAAACTAGATTAATGCGCAATGTATATTGTTACTGAATAAATAACTGAACTACGAAGATAGCAGCCAATGACGTCCACTGCTGGGTATGGGCGTCCCCCAAATGCGAAAGTGACTGTCTGTTGCCTTTTCTTACTACATTACTATACCTACCACATTTCAATAACTGTAGTGTCACGGGGTAGGACAGGTTAGATTTATTCCGGACATAATTTCCTAAAGGAGGTTAAATGGAGAACGAATGTGTATCTGGAGTTAATTTCAAAGTAGAGTTGTCGCGAGTAGAATGCTGTAGTTCGTAGAAACTTTAAAGTAAACAGTATCTATTTATGTTGCAAAAGTGTCACTTCGAATCTCATTCTAATAGTGGTTTGATATTCTAGAGGTACTTCTTACTAATATAAATGCTTTTCTAATATAAATAAAATAATAATAATAATTTTCTAATTTTTTTTTTTTTTATATATATAAAGAGGAAAAAGTCTGTGAGTTTGCATGTTTTCGGTGACCTCTGGAACCGACTATCCGATTTCAAAAACTGGTTTAGGAAATTTCTGGTTTAGGAACTTTGATGACTGTTGAAAACTCCCTGATGAAATTTCACGACTAGTTATTAAATAATAGGTGTGTTCAACAGACAATTTTATGATTGATTATAGTCACTAGAAAATCGAACATTCACTGGTAGTTTTGGCGAAAACCAAGTTTAAAATAGCTTATCGTTAATATCTCGGACGCATTTAGATAAAATAAACTAAGTTGAGACGTCAAATTACCACATTAACCACGTACCATGCTCTCATTTGTCATTATATCGCTGTCATATGTCATAGTTGGATAACTCCATTTTGACACGTGCAACCATGTTTTGAATCGGTAATTTGAGTGATTAAGTAGACAAATCACGTGACTTGTCATTTGTCACGCCGTGATAAGTGATAAAATGGCAACCATCTTAGGCCCGCTGAGCGTTGAATTGAGTTTCTGGATGGTTTAAATTGAAATATTAGGGGAATCGACCTAGTCCCATAGTAAGCTCAATAAGGCTTGTGTTATGGGTACTATAGACAATGATATTTTTAATAGATCAAAATACTTACATAGAAAACATCCAAGACTCAGAAACAAATAATCATGCTCATGATACAAATATTTGTCCTTACCGGGATTCGAACCCGGAACCTTCAATTTCGTAGGCAGCGTCACTACCCACTAGGCTGACTGGTCGTCAAACGTCTGGTTATACTATATTTTATTCCCTGGGTTTGCCTGGGTTATTTTCTTGTTTATTAAAAGCTTTATATAAATTTGACCTGTTCGTATGCATGTAAGTATTTAGATATGTAAGTAAGTTGTCCGTCAAAATTTGCTTTTTCTATTTTTCAGTCACTTGCCGTTATCCGATTAAGCTGATTTGGGTTTTAGTATAGTTTGGATGACAATTCAATATTATGGTACCATGGAGCTGATCTGATGATGGAGACAGAAGGTGGCCATGGGAATTCAGTATTTAGCTGACGTAACCCCGTTGAGTTTGGGCTCGTTAGAATTGTCTTAATGAGTAGTTGATGATGTGATGACAGAAACTTATTTAAGCTAGTATGATAGTAACGAGCTCCGCGGACCAAGTCGCAGGCAGAAGCTAGTAAAGAAATAAAAAGTCCCATAGATACAGAGAGAACGTGCCTCCTGCGTCATTCTATGAGAATAAATAAAGACATAGACAAGCTACGTTTGGCGACATTCCTCAGCTACTGACTTATGACTCACAGTATCTTGGTTTTCCATATTAGTGATGTGTTATTTGATCTTATTTATTATACGGATTATGCGGTTGTGGTCTGGCTAAGTGTGAAACCGCGATGATATTTGTTTATTAGGCATGTAAATTATTATTATTACACATCTTTAGCACACCTAGGTGTATGAAAATATTAATTTTACGTTTCTATAACTACCAAGCACAACAAGCGAAAGAAAAAAAAAGCGGGTTGTGTCGGAGATACAACCGCTAATTAAGTTAAGTGGATACGTCTTTGTTGGCTATGGAACCCTTAAAAAAAACCGGCCAAGCCTGCTATTATGATGTTCCCGTATAATATATATCTGTATTAATTCACTAAAATCTGTGTAAGTACAGATAAATCGGTATATATGGCAACATTGACTGACGTAGCTCATTTGACTCGCGATACAATGAAAATGGCGGTCATTTCAGCATTATTTTCATGTCGCCACATAAACTAAATAACATTATGTGATCAACAACTAATGGCAAATAAAGAAGGGTTAAAACATGTAACAAACAAATATTTTAAATCAGATTAGGCTTCTCTACAAAAAGTTATTCCGGAAGTCACGTGATACATTTTGAACTGTACCCCTATACAAGAACGCGAGCAAAGAAGTATCCACTTCATAAACCATAGTAGTCCCGCCCAGCCCCGCAAAATGGCCCCACAGAATGGGTGCCATTGCCATTATGCGGGGTTGGGGGCGGGGTGTCAAAACGATGCCATACAGCCGTTTACTTCGAACATGCGCATAGGTACCGGGCTTTAGGCAAGTCTTTGGTTAGAAATTTGGAAGGAGCTCGCATACTATGTTTTTTTTCTTTCGCCGAGCACAACATACTAATAACAAATCGAAATGAGATGATTGTGAAAGAGTCTAACTTATTTAGTAGGAGATCTTAGGGTCACCACCTTGCATTTTTGAGACAAAGCAAACCGCTTGGAACAGGTGGTCCTGAGGGTGATCTGAGCTGATTTAGCCCGGTTGCCACGAGGTTCCCCCCAGCAGGTGGGCAAGGGTGGGGGGTGGGGGTGGGGAGTGCCTCCGGCGCGCCTCACTCTAAGCTCTATATCTGCATACATTTAGCAACTATATCAAGTTTGGTGTTTTTTTCGTATAACTCGAGGATGAAGAATTCATTTCTGTGACTAAATTGTCAGTCACCCATACAAAAATACGAGAAATTCTAAATTAAAAAAATAACTTCGTTTTTTTTTCGAAAATCCTCTACAGATTTAAAACTATTAGGATTAGCTCTAGGAAAAAAATACCTGTGAATAGCCCAGTTATCCTACTATATAAAATAACAAACTTGTCAGCCATGTATGCCTTATAATTGTAATTAAATTATTTTTTTTGTGTCGCACCGTGGAGCGTGCTAAAGTCGGTATTTAGTTTAATGCGTAAGCATTTAGTTTAAGCACGCATTCACTTTAAAACGTTATTCTACACTAGTGTTTAGTGTATAAATCAAGGAAAAACTAAAATATTTTGCAATTTCGGTCCAGTTTTCTAGATACACTAACTGCATAAATAACTTGTCCGCAGTCCGCAGTAAGCTCGGCCGAATTTCACCTAGTTTTAAAATGAGAGCGTAACTACGTTTGTATGGGATACAAACGTAGTTACGCTCTCATTTTAAAACTACGAGTTGGATTGTAACGAAACATTGCATATACAATGACATGAGGTATATCTATCTCTGTAATTAGTTTATGTAGCTTCAGATACCATAGTAAAAAAATACAGCGAATTTAAGTTTTTCATACAAAACTTGTTTTTGCTGTATTTCGTTTGTTTCATAAACTGGAATCATATAAACTAATTACAGACATAGATATACCTCATGTCATTGTACCTTCCCATACAAACGTAGTTACGCTCTCATTTTAAAACTACGTGTTGGATTGTAACGAAAGTTTGCATATACAATGACATGAGGTATATCTATGTCTGTAATTAGTTTATGTAGCTTCAGATACCATAGTAAAAAAATACAGCGAATTTAAGTTTTCATACAAAACTTGTTTTTGCTGTATTTCGTTTGTTTCATAAACTCGAACCATAGTCATTTCAGAATAGGGGAGGGGGGGGGAGGGGGTCAAAAATCGTCAAAAAACGATGATGTAATTTATGAACAGCCCCATGCCCATAGAGCCAGTGGTGGTGTCATTATGGCTGCGTCCTTCTGCGAGGAGGTACTTCTCCGTTCCGGCTGCACCAAATATGAATGAGGTGACATTCTGCACACCTCTTCGCTTGCTAGTCTGATTTATATCAAGCCGATTTTATGTATATAGGTACTAGGAAAGATAACCCCCAGTAGCCGAAAGGTGAGGCGCGCGACTTTCAATCTGGAGGTCGCGGTTCGAACCCTTTCTTAGGGTTCCGTAGTCAACAAGGAACCCTTATAGTTTTGCCATGTCCGTCTGTCCGTCCGTCTTCGGCTTAGCTCAGTAACCATTACTACTAGATAACTGTGATTCGGCATAGGTATATTAAATCAATCACGCTAATAAAACAGTACAATAAAAGCTTGAAAAAAAAAATTGTAGGTTACCTCCTACACCTAAAGCGGGGATTTTTTTTCTCGTTAAACCCATGATAGCTCGTTCAAAAATATTATGGGCTTTCTAAATACATTTTTCATATCAGTGATTAATTTTCGAGACATTAGGCTTTAAAGCCCTAATTTTTGTTCGAGCCATTGGATGGCTGGGGTGGTACCCTAACGAAATATCATTAGATATTTAACAGTGACTGTTCGCGTATTGAACGCCTGAACCTAATCCCCAATCACTAAACTAAAATTTATTGACCGAATTTCGTTTGTCCGAAAACTTTTCGTATTTTTATGAGCTCCGAATATACAATTCATTACTTTTTTCATTTACCATTTGATGTTATCCAAATGTTTACCGCTACAGTCATTTACTTTAGATTCACAGACAATGTTTTACTTAAGCCATCATTACTTTCCACATTTCATACGTTTAGCCAAATGTTCATTTTGAGTGGAATTCTAAGTTTATGCAGAGATTCTTAGGCAGGTCGGTGTAGGTACGACGAGCGAAGCGAGGAGGAGTGTTAGGTGAACTGCGACCCTACATCGCGCGAGCCGATCGAGCGTAGCGAGCGCGCCGCGGCAGCGGCCGGCGAAGCGCCAGAACTGAACACTTTTTTACTACCTAATACTTACATATGTAGTATATAAGTAAGGGTCAAGTCGTCTATTCTTCCCTCTGGGTTGAGGCCAGGTGGCAGTCGTTTTCGTAAAACTAGTGCCTACGTCAAATCTTGGTATTAAGTGCCAAAGCGGACCTCGGGCTCGTTCAAGCATGAACTAAGCGGATGATGACTACCTATTATAAAGAAGAAAAGTCTATAAGGATGTAGGTTTATAAGTTTGTCTGTAATCCGGATAATCGCCGGGAATACGCATCTAAAAATAAAAAGCTTGCACTAGTACTTTATTTCGCAAATAACAGTAAGTAGGTACATTTTAGATTTACACTTAGCTGCTATGTTAAAACTAAGATTAGATGCGAAAACGGAGTCCACTCAGCATAATGTCGCTCCACACAAGGCGAAACGACGCTGGTATTATGTGGATCCACACGTGGTGCGCTACAGAACTGCACGTTACATGGTACTACTACTTAAAAGATTTTATTTATACACTAATATTCATCTAAAATTACAAAGGATGCATATAGCACTTCAATTTTAATTTGAAAATAAATTGCTAACTAGGTACGAAAATGTACATAATCATACACAAAGACACTGGAAGGCTATGCTGGATTTATTTGTTGATCTAATGGCTCCTCTACATGATGGCCCATCCTAATGGCCCACTAGGATGGGCCAGCGTGTGGAGAGGGTCACTACCCTCTCCACACCACTGTGTCAGATGGCTTATGGCGCGGCGATGTCTTTCTCCGTCTAACGCATAGTTGCGTCCTGTACGATGGGTCGTGATGGCCCAATGTATAGAGCAGGCTTAGTAAATACGTTTTTAAGTTTTTTGAATGAATTTAATGTGACATAGGCTATTTTATCTCACGGCTTCACAATCTTCACATGGCTTTTCTGTACCTAATACCTACGCAATCGAAGCCGCTCAGAGGCTCTATTATAAGTTTTACCGAAACAAAACTTTACGATCGCGTTTGCGTTTTACCCCTAATTTGTATGGTATTTGACAGCTAAACGCAAACGCGGTCGTAACGTTTTGTTTCGGTAAAACTTATACTAGAGCCTCAGGCAGCTAGTTTAAATTGAAGCGTGAAATCTAACAACAGAAATACACGAGCAGCGATTAGCTTTACGCACTTTACAAGTAACATATAAGGAAGCAAATAGATACATTATCACCGTGTTCAAATGTGGTTTTAAGAGCTTCATGTTCAAACTACTTATAACTATAACATAAGTATCACATTATCACCGGCCGTCGTTTTTATTGATCGCATATGATAATCACAATAATATAAAAGTAAATGGTATCAAGGTTTGGTGAAGTTGCGAAACGACCAAGGGCACACGATTTTGTAGAGGACAGTGGAATAGTTATACTAAACTGTGAATACATTAATAATGGTTTTAGAAAGACGTTGGCGAAAAAGCAAATGCCCTGTGGTCGAATCATGGTCGGACCTTATCACGCGATAAGTGACAAGAAAAGAGCATCGTCTCGTTATATCGAATGGTGACAGTCAGTGACGGACGCTCTATCTTGTCACTTATCGTGCGTTAAGGCCGACCATGACACGGGGTCTGGTAAAGCGGTGCACCATATGCATGTGTCGGGTCAAGAAGCCATTCTCGATGTATCATATATGAATCCATACTAATATTATAAATGTGAAAGTGTCTGTCTGTCTATCTGTCTGTTACCTCTTCACGCTTAAACCGCTGAACCAATTGAAATAAAGGTATGAAAATAGTTTGAATCCCGGCGACGGACATAGGATAGTTTTCATCCCGGAAATCATCCCTAAGGGGGTGAAATGGGGGATGAAAGTTTATATGGAGCTACGATATAAACGAGTTCCACGCTGACGGAGTCGCGGGCAGAAGCTAGTGTGTTTATATGTATAGGTACATAAGTGTATATTTCTTTTATCTTTGCCCACGAAACTGTTACTTTATAAGATGAGTTTAATAGGTTAAGTCGCATAAAAACTGAGCGCGTCTCACTACCGAGCAGTTTGGCGAGAATATAAATGTACAGTCTAACTTGTAATCCATACTATATACTATCCATACTAATATTATAAATGCGAAAGTGTGTCTGTCTGTCTGTCTGTCTGTTACCTCTTCACGCTTAAACCGCTGAACCGATTTGGATTAAATTTGGTATAGAGATAGTTTAAGTCCTGGGGAAGGACATAGGATAGTTTTCATCCAGGAAATCATCCCTAAGGGGGTGAGATGGGGGATGAAAGTTTGTATCGCGCTACGATATAAACGAGTTCCACGCGGACGGAGTCGCGGGAAGAAGCTAGTTTGAATATAAAAAAGCGAGGGAGCGAGATATGGGTACGTTCCTCATGTTACAATTATTAACGTATGTTAATATTCAGCTAAATATTTCACAAACTCGTCAACAGAATAGGAACACTCTTTCAACAGCAACGCTGTCGGTTTATTTTTGAAAAGGTGAAGTCTAGCAACTCTTCGACTCACCAGGCCGCTTCGCTTATTGTGAAGTTGTGCACAGTGACTATTTTGAAATTTGTTTGCAATATGCGGGTTACGGGTTAGTACGAAGATAATGCTGTTACGTCATAATACCATATCAATTTGTATGAGACGTTTCGGCTGTCGCCAGCGAGCCCCGCCCTTTTTTAGGGTTACCCAAATGGTTTTAACGGGACCCTATTACTAAGGCTCCGCTGTCAGTCCGTCCGTCCGTCTGTCTGTCCGTCTGTCATCAGGCTGTATCTCATGAACCGTGATAGTTAGACAGTTGAACTTTTTTACAGATGATGTATAACAACAAATACTAAAAAACAGAATATAATAAATATTTAAGGGCCATACAACAAAAGTGATTTATTTGCCGTTTTTATAGATTTGGTACGGAACAGTTTGTGCGCGAGTCCGACTCGCACTTGGCCACTTTTAAGAGTCCGCAGTAAGCTCGATTCTCCATACAAACGTAGTTACGCTCTCATTTTAAAACTACGTGTTGGATTGTAACAAAACATTGCATATAAAATGACATGAGGTATATATCTATGTCTGTAATTCGTTTATGTAGCTTCAAATACCATAGTAGAAAAAATACAGCGAATTTAAGTTTTTCATACAGAACTTGTTTTTGCTGTATTTTGTTTGTTTCATAAACTGGAACCATATAAACTAATTACAGACATAGATATACCTCATGTCATTGTATATGCAAAGTTTCGCCACAATCCAACACATAGTTTTAAAATGAGAGCGTAACTACGTTTGTATGGGAAGGTGAAATTCGGCCGAGCTTACTGCGGACTCTTAATTTGTATTTTTACGGGCTTTTGTAGCGAGTCCCATACTCCTCCCTCTAGACCGCATTCAACGGAGAGCGATTCGAATTGTCGGCTGCCAGCGTGTTTCCGATCGGCTTGATCCCTTAGCACTGCGTAGAGATGTAGCCTCGCTTCCGATGAATTGTTCGGATTAATCCCCGCCGCTTCCTTCCGCCATCGCCCTACGCGACAGCTTTTCCATTCTCACCACGTAGATGGTTGGCAGTCCTCAACTGTGCGTTTCTCCCGAAACTTTCTGCCTCGCACAGCCAAACTCTGGAATGAACTGTCGCCTGCGGTATTTCCGGACCGTTATAACCTTCAAGCCTTCAAGAAAAGAGCGTACTCCCATCTTAAAGGCCGGCAACGCACCTACAACTCTTCTGGTGTTGTAAGTGTCCATGGGCGTCGATTATCGCTTACCATCAGGTGATTCGACTGCTCATTTGCCTCCTATATCATAAAAAAAAAAAAAACATTTGATCCACTCGGAAAACTGGTTCGAATGGCAGCATAAAAAAAAACCAAGTAGCAAATGCTCCCAGGTATGCGCCGCTACCGCTGTTACCGCCGTAGACGTGGAGTAATCAAATAAAAAAACAGCTGGCACAAATTTCACATTAAAGGGCCATTTACATGGTGCAACAAGTCGTCTGCGATTTTCATTACATTGCGGGGCTGCGGGCTACCGAAATACAACGTACCATCAGAAACTTTTTTTTTTCTTCAAAATAACATCTTAGCTGTAAGTATAGGTACATTTCCTGTTTCGCTAAATTTTGTCGGTGAATGTGCGCTCTTTTCTTAACTTTAAACATACCTATTTACTAAATGATCTACTTACTTTAACAACGTTATACTGAACTTAGTGTACCGTAAAATGGGGTGAGTAGGGTGAAAACTGACATTCAAACCTCGATAACATTTTATTTTTACTTATACAAACTGAATGGTGTATATAATAAGTGTTCCGAACGTTTGTATTTTAGTTTTTATTTTATTTTGAGTATTTCCATTTCATATTATTCTTATGGGTATTCTTATTACTACTTACTTACTGATCTTGTATGGAATAGGGTATAAATAAGTACCTACCACTGGACCAAGCCGGGCGTGCGGCGGCAGCTACCTTTTCGTGCCGACCGAGTATGCATTAAGTAGATATTATCTCAATATACCTAATTAGTTTATACGATTTATATTATAAGGTACATATATAAACACCTTCGTAGTGTAATAATTGAGGGTTCATGTTTTCTGCCAACAAACTGTTATGCAGTTTGGCAGATAAAGTTAAATTTATATTATGTAACCTGTTTTAGTAATATAAAAAAAAAAAAACTGACGTTAAACAGAAAACCCGAGGTGGGTTTTCTGTTTAACGTCGTAGTCCCTCGCAATTTGGGTGAGAAGGGTTTTCATACAAAGGTGATTTTGGAAGATTGTTGGATCGTTTTTTTTTATTATGAGTATTACTATAGCTCCATTTTAAATTGGAATACATTATTTTTGTAGCAGTAGCCTTAAAAACCATCTCACCCCCCTTTCATACCTTCTCTCCCCATTCATAACCCAACTCTCCCCGCGAACCCTACTCACCCCATTTTACGGTATCATCGACAACGCTGTTTTCAGCCTTTGTTTCAATAAATGTTTGCTTATCCAAAAGTTACGTAACTGCTATGTTTTAAAACTCGCATGTGAGTTGTCGCACCATGTAAATGGCCTTTTATACTACCGTAAGATAGTAAAGAAGGACCGCCTTAGTACATCATAATTCACACAGGACGGTAAAAGAAAGGATGTCTCAATCACAAGTATGTGCGTGTCAAACAAAAGGGCAAGTTTATTAAAATCAATAAACAGGAATGATTTTAGGCATTCTTTACTACCGCCTTTGGATTCCATCATTTTACGACTTACCTGGCCAGAAAGAGTGATTTTTCGTAGCTTAAATTGCCACTTTAAAGCCAGGGGCGATGGAAACTTATTTATTCGTATGTGATAAGACAAAGCGAAAGTAACTTTGACATAAAAGAGATGTCAAAAAGATTGTTGTGTTTTCATAACTTGGACTTAGATACTTATTTATAGTAACACTAAGAATCAAATTCGTGTAGGCATTTATGAGTTAAATAGGATGCCATTTGGGCTGAATGGCGCGCCCACTTGCGACCTTTCGTAGAGGTTATCTTTAAAATTGTGTATAGACGGTTTTTGATAGTTTCTTTTCCTGTCATGTTTTAAAACAAGCATTGATAAAGATGCTGGTGAGTTGTTCGTTTGAAAAATGAGTTGAGATAAACTAGTAAGGGCAAACGTCATAAGGGTGAGGACCAAATTCTTGGCCAGTAGTTTGCGTGGTTAATTGGTAGTAGTTAAAAAGTTCCGTTGTGACACGAAAATTAACCATAGAATTGTATGTCTAATTTTCGTGTCACAACGGAACTTTTGAACTACTACCTATTAACTAGGCTAACTACTAGCCAAGAATTTGGTCTTCACCCATAACTGAGGGGTAATCACGTAACGTTTCGAACGCGCGTTAGGACAATTTAAACTGTATTTTTTCCATATAAACAGTGGCATTTACACCTGACGCGCGTACAATGCGTTACGTGATCGACCTGATGGTCATGCCTTATTAAACAAACACATCTTCAATCTAAGTGTTACAGACAGTCTTCTCTACTCCTACAGGGGGCCTACCGCGAAACGAAAACGAACTTCGTTCGTGTATCTCCGTCATTGTCGCACTTGCTAATTCGAGCGACAGAGAGAGAGATACACGAACGAAGTTCGTTTTCATTTCGCGGTAGCCCCTCAGTACTACTACAGTCTGCTCTAACCGCACCACTGAGGACACAAACCAACTACGCAAGATAGTTAGAATAATAACAGGACACAAGACTTTCAACAGACACCGGTCTATACAACTTAGGTATCACAGACAGCCCCATGCGCAGAGCGTGCGTGGAAGCAGAAGAAACAATCAAACACATTCTCCTGGACTGTAAGCAGGTAGAAGGATACAGAAAAAAACACCTAGGGTCTCCGGACACACTATGGGACGCAGTCAGCAACACCAAGGCACTCACCAACTTTCTAGAGGAGCTGGGGTGGTTAAAGTAGCGCTACCCCACCGATTCACGCAAAATTGGCACATTGGATGTCGACTTGCGGAAAACGCCCAGTATAACTAACTAACTAACTAACAGTCTTCTCTGTAGAGCCTGCTTGGAGAACGAAGAACAGCCGTGTGGCTGGCATCCTGACATGTCCTGGGGTGACAGCATACTGAGCAATACCTCGGATCACCGAGGGAAAACTAGTTTATTGGGATTAGATAGGTTTCCCCACGATGTTTTCTTTCACCGAAAAGCTAATGTTAAGAGTCCGCAGTAAGCTCGGCGGAATTTCACCTTCCCATACAAATGTAGTTACGCTCTCATTTTAAAACTACGTGTTGGATTATGACGAAACTTTGCATATACAATGACATGAGGTATATCTAAGTCTGTAATTAGTTTATATGGTTCCAGTTTATAAAAAAAAACGAAAGACAGCAAAAACAAGTTTTGTATGAAAAACTTAAATTCGCTGTATATTTTTTACTATGGTATCTGAAGCTACATAAACTAATTACAGACATAGATATACATCATGTCATTCTACATGCAAAGTTTCGTTACAATCCAAGACGTTGTTTAAAAAAAATGAGAGCGTAACTACTTTTGTATGGAGAATCGAGCTTACTGCGGACTCTTAAGTACCATAAATTCGGTGTTCCAACCCCCGCCCTTCAATTCCAACCCCTCCATAGTCGCGCGCCTTACCTACTGCTCGGCTGCAATGACTGATAGAGATATTGATCGAGCAATGTAGTCCCAAAATATTTGTATCGAATCGACACGAAGCACCTACAACGAAAAAACTTTTTTAATCGCTTCAACAATTTCAAATGTTATCTTTTGCGGATGATCTCGGATTGCCTAGAACGCGAAATGACTAGTGTGTTGTTTTGCCTACATTGCAGTTTGACCACCGAGCATTGTGCCTAAAATGCAAGTAGGCAATCCGCGTATAACCCATCTTTTGTGAGCTTTGACACGGCTCGCTAAGCCAAATTCTAAAAAATACGGATACAATACGCACATCCTCTTTGTAATACCATAAACACGCTCGTTGTTCAACCATAAACATCTGGATTTCCCTGTTCTTGACTTTAAATCCGGTAGCAAAAACCCCAATTAGATGGTTTCAACGTTATTCTATTTACTTCGATGAGCTTCCGCAGTATTATAAAGATGAAAGGAATTTACGATGTTGTTATGTTTGAACATAATGTTATCATGTCTGATATGTAGTAATAAAATTATGTTAGTTATGTATATGCACTTTTTTATAGAACGACAATGGAAAACAAGTTTATGACCCGTATGATGGCAAGTAACGGATGTGTTTCAATAAGAGTGCACTAAAATCATCCCCCTAACGTTAGGTATTCCCGATTGTGCCTTAAAAGAGCCCGGGGTCTATAGTTTTCCCTCTGGGAAAACTATAGACCTTATTGGGATTAGACCGTGTCCTCACGATGTTTTCCTTCACCGAAAAACTCATTGGTACGAGCCGCGACCGCCGCTTGACATCCGCACCATTAGGCTACCGTAGATTCAAACACTGCACTAAAATAACACTTAAATTAGGCGTTATTAGGTTAATGAATAGTGCATTCTTATTGAAACAGCCTATACTTAAATACCGTAGCTTATAGCGGCATTCTCAGAGGGAAACATTTTAGGTGTCCAGGTCAAAATTCGTAACTAAATGAAATTTATTATTTTAACTTGTTACACAGCATAACAGTAATTACTTAACAACTGTGAAACTATAGAACAAGATTTACTTTTCATTATCAAATTAGCAGTATTACAACAACAACATTATTAACATTAACAATTCTAATAATTAATAGAGGAGAGACACATCAATCTTCTCGCATAACATCAGACATTCATCACGCACTACATTCCATCTAAGTACTTGCAAACAAATCAGATAATAGCAAGCTGTTGTTATTTTGTAGGATAGTGACTAGCACTTTATCCATACATTAAACCTTACTTCAAGGACGATTATTAGTTTAGTAGAAATACTTTTCAAACCGAGTTCTTCTAATTGCGACTACGTGTCCACCGGCTTTTCAGTTTTTAAAGTGTCAAAGCATGTCAAAGTGACTTATGTATATTCGAATTAAGAAAAATTCTCAGTTCAATATTAACTCATATTGCTTCACATAATATTGTGTAGTTGACTGTAGAATTATAAGAACAGCTTGACTTTATTATTATTGAAATATAAGTTAAACTATTGGTAATCCAATTATTGAATGTAATGTAATTAACATAATTAGTAACATAGCGTAATGTAATGAATTATTGTGTAAAATTTATAATTTGCATGCCATAATCGGCTAAACATGTGAAACAAACAATTATAATTGTTATAATGACCACCTATATATACTTACCATGTTTAAGCAAATAAATATTCTATTCTATTCTATTCTATTCTATTCGACATTGAGTGCCCATGCCATATACTAAGTACAGCGTCGAGCACTCGGACGTTTACCTTAATGTAGAAAAAAATATGTTTATTTACTACAATAATAACATTATATAACTATTTTGCAATAATGTTCTCTTTTTTAAACCAATTGTAGTTATCCATATTACGTATATCGTGTGACATGATTTTGACTTTTTTTTACTTGCGATTAAAGAGAGTGAGAGTGTGGTGTCGGGTTAGAACTTCACCACCCCCTTTCTTCCCGTGGGTGTCGTAAAAGTCGACTAACGGACCAGGGTTGAAGTGTGCTGTGGGCGATGGGCTAGCAACCTATCGCTGCAATACCACATTTTGTCGATCTTTTATACCCAAATTTATGCTAAAGTGGCGCTGGAACATACGTTTCATGTGCTCTGCCTACCCCTTTTGGGAATAAAGGCGTGAATGTATGTATGTATGTATGTATGATTAAAGAGATTGCTTGTGTTTCACGGCTAGAGACAAAAGCAGTCCCTCACTCCCAACCCAGGGCTGTTATTCGCTAAGCGTTAATGCGACTCACCCCACCGTTCACCCGTCACGAAACTAGACCTCTACCTACGCTTGGTTACTACGCATCGCGGTGTCAAGATACGGGAGCTTCGGCGACTCTGGCCACCAGGAACACAAATAGGTACCTACAGCAAGTACTGATATTATTTGTTCAAACTATTATCTATTAGTTTTACTATGAAATTGCCAGCAAAAAAAGATGAAGACGCGGGTGATCCTAGTATTCATTCATGAATGAACCGTTTTTATAGCGCTGTTAATGAATCATTAACTATAGTGATCTCACTAGGATGTATAGAAGGAAACGAACGCTTACGATGGAAATTAATGAGGAAAATACTTTTTAATTAGTTCTGCAGTCCACCTCGAGTAGGATCCATTAATTATGATTATAAACTCACGCCTGTATTTCCAAAAGGCACAGATTACATTTCATTTGAGAATGTCATCATCAAGTGTCATTTTTAACCGACATCAAAAAAAAGGAGGTTCTCAATTCGGTTGTATTTTTTTTTAAATGTTTGTTACCTCAGAACTCCGTCATTGATGAGCCGATTCGTAAAAATTTTTTTTGTTTGTAAGTAGGTAGTTCCAGGTGTGTCCCATGTCTTTATTTGCAATAAATGTGGTTGAAAATAGATCTTTACGATGGGGGAATGCTTTTACGCACCGTCCGCCCGGTCAGAGGGATCGGACGGGTGTGAAACGTACAGTAGGTACCTACCCTTTTTTTTTTGACGCTGGGGAAATGTGTTTCTCCCCCTCGGAATCGATGAATCGAGTCCAAGGGGGCACATACCCCCCGGCCCGGGGAAGGCCATATTGGGGGATATGTGGGGATCTCTCCTCCCGTAACCCCCTCCGCCTTACGCGAGGGGAGGAGCCTACCCACTAAAACCCCAGCGGCGTCACCCTCTCCTGCCGTTAAGGGGGCGTCGTGGGATGCAGCATTACTTACCACGACGACCCCCGGCGGCCCTGGTTACTACGCCAGGGCACCCGCGCCAAGGGAGGGGAAGGTCAGAGACGCTTGACCCTCCCCCCAGACGTGTAGGGCCATGTGCAATGATTCAGATTCAGATTCAGATTCATTTATTGCTGATTGAAAATTGACCTTATATTTTACAAATTTTCTTTGTATATAAATAAAATGCATTCACAGAAAGCTCGACAGGTACATACAATAAATTTGTTACAATAATTTCTGTCTAATGTGGGTCCCCAACCCACTGGCCCTACTGGGGGAAGACACGGCCCGCGGCAGCAAACCGCGCACGCCTTCGACCCCTCCGTCAGCGCCGGAGCGGGAGCGCATCCGCACTGTCTTCGCGCTCCCGCTCCGCGGCCTTCTTCTGCAACATGACGACTTCGCAGAAGGAGGCCACCGCCTCCAGTAGGTACCTACCCTGACATAACTCACTATATTCAGAGCAATGACGCGTAGTGGCAGTGTCCAAGAGGCATACGGATGGCTCGCGTGTATTTGACATCCCAAAGTGTTGTGGAACCGCCCTGGGGTTGCCCTGGGAAATAGAATAAAATGTATGAAAGATTTTTCTGTCGCTAGGTAGCCGATTAAAACAGCGGTTGCCTGAAAGTGTGTACGCTGTTTATATAATGAATAGCTATTTCAATCGAATACCTGGCGACGATTTTTTCCCCCCTGGCTTGTTTAAACCTCAAATGATTCCGGGAAAATTCGATGATGAAACCCCTATGAAAAACTGGGAAAATTCCCAACCAGCAAAACTAAGTCGTATGAAAGTCGAGAGCACGTTCCTGTTTTCACCTAAAGCTGAGAAAAGGGTCTTTAAACTGTCGAGTAATCGAGTAGTCGATCTGTAAACGTTTACTCGACGCGATTTGGGCACAAATTACTCAGCTTAAAGTGCTATAATTGTCATATAATTGTCGAGTTAAGAGCCAAATGATGGTATAAAAGTCGAGACAAAGCGCACCTTCAATGCTATAATAGCAATCATTTCACCGTTAGTCGACTAATATGTCGGTTGAAAGCAATGAAATTGCTTTTACTCGACTTAATAGTGCTGTGATAACTACTTTTTTGCATTCACTCAACTGTTTAGTCGATTGATCGCAACGAGGCGAGCTTAAGTGTTTGAAGTATTTATTTGCAGCTTTAATAAATGTGTGTTATTTGTGTCAGGAAATAGGAAAACAACCGAAGTAAGTACAAAACTATAGAACGGTAGCCATGTTCTTATAAAAAATATGTTTTCGGTGTTAGCTATTATTCGTGTAACATACTAAATTTCAATGCGAAATTTTATTTTTCGATTAACTTCCTTTTATTTCTAGTTATTCTTTTAATGGGCTTCCTTATTTTCAAGGTATTAAGAAATTATTTATAAAATTATAATATTAAAAGGAATTGTTCCGCCATTATATAAGTATGTTTGCCATCTTCCGACCTTTACTCGACTTTCAGTTGCAAAATAGAAACTATATTACATTTACATTACTATGTAGACGCCATTATAGACAGTATTGGTCTTCCTTATTGCATACTAGCTTCCGCCCGCAACTTCCTCTTGCTGGATTTGGAATAAAAACTATCCTATATTTGAATCCAGGCTATAAACTATCTTCTTGCAAAATTTCATTCAAATCGGTTCAGCCGTTTCAAGCGTGATTGAGTAACAAACATCCAAACATCTAAAATTTCGCATTTATAATATTAGTAGGATGATAAATCCTCTCTCTTTAACAAAGTACTGACTATACAAACACACAGTGAATTTTTTACACTGATTATAATCCATTTTCTAGACTATGTGAGCCTCTAACGTAAATTACGTAAACTCATGAAATTGCGGTTTGGTGCTGTAAAAGATTTCAAAGATCATTTATGCTACTTTTTGCTGCATGATGGCTTTAAAAGTACATTTGAATTGCTGTAGGTGCTATAACAATCACTTTTAGAACTTTCTCTCGGCAGGGGCTGTAATAATGAATCGATATCTTTTATATAACACTGTGTTTAAATAGTAACTGAGATGCTATTTGGTCATATAAGCAGCTTTTTTACCATTATAATGCTTCCACGGTGCTATAAAGACTTCTTCAGCAGCTAATTAGAAAATTAGAAGCTTTTACACAGCTAATTTAGAACTTGAAGTGGTATAAAAGTGAAATTTGACACCTTTATACAATAATTGGGTAAACGCGCTGTAAACATGTCGAGTAAACGTTTAGTCGACATATTTTTACGCCCAAAATGCGAAAATGCTAGAGTTGAGTATAGTTCTTTTATACGACGATTTGGTATCTTTAACTCCTTTTTGCGACTATTTCTCGATCATTAGCTGTAATAAGCTTTGCTTATACGACTGTTTTGCTGGTTGGGTTGCTGCTTATACATTGTACGACTATTTTATGATTTTACATATTACGGAAGACGCTTGACAGGATGACATACGGGTGAGTCACGGCTGACATTTGAGAATATAATTATTGGAACACCTTGCATTGTTTAAGTTCGATTTACGCATATATTAAAGTCGGCGGTTATTTGAGAGGCCTCTGTGACGTTTGTTTTTGACACACCTTACTTATCATCATCATCATCATCATCATATCAGTCGAAAGACGTCCACTGCTGGACATAGGCCTCCCCCAAAGAGTGCCACAATGATCGGCACCACCTCACCACCACCGGCATCACCTTACTTATATTATACTTAAATTTATTTTGAGCCACTGTAGTAGAGCGGTAATACCGAGGTACTACCGCTCATGAAGCGCTCATAGCCTAGCGGCGCCTGCGAGTCGGAAACGATAACGCAGGTTAAGCAAAGATGGCAGCGGTCAGTCTTTGGATGGGTGACCGCCTGATGTTTGAGTGCTTAATATAAATGAGCGCTTCCGTGCTTTGGAAGGCACGCTAATCGCTAATCTATGACAGTAGTCGTTAAGCCGAGTTAGAGGCCTTCGGGCGGCTTAAGAACTTCTAACAGTCGAGTTGCCCCCTCACTTGACAAAGGGGGGACAACTGTTACTCGCGTCCGCAGGAGCTACCTACCACAACCCTGCACGTGTCCTCTGGGTGGTACTAAAGAGTGACAAACTTCAAAGGCCAAAATAATGTATGACATACGATTAACTAAATAAAGC
This sequence comes from Epinotia bilunana, assembly GCA_947049275.1. NCBI lineage: Eukaryota > Metazoa > Arthropoda > Insecta > Lepidoptera > Tortricidae > Epinotia > Epinotia bilunana. The sequence continues at coordinate 1,436,385 of OX346279.1, read as the reverse complement.
GACGTACAATCTAGAAGTCGCGGGTTCGAAGTCTGGTTCTTACCACTGGGATTTATCAAACAAATTATCTACGACATATTATTTGATATTTAACAGTTGCTATTCGGTGGACGAAATGACGAGGAATCCGGTCTAAACCCAATAAATCCCAACAACCCAACTCTTAAGACGGTCTGACGGCAGTCGCTTTCGCAAAACTAGTGATTTCACCAAATCTTGGGATTATGTGCCAAAGCGGACCCCGGGTTAGTTGAGGGGAATAATGCTCAACGTTAGGAGAATGATGGCTGCTTCAATATATTTTAGGCTTCCTTGGAAGTGCCTCTCACCCAGGAAAACTACTGTAGGGTAGCGTATAAAAATCAGGGATGCCGCGGATGCGATTTTTTTTATATCCGCGGATGCGGATTTTATGGTCAAACACTTAAAAAACGTAAATAAACAACATCCATTTTATGATAGCCTATAAGATATTCATCAAACACGTTGAGACTAAATTACAATCGTGAACAAATCAAAAACGCGTCTGCTCTTGGTCACAGAAACGACGAGTTTTATTTTACAAATGGCGAAAATATCTAAAACTCGCGCAGTAAGCGCCGTGTGTAAGCTCCTTTCTTGTGGTGAATTACACTAGGTACATCCGCATCTGCTAAAACTTCGTATCGATTTTGGCGGATGCGGATGCTGATTCTTAACATGCAGTTACCACCTGTATGAAAGAGCGTTTCCTCCTAATACAAGTGTTTAACTTAAAAGGGGGAAACGAACACTAAATGTAAAACCTTTGTTGAAAATAAATAATTTTGAATTTTGAATTTTTGAATTTTTGATGTTGAAATTTGTGCGAAACTTCCGCGGTTGCGGATGTCTGCAACATCCCTGATAAAAGTTCCATAAAAAAAACAGAAGGCCATTTAGTAGGACTGACTAAAAATATTACAAACATTCGTGGCAAATTTTAATGTACTTATACACCAAAAAATAGAACGACGCGAAACCGCTGACGTAAATCATGGGAATTTGTAGTTATTATAAATACAGTTTTTATAGTTTTTTATTATTACAATTACTTATTAATTATTTTATTCATAAAGTATTTACATATGCGTAATTTGAACCTACCCAACCATGTCATATTAACATAAGTAGATCATGTTTTAGGCAAATAACACGGCCAAATATTTTTTAAGAGTCCGCAGTAAAAGCTCGATTCTCCATACAAACATAGTTACGCTCATTTTAAAACTACGTGTTGGATTGTAACGAAACTTTGCATGTACAATGACATAAGGTATATCTATGTCTGTAATTAGTTTATGTATCTAACTCTTTTTATATCCTTACTAATATTATAAATGCGAAAGTGTGTGTGTTTCTTTGTCCTTCTTTCACGTCGCAACGGAGCGTCGTATTGATGTGATTTTTTGTATGGAGATAGTTTAGAAGCTGGAGAGTGGCATAGGCTACTTTTTCCAGCGGGGAAACATCTAATTCCCATGGCAAAATTCAATATGTTACATTTTCCTATAACCACGCGGGCGAAGCCGCGGGCATCAGCTAGTTACAATATAAAAAAGAGCTAGTGATAGTGACGTTGTCTATACGAAATTCCGTGTATAAAAATGGTCACCAAATCTGACAGCTGAGACACCTTTTTACAAGCTTTTATTTACTTTCACCTGTCCCGTTGTCTGTATGTCTGTCTGTCTGTCTGTCTGTCTGTAATCAAATCTTGCAAGTTAGGTTTGACCCACTTCTCGGTGACCGATTGAGCTGAAATTTTGAGTATAAGTATAGTTTGGATGACAATTCAATATCATGGTACCATCGAGCTGATCTGATGATGGAGACGGAAGGTGGCCATGGGAATTCAGTACTTAACCGACGTAACCCCGTTGAGTTTGGGCTCGTTGGAACCGTCTCAATGAGTAGTTGATGATGGTATACAGAAAAGTGCGGTCGGCAATAAATGAAATTTTTGACAGAAACTTGTTACTTTTCCATCGACGACGCGAAACTGAGGCAAGTTGGGGCAATTGACTCAGTTTTAGAGTGCTATATGGAGCGCTTATAACCTATCATTCTCTTTTTATATTACAGCATTGGTGTCGGAGGACAAGAGTGTGTGGGGACGCAGATTGATTATGGTACGTAAAATATAGCTTGAGCCCTGCGACAGCTGTCATCTCAGTACTATTTATAACCTTAAAACGTAAAATTGTACTGAGATGACAGTTGTCATAGGGATCAAGCTATATTTTACGTACCGTAGTAGGCATTTCGCGCTACTGCAATACGCCCGTCCCACAGCCGAGCCGGTCTTTGCCCGTCTCGCGCGCTGTACACTTGTTATACATTGACTAAACATACTGGGTGGAAAGGCACGACGATCCTTTCCGCAAAAGGGGGATTGTTTAGATTTAGTACAGTATTTCCTCTAAAGAAACTAGGTTCATATTCGTAAGCGGTTTGAAGTTATAGGCAGTTAACTTTTAATGCATAATACTGCAAGTGACAACCCTCATTAGGTTCAGTAACATTTTAACAATAACACAAGGGCCAGTGACCTTTATCAAAACTAATCTAACTAACCATAGATAAATTGAGACTAAGGGCATACATGCAGAATCATAGATTTTAATATTTTTACTCATTGTTCGTAACAAAAATCTAAACATTACGTATCGATTCTCCATCACGTACACTTACCACCCTTTGCGAGAAGGATCGTCGTGTATATTCTTATTCCCCGCCGTTTCGCTGTCCATCTCCATACTTGGAACCCCACTAGTTGCTTTGGGTGGGTGAGCTATGTAGTTAGTTAGTTATCATTCTCATCATCATATCAGCCGAAAGACACTGCTGGACATAGGCCTACCTTAAAGAGTGCCACAATGACCGGTCCTGCGCCACCCGCATCCAGCGGACTCCCGCGACCTTTACCCGGTCATCAATCCACCTTGAGTAGTTATTGGTACATTTATCATCAGCGACATAGCTAGTTCCATCCTTAAGAGTCCGCAGTAAGCTCGATTCTCCATACAATCGTAGTTACGCTCTCATTTTAAAACTATACCTGTTGGATTGTAACCAAACTTTGCATATACAATGGCGTGAGGTATATCTATGTCTGTAATTAGTTTATGTAGCTTCAGATACCATAGTAAAAAAATACAGCGAATTTAAGTTTTTCATACAAAACTTGTTTTTGCTGTATTTCGTTTGTTTTATAAACTGGAACCATATAAACTAATTACAGACATAGATATACCTCATGTCAATGTATATGCAAAGTTTTGCCACAATCCAACACGTAGTTTTAAAATGAGAGCGTAACTACGTTTGTATGGGAAGGTGAAATTCGGCCGAGCTTACTGCGGACTCTTAAACAATTGGCTACTCTAGACAACCCTGGAACTATAACCGTTGACATGCTACGGTGAACAAAGGATACCTCACTTCTTGTAGCATTTAGATTAAACTCAATTATTAATTAGCATAAAGAATTCACGCTAATCTTTAGTAGCTATAACAAACAAGACTGTAAATAATATTTAACTGTTATTTGCTAATTTAATACAAAGTAACTTACCGACTCGTATGCTGTTACATGGGATACATATAAACTAAACGGACAATACCTAAATTTTCTAGTCAGTTACAATATGGTCAGAAAACACTGGCAAAGGGTATGTCACTCCTGCACGTCTATCATGCGACGGCCGCGACATACTCTCGATTTTTCCTGAACATCTTTTGTTCTAAGCGTTCTAATAAGAAACAGAAAGATAGTGCGAGGAAAATCGAGAGAACTCGCGCGCCGTCGCATGATAGCCGTGCAGGGAATGCGGGCATCATAGGCGACGTATCCTCTATCTCGCAGACAGTATGCTCATTTGCCACTGTCGTAGTACCAAAATGATTATTCCGAAATAACAATTTGTTTTATTGACCCCATCATTTTTTTCAAATGTCTCAAGTTGATCATTACGCAAGCGAGATTCACAGCCATATCAATTTAATATGGTACTAAATATCGAGCACACATTAAGGAGTGAGCGTGACAAAGTATTGAGGGCTACAGTCCTTTTCATTATTTACTGTTTACGATTCACATGAATTGGTGACATCGTCTATCCCCCCATAGTTACAAAACCCATCGAACCAGTCCAACAACAAGATGATGACATATAAAATGATAACAAGATTAATTAACATATTAAACGCTTCCTCGCCCATTAAGCACCTAGGTGCAGCAATTAACAACTTAGTAAACTTTTAACCTTTTGTACAAATACAAAATTGTTATCCGCTCTTGCTCTGTAGTAGGTATGTGTCTTGCCAGGAAGCTCATTTGTGACTTAGATTTAACTGAAACTAAAACGCAGACTGGAACACCGTAGAAAAGCTGCCTGCTTGTACTGGGCGTTTCCGCAAGTCGATATCCAGTGTGCCTATTTTGCGTGAATCGGTGGGGTAGCGCTACTCTAACCACCCCAGCTCCGCCAGAAAGTTTGTGAGTGCCTTGGTGTTGCTGACTGCGTCCCGTAGTGTGTCCGACACTAGGTGTTTTTTCCTGTACACTTCTACCTGCTTACAGTCCAGTAGAATGTGTTTAGTTGTTTCTTCTGTTTCCATGCACGCTCTGCGCATGGGGCTGTCTGTGATACCTAAGTTGTAGAGGTGTCTGTTCAAAGTGTTGTGTCCTGTTATTATTGCAACTATCTTGCGTAGTTGGTTTCTATGTGTCCTCAGTAGTGCGGTTAGAGCAGACTGTAGTAGTACAGTAGGAGTAGAGAAGACTGTCTGTAACACCTATAGATTGAAGACGTGCTTGTTTAATAAGGCATGACCATCGGTCGATCACGTAGTAACGCATTGTACGCTCGTCACGTGTCTGCTTATCGATGTTCTACAGGATACATTTCGGAGTGTGCGCTGGGTTAATGGAATTAATTCTGCCCTAGCCGTCTTGGTACTAGGCGCGGTCGAGGATTCCACCCTTATGTTGTTGATTTACCACTGGTTCGCACGAAGCGCTTTGCTTACAGTTATCTAGCGAGGACAGACTCACTGCCGGCAAACCTTTTCCCAGCTACATATAACTTGGGTCTTTTCAAGACGAGAGTGAATACTGAATAGGCACTATCTAGGTATGCATGTAACACCCTCGACCTCATCATCACTTACCATCAGGTGAGATAGTGGTCAAATGATTTTTTGCCAAATCCGTCTGTGCGTGCTTCAGCGACCATTGCCTAACGCACTGCACTATCGCGGCAGACTCGACAGCATCCCCGCTCTGAATGCGTTATTATATTGAACGTGCAGGGCGTTATAGGCTCGTTTGAGTACAGTTCCCGCCAAACAACTTGAACATTGCGGGACGAAGTGGGGGGGCTGCTCGCACGTACAATTCGCCTTTGCGCAGGCAAAGTCATTTGTTTCATTTGATGTCACACTGCGCCGCATTTTCGGACGGAGATGCGGAGCTCGTTGTATGCAAGCACCTTAGTTTGTATATAATTTCAGTGTGGTACGGCACACTGCAGCGCACCTCCGTCCGGCGAAATTGGTATGCAACTCCGCACCTCCGTCCGGAGATGCGGCGCAGTGTGACATCCACCATAGTTGACTCACATGCCGCTTGAATAAAACGATTGACAATAGGCTCTAATTAAGGCGGTTTTGTCATGTTACTTCTCACAGATAACCCCCGACGCTTTGTCTCTCACTCCAACACAGCCTCGGGAGCTCTAGCGAATAGACTCACCATCAGCACGTCTATCATGGGACGGCCGCGACATACCCTCGATTTTTCTCGCACTATACCTCTTGTTCTAAGTGTTCTAATAAGATAGAGACGGATAGTGCGAGAAAAATCGAGAGAGCTCGCGCGCCGTCGCGTGATAGCCGTGCAGGAACACAACACCACATACCTAAAGAGCAAGTAATGGCGTTATTATGGCTGCGGTCTTCTGTGAGGTCGGAGGGTTACCTACTACTCCAGTTGGGATGCTGCAAATACGAGCGAGATTCCGCTGTCTCTCATTATTAAGATCAGATAAGATACTCTACTGCGATCGGAATGTAGTTCGTTATAAACATTAGATACATAGTGTCCGTCCATACGCATTCATTCTTATCTGATGTCAGATCTAATAAGCCTAATGCCAAGGTCGTGGGAAGCGATAGATCTTTGACTGAGTTTTACGGAAAAGTTGAAACAAGACTTCTTTGTTTAGAACAATTAAGAAGTTACAAATCATTGTATCAGTTGTGCGTAGCATTCAGGAAACTTCAACGAGAACTTAAAACAAGTTTGCCTTTAGAAAGATTCCTCATAAGAAATCAGATCCAAATACTTTCTAAGAACTTTCTACATAGAAATTTACGCAAACTGAGAATTTTCTTCAGTGCATTGCAATTTGTGCGTAGGTGTATGTTTTGATTGTAATTTTTTTTTATACCCGGAGGCGAACACGGGGTACTATACGTTTAGCACGGCGTGTCTGTGTATCTGTTTGTCTATCTGTAGCATTGTAGCTCTTAAACGGATGAACCGATTTGAGTTCCGTTTTTGAATCGAATATCTGTCGAGATGGTTCTTATTCTTAGCTATCTAAAAAAACATTGTTGTCCTCAATGACGGATCAAACTCATACTTTTCTTCCCTAATGGGGAGTAGACACTAAATGAAATAATCAATAATGTCATATTTTCTCTAAAAAGGATTAAAAATGTAGTCAAATGGAGAAAACATCAACGCAAAAGGTTAAATAATCACGTAGTTATAAGTGTCCAAAGTTTTAAGAAGCGTTATGTTCTGTCCCTTTCTTGCAAAACGCAACTTCATATGAAACGATGACGCTTGTAGTTTGTGACGTCACTAAAGGCGGCAACGTGCCGCGCCCCGTAGTGTGCGGCGCCGCCGTCCACGCGGCCCCCCGGCAGCCTCGTGTAACGTGACGTCACACACTGCTTGCGTTTTCTCTCAACAAGCAATATTAAAACGTATTCGTAATTCTTTAAGATATCTGAATGGGATTTTCGACACTAGGCATATTTTTTTGCTTTCTTTCTTTTGGAGTAACAATAATTTTCGAGTCTACACCCCTATTCAGCTATGCAGAAAAAATCGGTAGAAAAATATTTCTGTCTTGGGCGTAAACACTTGAATCAATATGCCGCCCTCGCCACGAATATATAATTTTGCTCCCTAGAGACACATTATACTATTAATTGTTTTATTTATTGCCCACAGGCCACACCTGTCATGAGATTTGGTTTCCAAATGACTCATTTGTTTGCTCGGTTATAACCGCCGTACGTAATAGAAAGGTCACGACCGCCATGTCCCCCGTTGTTTTAAAGTTAGTTCAAAGCCCCTCAAGGCTTTGCGATCCCTATTAAGAGTCCGCAGTAAGCTCGGCCGAATTTCAGCTTCCCACACAAACGTAGGTACGCTCTCATTTTCAAACTACGTGTTTGATTGTGGCAAAACTTTGCATATACATTGACATGAGGTTTATCTATGTCTGTAATTAGTTTATATGGTTCCAGTGTATAAAACAAACAAAATACAGCAAAAACAAGTTTTCTATGAAAAACTTAAATTCGCTGTATTTTTTTACTATGGTATCTGAAGCTACATAAACTAATTACAGACATAGATATATCTCATTTTATATGCATTGTTTCGTTACAATCCAACACGTAATTTTAAAATGAGAGCGTAACTACGTTTGTACGAGAATCGAGCTTACTGCGGACTTAAATAAGCGTGCATTTTGTTCAAGTCTGTTGTCTTCAGGCAAGTTGTTATAGATATATGGCAAACGTTTTTTTTTATATTCTATCTCCATAGTAGTAGATAGTAGTAGTAGATAAACTCTTGGCACATCAATCCGATTGACCTTATCTCGATATGAAATGAAGTGATTTACTTTGCGGGAACATAAAAACGTGTTAAGAGTACATGTCAGTGAGACATGTATGCGTTCCGCCACAATATGGCCTGCTCAATTTTAAGGTGGACTGATGACCTGGTAAAGGTCGCGGGAGTCCGCTGGATGCGGGAGGCGCAGGGCCAGTCATTGTGGCACTCTTTGGGGGAGGCATATGTCCAGCAGTGTACGTGTTTCGGCTGATATGAATTTTAAACAAGGTAGGTAGTAAAAAAAAGTCAAATTATCAAAATATTCATTTATATTATAAAATTGTCTAAAGCCAGCAAAATTTATACAAAGTTATTTGAAAATTTCGTCATTAAAGAAATTGTAAATTTAGATTCGATTAAGTATATTCTAGACTTCTTCTAAAATGCACTAGGTTTTTGATTCGGGTAGTCTAAAAGTCAGACTTACCTATATCTAAATCTAAGTGGTCCACTCGTTTTGTTAGCTTTACATGCAAATATTTTGTGAAGCCAAAGAAGTAAAGAAAAAAGAAATTACTTATTGGAGAATAAATTCAAAGTACGGTTTTTATTTTTCACCTCAGCCAACTAAAGCAATCCATTATTAAACGACATATCTAATTACGTTGACCGACATAACCTCATGTAAGGCCCGTTAACACAAAAATTAATAAAGGCCGCATCACACTGGCCAATAGTAAACTTGTAAAGGTCGCGATAGTCCTCTGGATGCTGGTGGCGCAGGACCGGTCACTTTGGCACTCTTTGGGGGAAAGAAATCCTAACCGTGTACGAAATCAATAATAAGGGTTCTACATTAATTACAGAATTAATGATCCCAATTCCACCCTCATTACTAGTAATTAATTAGTACCTACATGCGTGCACAGGAAGACAATTTCTTTCTTTGTACCGTTGATTACCAATTAAATTATAATTACAAGTGAACAATGGTCAATCAGTGTCATAATGCGACCGCGGGAGTCGCGGTGAGGCGAAGGCAATAGACACTAAACTATAAAGGTCTTCGCACATTATAACAACTCAACGGCGACTCGATTCTGTTTGTTTTTATTATTTAGTTATTTTATAGTTTATTGTCGGCCTATTGTACTCTGTCTGTCTGTAGTACTCACGGCAGAGGTTTGCACGCGACTTTGACACTCCGGTAGTTCGGGTCGCCGTCGGTAGACAGCGCTGTCAAACTGGTCGCGTTCAGCTTAAGCCGTGCGTACTGCAGACACCGTGACACACTTCAGGTCCCGCCGGAAGATCAGCGCCGGCTCTTGAGTCGGCATTATGCTGAGGCGGGACCTTTTCGTGACACGAATTGATTGATTCCACACAATGTTTTAGATTTAGTTTTATTTTTAATTTTAATCATACTTGTCATGAATAAACGTTTTTCTTTCTTCTTTCTTTCTTTCATTCTATCCCAAATATTGAAAAAGCCCTATGTCATATTTTCTGAGTTTAATTTCAAAAAAAAATATTAAAGTAGTGGACGACGTGTGGTCTACGCGTCGTACACGTGTCGTACCTTAACATCAATGGAAAATTGTGCTGTAGGAAATACGACATGGCTTAAATTTCAATATTTAGCTTTAAATCGAGTGGCTGTTGAGTTTTTATAGTGTGCTAAGACCTTTAATGCATGCACTATAACCTGCACAGTGGACAGCTCCGCTCCGCTTTTAATTTTGTGAATAAACCACTTTTTCAAACTTGCAATTAAATGTTGACATGACTTACTTCAAACTGGGCCCGGAAATACAAAGTATCCGGTGCGATGAGTGAAGATTATGAGTTACTAGCTTCCGCCCGCGACTTTGTCTTCGTGGACCCCGGAAAAAACTATCCTATATTTTAATCCAGGCTATAAACTATCTTCGTGAAAAATGACATCCAAATCGGTTGAACCGTTTAAGAGTGATTGAGTAACAAACATCCAAACATCTACACATCCAAACTTTCGCATATATAATATTGTTACTAGGATAATAGGATTATAAATAGTAGAATAATTTAGAAAATAAATATGTATGAGAAAATATATGGGTACTAGCTTCCGCCCGCGCCTTCGTCTGCGTGGACTCGGGATAAAAACTATCCTATATTTTAATCCAGGCTATAAACTAAGATTATGAGTTACTAGCTTCCGCCCGCGACTTTGTCTGCGTGGACCCCGGAAAAAACTATCCTATATTTTAATCCAGGCTATAAACTATCTTCGTGCAAAATTTCATTAAAATCGGTTCAGCCGTTTAAGCGTGATTGAGTAACAAACATCCAAACATCTAAACTTTCGCATTTATAATATTAGTAGGATTAAATTTTGAATAAATAATTACAATGAAAGCGATAACAGAAGGCAAAACAAACACTAGTACATTTAACAGTTACTATCTTTGGTAATGTAATAAAAACGTATAAACGTTCTATTACCTTGTCAGTACCGGGAGAACACGTAATGACATCTCATTATTTGCCTTGTGGTACATTTCTGATGAATCGACGTTAGCTGGAAGAACCGCAGACAGACATGACGCAGGCTGGGTCAAACGTCCACTGAGAACTTAACCTGCCTGTTGGTTGCAGGTATCTGGTACACTTGCATTTACCTGAAGGCTTGAATCACGCTGGTGCGGCCTGCGGGGGCGGTCAATAGTAACTTTGACAGCTAATGACAAGTTCACTATTGACCGCCGCGGCCAGGCCGCGCCAGTCTGTGAGAGGCAGGAGACCGCGGTCCGCTTTGGCATATAATCCTCAGATTGATTTTACGAAAGCGACTGCCATCTGACGTTCCAAACCAGAGCGTTAACGATACCTTGTTGGGACAAATCCGCACATGATGTAACAACTAACGGCGTTATTCATAAATGTCAATGAAATTTATAAGCTACGGTACGTGAGTTCGAATCCCGGCTCCTACCTATGAGTTTTTCTGAACTCATGTACGGAATATTTACCGTTAGCTTTTTGGTGAAGGAAAATATCGCGAGGAAACCGCTTTAATCCCAATCGGGTCTAGTTTTCCCTCTGGGCTGGAAGGTCAGGTGGCAGTCGCTTTCGTAAAACTAGTGCCTATGCTAAATCTTGGGATTAGGTGTCAAAGCGGACCCCGGGTTCCTTTAGGGCACAAACGGGAATAACGCCAGCAGGATGGTATGGGATTACCTTGCAGGATATGTACGCGTGCAACATCCAGGTCCGAAACTCGGAGGAGCTTGCCGTTGACAGGGACAAATGGCGGAAATTGAGGTTGGAAGCTCGTACAACTCATGTCGAAGCCTGGTTTAAAATGCTCGTGAACAAGCGAGCCAAGAAGCACCAGCATAGCACCTGTTCCCCGCAAGCAAGTATCACTTGCATGACTTGCGGCCTTGCGCGCCGCTCCCGTATCGGCTTGCATACACTACATGTCCTTTTGGAAATACAGGTGTGAGTATAAATAGGTGAAACTAATAATGACAGTTTCACCTAAATCAATATTGCTATATCCCACACACATATTATGACACATAATGAATCACACTAACTTAATATGGCGTCGTTGCAATATTATTTTAAATATTAGTGCTGTGTCAAAATTTACGCAAAGCCTCCTACGGAATACATTGGCGCCTCATATGTGTTTGTATGATTACTTGAAGTAAACATGTAAAGTAAAGTTATTTATTAAGTAGTAGCTTATGCTCGCGACTCCGTCCAAACTCCATTCAAACTTTCACTCCCATTTTATTCATGATTTCAGGGATAAAAACTATCCTATGTCCTTCCCTGGGACTCAAACTATCCTTATACCAAATGTTGTCTAAATCGATGCAGCAGTTTAAGTAGCTCTAAACAAATCCCTCCCCACCCTCACCCATTCCCCCCGCCCCGTAAGGGATAATGTCTGGGATAAAAGCTATCCTATGCCCTTCCCTTGGACTGAAACTATCTACAAAGGTAATAGAGCGCGCGGTCTGCGACCAGCTCTCGGCATACCTGGAGGAAAATGGCATCATACCTGAGCAACAGTCAAACCCCGTATCATGGTCGGCCTTATCATGCGATAAGTGACAAGATAGGAGCGTCGTCTCGTTCTATCGAACGGTGTCAGCCAGTGACGGACGCTCTATCCTGTCACTTATTGTGTGATAAGGCCGACCATGATACGGGGTCTGGTTTTCGCAAGGGTCGATCGACATATACTGCGTTGCTCGATGTAGTCGACAATATTAAAGACTGGTCAGTAATTTTTTAGGGTTCCGAACCCAAAGGGTAAAAACGGGACCCTTTTTTTTACTTTTTTTATAGATAATGGTACGGAACCCTTCGTGCGCGAGTCTGACTCGCACTTGGCCGGTTTTTTATAATTAGTTTATCGTCAAAAACTGATCTTTTTTGATGTCATACTTTCTTGAAATGGTATTGAATATAAAACTTGGTAGGTATATGGCGTGTTGAAACGTTTTGCAAAAAGTACGCACGATAGATATTTGTGTTCTATAAAGTCTTCTGCTTAACATTTTGTTATGATCATCAGTGCCAAGAATTGCTTGAAATGAAATGAAATTTATTTATGCATGTGGGATATGGGTTACAGTTTGCAGTTATAATAGTTGCAATAAATCTGGTGGACTCACCATCACCACACCCTACCTTTTCAGGTGTACATACATCAAATTACAATAATTACACTAATGCGTAATGCTTTGTGCTTAAGGCGATGCCTTGATTTGAGTCGAACACGCCTCCTAGACAGAGACACGCTGATGCCATCCGCGCACGAGGAAAAGAGATGTAACACTCTTCGGGAATGGCTTTTTTGGACAAATTTCGATAAATACCTAACTTAGAGACGTTTTATTTAATTTTCACAAAGTGAGATTTTAGATGAGATAAAATACTATAGTATTAACTTGATTGTGTCGTAAAATAATGTATCGTTTGAGTAGGCTGAGTGAAAAAAGGAAAATACAGACCCAACTTTGGATTTTTTTTCTATCAAGGAAATTTTAAGCAATCATGTATCCATAAAATCAGATAAACAATCATATAGTCAAGAATCATATATCTGAAAATCAGACCTTATTGTTTCTTAATGTAGTCAGAACGGCGTTTCAAAGCACGCGATAATTACCAATGCACAATTGCACAGCCTTAATTACACCGACTAATATAGCAGATAGAGCTGGTATACAAGTGAAAAAAGATTGGGTAAGTGGTTCCGGAGATTACCCCTTACATATAAACTTACAAAACTACAATCTAAGACTTCTCTTTATAATATTGATATAGTGATATAATATGCTGATTGGTAAATACCAAAACCCAAATGACGATATAATTGATAAGATTCTAAAGCAGGGGTCACACGAAGGTGACATGACGCAAAATATGTTCGAATGAGAAGGTGACGGTTGCGTCACGGATGGTCGTGACGCACTGGAAAGCTTGATAACTGTCGAGGTCGCAGGTTCGATTCTGCGTCAACACGGTAATCAAAGTTCGCTCATAATCTATGCCTACTATGAGTTGACTGGTGAGATTTGGTTTCCGCTACCCCGTGGTTGTCTGGAAGAGATCGCTCTACCGATAAGACCTCATGTTGTTTGCCTTTACTTGCATTATGTTCTGTGCAGTGTTCTTATTTGCATTCATCATCCGAAATCATCACATCAGCCGAAAGACGTCCACAAAGCATCTTTGAACAACGTTCTAAAATGAAATAAACAAAAAAATCGTTATTATATATTTTTTTTTTAAACCGTATTTTCCCCTGGAGTAGTTATCCTCCCTAGGAAACTTCTCGATAGGCATTCAGGAACCGAGGCAGTTGGCATACTTGACATTATTTGAGTTGGCCGAATTGCCAATAGCTCATTCAAAAAGCAACTCCAATATAGTCCATTTTATATAATGTTTCAGTGTCAGTTTTATATAATGCAGACCACATTAAATAATCTGATCCATACTTGGTACACCAACAGCTATTAAGTATACAGCTGTTATAAATAAAATTAGCTACCGGAAAGGAAAGTTCGATCAATATTGACTGAGGAGAAAAGCAGCGTGGCAGAGTTTTGGCGACACAATGCGCAACATTTCGGAAAACTATAAAACGTTGAATGTAGAAGTGTGTCAATCGCTTGAACTAATTATTTCACATGAAAGCTCAATCTTTATGCATTTTATGCAATGATGACTAATAAACTTGCTTGGTAAACTGAAGCGGATACTGTCACTCGACCGACCTAGTTTAGCCCTGCAGTTTCTTTCACTCAATCTAGCGCCCTAATGTGGACGCCTTTCGGCTAATGATTTCACCTAATTTATCTCTCTAGAGGATTATACATTCTGAGGGGACCTATAGGTAGTACATCTCTAGGCAAACGTGCGCCCGGGCATATTTTTTCTATTGTTTCACTGCGTTGCTGTTTATTCATGTCACAATGATACTACTTATTGCAATTGTATTTGTGTGCTCTGACATGATAAATAGCCCTTGAGGATATACCTACATCTATTTAATTGCAGAATACTTATAAGTTTTTTTTTTGTTTTTTTTTCGTTCTTTTGTCTTTCTGTAAAGTGTACAGTTTACAAAGCGTGATCTGAAAGAATCAGAGAGTCATATATCGCTCTGATTCTTTCAGATAAAGACTGTGTTCCTCTCGGTCCGCCGGACCGTTCGATCGTCTGTTAATACTTAATCGCCTAACTGAAAAAAGGAACAAAAGTGCGGTGAGTTTCTTATGAATGTAAAACTACGTTTCATCAAGGAATAAATGACATAACACGACATGATGGAACCCGTGAACGCCTGTGGTCCACTACACTCTTTGTAAACTGTACACAACAGAAGAGTAACCTAATTAATGGGTACAGAAGGTCCTCTATTCAACAAAACCATTTGATTGCGAGAGAGCACCGAATCATGTTCTCGCTCTACCGTACTAGTTCGGGTCTCTGTTCGGCAACTGTGCATGGGTGTCACTGTACGGTGGGTCCGCGTTCTGGGGAAGTAACACCCCGGAGGTGTGAGTGCCGAGTTAAGCTGAAGTAGCATGAGGTACGGATCTGACACGACTAAGTTAAGCAAGAGGAGCCTTAGGGTAAGTATCCACCAGAGCTGTAGTTGCGATGCGGTGAGCGAGGAAAACATGCACCGATGGGAAGCGAGGCGCGAGCGAAGCCAGCAGAGGCTTCTAGTAAATGTATAGTGCCCGTGTGCAATCATTACCCTAGCGCCTAGGCCGGCACTCGGCGGCGGCGCTCCCTACAGCACCGATGCCCCTCTAGTCTATAACTTGTTTTAAGCTCGCCTCAACGCTCACCCACAAATATATATCGTCTCCGCGATTCGTAGTAACACAGTGTAGGTAGAGTTCTAGTTTCGTTACGTATGACGCATGAGCGCGTAAAGAATAACAGCCCTGCGCACGTGTATAACACACCCTGCAGCATAGGTAAAGTCGCCTCTGGAGGCCAGCAATGATATTAGTGGATTGTTTCCTCGCTAACGGCCTCGCAACCTCGCACAGTTCCGTACGCTTACCATGAGTTTGACAATGACGGCTTACGCTAACGAGTATCGAGTTTTCTGTCTGTGCATCCCGCTCGTACTGTCAAAGTGCAATAGAGATGCACAGATAGAAAACTCGATTCTCGTTAACGAAAAATGACAATGGTAGCCGTACCGGTTGCTATACACCCTTCCTATAGAAACCATGGGAGCCTAGGAGCCACCCTCCACGTGGGTAGGAGATAAGTTTGCGTCTGTGCAGTTAGCCTCAAGCCACCTCCCGTACACATTTCGAACCTTTTTGACACCTTCACGACGCTACTGTAGGTCCGCTTTATTCAGGCCTCGCCTGCGCGCGGGTGCGGGGGGCCGCCGGGCTTCACCTCCCGCACGCTGCCCCGCGCTTTCCATTAATTTTGAGTTTATAATTTTCGTTAGACGTTTCTGCTTAATAAACAAAATTAATGACACGATAATGTACGTTTTATTGGCAATATTGGCATGTTTGTAGTATAAAAAGCAATATTGTAATAAAATAAAATAATAATCTTTATGCTATTGATTTATTAATATAGAAAACGCAAATGCAGGTGATATGATGTCATAATTTCTAGTCTGAACAGCAATCTTTATCCAATACAAGTCTAGCAGTATTCAATTAAGTAATATGTATAATTTAGTTTATTTTATTTTATTTAGGGGTAGCCAGGACGCTCGGCTCTCCATACAAACGTAGTTTGGTTCTCACTTTAAAACGACGCTAGAATAACATGAAATTTTGTATAAACAATGGAATCCGTATTATTTTTGTATACCACGTCGGTGGCAAAGAAGCTAACGGCCCACCTGATGGTAAGTGGTTACCGTAGCCTAGGACGATTGCAACTCCAGGGCTGTTATTCGCTACGCGCCAATGCTGCTCACCCCGCCGGTCATCCGTCACGAAACTAGACCTCTACCTACGCTTAGTTACTACGCGTCGCGGTGTCAAGATATATTTGTGGGTGAGCGTTGAGGTGCGCTTAAAACAAGTTACAGAATAGGGTAGGGCGTTGCAGACCCTTTAAGAATTTATACACTTCTTTTTTGTCCCCATATTTACTGTAGTAGCGCGGACAGACCTCTGCACCTGCAGGGAGCTCACTCCACAACCAGAACGCAGGCCGACCTAGATAAGGCAGATAGTCTAAACTTAATGTTAAATATGACTAGGAGGAAAAGTCTGTGAGATGGTTAATTAGTACTTATGTAGGGTACTCATCGGAACTACTTATCCTATTTTAATAGAAGCCCAGCAATGGCTACCACAAGCATTGTCATGGACCATAGCTGCTAGCCAACTGAGCTATCCGAATAATCCGTCTCGGTCACCAAATCCTTCAACCGTTTCCCTCTTACATCGCCTCAGTGTAAGGCCTGAGTGGAGGCCCCGCTCTGAGTAGGGCGTCCACTCAGGCCTTACACTTAGAGAGGCGTGTAACGACATCTACCTAGAAGACTCAAGTTATATTAGAAATCGTCAGTAATGACACTGCTGAATAGAATAAAAAATGTAATACGTATCCATACTAATATTATAAATGCGAACCTTTGTCTGTCTATATGTCTGTTACCTCTTCACGCTTAAACAGCTGAACCGATTGAGATGAATTTTGATATGAATAGTTTACCTGAGTCCCGTGGAAGGACATAGGATAGTTTTTATCCCGGAAATCATCCCCTAAGGAGTAGAAATGAGGGGGGTGAAAGTTTGTAAGGAGCTACTATATAAACGAGTTCCACGTGGACGGAGTCGCGGGCAGTAGCTAGTTTTTTATATATTGCTCGGAAAATCATCTTTTCTATCATATCTTTTCTATACATAGGTCGTAGAATGTAAACTTATGAATAAGTTAATACACTCCAAAAGTTCACTCTAATAATGCTAAGGTTAATATAAAACAATAAAAGCGTTGTCCGTCCACCATTTATAAGGATTTGATACAGTTACGCAACAAATATGGCTATCAAAATGTCATATTCATCAATTGCGGAATAGTGTCCTGGGCCGCGATTCCATTCGTCTTAATTTACATATGGGATATCTCTAGGATTCGCTTGGGTTTAGATAAAAACAAAACTTATGGCAGCAGCAACGGTCTTCTTGGGGCGTTGGCCGAAAGACTCGACTACCCGATTACGAAGTTTTGGGTTGAGTGGCTTGGGATTGCCTGTCAAGAGAGACTATAGACAAGGTGGACTGGTGGACCTGGTAAGGTCGCGGGAGTCCGCTGGATGCGGGTGGCGCAGGACCGGTCATTGTGGCACTCTTTGGAGGAGGCCTATGTCTAGCAGTGGACGTCTTTCGGCTGATATGATGATGATGATGATGATGAGAGACTATAGAACATTGAGGATCCGGAAAAATTACCAGATCGAGGAGTTGGCGGCAGAGCCAAACATCATCATCGTCATCTACTGCGAATGGGAGAGGATCGGGCAGTCAAGAGAGCGTACTTGGGCCGACCCGGTAGGGCGGCCCAGGGAGCCTAGCCACTCACTTGCTTGTGGCAACCACAGTCTTTGCCAATTTCGCGCACCCCTAAACTGATGGTGGCACTCGTGGTTGCCAAGTGTAGTATGGGCTTCTTTGATAAAGAAAAATTTAAAGCAGTGTAGGCTTCCTTTGGGTGGCGCAGGACCGGTCACTTTGGCACTCTTTGGGGGAGGCCTATGTCCAGCAGTGGACGTCTTTCGGCTGATACGATGATGAGGCTTCCTTTATTAAAATCCGAAAGCATGTGAGCGGCTAGACAAGGTTACAATCGGCAAGCGCTAACGCCAATAGAAAACTAATAAAATGTATGGGAATGACAGATGTTAACGAAAAGTGTTTCGTCGGCATCTGTCATTCCCCTACATTTTATTACTTTCTATTGGCGTTAGCGCTTGTCGATTGTAACCTTGTCTAGGCCCCCAGGTATCGCTGGGGGGATAGCGTGCAGGCGAATCTGAGTCATCTTTAAGCTGAAAGCTAGCAGGAAGTGACGCAGGACCGGGATAAGAGGCGTGCTCTCGTTTCGGAGGCCAAGATCCTTTTTGTATCACTGAGCCAAAATAATTAGAATAAGAATAGAAGAATAAGAATAAGAATTGAATATGACTAAACAGAATAGTTTATTGCCGCATATCCATTAAATACGAAAATAAAATAATATTTCAAAGAAGAAAAAGAAAAAAACTAATATTAATTTACAAGTACAGTGAAACAAACAAACAGAATATATTGGGCAAAGGGTTTCCAGTCTCAGCGTGTGCCGGGCCGAGGTGCCCGTCGCTGGTTTTCAGACCGGTCCCAGACTAAGATGGCCGGAGGGCAGCATAACTAAATTATATAATATCAATTACAATCACAACTTCTGTGCTCGTAACTAAGTACATTTTAACCATTAATATAATATACGTTAAAGATATTAATAACACATTAAATTACAAAAGGAACATCTTAATGGCTTAGTTAATTAGTAGCTATTGGGAGAGCTAATTAGCCCGGGTGCACTTCGCTCTCTCAATGGCAATTTCGTCAAACTTAATTTCTTTTTTGATCCTTTACATTTGTTTACTCTATTTTATTTATTATCCTAACTTATTTCGTAAGAACTAACGTAATATGGATAACAGCAAGCTCGGCCGAATTTCACCTTTCCATACAAACGTAGTTACGCTCTCATTTTAAAACTACGTGTTGGATTGTGATGAAACTTTGCATATACAATGACATGAGTTATATCTATGTCTGTAATTAGTTTGTATGGTTCCAGTTTATAAAACAAACGAAATACAGCAAAAACAAGTTCTGTATGAATAACTTAATATTAGCTGGTTTTCTTTTCACTATGGTATCTGACGTTACCTAAACTAATTACAGACATAGATATACCTCATGTCATTGTATATGCAAAGTTTTGTTACAATCCAACACGTAGCGTAGTTTTAAAATGAGAGCGTAACTACGTTTGTATGGAGAATAGAGCTTACTGCGGACTCTTAATAACATCCTAAAAGAAATGACAGCAGCCTATTGAAGACTTCTATATACACTCACTCACACAAGCACGCACATACACAAATACAAAACACACACACACACACACAAACACACACACACACAGTTTGCGTATGCGTTCTTATATGTAGATATAATGCTTGTTATTACTTTCATCTTTTGAGTTAATTCTGATTTCTTGTGAATAACTTCATATTGTTTTACGAATTTATTGTTTTTTATTGTTATTGTTGCACTCCAGGGTCCCAAGATGCAGGCTCAGCCTAGCTTGGGGTCCGCCAGGCATCTCATTTTATATGTAAACATGTGTATTATTAAGCAAATAAATGATTTTTGATTTTGATAATAGTAAGTACGATGGAATGGGGTTACTTTGATTCGGGGGGTGACTTTGATCAAATAGGTTTTTCTCCGAAATCATTATTTTTCCTTGTGGGTGAACAGTGGTCGTAAAATTTTTAATATTCTATCTTGTTGTTTACTCGATTAAATTTTCTTAATTTCGAATAGTTCTGCTTTTATTCTACATCCTAAATTATCAAAGTAGCCCCATTTTTTTCCTAAAGTAACCCCATTCCACGGCAGTGGCATATCATTTAGTGATGGTTATTAACACGTTAAAATTGCATCATAATGCAAGTTGCACGGATTCGAATTCGATCCTGTGACTAACCTTGGCCTTCCTCTCAAAAACCTTCCAAGAAACCTACGCGTCAGTCTGATTCTCTGTTCCAATATGCGACGCTAACTACAAAAAACACATGTTAATATAGACTTTATGATGTTACACAAAGGATTAAAATTTGAATGGTGTCGAATTGTGACAGAGTCTTAGCTGAATGCGTTCGGCATACAAGGTGAGTACGAGTGAAATTCACTGACGCATCTAATTTGGTGTAGGTTCGTCTACTGTTGTGTTGTTTATAGCCATGTGTTGTTCGTCACGATTTATGCCCATATTTGGGGTAATAGGCCCTATGACCCCGCTTACAAAGTTGGCGTTGACATATTTTAATAAAGAAACAATTATTAATAAATATTAGACAAATCGAGCTAGCCTAGTGCATAATAAGCTCAATAAGGCTTGTGTTATGGGTAATACCCATCACTCCTAGTGTTATTCCCGGTTGTGCCCTAAATGAGCCCGGGGTCCGCTTTGATACCTAATCCCAAAATTTGGCGTAGGCACTAGTTTTACGAAAGCGACTGCCACCTGACCTTCCAATTGGAATTAACCCGGTTTCCTCATGATTCCCTTTAAATAGCGAAAAGCCGCTGTTGAATATCAAATGATATTTCGTAATAAACTAAGTTGTTCGAAAAAACAGAGGTATGAGCCGGGGTATAAACCCACGACCTTCGAAGTCAGGTGCCTTACTGTAGCCGAGTAAGGCACCTGACTTCGTATCATCATCATCATATCAGCCGAAGGACGTCCACTACTGGACACAGGCCTCCCCCAAAGAGTGCCAAAGTGACCGGTCCTGCGCCACCTGACCTGCATCAAGCCCCAACGGCCATCGGTTTTACTTGCAATATGCTCCGCCCTCTGCCACGTAAGTGCACACGCAGTGCTCGGCTAAATAGAAATGTAGAAATTTAAAAAAAAACAGCCAATACAACGTCCCACTGCTGGGCACAGGCCTCCTCTCATGGATGAGAGGGAAAGGGCACTTGTCCGCACGCTGGCCCAGTGCGGGTTGGGGACTTCACATACACCTTTATATGCAGCACGTCTATCATGGGACGCACGGCCGCAACATACTCTCGACTTTTCTCGCACTATACCTCTTTCTAAGTGTTCTAATAAGAGAGAGACGGATAGTGTGAGAAAAATCGAGAGAGCTCGCGCGCCGTCGCGTGATAGGCGTGCAGGTTTCCCCACGATGTCTGGCTGTCAGACGGCGGTCGTGGGTTCGAATCCCGGCTCGTACCAATGAGTTTTTCGGAACATATCGTTAGATATTTACCGTTAGCTTACCGGTGAAGGTTTTCCTTAAGCATGACATAAGAGTCCGTAGTAAGCTCGGCCGAATTTCACCTTCCCATACAAACGTAGTTACGCTCTCATTTTAAAACTACGTGTTGGATTGTGACGAAACTTTGCATATACAATGACATGAGATATATCTATGTTTGTAATTAGTTTATGAGGGTTTATGAGTTCGAGCTTACAAAATACAGTTGAGACAAGGAATGCCGCAGTTCCACGGACTCGACCACTATATGTGTCATCGTGTGACAAGGATGACTTGGTACCGCGTGTCTTCCAGTTGGCGGTCAGGGTCGGATCGCATCCGGCGCAATTATGCTCATTGTTGTTATGTACAGTCGGAATGAATAATAGCCGATGGTATGTTAAACTTCAGTAATTAACTCCAGTGCCCGTTCTTTGACGACTCTACATGGCATTTTTTTTTGGGAAACAAACTTGAAGACCGGTTTAGCTCTGAGACGGTTTAAACCCTGCCTACGAAGCTAGAGGTCCCGGGTTCGAATCCCGTTAAGGGCATTTATTTGTGTGATGAGCACGAATATTTGTTCCTGAGTCAGGGATGTTTTCTATGTATTTAAAATTGTATGTATGTTGGCATTTTATTGAACACAATAACAGGTTAAGAGTATGGCGAACTCATCCCTGTAAGGGAGCTTCCAGCTAACCTTTGAGTAATTGAAAGGAAGGTAGGTAGAGAGAGAGGTTAAAATTATACTTATTTATACTCATATTTATTGCAAAAACCATGGTGATATAAGGTGGTAGAAATCTTAAATGTTAAGTATATATAGCAATTTCTTATGGCTAAAGTTAATCTATAGGTACATGTATCATTTCCTTGGAGTAATTATTTACTTACTAGCTGATGCCCGCGGCTTCGCCCGCGTGGTCATAGGAAAATGTAACATATTGAAATTTTCCCGTGGGAATTAGATGTTTCCCCGCTGGAAAAAGTAGCCTACGTCACTCTCCAGCTTCTAAACTATCTCCATACAAAAAATCACATCAATACGACGCTCCGTTGCGACGTGAAAGAAGGACAAACACACACAAACACTTTCGCATTTATAATATTAGTAAGGATTAATGTTTTTAATTATGTACATAATTGGAGTTTTGTTAGTATTATTTATTTTTCTTGGGTATCCTCAAATATTTCTAGTAGTAGTTATTTTTTTTATTATTTTGTATTATTGTCCCCCGGAGGATCCCTTCGAGGATTGGAGGAGGCGCTCCAAAACTACAAAAATTATAAAAAAAGTTCTGTTTTTATTTTTTATTAGGTATCTTACTTATTAATGCGAAAGTTTGGATGTTTAGATGTGTGGATTCAATTTTTCGAAGATAGTTTATAGATTCGATTAAAATATTGGATAGTTTTTATCCCGAGTCCACGCCGACGAAGTCGCGGCCGGAAGCTAGTACGTCATAATCCTACTAATATTATTAAATGCGAAAGATTGGATCTTTAGATGTTAGTAACTCAAGCACGTTAAGCGTGTTGGATTGTAACGAAACTTTGCATATACAATGATATGAGGTATATCTATGTCTGTAATTGGTTTATCTAGCTTAAGATACCATAGTAAAAAAATATAGCGAATTTAAGTTTTTCATACAAAACTTGTTTTTGCTGTATTTCGTTTGTTTTATAAACTGGAACCATATCAACTAATTACAGACATAGATATACCTCATGTCATTGTATATGCAAAGTTTCGTCACAATCCAACACGTAGTTTTAAAATGAGAGCGCAACTACGTTTGTATTGGAAGGTGAAATTCGGCCGATCTTACTGCGGACTCTTAAACGGCTCAACCGATTTGGATGAAATTGGGCACGAAGATAGTTTATAGCCTAGATTAAAATAAAGAATAGTTTTTATCCCGTGTCCGAGCAGACAAAGTAGCTGGCGGAAGCTAGATATTGGTAGCCCATCGCCACACAATACGTTCCTATTCCCACATTCTAGGGTAGAAAAGGGGAGCTGCTATTTTAACCAGACACTCGATTATTGTCGTTAACTGTACATTCAGACAAAAAAGTGGCCTACCACTTTCAACCTTAATGACATGTATAAATTATAGAGTCGAAAAGTGGTAGACTTTCTAAGCTGACTGTACGTATACGGAAAATGAGATCTCAGCCGGACTCGAAGGAAAATGGCGTTAATGCAAACGGCTATATTACTGTGAATAGCATGCTAAAGGCCACATGCGGCGTTTTATTACTTTTGAGAATAGGTAGGTCATGAAGGACGTGGAAATCGGGGAAACCAGGGAAACCTATCTGTTTCTTTTAATACCACGTCGGTTGTAAAGAATCGTACGGCCGGCCCCTATTTCACCAACTTGACAATTGTCATCTGACAACGACAATTCTCCGTACATTGCTGGTTCCACAATTAACCTAGCGACCACCATAACTTCTAGAACAAGCAATGGATGGTGAATTGTCATTGTCAGGTGACAATTGTCAAGTTGGTGAAATAGGGGCCCGGTCGTAAGCTGTCACCGTGGACGCTTGACACTCTAGGGGTGCTATATGCGCGTGCCGTCGGCACCTTTCAAAATGTATACTCTTTTTTAGAAGAACCTCTATTTTATACTACGACGATGGTAAACAAGCATACGACCCGGGTTCTGTCTCTTGACCAAACAACTTTTAGCCAAATGTATCATTTGACAAATGTTTCATTTGACCTAATGCATTTTTCGTCAAAACAGTGGTATTTTCGGGTATTCTTTGAATATCATCAAATAGAAGTCATTAGGTTAGGTTAGGTTTGTTTTATAATAATCCTATAAAGCTTTCTATTTAAGAAAAACATGCATTAGGTCAAATGAAACATTTGGCCAAAAGTTGTTTGGTCTACCATTAGTGAACCATACGACCCGCTTGATGGTGTGCAGATACTTCCGCCTATGAACGCTAGTGACTCCAGAAAAATCAGGGAGGCCATTTCGTTTGCCAGCGTCTCTCGCAGTTTAAAAAATCTGATAAAGAAGAGATATTTACTATATTGTACTCAGCAATTAGTATTATTAAACTGCTATGACTGGAAATGGAATAGCTGTCAGTTCATATAAACTGGCTTAAACTGTCATCTACAATATCATTGTAACCGCGGTTTGCTAATCAATACACTGCCGTGCCCCCAGCGGGCGTAAGTAGCACGGTTGCCATTTTATCCCTTATCGTTGTGGACAAGGCATCCGTCCACACCGATAAGTGATAAAATGGCAACCGTGCTACGCCCACAGATATATACAGTCTCGTCTTCAAGATGTCAGTCATGTGTCAGTTTGTTTTCTTTTAGAAACAACAAATCAGATTCAATGGTATTCCCCAAGGTTGTCGGTTTTCACTTCAAATCCTTCACACATCGAACCCAATAAGACAATCAGTGAGTCATGCTGACATCAGAGCGTTTTCATATGCTAATATGGACATTAGCTCGCTAGTTCTCGTACCGCCCTCTATGACGGATAGTTGACATTTCGGAAATAAATTATGATAGGTCATGAATGTCGTGCATGTAGAGTAGTGTACATGCCCTGTAATTAACGCGACATAAGAGCCATTTACATGGTGTAACTCGTATGTGATTTTAATTACATTGCGGGATTTGCGGGGCTGCGGGCTACCGAAATACGACGAATTCGATCAAATCCTGCAATGTAATAAATAATAAAACTCGCATGTGGGATATAGTACCGTGTAAATGTCTTTATAGTAGACATTAACGAGTGGAGGGAAATCTACCGACGAATCAGGTAAAGGTACTTTTAACATTCAGATTTTATGTTAACCTACCAAACTTTTTTTTAAAGCTCCGTGAAAATAGATATCTGTTTGTTAAAAAAAGACCGGGTTGCACTCCGCGAGTGCCGGCAGAAGTGAAAACTCAATGACATTGTAACAGTTTTTCGATCAGGTCACGTGTCCGTCTTACGAATTTTCAATCTCTCGACTCTCACGGTCACGTGACCTGTGTCGAATCGTACGGTCACGTGACATCTTACGGTCACGTGACCTGACGCGAGTTTAACATTTTTTCCCATGTTGTTACGTGACCGTAAGATGCGAGATTGAAAATTCGTAAGACGTACACGTGACCTGAGGCTCTACTATAAGTTTTACCGAAACAAAACTTTAAGATCGCGTTTGCGTTTTACCCTCAATTTGTATGGGATTTGACAGCTAAATGCAAACGCGGTCGTAACGTTTTGTTTCGGTAAAACTTATACTAGAGCCTCTGATCGAAAAACTGTTACAATGTCATTGAGTTTTCACTTCTGCCGGCACTCCCGGAGTGCAACCCGGTCTTTTTTTTTAAGGAATGTATAATGTTCTACAAGAAAATATTCAAACGTTCAGGTTTTTTGTAAAGATTTACTCAATACCATAAACAATGCTGGATGCGGGTGGCGCAGGACGGGTCATTGTGACAACTCTTTGGGGGAGGCCTACGTCCATGGACGTCTTGCGGCTGATATGATGATGATGCGGTTTGCGGTGAATTATTACTGTAAATCTTTGCAGCGATGCAGTCGCGATACAATCGCGATACAGTATCGATACAGTATCGATACAGTATCGATACAGTATCGATACAGATGCCTAGCTAGTGTCGCTATGCAGTCACGCATTCGTGAAACGCGCGCTTGTATCGATGTGATCTATGGCTGTGTCGCACAGCAATCGCGCGTTTGAATCGCAGTTAAAAGTCGCCATGTGTACGTTTGAGATTATTTAACGTGGCCGACTTTTTATAAAGCTGTCATTGGAATTGGAATCTTCTCCCTTGGACTTTAGAGTTGCTTTTAAATGTACTACTTTCATAGAACTCGGCTCAAATATTTATTTATTTAAACTTTATTGCACAGATAAGAAGTACAAATGGCGGACTTAATGCCTTAAGGCATTCTCTACCAGTCAACCACAGACCAAGAAAAACAAATGAAAAGGATATAGGTAGCTAATGAAAATACATTTCCTAATATAATAGATAAAAAAAATATACTTATACAATAGATAAATATTCCCAAGCCACTTAAACAGCTCACCTCACCTTTTTCTACAATATGTTGATCAGTGTAAAAACCCGCTATTTAAATTCATTTTACGACGATATGCGCGCTCACTTACTGTCTTTTTGTTCGACAAGACAAAACAAAACGGCTAGCATGATACGGCCCGGACGCCAATAAGAAATTATATGAATAACTCGGTAAAAAAAATTACCCGTATGTAACGCTACAGTTCAAACGGGTTGAAGGATTTTGGAATTGCAGGTATCGTTGACTTTTTCTAACATGACGTTGACTTTTTCAAAGTCACGGGACTTTGAAAAAAGCACTTGGGTTTTTGAAAAATGTTATGATTTCACTTGTAATAATTTCAATTACTATGTCATTACTTAAAAGTTATCATATCATAACTGATAGTGTCTGGACGGCTTGAGATTATTATCACAGATTATGCCGATTATCAACATTTTGTGGGCAGATTCAATAATTATTTAGATTTTAATTGTCGATTCAGTTTTAATAAACATATATTCTTTAAGACAGGCTCGCGACTTCTACAGCTCACATAACCACTAATATTTAATGTTCTACAAGGAATTTAAAAGTTCAGATGAATAATGACCGCTTTAGCCTAGTAGGTAGTGACCCTACCTACGAAGCAAGAGGTCCTGGGTTCGAATTCCGGTAAGGGCATTTATTTGTGTGATGAGCACGAATGTTCCTGAGTCATGGATGTTTTCTATGTATTTAAGTATTTATTTGTCTATATAAGTATGTTTATCGTCGTCCGTATCGTCGAATTTCACCACCCCCTTTCTTCCCGTGGGTGTCGTAAAAGTCGACTAAGTAAGCAGGGTTGAAGTGTGTTGTGGGCGATGGGCTAGCAACCTATCACTGCAATATCACATTTTGTCGATCTTTTATACCCACATTTCTGCTAAAAGTGGCGCTGGAACATAAGTTTCATGTGCGGCGTGAATCAAAGGCGTGAATGTGTGCATGTGTGTATGTGTGATATATCAAATACCAAATGCTCATTTAAGAGCCTTAAAGTGAAGTGAAAGATCGTGCTAGGCCTCCAGGATGTAGATAAACCACATGGGTGGTGTCTGCATTTTATTCATAACCTTTTAACTTGGCTCTCATCATAATAGGTTTTAAGTACATTCTCAAGAAAATGGATAAATTTAATTTAAGGCGTGGTAATAATTGCTATTTTACAAGCTTTTATTTAGTTTCACCTGTCCCGTTGTCTGTCTGTCTGTCTGTAATCAAATCGAGCAAATCAAATTTGATCCACTTCCCGGTTTCCGATTGAGTTGAAATTTTGCACGAATATGCAAATCGCGTGACAATGCAATATTATGATGACGTGGAGCTGATCTGACGATGGAGCTGGAAGGAGGCCATAAGCACTCCGTAATAAAACCACATAACCCCAGCGAGTTTGGGCTCGTTAGAATCGTCGCAATGAGAGTTGATGACGGTATACAGAAAAGTACAGTCGGCGATAAAAGCTTGTACCAAAAATGAAATTTTTGACAGATTCTTATATACAAGCTTGTTTGTTTGTTTGTTAGTGAGGGACAAATCTTGGAACTGAATGTTGGACCAGTTAACCTCAACCGATTGATCTGAAATTTTGGCTATTAGTATAGTTTGGATGACAATTCAATATTATGGTAGTTACATTAACTATGTACATTGATGCCAAAATAATTGTAATATTTCTTTATCGGCATTATGATGACCTTCGTGTCCTTCGAGAGATACAAGGCCGATATGAAGCACGGCGACTGGGCGAAGATCAGCCGCAGAGGGATAACACTCGCGCTATTCGGTCACGATAAGGCAATATTCCCGAAAAGGAGACGGATCACGCCATCTGGGAAAGGTAGGGCTGTACGCGGACAAAAAATTCGGGGGTTGGGTACATACCATAGGTGTAAATAACGTGTTAATAGTTTACATTAATGTAATTAATATTATGGTACCATCGAGCTGAACTGATGATGGAGACAGAAGGTGGCCATGGGAATTCAGTACTCAACCGACGTAACCCCGTCGAGTTTGGGCTCGTTAGAATCGTAGTAAAGTAATCTCAATGAGTAGTTGATGATGGTATACAGAAATGTACAGTAGGCAATAAAAGCTTGTACCAAAAATGACATTTTTGACACCATGCCAGGGGGAGAACTAGACCATGTTGGTATTAGGGCGGTTTCCTCACAATGTTTTCCTTCACCGAAAAGCTACCGTTAAATCAAAAAAGTGAAATCAAAAGATTTTTCGAAAAATATGTCACAATTCGTCAAATGATTTAGGCTGCAGGGCGTGCCAAAAAATAGTAAATGCGCTTGAAAAACATAACCCTGCTCTCATTCGGCAGTCGCGTAATTATATTTACACCTGCTATCAAAGAGTCATTGTCCTCATGTGTCAGTTCAGTTTTCCTCATAGTAGAAGACGTAAAAAGGAGTATGTTCCACTTGGTAGAAATATTATTTCCATCTTGGGCGCAAAATCGTAAATCCCTCACTACGCTCAATATTCTTCTTTACAATCTTTCGCCTTACTTAGTATTCAATATAACGCCCTCGCAGTACATTTATTATTTTATACCCTTGAGACATAATCTAACACTCATACCCACGGAAAGAAAAGGGATTGTGCTATTCCAACTTAACTCTAGACAGACAGACATTCATATGCTTATTGTATTTAGTTAGTTTACTTCTAATTTCTACCCCTTGTTATACTATTTTTTTATACTTTCTAACATATGTTTAATTTTAAGTTCTCATAATAGGTGAATTGTAAAATTCTTAATGAGAATAAATGATCTTTGCATGCGTTAATATCACGAAATGAAGACATGACGTTTCTTGTTTAAGGCTCCCTACATTTCTTCTTGGCTTTACGCCAAGAAGTAATGTATGAAAACCCTAAGTAAAACCATTATTGTCCGCTACTCGAACTTTTTAAATTTGCTTACTAATATTAAACTGACAAAGGAAAAATTACAAACTGCCAACCACCACTAGACTCTTATAAGCATGCTTGCGACATAAAAAAAAAACTAAATCTATGGTACTATACTAAACATGGTGCTCGAACGGCTTGTTAAAAAATAAAAAAGGCGGCAAATTACCTATTATGTAATTGATTACCTTGTATTTATTTTAATTTAAATATTTCCTCAAATCGTTTGAGAAAAGCTCTATACAATCCTCGGCCGGAACAGGGATTGCTGGACTCGTTGTATCCGGCCTCGTCTACGACTCGGCCGTTTACTCCAAACTCGTCCAGCAATGCCTTACTTCACGGCCTCTGCAGTAATGTACTATTAAACCTAACCTATTTTGCCACCTACCTACTTGTAGTTTTTTGTTGCAATTTCTTCGCTACCAGGCTCCTAATTCACCAACTTGACAATTGTCACCTGACATCGACAATTCTCCGTAAATTGCTGGTTGCACAAGTAACCTAGCAACCACTTTAACTTCTAGAACAAGCAATGTATGGTTAATTGTAAGTGTCAGGTGACAATTGTCAAGTTGGTGAAATAGGGGCCAGAAGGTTGTCCGGAAGAGATCGCTCTTTAGCGATAAGACCGCCTGTTGTTAACCTCTATTTTTAAGGTTTTATGTCTATTTGATTCAAGTTTTGAGCTGTGCAATAAAGAATATTTGTATTGTATTGTATTTAACGGTGTCTTCTATAGTTTATAGTACATTGATTTAATTTCAACTCGTCCAATAAAATACTTAATTTTATAGGAATCCTTTTAGCGCCATTAAAATGGAAGCCGGACCTGGGAGCTATGTGGGCGGACGACATAGCAACACGCTGACTTAGTTAGATGCCGCGACTTTGCCTGTAATTCACCTTTCACAAAGTTTAAGCGGGCATTCTCATTTTAGTACGCTGCCACAGCTGACTAAATCGCGGAAAGGTCGCGGGAGTCCGCTGGATGCGGGTGGCGCAGGGCCGGTCATTGTGGGGCTCTTTGGGGAGGCCTACGTCCAGAAGTGGACGTGTTTCTGCTGAAATTATGAATGTAAAGTTGGCCATTCATTACCGCTCCAACAAGCCCAATAGGGTATATACATATCTTTTATTTATTACGAAAATCAAAACTATAATCCGGAGGAATATCAAGTATAGCATAAAAACCTACATATGTTTTTTTTTTTCTGATGGTATAGGATAGGCATTTGAAATATGCACGCGCCGGAACCCACCGAAAACGCTCTATATTAAACGGGCATATTCTATGACGTCACAATCCATATTCTCGGCGCGTTTACTATGGAGTTAGTAATTAATCTAATAATATTTACCTTTAAGTCCGCAGTAAGCTCGGCTGAATTTCACCTTTCCATACAAACGTAGTTACGCTCTCATTTTAAAATTACGTGTTGGATTGTGACGAAACTGTGCACATACAACGACATGAGGTATATCTATGTCTGTAATTAGTTTATATGGTTCCAGTTTATAAAACAAACGAAATACAGCAAAAACAAGTTTTGTATGAAAAATTTAAATTCGCTGTATTTTCTTTACTATGGTATCTGAAGCTATATTATTATAAACTAGCTATATTATAAACTAATTACAGACATAGATATACCTCATGTCATTGTATATGCAAAGTTTTGTTACAATCGAACACGTAGTTTTAAAATGAGAGCGTAACTACGTTTGTATGGAGAATCGAGCTTACTGCGGACTTAATTAGTTGACGTAACAGCACGGCTATCACAAGACGGCGCGCGAGCTCTCTCGATTTTTCTCGCACTATCCGTCTCTCTCTTATTAGAACACTTAGAACAAGAGGTATAGTGCAAGAAAAATCGAGAGTATGTCGCGGCCGTCTCATGATAGACGTGCTGGTGACCGAAGAGCTGGCGGCTTTCTCGCGCAACGCGTCAGAATTGCAATTCAGCGAGGAAATGCCGCCAGCATCCTCGGTACAATGCCGCGAAGGCCTCTTTTAGATTTAACTTAGTTTTAAATTAATTTAGTTATTTTGAAGTTTTAAGTCTGGGTGTGTAATGATGGGTATAAAAACAGAATAATATAATTTCATTCGCTATAACAACATTTTATATATTTTCCAGGTACATAATCACTCATTGTATATAATAAACGTTGATTATAATTTCAAAATATACATGTTTCTTTTGTATAACTTTTATCGGGTATAACACTTATTTTGTATAATCATTATATGGTATAATGCTCATCATATACAAGTTATATCTCATAACTATCAAGTAGAATAATATTTTATTATCAAAAGAAAATGTAGCAAACAACGGTTTGCGAATTGTACTATGTAAGTATATATTAGGGAGTAAAAAAGTGTTCGGTTCTGGCGCTTCGCCGGCCGCTGCCGCGGCACGCTCGCTTCGCTCGCTCGGCTCGCGCGCTGTAGGGTCGCAGTTCAACCTAACACTCCTCCTCGCTTCGCTCGTCGTCGTACCTACACCGACCTGCTTTAGAGTCTACCAATAAATATTATGCTAACTGTGCACAAGAAGAAATTAGCGTTATATCATTTGTTCATCATAGGAAATATGCATTATATTTAAAGTATGTTATATTAAATGTTACTACATCAAATGATCCTACTATAATATTATAAATGCGAAAGTTTAGATGTTTGGATGTTTGGATGTTTGTTACTCAATCACGCTTAAACGGCTGAACCGATTTGAATAAAATTTTGTACGAAGATAGTTTATAGCCTGGATTAAAACATAGGATAGTTTTTATCCCGGGTCCACGCGGACGAAGTCGCGGGCGGAAGCTAGTCATTATATAAAATGATAATTATATCGTATGTAATATATTAAGTGTTGTTATATGACTCAAGAATTATATGAAAAGAGTGTTATTGCGACTAACATTATTTCAAAAAAAATTATAGGCATCGTTACGCACCCTTTAAGTCTCTACTTGTCAAACAAAATATTATAATTATTTTTGAACGTTGCTCCAAAATCGATCCTTGAATCTCAAATTGTCAATACAGTACCGTTTAAAGATACTTGGGGCAGATTGTTGTGTAGGATTTGTTGTTGTTCAAAACTACCTACAGTGGGTTATTAAAGCTTGTACAATTTATTTTTATTTTTAACATAAACGTTTGTGTTTTGTTGTTCTCTAATTTTAGTTGGTCCCATTTGTCTTAAACAGGGTGTAGACTCATGTTAAAATTGATAACTAGTGTTGCTAAATAGATAGTAAGTACCTAAAGAATCCAATTATTGTAATAAAGTATAAAAAAATATAAGAAAAGAAATGGACCTTAAGAAAAAATATGCATTTATTTATTGTCCAATAGTAAATTTTAAGCTACTTATAAGAATTTTACGCTTTAATAGAAACAAAATTGTGTGACAATTATGTGACTTCATACTTTTGCGTCAATTAGTGTGAATCATGCAGCAGCGAGTCCGTCTGCGACTCATTGGGTATTTATGTTCTTTAATTGTAGTTGGTCTATGGGAGTAACAAACATTTGTTCCTCTCCCAAAACGGTTCTAATGGTAGCGTAAAAAAACCTAGGTCACAAGCGTATTATCATGACGACGGTGAGGAATTCGGTCTGACACAACAGCCTATGGATGGACCCACATATATAGGAAATACGTTTTGAGCGAACATGCCGGCGGGCGATTTGTATTGAATATGCCTGTCGCAAGTTCTTGAATTCGTGGTTTTATTTGAAATAAATAGTATTTATAGTATTTACCTGTGAAAAGTGATGCCATTGGTGTGGAAATCAATCAAATCACTGCGATGTTTGCAAGTAATTATTACACTTTGGAAAAAAAACTGAACTTTCTCGGTCGACAACGGACGGTGAGCTGGCGGCGGAGTATGCCCAATGAGCTAACAGGATGTACCCTTGTAATTCCGGAAATATCACGAACGCTTTACCGACCCTACCTATATATTGATTTTGAGGATTCCTTGTATTCAAAACACGAAGCGGTGAAGAAGGGTCCCTCACACTCGACACAGCACATCCTCGGAAGCTAAACTTGATGACCTGACTCACCACCAGGAACACACCACATAGCCACAGTGCCTGTAATGGTGTTCTTAATGCTGCTGCTCTCTGTAAGGTACCTCCTTCCCCAGTTGGCCAGTACGTCTATCATGGGACGGCCGCGACATACCCTCGATTTTTCTCGCACTATACCTCTTGTTCTAAGTGTTCTAATAAAAGAGAGACGGAGAGTGCGAGAAAAAATCGAGAGCTCGCGCGCCGTCGCGTGAAAGCCGTGCTGCTCCGAATATGAGCGAGAAAACATTAAGATTTAATCCTCTCTTCTAACTGGTTCGAATAAAATCGTGAAAACAGAGCACTAGCCTGTTGATAACTCCTAAACGGATTATGAAATCGGGAGTACCTCAAGGATCAAATCTAGGTACAATAATCTTTAATGTGTTAGTAATGATGTTACCTAAAGTCCGAGTATTCAATGACATCCGTGTATCCAGATTAAAGTTAACGTAATTAAAACTCAATCAGGCCAATCGCAATTGACGTGCCGTGCAGTAATAACACAATTAATGTTCTAATTAGTACTTCCTGTTCCTGTTAGTTAATATTTTCATCATCATCATATCAGCCAAAAGACGTCCACTGCTAGACATAGGCCTCCCCCAAAGAGTGCCAAAGTGACCGGTCCTGCGCCACCCGCATCCAGCGGACTCCGGCAACCTTTACCAGGTCATCAGTCCACCTTGAGGGGGGCCTACTACAATCCGGATAGTATACGAAGGAAATAGAAAGGGGGAAAATGCGTAATTTTCCGAGCTACCCCATCGCGCCCAGCGCAAGTTAAATAAACTCTTAATATGACTAAATCCGGGTAGTATATGAACGTCAGGGACAAAAGCTACCCCATCGCGGGTGCAAGGTTAATATGACCCTAAAATCAGAGTAGTGTACGAAGAAAGCACTAAGGGGAATAATGCGTAATTTTCCAAGCTACCCCAACGCAACAGGTGCAAGGTAAATATGACCCTACAATCCGGATAGTATACGAAGGAAATAGAAAGGGGAAAAATGAGTAATTTTCCAAGCTACCCCATCGCGCCCAGCGCAAGTTAAATAAACCCCTAATATGACTGAATCCGGGTAGTATATGAACGTCAGGGACAAAAGCTACCCCATCGCGGGTGCAAGGTTAATATGACCCTAAAATCAGAGTAGTGTACGAAGAAAGCACTAAGGGGAATAATGCGTAATTTTCCAAGCTACCCCAACGCAACAGGTGCAAGGTAAATATGACCCTACAATCCGGATAGTATACGAAGGAAATAGAAAGGGGGAAAATGCGTCATCATCCAAGCTACCCCATCGCGCCGAGCGCAAGTTTAATAAACCCCTAATTACTGAATCCGGGTAGTATATGAACGTAAGGGACAAAACGCGTCATTATCCAAGCTACCCCAACCTACCTAAAATCAGAGTAGTGTACGAAAGAAGCGTAAGGGGGAAAAATGCGTCACTATCCAAGCTACCCCATCGCGGGTGCAAGGTCGCTGAGACCAGCGGACATATAAAGCCTCCGCCGCCTCCACCTAAGATTGTTTGAAAGCGGCGCATCCTTATTTTGTATTCAGTGCGGTGTGGTGTTTTGCTGAGTGTGGACGTGTTTTTTTCGAGTTTTTTTTGTCATGTAAGTACTAAGTTTTTGTGTTAGTGAGTTTGAAGATTTTAAAGTGTGGCTTATGTTTTTTTTTTAGATAATCTGTGTCTCGCGCGTTTATGTCTTTGGTATCGAAATTTTAAACGGACTGATAAAAATGCGATTTAAGATTTTTTACAACGTGTAATATTTATTTAAACTTTAGAATTTAAATATTATTCATTTAGATCTGGCAGCTTGGCTGCTATTGGTATTATTAATAATTTAACTTGTAATAAATAATAAAGTTCATAACTTTATCGTTCGAAAAAAAAAACATTAAATCATTGTTTAAATTAATAAAGTCACCTACTTATTTTCAAAAAAAACTTAACTACTATAAATATCATCTCAGTTTGCCAAGCAGTGAGACACCTGTTTAGGTCTCTCACTGCTTGGCAAACTGAGATAGGATAGGAAAAAAAAAGATTTTAATAATTTTGTTAATGTTTATTTTTAACATAATGTTAGTTTTTTAACGGACCTACGAACTTAAACTATATATTTTTAATATGTTTAACTACATAATGTTAATTATTTGTAAAGCATGCTGCATGCAGAATCATGTTAAAATAATATACCTTAACTACATTTGTATGCCGCAAGGCGCCACATAGTGACACAACAAAAATGAAATACCTAATAACTACCTATGTTGGACAAACAAGTCTAAAAATCTTTAACAGACTAATAAAATAACTTTCGGGTTTCTGTGGATGATGTAGTCTTATTACAATAGTAGTACAAAACTGTTAACACAGTTATCTTGACATGGACTATTTATAAATACCTAGCCATCAAAATATTTTTTTTGTTAACTTTCATCCTGAAAGAGCCCAGGATCTGGCCTAACCGTAAAGTTATTTTAAGTTAACCTTAAATTAGTCAAGACTAATAAAAACAATTGGTTCAAACTCGGTCCCGCTATATACAACCAAAAAAATCTGTTCTTGAAAAAAAGCTTAATATGTGTGTTCAAAAATATATTGTCAAATAGGTACAGGGTAGGGTTAATCCCGAAAAACAGACTCCAAGGAGCAACTTAAAGAGTAAACTAGACCAAATAGACATTAAATTTGATTTATTAGATACTAAATTTACCCGACTACGACAAAGCCAAAAGGAAGGGCTAGGACTTTTTCAAAAAAACATTTTATTTCATAAAAACATTAATTAAAAAAAAACTCTACGTTTTAGGCCCCTCACAATGATTTCCTCACAAATATTTTAATTTAATTGATTTTAACACAATAAACTTTACTAAAAGTCATTTCATTTATTATATTATCAAAAATTTCGAAAATATTGCCAAAAGCCGTTTATTTATTTATTTATTAAGTAGGCCCTTCAACAATAAGCATACCATTGCATGATAATGCTCTTCAATGTATAAAAAAATAAAAAAGTAATCAAGTAAAAAGTACCTTAATTAGAGAAGGACACAGCATGCATCAAGTAACAATGAAAATCCTTACTAATATTATAAATGCGAGTGTGCGTGTTTGTTTGTCCTTCTTTCACGTCGCAACGGAGCGCCGTTTGATGTGATTTTTTGTATGGAGATAGTTTAGAAGCTGGAGAGTGACATAGGCTACTTTTTCCAGCGGGAAAACATCTAATTCCTACGGGAAAATTCGATATGTTACATTTTCCTATAACCAAGCGGGCAGCTAGTGTAAAATAAAAACTGATTACAATTAGTTTACTGCTACTAATATTAACATATTCAACGTCAAGATTCAAATTGAGACAAAAAAAATAATTGTGTCAAGTCAGGACACAAACTAAGTTTTGTCAGCAATCGTGGCTTTTATGAATGGGATGGTTGACAAGTTATATAAAGAGTGATGCAAACGATTTCGTTTTTAACACCTCATTGGATAACAATCGTGGAATCTATTTTACGTTCTGTGGTCACAGTACTTATGTCCACTTGACAACTGGACATAGAAACATTTTTTTTATGTAAAAGACTGTCCAATGATTGACACTTACAGAGCCTAAGATGTAGCACATTGGTTCAGTAATAGCCAATTCACTCTTGATTTGAAGGTACCAGGCGCATTAAAAGAGTCCAACGATACTTATAATTCTTGTTACTATTTCATAAACACAATGCCGAAAACATTTTTTTTTTTCAGAAATATACATAATATTTTGTAGGAATATAATAGGGAATATAGTTTTTGGACGTAAATTGTAACCCTCAATCTATACCATATTTTTATAATAGTCTGTAAACGATACTCTATGCCAATTATAATATTTGTGAACGAAGGAAAAACACATTCCGTCATTTTGGTATTAGTTGTCGGAAATATTGCCAATATTTTCGGAACAAACGCACCGGCAATATTTCCAAACAAGCCGTAACTAATCAGAAATGTGCATTTTAGTGTTTTCGTGTGCTCATGTAAATAGCGTGTAATTACATATTATGCTTATTTTAGTATGCGTTGCTAAATAGGAGTTCATTGTTTGCGTTGAGACCACACTGGAGGCTGTGAAATCAAGTTTATGTTATTTGCGAGACAAGTGCGACACTCCCAGAATCTCGTCTTTTTATATGTGAACTTTGAACTAATCTTCTAACATATAAATCTTTTCAGTCTTTTCAAACGTATTTGACCGGTTAGCCTACGAAACTGAAGGTCCTGGGTTCGAATCCCGGCAAGGTAAATATTTGTATGATGACTTGATGAGCACGAATATTTGTTTCTGAGTCTTGGATGTTTTCTATGTATCTACGTATTTATGCAGGTCTAGTACCAACGTACGCCTTATTGAGCTTACTATATGGCTTGTTCGGTTTGTGTAAGATTGTCCCCTAATATTTATTATTTATTCATTCACTGTATGATACCATTATCATCCAGTGAATGAATATATGTATGTTTGTTTTAAATCTGTTTAGTTTGTTCCATAACAACCTAAACAGATTTAAAACAAACATACATATAAGTCACGATTAGAAATACTCACGCATTACTTTAATAAAAGAATTAGGGTCGACTACGTACATGTGACACCCCTGGAATTGCCAGCGTCCACAGGCATCGTTGACTGTTTAGGTTTACGATCAGACGAGCCGTAAGCTCGTTTGTCACCGGCGTGGTATTAAAAGAGACGAATAAATATATGAACTTTGAAAACATTCACTCCTTCTTTTGAGCTCTTGCGTAAAAAGATATTATAATACACAGATCGCTTACGCTAAATTAACTGTGTAAAAGCTAGCCAAGCTGATAAATAGATTGAACTATAACTATTGCAGGTTTATTAATAATAATAAAAAAGTTATTTTAAGAAGTGTTTTGTGAGCGATGGGCTAGCCTAGCCTATCACTGCAATATATTAGTTTATCCAACTATATGCGGCTAAAAGAAGAGAGTCTAAAAGCACCTAAAATTAAATTTCATCCGCTCTGCCTACCCCTCTTTGAATACAGGCGAGTTTATTTACGTTATATGAGTAAATATTTCCCGTGCTTCGTTCCACGCGTTTAGGTAAATGAGCATAGTACAGTTATTGACAGTAAAATGTAGGCATACTTACACACTTATATATGTGTAATGCAACGTCAAACATGTACTTTTATTAGTACAAATAAAATTGTTAATTAGTATTATATTCAAACGCAAATCACAATAATCACTTATTACAATAATAAAAAACAATTAAACGAGACACAAGATATACTTTAAATAAACACAAAAAATATTTAATTCAGGCCAGAAGAATTAGAGATTCACCATTACGCAGCAGTTGGGCGAAATTTAAGCCTATTATAACCGACTACGAAATTAGATTTGTACAAGTCACATAACAAATAATAATTCAGCTTGTCGCCCCAGTCGGCCAACGCTCCTTACTAAGGTAAAAAAAAGTCGCGTCAATTTTTTTTTCTGTTTTTTCTTATCAGAACCCGGTACCTGTTGAGCCCTTGATCCGTTCACACCCCATTTTTGGTACACCCTTTATAAACACAGGATGGTCAGTTAACAGTGTTGTCGTTTGTACAAAGGCGAACTTATCCCTATAAGGGATCTCTTCCAGCTAACCTTTGAGCAATTATCCCGATCCTGCGCCAGTCCCTGCCAACCTTCAGCTTGGAGATGCCGCAGATCTGCCTTCACGCTATCCCCCCAGCGATACAACTGCAAATCGATAAAAAAAATCTATTACACGGAACCGGAATATTCAAATACTTTATTTATACTACACGGGACTTAATCGCGTATAATTAAATTATTTATTTTTGTCGTCCCGTGACCCTGGATGTTGCAACACATCCGAAACGTCGGGAGACCTCAGTGAGGTAAATAAATAATTTAATTATACGCGACTAAGTCCCGTTTAGTATAAATAATGTGTGAGAATCGTGAAAGTTTAGTTTTCAAATACTATTAGGTGCTCGCCAAAAAGGACAGTTTTTTTTTTAAAATGAAACATACACAATTATATTATGTTT
Organism: Epinotia bilunana; assembly: GCA_947049275.1. NCBI lineage: Eukaryota > Metazoa > Arthropoda > Insecta > Lepidoptera > Tortricidae > Epinotia > Epinotia bilunana. Next base: position 1,396,685 of record OX346279.1, on the reverse strand, counting down.
GTGTAGACCTCAGTCTTCAGGTGCCAATAAAAAGTTCCTAGTTCAATATCCAGTAATTACCATACCATGGATCACTACATTACGAAAGCTTTCGGTGACTTAACATAAACTTAACTTTATTGCAAATTAAACCCTAAAAGTCTGAACAAGCATCTCACAAGTGGGTTTCGCAAATCGTTTAAGGTGCGAGGTACACTGGGTGGGTGGTGTAATAATTATAGCTGAAAGCTTTTATGTCAAGTGTCACTAGATTCGTTTCTTAGTCTTTTTCCTGGAGTGTTTAAAAATAGTTGTTTATCCACCCACTTGCTTGTGGCAACCACAGTTGCCAATTTCGCGCACCCCTAAGTTTAGGGGTGCGCGAAATTGGCAACTGTGGTTGCCAAGTGAATTATGGACTTCTTTGATAAAGAAAAATTGAAAGCAATTTAGGCTACGTTTTTTAAAATCCGAAAACAAGTGAGTGGTTAAGATACAAGTGCGTAAAGTAGGTAATTTCCAACGAGCGACGATGACCAAAAACACGACCGTGCTTACCAATCCGTGCGTGTATCATACAACATTTTACAATGCATCATGCGAGGAAATTAAAAAATATAGGTACATAAAAGGTGAAATTTAAATTGTCCTGAAATCTCATTCTCGCATGTGTGTGGGAATATTGGCCCGAAATCCATTCCCGCACGGCCGCCCCCCGGCCCGCCCCGCCGTGCAGACATGGAGGGCTTCCCGTGTTTATGTTGCTCCATATAAAGGCGCACTTTAAGAGCATGTGCATTGTGTAAAACCTTTTTCCGAACCCAACCATTTTACGAAACTAATAGTACTATAGTAGGAATTATTTAATCTGTCCGATTTTTTATAAAATTCATGTTGAATTTTGAATCATCTACCGTCGATAGTAAAGCCGCTTTTTGGGCGATTTACATTGATCAAATTCGGCCAGTTTAAATAATTTCTAGCTTACTAACACTGAGACTCTCGACCAATAACAACCGGCGTTTCGACCAGTGTTGGCAGTATGGAGTTAAGTGAAATGGGTCCGGTATATATCAAAGTTATCTTCTATTGTCAAATAACATAGGTAGCAATTAAAATAATTAATCATTTAACCAAGCACTGACGAAATTCTTCTCACGATTTTTATACCAAACATATTATATGTAAATTTTTAAACCTCAATAAATAATGTAACAGAAGCGTCCTCACATTCCTCCACTCATTCACACGTTGCGTTCACATAAATTATAATAACAAACATACTTATGTCATAAATTCAGGGTTACACATATAAACTTCACGGATTTCAACTGGTTTCCTAGATACGATAATGTTGATACATCTATTTTATTTTAAATAACAACACGAAAATTACCTTAACCCAGTCGCCTAAAAACGGGGTTCGTGAAGCGAGTAGGATATTAACGAATCTCTGTTTACCAAATTGAATCATGCATGCATTGAATCCTTTCCCAAAAACATAAAAGTGAAAGTGAACGATAAATAACGTTATTATTAAGCCTATATTTCTTGAGACTGTTTATTTATTACTAAGTTCTGCCTGCGACTCCGTCCGCGTGGAACTTGTTTATATAGTAGCTCCATACAAACTTTCACCCCCCATTTCACCCCTTTAGAAAGTGATTTACGGGCTCAAACTATCTCTTTACCAAATTACATCTAAATAGGTTTAGCGGTTTAAGCGTGAAGAGGTAACAGACAGACAGACATAGACACTTTCGCATTTATAATATTAGTATGGATTTTCTTAGTATTTGCATTTTAGCGCTGATTCACACAAAATTTATGTAAAAACACAAAATAACCGTTGTATTTAATGTTAATTGCACTTCTTTTAAAATAAATCCATGGTTAACCATATAAACATTGAGGAACCTTTACTCAGTCACTATTCCAACACTTTCAATTAGCAGAACTAAACAAGAACAAATAATAATTGTTTTTCACATAAATTTCGTTCACATAATGACTCACTCCGGTGTCCGTCAACCTTTACGCGCATCCGTGATGACGTCACCGAATCGATTGCGTAACGAACTGGAATCGAATCGTGCCGATAATCGGCTGGAATCGATTGTGGTGGAATGAAAAAGGACAATTTGTGACACGCTCCGTTTGTTAACAACGTAATTAGAAGAAAAAGACATGTTCTTGATTGTGTAAATTTCTGTGATGTGGATAAATGTAGCATTTGTAAAAAAAATATAATTTCTAGATATATACAGAAAACTCCCGTACGAATCAGATGTTAAAATATAATGAAAACGTAGAGAAGCATGTCGAGCGATTTTCGATATAAAATACCTGATTTCATTAGTTTTTAATATTTCTAGAAAAGTGAATATATTTAGAACGTCAAGTCAAACTTTTATTCACTTGAAAACGTCTTTTTGTAATTTCTCATAAGATGTTTTTAAAATTCATTAGAATGGATAATGTATGTTAGAATAGCTCCCTCTTTCTTCCCATGAGTACAGCAAAAGTCTCTCTCGCGCTAACATACTTGCTAGTAAGGATCGAATACTTTATGACGGAAGCCAGACATGAAATAATTTTTGAACAACTGAAACGGAAAAATTACTAACTAAAAAAATACTAAATTACTAGAATTAATTCACTTCGCTCGCTCGAGCTTACCACGGTAAACTATTTATTTATAAATATTTAGGTTCATTATTCTTCTTAATTCCATAAAAATTATGGGCAAATTGAAACTGAGTGAACCTTATACATATATGTCTCACTGACTGATAATCTGAGTAAAATAATAATTTTATTTACATGAAATTCCATGCCTAGCAAAAAAGGTCCATACTTTTGGCTGCCTTTAATACAGACATACAGATATACACTGTGGATTTACGCGCCTAATTATGTGCTTAAGTATGTCATAGCAAACATACTCGTCAAATAGCATGTAATATAAATATGCTTACTAAGAACGACGGGATTCCATCGATGGTGTTTGACGTTTCGCTGTCTGTCTGTCTATTTGTTACCCGTTCACGCTTAAACTGATGAACTAATTTTGATTAAATTATTAAGTATGTTTAGGTTAGATTAGATTTCTTTATTTTAAAAAAATACGTCATACATAACCGTGAGTCAATTTATACGACTTTATTTGTAACAGATTTTTTCCTGAAAAAAACTACAATGATTATGGCAAACGTTACATTATGCGAAATAGAAGTATGCATTTGATTAGTAACCAGACATTAACTTTCAAAAGATATATATATGTAGTATTAATTCGTATATATCATCGTTTATGCCGCCAATTACCTGCTATCTGATTATGCAGTAGCCGGCTATATTAATTACTGAGACATAATATCTTCTATATGTCAGACGAATGTTACGAAATATTACAAAACTGGTATCTGAACATTGGCCCTGTGAGACGCCTATTAGTAAACTTTTATAATGCTGTCGTAAAATATACGGCAGGTACAACCTCACTTCTCTTCTCTACAAAGGGGTGGCAGAGAGCGTGAAATGTAATAAACGCTCGATATAAAAGATGTATGTCTGTGCATCCTAGCTCCCAAACGGATTAAACGATTGAAAATCGTTTTTCTTAAATCGAAGGCCTTGTCTGAAAAGATTGTTCTTGGCTATATTTGTTGTATAAATAATAAATATGATCAGATTATTAAATAATGCAGATTCCAACGATTTTTTTAAATAATTTATGCGAAATTTCGATATAATTCAGTTTATGCGATCGAAAATTATGCTAATATCTTTTATGTCTCGATCGGCCTTGCCAATTGAACTCTATTTTTTTAATGTTCAGTAGGGTCATATTCAGATTTATTGAATAATATTTTCATCTTTGTCTAGCGGTCACAAAGACCTTATTAATGAGGCTCATTATACTTCAGATTATTTGAGTTGGCCAAATTGACTCAAAATATTCCATTCGAAAAGCAACTCTGCCGTCGAAGGCAGAAGGGCCCAATGTCAATGACGGTGTTATAAAAAGTCAGCCATATTAAATAATCTCAACTTTACCCTAATACAGCACTTACTGCTATTAAACTATGGTATAACTATCAACTATTGATAACTTTGTCGACCTCTTTGCATTGCAATTCTTGGGTAACGTTAAAAATTAACGCACACTGTCTATTTGTATCGGAGTAAACGAGAGCGAGTGTTACTGGGCGGCCAGGTCTTAGAAAATAATAATAAATAAATATTGAAATAAAAATATGTGTGGATTATTTGTGAAACTCGTTAGCGGTTTAGGTATGAATATGTTGAGATCATGTTTTTAATTGCAGGCCCATAAGTAAAAAAAAATAAAGACATAGAACCGTTTAATAGTGATTTTAAGACCAACTATCGAGCCGATTTCGTCCAATTATGTATCGAGTCCGTCCACGCACTTTGAGATACTTATGATGAATATTAACTTTTTTTTTTATATGCTAGTAGAACAAACAGTGTTTCTTTAAAAACAGCTTAAATAACATCAATTTCAACAAAATTTGGTCTTGTCAGCCTCTTAATATTTACTTTAAAAGCAAAGTTTCAAGCGATTTCAATTCCGTACTCCGCTTAAAGTGACCCTATAAAATTAGAAAAGTTCCCTCATATTCTCCAGGTTCCCCTCATCAGGTTCTGAATAGTCCAGATCTAAGGACCATGGGACTACCTGGGAAGAATAATAACAAACAAAAAAAAACAAATCGGATCAGGCATCTTCAAGTAATCGGGGAATTTACATAAAAAATAAAAGATTCAGACGAATTGAGAACCTCACCCTGTTTTGAAGTCGGTTATAAATAGAGTGAGCTACATGTATGATATTCTCGATAAACATATATGTTCTACTGTGTGTTTTTTCATATTTACGAACAATATTTGTGGACAAAATGTAATTTACAATTCCAAAAACAGGAATTGAAATATTGCCAGCAATATTCCCTCCGAAAAATTTACGAATATTTGTCATGTTAAGAACTACTTTGACTTGTGCATAGTTATTTTATATTTTATAACCTATGTATAATCTTGCTAGGCATTATTAAAAAGATCCGATGTTTTTCTACTTGACTATGAGTCATCGCTAATATCAACTTAAAAAAAACTGGTCTTCAAATAATTTAGCTAAAACTGGCTTCTGTCAACAACGACATATTCTTCAAGTTTTTTATTGTTTTAATTGTATCTAATAAGTATAGTATATATTTTATGATTGTAAACCTTATTTTAATACCAGACTAAAGTGCAAATGAAGAATCCGGAAAAATATCCACGTACTTTATGAACAAAGGATTAACGTAAAATTAATCAGCATTACTGACAAAAAGCGTGTATTGACATAACTATTCAATCATTACTTCATTCAAACACGAATTACTTAGTTACCGAAGGTCAAAAAAATGCAAAAAATGTGCCGACCAGTTTCTAAAAATATGGATTTCTATCGGTCGCGTCAGCTACGTATGTAGTCATTGGGTAATTTACTTTTTGTTTGTGTTTTTCTGTCAATTATAAACTTATTTAGGTATAGCCTTAATTTAATAATTTATCTTAAGGAATACTACCTACTAATTGAACGTTCGAACTATAGCTGGCAATATTTCCTACTAGTTAACCCGGGCATATTGTTTAAATATTTGTTCTAGTCATAACAATATCTAAAAGCGCTATGATTTCCAAAGATATAATTTTAAAACATTTTTCATTTCATTTAAACGAATTAGTGAAACTAATTTTACACATGTGAAGTTTTTTATTTTTATTAAAACTTTTAGGTAATGTTAATCCCATACAATTATTTACATACAAAATTAACAGACTACTTAAAAATTCTCAAGTAATTATGAAAATCGAGTAAAACATATATTGTATCCTAGCGTACCATTGGAATTCATAAAAACTCGTTTTTAAGATGACCGGACCCCGTTCGCCTTTGCGCAAGAGTTTCGAAAGGCGAATCTTCGAAGTATGCCGGCTGTCCCGTAATATTTTCTCAACGACGCCTTAAGGAAACGGACTAAAGCTGAGTCCATCAGTAAGCTTCGCTATGCTTTTATATCGCAGCTGTCAAAAGCTGTGGTGTTCAAAAAGTACTTGCTTTAAGCAAGTTGAATATTCAAAATGTTTGGTAATAAAAAATAAAATTGTTCTTCAAATATTTCGTTATGAATATCTTGTAAAATGTTTAAAAAATGACAAATATTATTTTGAAAAGAACCTGCTTGGTTATTTACTTATTTAAAATCTGATCTTAGCTTATTCCGAAATAATCATTAGTTTTGACTATATGTTTTTTCATTCACGTATCGTAAGTTAGTCCGTACGCTGGTAATATCGAGTTAAGTAGTCAGCGAAAAAAAAATTGAGGATGACAGTCGTCTTAATGAAAAAGCATCGAGCTAAGAAGATTTTAGAACTATTGCTACAGCTTCTGTACAATTTGACAATAAATGATTTCTGATTTCTGATCGCTTATACTGACATTTAATACGTGAGTTAAACCGTATAGTCAGTAGTGGTTCTGTGGCCGGTTGAACACGCGAGGCAGTCTTTGTTTCAAAAAAAACTTTTGATTTCATAAAACTGAATCGATACAAAAAAAACTATGTAATTATTGTGTTGAACTGCTCGCAATTTTTCACGAGAATCGTACGCTTCGCTCTTTCAATTAGATGATATAAAATTATATCTTTACTTCTATTACGTTGCATCCAAGGCTATTGGCTTCAAAACACATCTTCTGCTTATCAAAGAACAGAGTCAAGTCGTTTTTAAAACGGACGGGCAAAATCTATCAAAATAAAGCCCAATTAAATTGTTCCAAGCTATCACTTTCATTATTATGTAAAAGCGATTACATGCGTCCGGCACTTAATTACGCTGTCAAATGCTGTCAATGCAATTTGTTAGTGTTATCTGTTATACAATATGTTGCGACCTTGGTTGTGTAATGGAGAATTAAGATTAAGGGCTATAGGGTCGCTGGTCAATGTGTGGGCTTGTAACCTAATAACTTAGATTACAAATTGCACGTTTTGGCAGCTTTGTACAAAAAAACCTTAATAGCCGCATGATATTTGTAACAGACTCGATCTGACTACCACGATACAGGCTGCGAATAGTGTGGAAGTCACTGTACGTAAAGAAAATTGTTATTTTAAGTTATGGGAAATAAATTATACTTATTATTATTATTTATTTTACTAGTTGCTCTGTGAGCTGTAGAACTCGCAAGCCTGACTTTATATATAATAATAATGATTAAGAAATTCAGAAACATAATAATTATACACAACTCGGAAAAGTTGAAAAACACCCGACATTTACATTTTAATTTTTTTCTCAAAAACGGCTAAACAGATTTTCATAAAACATGGCTAAGAACACTCGTACGTAACACTCACATCAGCTTTCGCATAAAAAACCGCATTCAAATCGGTTTATCCGTTTGGGAGCTACGATACCACCGACAGATACACAGATACACAGACACGTTAAACTTATAACACCCCTCTCTTTGCGTCGGGGTTTAAAAAAGAATCTATATTTATTAAACATGCGCACAAAATATCACGAGAGTCGGTTGAGAAATGCGACCTGACGAGGAGAATAGCGGGACAGCCGGACATCCGGACACACGAAATAATTAGAAATTAATAGATAGTAATACGTAACGTAGTGTTGTCTCCCAACACAGGCACTCTTTAGCTTACTGGGCGACTCCCTTCCTTACAACCACATGTATTTTACTATATAAAGATAAAAAATATTATTTAAAAAAATTGTGAAGAAAATGTAGTAAATATCTAAGATGCGTTGCTTATAGGATTGACAACCCGCGGGGCTAGCACAACTAACGCCGCGCCGCGACGCGAGTCGAGAAAGATCTACCCTCCTATTTTAATTTGCACGGTGCGAGTGAGACAGAAGACGCTCAGTCGCACGGGAAGCGACTGAACAGCAAGTTGTGCTAGGAATAGTGGTAAAGGTCGCGGGAGTCCGCTTTAAGCGGGTGGCGCAGGACCAGACATTGTGGCACTCTTTGGGGGAGGCATATGCCCAGCAGTGAACGTCTTTCGGCTGATATGATGATAGAATTGATAATATGTCTAGTTTTTTTGTACTGATTCTTTTGCGAGTAAGTCTACTACTAAAAAGAAAATAGGGGCCACAAGCCAAGTATGGTGATCGTTACGTAAAAATTATATCAAACTATATAGGTTTTTATTATAATTCTTAATTATAAGGTAGATAGGCACACAAACATTGAGTGAGTGCAATACTCGACAATAAACACTGTGTTTGGCGAACTTATGTATGTATGTATGTAAGCACTTTATTGTACACAATAACAGGTTAAAGAATATACATGTCACACAATAGATCAAAGTACAAAGGCGAACTTATCCCTATAAGGGATCTCTTCCAGCTAACCTTAACTTATTTAAGTAATAGAAACATAGCGACCCGCCCCGGCTTCGCACGGGTACTATATTATACATATAAACCTTCCTCTTGAATCACTCTATCTATTAACAAAAACCGCATCAAAATCCGTTGCGTAGTTTTAAAGATCTAAGCATACATAAGGACAGACAGCAGGAAGCGACTTTTTTATACTAAGTAAATATGTAGTGAGTGAGGTAACCTATTCTTAAAAATTAAATAATAAATGAGATTGGCTGTTTGTAGTCAGTTCATGGACGATAATTTTACGTGATAACGTCATGAAAAAATATTGATCAAAAATTAATACTTTTATTAATTGGATTGAATTATTATTATCACTATATTGTTGTACGTCACAGAAAACCATAAAAACGACACCAATATTGAGATTTAGACATTTCAAACACGTATTTATTCATTTGAGCGTTTCTCAAAAAAAATGCCACTACATTTTTTCGGAGATTTTCTGCAACTTTTATGTTATTTCTACTCAAAATCATCACGATGTCTTTCCATCCCAATAGGAGAAAAAAGTGTCCCAAAATGTTCCAATCATTTTTGAACTTTCCTATTGTGTTACCACCATACAAAGTGTATGGCAAATGGTAACACAATAGGAAAAATATCTTTGGGACAGTTTTTTGTCCTACCAGGGTGGAAAGAGCTCCTGATTCTGAGTGGAAATAGTTAACATAAAATTCCTAGAAGTACAATTAATAATAGTGGCATTTTTTTGAGAAACACTCATTTATCGTTAGAGCCACTCCTGTGAAGTTTCGAATAAAATAGTCGAACTAATCTTGTTTCCCCATACAAACGTTGGACCTCTATTTCACCCCTTTAGAGGGTGAATTTTGTTAAATCCTTTCTAGTGCTCCCCTAGACCTTATAAGGAACCTACGTGCCAAATTTGGAATCTCTAGAATGACCCCGTATCATGGTCGGCCTTATCACGCGATAAGTGATAAGATAGGAGCGTCGTCTCGTTGGAGGACGCTCTATCCTGTCACTTATCGTGTGATAAAGCCGTCGACAATGACGACACACTTTTTCATGCGTGCAGCCGGCGTCCATCGATTTATAAGACGTTATCACGTCAAAAATATAATAGTTTCAGCTATCAGACAAACACCACACCAGCCTCAAAGAAGTTAGATTCTGAAGGCCATCATTAATGAACCACCAACTAGTTAATGTCCAATAAATAACAATAAAATAGTAATATGTGAGGCCCTTATTTTGTTTTGAGCAGTACATAAGTATATATCGTATCATAAGTAACTTGAAGGACCCACCATACATATTGTATCTAGACTTCAATTGGGTTTGCTTGCGGGCTCAGACTCAGTGTAAACGTGTGAGTTTATAACATAATTCGGCCGAATTTCACCTTCCGATACAAACGAAGTTACGCTCTTATTTTAAAACTACGTGTTGGATTGTGACGAAACTTTGCATATACAATGACATGAGGTATATCTATAATCTGCAATTAGTTTATATGGTTCCAGTTTATAAAACAAACGAAATACAGGAAAAACAAGTTTTGTATGAAAAACTTAAATTCGCTGTATTTTTTTTACTATGGTATCTGAAGCTACATAAACTAATTACAGACAGATATACCTCATTTCATTGTATATGCAAAGTTTCGTTACACTCCAACTCGTATAGTTTTAAAATGAGAGCGTAACTACGTTTGTATGGAGAATCGAGCTTACTGCGGACTCTTAAGTACGTGTACCATTATAGGTAGACCGTTATCGCCATACCCCTGCACCTTAAACAGTCTACCGGTCTATCTAATGTAATGAATTAATTGATACTGCTTATATTAGTATGTGAACACGTCTTTACACCGTCACAACGTCAAAGACTCTATGCATTGAGTAATTCTCAAATTAGGTGTTTTTCCTTCGAATAACACATAAAAACTTGTTCTAAATAAGTTATTCTACAGTATATTGTTTCACATTTATTAGGGTTCGCTAGTGTGTAGTAGTTATATTTATTTTTATTAAACCCCATGTGGTGTCGGGTTAGAATAGCACCACTCCCTTTCTTCCTTTGGGGGTCGTAAGAGTCGGCTGAGGGAATTGAGGGCCTACCGCGAAACGAAAACGAGCTTGGAGTGTGTTGTGGGCGATGAGCTAGCAATCTATCACTGCGATATCACATTTTGACGATCTTTTATGTTCGCACTGGAACACAAGTTTCATGTGCTCTGCCTACCCCTGTTGGGATAAACGCGTAAATGTATGTACCTATGTATTTATTTTTATTTATTTAAAGGCGGCGGACAAATAGGCGGTGCTTCCTAATATATACGAGAAAGATATATAGATTTTCATCTTATGTGCCTACCGCAATGATATCGAAAGTTTGTATATATATATCTATGCCCTACCGGGTGGTAACGCAAATGTGACAGTATCTTTCAAGTGACAGGTGTCAATAAGGCAAACTCTCCGCCTCGCTATTGTTCGCTTAAAAATGGCGATGGAAAATCAATTTCGGCGTTATAATCTTAAATCCAACTCGGCGTTATAATCTTAAATCCAACTCGGTGTTATAATCTTAAATCCAACTCGGCGTTATAATCTTAAAAATAAACTCGCACTTGGCTGTCGAAACCCATTCGGCTATTATGTTGTGAATAAATTTACAATAATTGTGAATCCGGGTGCGTGACGACGCGGCGCGGCGGACGAACAGACGCGTGGTTTCATTAGATGTCTATGCGAGTCCTTGGATCTGTGCACTAGTTTAGTGGTTTTTTTCCCGGAAAAAAATACCGACTTTTTGGCAATATTATCCTGCCTATGTTATTAAATAATAAAAACTCCTGCTAATAATAATTTATTCTGTTACTACGCCGATAATAATAAAAAAATACGTGCTTATTATAAGAAAAAAATATTCATCATTTTCTCTCTACCTGGTAAAGTAACCAAAGGCGTTAACTGGGTTTAATAATCCAATTAGATCTCTCTAGTTCTTAATTTACCTGTTACGATGTGCTAATTACTAAAACGAATAAAAACACCTGACTGGAGTAATAAAATGTATTTAAATCTTAATGGCGTTGATCTTGCCGCAGAGATTGTACTTTTTACTTATTTTAAGCAGGATCACCGTATTTTATACACTTTGAGACTGAAGTTGAATGATTTACAGGAGAGTTTTTCACTCATATTACGAATTTATGCAGTTATTTGGGATTATTTGCATTTTTTGTTTAACATTGGATATTAAAGCCTACGGAAATTAAAACGGATATCTACATTATTCACAGTTACTCATTTAGTATTTTATGCTTAAGAGGATTCTTGTAATTATAAGGCTACCTACATTTAAATATGTCGTAGAATGCTATGAATGCCTTTAATATAGAATAATGTAGTTTTCCACGAATACGAAAAATGTGGTATTTGAGCCCTCACGTCGAGCTGACATGAAATTCTCCAAGAAGCTAATAAAACGTCAGGCCCGTGTAAATAGTTTCAACTGTGCTGTTTTTCCAAGCTGTTATATTAACATTCACTGTTCGTATGAAACTATACATGTAAGTTGTCCTTCAAAAATTGCAATCAATTTTCAGCTACTTGGCTAAATGTTTAAACTATTTAAAAACATTCGTGTGTGCTAGACTGGTAGCAGCATCCATATACCCACGTGACTGTGCCGGATGGCTTGGTCGTTTTCCATGATTGGAACCAAATAGAGAAAATGTCAAATTGTCATTGCCTTCTGATCTTAGGTTAACAAAGTCCGGTCGCAGAAGGTTACGGGGACATGACCGGTCAAAAAGTTATAAACCTTGTTGACATTATTAAATAAAACGTGACGAGCATTCGTGTTATAATGAAATCAATTTGTTTTATACCTCATTAAGATCTAACACTAAGAAAAAAAACTTTACCATAAAATTAAGACCAAACAACACACTCACAATGTTATTATAGGTGTGTTTTTAATACCTATGTATTATTAACACTATTAATTATACAAATATTATTTTTGATGTGATTGTAAGTTATGCATTTATTGAATGTTATGTTTTTAACACGTGTGTTGTATTATTAAAAAAATAGTTATAGCTTGTTTTACGTACCTACGTATAAATTAAGATTTAATGTGCGACTTTACTGGCAATAAACACCGTTGCCCTTCTTCACAAACGTTTATCAAACCTATTTTAACTAAAATGCCGTTGAAATTTGTCTTTGAAAAAGGTACGCAACGCATTGTAGTTAATAAATGTATGTGATTTTAAAATAACTAAACATACACACATAGACCAGGCTGATGCAAATCCTCCTCTACATGCCATAAATCTACCTTAACAGATTGTCATGTCCCTGCGACATGTACCCATCAGCGAGGATAAGGTTATCTATTGTCTACCTACATCCTATTATACTCGTTGCAAATTTCTAATACCAACCGCAACAAGGCTGTGCTAAGTATAGCGATTAGAACATATTAAAGTTAGACCGCCTAAAATAGGCAGTGAGTGGGCTCGAGGCTGTAGAGAGGTTAGCTATGCGCGATAGTCGATTATTTAACTTATTTAAGAGTCCGCAGTAAGCTCGATTCTCCGTACAAACGTAGTTACGCTCTCATTTTAAAACTACGTGTTGGATTGTAACCAAACTTTGCATATACAATGACATGAGGTATATCTATGTCTGTAATTAGTTTATGTAGCTTCAGATACCATAGTAAAAAAAATACAGCGAATTTAAGTTTTTCATACAAAACTTGTTTTTGCTCTATTTCGTTGTTTTTTAAACTAAAACCATATAAACTAATTACAGACATAGCCTCAACTCATATACCTCAAGTCATTGTATATTCAAAGTTTCGTCACAATCCAACACGTAGTTTTAAAATGAGAGCGTAACTACGTTTGTATGGGAAGGTGAAATTCGGCCGAGCTTACTGCGGCTGCTTAGTAATGCAAGTTTTCTTCTCAAAAAAAGTATTATTGAATCCTCAAATCAAATGGTTTGCTGCTCCTGAATGAATAATACCTATAAAAATAACAGGGTGCAGTGGGGTTACGACCAAACAACCAACAATGTTTTAACGGTGCCGTTTTATTATTTTCTAACCTGTATTTTATTTTTTTAAACTTAACATTTTATCATTCAACCCCAAAAAAAGGAAAGTTTATATCATACTTTTATCGTATAATCTGTTCATAAGATTGTATACTAGTAAGCGGCATAAGAGGTATTGCAAAAAATAATAGCGCTGCTAATATTGCCAAGTATATCCGGAGTCCGGATATACAATATTGCCAAAAAGTGCGGCCTACTCTTTAGACCTGAAAATGTTGCCAATGTTATTTTTTCGTTTCAACGTTGTTTCGTCGAAGTAGGTTCTACTGACGAAGTGCTAACAAGTAACCGATATTCGTGACAGCACTACGCGAAAGTTATATAACTATGCGTAGGCGTCCCGAGTCATTGTGACCTCACACGTGTTTGATTAAGATATTTGTGTGACTCTGACATTTCATACTTGTGACATTTGACATTTTGACATGTGTTAGTCAACTGTGGGAATTGTGAATTTAGGACAGACCCTTTATTAGCTTTTAGTACCTTTCATATTATGTCGATACATTTTTAACCGACTTCAAAAAAGGAGAAGGCTCTTGATTCGTCGGAATCTTTCATTTTTTATGATTACTCGAAGATGCCTTGACCGATTTGGAAAATTATTTTTTTGTTTGAACCCTTTCAAACAATCCTTCCCAAGTGGACCCATGGTGATCAGGTCAGGATCTGATGATAGGATCCTGCAGAACTCGAGGAACTCTTCAAATTTTATAGGCACACTTGAAGCGATATGGATATTCTTTTTTAAAGTGATGAACTATTATATATGCACGAGCATTTGCTTTTATCTATAATTATCAACGCATTTGCCCTCGGCAAATAGTTTATGGATATTACTTGGCCAAGCACTGAATAAGAGTCAGTTTAAACTTAATTTTAAAGTAAATCCGTACTTTACAAATGCGAAAGTGTGTCTGTCTTCTGCCCGCGACTCCGTCCGCGTGGAACTACTCCATACAAACTCTTATCCCCCATTTCACCGCTCAGGGGTGATTTACGGGATAAAAAATATCCATACCATCTCTATACCAAAGGGCATTGGGTAACCTTGTATGAGAAAAAATTACGTTTTAATTTTTTCCACAGGCCAAGAATGTTTTTTTTTAATAATCGTTTAGAGGACCTCTTAATACACATAGATTTATAAAATTAAACGCGTTAAGCAATATCGGAGCCGAGATGTTTAAGTTTGTGAAAATCTCGGCTCCGATGCATTTTAGTGTATTACATTTCATAACAAAATATGTTTGTTTTGAGTAGATCTATCATAATCTACCACTTTTACGAATGGCCGCTCATCTAAAAAAAATCCAACATTTTTACCCCATTCATCTCAATCAGTTCAGCGGTTTAAGCGTGAAGAGGTAACAGAAAGTCAGACAGATAGACAGACACACACTCGCATTTATAATATTAGTATGGGTTCTTGACTTTAAAGGGGAGGTTCTGTATATATTTTCTAGTGTAACTAATTTTAACTGCTCTTAAAATGTTTCGCAATTACCTGGACGAACTGTTTACTCCACCGAAAAGGTCGGTGCGCGTTGAACACAAACATACGAGTGTCAATGCTAAAAACGAACTAGTCACTGCCAACATTTCTGTATAAAAAGTTACTCTGATCGTAACTTTTGTAGCATTTTTGGTGCAGCGTAGCGTTGTTAACGGAATTGGTGTAACGCTACGCTGCACCAAAAATGCTACAAAAGTTACGATCACTGGTAATAAAACTAGTTTTTCATTCATTTTAAACTAGCTTCTGCCCGCGTCTCCGTCCGCGTGGAACTCGTTTATATCATAGCTCCATACAAACTTTCACCAAAAAAACTATTTGAATGTGCTTACTCGGGACTCAAACTATTTCCATACCAAATTTCATCCAGATCGGCTCAGCGGTTTAAGCGTGAAGAGGTAATAAACAGACAGACAGACAGATAGGCACACTTTCGCATATATAGTACTTGTAGCCGACCGACCAACCTTTTTTATGTTTTTGACTTTTATGTTAATTTTAAAATAGTTTTTATAATGACTTATAAAATGACAAGAAATGGATTTTTCCTACAAAAGTTGTTAATGCGTTTTCATAGTTTTCAGAACTTTAAGATTCCTTCATTTCAATATATATATATATATGCCATGGTATGGTAAACAGGAATATTGAGTGTGGAGAAAAGCTTGCATACTTTGTCTCCTATCTTATTATCATTCGAATTTTACATACAAAACGTCTTGGTTGGTCCCTTGTCAAAACTTATTAAGAGTGCGGACTCTTAATAATCTTAATAATTTGGAAAATCGAGCTTACTGCGGAGTAAGCTCGATTCTCCATACAAACGTAGTTACGCTCTCATTTTAAAACTACGTGTTGGATTGTAACGAAACTTTCCATATACAAAGACATGAGGTATATCTATGTCTGTAATTAGTTTATGTAGCTTCAGATACCATAGTAAAAAAAATACAGCGAGTTTAAGTTTTTCATACAGAACTTGTTTTTGCTGTATTTCGTTGTTTTATACACTGCAACCATATAAACTAATTACAGACATAGATATACCTCATGTCAATGTATATGCAAAGTTTCGCCACAATCAAACACGTAGTTTTAAAATGAGAGCGTAACTACGTTTGTATGGGAAGGTGAAATTCTGCCGACCTTACTGCGGACTCTTAACTGCCAGTATCTCTTTTATTTGCAATTGCCTCGATTTATCATTTGTTTTTTTTTTACAATCAAACCGTGACCTTTCAACTGTTCAAATGGTTGTCTTCAATGAACGCTTCCTTGGATTGTTATATTCAAATATATTGTACCTATATATATATATCAATTATTTATCACGCCTTCGGACATGACAAACCAACGAGTCAAATATCTCATCTCTAATAGTTCATGGTTGAATATATTAATATTAATTTACCATCCATTTTGCCGTCCAAAAATAAGGTTCATCATTAAACCCACAGTATTAAATACTAAAATTGCTATAAAATCTTAAATAACATCTGCAAAGTAATGATGGTAACACAGCCTAAAAAGGATTTGACTACTCAAATGCTTTGCCAATTTGGACTTTTAATCTTGTAAATAAAGTTGTTTTTGGCTGAACTGTCCGTTGTGTGTTTATATGTTTATACAGTTCCTGTTATTTTCGGCATTTACAAAGGGATGTAATGTCAAGGTGCATTTAAACGCATTATTGACGTTTGACTTCCGTGATTTAATTTATTATTTGTTTAATTGAAATAAGATTATTTAGTGTCAGATTTTGACATAATTTGTGATCTTGGATCTTGGGATTAAAATGATGATAACCATCATTTTGAACTAACCAATTGCCTTAAAAACTTCAAAACGAATTAATTTTAATAAAGATTTGGTTTTTTGTACTGAAAAAATCATCTTCAACTGAACTATGTAGGTAACTACTTATATGAGAAATTTCGGTTCTACTATGTTATGAATCTAGTTTAAGAATAACTACTAAGTATATTTCTACAAGGCACCTTTTTAAAATTGACATCAATTGCATTAAAATTTGTTTCTCATTCATTCTTTTACATATAGAGCATTTTGCTCGCGCCCGCGACTTCGCCCGGGATAAAAACTATCCTTTTAATCCAGGCCAAAAAAATCTTGATCCAAAGTTATATCCAAATTGGTTGAGCCGTTTAAGCGTGATTGAGTCACAAACATGCAAACATCTAAACATCTAAACTTTCACATTTATAATATTAGTAGGATATTGTCGAAAATTTGGCTTTGATTTTTGTTATGTTATTTAATATGTGTAAATAGATTACTTATTTTATCAAAATTTAAATTAACCATGTGATCAATGCTTTTGCACTAGAAAATGAATGGATCCATTTGATATAACTACATATTTTTTATTTTTGCATGTTATTTAATTTTGCATTATTTTATGTATGTTAACTTACCTATGTAGAAACTTCCACTACGTCACAAATGCCCACTGTTCAACAATATATTTAAATGTATCTTGCATCTAATCAAGCATTCATAAATTGCTTTACAAATAAAATAAAATCGTTAAAAAGACATTTATTGTACAGGTTTTTTTAACACATAAAAGACGATAATTCTACCTGCGTATTAAATGATTAATTAGCAACATTTATAGTTATATCAAATATCACCATCATATCAGCCGACAGACGTCCACTGCTGGACATAGGCCTCCCCCAAAGAGTGCTACAATGAGCGGCCCTGCGCCACCCGCAGAACTAAAAAAAATATCAGTGGCTTCTTTGTAAGATTTCAAAATCAAACGAAGAATGTAAAGAAAGAAGTAAATACTATCTGCGATTTTAATACATTTTATATCATTGTATAAGCCGATGTTTAGAGCGAGGAAGCGGTCAGCTCTGCTGTCTTTATCTTCCTATTCCTACTAATATTATACATGTGAAATTTGGATGTTTGTTACTCAACCACGCTTAAACGGCTCAACCGATTAGGATAAAAATTTGCACGAAGACAGTTTACTGCCTGGATTAAAATATAGGATAGCTTTTTTCCCGAATCCACGCAAACGAAGTTGCGGGCGGAAGCAAGTTTTTAATATTTTTGTCAAACCAGTTTTAGAACAATGACATTAATACAAATCCGCCTTCAGACTTGTCACCGAGCAAATAAGTAAAATAAAACGTGAGTAATACAATTCAAGATTAGTGTCAAATCGAGTTTATTAATGGGTTTATTAGTTTGTTTATTAACACATGTTATTTTTGTCTAACGATAAAAATGAGATCATGTTGTTAAAATTTGACGTATTTAAAAGACAATACGACATTTCAATAACTTTGACAACAAAAAACATTTTTAACTTATGAAAACTTTCACTAATATTATAGTGAAAGCGAGATTACATATTTATTTTAGATTATTTACACTTACGATTACTTACATGTGTCCCTTTCCCTTATATAAAGCACTATATATAGGGACTTATATAGAGTTAGCAATGCGCATGTGACCCCTTTGGAGTGGTAAGCTCTCATTAGCTATTGTGCCTGCTTATGATAACGCAAGCCATGAACTTGTTTTCCAACATGGTTGTATCTATAAAAAGTAGTTTCCCTTCTTCATTTATAAGCACCTACTTTATGACACTTTCATTGTTGCAGAACCATGACGCCACTACTACGAACAGTGGTGGCATTGTGCCTCGTTCTGGCCACTCAAGCGCACCCAGAAAACATTGAAGAAGTCAAAGAACTGCCCCAAAAAAGTGAACCAATCGTCGAAGCAGAGGAATCCTCACCACAAGTCAGAGAAGAGAGATGCACGACCTGCAAAGGGGGTGTAAACCTGAAGTTTCAGAGCCCCAATCAGGTGCTAGCAGCTATCCAAGCGCTGCCTGGCGCTGAAGTGCACTCCCAGTCCTCGTTTGAGTCATGCTCCTCAGACAAAGGGTGCGCCGGTCTTAAAGTGAAGGATGGACGCGTCATTGAACGGTTCGGAAACGTCGACGCTTTCAAAGCGGCAGCCGCGTCTGACAACGATAATGAATTCACCTTCCACGCTGCCGGCAGCTTAGGCAACGTGTTCGAAGGTGGAATACCCAAAGACGGGCCTTTCTGGTGGATGAACCAGAACTCCCCGTTCAAGAACGGCGCCGGAGGGGCCGCTAGCGGCGCGGCTGGCGGCGGCAGCTTCGAGAAGTTTAGCCAGTCCAGCTCTAGCTTCACCAGCAATGGTAATGCTGGAGGTGCTGGTGGTGCCGGGTTAGGCGGCGGTGTCAACTTTGACCTGAATGCCAACCCCTTCCTGAATGGAGAGTTCTCGAAACTCGCCGGTACTGCCGCGGGCTCTGGTGCTGGCTTTGGAGCATCCGCGCAAGGCGGCGCGAAGCCTGCTGGATCTGGATTCCAATCGTCCTCCTTCGAATCCTCCAGCTCTACGTTCAGCAGCAACGGAGGTGAAATCGATCTGAAGAACAACCCATATCTGAACGGACAGTACAACAAGAACGCGGCTGGATCAGGCTTCCAGGCTGGTATCGCAGCTGGTGGCGCTAGCCAAGGCGCCGGCGCGTTTGGGGCTAGTGGACAAGGCGGCCAAGGTGGTCAAGGTTCTGGACAATTTGGCGCACAGGGAAGCCAATTTGGAGGTCAAGGCAGTCAAAGCTCGTTCGGATCAAGCTCGAGCAGCCAAAGCTCATTTGGATCTGGATCTAGAGGTAGTGGAGTTGCTGGTACTGGCAGCGGGCAAGGAGCAGGGCAAGGCTTTGGTGCTAGCGCAGGACAAGCTGGATTCGGTGCTCAGGGTGGTTTCAACAGCGCAGCTAGTGGACAAGGACAAGGAGCCGGTTTCGGCGGCAACCAAGGCTTCAACGGAGGCTCCGGCCAGAGCAGTTTCAGCAGCCAATCCAGCCAAAGCAGCTTCCAAGGCCAAGGGAACCAAGGTTTTGGACAGAGCGGCCAAGGCAACCAAGGTTTTAGCACCAAATTCGGCGCTGGCGCTGGCTACACAGGCTCGTCACCAAGCCCCTTCACCGCCTCCACCGCCGGTTCCAACGTAAATCTGATCCAGAATACGCAAAAGACCAATGAATTTGACTTTGGGCAGCAGCAGCAGACGCAGAACATTGACGAGGCTTTCCAGGGCACTGGGAACGTGCAGAGCCACCAGCATAGTGGTGGGGAGCTCCAGCAGACCTGTGCTGGTCAGGGATACGTGTGCGTTCACAAAGCGCAGTGCAACAACGGAGTTGTGAATACCAACGGCGCAAGCGTGCTTCAGGCGAAAACAAAGGTAAGATTTTTTATTTGACTTTATTAAATGACTAAAGGACATTTTTACTCATCCTTGTAAGCTGCCAATGTCGGGGAATATTAGTTAGTGTATGAATAAACTACGGAAACCATTTGAGAGCCATGTATCAATGTCAAAGTATATCATTCTAATATTTTCTCCAACATGCAATGAAATATTGACGCTGTGTTCTTCATAATGGGCTCCGAAGTGCCACGTTTCGGGCGCAGCGAGACAAAATTGGGGGCCTACGTCTGCAAGGTGGTCTTTTTTAATTTCCATTCCGCAATTTGTGGCAGCATCGGGGCTTTCAGCCATGAAAATTAATTTTGATTTCTTGGAGTCTATTTATTTATTTAATTGCATGTTTGAGAAAAGCACTATACATGCCTCGGAGTGAAAAGGGGTTGCCAGCCTCATAAACATACGGCAACCCCTTACTTCCCGGCCTCTGTAGTAATGTACTATTACTCTGCTTGAGATAGGCATACAAGGGATGTTTTACATGTCAGATCTAATTACAAATTCAATACGTTACAATGACGTCATTAAGTCACATTAATACTCAACAATAATGAAACAGCCTAGCAGTTAGGAAGCCTGAGTCCTCTAGGTAGATGTCGCTACACGCCTCCCTAATGCGTTGTAAGAGAGAACTGATTGAAAAATTTGGCGGCCGAGACGGATTGTTCCGGTAGCTCAGTTGGTTAGTAGCGCTAGTAAATACCATACATTGTTTACTGCTAATACCTCGACACATATTTTTGTACGAGACGTTTAGAAGAGTATGTCACTCTCTCCATCGATCCGAATATCCTGTGAAGATTTCAAATATTCTAGAATAATATTCTAGAAGTCTAAAATAGCGGTGCAGCTACCAATCTAGACAAAAAAAACAATAGTAAATATAACGATATTAAATAATTTAAATGCAGCTTAAATCATATTTTTTTACAAAAGCGAAATACGCCAAGTTGCTCCTAAAAATATCAAAAATTGGGTACATGAATCTAGCGATCCGGTTTCTGAATGTCACTTTAAATTCTGGTTGTGGGAATGACATGATATTTAATGTCAATGCAGTTTTTTGGGGAAATTTTATATGAGCAACGTCCGGTCTAGCTATGACGACCGAATAAATAATAAGATCTTATTTATTTATTTATTAAGAAACAAACAGTCTCATATGGTTACATTTTGCGATTAGGTTACATTTTGATATAATAAATACCTATATATTTGCGGACAATCTTGCTGTGTTTAAAATTAAGCAATTTTTTTTTAATAAGTGCTTTTGATTGTTGTAGCCGCAGTTAGTGATCCTTTATAAAAAAAAATTTTTAACACATATCGACTTAGTCCCAAACTAAGCAAAGCTTGTACTATGGGTACTAGACAACTAAATACATGAAATAAATAAAAAAGCCACTTTGGAACAAATTCGTGCTCATCACACAAATGAATGCCCATACCGGGTTTCGAACCCAGGAGCTCTTGCTTCGTAGGCAAGGTCACTACCAACTAGGCTAAAGGGGCCGTCAAATGATATGATTGAACCAGCGAGGTCAGCGACACTTATTGATCTATATTTATTAAAAATCCGTAAAAATTGTAAAAACAGTAATGTTTGTTAAATTTTACTTTATTCTCGTAATATTTCCCTAGTTGTTTAATATTACGAATTTATAACCTACCAGGTGCTCGCAGGCCTCGCCCGCGGGTTGCAAAGAACGCAGGAAAACCCGCGGGATAAAACCTAGCCTATATCCATTCGGAAAGTATATTCTATACGCAGGTGTAATAACTTTTAAAATCGGATGAGTTTTGGAGATTATCGATTACATACAAACTTACGAAGTTACCATCTCAGACTTTTCCTCTTTATAACATTAGCATAGATAAACGCAGTTATTGTTTTTGTATAGTTAAGACCAGCGAACAAAAAAAACATTGAATGCGAGCGCCTTAGAAATTTCTACCTAAACACGTGCCTAAAACCCGGTATAAGCATGTTCGAACTAAACGGCTGCCTGGCATCGTTTTGACAGCCGCCCCCAACCCCGCATTCTGTGGGGCCATTTTGCGGCGCTACTTAGACTTGTATGGTTTTTCGTTCGCTGGTTAAGACCAAATGTAAAAATTAAAAATGGCGACCTTTGAACAGCTGATTATGACATTTGGCCTTACAATGTGTTGTGTTTAGTGAGTTGGTCGGCAAGGCTATTCGAACCAATCAGTGCGATTATCTATTTATTGATTCTACTCATTAAACTATTGACTTTTAAACAATATTTCAAATAGAAGGCTGATAACTTAATTAACTTTATGCGTGTGTTTAGATGATTTCGGTTCTAGGTCATTTATTTTTGATTTTTCAGCAGCGTAGCTTCATCCGCTAATTGAAGCAAACCCGTAGGATAAAATATAGCCTATAGTTATCCAGAGAATTGGCGACAACACTTTCGGCGAAATAGGCGCCCCTATAAAAATATCACATGGACCTATTTCTACAGATTGCCAGACGATTAAATAAATATTCCAGAGAATCCATTCTAGAGCTACCCCCAAAATATTATTTAAATCGAATAAGTGGTTCCGGGGATTACCCGCTACATACAAAGCTACAATCTCATACACATTTACATCTTCATAATATTAGGATATTAATATATATTTATTTAAAAGTATACACAAGATGATAACTGACATTAACTAAATTAAATTAAAACTAAGTTAAATCTAAAAAAGGCCCTCGAGGCATTGTACCTACGATGCTGGCGGCATTTCCTCGCTGAATTGCAATGCTGATGCGTTGCGCGAGAAAACCGCCAGATAGAATATACACTCGCGGGCAAAGAATACGGGTCGGTAAAATACCTTAATTTTTCCTAAAATAGTGCGTAAGAGGTTGTACAGTTAATCCTGTCATGATCTTTATTTGATTTTACATATAAACTGCTAATAATAGTAAAAATATAACGTTACCAGGTTTAAATCGGACTCGTAAAAACCGATGAAAACAACGTTATCGGAGCGAGATATCGCAATAATCGTGATTTTTGGATATCGATATTTTTATGATAGGATCCAGGAAATTGTTAATACAGTTGGGTAGTGTAAAAAATAGCATATTATGTAAATAAAACAAGTATTAAATATTTTAAAAAACCTATTGCAGTTATTTAATTTAGGGTGACCCGTATTCTTTGCCCGCGAGTGTAGTTAGTTTGATTGAATTGTTATACTTACTTTTGAAATCGATTATTGTAAATACATAGTCATTGTTCACGTATTTAATTTTCCATAATATAGGTACTATCCATTACGCGACCTATTTTAGTTCTAGACAATTCTCAGGTCAGGTATTTTAGTTCTAGACCTTCAAAAAGTGTTCTCTAAGAATTTATTTTGAATAAAAAATAAAAAAAGAACCCATGACCGCTGACTTCTGGCAATCGACCGCTCATCGTTTGCTACTTATTACGTAGAAATAGTCTTTTGTTTAGTAAGTATAGATGATA
This sequence comes from Epinotia bilunana, assembly GCA_947049275.1. Taxonomy (NCBI): domain Eukaryota; kingdom Metazoa; phylum Arthropoda; class Insecta; order Lepidoptera; family Tortricidae; genus Epinotia; species Epinotia bilunana. The sequence goes on along the minus strand of OX346279.1, from coordinate 1,372,788 downwards.
AAGAAAAGTCAAGGTTCCTTTGGGGTCTCTTTGTAAACGATATTACAAAGTCAACGTCCAACTGATGTCATTTCAACACCCGTTTTATGCCAATCGCCAATATTTATGTAATTTTTTAATGTCATCGATGACTAAGCTTGCGTCAGTAATATGTCAATCGTATAATGATAAGTCATTATTATCGAATTCCTTATAGATATCATTAAATGTTCATCAGTTGTGACAGCTGATGGATTTCGCGAAAAGCCTTGCTTATCAAGGATTTGGACTGTCATATTTTTTGGCATATCATTTCATTTAAAATAAATAAAAAAGTCGTTTTAGTTACACCGTTTATAACTTAAGAACGGCTGGACCGATTTTCATGATGTTCTTTTTGCTGGATTTAGTCTGTTCCGAATAGCAGAATAACTGTTAAAACGTGGAAAAACTTGCAAAAAAAAACATGTACGAATTACAGCCTTAAATAAGCTTCTAGTTCAGTCTAAAATTGAATTCAATTAGATTTTAATGTTTTTTTAAGTATAAAAATATGTTATCATATTTTATGCATTCGGTAGATTTTAATATTTATTCATGGGAACCACACTTCAGGGAAAGATAGATAAATCATTTACTTGCATGGCATATTCTTTTTGTACGTGTGTCTTTAATAGGTAATGATCAATACTTATTCGCTTTACTTTTATATGTTCCGTATTATATATAAGTTGTTAGTAATGTTTATTTTTTATTTATATCTGACTTTTTATACACATATTGTTAAAATAGGCTTGAAAATTATCTTTAAAATCTTTTTTACAAGTATAAGACCCAGTGGTCAGTGTCGTGTTAGAATTTTACCACCCCCTTTCTTCCCGTGGGTGTCGTGAAAGTCCACTAAGGGTTGAAGTGTGTTGTGGACGATGGTCTAGCAACCTGTGAGTGCGATATAACATTTTTTAGATTTTTTAAAACTGGCACTGGAACGTAAATTTAAAACATACATACATACATTCACGCCTTTACCCCTAACTTGTGTTCCAGTGCCACTTTTAGCATCAATGTGGGTATGAAAGATCGAAAAAATGTGATATCGTAGTGACAGGTTGCTAGCCCATCGCCCACAACGCACTTCAACGCTGTCCTCTCAATCGACTCTTACGACAACCACAGGAAGAAAGGGGGTGGTGCTATTCTTACCCGACACCACACGGCGTCAAAAATAAAATCCTATATTTAAAGTGCTTTGCTTACCCCTTTTGAAGATAAAGACATTAATCCATGTCTGTATCAATATTCTCCTGTTATTCTCATGTTCTGTATTGTTTCGCGCGGTTAGGTTTTTAAAGTGTTTATTTTTTATTTATATTTGTCTTTGTATCCGATCTCTTTATTTCGGATTTGAGAAAACTACCCTAAGTAAATTGCTTTTTTTATCAAAGCAGCCCGTACTTTGCTTGCCATCCTAAACTGTCGCTACAGTTGCAACAATCAGTTAAGGGGTGCGCGAAGTTTGCACCTGTGGTTGCCACAAGCAAGTGAGTAGGTAACTAGGTATGCACATATTGTTCAACTATCTTCTGCCCGCTCGATACAAACTTTCATCCCCCATTTTACCCCCTCAGGGGATGACTTCCGGGATAAAAACTATCCTATGTCCTTCCTCGGGATTCTAACTATCTCCATACCAAATTTCATCTAAACCGGTTTAAGCGTGAAAAGGTAACAGACAGACAGACACACATTCGCATTTATAATATTAATATGGATAAACTTGATATACTTACCTAACCATCCTTAAAAGTATTTTTCACAAGTATAAGACCAAACTAAGATTATTTTAACGCGACGCACTTTTCTATAATTTATTCGTCGTATTGTTCAATGCCCGCTTCGTTACTGGTTTAGGCGGATCCCCATTCCAGGTGTGGTATTTTAATTATTTACCTTGACATCCAGCCGTGTTGAGCGAAAACATCTCAACGACATACAAACATTGCGGAACATAGGTCATTTTAATGCTGTACAATTTCTTGCCGTCTTCAGAAGGGCGTCGTCGAGAAATTGAAAAGATTGATTGTTTGACCGTTTATGGTTTATAATTAAAAGCTGCGAATTGTATAGTTTAAAAATATGTTTAATGTGTCTTATTCCGATGATATAAAGCTCAAATAATACATGATTGTACACGGAAATCTATAATAAATCAAACGTACTTGATGTCGGCTCATATTCAAATTCAAAACATTTATTTCGGACGTGTTCATCAATATTTTTGGCTAATTACGCATTATATTGAAACTTTGTGTATTTATATATTTTTACATATTTAATTAGTCAATATATCTTCGTTACTATTCATTTTTATATTAATAACAATAACGTACCAAAGTAGTAACAATATTTACCATAATTAGGAAATATTGACGGCCAGTATTTTTTGAGCTGTCTTTCTACTAAAATATTTACAAAACTAGGAAGCGTATTATCAACATAGGCCAATACTGAAATGTTTTCAAGGAATATTAATATTTTAGGGGGATAGTTAAGATTTGTCTATATATAAATATTATAAAGAGGAAGTCTGCGAGGTTACAAGTTTGTATGTAGGGGATTATCTCCGGCACAGAATAAATAATATTACTTACTACGTACAGAAATAAAGAATAAAGAAAGAAATAATAAAGAATAAAGAAGTGCGAAGAAGAAATAGGTAGTATTTACTATCGACAACACAGCTAACTGACCATCCGTGCACTTTATGTGCATTGTAATAAGGTTCTTTATAAATACAGGATGGTCAGTTAACTGTGTTGGCGTTTGTACAAACGACAACACTGTTAACTGACCATCCTGTGTTTATATAGAACCTTATTACAATGCAGTTAAGGTGCACCGATGGTCAGTTAGCTGTGTTGTCGATAGTACTACGTAAATAAAAGGCTGATTAGGATTCTGTTTCCAAGTTTTACACACGTGTTGGACACGTGAGTCACGGTTGACCTATGTGGTCTTCCACCTGCTATTTAGTTCTAATATATTCATCACATTAAAAAAAGTTTGAGATAAAATTATCTTATTTTATAGATTTTATTACGTAGGTAAACGGGTACCTATGAAGATTTATTGATTCAAATGTTTTTTATTTTGCTCCCTTACATAGTTCTTAAAATTACAACATTATAGTCCAGTGCATTCAGCCTGCGTCCAGGGTGCAAAAGATTCCATAATAATAATTACTATAAAAATTAGCATGAACAAGTCAAAATTATAATACTTAATATCAAATGCAAACAAGAATAACAATGTCAAATAATAATTAAATAAATAATAACTGTTACAATAATTAGGAAAAGCGGAGAGAAAATTAAAATAATAATGAAATAATATCATATCAATCGACATGTCAAACACAATCCAAAAAAAATTGTGTCTGGTCTAAAGAATTCTTAGTAGCTAAGCATAAGTAGAGGTCTAGTTTTGTTAGGCTTAGTTCACACGGCATTGTGCTGCACGTTTTTTTGCAGTATACATCTTAACGTATACATAGTGGCGCATACAAAATGTTGTTTATACGTTTAAACGAATACTCACCGGACTTGTCAAGCAAACCGAATACGTGCAGAAAACGTGCAATGCCGCGTGAACCCAGGCGAGGCGCATTATTGCGTTCCGATCCGAATAACAGTCCTAGGTGTCTCGCTCGACTCTTTGTCAAAAATCTATTCCTACACCAACCCCAAGTTTCCGTGCGCGTGCGAAGAACAGCTCAAGCTAAGATTAGCGACTGAGCGAGACATTTCGAGGGTTACCGCCATAGGCACTGGTCCCACCGCCGGCTAGTAAGCTAGAAAAGTTGGGCGAGTAGCATTACATTGCGGATCTGTAAAGGTCGATTGATCACACTGTGCCTGGTCAGCACGCAATGAACCGTTACTCGCCCAACTTTTCTAGCTTACTAGCCGGCGGTGGGACCAGTGCCTTAACCTGTAATCACGGCACTTACAATAGCATGTGTTCCACCAGGCCGCCTTGACCGGCGTCTAAAACGGTAACCCTCGGGCTAAGCCGTTTCAAATGACATCATACTCAATGTACGCATCCTTAAAAGTCGACATTGCCACGTAATTGCCGTACTTAGGTTGGGTTCTAAATTAAATTAAAATAATGTTTTCAAAACATATTAAGTCTTAACGGACACCTAGTATGGAAAACTCAGTTAATTTTCTTGGAGAAAATTCATTTTGCGCATTTCAGTAAATAGATATCTAGAGGCAAAAAAATATATTAAGCATACATTTTTTAAGAAAGATATTTTTTTGTTTCTTTTTCTAAATTAAATCACTAATATAAATCAAAGAACTATTTCAGTAGGTAAGTACAAATACAAATCATTTATTCGCAGTAATATGTTTAAAAAGGTCTTAAATTACATTATACTGGATTGGAAGTGGATACGCCTTTTCCTGGCGTGCGAATTTTACCTACACATTTTTTCCTTAAACTTTTACAAAACCACTTTTGGTTACCGGGGCTTTCAAAAAATGTAAAACCTTCCTTCAGGAAAATACCTACTACACTACCTCTCCTGCAATATTTTTATTCTACCTGGTAATTGAAATGAACAAGTTTCTGGCAAAAATTTCATGTTTAGTACAAGCTTTTATTGCCGACTGTACTTTTCTGTATACCATCATCAACTACTCATGGGGACGATTCTAACGAGCCCAAACTCAACGGGGTTACGTCAGTTAAGTACTGAATTCCCATGGCCATCTCCCGTCTCCATCATCAGATCAGCTTACCATCGAGCTGTACCATAATATTGAATTGTCATCCAAACTATACTTATACCCAAAATTTCAGCTTAATCGGTCACCGGAAATGGGTCAAATTTAACTTGCAAGATTTGATTACAGACAGACAGACAGACAGACAACGAGACAGGTGAAACTAAATAAAAGCTTGTAAAAGAGAGATAGTTTAGCCACTTTTTCTCATGGACAAATTGAAAATCAAACTATTGTTGCCAAGAACTTCTTTTGGTCAAAAAACGTGAGAAAAGGTTTTTTTTTCAAAAACTGGTCCGTGGTACAAACGACAACACTGTTAACTGACCGTCCTGTGTTTATATAGAACCTTATTACAATGCACTTAAGGTGCACCGATGGTCAGTTAGCTGTGTTGTCGATAGTACGTTTTTTGTTTATTTTAATATCGTCAAAAATACAAAATAAAAATACAAAGTAAATTTTTCACTATTCCTTACAAACTTACTAACCGAGCGTTATTGACGTTTCTTAAAGACTACCATATTCCATATAAGATTAGAAACAAACGTGCGTCAGTAGTTATACGATTTCAAAGAAAACCATTTCCAAATTCATAACCATTGTACTTATTATGTTATATGAAATAAAGTAAGTATAGCTGATTTTCATTAAACTGACGTCGGCGACGTAAATTTAAATATGCTCTTGCGCAGCCTGTCGTGCCAATACAGTGTAAGTTTTATGAAAGTCAGTAGTCCCATCCCGTCCCTTTGGTATTTACATGTGACAAGTCCGTTTTGTAACGGTAGGTCAGGAGGTGGCTGTAGCAACGTCACTAAAAGGACACGGGGTACTTGGTAGCGTCGGCAATAATAGGCTAGTTAGAAATTAATTCTAGTTTAGGTAAACATAATAAAAACAAACGATTGATACTAATAACAAAGAAATAGTGTGTGCAATGTAAGTTCAATATAATGAAATTTAAAAAAATATATCGTAGCACCAATGTCCTTCCCCAGGACTCAGATCTTTATAACACCAAATTTCATCTCAATCGGTTCAGCGGTTCAAGCGTGAAGAGGTAACAGACAGACAGACATACACCCTTTGGCATTTATAATATTATTAGGTACCTATGGATAACTTTTCAGTGAATGAAAACGGTCTAATTTCAACAGAGGTCTAGTTTTCCCTCTGCGGTGGAGGGTGAGATGGTAGTCGCTTTCGTGAAACTAGTGCCTACGCCAAATCGGACCCGGGCTTAGGGGTACAACCGGGAAAACGGTAGAAGGGAGATGAAGAGTAGGTATTATCGACGAAAAACGTAATAATGATTTTTAAAAAACAGGAAACTTAAAAGCCTAACATGCCATCTCATGCTTTACTGTTCCGTACCAAGCAAGGGGTTCTTCAAAAAGGAGTATAAATTCTTAAAGGGTCGGCAACGCGCATGTAACACCCCTGGAGTTGCAAGCGTCCATAGACTACGGTAACCACTTACCATCAGGTGGGCCGTAAGCTTGTTTGCTACCGACGTGGTATAAAAAAAACTAAGCATTTGAGACTATATTTGAACAAGCGAAGCCACTGAAGTTCTCTGCTTCAGTTTGGGCCAAGATTCTTTCGTACGTCCGGCTGTCCGGTTGTTCTCCTCGACAGGGCGCATTTCTCAACCGATTCTCGTGAAATTTTGTGAGCAGGTTCAATAAGACATATAGTTTTTTCTGTCAATACTGTTTTCGAAATTTAAATATAAAATGTAACAAATATATCTTATGAGCTCTATAGCTCACAGAGCCAGAAGTTTTTACCTTTTTTTTGAAAAAGTACTACATGTTGAAATAAATTAAATAAATGATTTTTTATTCTGCAAGTAGGCCGTAATGGCCATTTTACAAGTCAAAGTTCTGCCAGTGTTTATGAAAAAGAAGGCTACTGTTAAGAAGAAACGCCGAGACAAACTCAACAGTCAGTCATTTTTTGCCAAAAAAAGCTTATTACAGTGATAGTTCTTAACCTACTTAAAATATGTCAAACTGAATTTGAATACAAAGAAGAATAAAGAGAATAAGTCAAACTAAAGTTGATATCCACATACAAGTTAATTGAATTGCAAAATTCGTATTTTTTTTCTAGAAATCAAATTGGTATTTCTAAAATTTTTTTGCCAACGCTACCCAGCTCAGCGTCAAAAACATTGCGACCGCGCCAAAACATTGCGAATTCATGTAACGTCATTGCATTCACTTGTATGTTTACATTGCAGGCGAATAGGAATGTATACTAATATTATATAGAGGTAAAGTTTATGAGGTTGTACGTTTGTGTGTCGCGAAGTTAAAAATGTGACGTCATAGTACTCACTTTGTCTTTCATGCATGATTATATATCGTTCCAGCACGTCTAGCACACGACGGCCGCGACATACTCTCGATTTTTATCGCACTATACCTCTTCTTCTAAGTGTTCTAATAAGAGAGAGAAGGATAGTGCGAGAAAAATCGAGAGAGCTTGCGTGCCGTCGCGTGCTAGCCGTGCAGATAATATTATTTCTTATTTAATCGTATGATATACCTACATTTAAAATAGGCAATTTTAGTTTCACTTTAACTATAAATAAATAGTAAATAATTAAATAAATATTAGGGGATAATCTTACACAAATCGACCTTGTCCCAAACTAAGCAAAGTTTGTACTATGGGTACTAGACCACGGTATACAAACTTATATAGAAAATAAATACTTAAATATATAGAAAACATCCATGGCTCGGGAACATATTCGTGCTCATCACACAAATAAATGCCCTTACAATATTCGATACAAGAGTGACAAATCGACAGGACATTAATTAAGTCAGTATTTAAGATAATATTATATCTTTAACTGACAAATTCGTCTACGTGTCTTCGTTTATCTAGGATATAATAATATAATTATCTAGGATATCAAAAGGATATATTTTACTAGTTCTATGTACTTATTTCGATCATTATTTGCTTTACAAACATAGGTATACATTTTTTTTGCGTTCCTGGTAAAAGTCACGGGAGTCCGCTGGATGCGGGTGGCGCAGGACCTGTCATTGTGGCACTCTTTGGGGGAGGCCTATGTCCAGCAGTGAGGTCTTTCGGTTGATATGATGATGATGGTGACGATGATGCGTTCCAAATTTGTTTACCTTGAAGTCACGTGACATTAACGCACGTGACATTAAACCTGCATACATCCACGAAGAAATTCAAAGGTGTATGTGAAGTCCCCAACCCGCACTGGGCCATCGTGGGGACTACTGCCCGTTCCCTCTCATCCATGAGAGGAGGCCTGTGCCCAGCAGTGGGACGACGTATACATATAGGCTGTGTTTTTTTTATATACAGGGCTTCCCACGGAGTCCCTATGCCACATGGAGGGAAAGTACCTTGAATATTGTAGATGGAAGATTTTACTAAAAGAAGAAATTATTTTAATTTTAAAAACAATTTAAACTGCATTCATAGATTTTTAAATAATTACATGGTTGAACCGGGAATCAAACCCGCTACACGAGAAAAAAAAATAGCATATAGTTTTATCATACATATCGAAAGGCTTGATCATAAGGATAATATTTTGCTAAATAACATAGTGTTAGAAATAAAAGGAAGACCATGAATTTTAACATTTATTGTGAAATTTCGTTCAGAAAAATGAAAGGCTGACATTGCTGTAAGGACATACAACTGACATTAACATTTTAAAGTAGGTACGTATTACTAATGAATTTAGTTTACAAGAACCAGTATGAAATTGTCCGCGACCTACAAGCAGAATACTTAGACATATTATTCTCAATATCCACCACATGATCAAAAAATCGACAGGGAGCGAAATAATTAAGAGTGCGACTTTGTATTCAACAGAATGAGCATTTGCAAAATTAAATTGATTCATTTTTAATTAAAAATGTTAAAATTCATGGCCTTCCTTCTATTTCTGACACTATGTTAATTAGCAAAAAATAATCCTTATGATGAAGCCTTTCGATCGGTATGATAAAGCTAAAGGATTTTTTTCTCTAGTAGCGGTTTGAATTATTTATTTAATTAAAATAATGTCTTCTTTTAGTTAAATCCTCCATCTACAACATTCAAGGTACTTTCCCTTCATGTGGCATAGGCGTGGGACGCCCTGTATATTATCTTTACTGTCGTACCTACCTAGTGAAAAAGGCTATTGAAACCCAAGTTACCGCCAGTAAATTGCAGACAAACTACACGCGCAACCATGCCAGTAAGTACCTAATAGGACAACTTTTTTATGCACTTCTGATGTGTTTTTTCTCGAAACATAACTTCACCCGATTAGTATCGAGGCCCCATATTTTAAGAACACGGTTTTGTAGTAAGCTTTTTTAGTAAGCTACTATTTTTCAATGTATTTTTTTCCATAAACTTAACCGCTACGTGAAATGAATTAACTTAACATCGCGTGTGAAAACCTCATTCATTTATACACAAGACGAGCTTTAACGAGGTTTAAGACATACATAAATACTTCATATAAATGCATCCTGTTTCTTAATTGGACGACTGGGCCCCAAATGGGATTCGAACCCGGACGCAGCAGCGTGTTGTAATTGTTAAAAATAAAACATAAACAAGGATTCGCTGTTGTTTTACAGGTAAATGTATTTAGTTCGAACTTGACTCTTTCTCAAAGGCGGTAATTCAATGTCTTTAATAAGAATTTGTGGCATACCAGCCGAGTTAGTCTTTCTGGTTCTATAATAAAGATGTCGGTTAATTGTTACTTAGTCAATTAGCCACTTTTTACGAGCTTTTATTTAACTTGCAGTTCATATGGTATGTAAGTTGTCCGTTAAATCTTGCAAATCCATTTTTCAGTCACATGCCGATATCCGATTCACTTGAAATTTTGGGTAAATTTATAGTTTGGATGACAGTTCAATACTATGGTACCATCGAGCTGATCTGATGATGGAGACAGAAGGTTGGCATGCGAATTCAGTACTTCACCGACGTAACCCCCTTGAGTTTGGGCTCGGTAGGATCGTGTCAATGTGTAGTTGATGACGGTATACAGAAAAGTACAGTCGGATAAAAGCTAATACCAAAAAAATATTTTTTTACAGAAACTTATTATGAAACGTCCAAAACACTGTTAGATGTGTGTATAAATTGTGTAGGTATACTTATTTATGTGTTTCAAAATCGCTCAAAAAGCAAAAATAAATAAGATAAGATGGACGTAAAGTTTCCAAGTATTTTCCTGAACGATTTACTGTAGAGACTCTTTGTAATATTATTTACCAACTAAAACGCGCTTTTGTGTAAATCTTGAAAACCCTTTGGGGCGATATTTATTTTGTCGCGACTTTTCCGTCAAGATTTACTTTTTTATGAAGAAAATACGTGGTTCTTTGCAACGTTTAATATCCTTCTACCTATCAGAGTATGCTTTCTACGTACCGTAAAATGGGGTGAGTAGGGTTCGCGGGGAGAGTTGGGTTATGAATGGGGAGAGAAGGTATGAAAGGGAGTGAAGGTACTGCTACAAAAATAATGTATTTCAATTTAAAATGGAGCTATAGTAATAATACTCATAATAAAAAAAAATCGATCCAACAATCTTCCAAAATCACCTTTGTATGAAAACCCATCTCACCCCAATTACGAGGGACTACGGGGTGAGGTGGGTTTTCCTGTTTATCGTCAAAGTTATGAAATGGAACTACCCAAAATAAAATAAAAACTAAAATACAAACGTCCGGAACACTTATTATATACACCATTCAGTTTGTATAAGTAAAAATAAAATGTTATCGAGGTTTGAATGTCAGTTTTCACCCTACTCACCCCATTTTACGGTACATGGAAAGCGAATAAAAGTTTTACGAAAGGAGCTTATGTTTGGCTATGTATCAGTGGGGTCGTTCTTCATGGATTAAAAGATAGGTACATTAACGTAAATGAGAAGTTAACAGTAATAGAATCACAGAGATCCTCTCAACTTCCCAGTAATACCTAACATATCAGATGAGCTAACATTGTCAGTTTTTCTTCGTGAGAATCATTGTCTATTGTCCATTGTTTTTCTACGTTTTTTTTTCAAGCGGTCTATATTAACATGTAATTGTCGTTGTATTTCCGGTTTTTTGCGGGTTCCGCGTTTAAAAAACGGTTTTACGTAAACATAACATCGTTTGACGTAAGTAGGTGGATTCTCTAAACCGGATACTAAAATAATCATCACAATTAACCCTTTTCCTGCGACTTTAGCCTAGTGGTTCAGGCTTGCGGCTGTCAAGCGGCGGTCGTGGGTTCGAATCTCGGCTCGTACCAATGAGTTTTTCGGAACTTATGTACGGAATATTTACCGTTAGCTTTTCGGTTAAGGAAAACATCTTGAGGAAACCGGTCTAATCCCAGTAAGGTCTAGTTTTCCCTCTGGGTTGGAAAGTCAGATGGCAGTTGCTTTCGTAAAACGAATGCCTATGCCAAATCTTGGGATTAGATGTCTTTAGGGCGCAACCGGGAATAACGCTAGAAGGATGATGATACCGCCTTTCAAACTTGTAAGAGTTAGTAAGAGATGTGAGCGAGGCTAATAGGTAACTAATATTGCTGGATTTATTTCCCACATCGCTCCGCTATCGCGCTCTGGTGGATAATCAACCTAATACTGTTTTTTTTCTATCGAGGAAATTTTAGGCAATCATGTATCTATTCAATCAGATAAACAATCATATAGTCAAGAATCATATAAGTATCTGAAAATAGAACGGCTTTTCAAAGCACGCGACAATTTCCAATGTAAATAAAAATCTAAAAACTAATAAGTTCACCCATTGCTGGCAGCCGCAGATCACAATTTGAATAGATTATTCTTAGGCATACACACATACACATACATATACTCACGCCCGTATCCCATTGGGGTAGGCAGAGACTAAGGAACGCCAAATACTACGGTCCTTACATACTTCTTTCGCTTCGATCACATCCATACATCTCGCTCAGGCTCGTCGGTTGCGGGTACTCCTGACCTGGCCTTTTAACAGGCATGCCAGCATTTAAGTTGAGTTATAGTTATCTAAGTTCTGTAGATACAGTCAAGTGTAGAAATATGCATACAACTTCTCATAATTATGTCTCATCGCTCTTATGTCAGCTGGGTAAGGTGTCGGTACATATTTATGAGAGGATGAAATCGATACACATTTCTGCACTTGACTGTAGGCACTATATTATGTGTACTTTGTTTCCGGAAGTACTGGATTGGCTCCTGCACTAGGCGAGGCCTGACCTACTATGTCTAGAAGCTCTGAGAGCTGTGTTATTCACGAGCCTTTTTTTTTTATTTCATTATTCTAAAATAGACTTTCTGACAGAAAATCTACTAATGAACCTGCTCATACAATTTCACGATCGGTTGAAAAATGCGCCCAGAGCAGAGTAATTTAACTGTAATTTTTCGATTTAAGAATCGACATTTGGACTTACCTAACGTATACGTACAATGCGTTACGTGATCGACCTGCTGTAGACATCCGGACATACGAAAGAATATTGGCCAAAGCTGAAACGGGGATTTAAATTCGCTTTGCTCACTCGTTAAATCACGGACGGCTTAGCTTGAAACAAAAGAACCTGAGCGGATCTTCAATGAACTAAGTTAAACCTGTGTTCACACGACTGTCCAAGTGGTATTTAAGTATGATTACTTAATTAATAATAATAGGTTATGTGGAAATCAACTAGATGCTAAGCAGCAGGTCGATCACGTAACGCATTGTACGCGCGTCAGGTAGATAAATGTCACTTTTATAATATGGAAAAATGACACTTAAATTGTCCTAACGCGCGTTCGGAACGTTACGTAACCACCCCTCAGTACGGCTACCACGAGTTTGACATTGTCATTTTTCGTTAACGAGAATCGAGTTCTCTATCTGTGCATCTCTATTGCACTTTGACAGTGCGAGCGGGATGCACAGATAGAAAACTCGATACTCGTTAGCGTAAGCCGTCATTGTCAAACTCATGGTAAGCGTACAGGTCTCCCGGACCATAAAAAGGGCCATTTCGAGCTTTAGCTCTCGACTCTATTGAAGCCATTTTTTACAAACGTTTTTCGGACGAATAAAAATCTTCCCACCTTAAGCGACACATACCTACTTATAGGCCGTTTTTGTAACAGTTTGGTATGTTTTACAAATACAAACTATATATATTTCACGGAAAATTGGGCAAAAAAACAGTTGCGTGCTCGTCCCACATAAGTTTAATCATCTTAAACCGCCAAATCGATTTGAACCCAGGACCTCTACAACCAATGAGTCAATCTGTTTCAAAAGCGCAAGTTCTTACATAAGTGACATTCGCAGCAATTCGTTGAGCATGTTACGAATTATTTGCTCTCAGTTAGGTAAGATTTAGACAATATTTACGTGAATTTATGTTACAAAAACAACAGCTGATTCCGTAGAGGTCTTGATTGACAGAAGATCTTTCATGTTTTTAACCGACGTAAAAAGAGGGGTTAGTTTGACGTGTGTTTGTGGCATCGTAGCTCCTAAACAAATGGACCGATTTGAATGCGGTATGTTTCATCCGAAAGCTGACGTGATCGACATAGTTCTTAGCTACGTTTCAACAAGATCGGTTCAGCCGTTTTTGAGATATTGAACTTTGAAATGAAAATGTCGGGGGTTTCCAACTCTTTTTAACCGCCTTCAAAAAAAAGGAGGAGGTTCTCAATTCGGTTGTTTTTTTTTTTTTTTCAATGTTTGTTACCTCAGAACTCCGTCATTGATGAGCCGATTCGTAAAATTTTTTTTTCGTTTGTACGTATATGCTTTCAGGTGGGTCCCATTTTTTTCAAAAATTCAAATGGATGATGGGATCCATCAGGAATCGAGGGAACTCCTCAATTATATTAGGCACGCGTGTAGTGATTTTGGTATTTTCTATTATAACTTGTGTATTTACACCCGAAAATCATAAATTTGGTGGAGTGGAATTGATGATGAAGACCACAGATGACTTATGGAATTCCTCAATTATGTACTTAAAAGTACAAAAGTATATCCCAGATTCATAAGATTCCGTTGAAATAGCAACTAATGAAGTGCCAAAGGTGATCCTTGTGGAATCGACGGAAGTCCTCAAATATTATCGGGTCCCATACAGCGATTAGGTTTTTTTCTCTAATAATCAACGCATTTGCTCTCGGAAATCAGTTCATGTGGTAAATTGGAAAAGAAATATGGAAATGTTCTCGTGGCTTGGCGGAGTACTTAATTGAAGTCGGTTAAAAAGTTTTAAAAGTAAATTATTAGATTTTAATTATTATCATCTTATTGAAAGGCTAGCTAACAGAAATTGCAGACGGAACTGCAGGAAAAAATAAAGCATATATTAATTTTAATGGTTCATTGTATAATATACTGTTGAATGAGTTTTTGAAGTCGGATAAGTGGTTCCGGAGATTACCCCCCACATACAAGCTATAATCTAACTGACTTATCCTCTGTATAACATTAGTATGGACTAGGTGCCCGCGCGGCTTCGGTCGCGTATTGCAAAGAACGCAGGCAAACCCGCGGGATAAAACATAGCCTATATCCAGAAGATCCATTCTATACACCGGTGATAGATATTTTGAAATCAGATGAATAGTTCCGAAGAATACCCCCTACATACAAGCATGCGGCCTCACAGACTTCTCTCTTTATATTAGTGTGACAGTTCACGTCGCTACTCTAATTCTTAAACGTCATGTACTCTGTCAACATCTCCATTAAAGACGACCTTCACCTTTGCCACAACATTTAAATAATATTTTAAAACAATAAAGCCTTAATAAAACAGTGAGCTTATCAAACATCACGCTTTAATTCAAACTTGATCAATGATCATTAATCTGAAATGTCATTGCGGCGGCCATTTTGTATTTTTGAAGTTAACGGAGTCCGCTAGATGCGGTCGGCGCAGGACCGGTCGCTTTGGCACTCTTTGGGGGAGGCCTATGTCCAGCGGTTGACGTCTTTCGGCTGATATGATTATGATGATGAATTGATTGGTCCTGTCAATACAAAAAAGCCCGGCTACCCAGACAAACCAATCCTATGTCCTCCAGAATCCAAACCATCTCCGCACCAAATCTCATCTTAATCTGTTCAGAGGTTTAAGCGCCAAAAGGTAACAGACAAAGTTACTTTGGCATTTAGAATATCAGTAAAGGTAAAGTTTTTATGAATACCAACCGCGGACGACGGAGTGAGTTATCTTTGAGCGGTCATGTGTATTTGCCCGTCTGATTTATAAAGCTTTTTGCGTTGTTTATGCTCAACGTAAACTTTGATCTTTTACCGAGTCATTGAAGCGGCTATAACAATAAATTTATAAACGCTTACGGTCTAGACGCCAGCGGGCAGCGGGGCGACGAGCGACTTTAATGTATGGGCAGCCGCTCGTCGCCTCGCTGCCCGCTGGCGTCCAGACCACCTTACGGTTCATACACCAGCGGGCAGCGGGGCGACGAGCGACTTTAATGTATGGGCAGCCGCTCGTCGCCTCGCTGCCCGCTGGCATCCAGACCACCTTACGGTTCATACACCAGCGGGCAGCCGGACGACGAGCGACTTTAATATATGGGCAGCCGCTCGTCGCCTCGCTGCCCGCTGGCGTCCAGACCACCTTACGGTTCATACACCAGCGGGCAGCCGGACGACGAGCGACTTTAATGTATGGGCAGCCGCTCGTCGCCTCGCTGCCCGCTGGCGTCCAGACCACCTTACGGTTCATACACCAGCGGGCAGCCGGACGACGAGCGACTTTAATGTATGGGCAGCCGCTCGTCGCCTCGCTGCCCTCTAGCGTCCAGACCACCTTACGGTTCATACACCAGCGGGCAGCCGGACGACGAGCGACTTTAATGTATGGGCAGCCGCTCGTCGCCTCGCTGCCCTCTAGCGTCCAGACCACCTTACGGTTCATACACCAGCGGGCAGCCGGACGACGAGCGGGAATTGTAAACCAAGAAATTGGTCTACCGGCAAGTTTCAAAACTGGTAGAGCAGTTTCTGGGCTGGCTGCACTAATATTGACAGACTGTGGCCTTAAGCACAGTATAGAAGAATAATACAGTAGGTAATCTGAGGCCGTTTACCTACTTTCGCTTTATGCGCAGGGCTGTGTCACGTTTGTGGCTTGGCACACCTATAATACTAATTTTGCTTTTAAGTATGCAAAGTAGGTATTTCTGTTACAGTTTAATAGACAATATTGTATACACAAAGTAATAATATTATAGATATATGTTTGTAGTAGATAGGTATGTGTTTGTAGTTTTCCACTTCATCGAATATTTTAATACCACTGTACTATGCCAAAAATATTTCCTAGTAAGTATAATAGTTGCTAAACTGCACTAGGTTGGTAGGTGCTTAGTTACAAGCCTATTCGGCTCCTTTTGATATCGTGGCACTGGCGGCTCGCTGTCTTCATACCTACGAGGCGGCTTCCTTTGACGTAGCGAGTGAGAACGAGCGAACACCGCAACGGCGCGGCCCCGATTGAAGCATTCTCCATCATTCCCGAAGGCTATGTGTGTGTGCGTACCGAACACGCGCGCATGTATGCAGCCGTGCGAAGTACCATTGTTTGAAGTTTATCTACTGTTCCTATACTGTGCCTTAAGGTCAGAGTTGGTCAGAATCCTAACCAACGCCATATATTTGTTTGTGTGTGACTTGCGAACGGGCGATGACGATTAAACTACATCTGCTCTGCCTAACCCCTTTTGGGAATACAAGCGTGAGTATATTAAAAACAATCATAGCTCCTAGCATTTTCCCGGTTATGCTCTTAAGGAGTCCGCGGCCCGCTTTTGGCACCTAATCCCAAATTTGGGCGTAGGCACTAGTTTTACATAACCTTCCAACCCAAAGGAAAAACTAGACCGACTTTTCCTATGGTCATGATGTTACCCGAAAAGCTATGAAACTGCGCGAGTATACTTATAATTATTTTTGAAAAACCCAAGTAGTACGGGCCGGGGTTGGGACCGACGACCGACATATTGAAAGTCACGCGCCTTATCTAGTGTTATGTCAAAAAAAAACTATATACTTCCCACAGCTGGGCACGGGCCCTCTCTCATGGATGAGAGGGAACGGGCAGTAGCCCCCACGCTGGCCCGGTGCGGTTTGGGGACTTCACATAGGTACACCTGCAGGTCGATCACGTAACGCAATATACGTACGTTAGGTAGAACTACATGTCGAATACTATATGGAAGAGTGACAGTTAAACGATCCTAACGCTCGTTCGAATCGATACGAAGAACCACTGAAAAAGAAAAAGGTATTATAAATTCAGAAACTTCAATTGGTCGTGTATTTGTATGAACTATTCGAGTATAAATCCTGTTTTCGTCATTGTTTGATGTTTACCGAGAACCGAACCGGTTGCACATACGTACAGCGTTCATCACTCATCATTGCATTGCGTGTGCGCAGGTACATTCGCGTGCACAACGTTTAACGAAGAAACTATTCTTTTTACGAAGCATTGTTATATAAGTAAATATCAGTTTCAGGTTAATTTATCTCAGGGTAAAAAATAAATAAATATTTTCGGATATTAAACAAATCAACCTAGTCCCAAACTACGCAAAGCTTTTACTTTGAGTACTAGACGACGATAAACATACTTATATAAAGAAATAAATACTTAAATACATACATAGAAAACATCCATGACTCAGGAACAAATATTCCTCGTCATCTCACAAATAAAAATGCCATTACCGACATTCGAACCCGGGACCTCTTGCTTCGTAGGAAGTTGCCCCTAACTAATTAGGCTAAAGCGTTATTATCCTACTAATATCATAAATGCGAAAGTTTAGATGTTTGGATGTTTGTTACTCAATCACGCTTAAACGGCTGAACCGATTTGAATGAAATTTTGCACGAAGATAGTTTATAGCCTGGATTAAAATATAGGATAGTTTTTATCCCGGGTCCACGCGGACGAAGTCGCGGGCGGAAGCTTAACATTTTAATACAAAGATAAGAGAGCATAAAACAGATTTTAACACGCATTAACTACCGGAGCAGAGCAGCAATCGAACGCAATGTCTTGATTGCCGGCCCATTACCCATGCGGAGAGATATTTAATTACCGTTTAATATGCAACTTATAAAGGACGTGGGACTCTCCGCTCGCGTATCGGTAATTGCAAATTTATGACCGGGCCAGGTATGACGCACAATCATTTATAAATTTTATATAAGGTAAACATTCGAGTGCTCGACGTTGTACCAGTATATGGCAAGGGCACTATACAGAGTGTACCAAAAACTGGGTGTGAACCGATTAAGGGCATAACAGGTATCGTGTTCTGATAAGAAAAAACTAAAAGAATTTTTTTTATGACGCGTTTTTTTACATTTATATGGAGCGTTTGTCTTCTGGGGCGACCTGCTACATACAAATGTAAAAAAGAAATCTCGACAAAAAAAAGTTTCTTTCAATTTTTTGTTACCAGAACACTATAAATACTTGTTATGCCCTTGATCGGTTCACACCCCATTTTTGGTACAACCTGTATGTAAAGTGACATTGTTTCAATTCGAATGAAGAAAAATCCCCTTAGGTCGAATTGAAACCATATTGCTTTGACATAGAGTGCCCATACGATCGTAGAGTAGTCGGACGGGCTTCTGCCCCCGACTCCGTCCGCATGAAATTCGTTTATATCGTAGCTCCATACAAACTTTCACCCCCCATTTCATCCTCTTCTAGGATGATTTCCGGGATTAAAACTATTCTATGTTTTTTCCCGTGGCTCAAACTATCTCTATACCAAATTTCATCCACATCGGTTCAGCGGTTTAAGCGTGAAGTGTTAATAGACAGATAGACAGGCACACTTTCGCATTTACAATGTTAGTATGGATAGTATGCATTCCGCTGTTGTGTTCGACTGTACAGAAAAGTCAAGAAGCATGCACCGTGACCCCTTATCGTGACAATGGACCCACGTTACCTGACCTTTAGATCCATTTCTCGTTGACAATGCCTGTCGGAGTCATCGCGCCCTAGGGCGCAAAACGTTGCACAAGTCATCGATTTTGCAATATGGTTTAATGACATGCATCTCTAAAATTATTTATATGTATTTGTCAGCTGAGCGATTAGAAAAAAACTGTAGGTAACATGATTATTATCCCTGTTTTTAAGATAACCATCCCTTGAAGAAAAATATTAAGTACTTAACTCTGATTGTACTGTGATACATAAATAACTAAAGACGCATATCAAAAATGTGACAATCTGAAATGGATTATTTGAAACTTCTTTTCGAGAATAAGTAAGAAACAGAAAAATAATACTTCCTGAAAAAAAGTTCATGTAGCATCGGAACACTTTTTTCTAAACTCCTCGGCGGTCGCGTTCCGATGTTGAAGTCGGCAATAAGGGTTTATCTCAAAAATGCAATCACGAAATGTTTTTTTGTCTATCCCTTTGCATCCATACTAATCTTATAAATGAGAAAGATATTGTATGTCGGTCTGTCTGTCTGTCTGTAGGTATGTTACCTCTTCACGCTTAAACCGCTGAACCGATTGAGATGAAATTGGGTATGGAGATAGTTTGAATCTTGGAGAAGGACATAGGGTGCTTTTGGAAATCATCCCCTAAGGGGTGAAATGGGGGTGAAAGTTTGTTTGGAGGTACGATATATAACTACAACTTAGAAAAGTTGAAAAACCCCCGACATTTTCATTTCAAAGTCCAATATCGCAAAAACGGGTAAACAGATTTTCATGAAACATGACTAAGAACACTTAGGATCACATCAGCTTTCGAATAAAAAAAACCGCATTCAAATCGGTCCATCAGTTTGGGAGCTACGATACCACAGACAGATACACAGATACACAGACACACAGACACGTTAAACTTTGCGTCGGGGGTTAAAAAGAGTTCCACGCGCTGGGCGCGGGCAGAAGCTAGTTTCATAATATAACAAAGCTATTAAAGATTCAATTGGTCTTGACTGACGATTATTAATAAACTCGCGACTGACAGTAACGACTGTGATTTATGATCAAACAAGAGGTTTTGTAATCGCTTTATATGCACATCCCGATGATACGAGTAATATAAGAGTCTACATAGGTACAGAAAAACATAAGTCAGCAGCAAAAGTAGCTACGCGGGCCATGTACTCAAAATGATCTACACACGACTCTAATGTCAAGAGTATAAGAACTGTCTAGATAATTTCGAGCGTGTTAATTTGCGAGCTACTTCTTCTGCTGATAGTACGAACTGATATTAGCCAAAGTCACGTTGAAATATGCATATTGCAGCTGCAGTTTATACATTCTATTCATAGTATTGTAGATTCAAACTACAGTCGAGAGCAAAAGTTTCGGGTCACTAGCATTTACTTCAATATCTTGAAAACGAATAAAGCTAAGTATCGTATTGAAATAAACATAAACATAAACATAATTTCTTGATAAAACATAAAGTACATCAGTTTTACTATAGACTAGGAGCTTACTATTAGAGGCAAATAACGCGTGCCTGAGCTAGGATACCCTGTGTTTCAAGCAAGAAAGAACTGAGAATTGGAAAACAAGTTATTCATAATATAATAACAATATCATTCTTATTGGCTAGTATAAAATAGTTAGGAACTTATAACCTAGGCGCTAACTATGAAGATATAATAAAATAAAATTTTATTTTAAAACGATAAATAACTTCTCTGTATCGTCATAGGACATATTCTGTAGGGCTTCTCGTAGCGTTGATTTACATTTCATGTAGTTTAGTTAAGTTTAGAAATAAATTGAACCTTATAGACAATTTAAGTACAAGTGTATTTGTGACCTAGAGAATCATTGCCACTAAACTATCTTTCGCCTGATGAACGCAGAATAAATATGAGAGAACAAATAGGAATGGTGATTGTCAAATCAACAACTTTCATGAAACGTAAAAAATCTGTTATTTATTTATTTGAGTCAGGCAACAAGGCCCATATTTACAAATACCTTACAGACTAACATACATATAACAATATACGAAAAAATGAAGAATGATGAATGTTATGAAGTTTGTGGAGACATAGGGACAAGTGACGTCACAATTGGCGGCGTCCCCTCGGACTTTTCCAGTCACATCATGGCCCAACTTTTGACCACTAACCGTTGTTTCTCTTTGTCGCAGAAACAATACTGCAACACCAGAACGGAGATCTGCTGCCGTATCGAGATCGCCACCCTCGCTGGAGCCAGCGACCTTCAGGGATCCCTTGGAGTAGGTTCAGGAACTTACAGCGGCACCGCTAACTCCAACCGCCAAGGAGGCCTGTTTGTCTCATCTGGCCAAGGTAGCGGCTCCGGCAGTAGCTTTAACGCTCAAGGATCTGGCCAAACAGGACAGGGTGCTTTCGGTAGCCAAGCAGGACAGAGCGGCTTCGGGAGCCAAGCTGGACAGGGCGGCCTCGGTAGCCAAACAGGGCAGAGTAGCTTCAGCAGCCAATCCGAACAGAGCAGCTTTAGTAGCCAATCAGGACAGAACGGCTTTGGCAGTCAATCAGGACAGAACGGGATCGGTAGCCAATCAGGACAAAGCGGGTTCGGTTCCACGCAATCAGGACAAAATGCGTTCGGTTCAAGCCAAACTGGACAAAACGCCTTCGGTGCCAGCTCGGGATCCTTTGGCAGCAAAGGCTCAGGATCAGCGTTCAATGCTGGTGCTAGCGGAACCACCGGACAGGCCGGTTTTGGAGCAGGCTCCTCGACCTACAACGCTAACCGTGGCTCTAGCACTTTCGGACAAGGCAACCAAGGATTTGGTGCTCGCGGCACAGGAGCCTTCGGGTCTGGCTCAGTCACTAAGGCCGTTGAGTCCAGCTCGTCTACATTTGAATCGTCTAGCCGTGGATCAGGATTTGGCAGCACCGGAAGCAAATTCGGCGCCGGCGCTGGATTCGGAGTAGGCTCTACCGTCGCCCCGACGACCGCTGGCCGCTTCGGCGGCAACGAGGTGGTTTACAAGCAGACCAGCCAGTCAAACTTCGTCGAAACTGACTCGTTCTCAGCAGGCAGCGAGAAGAATGGGATCTTCAGGCCTGGTGCTAGCGGCAGCGGGCTCAGACCTGGCATTCCGTACCTGCCTCCTGACAACATCAACCAGCCTACCAACGTTGTTACAACCGCGTTCCCTACTACCTTTGTGACGACTCCTCGCCCGTTCACTACCCCTCGTCCGACCTACCTGCCTCCTTCCACGACGGCCCCAGGATACCTCCCACCCAACAGGGAACCGACTGTTGATGAGAGCAGAGATCGAAACCCGACCTACACTGACGGACAACTTTACTTGGATCAGAACAGACAGCCTACTAGAAGGCCAATCCAGCCCGCACCTCCTAGTAAGTAATATCAATACCTCGTGATATACCAGTGACATTTTTGAGCGATACGAACGCGATACATTAGCGTTAGTACCGCTATAAAGCCGCTCTAAGGACAATATTATCTGCGGTCCATTAAATACAATTTTTGATAGCATTAATCGAGTACCATAATCGACACGAATTGGTAGTGCAAGTTTTCATAGATTTCTACACCAACGTTCGTGCTCGTTTTACCTTCTGCTTCAACTATGAGATCATTCAGACCTTGGCAGTGTTTTCACCCTCTTCCCTTCCCCAGGTGAGGTGCCATCCGGCTGCGCCGCTGCCCTCAAGTGCACCCCCATCGAATACTGCACGGCTGAGGGCGTCATGTCCAACACCACTGTAGTACTGACCAGAGACCAGGAAGCCTACAGGGTACCGCTCACGGTGAGCAAACTTCTCTGTTTATAGTAGCAATCTGACTTGTATGGATTATCCTTGGAATCATATTCTCATAGAGTAAATCTGAATGTCTGTCTATTTAGACCCGCTAGACAGGACTGGCTTACAAACAGTAGTGATCCCTGGTCATTCTCAGGGCTGTCGTAAATAATCTAGGAGATAATACGGCATTTGACTGATGAACTGAAAGTCAAAAACGTTTCATTAGTATTAAGTTTGCAGGGATAAATAATACTTGGAGCTGATTTCAAGATTTTTTATGGTCTAACAACGTCCATTTATTGATCTTTATGCATTACAAATCTTTAAAACTCGCAAAAATAATATGAATGTGGTGTTTGCCGAATGATTACGTGACGTAAACATTTTTCTTTGTCTGGTCAAATACCGTATTATACACAAATCGAATTATTCTCATAGTAAGCTCAATAAGGCTTGTGTTATGGGTACCAACTAGTGTATTTATATTTAAATACATAGACAATATTTGCCCTTACCGCGGTTTTAACTCACGATCAGATTCGGGCAGGTTCGATTGGTGTAATCTCCTCTTATATTTATTTATGCATGAGCATGACAGTTTGCCATCTCCACAACATCTTATGTCTTCAATTTGTTAAACAGGACTGCAAGGATCTCGTAACCGGTATCGTCGGGAAGTGCTGCCGTGATCCGTTCTACACTGATCCCTGGCCGGCAAGCCAACTCGGTGAGTTACTTTAGAGCAAACTTTAGAAGACATCTTAGCGGTCAATGGTCAGGCACACTAATACTTAGCCTGACCTCTGACATAAAAGGACGCCACTCTTCCCTGTTCTGCGCCACCTCAAGCCCATCCAATCCATCCAACTGCCCAAGGGTGGTCAGATCTTTGAGGGTTTCATCACTCCAGTGGTACCTGGGCTGTACTGGTTTTCCATTGGGCCGACCCACATACGCTCTCTTCACTGCATAATCGTCCCCTATCCTCTCCAGACACTATTAACATCTGTCAAATTATTCTGATGCTAATGAATGATGCAGGTAAATGGGTTCCCGGCGCCTTCGGAGGCAACGACGGCAAATACGTCCCAGACGCTCGCGTTTCGGGCAGCGTCCCCCGCCCAGCGGTCACCAGACGTCCGGAGATCTCTGGTTCCACGCAGCTGGATTACCTGTAAGTCTGATGATAGCTTGTCTTATCATGATCTTCTAGCCAGGATCATGATTATAATTGCATTGAGTCGGTCGCCACATCCAACGTACGCACCTAGCATTTTTTAAGGGGTGAGACAGCAAGTTATTTTTAGAGTTCCCAAATGCATATTTCGTTTTGCCTAAAAATTCTTAGCTTTGTGTCAGAGAGCATGGTGGGGCAAAAAGGTGAGGACCTTGCTCCAACGTGAGCACGCCGATGTCAACGTGTAAAGATGACGTTAGTCAGCCCCATTCGGATTCATTCACTTGCTTGTGACAACCAAACCACAGTTGCCATCAATTTCGCGCACCCCTAAACTGATTGTGGCAACTGTGTTTGCCAAGCTTTTATAAAAAAAAAAATTAAGCTACCTTTTTTCGAAATCCTAATTGAAGTGAGCGGGTAGGATGTGACGCAGTTGGCGACAGTCTAATATGAAGACGGCATTCGTTGCCTGAAGTAGTTTGAAATAAGTTCCGCGATCGAATAAAGCCTCTCACACACTGGCGCGGCCTGGCCGCGGCGGTAAGTAGTAAACTTGTCATTACATTAGCTGTCAAATTTACTATTGACCGCCACCGCAGGCGGCGCCAATGTGTTGCAGGCTATCGACCCAGTGCTATTGCCGCATTACTATGCCGAATTCCATGACCGTTTTCTAGAACAATATAATTTTGCTATTCCGATGAAACGTGCACGCCTATTAGCGATAATGAGGTGCACTTATTCGCATGCAGTTAACACTCAAATCCTCCCTCTGCACGCGTAAAAATGAAAATTTTTACAACAAACCACCAGCAATAATGAAAACACCTCGACATGTGTTTCGCTATTTATGAAGCTAATGATGCTTTGTAAATAGCGAAAGACGCTGGTAACTGAAATGTCAGTTCATGTTCTATCAACTGAGGACCGTGGTCTCTTAATGTCACTATAATCTATTTTAGATTAGAAGGGTACGGTACATGAACCTAGAATACTCTGGACAAGCTGTACGTGATGCCACAGTGAGTTAAGAACTGGTCTTAAAATGGCTGATGACTTGTCATAAACAATCTACTTAATTTGGACGGGTAATGGTTTATGTGCCACAACTTCATACTAAATCAGTTGTGGCAAATAAAAAAAAGTGGAACTATGACAAGGACAATGAATGATGTTTCCCTTTCTGTCACACTTATCGAGATTTGTATGTTACCAGCTCGCTCACACCACACGTGGTATTATTATTACCATAACCTGTCCAGAGCATTCTAGGTTCATGGGTACGGTACGATGACAGCTATCTCACAGTTCATGTCATCAAACGTCAAAGATGATATTAATTGTGCGTTGGCAGCTGGCACCTTACGCTTACAATCTTAAATAGATTATACTTAGTGTAGCTGAGAGCAAATCGCTTAGGGCGGTATAGACATGTTATCGGTAGGGATGATAGTAATCATGTTACTAGAAAGGCATTACGTATGAATGTGGAGGGTCGTAAGAGCAGAGGTATAGACCTCAGACCAAGAAAAAAAGACGGAGCGTTACGAACAGTCTAGTGAAGCCAACCGGTTTTCAACCAAGCCCCATAAGTTTAGCACACGCTAAACAAATTAAATCGCACAAAACTCAAAATAAATAATCTTGACAGCATTGCGACACGTGCTGAAGAGTTTTGTGCAATTTTGTTTGTATATGTGTGCGTGAGCGTGTGCTTGATGTAGCTTGGTTTTATTTGTATGTGGTTTGGCTTCACTTGACTGTTCGTAACGTAACGCTCCGTCTGTCTTTTTTTCTTGGTCTGAGGTATAGACCAAGAAAAACGTGGATGGACTGCGTGAGAGTGAGAGACGATATGAATAGGAAGGAAGTTTGTGACGAGTTGAC
Organism: Epinotia bilunana; assembly: GCA_947049275.1. Lineage (NCBI taxonomy): Eukaryota > Metazoa > Arthropoda > Insecta > Lepidoptera > Tortricidae > Epinotia > Epinotia bilunana. The sequence goes on along the minus strand of OX346279.1, from coordinate 1,347,086 downwards.
GGGCGATAGAGAGGTATGGAAGAAAAAACATGCTGCGCTGACCCCCAGTAAATGAAATAAGGACAACATACAGGGAACGGAATAAATTAAAATGAATATGAATATGAACCGAATGCTGATGATGTTGATGATGCAGGATCGAAGACTAAATTAACGGTATGTACATTTTTTAGCAACAGCAAGCCAACCCCTGGTCCCTTCGGTCCCAACCAAGTGACACCTGGATTTGGCATCTCTCAGTCGAAAGGTCAATTCGAGCAAGGTCAAATCGGCATCACTAGCCAAGTTAACAGAGGGCAAGTCGGCATCGCTGGCCAAGGCAGCCAAAGCACAACTGGTGAGTCTTTATAAGTTTCTTAGCAGGCGATTTAGTTTCGCTTTAGTTTTATAAAAAACATATTTTACGATCTTTTCTGTATCTTATGAAATACAAAACAACTTAAGTGAAAAAGAAATTATAGTTATAGTAATATATATGTTCCATGTACCGTAATATTGTCAGACAGGAACAAACTCCAAAATATCACATTATAACAAAGACAAAAAACATCGACCTATTTCAGAGATTTTCGATGTAGTGTTAATCCGATATAATATCGGTTACAGAAACAGAGAGAAAGTTTACGCCAATAAGACTAAACATACATATTATTAAATGTTTTTTGAAAAATAGTTACTAACAAACCACGTTTTAATCCAGGTCAGTTCAATCAGAATGCCCAATCCCAGTTCAACTCGAACTCGTTCCAAACCCAACGGCGCCAAGGTCAAACCGTGACTACCGGACAAGGTCAATCCGTGACGACTGGCCAAGGTCAAGGCGTGATTACCGGCCAAGGTCAAGCTGTGACGACTGGCCAAGGTCAATTCGTGCAGCAGGGTCAAGGGCAGTTCGGCCAAGGAGGACGAGGTCAGATCGGCATCGGCTCGCAAGTGTCTGTACAGGAACAGGTATGTTTATGACGTTATTTGACAGATTTAGGTTACGTTTCCTTGTCTTTAGCGGAAAGGACGCTGGTTCAAATCCAACAAGCAATGTATTGAAAATGTTGGCGCTAGCAGAAGCTTCTGTTTGGCATACATTTTACTTAAATTAAATACAATTAGGTCAATCAACTATTTCTTGATTCCTGCCTCGTTAGTCAGAAATCAACATGACAGTTTCTTAGAAAAGATGTTACAACATAAACTTCTAACATTCTTAGAAGATCAACCCCGCGTTGCCACAGGCCACTTGGGGTTAGAACTGTCATCAAAACTACATTTGGTGGATTTCCGCCATAAAATCACAGTTGAATATAAATACAATAATTAACCAGGGAGCGAAACAAACGAATTTTCGGCTTGGGCCAGAAATCTTTCGTATTTCCAGCTGTTCTCTGACGTGTGGAGCGTCAATTTTATGAGCAGGTTCAATAATTCATCGTTTTTTTATCAGGTTCGCGACTTCTACTGCTCACAGGGCGCTGTGAGCAGTAGAACGAGCACTTGTAATAGGATGATCACAATAGTGTAGAATAAGTTGGAAATTATACTCCACCGACAAGATTAGGTAGCTCTCAAATATATGATAATGGGATAACGCTACGAGGAAGACCCCGGCAGTTTATTAAGAACCATCTTGTCCGCAGGCCAACGCTTTCAACAGGCGTGACCAGAGCATCGCCCAGTCGGGCGGCAGCGGCGTGATCACTGGCCAAGGTCAATCCGTCAGCCAAGGTTTCGGCCAGGGCGTCCGCCAAGGTCAAGGGTTCGGCATCAACCAGGGCGGAGGCTTTAACGTGGAGAACGAGTTCGACCAGGAGTCTGGTTCTAGAGTGTTCTTGAGCCGGTATTCCGCTGGTGGACAGTGCGGAGTGTTTAACGTGAGTACAAATGTGCATACGAAGTTTAAAATCATCCATGCTGAAAGCCCTAATTTTATTTGCCGTAACGTTACATTTACCATTTTGCCGTAATCATCATTTGCTTTAGGTAGTATATAGTTTTTCTCAGACACTGCCAAATTCCCATTATACACTGTTTAAGTTTGTCTTGCCATTAAAATAAAATCATGTTCGTAATTTTGGGCACTTGGTTCGTAGAGATATTTTCGATAACTTCTCATATTGGCCGTAATGGCATCTTAGTAAGGCAGTCTCCGTATTCATCATAATCGTAACATAATCGTTCATCAAACCTACATATTTTAGCTAAAATTCCGATGAAATCCTTTGGTCTTTATTTGTACCACGAGCATGTACCTTTTGAATACCGTGGCGCGTGTTTGCAACGAACTAATAAATACAAATACCTATTATGACATGTGTGCTTAGAGAAACAACACTCAATTTAGCTAACAGATTACAGTTTTGTTAAGTCGGGAATGCCAGATTACTCCATGTTTCGACAGCTATGAAATATGACAATGTTTAAAGATTAACCTCTTACATATAAAATTGCCAAAAACGGAGATATATTATCTAAATTATCTCACCGTTATCCTCCGTTGCTCAAGAATTAATTGCTCACGAGTCTGCCGTGAGACTATTAGACTGCCGTAGGAACAAAACGATCTAAATCCATTAAATCCTATAATACATATAACCAGTTGGATTTAGATGTGGAAATACAAATAGTAGTACAAAGATCTTAATCATGCGACGTGTTAAAGTCTTGGGCAATTAATTATGGAGATATGCAATACAAATATTAATAATGGTCCAACATCCATAATTGGGAAATCTTGGGCGTTATTTGAGCTTTTCGCAACTCAATTAAGTAGTGTGTAGTGAATTAAACTCCACTCTGCCTACCCCTTTTGGGAATATAGGCGTGAGATGACAAACATATGTATTTGTATGTGACATCCTCTGAAGAAGACTGAGCCGTGTCTGAGCGGTAAGGAATGCGATTTACAATCGAGGGTTCGAACAGAACACAGACCAGAACCCGACCCTTAGGGGTTAAATCAAAATGATAACAAACTTCTGTACGAAATATATGATTTAACAGTAGTTTTTCGATGAAGGAAAATATCGTGAGTAAATATAAACCCAACTAGGTGTTTTCCCTGTGGGTTGTTGGTCAGGTGGCAGTAAATTTTGTTTGGACCAGTGATTGCTCCAAAACTTGGGATACTGCGCCAAAGGACCCGGGACCCCGGGCTCCTTTAGGACCACGAAAAACGCTTGGAGCATCTCCGTAATTTCACCGTCTCTTTCTCCCACCAGGGCCAGAAGCCATATGGCAACCGCAATGACAACGAAGTGGACTTCGCCGAGATCCCCTGGCAAGCGATGGTTCTTCTGCAGACGAACAAGAGTCTGTTATGCGGAGGAGTCATCACCAGGCCTGATGTTGTGATGACGTCTGCTTCTTGCGTCGAAGGGTGAGTGAGATTCTAGAAAATAATACTTTTTTCTATATCCAGCTGTTATGGTTACGTCCACTGGCGGTAACAGGGAGAAATGCGGTTGCCAATATTCCCGTTGCCAGGAGTATTGCCTTTGTTACCGGGAACTTTAACGGCCCTTGCTGGGCCCAATGTTCTCAGCAACATCACAAAAAACACAACTCAATCTCGCGAGAGGTAGGGCAAGGTAAAGTAAGTAGTAGTGGAATGTCATCTTGCTCACATTTGGAGCAGCTCAACTAGTGACGTCGGAATGGTGCAGTGTCGAGAAACGAAAACAGGAAGACGACACCCGGCATCCCCTCTACGGCCATAAGCTACCACCGTCCCGTCTTAAGAGCCGTAAGCCAAGCCAAGCTTCCCCCTCTAGGAACAGACTCGCACACTGGCAGAAGACACGCGCTCCTTCCGACGACTTTGTCCGTCCTGCTGAAGCGCTTCCCGTAGGACACAAACAGCCATGGCCTACCTGGAGATCCTTAAACAGACTACGCTCCCAGGTAGGCCGCAGCAAGGAAAATCTAATAAAATGGGGTATCTTGAGTGGCTCAGACGCCCGGTGTGTGTGCGGGACGACTCCTCAAACTATGGCGCATATGCTCTCCTGCCCGGCGTGCCCGTCCACAACATGCTCTAGACAATACCTCCGTGACGCAACAGACAGGGCTTTAGCCATCGCTAATTTCTGGTCCCGCACAATCTAACCACGGCTCTAATAGGAGACCATCGACACGAGAAGAAGAAGAACTAGTGACGTGTACCTCGACCTTACAGAAGACCGCAGTCATGACACTTACTACTTGATCTGTACCTGTAGGCATGGTTTTGTATTCCAGGTAAGGTCGCTAGAGTCCTGTGCTGAGAGTCAGCATTTGTCTCTTGCTGTCGGTACAGCTACGGTCGGCATGTTAACGAATCCTCTGGGCTGTCATTCGGAACGCGGTAATGAGCCTTACATCATGCCTAACGAACCCAGACCTCTACATACGCCTAGTGACTACGAATCGCGGCGTCAAGATATATTTGTGGTTGAACGGTGAGGTGAGGAAACAAGTTACAGAAAAGCGGGGCTCGAATCGCAAGCATCCATCAGCTTGACCGTATGCTTGTTCGGCAACGTTATGGTGTTAAATAAAAAAACCGGCCAAGCGCGAGTCGGACTCGCGCACCGAGGGTTCCGTACAAACCTGTAGGTATATATCCTAGTAGCATTTTAAGTTGGCCCCACGTTGGGCCATTGATCACCGAGTTGGCCCAACGAAATGCTAACGAAAATGCTGCTAGGGTAACTAATAACTTCAAAATTAATAAAAATATTTTTATTATATGATGTAACTAAAGATTTACGGTTTACGCAATTTTTCTTTTATCTATGCTATAAGACGTTGCTTCGTACCAAATTTCAAGATTCTGAGTTCATGGGAAGTACCCTGTAGGTTTTGATTCCCTTGCGAGTTTCGAAAATTTGCGGCATAAACGGCTGTATTGCGTTCGCTTAGAAGTTTGATTTTTTGACAGCTCCAAGGGACAGTAGACCTGAGTATTTGGTATAAATTTTAGCTTGATACCTTCACGCGTTCCTGAGAAAAAGGGTCTTCACAGACGGACGGACGGACAACAAAGTGATCCTATAAGGGTTCCGTTTCTTCCTTTTGAGGTACGGAACCCTAAAAACAATTTCGAATTAATGTTACCGCTAAGCAACTATGAATACACGAAGAAAACTGATTGCAACACTCATCTGGGTCAACTTTCGTCATCTATTTAGCGTTGTTCCGTCAGACAATACGTCATTAGAGTTCGTCAGATAATAATCTAGCGTCAAGGCGTTGAATTAATGTCAATGTTAGAAATTCGCGACCAATGTTATAATAAATTATACAAGTCTAAATTGGCAACATATACGCTTTACCAATTTCACCTAGGTTGCCTTTTCCCATTTGGATTGGTCCATATACGAACGAGACGACATCCCGCCCGCCGCACTCGTCTTAAAAATATTACTTGTTGAGTAAATTATTGATGGTGTTACTTTGCAGAGTTCCATGATAAGTTTTCTTCAACAATATTCTTTTTCTCAAACATGCAATGAAACATTGACGTTGTGTTCTTCATAATGGGCTTCGAAGTGGCACGTTTCGGGCGCAGCGAGACGAGATACCCGTAATGGCATTTCATACAAAATTGGAGGCCTAGGCCTGCAAGATGGTCTTTTTTAATTTCCATTCCATAATAGGTGGCGCAGCATTACGGCGTTCAGCCATGAAAATTAGTTTGATTCCTTGGAGTTTTATTTAATAATTTCAATGCATGTTTGAGAACAGCAATACATACCTCGGCGTGAAAAGGGGTTGCCGCCGTCGCAGGCCTCATAACTATCCGAGCTCGCTACGCTCGGCTGTCTATATGTAGTCGGCCGGTAACTCCTTACTTCCCGGCCCCTGTAGTAATTTACTATTTTTCCCACAGGCTCCAAGCTAAACACGTCCTCATCAAGGGCGGAGAATGGAAACTGGGGATCGACGAAGAACCCCTGCCCTTCCAGATTGTTCAAGTCAAGACTATCCTTCGACACCCCTACTACAAGCGGGGAAGCCTCATCAACGATGTTGCGATCCTAGTTCTTTCGGAGAACCTCCGGTTCGCTAAGAACATATACCCTATATGTTTGCCTGGCGCTCAGGATACGCTGGACGCGTTCTACAACGGTGCTGGAGAATGTATTGTCACTGGATGGGGCAAACAAGTATTGCAAGGTAAGTCTTGAATAGTAATTTTTATAATGCGTTAAAACAGCACGCTGGATTTGAGTCGACTCTGCTTTAGGAGAAAATTGAGAGAGTATAGAAGTTAACGTTAAAAAACTTTTCCTAGGTCTAGTTTTACCCGGCAGAGCCGGAAGGAAGGGATTTGATTTAGCAATCTATGTTTTTATTTACGTGTTTCTATTACAGAGTGTACCAAAAATGGGGTGTGAACCGATCAAGAACAAGGTATCGGTTCACTAATGTTAGACCAAACAACTTTTGCCCAAATGTTTCATTTGACAAAAGTTTCATTTGACCTTATGCATTTTTTTTTCAAATAGAAAGCTTTATAGGATTATTATAAAACAAACCTAACCTTACCTAATGACTTCTATTTGATGATATTCAAAGAATACCCGAAAATACCACTGTTTTGACGAAAAATGCATTAGGTCAAATGAAACATTTGTCAAATGATACATTTGGCTAAAAGTTTTTTGGTCAAGAGACAGGACCCCACGGGTATCGTGTTCTGATAAGAAAAAAACAAGAAGAAATATTTTTTTACGCGATTTTTTTCTTACATTTTTGTGGTCGCCTCAGTCGGCCAACGCTACAAACAAATGTAAAAAATCGCGTAAAAAAACAACTTTTAGTTTTCTTCTTATCAGAACACGATACCCGTTATGCCTTTGATCGGTTCATACCCCATTTTTGGTACACTCTGTATAATTTCTAGCATCAGAAACTAGTTTTTGACCTAGATATGGCGGATCCTATATTGTGTATACAAAGTTTCATGTTGTCTTATACTGAGCACGCCGTTTTAAACTGAGAACCAAACTACGTTTGTATGGAGAGTCGAGCGTGCTGAGGACCCTTAAGTAGACTATTTTCTGTGTGATTTGACATATTTCTTCGTTACTATATACTTGTACAGGACAGATTTTACGTGACTTTTTGGAATTAAAAAAAATATATATCTCTTCAAATCGACCAATTTCAACTTAAATTGTACTCTACACGCAAAGAGAGCAAAAACTGTCTTCGTTACTACTTTAAACTCAAATGGAAGCATCAGATCCTTAAATCAGCTGTTTGAATGATCAATACGTCATTCATATAAGTACTTTGACATTAAAAACAAAACAAATTGACCGTAATTAATAGACCGTTTGTATCGGCAGTATGGGTTATACGCGGATTGCCTAGAACGCAAAATGACTAGTGTGTTGTTTTGCCCACATTGCAATTTGACCACCGAGCATTATGCCTAAAACGCAAAATGCCTACATCATTTTCGTCGTTTTACTTTTACGTTAGCGATGTCGACGTAGCCCCGCCGGGCGGGGCTCCTATTTCTGGTCTGTTTGCCCTTCGGGCATCTGAAGAAACCTAACGAACCCGAACTACCTATGAGTGGTCATTTTGCGTTTTAGGCACAATGCTCGGTGGTCAAACTGCAATGTAGGCAAAACAACACACTAGTCATTTCGCGTTCTAGCCAATCCGAGATCATCCGGGCAGTATGTTGTGTTGCGTTCCGTGGGTCACGTACGGTGCTGTCTGAAAATCAGCGCTGTAGGTGTCTGTCTGATACCTCCGCATAATGCTGAGACAGCAAGCGATTCACTGCCGCGAAGACACACACATTATGTGTCAATTGTACTGTATTTCTACTCCCTTTATCTCTGTGTGTCTTTTGTGGAGTGAATAAATGTCTTCTTTCTTTCTTACAATTTTGTTAAAATTTACTTAAGCACTTCTACTCTACCCTGCCACATGTTCTCAAATTGTTTTTCTCTAGCACTTTAACGACAATGAATCACATATGGCATGGCCTATTAGCCCAATTATTGTTACATAAAAAAAACCCTGTGGTGCCAATTTGTCAATTAACCCGTAACCTCTTGTCGTCATTAGTTTAGTGACATAAATGACGCAATAATGATTATAATGATGAGTGCAATCATTTGTATCTGACTGGGATAATTTGTAATAGTTAAAACGAACATAACACACAAGGTGCTCGAGGGATCCAAATAGTTTTAGCAGCGCATTTCTGACTCCTGATGAGGGCATCAGGAGTCAGAAATCTTTACCAGGGGGTAAAGGTCGCGGGAGTACGCTGGATGCGGGCGGCACCGATCTTTGTGTCACTCTTTGGGGGAGGCCTATGTCGGCTGATTTGATGATGACATAGAAAACATCCAAGACTCCACAAACACTCGTGCTGTTCTCACAAATATTTGGCATTAGGATTCGAACCCAGGACCACTAACTTCTTAAGGGTACTAGCAGGATAAAGCTATCAAATTCTAACACGAAACCAACATGTTTCCCGGTAGTATCATAAAGGAGCCCGCTGGCACCTAATCCCAAGATTTGGCGTAGTTGGTTTTACGAAAGCGACCACCATCTTTCCCTCAACCCAGAGGAAAAACTAGCAGGGAGGCCGGTTTCCTCACGATGTTTTCCTTCAACGAAAAGCTACTGTGAAATACTAGGTTTTTTTGTTCAATTCATTTATTTAGATAGGTTTTACATTATAATGTTAACATCCGTGCCACTATAGGAAACCCCGTGGGTTTATTTAATGTTGGCGAGATCGCGCGGCTCGATCCGCGTGAAGGTACTAAATATATATAGGTATCATACTAATCTTACTAATTACTAACTACTTAACATTGAGCTACGTTTAGCTAGGTACATACTTGGTATTCGGTTAATACTGACAATGTGTTTGTTTGGCTATGTAAGTTGCAGGTAATGTTTTTTTAACAGTTTTTTTAATTAAGTTGCGGGGATTTCACGGTAATGTAGATAATAAAACATTTCAAGTGGCTACTAGTGTTGAGAGAAGATGTCATAACGTTAAGCAACAAGACGTACATACATACACGTATATGCTATAAGCCCAAGACCTGTTAGGTGCCGTATGGACTGCAAAACAGTGTTGCTCAAAGAGGATATACCTAACCACTACGTTTTAAGAGGCGGAACGTGTGAACGATGTATGTAACATTGTTTTAAGATTCTCTTGTCTACTACCAACGTAAAGAAAATATTGCCAATATATTATATTCTGTATTAGAGTATATATTAAGTCCATGTATTCTGTGTTTTGTTAGGTTGTCTGCAAGGGGACTTCGTCCCCGTACATTTTTTCATTATAAGTTTGTTTCCAAAGGCTGGTTTTTCTGTACAAATATGAATATGTTAAATATGTTCGAGAATAAATATGAATAGTAGTCTGATATTATTAGCTATTGTTACTAAACTTTTAAAAAATATATAGGTACTGCAAAAAAACCAGTTTATAAAACATGATCCTATTACTATACAGGATATATTTTTAATATCGCCAACTGTTGTCTTTGAAATCAGTGGGAAATATTGCCATTTTGTTATTTTCTCGTAATGAGTAGAAGTAAAATTACTTAAAACTTAAATTGCTTATATCCAAAGTTCTACAAAAATATCAGTTAAAATAAAAAAAAGTCAGCAATATTGGCAATAGAAAATAATCATCTTTATAGGTACCTTGACATACAGATGTGTGACGTATAGTTAGTACTGCCCACGGGTTGACATTGTACCAGATGAAGGCTAGGACGAATCTATCTTATCGCGAAATTTACATACAAACGTCTCGCATACATTAACTTTAAATCACGTAATGGTTTGAAAAAATGTGATTTTCCTTGATAACTTTACATATAAATCGACGTGATTTCAAGGTGGGACAGAATTATATAATAAGGCATTCTTGTAGCATCGTGTGATTCAATTCGGTTTAATTTTACAACTTCGAACATTTTTATCTATTTAACTTAGTTTCAATTTAATTTAGTTAATGTCAGTTATCATCTTGTGTATACTTTTAAATAAACATATTTTGTAATTAAAAAAAAAAGAAATTGATTCGAAATGTTAAATATTTTAGCTTATTTCATAAAAGAACGCTCAAAATGTTTCTTCAACCCTTTTATTGGTCAATCGAAAAAAATGCGACACAAGGTCGAAGGCAATATAGAGTAAAAAAAAATGAAAACATTTAAGTATTCAAGTAGTTTATTGCCTTCATGTTGTTACAGTAATATTGTACATATTTGACACATTTACATGAAGTGTCAAACATGAACGCTGTAAGGGCATCGCAATATTTTTTAATTAACTTTAAATCCTATAGTTGACAAAAGTACACATTATTTCTTCACATGGTAAAAGAGTACCAAAAATGTAGATACTTTATATAAATACATATATGCTTCAAATAATATATGTTACTAAATGTTATTTGACACATGACCATTTTGAATCTAAACTAGAGGCGGATCCATGATCCATCCAAGCGGAAAAATTGTGTTGAATATGAATAAGTATATGTTGATTTATCTACATGATATTGTTTACCTCTACTTATATGACGACCGCTTTATCCTAGTTGGCAGTGACCCTGCCTACGAAGCAAGAGGCAAAAAAAAATGGGTTAAAATCTCGGTAAGGGCATTTATTTGTGTGATGAGCACGAATATTTGTTGTATATGTTTCCTATGTATTTAAGTATTTATTTTATCTATTATTTATGTATGTTTATCGTCGTCTAGTACCCATAATACTTTGCTTAGTTTGGACTAGGTCGATTTGTGTAAGATTGTCCCATAATATTTATTTATTTATTTATATTGGGTGTGTTCTGTACCATTATCGCACTCCTACGGAGTTCTAAAGTTAAGAGTAGGATACTTAAAAGTATTGTTGTGACTGATTAGAAAAGAATAGAATAGAAACATATTTATTTGGACAACACATCATTTACGCCTTTAGAACCAAGAAAAATGAATGTACTACCGAAGAGGTCTCCACTGGTGGCATGTACTAACTTCGTATTGGCAATATTTCCCGCGTGCTGACGCTACACCTTAGCATTGACCCACAACGGGCGCCGGCGTACAATTTGCGCGCTTTCCTTTTCGGATGTGTCGCTTTCGTCGAAATATTGCAATTATCCGAAACTGGGAATACCGATGTGTCATTTATCCGAACGTACATTCCGCCTTCGGTGGTATGGACATGTCATACATACATTCACGCCCGTGTTAGCCCGTAGGTAGGTAGAGCATATTTGGGGGCACGGCAGTGCCCCCGCCAAGTGGAGCAATTAGTTTAATTTTCATTGTACAGTGTGAGTAATAATAGGTTGGACGAAAATGTGATATTGCAACGACATAGGTAGCCTATCATCCACAACACACCTCAACCCGCTCCCGTAGTCAACGTTTAAGACAACCACGGGAAGAAAGGGAAAACGGAAAAGCGTAAAACATTAATTCAGTCACTCTATTCTAACCCGACACCACACGACAGGAACATGTCATGCGGAGGGTTGAAAGTCATTTGATAGAAAGGGTATGAATGTCAGGGGTTAAGAGTAAGTAAATAATCGTAATCTTTTCAATTTTCAGTGTCAATATGTACCACTTAATACAAATACAAGTTTCTTTTATTCGAAAGCTGATGTAATCCCGAGTTTTCTTAGCCATGTTACATGAAAATCTGTTCAGTCATTTTTGAGATATTGGACTGAAATGAAAATGTCGGGGGTTTTTCAACTTTTCTAAGTTGTAGTTATGAAGTGAAAACTTCTTTAGCGGCGACAGGTCACGTGACAGTAATATTCGTAAGATGTGAGATTCGAGACAGGTCACGTGACCGTAAGACAGCTTCATAAGCAGTCGGCAGTCGACGGGTCGGCAGACACACTCAGCGGGATTCCCCATGGATACTATTTAACCAAAGCTTTTGCCGATTATGAAATCCAAACGTCGCCGAGTCAACATTGCAACCGATTGGCCTTTGGTCAGAATAAATAAGCAGTGTTGATTAGCGCCATGCGGAATGCGAGGTTCGGCCAACGTTCGAAAACATGTGTGCTCATACGTCCATATTCAAAGTCAAAGTCATTTATATAATAATAATAGCATTGGTACGAGCCGGGATTCGAACTCACGACCGCCTTTTTCGGAAGCAAGGAACGTACGGAATATAATTTAATATTTAACGTTAGCTTTTCGGTGAAGGAAAAAAGAAAGCCTGCGAAGAAATTCAAAGGTGTATGTGAAGTCCCCAACCCGTTCTGGGCCAGCGTGGGGACTACTGCCCGTTCCCTCTCGTCCATGAGAGGAGGCCTGTGTCCAGGAGTGGGACGTATATAGGTTAATTTATTTATTCATTTTAACTTTAATTAACAACAATATAATATTTGGGGACAATCTTACACAAGTCGACCTAGCCCCAAACTAAGCAAAGCTATGTTTATACTATAGGTGCTGGACGACGATATACATACTTATATAGATAAATCAATACTTAAATACATAGAAAGTATCCATAACTAGGAAATATAGATTTAGATTTATTTATTTCGAGATAAAAATTACAATATAGATTCGCATACAATGTCAAAATTATGAGAATCCTTATCACGATCGTCAATAATTAATAATAAGAAATAAAAATTAAATAATATTCAAAATGTCAATACAGAAAGTGGAAATAGTATCTCTGATTACGGATTGTCATTTAACAACTAGTGGATAATTAATTTTAAACAAAAATAAACAATGTCAATTTACGTATTACGATTTCACAGTAGAAATACAATATAAATGTTACACAAGAAATAGTATCATAATTAGGTATCAATAAATCAAATAATTACTTAAAACATTATTTCCATGAACTCGTGAACAGAGTACAGAGGGTTATCCAACAAAAGATTTCTCAGTCTACGCCCAAATGTTACAGTCACAAGGTTCGTTTCTTATTTCGGCGGGTAGGTGCTCGAAATAAGTAGGCCCAATAACCCGGGGATTTTTCTTGCTCATCACACAAATAAATGCCCTTACCGGGATTCGAACCCGGGACCTCTTGCTTCGTAGGCAGGGTCACTACCAACTACGCTACAGAGGTCCTCAATGTATGTGTGTCGTGTGTATGTCGTTATGTATAATAAATAAACCATTCATTTCAGGCGTCGAATGCCCATGGCTACCTACTTAATGACATACATACAGGGTGTACCAAAAATGGGGTGTGAACCGATCAAGGGCTCAACAGGTATCGTGTTCTGATGAGCCCTTGATCGGTTCATACCCCATTTTTGTTACACTTTGTACAATACAATTATAAAATTAAAAACGAATTATTTAGGCGACGAAACAGTGTGGCTCCGTTACGTCAATCCAAGTGTAGATTCGATAGGTATAACGGGCACCCGGGCAGCTCCGCTTGCTTATTGCAAGGAACACAGGCAAACCCGCGGGATAAAAAATAGCCATTGTCCCTCTAGAAAGTCCAGTTTACACAAAGGTGAAAGAATTGTTGAAATCGGATAGGTAGTTCCAGAGATACAAATAATACAAACTCAAACTTACTAAGTTACAATGTCACAGCGGCGCTACCACGAACTTCGAAAGTCGAAGTTCGGGTATTTCCATCTCTATCGCACTCCCTTACTCGAGTGACAGGGACGCATGTATTACGAACTTCGACTTTCGAAGTTCGTGGTGGCGCCGCAGATTTCTCCTAATTATAATATTAGTTAAAATTATAGATCATTATGTAGAAGAACGTCTCAAATCAAATCTAATCAGCAGTTTAAGTGTAAACCTGTGGAAAATTTGCAGGATTTCGTTACATAGTAACGGGTCAAGTAAATAACGTGGCTATTTAACGTCGCGCGTATATAGTCATAAACATGTAAACTAACTCACAAACATGCCAATTAATTTATATTCATCTGTCTTCATTAGGTTTCGACCTGAGACATGAACCGACGACCTCTGTTGAAAAATCATATTAACATAGAAACCGTACTCTGACATTTAGAATAAAAAGTTAGTTTAAATAGTACGTATGTACACCTAAACACAAGCGGACATATGCCTTTATGAACAGGTATTGCGAAGTTGAAATGGCTGCAAAATTTATGCAAATGTTTTGAAACTTACTTTAAGACCTAATGCTATTTCCAGAATCTAGTATTTCTTGAGCGTCTTTATGAACCTAACTTTATTTCACATATAGGCAATATGTTTTACTGATATATCGATTGCTAAATTAAATTCCTGGTTATATCCATTACTAAGGTTATCCAAAAATGAGAAAATTTCATGAAATTTTCTAAAACGTAGGACGAAAACGATAAATCCTTACTAATATTACGAGTATAAATACGAAAGTGTGTGTGTTTGTTTGTCCTTCGTTCACGTCGCAGCGGAGCGTCGTATTGACGTGATTTTTTGTATGGAGATAGTTTAGAGGCTGGAGAGTGACATAGGCTACTTTTTCCAGCGGGAAAACGTCTAATTCCCACGGGAAAATTCAATATGTTACCTTTTCATTGTCATGCTTACACGTTTTAATAAATAAATAAATAAATAAATAAATAATAAATAAATTTTCCTATAACCACGCGGGCGAAGCCGTGGGCATCAGCTAGTAAATAAATATTTGCGGACGATCTTACACACATCGACTTAGTAGAAAACTTTGCAATGGGCACTAAACGATAATAAACATACTTATATAGATAAATAAATATTTAAAAACATAGAAAACAACCATGACTCAGTAACATATTCATGTTAAACATACAAATAAATGACCTTACCGGGATTCGAACGCAGGGTCTCTAGCTTCGTAGGCAGGGTCGCTACCAACTAAGCTAAAGCGGTATTCAATAGAATGAAGATGTCGCTCGCTTTAACCCAGACCCAGACAAAGGAATACATTTTACACATACGATTTGAGTTAACATACTCATACTCATTTATTAATAAAATAGAAATTTTTACATGTCACAAAACATATGAATAGCTGTTACTATGTTAAATTAATTTGATTTTTCTAATTTTATTGGGATATTCTCAAAATATCATATTCGCAAAACAAGATATTCTCATAATAACATATTCGCAAAACACGATGGTCTCAAAATATCATATTCGCAAAACAAGATATTCTCATAATATCATATACGTATCTACTGTAGGTTCTTAAAATTTCACTTACAAGTTAGATAGTGCCTTGCAATCATAAAACTGTGTCTTGTACTTACAAATGCATCGCTGATTTTCGGTCGGACCCCTATAAAGGAATCATTTCTGTAGTTCTTTTTTTTTTTTTATTGCCAGCACACTGATAGTAAACTTACAAGGTCACGAATGACATTTAAATTTTGGCAATATTGTACACTAAACACATGTGGCAATAGTTCCCAAAATAATATCATCCATTTACTTAATGGAAAAACGCCGGATTTTCAATAAGCTAAGCTGATCAATATCGACAGTAAAATTCGATTTAATGCTGTTTCATACGAGGTAAAGTCGTATTCATAAAATAACCATGAGTTAATTTAACTAATCATTTAATTTAATTGATATTGGAAATTTTATTGCCTAAATGACATTTTACCTCCAAACGTTTAATAATTTCAAATAAACATAATTTTGCTTGCTCATTTTGTCTAAATTAACATTTCACGACATCTTCGAAGGATAAGTTGCGTTGCGATATTTGTACGACGTCAAAAACCACGTCGCCACAACGATGTAGGTAGAATTTTATGATTGACCACCCATTTTAAGCTTCAAAAAGAAGGAAGTTCTCAATTCGTCGGCTTTTTTAAATTTTTTATGCATGTTCCCCGATTACTCGCAGACGCCGGGACCGATTTGGAAAATTATTTTTTTCTTTGAAAGGGTATCCTTCCCAGGTGGTCTCATGGCCATCAGGTCAGGATCAGGATATGATGATGGTATCCTAGATAAATCGACGGTACTCTTTAAAATTTAGAAGCAAACTTGACGCAGATATTTTTTTAATAAATAATAGAATAGGCATGATAACGGCAACTTTAATGAAACGAATAAAACGCTGAGCTAGTCTAAAGTTTGTAGGAAAATAGGAACAAGTGACGTTGTAATTTTCGGGGGTCAAATGGCGGCCATTTTTAAAATCTTTATTTGCTTACAAATCATTGAAATATAAAAAATAAGTTGAAGCGTGAAGTTTTATTGAACGAGGAAGCTACCTGGACTAAGTTGTCTGCTGCTGTTTGAGCCAAATTCCTTTCGTACGTCGTTATTCCCTGTTCTCCAGACCCCGTATCATGGTCGGCCTTATCATGCGATAAGTGACGAGATAGAGCGTCCGTCTCGTTCTATGGAACGGTGTCAGCCAGTGACGGACGCTCTATCTTGTCACTTATCGCGTGATAAGGCCGACCATGACACGGGGCCTGTTCTCCTGTACAGACCCCGTATCATGGTCGGCCTTATCATGCGATAAGTGACAAGATAGAGCGTCCGTCTCGTTCTATGGAACGCTGTCAGCCAGTGACGGACGCTCTATCTTGTCACTTATCGTGTGACAAGGCCGTCCATGCTACGGGGTCAGGTCGCATTTCCAATAGCTTGATGAGCTGTTTCAATAGTTATATAGTTTTTTGCAGTTTCAAAATCTCGAAAAAAAGATGCTTTCGTTTTCTAGCTCACATAGCCACTAGTTTCTAATGTAAGAATAAGTTGTATTCACTGTCGTCGACGGCCGTATTGAGAATATTGAGATAAACGGTTCACGACCAATGAGGAAACATATGACTCTCGTAAATTACCTAAGCACCAGCCTTTAAAAAACGATCGGCGTTTTAATGATTTCAATGTCACCCAATAAGTTTTGGTCCATCAATGCATATTTATGAGAGATGACCACATTCTTGAGACAGCTATAGACTTCTACTACACCGACACGTAACTTCCTATTCATGAGAAAAATATTAAGTGTATTTTTTTTTGGCATTGTGGCACTCTTATGTCCAGCAGTGGACGTATTTCGGCTGATATGATGATGAGTTACGTTTCATAAAGACTAAAAAACAGTAAAATAAATATTTAAGAGGACTCCCAAACAACAAACGTTTTTTGCCGTTTTATAGATAATGGTACGGAACCCTTTGTAAGTGAGTCTGACTCGCACTTGGCCGGTTTTATTAAGATTATAAGACTTAAAACGGGCTGTTAATAGGGCTTTTGCTACAATGAAACACCTAAGAGGCTTATAAAAATACTATATAAGTGACGATTTTGTTTGTTACTTGTATTAAGTAAGTTAATAGGGCTTTTGCTACAATGAGGCTTATAAAAATACTGTATAAGTGACGTATGAAGTGACGATTTTGTTTGTTACTTGTATTAAGTAACAAACAAAATCGTTTTTTTACCGCAAAGTTGCTGTTAAACACAAGAAAACAACGCAATTGTAGTGATAGACTATCCAAGTCTTCCATATTTGTATCCTAAGTACCTAAAAGAAACAAATCGGAGATTTATGAGCTTGTGTAGGCATAATAATATATTTTAGATAATCCGTTGGCTTTGAGCGAAATTAGACTATTAGTAACATGTCAAAACGAAATATATACTTAATTCATAAATTACTTTATCATAGGCCGGTGAACTGAACAAACATCCCGTTAAAAGGATTCCGTTTAGAACATTTCATATTTTACTATTTCAACTCGTAAACCAGTTTTAAGAGAAGAAACCGTTAATAAATGTATGGATAAACCGTAATCTTATTTTAATTGTAGACTCGTTAGTTAACGGTATGATTTCAATGTGATGTTATTTTTACATGTTAAGATTTATTAGGATTTTTTGGCAATATTATCGGGGATAACCGGATTTTTTCGGCAATATTGCTGAGCAAACTTAACTACACAAATTAGCTAGGTTGTCTTTCGCTTGCTCTTATCTGACAGTATTAGTATACTTAAAAACTAAAGTGAATAGCGACATAATACTTGGCTATAAGGGTTTGTTTATTTTATAATATCTTTTTAGATTTTGTTATGTGTCGCGACTATGGCAAATACGCATACAGCCAGCCTGATGGTGAGCAGGCACCATAGACTATGGTCGCTTGCAACTCTAGAGACTTATACCTGACGCATAATAAATATCTAATAAACTTGGCAAAATGTAATTAAATTTGTTTATCCTATCTGTAGATATAAATGTCAGGATTTGTCGAGAAAAATTAAAGTATAATAATATTCATTTATTTGCAACCATGTAACTTAAAACAACTAAGAAACAAGGACCCGGGAGGGTACAGTTAGAAAGGTACTTAATGTATAACTAGGTATACATAGTTCGTTCAAATTAAAACTAGATATATAAATATCAGGATAGATATTTATACGAAATAATTTAACAGTAAACATTCTAAAAAATATTATCTTCCATATCTGCTGACATAGAGTAAAGCAGAACTAAACTCAACTTTTCATTCCGACACATAAATACGCTCGGCCTTACGCTACGGTGTGAAAACGGCCTAACCTTGCCAATTCGATGTATTTGTACATATGAAGACACATTAGAGCGACCACATGGACTTTATTACAACGTGTTAAGATCTATAATAGTCACATGTTTATTAGAATTGATTTGTTTAAGTAAATGTCAAAGTCGCTTAATAGTTTGCAATATGTACGAGACATGGGAATTAAAAATATTTTTTTTTAGTTTATGCTTTGCAAATATTTCGCACTAGATTGCAATTAGCATTGAAAGCTGTCGATTTGTATTAACGTGACTATTTATTAGTTACAAAATAATTATGTTTAAGAGTCCGCAGTAAGCTCGGCCGAATTTCACTCTCCCATACAAACGTAGTTACGCTCTCATTTTAAAACTACGTGTTGGATTGTGACGAAACTTTGCATATACAATAACTTGAGGTATATTTATGTCTGTAATTAGTTTATATGGTTCCAGTTTATAAAACAAACAAAATATAGCAAAAACAAGTTTTGTATGAAAAACTTAAAATCGCTGTTTTTTTTACTATGGTATCTGAAGCTACATAAACTAATATAAATATGAATATAGTATGGAAAATCGAGCTAACTGCGGACTCTTAAAGACTACAACTTGGCATTCTACTTTAAAATCCATGTTTAAATAGTAAAGATGAATGATCAACGCTCCTCGAGGATTGTTACTGTCATAAGGTCAACAAATTAAAAAAATTAAAATAATAAGTAGGGCTTCTAATTCCGGTATTCCACATGTCCAAAATCTTTGTCCAATGTGTACTTGCGTCTCACATTTTGCTTAAAGGGTGAGTGAGATGCAAAACCACCATAAGTACAACAATTTTAGCGCCTACTGTAATTTGGACAGCAATGCGTCATATGCTTTCTTTTGCCGGCCAAACATGGCAGTGATAGTTTTGGGAAATGAAATATATATTTTTGTTTCGTCACGAAACCATAAATGTAACTACTTAAAATCGTGTTTTCGTGTTTGCCTCTGTTGGAAATAATATCGAATTAGTCAATATGGCGTTTGAACAGCTCGGTTCTAACGTCATCGTCGACTCACGATTATTTCCGTGGAGGAAAAACATACCGGCATTGGCGTAAGTTTTCATCAAAAGTCGACTTCGATATTTAATAGTATTTGCTGTTGACGACAATGGTGAATCAAACGCCTTAATACCTAACACTGAATATTCACCCTTAGTGGAAAGTATTAGCTGCCCAACTATGAAGGGCTATAAAGCCTAAGTATACCCACCTAAATATACAAAATACTTAGTTCTTAGTCAGACGTAGGTAATTAACCAGTGTCCTCCTTGCAGCTCACCTCCTCGGCTCCATAATGCATAGCATCAACGTCTCCCTCATCAACCCCGGGGAGTGCCAAGCCAAGCTGTCCCAGGACTACCCCCATCTGTTGGAGCAGTACGATCAGGAGAGCTGCGCGTGCGGCGTGCCTACCAACCCAGTCACCAATATTTGCAGGGTGAGTGTTCAGTTAGGATGTAGGTAAGGTCAGACGGGGCAAGTCCGCCACCGGGGTAAGTGCGATGTCATCAAACATATTGAAATCCTGATATTTTAGTACTATAGACATCTTAGATCAATGATGATCTAAGATGTCTATAGTATAATGGTGACATTATCATCATATCAGCCAGAAGACGTCCACGTCCACTGACATAGGCCTCCCCCAAAGAGTGCCACAATGACCGATCCGGACCGGATGCTTGCAACCAACTACAACAAGTTTATTCCATGGATAATATTTGTACATTTCAATATTTTGTATGATAGGCGCATTTACCCCGCTGGAGCACTTGCCTCAACTGACCCTATCTTAAGCGGGCTTCCATATGTCTCTGCGACAAATGGGTGGACGTAATATTTTGACCGCATTTCCGCGCGCCACTTAGATTTTACTACTAAGATTGTGTGTTGTTTGACAATCACTGGCGCACCATACGTCTGGGCAAATGGAGGGACATACTATTAATTCCAACGTAAAAAAAATGTTTTTTTTACTTGTTTTTTTTATTTGGGAAGCCACTGTAGCCGAGCGGTAAAGCATGACTTTCAATCTGGACGTCGTGCTCGAACCCCGGCTCATGCCACTGTGCTTTTAAAAAAACGTATGTATCATTCGATATTTAGTAGCTTTTTGATAAGAAACATCGTGAGGAAACCAATCTAATCCCGAAAATGTCTAGTTTTCAGGGTTGGAAGGTCAAATGGCAAATGTCGTAAAACTAGCGACTGCGCCAAATCCTGGGGTTGGGTTCGGACCCCGGGCTCCTCTAGTGTACAACCGGGAGAATGAAAAGAGAATGATGAATAGATGATGCTTACTTTCTTTTTTATTACAGGTTGATACCGGATCTGCCCTGGCTTGCACCACCGACAACGTGCACTGGGTGTTCAGAGGCATCTACTCTTGGGAGTCAGGTTAGTATTTCAAAATCAGTAAATCAGGTCGTGAGACTTGCTGCTTCTATACTTTGTCCTACTGGTATTTCTGTGTTTGTATACCACGTCGGTCGCATACAAGCGCGCCATGGTAAGCCATCCCCGCCTATGACGCTTGCAACTTCAGGGATGTCACATGCGTTTTGCCGACCTTTTAAAATGTTAAACACAACGAGTCTTGAAGAACCCCATTCTGTAGTTCCTTGGGCGGGAAATGAATCCTATCGCAATCAGTAAATGCTTTTGAATATTACTTTTATCGCGCAGCTTTGCGTGCGTACTGTGTAAAACGCGGAGGGAGTCTAGTAGGCAGTTGTATCTCATAAAAAACATACATATTATAGTATCCCTTTGCTCACATGATAAAATCATACAAGTATAACATTTTTTTGTATTCCCCAGGCTGCCAAGCTGGCAACCAACTGGCCGGCTTCTACAAGTTCGATCTCGAATGGTATGAGTGGGCTATTGGCCTGCTCGAGAGCGCCCGCTTCGGCCAGTTCTCTTCGAGTACGTCCAGTTCGTCCAGCTCGTCCAGCCAGAGGTTCACTAGCGGCGTGAAGGGAGGCGCTGGCGGCGCTGGCATTAAAGGTAATATTTTGAGCCGCTCGCTTCGTCCAGTACTCCTTAAGTTTGACTAGTGATCCATTCACAAGAGCATATTGAAAGAAGGCGCTGGCAAGGTCAAATCATGAGCCACTCCCTTCGCCCAGTCCAGTAACGACTTTACAAGATTTTCGTGTAGGTGGTATTGCCAGTATTGTGAGTGGTTGCTTCGACTTTCGACGACCAATAACCAGCAACGCTGATATCAAAGGTACTCAACTCAAGTAACATCATTATGTGCTATACTCGAGGAAAACGGACCTTAATGTCGCTGGCGTGTATTAACGATGCGCTGATGTAAATGCCATGATTCACGCCGTAATAATGGCAAAAGCGTCAACGACAATAAGGCTCTTTTTCCCGGAAAACGATACTTTATGAGCGCCCGGGACAAACGCGCTGGTCAAACTAGGCGAAAACTGCTAACAGTTTGACAGTCAGTAGTTCACGGGTATTGTGTAAAGACACCTCAAACGTGAATTGTGTAACGTAATTAATTAAAATTACTTACATTTTATTTATCGCATTCCAGGCGGTTTCGGGCTCAACCTCGGCGGTTTCGGCGGTCAAGTCGGCTTCGGCACCGGACAATTCGGCCAATTCGCATCCAAACTCACCCAAGCTGAGGGAAACAAATTCAGCGGAGAAGTCGCCGGCCCAGTCAGCAACAGCTACAGCGCCACCTATTCCGAGAAGAAAGTGTTCAAATCCGAGCCTAAATTCGTCACTTACACGACCAAACCGGAGATAGTCACTTTCACGACCAAACCGGAGATATTCACGTACACGACCAAGCCTAAGATCGTTACGTACACGACCAAACCAGAGTACATTACCTACCAGACGTCTGGAAGCGGCACGAATCCTCAATATGTAGCTCCAGGTGTGACCTTCAACCCCAGTTTCTCTGAGCTGGTGGGACAGCATAAGCATGACGCTTCATGCAAGTGCTTGGATGGAAAGAAATAGATTGTGTTTTTGTAGATTTCTAGATATTCTCGGGTCTTATAAAGAGTTGCGTACGCTGAATGTATTTCAGTGGGGTAAACCAGAATTCCGTTCGAAACAGTGGTATTAGCTAATTATTACCATCGGGATGCTGGAAGTGAACTGTGTAAAACACTCCTTCATAGATGTCATTCGGAATACCCCAATGATCGACTTTCTCCGAAATTACCCCAATACACTTTTTGTACAACTCAAAAAGTGCATCATAAAATGCAGCTTTTTGTAATGATTCTGAAGACAGCGTGAAATGTTCTAAAAGCTTTTGATGAATGCAACATGCTCATTAGATAGAAATTCGAATGTGGTTAACTGTCGTTTGGATTTTTAGAAATCTGCGCTTGAAAAGAGCATCTACGGTTTTAAAACATAAGCTAACTTGTTCAAGTTATTACCTAATACGTAGTAAATAGCTCACTGTAATATGAAAGATGGTAGATGCTCTAAGGGACTTGTCTATGAATCTCGGCAATCCAGGCCCATGGTTTGTTCCCCTTTTGTTCAAAAGTGCTAGAATTTATTAAACCTTCCCCAGACCAAACACTACATGGTTTTAGGTAATCAATTATCTAAAGGAAAAAAAATATGGATTTGCGAAGTATTAGAAAAACAAATCGAATTTGATGTTACAAAAATCCATTCTAGCACTTTATCACGAACTCAATTTACTTTGTACACTTAAAAATATTTTTTAAATAAAATATGGTCGTGCCATAACCTCTTGAAGACAGTACAAAATATGAATTCGGTTCTTTTATTTTATTTATATTGTATTTGAAAGTATCTGTAAATAGATAGGTTATGTTTAAAGCTTATCTGAAAACTGAAGTTTATGCCGGTGTTGCCCCGTCCGATTTTACCCGCTTAAATTAGTAGGTAGGTACATAATTATATGGATTTAAAGTAGCTTATGTTACTTTCTGATCCAAATGCTATATCTAGGCAAACGGCCATTGTATAATGCTAAAATCGGATAGTAAAAAACGTTGGTGCTTTTTAATATTTTTATTTGCGTAAAATGTGTTTTAGGAATAAAACTGCCAGTTTTTATGCGAACCAGCACATTTATTTATAAGAAATAATCGAATCGTTAGATATTTGGCTGTTACGGGTTTTCGTAGTGGTCGACTGTCAATCGATTTCAGACAAATTATTATATATTTTTTTATAATAATTCGCAATAATTGTAAGTATTTAGTCAATATACGTATATTATCGATGTACACATTTTCTAATTGTTGTAATTAGGAATAAATATTTGAAAATAAAATGGAGGTACTTTGAAAATAAGTTTGTTTTTGAATTTTCTTAATAAATGCCCAAAACAGAACATTTATTATAGATTTATTTTGTTTAGTTGTAACAAAAAACCGGCCACATGCGTGTCGGGCCACGCGCAGTGTATAGTAGTTGCCTGTCCGTCTTTGTTACATCGACACGCGCGCGTCGGCCGAATTTATACGAAAGTTGCCTTTTCCAAGTACCTACACACACATTAAGTACACGAGTTGGTTACAGATTTTTAGTAGTAAGGGTCACTGAGCTAAGCTGCAGACGGACAGACGGACATGGCGAAACTATAAAGGTTCCCTGTTGACTACGGAACCCTCAATACTCAATACTCAATCATTTATTGCAATATCACAAAAGTAGATACAGATGTTAACCCTAAAAAGAGACAAAGCCAATCACATGTAGGAAGAGGCCGACAAAAATCCTTATTTTTATTTTTGAAGTGAAAACTTCTTTAGCGGCGCTGTGCACTTTTTGGGGTGGGGAAAAATTGATAAACTCGCCACAGGTCACGTGACCGTAAGATTCGACGGATTGAAAATTCGTAAGACGGGCACGTGACCTAATCGAAAAACTGTTACAATGGCATTGAGTTTTCACTTCTGCCGGCACTCCCGGAGTGCAACCCGGTCTTTTTTTTCCCTGTTAGGCCTGCTGAGCGGCCTGAGACAGATTTGGTTATGGATATCTCACTGGGGGCGCGCCCAATCCCAAGAATCAGCCCAAACACGCGGGTTTATCTTGTCTAGTTTTTTTAGGAGTTGCAATGCTCACCTTGTGTCTCCAACAGACCGGCTTGACGGTACAAACGCCAACACAAGAAGGGTGTAGACACTAAATTAGATAATCAATAATGTCATGTTTTCTCGAAAAAGGATTAAAAATGTAGTCAAATCGAGAAAAAATCAACGCGAGAGGTTAAATAATCACGAAGTTCTTTACAAGTGTCCAAAGTTTTGAGAAGGGGTATGTTCCCTTTTTCGCAGAACGCCACTTCATATGAAACGATGACGCTTGTAGTTAGTGACGTCTCTAATAGATTGCAACGTGCCGCGCCCCATCGTGTTCGGCGCCGCCGTCGACGCGGCCCGCCGCGCGCGTGACGCGTGACGCGACAGCCTCGCATATTGTGACGTCACACACTGTTCGCCTTTTCTCCCTCTAACAAGCAATATTAAAACGGTTGTAGCTTCGTAATTCTTTAGGATATCAGAATGGGATTTTCGTCACTAGGCATATTTTTTTGCCTTCTTTCTTTTGGAGTAACAATATTTTTCGAGTCTACACCCGTATTAGCTGACCATCAGTCTCTCTCTTATTAGAACACTTAGAACAAGAGTATGTCGCGGAACTCTCATGATAGACCTGCAGACTCGTCACGGCAATAATAATACCAGGACCGAGCGAAATGGTCTTATACAAATCTCAATAACTGACAGAGAAACAATTAGTTGTCTTTGTCATAGGTCCACTTTAATTTGCCTGCCGCAATCGAGTTGTATGAGGTTGTTAATAAACCATTACCCGCCAAAATTAAGTAGGTGGTGTATGGTAAGCCGTCAGCCATTTTAAGTTCTTAATTTAGCTGCATAAAAGCCTTTCCCTCCATTAATGGTGGCAACTCGTATATAGCGCCTCTGTACAAGGCATGAACCTAGAATACTATGGACAGGTCATGGTAATAATAATACCACGAGCGAGCGAAACGGTGCTATACAAATCGCAATAAGTGTGACAGAAAGAGAATCACGGGAATCATCTACTTTGTTGCCGTCCCTCATTGTGGCGACACTTACGTCGCCTCTTTTAGCTATATATACTCTAAGGTACAAGGACATACTCTAAGTCATGAAGTCATGAACCTAGAATACTCTGGACAGGTTATGGTAATAATATTTCGAGATTTCGATCGAGAGAGAATACCACGTGCGAGCGAGCTGGTAGCATACAAATCTCGATTAATATGACAGAAAGGGAAATATCATTCATTGTCCTTGTCATAGTTCCAATATTTTTATTTGCTACAACTGATTTAGTATGAAGTTGTGGCACATAAAGCATTACCCGTCCAAATTAAGTGGGTTGTTTATGGCAAGTCATCAGCCATTTTAAGACCAGTTCTTAATTTAGCTGCATAGGAGCCTTTCCGTCCCTCACTGTGGCATCACGTACAGCCTGTCCAGAGTATTCTAGGTTCATGCCATTACCCGTCCAAATTAAGTAGGTTGTTTATGGCAAGTCATCAGCCATTTTAAGACCAGTTCTTAATTTAGCTGCATAGGAGCCTTTCCGTCCCTCACTGTGGCATCACGTACAGCCTGTCCAGAGTATTCTAGGTTGATGCTCTAAATATTCTCCATTAGCCATTGTCATAAGTGTCATTCAAAATTCTTAGTCAATAATAAACAAACAGAAATACAGCAATTTAGATACCATGCACAGTTTAACTTAAAGAGCTTTACAAGCGCCGGGAAATCAAGAAGTGATGGAATATTATAAAAATTTAACATGAGAAGCGTTTGACAATAAACATAAGTACTTCGTTGTTATCAGCAAGGCTGGGACATTTTGCTGACTTCACACAAAACACAAAATGGCTAATGGTATTCAAACAGTGAGAATACACCCCGACCACGACTCTTCAGATGATTCTGACTCGTCAGATCGTGTCAAACTTCATGTGACCAGCTGGAAGTCTTTAATGCACACCGATTTCAATGACGGTTAGTACCTACATCAGTAAATTATAAAGCCTTTCCATATAAGACGCGCAAAATCTCTTCAAGTTTTCAAAAATCTGCTGAAACAATATACCTACCTACCTTGTCGCTGCCTCAAGAGTCCGCAGTAAGCTCGATTCTCCATACAAACGTAGTTACGCTCTCATTTTAAAACATTTTAGTTTATATAGCTTCAGATACCGTAGTAAAAAAAAATACAGCGAATTTAAGTTTTTCATACTAAACTTGTTTTTGCTGTATTTCGTTCGTTTTATAAACTTTAACCATATAAACTAATTACAGACAGATATACCTCATGTTAATGTATATGCAAAGTTTCGTCACAATCCAACACGTAGTTTTAAAATGAGAGCGTAACTACGTTTGTATGGGAAGGTGAAATTCGGTCGAGCTTACTGCGGACTCTTAACGCCCTTAGACCACATACGCATTCGCATTGGATTCTTGCCCTCGCCGCGGCCATCTCTTTCGTTTCGCTTCGCTACCGCATGCGAATGCGTAGGTGGACTAAGGGCGTAGGAGGATGCCTTAATTCGAGTCGATTACGCCCCCTTGACAGAGACACGCTTATGCCTTCCGCGCACGAGAAAAAGACATGCAACACTCTTCGGGAATGGCTTTTTTGGATAAGTTTCAATAAATTACCTAGGTAACTTAGTAAAGTTTTATTTATATTTCATTAAGTGAAATTTTAGATGAGATACTATACTATAAGTAGTATTAACTTGATTCTATCGTAAAATAATGTACCTATTGTTTGAGTAGGCTGAGTAAAGGTTCAACTTTGTTTTTTTTCTATCGAGGATATTTAACTCAATCATGTATTGATTAAATCACATACTTAAACAATCGTATAGATTCACCATATCATATATCTGAAAATCAGACCTTATTGTTTCTTAATCTAGTCAGAACGGCGCTTCAAAGCACGCGGTAATTTCCAATTCACCCCCTTAAGTTGGCTTGTTGTCTTGTAATATTTGTATTATAGTTTGTATAGTCTGTATTTGTTTATACTATACTTTTTTTAATAAAGTACATACTTTCATAAAAAAGACACATAAATACATATTTGAGTGTTTAGTTGTCAAATAATGTAAAACTTTTCTGGATTTATTCCTGCACTACCTGTTTACAATTCTCGAAAATTTCCTGCCACCAAAAGGTTGTCTGGAAGAGATCGCTTAAAAGACCGCCTGTTGTTACTTTTATTTATTTAATATACTCTTGTAACATGTTTTTCTTATGTATTACCACTTATGATGTGGTGCAATAAAGAATATTATTATTATTATAAAGAACTAGCTTCTGCCCGCGACTCCGTCCGCGTGGAACTCGTTTATACCGTAGCTCCATACAAACGTTCATCCCCCGGTTCAGCGGTTTAAGTGTGAGGGAGTAACTGACAGACAGAGACAGGCACATTATCGCATTTATAATATTAAGTTTGGATATAAACGATATAGTTTTTAGAGTATGGTCTAGTCTCTGGCATACTCATAAGGCTGAGTTTAAAAACAAGCGGACGTTCGACGGCACGCCTGCCGCTTAAGTCGCCCACATACAAAACCATTTACGGCGTTGCTTATGTTTATGTGCAGGCGTTAGCAATTCCATACTAGAGGGGGTGGTTCAAGGCCTCCAGACACCGGTCGCGGTTGCGGGTCGGGCGCGGGCCCGCGCAAATTGTAAAACATTGAAACTACACTTCAAACACACATCGAACGCGGGCCCGCGGCGCTAAGATACAACTCCGGCAGCGCAGCCGCGGGTCGGGCGCGGCGCGGGTCGGGCGATTGATATCTCTCTCACTACCAACGCATTCACTATCTCTATCACACAGTAGTGCGGGCCCGCGACGGGCACGCTCTACTGTGTGATAGAGACGCCGCTCGCCTGCGCAGTGAAATATACTGCATCAACCGCGCCCGACCCGCGCCGCGCTCGCCCCGCGCCGCGCACGACCCGCGTTCGATGTGTGGAGGCCTTCACGACTTTTAATTCATATATATACCTACCTTTACTTCCTTTTGCTTAATCACTTGCATTATGTGAAATGAAGAAAAATAATAATCGCTCAAGTACGAGGGCTGCTCCGGCTCTACTCATGCGATTGCAATATTATTTGTACCATTGTAAGGGATAATTCAATGCTAATTTTGGCCATGAAATTTTTATAAATTAATAGGAATAGGTTTTTTATTATATATTTTTAACTAAAAGCTGTTTTGTATGGAATTACGAATTGCTTACAAAAAACGGCAATTTTAGGCACAATTAAATGAATTTCGTACTGAAATCTTTGAAAATCGAACTTAAATTTACCCGGGACTAATTATTCTCTTTCTTTTGCTATTTCCAATGTGAAAATCAATAAATAATGTTATAAGTATAATTTTTTTTTAAATATTAGTATTTTTTACTTTTAATGAAATACTCATTGTTGACACCTATTAAATCATAATAATGTTTACTCAATCAAAACGATTTATACGTAAAAAAACCGTCGAGATTCGTAATTAGCAGAGCCTAAAAAAACTAACTGTTTTATTAACAAATACTGTTTATAAAATGACACCACATATGGAGTCTCAATTACTGATTTTCATGGCTTCGACGCTTCGAAGTAAAAAATAAATAAAATAAAACCTAAGCGTTTTCTAAAAATTTATGTACACCACTTCAATAAGTACTGAAATACCCCTCACAATGGTATAAATAATATTGTAAACGCATCAGTAGAGCCGGAGCAGCTAACAACTTTTGGAGCAGCCCTCGTATATGCGGTATACACTTATACACGTTAAATGCGGAGTTCCAACACGCTGTTTATTTTAAATTTGCCGCTCTTTTTTTATGCTCATCTTTTACTGAACAAGACTATGCTACAGTATGCTTTTGACTGATGACTTTAATTAAATCGGTTCCCCGTTTGCGGGTAGCACCCTGTATATAGACCGACTTAACCACCAATGAAGTTGCACCTTCAATTTATCTGAGTCGGTATTGGCCTAGCAGCTGACATGATAGCTTTTATGGTGGACATCAAAGATTAATTATTGCTCGTACTTGTTAGTAATGGATCACAGCTTTAGGTATATATATATATATATATATATATATAGGTACTACAGTGACGGCGAGTGAAAATGTTCTATGGGATACCCGGAGCAAACAAGTTATAACCATAATCATTTAATTCGGATACTTGTCCATATTTGTTAGCAGCGTACAGAAAAACTTAATTCTAGTGTTAGTAATTAAATTACATATAATTCATCACTATGAGTTATGAAACAGTTTAGAGACTATAAATACATTTTAGGCAAGCCGGCTTGTATGGGCGCTCCGCCACTGACGTACTAACTTCTGTCCGTGACTGTTCGCGTGGAAGACGTATCGTGGCTTTCATACAAACCTTTGCCCCCCATTTCACCTCCTAAAGGGGGATGATTTCCGAGATGAATAGTATCCTTTGTCCTTCCTCGGGATTTAAACTTTTCCTATATCTCATCTCAATCGGTTCAGCGGTAACACACAAACGAGAGAGGTGGTGCGGTGCAGTGGAATGACTATACATGTACGAAGCGGCTATTTGGAAATGGCCAAAAACAGCCCCCCCTATTCTGTAACTTGTTTTAAGCTCACCTCAACGCTCACCCACAAATATATCTTGACAACGCAATGCGTGGTAGCTAAGCGTAGGTAGAGGTCTAGTTTCGTGACGGGTGACCGGCGGGGTGAGCCGCATTAGCGCTTAGCGAATAACAGCCCTGGCAATTTCAACCTTCGACCTTTTTGTTCAAGACCGTAATGTTACCATTTTCCTCCTAAAGTTAAATCGAAGCTGTTCTGCCCGAGCGCGGAGGGATCCAACGCCATGTCGAGCCAGGAGCACGCGCGGCCGCGGCCAGAGTCCACCAGCGTCTTATCCTGGACGGAGAACAACTCGCTTTCTTCATCCATCGCCAGGTATTACAGCATTCGCAAACACGCCGCGTCATGCTGTTTGTCTTGGTAGTTGGTATCTGTTGACTACCAACGCGGAAGACGCGGCGTCAGTAGACCCCCGCGCGATAAGATGGACTGATGACCTAGTAAAGGTCGTGGGAGTCCGTTGGATGCGGGCGCAGGACCGGTCACTTTGGCACTCTTTGGGGGAGGCCTATGTCCAGCAGTGGTCGTCCTGCGGCTGATATAATCATATCACCTTCACCAGTTCCCAAAGTCGGTTTCCTGACAGTGTGGCTCAAACAAAACAAAGGAAGGGTACCTACTCGTTGTAGGCTCAAGGCGCTTGCATTGCAGCACATATTGTAATATTTTAGCGCTTATTGTCAAAAGCATTACCTAAGTCCACAGTCTACACCAGCCCGGATCATCATATCAGCCGAAAGACGTCCACTGCTGGACATAGGCCTCCCCAAAGAGTGCCAAAGTGACCGGGCTTGCGCCACCCGCATCCAGCGGACTCCAGCAACCTTTACCAGGTCATCAGTCCACCTTGCGGGGGGCCTACCCACGCCGCGCCTTCCGGTTCGTGGTCGCCACTCGAGAACCTTTCCGCCCCAACGGCCATCGGTTCTACGCGCTATGTGCGCGCTACGCGCCATCCCGGATAGTACAATCTATTTTAGAAACTTAGTCCTGACTGACTGACTTATATTATAATCAACGCCCAGCCCAAACCGTTGAACCTAGAAAGATGATTTTTTCTCAACAGGTATTTTATGTAACGCAAGTAAGAAGGTATTTTTGAAAATTCCACCCTCAAGGGCGTAAAAAGGGGGTTGAAAGTGTGTATGGGGATGAAGTACAATTTTAAGCGAGAGACTTGAAACTTTGTGTATGGACTCCTTATTACAATACCTACAAGAAAACGAATTTATAATCAACGCCCAGCCGAAACAGTTGAACCTGGAAAGATGATTTTTTCTCAGCAGGTATTTTATCGCGCAAGTACCCACTAAGAAGGGATTTTTGAAAATTCCACCCTCAAGGGCGTAAAAAGGGGGTTGAAAGTGTGTATGGGGATGAAGTACAATTTTAAGCGAGAGACTTGAAACTTTGTGTATGGACTCCTTATTACAATATAAGAAAACGAATTTTAGGGTTTTGGAAAACCCCACCCCTACGCGGGTTAAATATGGGTGAAAAGTTTGAACGGGTGAAATTTGGTATAGAGATAGTTTGAGTCCCGGGGAAGGCCATAGAATAGTTTTTATCCTAAGGGGGTGAAAGTTGGAGCTACGATACAAACGAGTACCACGCGGACAGAGTCGCGGGCAGAAGCTAGTCGGCCATGTATTTAAGGCGCCAGTGCGCGCCACGTAGTCACTTGCTCGTGTCATGTGTGGTTTCGTTTCGACATGCTCTTGAACGCCATTTGTTTCGGCGACAAATTTTTTCGTCCAAATTCATGGACGAAACGAAACACGACCATGAGCAAGTGAGAGCTACATTGAGATTCAAGATTCAAATTGTTTATTTGTAAACATATTAGGTTGTCCGGGTGATACATTACCGTAACATTGAGCCCGTCAATGAAGTCAAAATATTACGTCCATTGGCGCCGAGCCCATCCACGCCACGCTTGCGACCCCAGAGGAGTCGTCAGAGCCATAAAGGAAGAAAGACAAAAAGAAATAAAGAAAATATTTATTCGTGACAAGAAACATCAGAACTAATTGTAGACATATATACATACATACATATTTGTCACGAAACGGTCACAACTCAGCGTAATGCTGGCAGAGCAGGGCCAGCGCTGGTCTTCCGTTGTAACCATTACAACTTGTGTTGTATGTATGTTTTAATCCATGGAATCAATTACTCACAGAGTACATCTGAATGGCTGTCTATTAAGACCAGCTAGACAGTACTGGCTTACCACGAGGCGGCTCAACACACTGTTTACTCATTTAAGGATTCACTACAGTTAGAGACAGATGTTGGTTTCTCCCTCAACACGGCGCGAACTCGGGGGCTCCAGCCACGACACTCTTCATGAGAATCCTACAGAGCGAGGTCGCTATAATTATACCTCGCTCTGTCACAGAAAAACCGCAGCGGTGGGCCCCAGTTGGGCTGCTCCAAATATTCAGAGCGAGATTACATCGCGCTGTGCTCTGCCCAGTAGACACGCTGGTTGTGACATTGACTTGACTTGACTTAAGTTCCTAAGTCCCCTGCCCCCCTATTTTGTAACTTGTTTTATGCTCACCTCAACGCTCACCCACAAATATATCTTGACACCGCGATGCGTATAGTAACCAAGCGTAGGTAGAGGTCTAGTTTCGTGACGGGCGACCGGCGGGGTGAGCCGCTTTAACGCTTAGCGAATAAGAGAGGGCCTACCGCGAAACGAAAACGAACTTCGTTTGTGTGTCTCCGTCCCTGTCGCACTTGCTTGTTCGAGCGATAGAGAGGGAGATATACGAACGAAGTTCGTTTTCGTTTCGCGTTAGCCCCTCAGCCCTGGATGGGGCAGAGGGCGTCCACAATGCGTCACCAACCCGATCGATCTTGAGCTTCACTGTGGTGACATTGGGTGGAGTTGAAATCTTTTAAGATGACCGACATTATAAAAAAATTAATGTAATAGCTTAGAAGGGTTTTCAACAGATTACTATGATGCAACTTTCGCATGCATATTTGTTTAGTAAGTAGACAGTACGCCGCGTCATGCCTCTCTCATTACCAACACATTTAATATGTATCTCACTGTCTCTATCACACTTAGCAGCGCGCACGACACGCGGCCGCGCTGCCGTTGTAACCGTGTTCGGACCGCGTTCGATGTGTTTGAATTGTAGTTTCAATGCTTTACAACCGCAGCACACGCGCCGCGCACGACACGCGTTCGGTGGGTGGAGGCCTTAAGATGGTAAGATCGTCATCATTATAAACATACCTAAACATATTTTTTTGATAAAACATGATATACATCAGTTTTGCTATACCTAGACTAGGAGCTTACTATTAGAGGCAAATAACACGTGTCTGAGCTAGGATACCCTGTGTTTCAGGCAAGAAAGAACTGACAATTGGAAAACAAGTTATTCATAATATAATACAATATCATTCTTATTGACTAGTACAAATTATTTAGGAAGTTATAATTATAACCTATTTTAACCTCTAACTATAAAAGATAGAATAAAAATATTTTAAAACGATAAATAACTATGATAATCAGGTATATCAGCCGAAAGACGTCCACTGCTTAACTAAGGCCTCCCTCAAAGAGTGCCAAAGAGAATGAAGATAAGATAATTATTTATTAACGCCACAATACAAAATTACACATCCTCCTAGCGTTATTCCCGGTTGTGCCCTAAAGGAGTCGGGGTATCCATTTGGCGTAGGCACTTGTTTTACGAAAACGACTGCCATCTGACCTTCGGACTCAGAGGGAAAACTAGACCTTATTGGTATTGGACAGGTTTCCTCACGACGTTTTCCTTCACCGAAAAGCTAACGGTAAATATTCCGTACATAAGTTCCGGAAAACTCATTGGTACGTTCGGGGATTCGAACGCACGATCGCCTCTTGACAGCCGCATGCCTGAATCACTGGGCTACCGTAATCTTACTGGGGCCCTGACTAAGACTAACGCAACGTGTTTTTTTAACCGTCTTAGAGCCGAAGCCCACTTAAAGTATCCAAAACGTACTAATCATTCGTGAAAAATAATAATAATAGGTAGTTAAGTTTTTAGTAATAAAAGGTAATTAAGTTTGAAAAATCTTGTATGGCGCGCGGTGCGAAGTTCATTCACCCGGTTAGAGTTCGTACCTATTTACATAAGATGGCGGCTAGCGGTCACTGCGGTCACTCAGCTGGATGATTAAAATTAACATAAATACAGAAAAAAAAAACAATATTAATACATTAAAAATATGTATGATTGTGTATGTATGTTTATATATAGCGCTATTTATGTGCATGTATTCATATAATTATTTATATTTGTGGCTTATTATAATCTCTGCACCACCTACTATATAATCTAGTTTTATCTCTTTCCAAAGGTTGTCTGGAAGAGATTGCTCTTCAGCGATAAGATCGCCTGGTGTCTACCTCTACCTACATGTTATTCTATTATTTCTCTTTTTAACTGCTTTGTTTGTGTGAGGTGTGCAATAAAGAGTATTTGTAATGTGTTGTAATTGTAAAAAAAACCTTTTTTTGAGTTATTTGTAATGTATACATTAACTAGGCTCCGGCTCTAATACGGTTAAAAAACCGGCCAAGAGCGTGTCGGGCTACGCTCAGTGTAGGGTGCGTAGCCCGTTCCGTGAACCGAATGTATGAGCAAGAGAGTTCAAATTCCCAAATCAAATCGACCATGTATGACAGACACAATACAAGCAATACTTAGCGAAAAATTTTATTATTAGACAACGAACGACCAAAGACAACTAAGACAATTCGAGCACGGCAAATTTTCGACCTAATGTATGGGCACACCTGCTCCGACCCCATTAAATCAGGAAAAATCTTCACAGCGCCATGTACAATATGAGCGTTCCGCGTACAGCGACATCTATCGGCAAATTAAGTAAACTATTGCGCGTGAGCTTAAAGTATGGAAGATGATTTTTATGGGATAATTCTTTATTGCGTGAGCCGATTTTCACCGTTTTTTTACTTTATTTGAAAGCACATCATTTCATTGTGATTTTGTAGAAATTACAGGTACAATAAACACCTGCTTATACGGTTGAATTACAAACTTAGTTCAGAAATTATTTTGTATTTTTTTTTTAAACTATTCCACCTATCAAGTTCAAAATAATTTTCCTAGAAAGTTTTTATAAAGTTCTACTTTTGGGATTTTTTTCATATTTTGAAAACTTACGGTTCAAAAGTTAGAGGGGGGGGCACATTTTTTTTTAACTTCTGGAGCGATTATCTCCGAAAATATTAACATTCTCAAAAAAATATTTTAGCAGACCCCTATTCATTTTTAAATACCTATCCAACAATGTATCACACGTTAGGGTTGAAATGAAAAAAAGACACTCCCCACGTTACGTATAGGGGAGGTACACTAATTAAAAAAAAAACACTTTATTTTACCACTGTCGGCGTGATTGATACACGTTATTATACATATTAGTACCAAATTTCAGCTTTTTAGTGCGAACGGTTACTGAGATTATCCGCGGACGGACGGACAGACAAAGCGAAACTATAAGGGTTCCTAGTCGACTACGGAACCCTAAAAAACACCGTTTTTAATATAACACCATTATAATATTTTTCTACTCGAGCACTTCTATACGACAATTAAATGACTGACAGCGATATCTAAATCAACTTCATTTGAGTTGGGCTCATAAGATGACTGCTAGAGTCATCTAATGAATATAAGTAAGTAAGATAACTGTATACAAAATTAAGAAGAATTTTGACCAATTACGAGGCACGATTTCCAGAAGACATCAATGCGCAAAAATAAAAAAGCGGCTGGCTGCACTTCGTTTCAGCAGGTTGATTTGCAATAGATACCAAGTTTGTTTAATAAATTATTATTTCCGTTAACTCGTAGAAAAAGTATTGTATGCAATAGTTATATAATTAGCTTTTTAACTCTCGTACCTTAATTAGGCCACGAAGCTTGCTGAGTGGCCTAATAAACGTGGTACTGGACTTAGAAAGCATACATTATATAACGATTGCATTATTTTATTTTATTTTTGTTTGCAAATACACTTTTATATTTAGATTCCGCTTCGAATTCGACGACATGAAGAGCAAAATGCAGATTTTCGGCGAGTCTCTCAACCTGTGCAAGTGCATAGCGGTGGACTTTGAAGCCAAGGTGTCTCAGCTGGAGCGACGGCTCAAAAAACTGGAGAGGAGGCAGAAGTACAGCAAGGTCAGTTTGACAAGGTGCACCTTTTTGACAAAATGCACCTTTAAACCCCCGACGCAAAGTGCAGATTACCGCAAGGTTAGTTTGACAAAGTGCACCTTTTTTAAACGCCGACGCAACCGCAGAAGTGTTGCAAGGCTAGTTTGACAACGTGCACCTTTTTGACAAAATGCGCCTTTAAACCCCCGACGCAAAATGCAGATTACCGCAAGGTTAGTTTGACAAAGTGCACCTTTTTTAAACGCCGACGCAACCGCAGAAGTATAGCAAGGTTAGTTTGGCACAATGCACCTTTACAGTGAGTCATGCAGAGCTGTGCGAGATAGCGGAGCGATGTGCGAGGAACAAACCTATCAATCGATCACGCATCTCTTCCTGTTAATGCATATTTTCTTATACCCAAACGAGGAAAGAAGTATAGCAATGTTAGTGGATGAAGCTGCCTCGTGGTAAGCCTAAACAGACAAACATTCAGATGAAGATAGTCTATGAGTAATATTCCAAGGATAATACAGACAAGCAAGATTAGTTTGACAAAGTTCACCTTTTTATAAAGTTCGCATTTTATTTAGTTCTCCTTTGGACGAAGTGCGAATTCTGCATCGAAATTGTACTTGTTGTTGCAAAGCGCACTTTTTTAAGTAAGTGCACCTTGCTGGAATGTCCGCATTGTGAATTTTTTGGGAAATTGTAGTTACTTTTTAACATTCTTCTTTGAAGAACGCATTCTGCATCGAAATTGTAGGTAATTAACAAATTCTACTATTAAAACTAGTGACATGTTTTTTACGTGTTTCAACGATCGATTTTTGATATTTATTCCATGGCAAAGGTTCAAGTCCGTCATTATATGTTGAGTGGCGTGTCAACACCTGTCAGACATACCATAGTCCAATAACCGAGGGTGTTAAAGCTGGCAATATTTCTTCAATCTGTTTATACAAGACAAGCTGCTTGCGCGCCACGCGGCTTCGCTCGCCTCTTGCAAAGAACTACAGCAAACCCTCGGTTGAAGATTTTTTGAAATCGGATAAGGGGTTCCGGAGATTACCCAAAATACTTACGAAGCTACAATCTCACAGGCTTTTCCTATTTATAAAATTAGTATCGTGGGTTCGAATCCCGGCTCGTACCAATAAGTTTTTCGGAATTTATGACGGAATATTTACCGTTAGCTTTTCGGTGAAGGGAAACATCGTGAGGAAACCGGTTTAATCCCAATAAGGTCTAGTTTTCCCTCTGGGTTGGAAGGCCAGATGGCAGTCGTTTTCGGTAAACTAGTGCCTATGCCAAATCTTGGGATTAGGGGTCAAAGCGGATACTGGGCTCCTTTAGGGCACAACCGGGAATAACGATAGGAGGACGATGATGATAATATTTATTAGTATCTATAGATAAAAACGCAATGTAGGTATAGTTTAAGCTATTTGACTGAGCTCATGAATGGCCATTGTACTGATCTCATGAATAGCATTTGTTTATGTGGCGCTAACCTTTTTCTTGCAAAAAATGGCACGCGTCCGACCACACAGTCGTATTGTTAGACTTGAATGCTATTGTCCTCGTAAACCATTTTAAACCTATTCAACAAAGAATAAGGTTGAAAATTCAATATCCACGCAATGTAGTTCTAACCTTTTTTTGTAAGTAACTGGTTGGCGGTTACGAGACCAAAAGCAGATAATAGAATTGTATTAGACACAATGCCATTGTGAATGCAGGTAAGTGGTTGAGCTTAGTTTAGAAAATTTCAAGTATACGTACTTATACGCCATTCCATATTACAGGAT
This sequence comes from Epinotia bilunana, assembly GCA_947049275.1. Taxonomy (NCBI): domain Eukaryota; kingdom Metazoa; phylum Arthropoda; class Insecta; order Lepidoptera; family Tortricidae; genus Epinotia; species Epinotia bilunana. The sequence continues at coordinate 1,308,763 of OX346279.1, read as the reverse complement.
GTCTCTTCGTAAACTTTTCTTCGTCTATCTAGGATGTCAAAGGGAAATATTGCAGTAAGGGGTCCACGCGCTTTTTGACGAGATTTGAGTTGATATTTCTCCGTCGAAACTATAGATATATACTGATGGCATAAACGTTTATCGGTTCTTCAGTCCTTTATCTACATTATTTAGTTTTTTTTTTGTTATTTAATCACACATGGTCCAAAAAAGCTCTGTTTTCGATATTAGTGCATTGTTTATGCACTTTTATATATGAAACCTACATATAACTGTTTCTTATTGACGTCTCTAACAACCCACGAGAGATTTTTATTTGTAATTCTTTTTGACAAAAATTCTTTACGACAACTAAACAGGTTTTTGTTGGCCTAAAATTGCGAAAGTTTGGTGCTGTATATCTCGAAAACGTGAGTTTTGAAGTAAATATGGTATACTATTTCGATAAGCCATAAAAATACGAAAAAACGGACAGTTACAGATCGAAGGTCATTGTGGGAGCTAGGAGCCCCCTCAAGTTATTTTCAAACAAAACAGTTGGCTTGCCCCGGTATTATCGTCGGTATTATCAGTCGGCACACAAATGTAAAAAAAATCGCGTTTCTTTTTTCTCAAATTTTTTTCTTCTCAGAATACGATACCTACCTGTTATGACCTTGATCGGTTCAAACCCTATTTTTGGTACACTATGTATGTCGTTACCGGACCTTACACGCTATTGGATGATCTGGGGCCGTAGACAAGGTTACAATCAACAAGCGCTAACGCCAATAGAAAACTAATAAAATGTAGGGGAATGACCGATGCCGACGAAACACTTTTCGTTAACATCTGTTATTCCCATACACTTTATTAGATTTCTATTGGCGTTAGCGCTTGTCGTGTCGATTGTAACCTTGTCTACGGCCCCTGACCACGCTCTTAGACCTAAACGGAATATACTCTTTGATTGGTGTATAATTTGTGCAAATACTTCATACAATATGAAACGCGCATATGTGTATGTCCCTCGACATATAAATCGCACAGTATAACGAGTTATTTACATTCGCTGCCAAAACGTTTGTAAATAAATAATTGTTTGTTGGCAATGGGTTTACTTGTTGTTCGTGACCGATATAAACAATAATTAAATGAAATACCTAGGCTTCGCATAATTACGAAGACGCCTGATGGAAAGCGGACACCATTGCCTGTAGACGCAAATCCCGACGAGTGATGGTGAGGTTGGGCGTAGGGCTCAGCGAAATGTCATCCCGCTCGAATGTGGAGCAGCCCAAGTGGGGAAGTACCTCCGCCTTGCAGAAGACCACAGCCATAATAACACTACCACTTGCTCTGTAGTAGTGTTGTGTTCCTGGAGGTGAGCAAGGTCGCCCGAGCTCCCGAGGATGCATTGTGTTGAGAGCGAGGGCATTTGTTCCTTCAGCTGTCAACACGGCGAATCCTCAAACATATCCAGGGCCGGCAACGCCCATGTTACTTTGGAGTTGCATGCGTCTATAGGCTGTGGTGGCCGCTTACCATCAGGCGGGCCGTAAGCTCGGTTGCCACCATCTTTGTATAAAAAAAGTCGCATGCGCAGAAAAAAGTTATTAGGACCCGCAGTGGCGTGACGCTAGGGCGGCACTGATGCATTCCGTAGATCCCGAAGCCGTCCGGAATGCGTCGAAGAGTGGTAGAGTAAATAAATCGGGGGGTTTTTCTTTTTAGTCGGTGCGAGTCCGACATAACCTCCGCGCTGTCCCCGTTGCGCGGAGGTATCCATTAAAGGATTTTCCTCGCATAAAAAAGGGCTCGTTCCTTTGCCGCTTCGGCTTCACTCGGCTCTCTCACACCTCCGTGTAGTGGACACACTCGATCCTTAGGAACGAAAGAGCACGCGAAATGCTGGACGCCCATTTGAACTGTCTAGCCGTCACACACTGGTTTTTATAGAGAGAGAACCTTCAGTACGTAAGTATCAGCGAACGAAAAATCCATAGTCAAAATGGCCCCACAGAATGGATGCCATTGCCATTACGCGGGGATGGGGGCGGGGTGTCAAAACGATGCCAGGCAGCCGTTTAGCTCGAACCACCTCTATACCAAATTTCATCCAAATCGGTACAGCGGTTTAAGTGTGAAGAGCATTTATAATATTTGTAATATTCAGGGCCCGTAATTTTCATGCCGATGACATCAATTTGACGTCACGCTCCATATAGGTATAGGATGATCCCAAATAGTTTTATTGTAAATTATTAATCATTAGTAGTCAATCATTTTAATCATGTACAAATGACTTAGAAAAGTAATCTATTTACACGTGGAATAAATAATACTTACTTAAGTATTACGTATGAACGCGAAGATGACTTAGATTTTCTTTGCAAGGGAATTAATGCAAGAAGGATGGCGTGCTTTACGTTAGAGAGGAAATCTGTTTTCTACGTAATTATGGAAATGTGTTAATAGTACTATTTAATAAAATGTATGTATGAAAACACGTACATGATTAAAATGATTGACGACTAATGATTAATAATTTACAATAAAACTATTTGAGATTACCCTATATGGAGCGTGACGTCAAATTGATGTCATCGGCATGAAAATTACGGGCCCTGGCAATATTATTGCTGCACGTGCCGACAGGCGTGTCTTCGTAAATTGGACAAGCTGTTATCAGTGAGAATCAGCGATATTTTAATTAGTACGATAGAGAATGACAAGATAATAGTTACATGACGGGTAGTTTAGCAATTGACGAAGTAGGAGGAGGAATTATCATAACTATCTTTAATTAGTTACTATACTGGAACTTTGCCCTAAGCTACGGTACCTGGTTCACTAATGTTAGACCAAACAACTTTTGGCGAAATGTTTCATTTGACTTAATGCATTTTTTTCTTAAATAGAAAGCCCTAACCTAATGACTTCTATTTGGTGATGTTCAAGGAATAAGTACCCGAATATTTTGACGAAAAATGCATTAGGTCAAAAGAAACATTTGTCAAATGATACATTTGGCTAAAAGTTGTTTGGTCAAGAGACAGGACCCCGCGGTACCTACCTAGCCTAGTGGTTCAGGCATGCGGCCGTCAAGCGGCGGTCGTGGGTTCGAATCCCGGCTCGTACCAATGAGTGTTTCGGAACCTGTATACCTACGGAATATTTACCGTTAGCTTTTCGGTGATGGCAAACATCGTGAGGAAACCGGTCTCATCCCAATAAGGTCGTTTCCCTCTAGTTTGGAAGGTCAGATGGCGCGCTTCGTAAAAGTAGTGCCTATGCCAGATCTTGGGATTAGGTGTCAAAGCGGACCCCGGGCTCCTTTAGGACACAACCGGGAATAACGCTAGGAAGATGAGAAATTTACCGGCTAGGTATATATACTTGTGGGAAAGAAAACACGTTAAATGTTGTACTTACTCCGGAAATTAATAAATAAAACCTCAGATAGCATGACCGGGCTGCGATCTAATGGCTCCTACACATGATGGCCCATCCTATGGCCCAGCGCTATGGCCATGCAATGGTTGAACGCGACTATACGATGGCGACATTCAGTTGTGATCGAATCGTTTTGGGAGATGGACGTCGAAGCGTTAGCCGCTGCGGCAATTTACCTAATATTTACATATTGCGCTTTCTCCCCGATATAATTCCAAAAACTTTATTGTTTCGGGTTGAGGCCACGTACATTTCATTTCATTTATTTATTCATAACAATGGATATTGTGTTGAACATATATAGGTAAAATTACATTAATTACACAAATTACATAAGAACAAATTCCCTTCTCATTATCAGGTAACAATGTCAAAATTAAAAATAAGATTATATTATATTATGATATAAGTAAAAATAATTATTATACACAAATTACATAATGGTGTCATGATTAAAAATACGTTAATTAACCCTAATTTACAATTGATCTTGCACGAATTCTGCTATGGCATCTAAGTACGATTTTTTCAAAAGATACTGTTTCAGTCTCGCATTGAGCATTTTGCTATTCGTGATAGATTTAAACTCCGTACAAATTAATACTACACGTCATTTTCGATTAAAAAATACACAGCACGAACGTCCACACTCAACCGCTGTCGACCGTGCACTGCGGAATGGCGCACGTGTAGATGCGTACCGCCATCGCTGCCTCCCTTTGATGTGCGGCCGAAAAACCGACACCGCGGCCATCCTATCGCCATCCCGCCGCGCCATAAGCCATCCGACACCACTACCCTCTCTACACGCTGCACCAGCCTAGTGGGCCAGCTGGATGGCCCATCGTGTGGAGCGGCCATAAGACGTTCTTTATTTTACCGCCTTGTGTGAGTAATGTAGTATTGCTATTCCTCTAAATATGTATGGAGATTATTTCATGTCGAGACGCCGACTTTTTATACTCGTAATACTGCTGCCATTAGAATCTTCTTCGGACGGTATATATAGAGATGCTTTTTGAATAGCCTACTTTGTTGTTTAAAGCATTTCGGCCACATTTCGGCCAACTCTAATAATCTCAAATACCTATATCTAACTACAGTGCAGGTTTTTAGCGATTTAAGATGTATCTATAAATCCTAGTAATACTTACGCGAAAGTTTGGATGTTTAGATGTTTGGATGTTCGGATGTTTGTTAATCAATCACGCTGAAACGGCTCAAGCGATTTGGATGTCATGTTGCACGAAGGTAGTTTATAGGTAGTCTTTATTGAAATATAAGTGAGATAGTTTTTCTCCCGGTTCCGAAGTCGCGGGCGGAAGCTAGTAAGATATCAATAAAAGCAAAATGACGGACATGGGTAAACTCTTTGCTTATTCTGTGTAAGAGTAATGGTTTAAACAGGTACTTAGGTATATAAATCACAGAACAGTAAAATACAGTATTATCTACGTAGTATAGATATCTCGAAGGAGACTCGTCCCACCATCATGGACAGAAATGCTCTTTATGCAGCTAAATTGCTATAAGCTATAAACTGCCAATGCCGTTATGCGGGGTTGGGGGCAGGGTGTCAAAACGATGAGGCCCCTATTTTACCAACTTGACAATTGTCACCTGACACTGACAATTTGTCATGCATTGCTTGTTCTAGAAGTCAAGGTGGTTGCTGGGTTACTTGTGGATCCAGCCATGTACGGAGAATTGTCGTTGTCAGGTGACAATTGTCGAGTTGGTGAAATAGGGGCCAGGCAGCCGTTTAGTTGGTACATGCGCATATCGGGTTTTAGGCACGTGTTTAGGTAGGCCTTCAGTATCAGTATCTTTATTGCTTTCATAGGTAAATACAAGGTGGTACATTATATTTTGTTCAGCTATGAAACCCTGTAGGGCACTACAAAATAACTAAAACTAAAATTTAGGTAACTTGCAACAGCTTAAGGCTGTCGCTTAATTCTTATTTTTAATCCCCGACGCAAAGAGGGGTGTTATAATTATAAGTTTAACGTGTCTGTGTGTCTGTGTATCTGTGTATCTGTCTGTGGTATCGTAGCTCCCAAACGGATGGACCGATTTGAATGCGGTTTTTTTTATTCGAAAGCTGATGTGATCCTGAGTGTTCATACCTATGTTTCATGAAAATCTGTTTAGCCGTTTTTGAGATATTGGACTTTGAAATGAAAATGTCGGGGGTTTTTCAACTTTTCTAATACACAAAGTAATGAGCATGCAAAAATAGAATCTATAAAGCAAACAGATATATTTAACTGAGCTATATTTGAACTGCTAGTTTCCTTCCGCGACTTCGTCTGCGTGGTCCCGGGATAAAAACTATCCTATATTTTAAGTCAGGCTATAAACTATCTTCGTGCAAAATTTCATCCAAATCGGTTAAGCCGCTTAAGCGTGATTGAGTAACAGATTTTGTAATATAGGCGTGCTTCTAAGGGACATCACACATCTCACCACACGTTTTTTCATAATATATACACTCCTTGTCGACACATAGTTACACCTTATATTTTGTCATTTTTAGTACTCACCCATCACACAGATCTATTTTATTTATTTAATATTATTTGCAAGCTTTATTTATTTATTATTATTTTTTATACCCGAGCTACTGGCAGAATATCAGTGCTAGCTCACACGAGCAAAGCGAAACTGAGCCAGTACCTTTTTGGCATTATTGCAACGCACAAGTATGCCGTAATTTTAATTTATAATTCTAGTTCCGTGCCACAATTGTTTTACTTGTTCTTTTATTGTTGTTTTTTTTCTGTTCCTTTTTTTCTGTATTGCTTTGTTTTTATTTTGTTGCATAATGCCAAATAAATGATTTATCTATCTATCTAACAAACATCCAAACATCTAAACATCTAAACATCCAAACTTTCGAGTATTAAGCAGTTATTTATTAAATATTTGGTAATTTGGCTATTAAATGAATTTGTTCGCCTCGTCCCTAATAATTTTCGGAAGTTTATTGTACACCTTTATACACATTATGTCGGGACATTGTAAGGTATCGACATTAACCCCCTTATTCATAAAACTTAAAATGCTTCTGCTAAATAAAATGTGCTTTGTCCCTTTCTTACGAACATAAATGTCAAAGTGACAGATAAGGACAAACGAATTTTAACGCCATTTTAGTTAAATCAGGCTTATAGTACGTTTATGAATACGGCCGTAAATTTCTTATACTTGTTCTCTTGTTCCAATTCGATCTTGACGCATTTTCACGAGTAAATTTAGATTTCACGTCAGGAAAAAATTCCACCACAAACGAAACATTTGACTGTTATCTTTATTTGCTAGTTTGGAAAAAACATTGCTGTATTTGTATTGACGTGATAGCATTGTCACTAGTGATGTGCCATTCCCAGGAATATTTCCCATTTACAAGGGAATATACGGGGATATTGAAATTGTGTATGTTTATATATCTTGCTATCAGGGATTCCATGATAACTTGGCCCTTGATTTTTTTTATGTTACGTATGTGTGCTTGTGGCTGTGCTCACACACCCTAGCTAGATGAATAAACGTCAGTGCGCTATCCAACGGCCGTGGTTTCACTCGCTCCTACCCCTTATTTATCAGTGGCGACTCGCGTGCGCAATCTACCCGCGCCGTGGGAAAAAATAATAGAAAAATATGTCTGGGCCTAATTTTGGGATATTAAACAACTTTGATCATGTTAGTCAAAGTTGGAAAACCTACAAAAGCAAGCTTAACCAGTATTTCAAGGATGCAGCGGGGAAGAAGAGGAAAGCCATCTTGTTAAGCGCACTCAGCGAAGGCACGTTTAAATTAGCAGCAGATTTAGCGTTGCCGAAACAACTGGAAGATGTGCCATTCGAGGATATATTAAACCTTCTGGATAGACATTTTACTCCAACACGGATCGGATTCGGCGAGCGTCATAACTTTTACTCCGCATCACAGCAGCCAGGCGAGTCTCACTCGCAATGGGCGGCGAGGCTCCGCGGTCTGACTGCACACTGTGGATTTGTTAACATAGAGGAGGCGCTGCGTGACCGGTTCGTGATGGGCATGATTCCAGGTCAAGAGAAGGAGAAGCTGTATGCTCAGAATCTACAGGATTTAACGTTGGCTAAAGCAGTCCAGTTGGCAGAAAATATTCGCTGTGCCCGCGCGGGGGCCGCGGCCTCCAACGCAGAACCCAGGAGCAGCGCGGATCAGCTGTATAAGATTACGAAGGGCTCGAAGGAAAATGAAGGTCACTCAAAGGTTCCGTGCGCGGTGTGCGGATACACTAATCATAAAACGACGGAGTGTCGGTTTAGTAACCTTGTGTGTAAAAAGTGTAAAGTGAAGGGCCATTTACGTCGAATGTGCACAAAAGTGAAATACGTAAATTTGGGCACCGGGAGCGAGGGCGATGATGACGGTAAGTTGTATAATATTCGTTCAGTTCGTGGGGAGCCTATGGTGGAAACGGTAACCATTCATGGAGTAGATTTTAAATTTGAAATCGATAGCGGAAGTGCCGTTACCGTTATTTCACAAAATACGTACAATATACACTTCAGTGATGTATCTTTACAACCGACGGATAAAAGACTACACAGTTATACCGGGGAGAGTATTAAATGCATAGGAATGATTCCGCTGCCGGTGACATTCGCGGGCAAAACACAATCGCTAAATGCATACGTAGTCTGCGATAACGGACCCGCATTGCTGGGAAGGGATTTCATTTCATTGTTTAACTTACAGTTGTCCCCAGTGCTTTATTGCAATGAAAGTGTGATAAAAAAACTATACGAGGAATATCCTCATCTGTTCTCGGATAAACTCGGGTGTTATAATAAAACTAAAGTTAAGTTAACATTATAGGAAAACTCTAAGCCGATTTTTATTAAAGCGCGACCGATTGCGTTCGCGCTGCAAGATAAGATCGATAAAGAATTAGATCGGCTAGTAAATTTAGGGATCCTCGTGCCGGTTGAACACTCCGATTACGCCTCGCCCATCGTACCTGTATTAAAACGAAACGGCACTATTAGGTTGTGTGCAGATTATTCGGTGAGCATTAATAAACAGCTGGTCGTTGAGCAATACCCGTTACCTACCGCGAACGAGTTATTTTCCAAATTGTATGGTGGCCAAAAGTTTGCAAAACTTGATCTTTCAATGGCGTATAACCAATTTATGCTCAGCGAAGACTCGCAGGACATAACATGTATTAATACTCACCGGGGGTTGTACAAATATACCCGTTTAGTGTTTGGGTTGACCTCAGGTCCTGCGGTGTTCCAGCGTGCCATGGAGGGCCTGCTGGCGGGCATGGACGGCGTGTTGTGTTTGTTAGATGACGTGCTGATCACGGGCGGCGATGAAAAACAACACTTGAACCGGCTCCGTGCGGTTCTTAAGCGGTTGGAATCGGCAGGGTTAACTTTACAAAAGGAAAAGTGTGTATTTTTCCAAGACGAGGTTTCGTACCTAGGATATGTTATAAGTAAAGATGGCTTAAAAAAATCGTCCGATAAAGTAGAAGCAATGGTGAACGCACCGGCACCAAAAAATATAAACGAACTGCAGTCTTCCTTAGGACTAGTGAATTATTACAGGAATTTTGTGCCTGGAGCATCTGTAGTCCTTCGTCCATTGTACGATTTATTAAAAAAAAATATTAAATGGCACTGGTCAAGTGAACAAGAAAATGCATTTAATACAATTAAACAAATTTTAGCGTCTGAGCAAGTGCTAGCGCATTTTAACACTAATGCGAAGGTAATTTTAACAGTGGACGCATCTCCAACCGGTTTATCCGCTATTTTATCTCAGATTGAACCGGACGGAAGCGAGAGACCCGTGTCCTTCGCTTCGCGTAGTCTTAACGCTGCCGAAAAACGCTACTCGCAGATACAAAAGGAGGCTACGGCTATTGTGTTCGGGAAACGTAGGTTTCACCAATACCTTTACGGTAGGTCCTCACCTTTCGTGTTACGTACGGACCACAAACCCCTAACAAGCATTTTTCATCCGGAACGTGGCATTCCCGAGGTATCTGCGAATAGGTTGCAGAGGTACGCAATGTTTTTAAGCGGCTATAATTATGTAATTAAATATGTTCGCAGCGCTGATAACAGCGCGGATTATCTGTCGCGAGCCTGCCTACCGCCGCGGGGGCGCGGGGAGGAGAGCAACTCTCAGGTAGACCCGCGCGCTGACTGGGACCGGGCTGCATACATATGCTTCGTCGCGGAAGGTGATTTACCTATATCAGTTAATGAGCTTCGCAATGAAACCACCAAAGATGCCGTTCTCGATAAAGTTATTAAATATACTTTGAATGGCTGGCCACGTACCGTAACCGATATTAAAATTAAACCGTTTTATTTGTGTCGTACACAATTATCTATAGAAAACGGCTGTTTGATGAGAGGCCATAAAGTAGTTATACCGGAAACATTGCGTGGAAAAGTTTTATCGGAACTACATACCTCACATCTAGATTCTAGGTATTGTTAAAACCAAAGCTGAGGCACGTTCAAGGTTATGGTTTCCCGGCATAGACGAGGCAATAGAGGGAATGATAGGTTCATGTGACGTATGCATCCATCTACGACCGTCACCGGCGCGAGTTCCTATAGCACACTGGAACCTACCCCCCACGGTGTTTTTTAGGATCCACATAGATTTCTTAGGTCCGATTAGAGGTGTGCGCGGCGCCGCCGCGCCGCCGCCGCCGACAATTTTTCCACGCCGCCGCCGCCGATGATGTTGACCGGCGTAAAATCGGCGTGGCCAATTTTTTATGATAAATGATTTTCTTATCCAAATTACAAGTACATACTGAGAATTACATCGTGTTATATATTTTTGAATAATCATATCTCATTAACATTTTGTTCATTGCAAAATCAACAACATTTAGCTTTTAGTATTTGGAGTTTGTTAAGGCGGGTCCACATTTGTGACAAACCGCCGAACCGAACACCGTGGCCGTGACAGACTCGGGAGTTTGAACCGATAGTGTGGACGGAATTTGTTACACGAACAAATGTTACGATCAGTTATCCGTTCAAATCTCCAAACAAAATATCCACATTGTACGTACTCCCACAATGTGGTTGTGATAAATGTGGACGATGTTTTGGTTTTGTTACGGTCAAATGACACGGGGTACGGGCCGATCCATCCAAAGTCGGTCTTTTTCAAAGGATGTTCGGTACTGTCTCGGTGTGCGGGAGAGGTCCACACTGCGATTTTTGTCACGCGTACAAGCACGCGTGCCATCAGGCTGGTACCTACACGGGATTGATGGATCGGGCGAATGCACGGTCGTCTTGACAAGACAACACCCGCTCCCCCGCCCGCGAAATCATTGCAACAATACATTGAAGGTAGTTGAGTGGCAATTTGTGTTGATAGATATTTAATTTAAGTATTAATACGCGGCATTGAAACGATATCTCTCAGTAACGAATTTACACCATAAATATTACGATTTCTAAAAAGTTCACTTTGCCACCATCTCCTTTTTTTCACCGTCCTATTTTTTTTTAAAGCACAAAGTAAAACAAATGATGCACTTGCAAGAGCAATATTCAAATACATTTCGGTTAATTCTTCTGGAAACGACATGACTGCCTTGGTTGAAGTTTCAAAATGGCATTCATCGGTTGTACGCGTAACAAATGCCGTCCACACTATCGTTACAGACATCGGGCTTTGTCACGGTCACGGAGCTACCACCAGCGTCCGATCCGATGCAAACTTTCACCCGTCCACACTATACGTAACAAGTCCGCGGCGACGTCACAGTGTTCGGTTCGGCGGTTTGTCACAAATGTGGACCCGCCTTTAGAGTCTGTCAAGCGAGTTGCGCCCGCGCCCCTCGGGTATGGGGCTGATTATATATCTATCTCATAATATACCATACGAAAAAAAGAGATGGATATAATAAATCAGCCCCATCCTAGGTGACAGTGGTGACACGATGCATTTGACATACTCTATGTGCGCGTGTTATTTATATAATATCTTTATGATTTATACTACTTACTGTTAATAAGTACAGCTCTTTTAGTATTTGGCGTTTATTATGTGCGTGCACGTGTTATTTTTACAACATCTTTATGCTACTACTGTTAATGAGTGCAGTGCAGTGCAGCTGCAGCATGAGGAAAAACCCAAAGCCCAAAACTCAGGACAGGTAGCGCGCCAAAGCGTGTAAGAGCGTATGGTATTTTGCGGTGGGGGAGAGGAGATGAACCGAATTGTTCTTATTATCGGTTAGTGATAGTTCAACGGTGTAACTGTGTGCGAGTGTCGTTTGTCAGATATGGCGGACGAAAGTGACGATGTATCGGTCAGAAATCAAAAAGTTTGTGATTTTAAAATACAGACTTTGTATTGCAAATCAAAAAAAAATAGTAGTTGCTGGAAGCATTTTGGCAAACTTGTGTGGGAAAAAGATAATAAAAAGAAGCACGTGCTAACCGATCAAGTGTTTTGTGAAATTTGTTTAAACAATGCACAAAATCAAGATTCAAGCACTCTATTTGGCTTGTAAGTATTGCGTTGTTTTATAAAATAATAAATAAAACGTTTGAATGCTTAGATTATGGAAGCAATAACGAATAAAAAATTGTTACAGGGTAAAAATAAAATTATACAGTAGCAGTGTGAGCACGGGAAATTTGATTCGCCATTTAAAAGAAGAACACAATATTAGTGATGCGGAAAAGGAAAAGAAAGCCATAGCAAACATAAAAACGTTCTTCACACCAAGACCGCGCCCATCAACTAATACAGCAGCTAATCATAAGTGGTTACTTGCAAGAGATCTAGCTATATGGTTTTGTCGATCCCTGATGCCCTTTGACTCAGTTGCAGATGAAGGAATGACAGAGTTTTTCCAAGTAAGTCATCCTATTAACTTTGTAATAATATTTTCTATCGTCTGAATTATCGGTCTGTATCTATATATGAATCAAACATTATTGCCAGTATATGATTTGGCATTATGTACAAGAAAGCATTTATACATTGTAATAATAACTTCTATTTAGTATATGATTTGTTATTATGTACAAGAATGCGTTTACATGCATACATTATAATAATCACTTCTATTTTTTTCAGAAATATGGCATCATTGTTGCTTCAGAAGATCTACCAACAAGAACAACAATTTCTCGTGATGCATTGCAAGATGTGTACGATTCATTGCTTTACGAAGTAAAACGTGAAACATCGAAAGCAGGCCAACACGTTGCAATGACCACGGATTTGTGGAGTGACTCGTATCGTCACCGAAACTATATCACGTTTACACTGCACTATCTTGATGGTAAGTTATTAGTTAGTAGAGAGAGGGCATTATACACGTGGTGATTTTATGTACCATTACCTTTATATTTCACGTTATCTTCCACTTTTTCGATAAAAAAATAGTTTTTGCTCGCACATGTGTAAAGAAGTTTTCAGTGCCACATGCTATTTTTAGGTCACTTTTTCTGTTTGTTTAAAAAAATTAAAAACTATGTGTGGCAATAATATATTAAAACATTTTTTTCTTTTCAGAAAATATGGCCTTATATCGGTTTACCCTGGATACTATCCTCATTCTTGAAAAAAAGACTGGTGAAAGAATAAAAGAGGAAATTCAAGCTGTGAGAGAGCGTTTCGGATTGATAAAAAATCAAGTATTTCTCGTAACAGACTCGGGTTCTAATGTCAAAAAAGCGGCTACTTTGATTGATGATGTCACCAGTCATTTTTGTCTTGGACATGGACTGCATAATCTTGTAATGGTGGATGGGATTGCTACTGTTGAATCTTTGCAAGCATTAATACAGAAATCTAAAAAAATTGCAAAAGCTCTACGATTTCGCGCTCCTGAGCGTGAACAAGAAGCCGAAAAAGAACAACGGCTAATATTGACATCACTACAAGACCCCAATATGTATGATGGTGGTGACTCTGAGTCCAACAGTGATGACGACGATACTGATGAGAATGAAGAAGAATCGCGTCGTTCAGCAACGACATATGCTAAGACTACTCAAACTATTAAAACAGAAAGCAAAACCCGTTGGCACAGCTTGCTGACAATGTTAGAGAGCTTGTCCCATCCCAACAATAAAGGACCAGTAAATAACCTTTTGGGCAAAATTTCAAAAAATCACTTGAAAGTGACCGACGCGGAATGGCATATAATGCAACAGTTAATTCAAGTTTTAAAGAAAATTCGTACTGCAGTGGAAATATTAAGCTCTGATTTGAATTGCACAATAAACGTGGCGCTAGTTCTGAGAAATGAAATCGAAGATATTTTGAGGAAGACTGAAGATCGTGAATTGATCGCTATAACGGCTCTGAAAAAGAGGATGTTAGATCGACTGGATTACAGATTTCCAATAACTGATACATTGATCGCATCGTCGTTGCTGGATCCCCGGTTTCAAAAGCTGAAAACAATCGATTTGTATCTAGAATCCCGCATCATGACAAGGCCTGATTTTATTGCAAATTATGTGGCCAATGATTTGCAATTAAAAGATGTTGACTCAACTTCAGTGCAGCTTCAAATGCAGCAGCCCTCAACGTCTCAGGCCTCAGAAGCAATGCTTCTAAGCTTAGCTAATAAATACAGTGAAGAGACTTCGACTTTCACATCACCCGTAGAGTCAGAGGCATGGAAGTATTTCTGCAGTGCATCAGCCAATGATGTCACACATGGGATCCTTCAATATTGGGAACAGCGCAAGCGCGTATATCCATGGCTGTATGCGACTGCCAGAGCCATATTGTCAATTCCTGCAACGAGCACATCCAGCGAACGTGTATTTTCTATAGCGGGATTGACTTTAAACGCGAAAAGATCCCGTCTTCACCCATCTCGTGTAAATAAAATAATATTCATACATGATAATTACTCTAAATCAAAAAAGGGTAGCTCTTAATTATTGGACAAACTGATTCGAACGAGATATATATGATTCCAATTTCATCAGAATTACCAAAAATTTGCTTGTGATGTGATTTGATTTGACTGATTAAGAATTATACTAGTCTTATTATTGTGATTTAATTATTTTTTTCTATTTAGGTATGTTAAGGATTGTTTGACTGTAAAAGTTTTAATTACATATGTTTCTTTATTAAAATGTTGTTTAAAATATTTTATATTGTTGATTTCATGTGAAACATGCTCTAATTTGATAATAAAAGTTGATTTACAAGGATATTTCGTTTTACTTTTAATCAACCTAGCAAATTTAGCTCCACGCCGATTTCACGCCGATTACGCCGCCGCCGCCGGTGAAAATTTCGCCGGACGCCGCCGCCGACAATTTTTTGATCGGCGCACACCTCTAGGTCCGATAAACAATCGTACATATTTAATAATTGTGGATGCTTACACAAAATGGGTGGAAGTTTATGATATGGGAGCGTCGACGTCGTCTATCTCCGTCATAGATAAGTTATGTGACTACTTTTCAAGGTTTGGGTTGCCTGCGTTTTGTATAAAAAGTTTTTAAATAAAAACAAGTTCACTTGGTGTAAAGGTGTGGTTGAGAAAAAATTGGGAAAAGTTCTGTACTTAGTAAAAAACAGTTTAACTTCAATGTTTATTAAAACACATAAAAATCACATGCTTAAGTATAAAGGTACCGCAAATAACTGTGACCTTCATGAAACATATGATTGTGACTTACCTACGGACTCCTTACTCATGCCAAGGACGTCATCGCCGTCGCCACCGCCACCGCCACCGCCACCGCCGTCAATGCCGCCGTCACCGACTCCGGAAATTGGGTCAATGTCTTCACAAGCAATTTTGTCACCATTGCAAATGCAATCTGTGGAGTCATCAGATGTTGCCGCCGGGGGAGGGGAAGGAGTTGCGTCAAGCTCAGGTGACGATGATGAATTTCACGAGGCAGCAGAGGAAGGTCAAAGAGACCCAGACTTGCAAGGTGGGACTGGCACTACACCAGCATTGTCCAAAAAGTTATTGCGCAAGCGTACCAATCTTAATTTTAAGAAATGTTTTTAATATGTAACAGTTCTATATTCGATGTATATTCAGTTAGTCAGTTACGTAACTAGAGGGAGGAAGTGTTACGTATGTGTGCGTGTGACTGTGCTCACACACCCTAGCTAGATGAATAAACGTCAGTGCGCTATCCAACGGCCATGGTTTCACTCGCTCCTACCCCGTATTTATCATTTTACCAAGACATTAACCAGTCTAATTTATACGCAAAAGTAAATTCCCAATGTTCCTGGGAATATTCCCCGGAACAATGGGAATATTCCCAGTTATTGGGAATATTCCCCCAGCCGAAAAAACAAATTTTACAATAGTAGGTACTACTGCAAGTTACAAAAACAATACAAAGTTAATGAAAAAATCACAATATACTTATATAGGAATACAAAATAGGAAAATATTCACATATTAAATGATAATTGAGATAAAAAGTCAGAATTAGTAGAATAATGCAGTTTTTGGCGAATGGCACTTTATTTGTCGGGGCACTATTCATTTTAATTACTTTTATTACAACTTTAATTTTCCTCATTTGTATTTCAATATTCCCGGGAAATTCCCATACGGGAATATTCCCCGACACATCACTATTGGTTACTAATACCTAATATGTATACCACAGAATAAATTAGTGGCTCTGTGAGTTGTAGAAATTGCGATATTTTTTTTGATAACTTTAAAAAAAGAACTAAAAAGCCAGTGGTTCAGGCATAGGCTCGTACCGATGAGTTTTTCGGAGCTGAAGTGTATGCACGGAATATTTACCGTTAGCTTTTCGGTGAAGGAAAACATCTTTAGGAAACCGGTCTAATCCCAATGTCTAGTTTTCCCTCTGGGTTGGAAGGTCAGATGGCAGTCGCTTTCGTAAAACTAGTGCGTATGCCAAATCTTGAGATTACATGTCAAAGCGGACCCCGGGCTCGTTTAGGGCACAACCGGGAATAGCGCTAGGTAAATGAAGTTTCAAAAATCTGAATCGTAAAAAAAACCGGCCAAGTGCGAGTCGGACTCGCGCACGAAGGGCTCGTTACCATTATCTATAAAAACGGCAAAGAATCACGTTTGTTGTATGGGAGCCCCCTTAAAAAAATTAGTTATAGCGGCAGCAGAAATATATTATCTGTGATATCAATTTCAACTGTTAGTTAGACAGAAAAGACGGTCCGTGAGATACAGCCTGGTGACAGACGGACGGACGGACGGACAGCGGATTCTTAGTAATAGGGTCCCGTTTTTACCCTTTGGGTACGGAACCCTAAAAATCAATATATTTATTGAACCTGCTCACAAAATTTCACGAGAATCGGTTGAGAAATGCGACCAGTAGAGGAGAACAGCCGGACATATGAAAGATTTTTGGCTCAAGCAGAGAACTTCGTTCGCTTTGCTCCCTTGTTCAATAATGGGATGTTGCCCAACTGCGGAAGCCCACCTTACAGAAAGCCACAGTCATGATATCACCACTAAACTTGACGCCGTATAGATTCCAATAAAAATAACCTTAAACTTGCCATTAAAATGAAAAAAAAAACCGACACTGGCAAACTTACACTCTTCCAAATGACTAGCTACGCCCATCATTTGGAAGAGTGTAAATTTGCCAGTGTCGGTTTTTTTTTTCACTTTAATGGCAATTTGAAGGTAATTTTTTTGGAATCTATATACGGCGTCAAGTATAGTTGGTTTGTAGTTTGGTGCTGTTCCTGGTGGTGGTGGTGAGTCAGGTCGCCAGAGCTCCCGAGGACGTGCTGGGTTGAGATTGAACCTGCAACCTGCATTTTGTCTCTAGCCGTCAACATAACAAATCCTCAAATCAATAAAGGGTCCTGGGAATCTTCTGGAGTCACCAGGGTCCATAGGCGACGGTGTCTATTATAACTCTATTATACTTGATAACAACAGAAACTGGTTTTTTTTTTGTTGTTAACACTAAATACATCAGTTTAAAAAAACTATTTTACACAAGCAGGTTTAATTTAATGAAACGAGAAAGAAAACAAAATAACAAAATAACAAAATTGTAAAACGAGCGACAAATGGCGACAGAGAAACCGTACGCGGTTTTCGCTCGCTGTTCGAATCATTATGTAAATCCATACTAATGCGAAATTGTGTGTCTGTCTGTCTGTCTGTTACCTCTTCACCCTTAAACCGCTGAACCGATTGAGATGAAATTTGGTATGGAGATAGTTTGCATCTCGGGGAAGGACATAGGATAGGTTTTATCCCGGAAATCATCCCCTGAGGGGGTGAAGTGGGGGGTGAAAGTTTGTATGGATCTACGATATAAACGAGTTCCACGCGGACGGAGTCGCGGGCAGAAGCTAGTGCTAAAATAAGATTACACCCGTACTCGAACTAACTATTCTTAAGGGACTCCCATACGCCAATGACCTTCGATCTGAATCCCTTATGGTCCTCACCCACTATCAGTCCGCCGGACGATATCAGCCTGTCAGTTAGAACAAAAATTTGACAGTTCCGAACAACTGACAGGCCAGGGACTGCAGGCGGATTGATAGTGGGTGGGCCCCTTTAGTTTTCGAATGTTTTTTGTAGCTTATTAGTTATTATATTACTTAACAACAACGGCTTTAAGCAATATAGTATCCCATATTTACTTCAAAGTTCATTGTTTTCGAGATATTTGACATCAAAGTTGATCAATTTTAGGAAAAACTGGTTTAAAAAACTGGTTTTCTGGCCATAACTTTTGTGTTAATTGGTTTAAAATGAAAACCATAGACCAATTTTTAGAGACGTCACAGACGAACCCAAATATGTAGATTTCGTATATGTTAGATCTTTCACGTCAATACAGATAAGAAATAAGTGTTTTTTCAGACAATGTTTAAAAAAATCATACAAAATTAAGTATTCATTTGTTCCAAAATCCGGTGTACCAAAATGGAGACAAATTGAAGAACCGATAGCCGTTTGATTTATAATTCTATCTGTAGTGCAAAAGTAGGAGATACGATTCAAAATTGGTCAAAAATCGATGAAAACCTCTGGTAGCCCCTTTACTAACTCTAAAAAAAAACTGTTCTTATTTATTTAAAGTTTACAAATTAATATCTAAGTTCTTCACCCATTGGGCTGCGTTTCCACATATAATGATATAAGTCCAGAGGATCGCCAGTGCACCTCCTTTTTGGGCCCTGTTGATAATTATTGGTTGACAGGCACACTTCGGAGAATCACGCCACCCACACATCTAAAAATGAGTTCGTCACATCGATGTGTTCAGTGCGAAGTCTGTTTAGATCGTCTCGGAAGCGTTATCGCTTCCGAGACGATCCCTCAGTTTTTTGGGTGGGATCACAATGAGGGTTTCCAGAATGTATTATGTCACCAGCTGGCAGCACCGTGGCGAGAGGTCTAAGTGTCAAACAAAATCCACCAATCAAATTGATGATGATTAAATATGATTGGTGGATTTTGACACCTAGACCTCTCGCCACGGTGCTGGCCAGCTGGTGACATAATACGTTCTGGAAACCCTCATTAGCAGGGGTGACCTGAGGCAAATTTGCTCTCTCCTTCTTGAGGGCTGTAATGAAAACTAAATTAATGTTTTTCTATTTCAGTTACAGAGCGAGAGCAACTACTCATACATAATAATGAAGAACAAAAAACTGTCCTGCAGAACCCTGAATGAAGCCAAGGTAAGCTTTGTCACAGTATATGAACAGTAGATAAACTTCGAACAAAGGTACATCGCACGGCTGCACACATGCGCGCGTGTTCGGTACGCACACACACATAGCCTTCGGGAATGAAGGAGAATGCTTCAATCGGGGCCGCGCCGTTGCGGTGTTCGCTCGTTCTCACTCGGTACGTCAAAGGAAGCCGCCTCGTAGGTATGAAGACAGCGAGCCGCCAGTGCCACGATATCAAAAGGAGCCGAATATAGGCTTGTAACTAAGCACCTACCAACCTAGTGCAGTTTAGCAACTATTATACTTACTAGGAAATATTTTAGGCATAGTATAGTGGCATTAAAATATTCCATGAAGTGGGAAACTAAAAACACATACCCAACTATCTATAATATTATTACTTTGTGTATACAATATTGTCTATTAAACTGTAACAGAAATACTTTGCATACTTAAAAGCAAAATTAGTATTATAGGTATGCCAAGCCACAAACTTGACACAGCCCTGCGCATCGAGCGAAAGTAGGTAACGAACGCTCCTAAACGGCCTCAGATTACCTACTGTATTATTCTTCTATACTGTGGCTATGTCCTTACTTAACCTTTTTTGTGTACCAGATACCCAATGCAGTCATCAGGAGTTATCTGGGTTATGTAGTAGGTATTTCTATCCACGTAAAACTCTACGGCAGCCGCCATTTGCGCTCTCATGCGGAGGACCCTAGTAGGGATGTCGCGGATGAGATTTTTTTGACATCCGCGAAAGCAGATTCGGAGTTTGGGGTCAAACACTAAAAAACCTAAATAAACGATATTACGCAATTGCGTAATATCGTATTATTAGTATTATTAGTATTGCGTATTATTAGTTCGGCGGCGGCGTGCAGCTGGCTGTAGACGCTGGACCCCGCCGGCAGCGGCTGTTTGGTCGTTCTAGAACGTAACCGCGGCGGCCAAATCGGTGGCAGTGTCCCGACTTTCCCATACTTTATGTTTCAAAACGTTGATTTTAAAGTGTATTTTTGTGCATCGTATAAAATGCTATTGCACTTCACTAACTCGATTAAGAGTTCATCTTTTTCTTTGTTAAATTGCATAATGAACGCTAGCGTGTACCCGCCGCAATGCTTCAAAATGACTAAAGACGCCGCGGCCAGCGACCGGCAGTCGCGGGCGGCGGACGGACGTCGCACGCGGCGGGCGAGAACGACCGCTCCCGAACATTCACGAACACACCATACAGAACGCCGCGGACGGCGGGTCAGAACTGTTAATTTTACTAATTTTAACAGTTATTTTTATTAATAGTGAAAATAACTAAAACACGCGCGGTGAAGTGCCGTGTGACGTGTGGGCTCCTTTCTTGTCCTGAAGTATAAGTACTACATCGGCATCCCCAAAAACTCCGCATCGATCGGTAAACACAGATTATATACCTATAATAGTTCTACGAACAGATACCTCAAGTCTGAATAAAAAAAAGGAATACATACCGTTATCATGCCTACTGTAGTGTATGTAGGTAAATAAGACCTAATACACACTACCGTCTCGGGCACACATGACGTGCAGAGTTATGGCCGGAGCTAGTCTATGGTCGATAGTCTATGCCCGGAGGTTTTGGAGTAAGACGCGTGCGTGTGTGTCTGCGAGCCGGTGTAAAGAGGAATAGCAAAATACGTGATAAATAGAACATGACACCTACAAAATTGAACAATGGAGCGACGGTCGTGCCGGCCGATCGACGCTAAGGTTGAAACCGCTTAGAAATGATTTTATAATAATAATTATTTTATTTTTTAAGAAAGAAAAGATAATACAACATAAACAAGTACAGGGTCCCACAAAACCGTTTGCACAGTTTAACTGTGGGATCGAATTACCACTAGGTCAGTGAAATGAAAATGGTTTATTTTTGGAAATAATCTTAATACCTATATCGTTTTTATTATGTGTCTACAATTCCTTTACCTTAATGTAGTGTTGAATGAATTGATTTCCTTCGTTAAATGTTCGGTTATTAAATCTAAGAGTAGGTAGTGGAAATTCAGAATCTGATGAATAATTTCAGTAAGCATTCGAACGGAAAGAATTCACGACAAAGACATTTTATTGGTCACAACTTTTATTGTGCGCGTAAGCAGCGTCCGGCCGTGAGCGCGTGTGCCAACCGACTGGCTGAGTCACCGCTAGCGGCGCTCAAAGTGTAGGTATAATTCTGAGTTCCCAAGGTACAGCTAGGTAGCACTGCCGTAAACCTATTCTTGTCCGAGCCTACACGGTTTACAGAGTAATAGGTACTTTTGGTAGACGATTTCATTCACTTGTTCCGTCTTCTTTTTTTTTGTATTTATTCAAATGAAAACTTACATAGTACCTACTATACATTTATATTCTCGACAAACTGTTACGTTTGATGGCGAGACGCGCTACATTTTAATACAACTTAACTTAACCTATTAAACTCATCTTATAAAATAAATTAGGTAACAATTTCGTGGGCCCCATACCAAAGAAATTATATATATATATATATATATATATATGTATACGTATGTATACACACACCCACACAATCATGACAAGTCGAGAAGACATTCCTTTAGTCTAGTTTGTATCATAGATTTACGTAATTTAGGACTTTCTCTTAGTAAATTAATTTTATTGAATATTTTTGGTACTAGGTACTTTGAACTTCTTTTGCCATAGTTTTTCATTTTCGGCTGTACTATCTTTTTTTCTCTTACACTCTTAGTATATTTATTGTTAATTAATAATTTTTACTTTTCACTGTAATAATGCTCTAAACCTAAGAGGTATGTGACTTTCTTATCTATCGGTAAAATACATAAGGGAAATATTTTATCATAATCTCAATACTCAATACTCAATCATTTATTGCAATATCACAAAAGTAGGTACAGATGTTAACTTAAAGCTACAGATCATTGTGAACCCTGTTGGGCACTGCAATTTAGGGAGAGGAGTAATTTATCTTCTAAGTATTCATTTAGCGTGTAATAGGATTTAGTTAGTAATAGTTGCTTTATTTTATTTATGTACTTTCACAATCTTTTTCACAATCTTTCTTAACCTTTTTACTAACTAAGAATTTAATCAGCCTTGTTTCTAAATTCGTATATCACTAATATATGTCTTCGACAGGGATCCACCCTCCCGTTGTTGCTCAACGGTCTCCTTCTGGGTCATAAGCGCCTCACGTGTCCACTTTGGCGGCCGACCTAGACCAATTGTACGGCGCATCCAGTTCGCCGTCCACAAAGTGGCGGCGCGCAGCCCGTCCCGTATCAGTACGATTACTGTTAGTTAACCACTGACAGATGGATTGCCTTCATTTATTTTTCAACTTTAACCTTATACAATTATAATAGTTATACTAAATCGGTAGATGTGGGTAGCAGTATTCTGAAAAATGCTTTATTTGTATGAGATTAAAGTTGAAAATTAAATGAAGGCAATCCATCTGTCAGTGGTTAACTACAGAAATCGTAGGTACTGTAGCAGCGGACACGCAGCCCGCCATTGTTTCAGAAGCGAGAAAACCATGTTCCGTTGATAATTTTTTGGTCTTCAGGATCATAGGGGTCGGCAAACCGCGGCTCTTTGAAAGGTTTGTTGCGGCTCTTTGGGTTCCTCAAAAAAGAAAAGATTTTTTATGAAAATCGTTAATAGCGCGAGGCAAATATAATTATTTTTATCGAACTCAAACACAGCATTTGGTACAGTGGCTCTTTGAGCTTCCGAAAAATCGTAATTTTTTCGGGAACCTAACTAACGTAACCTAGTTATGTATTTCATTAAATAATCTGCGTCCAAATTTTCGTGTAAATGGCGTTCGTTATTTCGGAATAATGATGCTCCCTTTTTTTTAGTAGGTAGGTACTTACTTTCGGAGAAAAAAATATTTTATATGATATGACGACAATCACTTCAAACAATAGCAAAGCGATACAGGCATGAGTCAGTAAACGTGACTTCATAGTGTTTTTACTATCTGTCTTAGAAATAAGACGACAAAGACTCTTTCCAAAGAATATCAAGCAGTTTATTTATCTCAGTGTTTGTTGGCTAATACAATGTGTAATACGATAAAATACTAGGTACAGTAAAGTAATCGACCGAGCGAGCGAAGCGAGCCTTCACATCATACAATACTTCATACAAAGCCTTCATACATGTGGAAGCACATTGGCGAACACTAACCTTAGGCAGTACTTTCACCCTTGAGTAGGCAGCCATTAGCTAGAACTGGAAATTTCTTAAATATCTCTGGAGTTTAAAAAGCACATTGCTCGAATTATGGAGCACATTTGGCACATTGCAAGCAGTAACTCCTGACGTATGCCGCAGCTCCATTTGTTGATGTCCACCCGCCATCCTGACGCTCACCAAAGACTGACAGACTTAATTCTGGAACCCTTTAATTTTGATCGTTTAACCAGAATCAGGGCCATGAAACTTCTTTTTCTACGAATTGAAGAGGAAAAGAGACTAAGCAGATTGGCGGAACAAACCAATCGAGTCCATTCCAGCTTGGCCCAAAATCCATCTTTCGTATGTTGGATGTCCGAATGTCCCGCAGTTCTCGCCTACAGGCTGCAGTTCTCCACCGATTTTCGTAAAATTTTGTAAGCAGGTACAATAATTTATAGGTACAATTATTCCTTTTTGTCACATCAGTTTTCGATTTTGTTCAAATGACCACGATTTTCACACATTATTATAACAAAATCGGACTTAATCGTGCTCAAAAAGGTGTTTATTTAATTACCTCGACATTTCGACGTTTTTTTGATAATGCCCACGATTTCAATTCAACCCCCATGGGTTAAAAAGGTATAAAATTACTAAATTCAACCGTTTTGAAACAAACCCGCGAGGTCTACAGCTCACACAGCCACTAGTATAGTTAGATTTATACAAATCTCTTTTTCAGGGTTACGTACCCAAAGGGTAAAAACGGAAACCCTATTACTAAGACTCCGCTGTCTGTCTGTCTGTCTATCTGTCCGTCTGTCACCAGGCCGTATCTCATGAAACGTGATAGTTAGACAGTTGAAATTTTCACAGATGTTATATTTCTGTTGCCGCTATAACAACAAATACAAAAAATCGGCCAAGTGCGAGTCGTAGTGGGGCTCCCATACAACAGACATGATTTTTTTGCCATTTTTATAGATAACGCTACGGAACCCTTCGTGCGCGAGTCCGACTCGCACTGGGCCGGGTTTTTTTCCCTGTTTAGCCTGCCGAACGGCAAGTTACGGATATGGTTCTGGATAAACCTCTCTGGGGGCCCTATGGGCAACCCAGAAGGAACTGATATACAACCCTCGTGTAGGGCAGCAGGAATACATAAATACATAATCTGTAGGTATCCGACCCACTGCTGGGCACAGGCCAGGCAGGGCTGTTATTCGCTACGCGCTAATGCGGCTCACCCCGCCGGTCACACGTCACGAAACCCGACCTCTGTCGCGAATCCACTTCTCGTCAGTCTCATGGCCGCGAATGAGTACCTTCAGCACTCTAGCTTAGGTGTCTGGGTTAGCATATTATGCAACTATGAACCTACACTTCCAGCTTGCAGAATCCTTTATATATCTGACATATGAGCTTCCACCTTGTGCTCACCAGCTCCATATTAGGTGTGGGGACCTTCGTCCCCGAGAATGTCCTCCACCTTCCCTTACAGACATCCCTTACCACACAACTGATGCTGTACCAATTCACACGCTATTCTTCTGGTTATAATTACCCGGGTGCACCCTTGATTGATGACCTGAGGCTGAGACTACCGAACCCTGTTGTTACACTTCTTACTAATCCTCTCACAGTAAAGAACTCCAGGACTGAGAACTGTGTTATCACATGTAAGTGACATGTAGGAAAACCTTATTCATATACATGATATACCGTCACGCCTCCCAAATAGAATAAGACCTGTGAACGCACATAAATACATCACATCATAAACAATCATCGTCCGAGCTGAACACAGATGTAAATGTACTAAACCGTTACGATATCATAGGATGCATTGAAAGTGATTATGGAAAGAGCTCACCCTGGTTTTCCTCCAAATCTAACACTACAAATCTGCACTTAAGCCGATGCCTTGATTTGAGTCGAACGCGCCCCCTAGACAGAGACACGCTGATGCCTTCCGCGCACGAGGAAAAGAGATGTAACACTCTTCAGGAATGGCTTTATGGACAAATTTCGATAAATACCTAACTTAGAGACGTTTTATTTAAATTTCATAAAGTGAGATTTTAGATGAGATAAAATACTATAGTATTAACTTGATTGTGTCGTAAAATAATGTATCGTTTGAGTAGGCTGAGTAAAAAAAGGAAAATACAGACCCAACTTTGGAATTTTTTCTATCGAGGAAATTTTAAGCAATCATGTATCGATAAAATCAGATAAACAATCATATATCTGAAAATCAGACCTTATTGTTTCTTAATCTAGTCAGAACGGCGTTTCAAAGCACCCGATAATTTCCAATGCACAGCCTTAACTGTTCGTACGCAATATAGCCGTTAGGAACTCTTGACTATCCGCCTACCCGTCAACATTGTTATAAAATGATTTCTTGCCGGTGTTGCTACATAAAATAAATCGGCTGTTTGAGACATGATTATTAACATCAATGTAAATACTATCGTGAATCATGCCCATTCATGACAACCTCTACTTACGCTTAGTTACTACTCATCGCGCGTTGAGGTGAGCACAACTTACAGAATAGGGGGGCTGCTGTATACATGGCCTTTGGTATACTTGACACCGTATACAGATTCCAAAAAAATAAACTTAAAATTGCCATTAAGGCTTGTACACCCGCTAAAGTCCTTGAGCGTATGGGCGGAGCCTCGACCCTCTCCCCGCGCAAGTCGCACAACCCGCCGTCGTTTATTAAGCGTTACATAGATTAAGTTAGGTACGATTACAGACGCGTCATCGCACATCGTTACCAATGCAAGGGTGGACGTGGGTGGGTGACATTCGTCATGCTTAATTGAAACGTGATATTTGTCATACATCAATTACATAATTGATTAAGTTCAACAATTATGTCCCTACTATTATAATACTATTTACTTACGATTAGTGTAGTTCCGTCAGCACGGCTAGCACGAGACGGCCGCGACATACTCTCGATTTTTCTCGCACTATCGGTCTCTCTCTTAGAACATTAGGAAAGAGAGGTATAGTGTGAGAAAAATCGAGAGTATGTCGCGGCCGTCTCGTGCTAGCCGTGCTAGTGAAAACGAAATTCGTTCGAATAACTCTCATTGTCGCTCGAACTGGCAAGCGCGACAGAGCGGGAGATACATGAACGAAGTTCGGTTTCGTTTCGCGGTAGGTCCTCAGCACGCCTAGCACTAGACGGCCGCGACATACTTACTTTCGATTTTTCTCGCACTATACCTCTGTTACTAAATATTCTAATAAGAGAGAGACGGATAGTGCGAAAAAAATATAAAGGTAATAATAATAATAATCCATATGTACTGTTGCCCTTAGGCCATTTTTTAATGTCGCAATGTGAAACAGTTTTATTGGGGAGGCGTCCGATATTTCATCCAATAGCCTAGCTACTAGTCCATCATTTTCACCCAATAACCCGTTTTATTTAGATTCCATCAACTAGCAATACTCTTACACCCCAGCGGGTGCTGTTTCTGTGTGCGTCCCATGACACGGGCAGAGACAGCATCCGCTTGGTGTACTCCTTGCATTTCACTAAATTGTCAAAGGGCCTCTACGTGTTGGCTCAGAGCTCCACGCACGCCTCCCAAAGGTCCGGGACATCATTGTCCCGTGAGCGGGAAAGACATATAATCCATACTATCCATACTTTCATATCCATACTCCATACTAATATTATAAATGCGAAAGTGTGTCTGTCTGTCCGTTACCTCTTCACGCCTAAACCACTGTACCGATTTAGATGAAATTTGGTATAGAGATAGTTTGGGTCCCGGGAAAGGACATAGGGTAGTTTTTATCCCATCAATCATCTCTGGAGGGGGTGAAATTGATTTGGAGCTACTTAAACCGCTGCACCGATTTGGATGAAATTTGGTATAGAGATAATTAGTCCCAGGACAAAGCATAGTTTTTATCCCAGAAATCATCCCCTAAGGGGGCGAAATTCGGGGGTGAAAATTTGGATGTAACCTATTTAGATGAAATTTGGTTTGGAGATAGTTTGAGACCTGGGAAAGGACAAAGGATAGTTTTTATCCCAGAAATCACCCCCTAGGGGGTGAAATGGGGGGGGGATTTTTTATGGAGCTACTTAAACCGCTGCATCGATTTGAATGATGGAACCCATACCTACTGATGAAATTTGGTTTAAAGATAGTTTGAGTCCTGGGAAAGGAGATAGGGTTTTTTCTCGAATATCATTTACTGAGGGGGTGAAATAGAGGGTAAAAATTTGGATGGAACCCATTTAGATGAAATTTGGTTTAGAGATAGTTTAGTCCCGGGAAAGGCTTTGTATAGTTTTTATCCTGGAAATCGTTTCCAAAGGAGGCGAAATGGGGGGTGAGAAGTTGTATCGATACGTACGACATCTACGATATAATGGAGTTCCACGCGGACGGAGTCGCGGGTAGAAGCTAGTAAATAACAATGCGCGGATAGTCAGGACTGTCAGGAGGTTCCTCTCTCTGTCGCCCTGACCACCGGTGTTACTTTTATATCATTATTGTACAAACCAAGCCTAAGAAGAAAAATGAATACAGAGAAAAAATTTATTTTAAGCATAAATCGTTTATGTATATATATATATATATATATATATATATATTACGTATTTATATATTACGTATTTTCCTCCTGCGCGTATTTCCCATCTTGAACTAAAAAACAAAATCTAAACTATACCTACGTAAATTTTAATTAGGTACAAACGCCAACACAGTTAACTGACCATCCTGTATTTATACAAGAACCTTATTACAATGCACATAAAGTGCACGGATGGTCAGTCAGCTGTCTTGTCGATAGTACCTACTACTTTACAAACCACGAAATAGATTGTCCACTCTATGCAACAAAATTATCTGTCACTAAAAACTAAACTATACGCAAATGTTTATTAGTTACCACACAAAACGGACCACAACCATACGAACCATACGAATCACAAAACGGATTGTCCACTCTATGCAACAAATATAGTCCACAATTCCCACAAATATTAAAAAATTTCGGCGCAGCGCAAATTGACACAGGTCCGTCATGCAACGTGTCTCGTCCCGCACTGACTGTATGGATGAAAACGGGGAGGCGTAGGAACTTTGGCGGAATATTTCAGAAAACGAGGTAATTTTTTAAGAAAATTAAGAAAGTAAGAAAATGATGCCCTTGTTCATTATTGTATGAAGAAAGTTATAAGATTTCATATTATTCTGATAAAAAATGGCGCAGTAAAATGGTTACAAGTGAAAAAATAGGGGTCACTTTAGATTTTTTTTTCTTTAATTTTTATTGTTAAAATGGATTTCTACGAAAACTATGACCCGCCGCATATCTTGCAGATTATGATATATTTTTTCCGACTGCAAAAATGTTACGTTATAATGTATAAAACGTTTACAAAACAACTCATTTTCACGAAAATTTCGAATGTGCAGCCTTAAAATGAAAAAAAAACCGACACTGGCAAACTTACACTTGCAAATAATGGACGTAGCTAAACAACTAGCTACGTCTAATCTCTATATACGGCGTCAAGTTTAGCTAGGTCCAGAGTTGATAGCCTAGGTATTTTGTTTTCTAGTATTATACCCATTGCACTACTATGTACTAGCGTACTAGTCCAAAACCGACAACATGAACATTATCTGTGCGGCGGCCGGCAGCAGTCTTGCGCAACTCAGTACAAAAAAACTTTTGTATGGAGTTTGCTGAAAAAATAATGGCGGAGCTGTAATTTGCGTGTCGTTTCCGTTACAAGTACTCTGTGGTTTATTTATACCGCCATATTGCTGCCTGTGTAAGGCCTGCAACACACTGGCGCGGCCTGCGGTGGCGGACAATAGTAAATTTGACAGCTAATGACAAGTTCACTATTGTCCGCCGCGGCCAGGCCACGCCAGTCTGTGAGAGGTCTAAATTGTGTCTGTCAGTGTCATTGCGCAACGGATTCCATTTTTGGCTATTTTAATGCTATTTTGTGATATGTGTTACAAATAGTGTTCGTGTTGTTTGTGAAAATATCAACAAAAAAAAATGCCACCGAAAAGACGGTTTATAAGATGTGAAGTGTGTGGACTTAAAGCAAGCTGCGAAAAAAGCACTAAGATGCCATTTATGGCGAAATTTCCATTGGACGAAGACCCATAAGTATAAAACTAGTCATTTATTTAGTTTAATATCAGTACAATTGGCTACAAACAAAATTATGATGGTTTATTAACATTTTTATTGAGTACTAGTGATGTACTATATCTATCGATAAATGGAGGTTCCCTGAGTAGTTAATAATTTTCTTATATTTCCAATAATTGTGAGACTCAAAAATATCGCCTAATAATTGCAGAATAATAATCCTTTTATTTATCTACTTATAAGACTTGACCGTGATTCATTTCACCATTGATTTGTTATTTTAACTTACTTAATGATTAATGAAATATAACTATTTTTTTTGCTGCAGGCAGCGGGTCAAGGCTGTGGGGAACAAAGACCTGATATATGTTCCCATTGAAAGATTGGTTTTAAAATATGTATGTGGGTAATCATTTCCATAGCAACGCCAACAGCAAAATCTATGTTCCTCCAAAGCTAAATAAGCGACTTCGGACAAAATAAAAAAAGCACAATTACAAGGGTTTGGAAAATAGTAAAAGTGTTTTATTTTACTTCGGGTTCATATTTAAAGCCAACGTAGTATTTATTTAATTGGTGTAGCATTTACTGAACAAGATTTCATTGGACTCGAAAATATGGACTCTATTTAAACCTAATGTGATAGTACCTATTTAAGAAATAATAGGTACAAGTAACATGAACTGCGATTATTAAAACACGCCCGCAATTTTATCGATAGAAGCGGGTTTGTCGATATCGATAAAACTTCTTTTATAGATACGCCACTATTGTGTATTAATTGTTGGGTTCATCATCATCATTATATCAGCCGAAAGACGTCCACTGCTGGACATAGGCCTTCCCCAAAGAGTGCCACAATGACCGGTCCTGCGCCACCCGCATCCACTCCCGCGACCTTTACCAGGTCATCAGTCCACCTTGTTGGGTTGGCACTCTTGAAATGTCAGTTTGACGTCTGTCAAAGAAAGCAGACGCTTCGCTTGGTCATGTTGGTATTGATTTGCCATGCAAAGTGCATTCAATCTTCGAATACACTCCTAGTATGAGAGTCCCGTCTCTTAAAACGTAGTGATTATATTCTCTTTGGCCGGTAGGCGCGGGCCGCATGCCGGGGGAGGGTAACTTGTCATAGAATATGACTTAACCAACTAGACGCGACACTATCATACTCTGTGTTATTTTTAAAGAGACTAAGTGACATAAAAATACATTGTGAAATTATTGTCATAAACTTTAATTACCTTTGAATAAAATTAGTTTAGTAAGTTTCTGGCGCTCAGACAAATAATCATTTGAAACTTTTGCTTCGTGATGTAAACGAATAGTTGCGTATTTATTTATTATCGCTATAGTATACTGCGTTCCCGACCTTTTTCTTTTTACGGCTGCCGTCGGCACATGGAAAATTAAAAAGCTAGTTATAGATTTTTCAGTTTTGGTGTCACTTCATTAGTTTTCCGCAATATGGCGAGGTTTTTTATTTTCCACCACGGCTATCATGCGACGGCGCGCGAGCTCTCTCGATTTTTTCCCGCACTATCCGTCTCTTTCTTATTAGAACAAGAGATAGATATAGTGCGAGAAAAATCGAGAGTACGTCGCGGCCGTCGCATGATAGACGTGCAGACGTGATAAAATGGCAACCGTACTACGCCCGCTGCGGGCGTAGCACGGTTGCCATTTTATCACTTATCGTTGTGGATAAGGCATCCGTCACTCTCGCACTCGCATACTTGGCAGAGCGTGATGGGCGTCGTAGCACGGTTGCCATTTTATCACGTCTGCACGTCTATCATGCGACGGCCGCGACGTACTCTCGATTTTTCTCGCACTATATCTATCTCTTGTTCTAAGCACGGCTATCACAAGACGGTGCGCGAGCTCTCTCGATTATTCTCGCACTATAGGTTTCTCTCTTTCTAAATTTTCTAATAAGAAAAGCGCGAATATTAGTGCGGGAATATTATCCCCTAGTGAGTGAAATTTGCATGACTACGCGGTGAAGTTGGCTATACAAGATAGTTATTATGTTTTACGTCACAAGCCCTGTGCCCACGCGAATAAACAGTGGTATTGATTGTTTCTAAACTTAGCCTAGGGCGGTCTAGGTTAACATTGTATAATTACCTGTTACAGATTACTAAGTAAGTACCTGCTTACTAAGTACTGAATTACCTGTTACTGATATTAAGTACCAGCCCGAAGTATTAATTATGAAACAATGGCTGTGTGGCCTTGACCTTGTCAGGGGCCACTCTCTCCATGATCCGGCCGGTACGTTAGCGCTGCTACGGCACGCAGCGCGTTGCATGCGACAAACATAACCAATCATATTTACGGGTAATGTCATAAATTACATGTCAAAAAGAATAATGTCATAGAAAGGGATAGCCACGTTCGGTATACCTAAGGCACTGGTCCCACCGCCGGCTAGTAAGCTAGAAAAGTTGGACGAGTAACGGTTCATTGCGTGCTGACCAGGCACAGTGTGATCAATCGACCTTTACAGATCCGCAATGTAATGCTACTCGCCCAACTTTTCTAGCTTACTAGCCGGTGGTGGGACCAGTGCCTAAACAGGGGATTTGTTAACAGAGAACCTTCTAGTACTATTAGTACTATTATTTATTCTGTTGCCTCGTTTCTTAAGTCCGCAGTAAGCTCGGCCGAATTTCACCTCCCCATACAAACGTAGTTACGCTCTCATTTTAAAACTACGTGTTGGATTGTGACGAAACTTTGCATATACAACGACATGAGGTATATCTGTGTTTGTAATTAGTTTATATGGTTCCAGTTTATAAAACAAACGAAATACAGCAAAACAAGTTTTTATTAAAAACTTAAATTTGCTGTATTTTTTTTAACTATGGCATCTGTAGCTACATAAACTAATTACAGACATAGATATACCTCATGTCATTCATTGTATATGCAAAGTTTCGTTACAATCCAACGCGTAGTTTTAAAATGAGAGCGTACTTCTACGTTTGTATGGAGAATCGAGCTTACTGCGGACTCTTCATGGCAAATACTTTTTTCCGCCAAATTGATTGAAAAGTAACGACAATGATTGTTTTAAATGGAGAAAAAAAAATAGGTACTAGAGTTACATTTTATTTGAAAAATGAAACTGAACATACCCCACGGCCACGCCCATATATCAGAAGGTAGCTATCTATTAATTTTGTTGAATCATTTAATATATAAAATTAGGTATCATTGTTTAGTCAATATATTAAATAAAAAAAAACAAGGTTTGACTAGTTGAATACCTACCCTTAAAATGTTATGAAAAAAAGCGATATTAACGTTATATTTCGTTGTGTTCAAATTATTCGTTACAACAAAATCTGTAACTATGACCCATAACGATATACCTAAATATCATGACAGAATGAATATCATAATATTATAACTTTTATACTCGTCGACCTTAATGTCTGAATTAAGACTTCGTACACCAAACTTAAATCACATACTTTTTACTATGGAGCTCCCAACTCAACATTTCATAACTGTTGAGACAACTAAAATGAAATTGACCAATCACGTGGCGTCTTTACTAAACTATAATGTATTTGACCAATAGGACGCCGTCATGAGAAAGTCAAAAGTTAATAGACATCAACACAGAAAAAGAAAAAGCCGTTGGTTGCACTTCGTTTTCAATAGATACCAAGTTTGTTTAATTAGATCAGTTGACTCGTAAAAAAAGTATTTGATTCGTAAATAAAGTTTGTATACAATAGTTATATAATTAGCCTTTTAAGTCTCGTGCCTTAATTAGGCCACTCAGCAAGCTTCGTGGCCTAAACGTGGTACTCGACTGAAAAAGCATACATTATATAACGATTGCATAAAATACTATTTAAAATACGAGCCGCGCTTTCGAATGGACGAAACCACAAGTGCGAAAAAGACAATATAAGTCCTTAAGCTATTATATCGCTTAAGCAAGTATCGTTATATGTATGTGTATACTTTTGGTTTAGATTTATAACATTATAATGGATACCGCTATAAAGGATAGAAAGAAGGAATAAAGGGCGTAAAATATCGCTTTGAGTACCTATAACGCATTTTTGGAATAATAACGTTATAACGATAGCGCTATGCGAAAATAGCGGTATTTAAAGGCCCGTACCTACCAATTGTTATGTTAATTAACAGATTCTCGACCTTACGGGTATTATCACTGACAATTTATCAACAATCGACTGTTAAGAGTCCACAATACTGTTGCTATTCGCTATATATTCGCGGAAATTTACTTCACACAGCAAACATGAATAATACAGACATGTGGCATTGTTTACTATGTGTTACAAAATTATTAATGCAGTCCGTAGCGGCGCTATACTTGAAACCGTCATTGTATGTACTATGGGACGTAGTTGGTAGAAGTTTTATCCGGCTGCCATGTTATACTTGGTACCGACGTTGGCATTGCGTAGTGTGTAAAATGCGTAGCACCGAACCGTATAATATCTTAATATCTGTGCCATAAATTATATGTCATTTTAATTTTCTTTCTTTCTTTTTTGCAATGGCGTGTAATATCTACTTGTAATATTAATGCTACTAGCTTCTGCCCGCGACTCGGTCCGCGTGGAACTGTGGATATTTATTTATTTTTATAGGTCCATACAAACTTTCATACACCATTTCACTCGCTTAGCATTAGGAAATGATTTCTGGGAAGAAAACTATCCTTTGTCCTTTCCTGGGACTCAAACTGTCTCCATACTAAGTTTCATCAAAATCAGTTCGGCGGTTTAAGCGTGAAGAGGTGACAGAACAATCAAACACACTTTCGTAATTATAATATCGAGTATGGATTTGTATGGATTACATACACATTCATAACTTTGACATTTGATTTGTTATAATATGTGTAGTTGTGACATTTTAAATATATCCTTTAATGATTTGCGCGCCTGCTCGCAGGCTATTATACACTGTGCGCACCATTTTTGTAAGAACCCTCTGACCATCTCTGACTGTATCTGAAGCAAATAAATTCTCTGATTTCTGATTTCTAACATATTGCATATATACACGCCTGCGTTCCCAGGTTATAGGCAAAAAGTGGGAATTCTGGTTTAAAAACGGAGAAAATGAGGTGCCTTCGTTTTGCTTGACTTGGCGGGGGCACTGCCGTGCCCCTAGATATTGCAGTGGTATGTATCTAGCCTATTGCCCACAACACACTTGAACCCTATCCAGTAGTCGTTTTATTAAATTACAAATCATTAAAAATAAACCTAAATGCTTGTAGTAAGTAGGTGTAAGTATAATATTTTAATTCCTCACAAAATTCTATAGTACCTAATCAATCACCTGAAGTCATATTCGAATAGTACCTGAAATAATCATCGTAATGAATAGGTACAGAAAATTACATTTCATTATCATTTTGCTGCAGGGTACAGTTCTAAAATTGTAGGTTTACAATTTGTTAAGGGTCGCTGTTCGGAAGCGATCGGGCCCGATCGTTACCTCCGTCCTGCTCACGCTCATGTATCTGTCAATCACATCACCCTATCGGTTTTTGCAGTATCTCGCTCGCTCGACGCTCGCCCACTCACACTCAGTACCTATTTTTAACACGGATGGTGCGGACGTATGTGAATCGTTGAATAATCGGTGTTTTTATTATTGAATTAAAACAAGAAAATAACTATATAACCTAGTATTTTGAGTGGTTTCCAATTATGGCGAAGGTAATTGTTTTACAGATATTATTTTACGGTTCAACGATGAAAGTTGGTGATGTGCAATTTGAAAATATATTTTTTTTTGCATTGAATCATACCACACCGGTGACGTACGTCGGTTTGCGATAACTACGAAATGAAGTGAATTAGATATGCAAGTACCGTTACGGCTAGTTTCATGTACAGGTAAATGGAAATAAAATGAAATGACCGAGGAAAAAGTGGATTTAACCTCTATTAACTGCTACAAGTGGCTTTATTTATAATATATAAACAAAAAAAAAAATTAGCGATGTGAGATTGAGATTTAAGGTTCCTACTTAATTTTAAATATTCGTTTATTTTTTAAACTAACCTTTCCTGGTAAATGTTATTCCAATATGAAATGAATTATTGGAATGAAAATGTTATTTCAAAGTAGTCTCAATTCTGACACTATTTTATTTAATGAAATGCTTATCGTTGTATTATTGCATATTTTTGATACATAATTGTTTCCCTCGAGCATCACACAGTACCTGGAATGATATTTTGGGTAACATGAATTTAATAGCCAGGCAACACTGATATCACGTCAAATCGATATCTGGTCTGGAAAAAAAAATGTGCAAGCATGTCAGTTCATATCTTCATTAGTTGTGGATTTGTTACCGATTTTAACCTGTTTTAATGTCTTCTTCAATTAAAAATCTATTAAGAAGAGCGAAGCAATGTTACAAAACCTACATAGATATGTCTAACAGCAGTTATTGGGTATGTTTCTTTCCATTCATTCGTTAAATACGTTAGTGTATCGACTAGCTAAATTCGTTTCACATTTTAGTAGCTTTCCGCATATTTGTTTAGCACGCAATGTTTTCTAACCTTGTAATTCAGCAGGGAATATACACAGCTACGTTTTTCATTGAAAACCGGCGGCTTTATCTCTTTTTTTTATTCGTTTTCGGCTGTTTTCATTTCGGCCTTCAACGGCACTGATTTTATTCAGTACATCGCGAAAACCGGAATTCATAGTTATTCACTTTCCTTGATGATACGTCTTCCGATTAACTTGATAAAAAGTACGGATATGCATGTTTTTATGGCCAAATTAAAGCTTGTTTTAACAGCAATCAGGTCAGCAATTTATAATTAAAAGTAGGCTATATCTGCCTGCATTCCATCAGGCATGTACCAACATCAGACCACTCAGAATCATAAATCTAGGGTGTCCAAAGGTCACTTCAGGGTCAAGGATCTCTTGGCCAAAATGGTATTCTCAGACAGTAAACTGTAGAATATGTGGCGAGGAGGATGAGACAATCTAACACTTACTGTGTGAATGTCATGTTCTTGCCACAGACACTGAATGAATTACTTGGGTAACGGCTACCCATAATTAAAGGAAATCAAGGTACTCCGGCTGAGCTGCGAAGTCCGGTTTGTCGAAAGCAAACTTGGGAGTAGGCACAAAAGAGGGGGCAAACGCATGCCGAGGATGCATTGTGTTAAGAGCAAGGGAATTAGTTCCTTCAGCTGTCAACACGGCGAATCCACAAGCATATATCAAGGGTCGGCAACACCCACGTTAGTCCTTTGGAGTTGCATGTGTCTAGAAAAAAACTATGAGAGTTGACTATGCGGGCGACTCTTCTGTAGAGGAAAGCCCGCTAGGCGAGTTCCTGGCAGTGTTAGGCCCGCACTTCCTAGAAGTAGCGTTGAATTTTGTTCGTATGATCAGCTTACGATTCGCTGTGGCAGTGGGTGGGGCACATTGCACGTAGAACCGATGGCCGTTGGGGCGGAAAGGTTCTCGAGTGGGTAGCGTCTGTGCGTGGGTAGGCCCCCCCCACAAGGTGGACTGATGACCTGGTAAAGGTCGCGGGAGTTCGCTGGATGCGGGTAGCGCAGGACCAGTCATTCTGGCACTCTTTGGGGGAGGCCTATGTCTAGCAGTGGACGTCTTTCGGCTGATATAATGATGATGATGATGATGATGATCAGCTTACCCGTCGTCCCGATACAGTATGTAAAAGAAACATACAGAGCTTTACCGGCAAGTGGGTTTATTTTAAAGTAGGGTAAATTGATGTACGTAACTACCTAACTATGTTTTTTGACTATTATGTGTGACATCCAGATGTATTGCTGTTTAGTTCATAGTTTTTCTTATTTATTTAGGGTATCCGCTTGCCAGTCAGCAAAGGACTTTCTTTCCATATGTGACTGTTTCTGGCAACCCAGCTCCAAGTGACACCACCAACAGGCCTAACTATGACCTGACCTTACCTCAATTAATTAACTAAAATTCAGACTTCTTACATTTTCTAACAAAATTTCAATTGCTAGCAATGTGGTACAGCTATGATACCTCTTCATATTTTGTTTATTACGACGTCACACATCTAGTATATTGAAGGTTATGATTTTGGAAAATTAATTGTGCCATTATTTACATAACTATGACCATATATTACAAACAAACAATAGGGATGTAGACACAAAATGAAATAATCAATAATGATGTATTTTCTTGAAAAAGGATTAAGAATGTAGTCAAATGGAGAAAAAAGCAAGCAAGTGGTTAGATAATCACAAAGTTATAAGTGTCGAAAGTTTTAAGAGGAGGTATGTTCTGTCCTTTTTTTCCGCAAAACGCACCTTCAGGCGGTGCATTGGAAATTATCGCGTGCTTTGACACGCCGTTCTGACTAGATTAAGGAACAAGGTCTGATTCTCAGATATATGATTCTTGACTATATGATTGTTTTTCTGATTTTACCGATACATGATTGCTTAAAATTTCCTTGATAGAAAATAATTCCAAAGTTGGGTCTGTATTTTCCTTTTTTTACTCAGCCTACTCAAACTATACATTATTTTACGACACACTCAAGTTAATACTATACTATTTTATCTCATCTAAAATCTCACTTTATGAAATTTAAATAAAACTTCTTTCTTCTTCTTCTTAAAGTTAGGTATTTTTCGAAATTTGTCCAAAAAAGCCATTCCCGAAGAGTGTTCCATCTCTTTTTCTCGTGCGCAGAAGGCATAAGCGTGTCTTTTTCTAGGGGGCGTGTTCAACTCGAATCAAGGCATCCCCTTCATATGGAACGATTGGCATTTACACACTGTATTTATTATCCACCAGTTTCTGCCCGCGCCCGCGTAAGTTCCCGTAGCAACTGCGAGCCCCAATTGTATCCCTTTTGGATAGGATGATTATGGGATAGAAAGTATCCTTTGTTTTAATCCAGGATATGAATTATCTCCATGCCAAATTTTATCTCAATCCGTTCAGCCGTTTTTGCAAAGGCAAAGGGTTTTGTTTGTTAAACATAGGTGAAGGCTGCATAGAAACAGAGTGTAATTTTTTTTTATGTTGCACTATGCTTTGCCGATTGGCGTACAAAAACATTGGCTTAAATATCTACTCTTGAATTACATGACAACATATGATTTGATTATTAATAAAGCATTGCAAATTATAATATGATGTATATGATGTTGCGTGATTGAGTAACAAACATCTTAACTTTCGCATTCATAATATTATTGGGATGAGTCATTTCACATCGAAATAGTTCCTAAGATATGTGTCTATCTATATATGAATAAGGAAAATTATGATGTCTATTGGAAAAAAACCTGAATCGTATAACACACATAGTTAAATGATGATTGATGAATAATAACTAGCAAATTATTGATCTGGTACTACGTTTTTGATGTGTATCCTTTTTAACCGACTTCAAAAAGAAGGAGGTTCTCAATTCGGTTTATTTATTATTATAATCATTTGATATTGATTGATTATTTTTAATGTTTGTTACCTCAGAACTCCGTCATTTTTGAACCGATTCCTGCAAGTTTTTTTTGTTTGTTAGTATATGCTTCCAGATTGGTTCATTTTTTTCAAAAATTCAGTTGGATGATGGCATCCATGAGGAATTGACGGAACTCCATTGATTTAGTATATTAAATCAATGGGGAACTCCTCAAATATATTAGGTACCCGTGTAGTAATTTTAGTATTTTCTATTATAACTCGTGTATTCACACTCACAATGTGATGAAGTGGAACTGATGATGAAGACCACAGATAGCTCCTGGAACTCCCCAATTATTAACTTAAATCTATAAAAGTACCTACGTCACAGATTCTGATACGATTCCGTTGAAATAGCAACTAATGAAGTGCCAAAGGTCTCAGAATCACCTTTCTTGATGAATCGACGGAACTCGTCAAATATTATCGGCCCACAATCCACATACAGCGATTTGGTTTTTTTCTGTAATAATCATTACAAGATTTATACAAATAGGTGGGGGGACTAGACGACGATAATTATATTGAATAGATATAAATACTTAAATACATAGAAAACACCCAAGACTCAGAAACGAATTCATGCTCATCAC
The DNA here is from genome assembly GCA_947049275.1 of Epinotia bilunana. Lineage (NCBI taxonomy): Eukaryota > Metazoa > Arthropoda > Insecta > Lepidoptera > Tortricidae > Epinotia > Epinotia bilunana. The sequence continues at coordinate 1,269,116 of OX346279.1, read as the reverse complement.
ACAAATATTTGCCCTTGCCGGGATTCGAACCCAGGACAAGACTGCCATTTAATTGTTAAATTATTAGTACACTTAGCCAAAACAAGCAGCAATATAAATTGCGTTCCAAAAAGTAACTATATTTTGGGTATAAGTTTTTTAAAAAACTAATATTACCAGCTCCTAAAAGTCAAAATAATTAATGACGCGTTTCGCTTCTGCGGCATTATCAATAACAAACCCTATGCGGCGATTTCGCGTCTGCGGCATTATCAATAAAAGACCCTATGCGGCGATTTCGCGTCTGCGGCATTATCAATAACAAACCCTATGCGGCGATTTCGCGTCAGCGGCATTATCAATAACAAGCCCTATGCGGCGATTTCGCGTCTGCGGCATTATTAATAACAAACCCTATGCGGCGATTTCGCGTCAGCGGCATTATGAATAACAAACCCTATGCGGCGATTTCGCGTCTGCGGTATTATCAGTAATAAACCCTATGCGGCGATTTCGCGTCTGCGGCATTATCAATAACAAATCATATGCGGCGATTTCGCGTCTGCGGCATTATCAATAACAAACCCTATGCGGCGATTTCGCGTCAGCGGCATTATCAATAACAAACCCTATGCGGCAATTTCGCGTTTGCGGCACCTGTGTAAAGAAAAAACTAAGTCCAATAAATCGAAATCTAGCAAGCCATGAGAATTGTCATCCAAAAGATTAGTGTATTTTGAGTATCAGTTCTTTTGTCACTGTAGTAGCTCAGAATGTCAAAACAAATGACGAACGCGATATCGCGTCCCCGGCAATTGAATGGGTAAAATATTATCTTAATGGGGACCCCTTGGTATAGCAACTGATTGTGGAAAGATCTATCCAAGTATATAATATATATATGGAAGACCAGTAATGAATCATTAGTTTAATAGTCATTAACAATGACCGTAAACAACAGCTAGTAGTGAATTATAGTATTGTTTGTGCGCTATCTACGTAGTTGAATGATATCTCTTTTCTTTGTTTATAGATACGGTTGTAAGTCCAGACGTAACAACTTTCCATGTGACCATACACTAAGATACACAACACAGAATAAATAAAAGGGTGTAGCCACCAAATAAAATAACCAATAATAAAAAGATTAAAAATATAGTCAAATGGAGAAAAAAGTAAAGCACGGGATTAAATAACCACAAAGTTATATGACAATTTTTTTAACCCATTCATTGCCCAGAATCGCTACGCGCTAACACAGCAAGCAATATTAAAACGGTTGTAGCTTCGTTATTCTTTGAGATATCTGAATGGGATTTTCGTCACTGGGCATATTTGTTTGCCTTCTTTCATTTGGAGTAATAATAATTTTCGAGTCTACAGCCTTATTCCACAGAATCAATAATTGGACGAGCGAGCGAATTGAACGAAGTACTCCATTTCAGCTTGGGCAAAATTTATGGAGGTGTTTCCGGCTGTTCCCCTCTACAGGTCGCATTTCTCAACCGATTCTCGTGAAATTTTGTGACTGTGAGACTGGCTTGCAAGTTCTGCAGCTCACAGGGTCACTAGTAGTCAGAAGGCCCTCTGTCTAAGAAAATCGATGCTTGACAGTCAGAAAACTCGAATCATGGCGTTCCGCTCAACCGTATAGCGCGTGCTTTTTCGTCTAGTTAGGGTTGTCACATTCTCATCTCACTGTCATTTTCGCGCGAGACGACTGTCTATGGTTACCTAGCAATGGCTGTACAGCGTATCGCACATAATGATGTTCCATATATATAAGTTCTGTTTTTCGTAGTAACAACGTAATTTCATTGATCACACACCGTTATACGAATTTCAATTTTACAACTTCTTGCTAACAACATGACGAAAGGGGTAATCCCATTGCAAACTGTGAATTGTTTGGTCAGCGGTTTAAGACTGAAGAGGTAACAGACAGACGGAAAGACAGACACACTTTTGCATTTATAATATTATATTATATAGGTATAGATGGCGCTGGCGGGTAGTAAAAAGTAATCTGAACGACCAAGCGTGACGTAAAACATGTTTTGAGAATCATTGAAATAATCGTATCTCAAGGCAAAGATAACGCTTGAGCTGACCATTCAATGCTTAACAGATAATACTCTCAACTTGTAAATACTAACATCAGATTAGCGTTAATCTTTAGCCTTCAAGCGTCGCTGTCTCGACCGTGATGTATTGACACATATATTGTTGAAACCGTGATTCGGACTATTTTTACAAGCTTTTATTTAGTTTCACCTGTCCCGGTGTCTGCAATGAGGTTAAATTTGACCCACTTCCCGGTGACCGATTGAGCTGAAATTTTCGGTATAAGTATAGTTTGGATGACAATTCAATATCATGGTACCATCGAGCTGATCTGATGACGGAGACTGAAGGTGGCCATGGGAATTCAATACTTATCCGACGTAACCCCGTTGAGTTTGGCTTGTTAGAATCGTCTCATTGAGTAGTTGATGCCGGTATACAGAAAAGTACAGTCGGCAATAAAAGCCATGTACCAAAAATGAAATTTTTGACAGAAGCTTATTATGCTGTACACTCTAATAACATCGAGTGTGCAAAGAAAATTTCTCAGGACCTTATGTTTTCGTTGTCATTATGGACGGTCTCTCTCAGGCTAGTCAGCGGATGGCAAAGATTAATTTCACGTTAGAAGTAAGACGTAAGCAATCTGACCTTCTTTTATTTATAAAAAAATATCTATTCTCATATTAATCCTCTTATCTATTGTCGCTTCTAATTCCTACTAATATTATAAATGAGAAAGTTTAGATGTTTGGATGTTTGTTACTCAATCACGCTTAAACGGCTGAACCGATTTGAATGAAATTTTATACAAAGATAGTTTATAGCCTGGATTAAAATATAGGATAGTTTTTATCCCCAGTCCACGCAGACGAAGATGCGGGCGGAAGCTAGTATTAACATAAATTACAGTATTCTTTCTCCAAATAATTATACTATTATCGAAATAATACTTCATATTAAAATCCAATGGTTCGCATGTATCGGGAGTTTAATGATTTGGCACGTGTCTGTAAGGATCTTAACATTTATATATCTGTTTATTTTGCCACAAATAATTAGTTTTATTTTTCAATAACTGCTTCGACTTACGTGCACTAGTGTTTGTCCTTTTGGTATCTATCACTGTCATTGTTATTAAAATTTATTCATAATTTTATACCTATGATAATATTTTTAGCCATGATGTGTACATATATTTTTGGACTGTAATCTACTCATAAATGTCTCCTCGTATCTCGTACTTTCAAAATAATAAAAAAAAAACTACAACTTGGGCATTTGTCGTCATTTCCAGAAGCTCCAGATGTGCGGGACCGAGGAGGAGATGCGGGAGGTGGCCGGGAGGATCTGCAGGAACTACCTCCACGGAGCGTGGAAGACTGTTGAGGCGACGGATCTAGACTTCAGGAGGATCAGGTTAGTCTAGTCTGGTGGTTGTCAGAGCGAGAGGTGGCCGGGAGGATCTGCAGGAACTACCTCCACGGAGCGTGGAAGACTGTTGAGGCGACGGATCTAGACTTCAGGAGGATCAGGTTAGTCTAGTCTGGTGGTTGTCAGAGCGAGAGGTGGCCGGGAGGATCTGCAGGAACTACCTCCACGGAGCGTGGAAGACTGTTGAGGCGACGGATCTAGACTTCAGGAGGATCAGGTTAGTCCAGTCTGGTGCTTGTCAGAGCGAGAGGTGGCCACGAGGGTCTTCAGGAACTACCTCCACGGAGCGTGGAAGTCTGTTGAGGCGACGGATCTAGACTCCATTAGGATCAGGTTAGTCTAGTCTGGTGTTTGTCAGAGCGAGAGGTGGCCGGGAGGATCTGCAGGAACTACCTCCACGGAGCGTGGAAGACTGTTGAGGCGACGGATCTAGACTTCAGGAGGATCAGGTTAGTCTAGTCTGGTGCTTGTCAGAGCGAGAGGTGGCCGGGAGGATCTGCAGGAACTACCTCCACGGAGCGTGGAAGACTGTTGAGGCGACGGATCTAGACTTCAGGAGGATCAGGTTAGTCTAGTCTGGTGGTTGTCAGAGCGAGAGGTGGCCGGGAGGATCTGCAGGAACTACCTCCACGGAGCGTGGAAGACTGTTGAGGCGACGGATCTAGACTTCAGGAGGATCAGGTTAGTCTAGTCTGGTGCTTGTCAGAGCGAGAGGTGGCCACAAGGGTCTTCAGGAACTACCTCCACGGAGCGTGGAAGTCTGTTGAGGCGACGGATCTAGACTCCATTAGGATCAGGTTAGTCTAGTCTGGTGTTTGTCAGAGCTAGAGGTGGCCGGGAGGATCTGCAGGAACTACCTCCACGGAGCGTGGAAGACTGTTGAGGCGACGGATCTAGACTTCAGGAGGATCAGGTCAGTCTAGTCTGGTGCTTGTCACAGCGAGAGGTGGCCGGGAGGATCTGCAGGAACTACCTCCACGGAGCGTGGAAGACTGTTGAGGCGACGGATCTAGACTTCAGGAGGATGAGGTTAGTCTAGTCTGGCGCTTGTCAGAGCGAGAAGTGGCCACGAGGGTCTTCAGGAACTACCTCCACGGAGCGTGGAAGACTGTTGAGGCGACGGATCTAGACTTCAGGAGGATCAGGTTAGTTTTGTCTTATGGCGTTTGTCCTACGTCTCGAAAACTCATTGAAAACTCACGAAAATTCATCATCAACTCGCCATAACCTCGGAAACAGAAATAAATTAACTAGTACATTTTCGAAACTCCAAATTGTAAGAACCGTTAGGTACACACCACATGGCGATAAAAGTGTACAAATACCTTTAGGTTGAAAAAAATAACCGGCCTAGAGCGAGTCGGACTCGCGCACGAAGGGTTCCGCACCATTATCTATAAAAGCGGCAAAAAAATCAGGTTTGTTGTATGGGAGTCCTTAAATATTTATTATATTCTGTTTTTTAGTATTTGTTGTTATAGCGGCAACAGAAATACATCATCTGTAAAAATTTCAACTGTCTAACTATCACGGTTCATGAGATACAGCCTGGTTACAGACGGACAGACAGACAGACAGACGGACGGACAGCGGAGTTATGCCGAAACAAACTCAACAGTCAGTCATATTTCGCCAAAAAAAGCTTATTACAAGGATAGTTCTTAAGCTACTTAAAATAAGTCAAACTGAATATGTCTGCTTTGCCTTAAGGTTGACTGGTAGAGAATGCTTTATACCATTAAGTCCGCCTTTTGTACAATAAGATATTCTTTTGTGGAATAAAGATTAAATAAATAAATAAATATGAATGCAAAGAACAAAAAAACATCATAATGCGTTGTTCTACAAGAAAACATGTCCGAATAAGCTATATGAATGATTAAGCTATTTTGGACTAATGATAAGCGTGAGATGCCTTATGAATAAGAATTCATTCAAATCGATATAATTAATGAACACGCGAAAAGTATCTTTAGCCCTGAGAACGGACTTAATTAAAGCGCTGTTCACAACGATCTTAAACTCACTCCATTGTAACTTGAACTCCAGTTTAAAAACCTGGGCAGTTGCCTCATATTCAAATTTATATTTTATAGTTCTAGGCAAACCCTCAGGATAAAATATAGCCTATAACCATACAAACTTAGCAATCTACTGCAAGTGGTCACGTTGCAAACATACAAACTCACAAACTTACAAAATTACTCTCACAGACTTGCCCTCTTTATAATATTATACTTGACGCCGTATATAGATTTTAAACAAAAAATAACCTTAAAATTGCCATTAAAATGAAAAAAATCGATGCGGGCGAACTTACACTCTTCCAAATGATGGACGCAGCTAGTTTTTAGCTACGTCCATTATTGGAAGAGTGTAAGTTTGCTCGTGTCGGTTTTTTTTTCATTTTAATGGCAATTTTAAGGTTATTTTTTTGGAATCTATATATGGCGTCAAGTTTAGTATAAATTATGATCAGAGGTCTGGTTTAAACTGGTTTAACTTTGGTAGCGTTGTGAATATACCAAAGACAACGACCGTTCTTTGTTTTTTTACATCGAGGCATAAAGAGTTGCAATACGATTGTGCATGTACAGATGTTTTCAAAGCGATTTTTAGAATCTGTACTTTAACTGCATAACAATAAGGAACAGAATACGAGCAAACTGGTTTGAACATAATTGATCGTCATGTTTTTCTGTCCAAGTTAGTAAAAAGAGACTTGTATACATCCTCTTTGAAGGTTATGTGGGTTTAATAATGATAAATTATTTATTTCGAGCGCACAGCTACCGCGTCTACTTACCATCGCGCTGTATGCCTGTTTGCCACCGTCGTAATAAACTGGCCTTGAAATGATCAAAGCAGGGGTCGAATAGGAAAAAATTAGACCACGTATTTCTAACAAAAACTAAAAATCGCTTTTCGCGCAAGAAATCGATTTGTTGACACAAAACGATTTTCCTGGTAACGTACTTTTCTCGCGAACAGATTTAAGCTGATCTGGTTTTTTGCATTATGTGATATTACGGTCTTTGTGTGATCTAATGTTTACGTTTTTTGCGCCAGTTGTTTGCATTTTTTTTTGTCAATGCGTGGGTGTTTTCTGTTCGTGGTCTTTGTAAAAAAGTTAGGTGTCGTTTTTGTAATGAATCGTGCCAGAAACCTTTGCTTTGATACGCCATTTTCAATAATATCGCAATTTCACCGTGTCACGGTAATAGCTAAAGCTAGACACTCGACTAGACAATGGAATACGTAGAACGGTATTATCGCTGGAAAGCGATCTCTTTCAAACAGCTTTTGGGCAGTGGAGATGTACTTAAAGATTTTTATACATTTCACGTGCGTTGCAATATGCGTCGTGAGGGGAGTTGAAAAAAAGAGGCAGGTTAAGGTTAACTAAAGTGATGCATAACACTTTCACTGCCAGGAACCCGCCTGGGCGCCTACGCCGTAGGCGCTTCCGCTACATACAAGGAAAACCACGGGATTGGCTACGAGCGTAACCTGTTTTGTTACTAAATGCGATTGACTTTGACTGTCGGTTTCTTACTATTCGTTTAAAGGACATACATTAATGAATACGTGTACCTAGGTCTGGTCTGGAGCGTTAACCGACTGGGGCGGCCTGCTCCAAACAAATGTGAAAAAAACGCGTCAAAAAGAAAAATTCTTTTAGTTTTTTTCTTATCAGAACACGATACCTGTTATGCCCTTGATCGGTTCACACTCCATTTTTGGTGCACTCTTATACCTACTCCGGAGGAATACTTTGTACTATCAGCATGAGAACCAAAGCAGTTTAAACATTTAATTTACTTTAAAACAGAGTTTTAACCGACTTCAAATCAGTATCCAGATTGCTTCAAGTATGCCTGTACAATTTGAAGAGTCCCCTCGATTTGTCCGAGTTCCCATCATCAGATCCTGCCTGATCTGATGACCACGGAATCACCTGGAAAGGATACCATTTTAAACAAAAACGAATTTTGATAATCGGTCCGGGTGTCTTTTTAATCGTAACATTAATAAAAAAATGCTCTAAATTTGTTTATATCACAATATACAATAGCAATATAGATTAAAGCTAGCTTAGTCTATATGAATTTATATTATGATTTATGACTGTTAAAGAGAATAATAATTGTAATTAAATTTCAAGTTACATTTGGTTCAAATTATCTATAGTCACAATTAATTAATAGGCAAAAGTAAATAAATGACTAAGATAATATCACATAAAGATCGTCAGATAACAAACTATACCTTAATAAACGAAAAGTTATAAAAAAATATACAAATAACGATAAAATTTACAATGTCATTAGAAAAGTTGAAAAACCCCCGACATTTTCATTTCAAAGTCAAATATTTAAAAAACGGCTTAACAGATTTTCATCAAACATGGCTAAGAACACTCGGGCTCACAACAGCTTTCGAATAAAAAAAACCGCATTCAAATCGGTTCATCCGTTTGGGAGCTACGATACCATAGACAGATACACAGACACACAGACACGTTAAAATAACACCCCCCTCTTTGCGTTGGGGGTTAAAAACAGTGATATTATTAATGTTTAATGTCCATAAATAATAAATTCATTTACTTAAGAATGCGTTTTTCAATAAAAAAAGCTATTTATAATATTCCGACGAATTGAAAACCTTCTTTGAAAACCTTGTTTTGAAGTCGGTTAAAAAAGGTCTGTAGATACCTACATCTTTTAGTTTGTCTTTCAATTAAACGTATCAGTTGTCGTACTCGGATGCAGTTGGCATTGAATGTGGGGCAGCGGAATTTACCAGCGATAACATTCGATAGCCGATTACTAAATGTACTACAAACCTTCTTGGTTTTTTCCTAACGCAGTTGAACGTGCCTATACTGTCATAATATTTTTTCCGGCTTCCGCGACTATTACTCATTAAGTGTGTATATTATCTATTTAATACGAAGTATATGGAATCTGTAGGCTAGTGATTCAGGCATGCGGCGGTCGTGGGTTCGAATCCCGGCTCGTACCAATGAGTTTCTGGGAACTTATGTGCGGAATATTTACCGTTAGCTTTTCGGTGAAGGAAAACCTCGCGAGGAAACGGTATATCCCAATAAGGTCTAGTTTTCCCTCTGGTTTGAAATGTAAAACTAGTGCCTACGCCAAATCTTGGGATTAGGTGTCAAAGCGGACCCCGGGCTCCTTTAGGGCACAACCGGGAATAACGGTAAAATTCGTTCAAATTGTGTACTTTCCTCATGTTGAAATGTATGACGTAGTGTTGCTATAATTGCTATCTTGATAGCACACCATCAAATTATTACTAAATAACCAAATATAATACAAATCACAAAATTATATGAGTCATGAAAGTTTAAATAAATATGTTTTCTTTCGGCCTAGACTGACAAAAAAAAATGTACAACAACAATGTACTTAAATGTCAATTTGTATGAGCCGTTTCGGCGGTCGCCAGCAAGGGTTCGCCTTTGACCCTCGTTTTTCTCATTTTACGTACTCTAATTGTAGTCCCATGCAAACATTTGATCCACTTAGAAAACTGGTTCGTATGGCACCCTGAAAAAATATTGTGCAGTAGCGAATTGTATTATCTAATTACTAGCGACCCGCCCCGCCTTCGCACGGGTACTATATCATACATATATACCTTCCTCTTGAATCACTCTATCTATTTAAAAAAACTCATCAACATCCGTTGCGTAGTTTTAAAGATCTAAACATAGGGACAGACAGCGGGAAGCGACTTTGTTATATACTATGTAGTGATTTACTGTCATTGAGCACAAATGAAATGGACAATGGCTGTTCCTTTTATTGTTTATCGATAAGATTTGGCGTAGTCCGTTGGGAGAGCTAGAACTCGTTGGGATCGGAGTTTCCTGTCGAAGTTTCTAGCTGTATTCGGCTCCAGCCACTGCTGAGAGCGTCGCTGCTGCGCCCTCAGGTGAAAGCCAATTCTTTCGGCTAATGTGATCGCACATTCGCACAACGTGCACAGCGTGCCGCGCCCCGTCGTGTTCGGCGCCGCCGTCGACGCAGCCCCCCCGGCAGCCTCGCGTAACGTGACGTCACACACTGTTTGCGTTTTCTCTCTCTAACAAGCAATATTAAAACGGTTGTAGCTTCGTAATTCTTTGAGATCTGAATGGGATTTTCGGCACTAGGCATATTTTTTGCCCTTTCTTTTGGAGTATTAATAATTTTCGAGTCTACACCCCTATAAAAAGGCTCAAAGTCACCCAAAGGGCAATGGAAAGGGCTATGTTGGGAGTTTCTCTGCGCGATCGCATCAGAAATGAGGCTATCCGCAGCAGAACCAAGGTAACCGATATATCCCTCCGAATCGCTAAACTTAAGTGGCAGTGGGCGGGGCACATTGCACGTAGAGGCGATGGCCGTTGGAGCGGAAAGGTTCTCGAGTGGCGACCACGTACCGGAAGGCGCAGCGTGGGTAGAGGCCCCCCATAAGGTGGACTGATGACCTGGTAAAGGTCGCGGGAGTCCGCTGGATGCGGGTGGCGCAGGACCGGTCATTGGGGCACTCTTTGGGGGAGGCCTATGTCCAGCAGTGGACGTCTTTCGGCTGATATGATGATGATGATGATGATGATGACCCCTATGGCCGCAGGTGGTCTGGCCTTTACCTCATCGCGTTTTGCGTCGAGCTCTGCGCGTCGTCTGACTTCGAAATCGTTCACCTGTGTGATCACAATTGGCCTCCACTGTCGTCGGCCCTCAGCCAATGCCTCCCATTCGGACGGCTGCATATTAGTCTTCTTCATGTGACTTTTCAGCACATTTTGTATCGCAAAAACTGGCCGCCTTGTTCCCTCTTGCCATTCTGCGGTTGACATTAAAATATACGCTTCGCCACTCCGTCATCACCAGAGCCCGGAATTTTCACGGCAAAACAAAAGACTGTCGCAATCTTACTAGTGTTAGAAAACTTTTTGTATCGATATCGAGTATTATTGTCGAATATTTTAAAAATGCTTTGCGACGGTTAATTTAAAATAATATACGAGAAATATCTAAAAAAAACTTACTCAACCTGAACAACATACCAATTACTTACGAGTACAATGAATTTTCTAAGTTCCTTGACGTCGAGTGAAGTTGAACGATCATTTAGTATATATAAATGGCTTTATAGTGATAAACGAAACTGTCTGTCTACTCCCAGAGAATGTTGAGAAATTAATGATCATATACTCTTACTACTATCAGAAATAAAATGGCATGTGCTGCTGTGTGTACTGACGTGGATTTCGAAGAAGAAATTGCATCTGTTTCTATGTAATTTTATACAAATCTCAACGTAATTTTGTGGACCGTTTTTTTTTCTCCTATTACACAACTATCGATATCGATACAAAAATGTTACTAACACTAGTAAGGTTGCGACAGTCTTTTGTTTTGCCGTGAAAATTCTGGGCTCTGGTCATCACTGTTATCAGACATACGGGATACGTGTCCGCACCAACGCCGCTGTCGTCTCACCCAAAATACACATACACAAATTTTAAACTCATAACTGCTGTTTGCGTCCGTGGTTAAAACTAATGTTCATTTAAAGTATTCATCAAGCCCATGTATTTATGACGACCGGCTCAGCTATGGGTAATTGGGTAGTGACGCTGCCAAAGAAGGTGATGGTCCTGGTTTCGAATCCCGGTGAGGGCAAATATTTGTGTGACGAGCATGGACGTTTGTTCCCGAGTTGTGGATGTTTTCTATGTATTTATCTGTAAGTACGTATATCGTCGTCTAGTACAGTCAAGTGCAAAAATATATATCGAAGAATCCTCTCATAAATATACCAGAATACCTTAATTCGATGACATAAGAGCATAGGACATAGTTTTTAGTAAGTTGTATGCACCCATATTTTTGCACTTGACTGTACCTACCTATAACACAAGCCTTACTCAACTTACTATAGGGCTCGATTCGTGGATGATTGACCCCTATTTTTTTATGTTGTTCGCAGCGGTGGCTTATCAAACTTCTTGTACTACGTGGCCCTGCCAGAAGACGCAACAAAGGCCAAACTCCGTGAGATGTCCATCTCCGTAGACGACCCTGGTTACCTGAGCAGCGCCAGTGTCATGAACAGGGGATACTGCGAGGAACCTAAAAAGGTATTATATCATCCCCCCTGTGGTGTTGCGTTAGAATATCGTCACTTTCTGTCTTCGCGTCGTTTTCGATGCAGTACACTCACCTCAAAAATGTTACAAACGTCCTTCTCGCTAAAGAGCGATCTCTTTCAGACAACCTTTGGTAAGCGTAAGGTTCATCACTATCATCGTCATCATCATCATCGTGCCCTTTTGGTGACACAAAATTCCATATGCCATTCTGGTGCGAAATGTTTTGCAAAAAAAAATACTCCTTTGCATGGTGATTTTCGTGACGATGATCGACGATGATTAGCTGTGCAAAAATTACCCTGGTACCTACAAATGGTTGAATTGTTTTTTTTTTTAATGACTATTACTCATTACCTAAGTATGTATATTATGTATTTAATACGAAGAATATGGAATCTTTAGGCTAGTGTTCAGGCATGCGGCGGTCGTGGGTTCGAATCCCGGCTCGTACCAATGAGTTTTTCGGAACTTATGTACGGAATATTTACCGTTAGCTTTTCGGTGAAGGAAAACATCGTGAGGAAACCGGTCTGATCCCAATAAGGTCTAGTTTTACCTCTGGGTTGGAAGGTCAGATGGCAGTCGCTTTCGTAAAACTAGTGCCTATGCCGAATCTTCGGATTAGGTTTCAAAGCGGACCCCCGAGCACCTGTAGGGCACAACCGGGAATAACGCTAGGAGGATGATGGATGACTTCTATCCTATTACTTATACCAAACAAGTACTTAAACAGTCAAGTGACGGCATTTATATAGCAGTGTAAAAACAGTCTGATGTTATCTCTGTCATGTTTAGAAAGATACGTTTAATATACCTGTACTTACCATATCTTATCTAGGTTTATTTTGCATTCAAGACTTGAGGAGTAAGCTAACAACCACTTCACGACTGATAGCACATACTATACATATGCCAGATAACATCAATAATAAAAATTAAGTTACATAATATTACAATATTTGTCCAAGGTCGTTGACCGAGGTTCTTTGATAATTTTTGGAATGATTACATTTCAATTTTGTTGCGGGTTGCTAACGGCTCACAGAACACTTTTTAAACTTTTTGATAGGGTTGAAATGAAATATACCGAACTTACGTTTATGTGGCAACTAGCTTCTGCCCGCGACTCCGTCCGCGTGGAACTCGTTTATATCGTAGCTTGATACAAACTTTCATCCCCCATTTCACGCCCTCAGGGGATGATTTCCGGGATAAAAACTATCCTATATCCTTCCCTGGGATTCAAACTATCTCCATACCAAATGTCATCTCAATCGGTTCAGCGGTTTAAGCTTGAAGAGGTAACAGACAGACAGACAGACAGACACACTTTCGCATTTATAATATTAGTATGGATGGTACATTACATATGGGTCATTCCATCGTTTCGGGTGTTACACTTGAACTCAGAAAATAAGGTTTTATTCGATAATGTATTAAGGAACTATGAAGTTATAATAATTGAACTGTCCTCCATTTGGATAATACTTTATTTTCTTGAAGTCCCAATTCAAATAAAGTATAAGAGCAATAACGAGAGAATCACTAAAAAGTAGCCGTTTCGGGTGTTACACGAATTTGCCTGTACAGTCGAGGTCAAAGATATGTTTGCACCTTATTGCCTTGTAATGCAAAAGTGTAAACGTATCTTTAACCTCGACTGTACCTTCTGACCGTCGGTCCCAAAATTCATGCACCCGTTCACACCGCCCGGGTTGCGAGGCAGGCTCTGAAGGATATCGGCTTCGATGAAATCGACCACCCACCCTACAGTCCAGACCTAGCCCCTAGCGATTATTTTCTGTTCAGTAATTTAAAGAGATAGTTACGGGGAAAGAGTTTTGGCAGTGATGAAGATATAAAGGCACAGTAGCATTTTGAAGGCCAATCTAAAGAATATTTTTTAACGGCCTGAAAGCATTGTATAAAACATTTAAAAAATGCATTGAATTAGAGGGACATTATATTGACAAATAAACATGTTATTTTTTACATATAGTTTTTTTCTACCATAGGCTTAGGACTTATAAGCCGCCCCTCGTATATAATGTCTAAAAAGAAGTCACATTTACATACAAGCCTTTCTTAAGTGTTTTACCTTTACAACAATGTATCTTTTGCAGGTTTTACTCAGAATATACGGGCAAGTTCACGGCGAGCGCGCAATGGATGCTATCGTGACAGAGTCTGTTATTTTTACACTCCTGTCCGAAAGGAGACTGGGTCCCAAGCTGCATGGAGTATTCTCTGGCGGGAGGATAGAAGAATACATCCCTGTGAGTATACGTTTTTTATAATAACATTACGAACAATGAGAGGATAATTTGACTTTAAGAGTCCGCAGTAAGCTCGATTCTCCATACAAACGTAGTTACGCTCTCATTTTAAAACTACGTGTTGGAGTGTAACGAAACTTTGCATGTACAATGACATGAGGTATATCTATGTCTGTAATTAGTTTATGTAGCTTCAGATACCATAGTAAAAAAATACAGCGAATTTAAGTTTTTCATACAAAACTGGTTTTTGCTGTATTTTGTTTGTTTTGTAAACTGGAACCATATAGCTCATCAGATATACCTCATGTTATTGTATATGCAAAGTTTCGTTACAATCCAACACGTAGTTTTAAAATGAGAGCGTAACTACGTTTGTATGGGAAGGTGAAATTCGGCCGAGCTTACTGCGGACTCTTAAAATAAGTTTCTGTCAAATATTTAATGGTACAAGTTTTTAATGCTTACTGTACTTTTCTGTATACCGTTCTCAACTACTCATTGAGGCGATTCTAACGACCCCAAACTCAACGGGGTTACGTACCGAATACGAGATAAACTCTTCTATAGGTAACCCCGTAAAGGTAACTTTTAACTGAAGCTTGGCAAATGTTTTCTTGTTGCAAAAGCAATGAAAGAGGAGAGATTTTCTATGTTTCACTTTGGTTTGTGGGTGGTATTGTTTCAGACCCATTGTTTTACTTCTAAAAAGCTCTTGAATGGAATCGAATCGTTTATCGCATATCACAGTACAAAAAATGTAACAAAGATTGTGAATAAGTTTCTGTCTAAAATTTTATATTCGGTACAAGCTTTTTATTGCCAACTGTACTTTTCTGTATACCATCATCAACTACTCATTGAGACGATCCTAACCAGCGCAAACTCAACGGGGTCACGTCGGTTAAGTACTGAATTCCCATGGCCACCTTCTGTCTCCATCATCAGATCAGCTCGATGGTACCATAATATTGAACTGTCATCCAAACTATTATACTTATACACACAATTTCAGCTCAGTCGGTCACCGGGAAGTGGGTCAAATTTAACTTACAGACACCGGGACAAGTGAAATTAATTAAAAGCTTTTAAAAAATACTTGTCTGTCTCAATCTATACCTCATTCATAGATATAAATACTTAAATACATAGAAGACATCCAAGACGCAGAAACAAATATTCGTGCTCACCACACAGATATTTGCGCTTACCGGGATTAGAACCCAGGACCGCCAGCATCGCAGTGTCACTGCCCACTAGGCTACACCGGTCGTCATGTTGTATGTATATCTTCTCTCATCAAGCTCGACATTTAGGCCATTCATATTTGACCAGAAAAATCGCTAAACTCGCAAGCTGACGGCTAGTCGTGATTTTTTAATATGTTGTTAGGACTAACTACCATACCGTATATCCAAATTTGCAGCTTCGAAATACCTGTGCTGACTTTGCAGCACTCGAAAACTACGAAATTTTCGCACTGTTTTTGGTACTGTCAATATTAATCCTAAACTATGCGGTTTTTAAATAAAAATCTTACTTATATACGTTTTTTAAGAAGACTAAAATTGATACAATTTGAGACCAGAACCAGCTCTGTAGGTTCAATACTTACCGAGATAGAGCTCTCCAAAAATTTGCTGTTTAGCTAATTCTAAATGGTTATAACTTGGATATACGGTACTGGTAGTGATCCTAACAACATAAAAAAATAACAAATAGCCGTTAGCTTGCCATTTTAATGTTCGATATGACTGTCCTAATTAGAGACAGGAGGTATCTTTATCGTTATTATATCTTTCCGCCCTCTTTTTTGAACCTTTTAATAAAAACTGAGTCATCAATCCTTTTTTCTGAAATTCAAGTAATTCTTAACACTACGTTCCAGGCTCGTCCCCTACTGACCAAAGAGCTGGCCGAACCAGCCTTATCCATGAAGATTGCAGAGAAGATGGCTGCCATACACTCTCTGGACATACCCCTGTCCAAAGAGCCCAACTGGCTCTGGAAGACCATGGGGAAATGGATTAAGACTGTCAAGGAAGAGAGGCTGACCGGGAGCGGCGAGGGGAAGGTGAGGGAACCGGTTACATCAATAAAAACCGGTTAACACATTCGCCGCCACCAGCAACTTTTAGTCTACCGTTTTTGACTTCGTATAACGTCGGTGGCAAGTGGTTTGGGTTAAGGCGATGCCTTGATTTGTTTCGAACACGCCCCCTAGACACGCTGATGCGTTCCGCGCACGAGGAAAAGAGATGTAGCACTTCGGGAATGGCTTTTTTGGACATATTTCGATAAATATTTAACTTAGAGACGTTATATTTATATTTCATAAAGTGAGATTTTAGGTGAGATAAAATACTATAGTATTAACTTGATTGTGTCGTAAAATAACGTATCGTTTGAGCAGGCTAATGGCTGAGTAAAAAAAGGAAAATACAGACCCAACTTTGGATTTTTTTTCTATCGAGGGAATTTTAAGCAATCATGTATCAATAAAATCAGATAAACAATCATTAGTCAAGAATCATATATCTGAAAATCAGACCTTATTGTTTCTTAATCTAGTCAGAACGGCGTTTCAAAGCACGCGATAATTTCCAATGCACAGCCTTAATAGTTACGTACCTACCGGAGTTCAAGTTGGCGCCGAATGGGTTAATTAATACGGCCTTATGCTGGCCAAATATTTTTCTAATTAAAGGTGTGAGAAGAGACCTCAACAGGGGCCAAATTCACAAAGTTGCAACTTGTTGTTACAACTTTGTGAAATTGACCGGACATAATTAACTGATTGAAACTTTTGAATAAATGGATTTGGATTTCCTTGAAATTATTTCATGGCTTTAAGAATATTTGTTTCAAGTGTCAATATTTAGCTAACAAATTTACCGGTATTACCTGTTTAATAAACCGGTAACTGTAATATACTCACCGGCAATAAATTTTGCCCAAATAAGAAAAATGCATTTAATTATTTAAAACATCATTTAATCTAGTCAATAAACAGTTTGAAATCACGAAAAGTTTTTTGGCCACATTTTCTGCCGGTCAGTGTAGTTTCCGGCCAAATACGAAAACTTTCATCGCAAAAAACTTTCCTTGCTCTGTTGAACGTAATAAGATGAAGTTTTCACCTTATTTCTTTTGTTCATCTTTCTAGCCCCCCGTGGTCTCCCGTCCCTGGGTATCAACCAATACAAAAAGGTGTGGAAGTTTGTATGGGACAGTGGCAATATATCGCTTAGAAATAATAGCAATTAGGGAGTTCTACGCGGACGAAGTCGCGGGCAAAAGATAGTAGGATATTGATACGAGGGTCAATCAACTATTTGTTGTTGCTCGTTGCCATGGTTACGTCTCCTGGGTCAGGTAAAAACTAGCTACTGGTCCCTTAGTCGACTTTTACGACACCCACGGGAAGAAAGGGGGTGGTGAAATTCTAACCCGACACCACACGGGACCACCGCCACGGGGAAAAAGTTGATTGAGCCAAATCTATCTTTCTTCCAGAATGAAGACGAAACTGCTATTATCAATAGGCTCAAAAGCGTAGACTTTGACAAAGAGGTGGAGTGGCTGAAGAAATTCCTGGCGACCGTGGAGTCGCCATCCGTCTTCTGTCACAACGACATGCAGGAAGGTGAGTTATCCATTCCGTTTTATTTCACTACACACACCATACAATAACTACAACTTGGAAAACTTGAAAAACCCCCGACATTTTCATTTTAAAGTCCAATATCTCAAAAAGGGCTGAACTGATTTTCATGATGACATGACATGGCTAAGAACACTCGGGATCACATCGGCTTACGAATAAAAAAAACCGCATTCAAATCGGTCCATCCGTTTGGGAGCTACGATACCACAGACAGATACACAGACACGTTAAAATTTTAACACCCCTCTGCGTCGGGGGTTAAAAAATGGCCAGTGAAACGAGGATAGGCACATTTGTATGGACTCTGGCCTAGAAACTAATAATGACAAGCCATGTATCATTAGTAAGGATTTTTCATATTGCACAACTAATGTATGGCGGGAAATCCCAAATCGCTGTGTCAAAAAAGTTAAGTTCGTTCGTCCATGATCAATTAACATGAAGGCGTTGCATTAGACCACGGAGGCCGATAACAAAGCCAAAGGTCAAGAAGTCGCAATAAAGTAAACCAGCGACAGTTTACAGAAACCGATAAGAAAACCAGAATATTAGCAAAGACGGAAAAGTGCAAAATCTGGACCAGAATGACATAAAAAAAGCGGCCGAGTGCGTGTCGGGCCACGCGCAGTGTAGGGTTCCGTAGTTGCTTGTCTGTCTTAGTTACATCGACGTGCGGTGCGGTTGCGTCGGCCGAATTTGGTGCGAAAATTGGCCTTTTGACGAGATGACGAGAAAAAAAATTACATCGCCGCTTTAGGTGTAGGGGAGGTACCCTAAAAAAAAATATTTTTCCAAATTGTATTGTACTGTTTTGTCGGCGTGATTGATTCATATATCCATGCCGAATCACAGTTTTCTGGTAGTAATGGTTACTGAGCTAAGCCGAAGACGGACAGACAGACGGACATGGCGAAACTATAAGGGTTCCTTGTTGACTACGGAACCCTAAAAACATATAATAAAAACAAAAAACATGACACAAAATCAGTTACAAAACCTTCATTTAGTCTGTAAAACGATGCGTATTTATAAACGTTTTTAAAATCTATTTTAACTAAATAAAATGGCGTTAAAATTCGTTCGTCCTTATCTGTCACATTGACATTTGTGTTCGTCAGAAAGGGACAAATCACATTTTATTTAGCGGTGGCATTTTTTTTATCGAATATTTCTAAATTTCAGGCAACATACTCATGTTGGAAGACTCGGTTCACAACGACGAAGAAATGTCTACATACGGAGTCCCATACGAAGACAGCCCTCGAAAGTCATTCGATCCTCTTTCGCAATATGAAGAGGGGAACACGGTAGACTCTGAATCCAGCCACATATCCGATTCAGGGGAACCTAAACTGGTCCTAATAGACTTTGAGTACTGCGCATACAACTATAGGGGATTCGATATAGCCAACCATTTCCAGGAGTGGGGGTATGATTATACCAACCCGGAATACCCTAATTATTATGAGAACACGGAGAATTGCCCGAATTTGGAGCAGAAGGTTTGTTAAGTTTATTTATGCTTTATAAAATTATCGGGTAATATGAAACTGGTTAACCGGTTTTGGCATGACTAACCGGTTAATCTGGTTGTTGTGTAAATACTGGTTACCGATTTATTTGGCTTTCATTATACTTTTGAAGTTCCAGAATTATGGAAAAGGAACAAAATGAGGTTTGTATTTATCATTACATACATGACTGTGAACCGTTTTCAAATGTTACTTTTTGTTATGAGTTAGAAAGGGATAAATATATATAAGAAAAACGAATTACAACACAAAACATTTTGCTTTTTAAAGGATTAGCTGATAAAAAAAGTCGTTTTCGTGGTTTACTTCTTCTGAAGCTGGCAGATGGGTTTATTTTTAATTTTGTACAAAACGACCTAACAAAAAAATAATGTTGTAGTTTTGTACTTGTACAAGAAAAGTGTCCTTATGGTCAGGAGATAATCCCGAAAGGAAGTGACTTATTTATTGCCCTAATAATGTTCAAAAGCACCCCAAAGCAACAGAGAAAAGAAATAAAATAAAGGGCAGATACACTATTAAAAAAATACTTTTTTAATTATACGTTCCAATGCTGGGCACAGGCCTCCTCTCATGGATGATGGACATAATTTAAAATGACGTAATAATCGTTAAGAAACGTTTGAAAACTGTTCCAATTTCATACATGAATCATGACTTGAAAAAAAAACATAATTTTAGTAAAATTAACATGATTGTCGCAACATAAGTTTCAATATTTAAAAAAAACTGCTAGGTGTAAAAATATTGAAAAAAATCTAGTATTTTAAATAACCGTAAATTTAGTATAAGACAAATAATCCTAATGATCTCTAGTTCTATACTATATTATTATCAGGGCCCGTAATTTTCATGCCGATGACATCATTCCCGTTGTATGTGTTACATATTTAACAAATTTATTATATTAATTATTTATTTATTATGTGTATACGTTTGTATCGGCAGTATGTTGTGTTGCGTTCCGTGGGTCACGTACGGTGCTGTCTGAAAATCAGCGCTGGAGGTGTCTGTCTGACACCTCGGCATAATGCTGAGACAGCGACCGATTCACTGCCGCGAAGACACACACATTTTGTGTCAATTGTATTGTATTTCTACTCCCTTTGTCTCCGTGTGTCTTTTGTATAGTGAATAAATGTCTTCTTTCTTTCTTTAATTTGACGTCGCGCTCCATATAGGATGATCCCAAATAGTTTTATTGTAAACTATGAATCATTAGTCATCAATCATTTTAATCATGTACAAATGATTTAGAAAAGTAGTATATTTACACGTGGAATAAATAATACTTACTTCATACGTGAAACGTAAACAAAACTATTTGATTTGTTTTTATACATACATTTTATTAAATAGTATTTTTAACACATTTCCATAATTACGTAGAAAACAGAATTCCTCTCTAACGTAAAGCACGCCATCCTTCTTGCATTAATTCCCATGCAAAGAAAATCTAAGTCAGTATTATTTATTTCACGTGTAAATAGACTACTTTTCTAAGTCATTTGAACATGATTAAAATGATTGACGACTAATAATTAATAATTTACAATAAAACTATTTGGGATCACCCTACATGGAGCGTGACGTCAAATTGATGTCATCGGCATGAAAATTACGGGCCCTGATTATTATAATACAGAGGAAAGCTGAGATTGTAACTTTTTAGGTGGTGATCTCCGGAACAACTAATCAGTTTT
This sequence comes from Epinotia bilunana, assembly GCA_947049275.1. NCBI lineage: Eukaryota > Metazoa > Arthropoda > Insecta > Lepidoptera > Tortricidae > Epinotia > Epinotia bilunana. Next base: position 1,248,288 of record OX346279.1, on the reverse strand, counting down.
CTAAAATTCTTTTACCTGTGCACAGTCAGCGTCAAATAGTTAGTAGCAGCCAAGGTAGCCGTAAGAATACGGGTGTGTTACGAAATAGTGGCAGGAATTCCTCATGGCTATTTGGTTGCAGATTTTGTAATATAGGCGTGCTTCTAAGGGACATCACACATCTCACCACACGTTTTTTCATAATATATACACTCCTTGTCGACACATAGTTACACGTTATATTTTGTCATTTTTAGTACTCACCCATCACACAGATCTATTTTATTTATTCGATATTATTTGCAAGCTTTATTTATTTATTATTATTTTTCTTGTAATATTTCACCTGCATCGTGACCCGAGCTACTGGCAGAATATCAGTGCTAGCTCACACGAGCAAGGCAAAACTGAGCCAGTACCTTTTTGGCATTATTGCAACGCACCAGTATGCCGTAATTTTAATTTATAATTATATTTCCGTACCACAATTGTTTTACTTGTTCTTTTATTGTTGTTTTTTTTTCTGTTTCTTTTTTTCTGTATTTCTTTGTTTTTATTTTGTTGCAAAATGCCAAATAAATGTTTTATCTATCTATCTAAATATTGGGCTATTCTGGCTGGCAGTTAGTAGCTAACTATATCACTCTGACTGTACTAGCATGGAGTTTCACAATAGACACGCTATATTTTATACCGCGGGTTTGTCTGCGATACGCGAGCGGAGCTGCGTTTTTTTTTAACCCCGACGCAAAAAGATTGTGTCTGTCAGTGGCATCGTAGTTCCTAAACGAATGGACCGATTTTAATGCGGGTTTATAGTCTGTAAGCTGACGTGACCGAGATGGTCCTTAGCTACGTTTCAACAAAATCTGTCCAGCCGGTTTTGAGATATTAAACTACGAAATCAACATGTCGGGGGTTTTCAACTTTTCTTTGTCAATTATTTATAACAATATGTTGCCACAATCATAGAAACATTTGGTATCCGGGTTATTTGGTATCTTTTTGGTACCTACCACTACGCAGCTTGTGTGTTTATGCTTCATTTTTAGACGGAGCCCTCTGGTGTCCCATAGACAACGGCCGAGGACCTGACCTGTCTATGGTATATCAAAACGGAGGCGCCAACGAGCGAAAAAAGTATAATGTTGACGAATGACGGGTTTCTAAATTTAATTTATTTCGTCCGATGTTCGCGTTGGGTATTTTCATTTTAAAGTGTACATGTTTTAGGATTTATGTTATCTCGCATCCGTATAACCGGTATTATTTCTACACAAATACCGGTTCTCGAAAACCGGTTATAACTGAGCTTACATAGGGTAAGGGGTGAATTCCAGAGAGCTATGCGAGGTGGCGTAGCGGTTATTGGAAAAAATCCTGTCAGCCTAAGGGCTCGTCCATATATTTCGTCATCGTTTTTTGTCGGTTTTTGACCCTTCCCTAAAATCATCCTAGGGTCATAATTGAATAAAACACGACCTAATAAAAAGACGTCAATTCCATAAAAAACGATTTAGCTTAATTTACAATTAACCTAAGGCCCATGGGCCTACTCATAGGACTTAATTCTGTCTTTAAATTATATTCAACTGGAATAGAATTGAATTTGTTTTGTTTCGGGCACGATTCCAATTTCAATGCCGTTTAGTATTGTATGCTGGGTCTTATGAGGGACCAATTTAATGATTTATTTGTCTTTTATTTCACAAATTTACATTATATTCGTTGAATTTTAAATAGTTTTCGTTACTTCAGGGGACGGATTCTATCTAACACTTCCCATCTCACGGAAATAAGAAAAAATACACTTGCTCTTAGCTGATATAGCCTTCCGAATCGCTAAACTTAAGTGGGCGGGGCATATAGAACCGATGGCCGTTGGGGCGGAAAGATTCCAGGGTGGCCACTTTCTGGAAAACCGGGAAAACCGGGAAAAGTCAGGGAATTTCGTTGGTCATGGAAAAGTCAGGGAATTGTCAGAAAAATTTAAAAATTAAAAAAAAAAAACCTCCAAACATTATTATGTCTACTATAATAGGTTAATAATAGGTAAATGCGACCGCGCGGCACTGTACTACTCGGAAATCGCCGTCGGTTTTATTTACGTTCTACCTTCTTCTATACTACCTATTCTGCTATAGCCCCGCGTGACGTGAAAATGCAATGTTTTCAGGCTCGAGTTCCATTAAATTTTGTGCAGTACTTACGTTGGCTCGAGAACTTTAGCGTTGATGATCACGCCACTAAAATTATACCCAACGTTGAAAAATATGTGCAGGGAATTAAAAACGAAAACAAAGCACCTGACAGCGCAAGCTTTAGTAAATGCTGCATTGGAAGACAAATTATTAAAGGCTAAATTGGCCTTTTTTCAATCGGTGGCGGTGCAAGTGGAGCCATTTTTAACATTATTTCAATCCGACGCACAACTTGCTCCACTTTTGTACGAATCACTTTTGGCCACACTGAAAAAAAAACATGCAAAGAGTTGTTAAAGCGGATGTATTGGATTCTGCCACTAATATTGACTTGAAAAGGGAGTCTAATCTGATAAACGCGAAAGAAATCGACTTGGGCTTCACTGTCCGTAAAGAATGCTCTTCGAAATAGCCGCGATATCAATGATATCGATATCTTGCGTTTTCGTCAAGACTGTCGAAAGAATCTGATAGAATTTTGCGTGTCATTGTGCCAAACATCCCCACTTTCGTATGCTTTGACTAAGGGAATATCTTGTTTCGATCCCGCAATCGCAGTCAATGCAGAATTCCGACGACGAGAGAGGCTCGATAAAGTGTTGGACATATTTGTCAAAATAACCGGGTTTCAGGATATGAGCAGATAACGTCAAAAGTGCCTTCAATGATATTTGTGAACGAACCTGAATTTATAAAATTAATGAAACAATTTTCCACAACACAATTTTTTACAACGGATGGTCACCGATTGGATGATCTTTGGCTCGGTTTGATAAAAAAAAGGTAAATAAAGACTTGCAAACTTTAATAAAAATGGTCATGGTGTTTATAGTGAGGGTGGCTTTTCCATCAATAAGGAGATATTAGTGGAAAATCTTTCGCAAGTCTATAATTGCGCAAAGACGCGTTTACGACGCTATATCCTACTACGGCGGTATAGACAAAATAAATATTGAAAAAAAAAGATCCACGCGGCTCGTAATGCTCACTACTTGTACACGGAGGAGCTACACAAAAAAAGGATAATTTAAATTCAGAGGCGAAAATCAGAGCAGAAATAAGAAAAACTGCGGAAATGGTCAGAGAACTAGAAGCAAAAAGGCAAAAAATTCTCGAAGGAGCTGCCAAGAAGCTGCGTTATTGAAAAAACGGATTACCAAGTTGCAATAGATTTTGTTATTAGTTTTTCAAATAAACATATAATAAACATGATAACTGATGACTAGGTAGTTCTGTGTCAGTTATACCCAAGATTTTTAACCGACTTGAAAAATGAGGTCTCTCAATTCATCGCTTTAATTTGTACCATAATACGCAAAACGTTGAAGTATATAGTACTTAATAATACGGTTAAGGTCCGTATAAAGTGTTCCCTTTAGTATTTCTCGCTGGTTTATATTATATGATATATTTAACGTATCCAATATGCCTGCATGGAGGCGGAGGAAACGACCAAACATATTCTACTGGACTGCAAGCAGGTAGAAGTATACAGGAAAAAGCACCTAGGGTCTCCAGACACACCACGGAACGCAGTCAGGAACACAAAGGCACTCACCAACTTTGTAGAGGAGCTGGGGTGGTTAGAGTAGCGCTACCCCACCATTTCACGCAAAATAGGCACAATGGATGTCGACTTGCGGAAAAAGCCCAGTATAACTAACTAACTAACTAACGTATCCAATAAATTGAGTAGTCAGAGGTACTGTTTTAATTGGTTTTTCTTGTACAGCTTTTAACAAAAATGGTCAAAAATTCAATGAATTATTGGGTACTTGTGGAACTGTCTGATAGCAAATTACAATTTATAAATACAATGAAACAATACAATAACGTCACCTGACGTAAGATGTGAACCCACGACTTCCGTCTAACTTCGCTCTTAACTACCAACTGAGCTATTCAGATACTACTTCTTATTATTTCCGTTTTTATAATTTGCTAGCAGATAATTCTGCAAAACTCAAAAATGTATCCCAATTATATATTTTATATAATATTATTTTATTATATATAATTTAAGATTATGGTCAGGGAAAACTTGAAAAAACGACTGGAAAACCGGGAAAAGTCAGGGAATTTTAGTTGTAGTAAATAGTGGTCACCCTGGATTCTCGAGTGGCGGCCACGTACCGGAAGGCTCGGCGTGGGTAGGCCCCCCGCAAGGTGGACTGATGACCTGGTTAAGGTTGCTGGAGTCCGCTGGATGCGGGCGCAGGACCGGTCACTTTGGCACTCTTTGGGGGAGGCCTATGTCCAGCAGTGGACGTCTTTCGGCTTTATCATGATGATGATGACATTATATTCGTTGAATTTTAAATATTTTTCGTTACTTCAGGGGACGGATTCTATCTAACACTTTTCCCGTCTCACGGAAATAAGAAAAAATACACTTGCTCTAAATTATCAGGCGATTACTTCTTGATGCGAGAGATGATATCATCTTTGACAAGTTCCTCCTCTGCTGCGTCATTCTACCTTCATCCAATGGTCAAATCCTCCCGATTTTAATATGACGTAGTAAATGGACGAGCCCTAGGGCTGTTAGCTAGCTAATGCAACGTTTCCTATTCCTGGATTGATTGTTCGCACATCGCTTCGCTGCCTCGCACAGGTTTTGGTGGACACACCCTAAATCCACAGAAGATACGATTTTGTGGCAATCGTGAGGCGGCTGTTAAGCATATTAAGTTATAATGATCTATGTAAGAAACTGGGCTTTTGTCCCCTCGCTGACGGACAGAACAAGAAGAATTAGACCAGTAGGGTTTTCGTTCTTGATCACTATTATGAGTATTATCGATTCAAATTAAGGATAAAAAGTGTTTACATGTTTATCATATTCAAATGTCAGTTTAGTAACGATCCATACGTTACAAAACTGATTTATGAGTATATGTAATATTGAGGACACTTTCTCTATCAGAAATTATAGTGGCAACTTAATCGACTATAAAAGCCCAAATTGTTATTTTTTTTTCTTTTTTTTGTATTCGGTTTGCCCACTTCCCGTTTACCGATTTTTGTCTCCAATTTGTTATTATTTTAGTCCATCTATTGTTTGGCATTCCAACTATAGTCGTGGCCAGATAATTGGTTGATTGTTATTTTATTATGAAAGATACATTTTAAAGTGAAAATACCCTTACTAACGATGTCTCTTTCTAGCTAGTTTCGTGTGAAAGAGATAAACGCGAGCATCAAGGTGTTACAAAGATATCGTATTTCACGGTTTTTTTTACAAGCTTTTAACCATCAATGTTTGTTATTATGTATGTCAGTTTGTAATAGTCAAATCTTGGAAATCAAAGTTGGCAATTTCCCGAATTCCTATTGTAGTCCAGTCAATGAACTGACAACTTGTATGGAAAAAATGTCAATTTTGGAAATAATTTATAATAGCTCATTTTTTATGTGTAACTGATATATTATCAATTAAATAGTTACCCAGCGACAAAATCCGACAAAATTACAGACATCAAAAAAGTGATAAATTAACTAGCTACTGAAAAGTCAGAAAAAATATTAATCAATATTTTTGTCTTTATTTTGGTTCATTTATATTTGCTCTATAATATTCAAGATAAATCGTACAAAAAAAGACAATGCATGCTTCATTTAAATCTACATAATTACTTCCGGGTGGATAGTTTGCCGGATTCTTGAATATATCATCTTAGAACAACATTTTAAAACGAAATCAACAAAAAAAACGCTATTATAAATTAATGTTTTTCAAAACCGTATTTTGCCTGGAGTATTGAGCTGAAAATGTATTGTGTAAATCAGATGACAACCCAATATTATAATACAGTGAAGCTGATCTGATGATGGAGACAGGAGGTCTTAGGAACTGTTTGGGCTCATTTTAACTGCAGAAAAGTACAGTCGGCAATAAAAGCTTGTATAAAAAAATATTTTTTTGATAGAATCAGTGAAATCTCACGATATTTTGTAACACGATTGGACCGCTTTAAGTTTACTCGGCTTTCTAACTATTTTTACTTACTAAAGTTATTTACTTTGAGATCAAGCTCGACAGTTGTTTCAATCCATTTGGTTTTAAACCTTGGCATTAATCAAATAGAGTTCTTACTTGTTTGGACTATACTTGCTAAACCTTTGACTTTTTTGATTGTTATTAAAGTTGAAAATAAAATGGATGAAAATCTGTCAAGAATTGTAATTTTATAGTATAGCAGTGTTGTTCCAAATTTCTTAGACAGTTTCAAGACTTTTATACATAGGTATAAAAAAAGATTCGACATATTTGTATGAAACGGAAGTACAGCGTTTAGCAAATTCTCTCTTCTTCTCTTGTCGGTGTAGCTCAAAGTAGGCCCTCCATCTACTCCGATCCCAGGCCACCTTTTTTTTTTTTTATGATATAGGAGGCAAACGAGCAGTCGAATCACCTGATAGTAAGCGATAATCGACGCCCATGGACACTTACAACACCAGAAGAGTTGTAGGTGCGTCTCTTTGACGTCTCGATACGACCTAACATCAACTCTTTTTTTGAGCTGCTCCATGTAGTTCACTCTAGGTCTCCCTCTTCCACGCTTCCCCTCTATTTTGCAAATTCAAGTATCAATATTTATTATTACATACTTTATGTAAATTTCTTCGTTTTATACTTATTATTGCAGAAACTCTCATTAATTGTCCATTGTGGACCTATTTCAGCTTACAAAGATCTTTCTCATTTCGATTGTGTTAGTTTAATTAACACCTTCACAGGCCAAATTAAAGTTTACTAAAGTCAGAACGTTACCTTACCCAACATAGCGGCGATAAATTGTCTTTTGGGTCGCTAGTTGCCATGGTTAATTCTCCTCGCTCACAATTGTAATTTTAAGGGTTAAAAACCCCCTTATATACCCACATGTATGCTAAAAGTGGCGCTGGAACATACGTTTCATGTGCTCTGCCTACCCCTTTTGGGAATAAAGGCGTGAATGTATGTATGTATGTATGTAAAAACCCCCTACAAGCTATTTTTCCTTCCTAAATACCTTTAAGGTGTTTTTTTTTTACATTTTTAAGTTCATTTATAATGTATATATTTATTAATTATTATTTTTATTTTCATGTAAGAAGTACGTGTTCTAACCATTTTCTATGAATCTCGTTGTTCGTTCGGGAAAAAGTTGATTGACGCAAATAGTCCTTGGTTTTATATTTAAATGAAATTTCAATTCAGTCTCGCCCGGTATTGGTGAAAAAGAAACATAAATAATATTCAGTGGATCAAAGGCTGTGGACGTATTAATCCATATATTTATATAAATACCTATATTTTCTAGGTCTAAGAATAATTCTTATATCCCTATTAAATTAAATAAATCGAGTCGGTTGTCATTAAAATGTACAAATAATTGAAACAAAATGCTAGCATGGTTGTACAGTGAGCAGTAAAAGTAGCTACGTGGGTCAAGTGCTCAAAATGACCTAAAGACGACTCTAATGTGAAGAGGATAAGGACTGTCTAGATCATTTTGAGTGTGTTATTTTGCGTAGCTACTTCTGCTGCTGACTGTACCCATAATTTCTTAAGGGGTGGGGCAGAAGTAATTTTTCTAAGCACCCTAATGAGTATTGAAATTCCGTTTCATTTCAGTCTCCGTTTGGCCCTATGGTTGACTGGTAGAGAAAGCCTAGAGGTATTAAGTCCGCCTTTTGCACTTTTTTGTTTTGTGCAATAATACATACGTACATTCACGCCTTTATTCCGAAAAGGGGTAGGCAGAGCATATGAAACGTATATTCCAGCGCCACTTATAGCATAAATGTGGGTATAAAAGATCGACAAAATGTGATATTGCAGTGATAGGTTGCTAGTCCATCGCCCACAACACACTTCAACCCTGGTCCGTTAGTGGACTTTTACGACACCCACGGGAAGAAAGGGGGTGGTGAAATTTTAACCAGTTTAAATTAATATAAATAAATATTTAATTTTGCCAAAAAAATCTTAGCTTCGTGTCAGAGAGCAGGGTGGGGCAAATGCCCTACCTTGAACCACCCTGGGTACGCCCATGGGTCCTAGGGTGAATATACACCAGAGATATGCGATGTATTTGATACCTACCAGTCAAGCATGCATTAAGGCTGCGCATTGAAAAGTATCGCGTGCTTTGAAACGCCGTTCTGACTAGATTAAGAAACAATAAGGGCTGATTTCCAGATATATGATTCTTGACTATATGATTGTTTATCTGATTTTATCGATACATGATTGCTTAAAATTTCCTCGGTAGAAAAAAAAACCAAAGTTGGGTATGTATTTTCCTTTTTTACTGAGCCTACTCAAACGATACATTATTTTACGACACAATCAAGTTAATGCTATAGTATTTTATCTGATCTAAAAACTCACTTTATGAAATTTAAATAAAACGTCTCTAAGTTAGGTGTTTATCGAAATTTGTCCAAAAAAGCCATTCACGAAGAGTATTACATCTCTTTTGCTCGTGCGCGGAAGGCATCAGCGTGTCTGTCGAGGGGGGCGTGTTCGACTCATATCATGGCATCGCCTTAAACAAACACATCTAAATTCAGTAATCAGTATAATTTTATGACAGACTGACGGCCGATTTAGCCTCGTCTCTGAAGCTGACGGTCATGGGTCATCAAATCCCTGTAAGAGCAAATGTTTGCGTGGTGAGCTTGATTTGTTCCTAATGGGGCGTTTACACTCAAAATGTTCACTTGAAATTTGCACTTTTTTTTTTCACAGACCTTTTTTTTTTTCCTGATCAGTATCGAGTACTTGAAAATTTCCCGAATTTTTCAACCCTAAAATTGACAGAGTATCTAAAAATGCACACATTTTTTAGTTAGCTTTTTGCATTTTTTTCTCAAACCGTTTTTCGCGCGCTATACAGCGCAACCGAAACTAGAACGCGCGATTTTCGTCTTACTTTGCAAAGTTTAAGGTTAAAGTATGGAAAATTGGGGAAAATCAATAGTGGAGAAATTTCCAAATTCTGAGATAAAATTAAACGGTACAATTTTGAGTGAAAACCGCCAATAGATGTTTTCTATGTATTAAAGTATATAAATATATATATATATTTTTTTTTTTTGACGACCGGTTAGCCTAGTGGGTAGTGACGCTGCCTACGAAGCTGAAGGTCCTGGGTTCGAATCCCGGTAAGGGCAAATATTTGTGTTATGAGCATAAATATTTGTTTCGGAGTCATGGATGTTTTTCCATGTATTTAAGTATTTATATCTATTATATACACCGTGGGCCCGAGTAACCCAAAAGATTTTAACCACGCATTCCTTAGGTCATTAGGAGCAAAAAATTTTATATGAACCCCAGTCAAATCCGGCTTAGTTTTGAAGATATGACCAACTTTCATGTAAAATATTTCTTGTGATTACTAAAGTGAAGTTAGCTCTTTTGATTAATAATAATAATAATAATCATAATTGCGACGTCGCTACCGATGTTGGCCAGCTCCGCGTCCCTATTGACAGATATCAGTGCCAGCTACCACTCACAAAATTGATCCTTTAAAAAAAAAAATCGTTACCGTTTTATTTAAAGGGATAACTTCCATAGAGAAGCGATAGTTATCCAAGTTTTATTTACAAACACCGACATATCAAGAAAAAAAAGTTTTTTTTTTGCTGAATTTCAGTTGGGTTCATATAACTTTTTTTACTCCTAATGACCTCAGGAATGCGTCGTTAAAATATTTCGGGTTACTCGAGTCCACGGTGTATATCGTCGTCTAGTACCCATAACACAAGCCTTACTGAGCTTACTATGGGACTAGGTCGATTTGTGTAAGATTGTCCCCTTATATTTATTTATTATTTATATATCTATTAAATATCGTCGTCTATTACCAATACCACAAGATATAAAGCTTACTACGGAAACGTAGTAAGTACCTAAAATTGTCCCCTAATATTTACTTTCGTCTGGTACTTAACGCAAGTCGAATTGAGCTTACTACGAACCAGTTCAATTTTAAGATTGCCCCCTAATATTTATTTTGTTTATTTAATCAAGACACAACTCTTCAAAATCAACAATTCCACAGGAAATCTTCATCCGAGAATACTTGAAGCACTACAATTACAACGTCGACTCTAAGGACTCGGGGCCGTCCATAGACGACGTGAACCACCTGCTGAACGAAGTGGACGCTTTCGCGCTGGCCAGCCATCTGTTCTGGAGTCTGTGGTCGATCGTCAACGCCAGCAAGAGCCAAATACCCTTTGGATATTGGGTGAGTCCATTCTTTTTATTGACGACCGCTTCAGCCTAGTTGGCAGTGACCCTGCCTACGAAGCAAGAGGTTGGGGACATGGGTTCGAATCCCGGTAAGGGCATTTATTTGTGTGATAAGCACGAATATTTGTTCCTGAGTCATGGATGTTTTCTATCTAAGTATTTATTTATCTATACAAGTATGTTTATGTCTAGTATCCATAGTAAAATCTTTGCTTGGTTTGGGACTAGGTCGATTTGTGTAAGATTGTCTCCTTATATTTATTTATTTATACTTTCATGATTCTCCTCACCGCGTATGATTAACTTACTTATTTACCTCTTTGAGGCTCCCCGACGTTTCGGATGTGTCGCAACATCCTTGGCTGCGGTATTTTCCATTTTCAACTTGCCTTGTAACTAACTAGTCAGGTGAATGTCAAATCTTGCAAGTCAAATTTGACCAACTTCCTGCAGTCACAGACCTTTAAATACCTCTATTTTCTTATAGCGCTATAGTTTATAACGTTATTTTTCCTAAAAAGCGTTATACTCAAAACGATATTTTACGCGCTGTAGGTATAGCGGTATCCATTATAACGTTATAAATCCTAACCAATATATAATACCTAGCGATAGAATAACGTTATAACCTTATATCGTTTATAGGCTACCCCTTTCTCGCATTCAGTATAGCCCACTCGTGCCATGTCACTCGCGCGGCTCGCATTTTAAAACGATATTATAACTTTATTCTACCGTTACCTATTCTGCGTGGACCCGGGATAAAAACTATCCTATAGTTGAATCCAGGTTATAAACTATCTTCGTGCAAAATTTCATCTAAATCGGTTGAGACGTTTAAGCGTGATTGAGTAACAAACATCCAAACATCTAAACATCCAAACTTTCACATTTATAATATTAGTAGGATGATCAGAGGCTCTTGTATAAGTTTTACCGAAACAAAACTTTACGACCGCGTTCGCGTTTAGCTGTCAAATCCCATACAAATTGAGGGTAAAACGCAAACGCGATCGTAACGTTTTGTTTCGGTAAAACTTATACTTGAGCCTCAGGGGTCGGGCAAAAAGTGCGGATGAGGTAAAAATGACGTAATCTTGCACACAGGTGATGTTTGTATTTAAACTTCCGTGTGACAATGTAGTAACGAAGTAATTCTATTTGAAATCAACCTATAAGTGGTTTGACGTCATCCGGACCATTTGTCCGACCCCTGGTTATGATATTCATTCGGTTACGATATTTATATCGTTTTTTTATAACGATTTAAAGGTCTGTGTAGTCGAATCGTGTTGGAATATTGTACACTTCTGCATGTTGGACGACAGTGCAATACCACGGTACCATAAAACTGGACTGATGATGGAGACGGAAGGCGATAGCAGCTTCTAAACGAGTTCCAGTAGATAACAGCCAACAAGTCGGCCCCCTAAAATGAATATTTGGACAGAAACGTATATACACAAATTGAACAATATGTTGCATTATCTCCGCTATCCAAATGTACTCTGAAAGAGATCGCTCCCTTAGCGATAAGACCGAGGCTTTGTGATTTTTGAGGTGTGAGATAAAGTGTATTCTATTTTAAATATTGTCTCGTGTCCCCAGGAATACGCCGTCTCAAGACTCGAAACGTACCTCCGGCTCAAGCAGGAAGTGGTCAAGAAGGACAAATTCGGCCCTCAGAAGAGGAAAATCTGCGAGGTTGACATATGAGAGCAGTACTCGGCTCTCACGGTAGGTTAGGGACCTTGGGCCGCCGCTCGCTGCGACTTCGCTGCGACATGGTCGCGTGACTCTCGTATCCCCTAGCGTTTGAACCGCTCGGTTCTAGGGCATATTCATTAATTTATGCCCCTTTAACAGATGGTTAAGGATAACAGAACCGTCGGTCAATGTCAATCGCATCCATTTAGAAACAAAACCGACAGTCAATGTCAATCGCATACATTTAGTAACAAAACCGACATTCAATGTCAATCGCATACATTTAGTAACAAAACCGACATTCAATGTCAATCGCATCCATTTAGAAACAAAACCGACATTTAATGTCAATCGCATACATTTAGTAACAAAACCGACAGGTTACACGTGACAAACATCACTTTAGTTAACTTTAACCTGCCATTTTTTTTATTCTAACTTTTGTCTTGATCATTTTAGCAGAGGTAAAACCGCGGAAAGTTTAATCAAAAAAGACTAACGGTATTGGCATAGAAGAATAATACAGTAGGTAATCCGAGGCCGTTTAGGAGCGTTCGTTACCTACTTTCGCTCGATGCGCAGGGCTGTGTCAAGTTTGTGGCTTGGCATACCTATAATACTAATTTTGCTTTTAAGTATGCAAAGTAGGTATTTCTGTTACAGTTTAATATTAATATTGTATACACAAACTAATAATATTATAGATAGTTAGGTATGTGTTTGTAGTTTCCCACTTCATCGAATATTTTAATACCTACCACTGTACTATGCCTATAATATTTCCTAGTAAGTATAATAGTTGCTAAACTGCACTAGGTTGGTAGGTACTTAGTTACAAGCCTATTCGGCTCCTTTTGATATCGTGGCACTGGCGGCTCGCTGTCTTCATACCTACGAGGCGGCTTCCTTTGACGTAGCGAGTGAGAACGAGCAAACACCGCAACGGCGCGGCCCCGATTGAAGCATTCTCCTTCATTCCCGAAGGCTATGTGTGTGCGCGTACCGAACACGCGCGAGTCCTCTTGAAGACGTCGGCCAATACCGTGACTCGGTTTTGTTACTAAATGTATTGTTTAAACGCTGAACTTTCGCTCTATCGCTCTGTAGCAGCGATGCACCCCGTGGGCTTTAGAAGTCTTCGGGTTCGTGTGAATTCGCTTATGTATGATAAGATTGATAAGTAAGAGCGAGAGAGAAGTACAGTCACCGGTCACATACATCTGTACTCTTCAGGGTGTTCAAAAATATCTGAACATGCACTCTATGGCTTTGACAATAAAGTCGTGTTCAGATGTTTGTGAATACCTTGACCGCTCGGATGTATGTGATGGCGACTCTACAAACCCGAATGCCGTTTTAAATGCTCACGGAAGTATACTTACACAGAAAATAATAATTAATTCGAAGTAAATATTCTTACAAAAATTCACAACGAAGATGTAACTCGACTGAAGCGAATTATCTTGAACCAAGCGATTTCAATCTTGTGACTTAGAGGAGATGGTTAGCTATTTGTGTGAGTTTTATTGTTACTTGCTTAATTTTATCTGGTCGGAGGATTTGCGGTGGGCTTATACAATACCCTAGTAGCATTTTAAGTTGGCCCCACGTTGGGCCATTGATCACCGAGTTGGCCCAACGAAATGCCAACGAAAATGCTGCTAGGGTAGGAAACAGTCCCATTGTTCACAAGATAAGCTTTCAAGTGCTAAACGGACAGCTTATATCATTTCAACTATACGACCATTTATCTAAGAAACTGTCACTATCGTACCCGTCAGCGAGGAGACGACACTGACAAGAGTTCCTTATATAAAGGGCTGTAATATAGACTAACAAACAGTATCTTGGTCCAATTTTCTTTTCTATTGGCTCTCTCTTCTATTGGGTAGTATTTTCGATTGTGTTGTAACCAAGGTTTATTTGGAGTGCGTATACAGAGTGAGGCCTTGCGCAAAGACTACGAGTTTTGTATATAGTGAAATCGAATTTGTATAAGTGAAAAGTGATTTGGTGAAAAATGAAATTGAGATGCGTTATAGGATTTATAGGCGGTATTTAACTGTGTGTTATTTAGAGAAATAACTTATTAATAATTATGATCTGTTAATAATTCATGTTAATATACTATCGCTTGTGCTAAAATTAATTAAAACTCGATTATTTCGAATATCTGTTAATATGTAATTAAAAATGGCGAAATATTTTAAGTGTGCACAAATGTACGAATGCCGTACAACTTTCTTTTTTTTTTGTCAGAAAACTTGAATTATGTATGTATATTAGTTTTGTTGACTGAATGTGTTTTTGAAATAGTTACTGAATTACTTAGTGGTAGTAGGTTGTATCGTATTATCTGTAATTGTAAATTGTAGTTAATTTTGACGTTTGCTAGTACTTGACTTTTGTCAAAAATAAAGATCGATGTAACTCCTTCGTCAGTGTCAAATAACATATTTATATTTACAGACAGTGAATATTATATAAAACATAGCTCCATAATGTTTGATTTACTCAAATTATAATATTGTTATTTAATTTAATAAAATTAAATATACCTAATATGTTCTCGGTACTTAATGTAAATTTTTCAAATATTTTAAATCGAAAATTGTCCAAAAAATCTGGTCTTTTAAAAGAGTTCCTTTAATTATTAGGATTTATAATCATTGTATAATTTTTGCATGACTCTGACCCTATGCATATTGTAAAGTATTTTCCTTGCAAAAAAATGTGATTATATATATAGTTCCATTTTTTGTCCGTAAAGTAAGGAATGTGATCTTAGTACTTAAGCCAAATAAAAGTAAGTACTATAACGCAAATAAAGCGACTCAGTACAAAGACTTTTCTAGAAAAAACCTAATTCGAACAACTAAATTCTTTGAATGTATGTAGATAACTATACAAAATAGAGAATTTTAAGGTTAATCAAAACTTTCTTAAAAATTCCATTAAAATCCGTTATTTTGATATTTGTGAGAAAGGCACAAAATGCATTTCAGTTAACATTATTCAGATATTTAACAAACCTTTAATAACTTACGTTAGTGTGTTTTGTCCCTTTCTTACAGACAAATATTAAAGTGACAGATAAAGATAAACTTTTTTAACTTTAAACTTGATATCTACATACATACATATACATTTTAATGTGATTACGGCACGCGTATGCATATCTTTCTAATGGCACTTTAAAACACTTTAATAATATTAGTATTAAAAATTGAGGTAATCATGACTCCAGTGCCTTGGTGTTAAAAAAACTTACGTTACACTTACTTAAGTTTAACTTCACTTCATTCTCACAAAATAAAGCAAGTTTTAAATATTCAAATATATCTTGTAAATTGAAAACCAACACCTTTTCTAATATAACAAGTATTTACTTGCATGTTACTTGAACTTTAAAGTATTGGCCAATTTTATTAATTTGAATTTCAGTTACAACGTACGTACTAACGTACTACGTAGTAACGTAGACGTACGTTTGCTAGATATGAAATAAAAAAGATTTTTCATATAACATTTGTGACCAGTGTAGACTTCATAAGACCAACTGTCTAGATATAGATAATCATAGAAGACCACGGATATCTAAATCGCATAAATCCATGCAAAAAGTTAAATAAATTTGAACTCTGTCTACACGGAATAAACATCGAAGTTTCTTATCAAATTTTAATTCAGATATGCGTTGTCACAACTGTGAACCATATGGTTCACAGTTCAGGCGATTCGTTCACGCGAGTTGATGAATTATTTCTTTTTCCTAAAGCGAGGAGACAACTCAGTCGTACACTTTCCTAAATAAAATGTCATCATAATAAAGTTTGATTAAGAAAGAATAACCCTTAAAACACTTACATTGTCTTACTTTGGTAAACCTTTGAAACATAAGTTTTAAAGTGTGACCTAGGAGACGCTACCGTGGTAACGAGCTAAAAAAACAGTTGATACGCTCATTTTGTATTGTAAACTGAATCCGCAGATGGTTTACATATATGCAGTATCTAAGTAATAAAGAAAATATCGTTGAGTGTTATCAATCTTCTTGTAAAGCCATTATACTGTAAATTATAAAAAAAAATATCTAGATTACGACAAATTTGTGTAAAAGTTCTATTGCTGGTCCAATGCACGGTGTCAGTTTAAGGTTTGTTTACACTGGAACTATGGTCGAATTCGACTTATTGACAATGTGAAAATGCCATTAGTTACTTCTACCATACAATTAAACCCTCGATGTGTAGTAGTTCTGTGGGCAATATGGATATCATTGTATAGATCCTTATGATTCTAGCCCCCTATTGCTAATATTGGAGGATTTTGTTTCTTATAATATTTAATAACATTTATATAAAAAGTTAATTATTGATTTTTTATATCATCCCGCCCCCGACGGCCACAGAAAAATCCAACACGTAATTTTTGTAATAAAATAAATGAATATCAAATGAATTGCTGTTTTATAACTATGGTAAAATTGTGTACACACCAAGAGCGGTAACAAAGAAGCCTTGCATACCCAATTTCTCCGCCCTCAATAGCTAGGCCGTGAAATAAGGGTGAGACTTGCTCTACGGTACTAATAATGACTTGCACAAAAATACATTCCCTCACTGTATTAGGACCAATGGATAGATCAGTGTATTGAGTAGAACGGAAGAAATGTTCAATAAGATCTATACAAGTTCTTAGAATACCACACCCTGAGTGGGCTCCTTCGGGCGATCTGATCTATATCGATCGTCGATTGCTCTTTCGCCATTGAGGGCTTTCGCGCTCACCAGTTGGCGCCACTGACGAGTAAGGTCCAGAAATATATCCATTAAAGTTTGCTATTACGGACGTAAAACAACATTTACATTTCAATCATACTATGTCATTTGATATTTACTGTTAGCTTTTCGGTGAAGCAAAAACATCGTGAGGGAAACCTGCATACATCTGCGAAGAAATCCAAAAGGTGTGTGTGATGTCCCCAACCGGCACAGGGCCAGCGTGGGGACTACTGCCCGTTCCCTCTCATCCGTGAGAGGAGATATGTGCCCAGCAGTGGGACGTCTATTAGGCTGATTTATTATTTTATTATTATTATTATCTCCGATTTATTTTTGCACGAGTTTTCTTAGATCACTGACATTCATTGACCCGTAGGTAACTCTTAGTGCCATAATTAATCTCAGATGTAGCAAAATATTCACCACTATCCAAAAATTTTTATAAACTCGCATAGCCCATCCCGACCAGTAGCATTTTATTTTTAACGTCACACCTGGCCGTAATGCGAGTTTTACTGCACGCTGCGCGTACGGTAAAACTCGCATTGTGGCCAGATGAAGACGTAAAATTGTGTACTTACCACAGGCGGTAATGTAATATTATAGTACCTTCGGTTCGGGCCGAATATTATAGTCATTTCGGAGACCTCACGCTACACTAGCGTCTCTAGCGGCGATTTCACTCGCGTTAGCCCTCATTGATCTGTCTGTAGATCTTTTCGAGCACTTCGTGTCTATTTTGACTGGTTTTGTAAAGCATTTAGAAGTTACGCTAAACGTTGATTTACAAAAATATATTACTTAGGCAGCTTTCCTGAGCTTTTTTCAAACGCTCTGATCAACTTTTTCTTGCTTTTTTGTGCTTTTCCCGTGACTGAGGAGCACTGTGCCAGAGTTTTTTAGTAAAACGTTTACATAAAAATCATCACAATCGCTTATATTTATATTATATATATATATATACTACTCAAAAGAAAATAGGGGCCACACGTATGGTGATCGTTACGTGAAACTTATATTAAACAGTAATATTTTTTTCTAGCTTTTAGACTTAAACTCCAGCATGAAAGAGGTTAGATTCTGCCTTCAGAATACATTAGTATCCTTATACGGGAGTTCACTAATTAGCCACTTATCAATTAGTTTATGTCCAATAATTACAATGGCCCTTATTTTCTTTTGAGCAGTATATATATTATATATATCTACAAAATCACAATATTAAATAGTGATCTAGGAGACAGGAAAAGACAACAAGATATAGGTAGTTGATTGGTTGCTTTGTGTAGATTTTTTTACTACACATTTTTTATGGTTTTTAGTTGTTTACTGAATTGTGTACCGCCAAACGTTTCATCGAACGAATGTTTCGCCGTTTTTTAGAATTAGTAATCTTCAGTATTGTTATAAAACAAACATGACCTAACCTAATATGCTCTGCACAGTTACCTTTTAGCTGCGTCTAAAGTAACCAAACGGTTTCAAAAAAAAAATCGGCGGAACAATGCATTCGGTGAAACGTTTGTCGCTAAAATAAGGGACCCCACATTGGTTAGGCACATATTACAGTCTAGTTTTTATGTTTATTCAGATTACAGTAATTTTGGGTTTTTCATATTCAAAATCATGAGCACTATTGATTCTGGTCAAGAAAACAATGACCTCTTATTCAGTCCTTTTAATCGTCCATTTTGTGACGAGCATATTATTATAATCTGTGAACGTCACAAAATTAACTTTTTTGTGAACACGTTTTCTATACCAAAAATTAAAAAAACTTGAAATTTCTTAATATTGTAATAAAAGGTAAAGCTATACTTTAAAATGAAATTACTCAAAAACCAGTGATAAGTATGTAAAGTTCCGTTTATTTTCCAATTTTGTGAATATTAACAATGTTTTAAAAATCGACTGTATTTAAGTACTTAGATTTGTGATATAAATATTATAGGTGAATGTAATCTTAGCTATTGAGAAATTATTTAATAAATATTATTTGAAAATACTTAGCGTTTTACTTTTTTTCAGTACAGCAACTATATCGCAGGTTGACCTAATGCAATAACGCCTTAAATAATTGACTTAACCTAATTATAATACCTACATATTCGTACTTGACTTACACACTTAAACAAATTCGTACTTTGGTCAGGAACTAGATTCAGTGTGTGTACGGCGCTACATATATCGGTGTTTGAAAAATCGACATTCTATGTTTCATACCAATCAAAAATTGTCGAATATGTCAACTTCACTTCCAGATCAGTGTTTCAATATTTCAACCAATCACAGAGCAGTACGGTAGTATTCTTGCGGTGCGTGACCATCTAGGTTTTTTCAACCAATCACAGAGCAGAGTTCTTGTGGCGCGTGGCCAACTAGATTCGGTTTAAACCAATCAGATCACACACAAGCTCATTACTCCTTAGGCCATTGTCCTTCTTTACAGGCATATGGTGCTACATTCCGGCACTAGTGCGGAAAAGAGCACTTTTCGTGCATATGTCGAAACTTTAAAGAGCCATATGTACAGTAAAACGTACGATACACGTGCGAATAGGCAATTCGCAACTCGTGTCGATTTAAAACACTCCCTTCGGTCGTGTTTTAATTTATCACCGTTGCGAATTTACTATTTTTGGCACTTGTATCGTAAATAACTATTACAAACAGGTGTGATGAAATAGTACATTACGTACCTAGGGCGGTGAATTCGTGAATGGCCCAGATCGCAAGGTTCGGGTCATAAATGTACGATCTGGGGCTTTACGAATTACCGCCCGTGGTGAGTACACAATTTTGGGTTAGGTTCGTAAGGACTTGATTGCATAACGACTCTATAAGCAAAACGTCTTAGTTGCATAAGGTCTTGGTAGCTAAATGTCTAATTGTACAAACGTCTTAATAGTAGAATGCCCGGGTTTAAGATTGGACTTAGTTCTATTACGTCTTGTTTGTATAACGCCCTAATATCAAAATGTTGTAACAGCAAAACGACTAGGTAGGCATATCGTCAAACATTAATAACGTCTAAATGGCATAACGACTAGATGGTTGAATGACGAAATACTCAAACGTAGTTTGTGAAGGCACTCTTTGATAAAGAAACTTCAAAGTCGAGTTGCTGGCCACTTAAAATCAAAGATAAATGTACTTATTGTTCAACAATCTTAACCGTCAATTGAGTTTTATCTTTCAATAATATTATTAAAGTAAATAATGTGTTTATAGAATAATTTTACGTTTTGCTACCAAGACCATATGCTATCCAGACACTTTTCCTTATGCGTCGTTTTACAATCAAGACTTATTAATAACTTGGAAGTAAACTCTATTAGTCATTTTGCAACTTCGGGCGTTATGCTATAGTTGTCGATCGAACAACTAAGACATTCTACTCACTAGGGCATTCTGCAAAAAGGACATTGTGCTCACCAAGACCTTATGCAACTAAGACGTTTTGCTTATAGAGTCGTTATGCAATCTAGTCCTTACGAACCTAACTCACAATTTACGTCTTCACCTGGCCACAATGCGAGTTTTACCGTACGCGCAGCGTGCAGTAAAACTCGCATTACGGCCAGGTGTGACGTAAATACATGAAACAACTCGTTCGCAACTTTTGGCGGCCAATAGTGGCTCAATTTGTGGTCACTCTATTAACTCTATAGGCACAGAGTAACAGCTAGATATCTCAAACCAAGATGCCACGCTCTACCGCTTAGCACGTTCTCTTTCGTCTAGTTAGGGATGCCACTCAATGGCCAGATGAACTGTCAGCTCGAAGGTGCGCCGGCGCCGAAGTGGCAAGTAAAACGGGTCTGCCATAGATATAAATCATCTTCGTCGTCGCACTCCTGGCAGAGCGGCCGTAATCGTCAGTCAAGGGTGATACGCTTCGCAATCTGTCACCATTCCTCACGTACCGATGGTCTTCTGGTACATTCGTAGAGTGGATCTTTCAGTGCAGTTTGACTTGGTCGGTTCAACGCATTGGTGACCTGCCGCGCTGTCTTATGCAGTCAATAACCCGAACCTCTTAAATATAAATCCATGAGAGCTCTGATCTTAGCAAGTTTTACTTGCATATCGCTCACAAACGCCTTCAAAGCCTTTCTCTCTTTAGTCGTTTCCCTTATAAGTTTACCAACTTCATTTAAACCTGTTTCTACAGACGTGATCGGCTCAGGTTCCTGCAGCGCCGCATTGCATTCTGGCTCCAGGGCTCCTGAGCTCGGGTCCGTAAAGAAGTATAAAGATGGAGTAGGGTCTGACCAAAACCTGTCTTCTAACGCTTCTATATTTTTCACGTAGACTCTCACTTCGTAATGCGCGTCCGGGCATGGAAGTGGCACTTGGAACTCGCAGTAATCAGAATAGGGAGGTATTTTCACTGCTGATGTGTTTACCTGCCGCCAAGGAGACCCTAGCAGTCTGTATTCCACTTTAAACAGGCTATCCCACCAAGCGAATTTAGAGAACCACTTCAAAGTAGCGCTTTTTGAAGTTCTGTTTAACACTTGTAATTCAGAAGGGGCGTTGAGCTTGACGATTGAAAAGACCTTGTAAGAATACGTCTTATTATCGCAGAACACTTGATTGCACGTCTGCAAAATCAACGAACTTGTCCTCCCTTGTCCAGAACCTATTGAGTTATCCGCTTTACACACCCGCGTCGTCGCACCAGGGCCGTAGGAACAGAGGAGATGGCTACGTGTATATTCAACTAAGAACAATTTAAAATGGTTTTCTTTACTGGAAGACGTCCATGAACACTCCAATTTGTGCCAATGGAGTCCGAAGGATATACACTGGAAGTCGTACGCTTCTGGGTAGAAATCCACTATCAAACGCAGCTGTTGCACCTGCTCTCGTTCTACGCCTTTGCATGTTCGGCTTGAGCAAGTGTAAAAGGATACACCATTCTTATTCGCATGAGTCTCGACCTTCACTGTTGTCAGGTCCACATCCTCTGTTTGAAGTACTCTCATTGTAGATTCCTCTATAATATGGGGTTCTTTCCCGCTGCAGTACATTTGATAAACATCCCCGTGAGGCACAAAGTATATATCTCTCCTTACGGCTGTCTTCATGTGGTGAACTCGTGGAGACTTCACGAAGAACGCCGGCACGACTATGACAATCAGCGTGTCTTTGCAACCTTTATCCACGCAGCTGTACTCATGCTGTCCTACACAAGGCTTCTCTACAGACAGCTGTATGGTAGTCGCATTGAGTCTTGTTGTAGGTAGATAGTTTCCCTCGCTCTCTATCGCTAGATCCGTGCTGTCGGCTGAGCAGAAAAGCGCAACGTCTTCTCCGTATGTTGGTACTAGGTAATAGAATTTTGACCTTTCCCTGAAGCTTGTTTCAGTGAGAGTTGTGGCAGCTATCGTCGGTCGGGTTTCGCATCTTGTCTCGGAATCGGCGCGCGCGCCGCCGAGGGATGCCAGCGCCAAACACGCAAGCGCAGTGACAGCAAACATTATGGCGTCAGCCAGACGACTATTGTTTCAGTGATGTCTCATCTTCATTTTATACTTTATGTAAAGTATTTCCTTGTTGACTAATGTAATGTTTGTTTCCTTAAGCTAACTTTGTCATTAATGTATTTTAATATAATTAGTACCTAAATGTGAGTTGTTAAATGACGTGTAACTAATGTTATCAATAAATAATTGAATTTATTTGAATCGGGTTATTCCATTTGGAGCCGAACAGGAGGCCCGGGCGTGAGTAACACATTTTTGATAAATATTTCCCATCTTGTTACCGGTTACCGGAATTTATCTGCATGTTTGCACGTGCGGAGGGAGGGTGGGCGCATTAAACGCTTGTAAAAATACGCAAATAGGTGCATCTTATCTTCGCTGATAGACCAGCACGTTTTTTAGAGGAATAGCAAAGGAATATTGACCTCGTAACTTCTCATGGACTTCTGTTAAGTCTGATTCAATTAAGTTTGTTTTGAAAAACGTATTAGATCTACATTCTAGTTGTTGGTGTTGTTGTTGTTGTTGTCTAGAATTTATTACCGTTGTTAAGAATTGTCATTGGAAGCGCCTTATTCTCTTGTCAATGTTCAGCGCTCTAGTTTTTATGATTAGTCGATGGTAATCGGAACTCATATCTTGTCAAAGCCGGTAACTCTTGTAAAAGCATAAATATTATTAATTAAACTTAATTTGCAACCGAAGATCATTTTATTCATTATAAATTCAGAACAAGTGGCGACCGTGACAGGACTGAACCGACCGTGACAGAACTGTACAACTTTGCCTTTTCAACATAGCTTTGCCCACCGCATCACATTTCAGTGGAAGCGAAATATCATAAAACTAGTAACAGATAGACCTCCCTTTTCAATCTGTGGTTTATAGCTAATCATATTGCTGGCAACACTGGCCTATTGGTTGACGTGTGTGTGTGTCTAACTTCAGTCACGCGCGAGCCGGCTTCAATTGAGGACATGTTTTTTGGCGGGCCAAAAAAGTTAAGAAAACTTCGGTAGGATATCGGGTCAGGAGAGTCCTACATGTATGTAATTTTAACTGTAAATAATATGCAGCTTAGAAACGATGTAGACGAAGTTTCAACACGTTATATGCATTACTTTTGTAATTATGATCGTGGGCAATCTCATGATCGTATTTACGTATCACTTTTCACAAAATTGCCCAGCACATTTTTACCGTTAGGGTTGTCACTAGTAGGTATGTTATTATTGACTTGCGAGGAGGCATTTACCATGCAACGTTGTTTAAAGTTATTTGGTCAATTTAAGAGGAAATATAAGAAACAACCGCTTTATGTAGACGTAGTCTCTTATTTTCACCCTAAATAATTACATTATATCAATTGTCCTTATACTTACACCTTGTTAAGTCGTAGTTGGGTAAAAGTGAAAATTGACAACCCTAGCATATTTAGGATTTTGTATAAAGAATCGCAATTTTTTTTTATGAATTTGCCCACATACGTTTAGAGGTGCAATACTAACTTAAATGACTTACGGTCTTTAATACCTGTACGATTAAACTATGCCATGTTTATTCTGGATTATAGACGTTGCTTCATGACCATAAAGTTGATAATCGCGGAGTTAAGAGATTGTAAGTAAAAGTGAGCAATTTTGAATTTTTTTAATTTTTTTGGCCCGCCTACAGTAAAGAAACTTATTTCGACTATGGTTTGCTCACTCACACAAAGAAGACTATTGTCAATATGTTCTTGCCACAGTTAAGTTATACAATATGGACCAACAAACTAAAAAAAAGTGAAAGACTGCAAAAAGCGGGCAAAGTTGTACACTTCTACGGTACCTACGTAGAGATAAGGTCGAAAAGTGTATTTATAACCCGGTTACTACTTACTATATCTGTGGGCCTAGCGTCGATGACGTCACGTCGGCGCTAGGTACTGTGTGCAAGGCGCGCGGGGCGAGTGCGGAGAGGTAAAAGAGAAGGGGGAGGGGCTTCACATTCCAGCGAGGTCCATAGATATTGTTACCGAGTTGTATGTAGCAGCCGGGATCCGAACCCACGACCTCCAGACCAGTCACGTGCTTTTTACCAGTACCACTCGGCTAGTGGGTCTCTGTATAAATTAACTGAGCATTTCTCAAAAAAAATGCCACTATTATTAATTGTACTTCTAGTATTTTTTTGTTAACTATTTCCACTAAGAGTCAGGAGCTCTTTCGATCCAGGTAGGATAAAAAATTGTCCCAAAGATATTTTTCCTATGTGTTACCATTTACCTTATACTTTGTATGGTGGTAACACAATAGGAAAGTTCAAAAATGTATGGACATTTTGGGACACTTTTTTCTCTTATTGGGATGGAAAGACATCGTGATTTTGAGTAGAAATAACATAAAAGTTGTAGAAAATCTCAGAAAAAATGTAGTGGCATTTTTTTTGAGAAACGCTCAACTACATTGTTGTAAATCTTAAAATATACTTAACTTACCCCTCAGCCTTCAGGTGGTTATATATCTATCATACAAAACGTTTTTTGACATTCGCAGATTAACAACGGAGTGATATTTTAATTATGTTAGATCTAACAATTTGCTATTAACTGTGCCTTGGTCGTCTTCCAAATTGTACAATATTTCGTTCACTTTTAAGGCTGTTCGACTGTGGAACTCTTGCCCTATTGACCTAAGACAAGCAAAATCTATCCGCAACTTCTTCGTTACTTATGTACGTTTATTTAATTATTTTGATTTTTGGCTAATTATAATCTCTGCAACACCTACTGCATAATTCAGTTTTATCTTATTCTCCGATAGCCAAAGGTTGTCTGGAAGAGATCGCTCTCCAGTGATAACACCTCTTGTTGTCTACCTCTACTACATGTTATTGTATTGTTTCTCTTTCTATTAACTGCTTTTTTGTGTTATTAGGGCAGTTTCAGGTGATAATGTGGACACGCTGGACGAAAGCACCATTTTTTTTCAGGTTTTTGATAGGAACCAACAGCTTCGTCAGCCATCTTTAATTTTATAGCGGACATTTTGAATTTTACGTATATAATTAATATCTCGAGTTCTAAATAACGTAGAAACATGAACAGTTTTTTGAGTCGTTGTTACATACGTGAATTTTCAAATTGAGAGGGTATCCTGGTTGTGAGCGATTGTAGTTTGTAAAACATAATGTGATTTGTTTTAGCAGCGTTTAATGCCAAGAGACGGGAGTTTAGCAAACAGGCAATTTCGGAAAGACCTTGCTCTGCGGATTTTGGAAAGACCTTGCTCTGCGGATTTTGGAAAGACCTTGCTCTGCGGATTTTGGCAAGACCTTGCTCTGCGGATTTTGGAAAGGCCTTGCTCTGCTGCTCTGGATTTTTAACGTCTTCCCATGTGTCCCCAGAGAAAACAACTGCGGTGTCATCTGCGTAAGAAAATACTTGCCCCTTATTGATATCCATGCTACAAACTTGATTAATGTATATTAAAAATAGAGTTGGTAAGTGATTCGTAAATACAAACATAGACTGCTAAACACATACCTAACCCTTCTTTTCGGCTCTTCCGTAGTTGGGCAAAAGTCAGCGATTAAACTGAGAAATGGAAATGTCAGCGTGGCGATTCAGCGAGGAAATACTGCATCCTCGGTACCTAGGCATAGAGCCCATTTTAGAATTAGATTCAATAATTATACATTTATTCTAATTACTTAAATTGTATACTTTAACATTTTAATTACATGTACGTAGACCGTAGTAACACAAGTAACTTATTTTAAACAAAGAATATGATTACTTTAATTTACCGATACCTACTAAAATCGGCGTACATAGGGGAGAGCCGGGAGAATCGAGCCCACCCGAGTAAACTGCGTGACTTCAAATTCTGTGTAGTTAAAAAAACCAGTGCCCCGTTTCATGAAGCTACAACTTACAAGTTACAATTTTACAAGTATACACAGGTGGAAAGGCCAGTCGTTGGTCAAGCGCCTAAGTAAGTGTTGTCAATTTAGACTTGTAAAATTGTAAGTTGTAACTTTGTGAATCGCGGAAACAGACCTAGATACGCCGATGCCATTTTTTTTATAATCGAGAAAAACTGTTTCAGAGTACGGAGCGCCCCACAGGCGGGCTGGCGAGCAAGCATTATAGTCTGCGGCAACCATTTCAACTACTATTTAAATTAGAATCAATAAAAAATACATTCGTCCATAGACTACGGTGGTTTACCTTGGTTGATAGTGTGTTTGTATGCCACCGTCGGGTATTGAAATGTTTCGCGCAAAACGCAAATACTAGCGCGATGTCAATCACTAACATGTAGTTATTTACCCATTTGTATATATTTTAATAACATTTTTATTTTAGCAAGTCTCTGTTTCAACGTTTGCACTTTCCTTTTTATAGACAAATTATTATTTATAGTAGTATCTCTTGCAAACGTACAAATGTCACATGAAGCCGAATCAAACGAGATTGCTGTAATTGGTTCAGCGGGTCTTTCACACGCGCATTCGGCTCTGGGCTGCGTGTGTACCAAGGTAGACTCCGGGTCAGACCACAGACGGTCGTCTGTTGCTTGCTTTAACCTGGTGTAGACCCGCACCTCGTATTCTTCGTCCGGGTATGGCAGCGCTAATCGATACTTGCATTTTGGGTAATACTTCTTCACATCATCACAGCGCACTGACGATGTAATCGTAGCATGCCATCCATCTCCGAATGCTGCTGCTGTCAGACGGGACTCTACTTTAAACTCATGTGAGCAAGATTTGCAACTGAATTCCAAGACGTATAAAAAAGAAGAACTGGATGCATGTGCACCAGGCCAAAACAGAACCACATCTCGTGAACTTGTGTTTGATACTTTTACGTAACCAACCGAGTTGAGTCTCGTAATCGAGTAGAGATCCATAAGAAAAGTTTGATTATAGCAAATGATTTCTTTGCAAGTCATCAATATAAATGAAATGTTATGATTAGAATTATAGTCATCTTTTAAATTAGTACCAAAACACGTATTGTTCTGCTCGCCAGGTATATCCACGCAAGGGCGTTTAACTTCTTGTCCGTCAAGATCATAATTAAAATAAATTAGCGTATATGAATATAGCTCCCAACTGCTAGGATATGTCCATGAGCACTCAATTGTACGCCAGTCTTTTAGGATGCACCGAAAATGATATCCCATAGGGTTATGTGTCACTGCAACTGTTTTACTCTCCTTCACTGTTTGTTGTCCATCAATTACCCCTGTCCCGCTACCGATACAGGTATATACTGTCTCTCCTAAGTCAGCGTGTGTGCTATGTTTTATCGTGGTTCCATTGACGACGTCTGTTTGAAGTGTTTGTAGACTTCCTAGACCCTTATTGAAACGTTCAAAATGCAGAGATGCACCATAATTTGCGCTACAATACACATCATAATTATTTCCAAGAGGCACATAGACACACCACCCACGCTCTAGACTTTGCTGAACTCTTGAGCACTCGACAGACACAGCTGGCTTGACCAGAACAATCAGAGCGGCTTCGCAGCCCGTTCCGCTGTCGGCGCAGCTGTATTCATATTCTCCGATGTTAGGTGTGGTCACACGAAACTGGATATTGGATGTATTCGTTTGATTACTTTGTATAGATATGCCGTTTTCTTTCAATCCAAGCTTGGCGGTGTCGTTGGCAGAACAATTTACAACGATATCTCCACCGTATGATATAAAGTTATCATCATACCTGTCTTGTCGTGCATTAACTGTTATCTTGGGTGTAGTGTGAGGGTCGCACGCCCCGCCGCGCGCGCCGCCCAGCAGCGCCAGCAGCGCCGCCAGCGCCGGCAGCGCCGGCATCCTCGCAGCACCAGTATGTGTCTTCATCGCGTGGTCTCTCTTTACAGGGAATGAGCCAGTGTTTCAACAATCGTCTTTATCTTGAATTTTAACTTTTTGTTCATTATTTCCTTGTACATTTCCTGTTTCCGTCATTTGATTGCCTGGTGGTACGACATGGGTATTTCGCTCCCTGTCTCACGCACTATGAAACTGGCATGTGCAAGTGGAACGACCATAAAGTCATCGTTACTAGGATTATTTGGTACATAATTGGTCAAGTGCGAGTTGGTACTCCACGTGTGTTCCGTACATAGTTGAATCGACGACCACCGAGTCTTCTCGGTGGTCGTCGATTCAAATCGGTCGATGTCAAGCACGTCGGAGTGCGAGTGTCGGAACGGACGGTGGCTAAGGGTACTTGTATGGTCAGGTGGCGCGTGCGCGTGCAGTCCGGAGAAGAGTTCATAAAGAAAAACATATGAACGTGGTCGAAGTTTTTGTTAAGACTCGTTTAAGGAAAGTTTTTATTACAGTTCCTACCTATAACACTAACATGCTTGTTAGGTGTGGACTGTATGTGGCGACTTTTCCATAGAGGGTTTACCTGGATCATGAAGTATAGAAACAACTTTTGATAATTTCACATGGCGCAGTTGGCGAGAGTGAGTGGTGTCTCGGCGGCAGTGGTGTGAGCAGTGCCGAATGCTTTTTTTTTTTTTTTTGAACCTGATTGTTGCTATAATAGTACGAACCCAATATAGCGGTCGAATTGCGTGGTTGGAGAGTAGCCTGGGGAAAATCCAGGGGGAGCCTCCGGCACGACCACGCGGGAAAGTTTGTGCACTGGAATACTCTACGAGTTTGCGCTCCTAGCCTAGCTGAGAAGAGTCCAGCAAGAAACTCAGCTAGGCCCGACTTGGGTCGGACTGACTCTACCCGGTATGCGGCGGTACCGGGACGAATAGGGACTGTATGTGTCTGTGTTGTCGCGATCTCGCGGTGGACGTCCCCGCCGGCGGGAACGCCGAAGTGTACGCGATGTGTTGGACGCCGAAAGCGCAGCGTTCCATCTTTCGATGGACGCTGTGATTTCGTCGTCCGGGTCCGTGAGTGTGTGCCTAGGACGCCGGACCGTGCGGCCCCTAATCAGTGAGCGCCGAGTAACGACAGAGGGGGGAGGGATGGGAACGTAATCAGCAGCCTTCCTAACTAACGGATTCCTATGGTGGGGAGCGTTGTCAAAATAACGTCTGGCAGCCTGCTTAAAGAAACCATACATGGTGCTAATCCCCATGTCGTGGTGCAGGCTGAGGTTCGATTGGTACCACGGGGCACCCGTCGCCCTACGGAGAAAACGATTCTGAATGACCTGAAGCGGCTTGAGCGATGACATAGGCACGTGAGCAAATGCTACACTTGCATATGTCATGATTGGACGAACACAAGTCTTGTAGAGTGTCAGCTTATTTCTAAGTGACATTTTACTAAACTTGTTGATCATCGGCCCAAGCCTTCCTAGTACGAACAACGCGCGGTTGCGAACCCTGCGGATGTGGCTACGGAAAGTCAGTCTCCTGTCGAGGGTCACTCCAAGATATTTGGCCTCGTTGACCCAGGGGATGGGTCGGTCAAACATCTGGATCGGAGCCACCCGTCTTTCTGTACTAACGCAGTCAGACGGGTGGGCGGGGGGGAAGACTATTGCAGTGCTTTTTTCCGGGTTGACTTCGATACGCCAAAGATTAAACCAACGACCTAGGTCGGTGATTGCCTCTTGGAGGTATCGCCGGATAGTAGCGTACTTACAATGGGTCGTAAAGAGCGCGGTATCGTCCGCAAACAACCCCAGTTGCACCTTAGGGTGCCTGGGAATGTCGTTCGTGAACAACGAGTAGAGAGTGGGAGAGAGCACGGAGCCTTGCGGGACTCCGGCCCGGATGGGGTGTGGGTCCGAGTACGTTCCCTCCAGTCGGTATCGAAAGCTTCGATCACTGAGAAAATCTCGTATGGTGAGTACGAGTCTGTCCGGTATACCGAGCTGGTATAACTTGTATACCAGCCCGTTATGCCAGACCTTATCGAAGGCTTTCGCCACGTCGAGAAAGATCGCACCGGTCTTGAGCCCCTGGAATCGAGAGAAACCGTCCAACACGTGCTCCGTGACGCGGTGCACCTGTTGGACGCATGAGTGTCCGGATCTAAAGCCGAACTGCTCGTCGATGAGGAGGTTATTCTCAGCCGTAAATCTGAGAATTCTCGTGAGTAGGATCCGCTCATATAGCTTTCCAAGGGAGCTAAGTAAGCTGATCGGCCTATAAGAGGCAGGCGAGGTCTGGGGTTTACCGGGCTTCGCTATCCCTATGACCGTTGCACATTTCCACGCGGCTGGAAAGTGAGCATTGGTCAGCGCGGCATTGAAGATGCCAACCAAAAGGAGAAGGAGGGTTTCGGGGAGAAGTCTCAGGATGCGATTGGATACACCATCCGCACCCGGAGCCTTCCTAATACGGAGACGCCTGACATGGTCACTGACTTCCTTAACCGACACCGGTAAAATGGGTGAAGTTACGGGGAGACGCGATCTCCTGTCCACCTCGGAATCGACCCTTCTAATATGGGCTTCGTCGGTGTGGAGGAGGTTGGGCGAACATTGGGACTCTAGGCTACTCGCAAGGCATTCGGCTTTCTCACTGTCCTCGAACGCGGGGGTTGAGTGATCCGGTCGATCCAAGGAAGGGATAGTCCAACAGGCATCGGATTTGAGAGATCTCGCTAGTTTCCAGTAAGCCAGATGACTAGGCGTTATCTCCTCCATCAGATCCCTGAACGAGTTCTCCCGAAATTCGGCAATTCTCTGTTTGGACTCGTTAGACAAGTCCCTCAGGATTTGCCGATTTTCGGCAGAAGGGTGATTTGAATAGGTACGGATGGCGCGATTTTTCCTTGTTACCAACTCTCTCAGTTCCCTAGGTAGGGGTCGGTGTTGGATGTCCTCCGCCGACACCTCCCTTGAGGCCTCGCTTCGTACAGCGTTGAGGTAGTTGGTGAAAGAATCGATCGCTTGGTCTGTCTGTTCGGTTGTAGTTATATTGTCTGGGATGTCTCTAAGCAAGGAGGGATCTGTCTGTAAGAGACCTGTTTGCACCTTGTCCCAGTCCACGAGTGTCCTGGTTCGAGGAGTCTTATCTTATCTTATCTTATCTAGATGAGGGCCCTTTCGGATGCACTTCGACCCAGCGGGATCTTTTGTGCATTTGCCCTCTCCTTTATGCCTACTCCCAAGCTCGCTCCATCGTTTCCACAAAGCGGATGATGCAGCTCAGCGGGAGCACCTTGAACTCCCTTGGTTGCGGATAGTCGCTACCAAAGTAATTCATTCTTTGTCTGGCAAGGGCATGACATTCACACAGTAAGTGTTCCATGGTCTCATCCTCCTCGCCACACATTCTACAGACTAAGCTGTCCGACAGTCCCATCTTGGCCAAGAGATCCTTGACTCCGAAGTGACCTGTGAACACCCCAGATATGATTCTGAGTTGCTTCCTGCTGGATTTCCAGAGCTTGTTAGTCCAGCCCGAGTCCACTCCTTCTATGAAGAGCTTAGAGTGCCTTAAGCCCGCCTCATTCCTCCACTCGTGTTGGTGTTTGGTTTTGGCGTAGGCTTTAAAGGCCGAAGTTATGGTTCTCTGCGAGAGTCCCACAAATGGTTCTGGACCTACAAAGTGATTTGTAGACCCCCCTCTTGCAAGCTCATCCGCTCTTTCGTTGCCGATGTAGCCCTCGTGCCCCGGTATCCAAACTAGTTGCACCTTATTGTGCTTCCCAAGCTTGTTCAGTGCCTGGACGCCATTATAGACTAGTCTAGAATCCACTTTCGGCGCCGTAAGCGCTTTAAGGGCCGCTTGACTGTCGCTGAGGATATAGATGGTCTGCCCTCTGGTTTGCCTGTCTATATTCTCCTGTGCACAGGCAATTATGGCGTATGTCTCCGCCTGGAAGACGGTTGCCAAACTACCCATGCTTACACTACTACTGTAGTCAATCGCATAAATGCCTGCTCCCGTACCGGATCCCATTTTAGATCCGTCCGTGTACCATATACTGTCTTCGACACCAGACCTCGGTGGTTCTAGACCTTCGGCCCATTCGGCCCTGGATGGAACTTTTGTTGTGTAGTTCCTATGGAATACATACTTGGGTAGCATTTTGTCACATCCCATGTTTGTTATTCTGTCTAAGAGACTGTCAGTCTCCATGTTTGTGTGCTTAGTCTTTGGCTTGCTGTCGCTCCACAGTCCAAGAGTTCTTAGTCTATAGAGCGATTTGCGCGCCTCTGACTTAATCACCATGTGAAGTGGCGGTAGGTCCAGTAGGACTTCTAGCGCCGCTGTAGGCGTGGTTCGAAACGCCCCTGTTATAGCCATGCATGCCGATCTCTGTACTTTGGTCAGGGCATCTCTGCATGTGCTCATTAAAGTCCTTGGCCACCACACCAGGCTACCGTACAATAATATGGGCCTCACCATCATGGTATAGATCCACTTTAGTACCTTTGGGTTCAGTCCCCATGTTTTGCCATACGCTGATCTACACATTCCAAATACCCTGAGTGCCTTTGTAATGGTGAGATCTGTATGCTTCTTCCAATTCAGTTCCTTATCCAGAGTGACACCTAGATATTTCACATCGTTGGACAGTTCTAGTACCCTCCCGTACACTTTTAACTGCTGTACGCCGCGAAGGGTCCTTTTCCTAGTAAAGGGTATTACTACAGTTTTGCCTGGATTAATGGATAATTGGTGCCGGTCGCACCATCTCTCCACTGTCTTCAGTGCCTTGTTCATGATTTCTGATACCGTGCCTGGGAACTTCCCACTCACCAGTATTACTAAATCATCAGCATATCCTACCGTGTGGGTGGGACCTTTATTGAGTTCCACCAGGAGTGAGTTCACCACCAAACTCCAGAGAGTTGGTGAGAGTACCCCACCTTGCGGACATCCCTTTGTGGCCGTGGCCGTTATCTCATCCCCCAAGAGAGATGACTTTATTAGTCTGCCATTTAGCATGTTGCCTATCCATTTACAAATGGTCGGCTCTACACCATGTTTTGCAGCTGCTTCGCTGATAGCTTTATACGTGGTGCGATCAAACGCTCCCTCCACGTCTAAGAAAGCTGCCAGACATAGTTCTTTATTCTCTATAGCCTGCTCAGCCTTGGTTGTTACCAGGTGGAGTGCGGTTTCCGTTGACTTCCCTGGCTGGTATGCACATTGCAGTTCGTGCAGCGGATGTCTCCTTAATGGGCCATCCCTTATGTGTCTATCTACCAATTTCTCCAGTGTTTTGAGGAAAAACGACGATAGACTTATCGGCCTATACGATTTGGCTTCACTGTAATCCGCCTTACCTGGTTTGGGTAGATAGGTTACTTTTACCATCCTCCACACACGCGGTACGTGTGCGAAGGCCAAGCACGCCCTGTACAATCTGCTAAGGTGCGGGATTAGTACATTAGCGCCTTCTTGTAGTAGAATGGGGTAGATTCCATCTGGCCCCGGGGCTTTGAAAGGTTGAAATGTTGAAAGTGCCCACTTTATCTTTTTATGATCTACTACCTTTTTAGACGTGTCCCAATTGTGTCTCGTTGTACTTGTGGTTTGTTCCAACGCACTAATTGCACCGTCGTCTGTTACGCTGTCGTGTATTACTGAGCCTGGGAAGTGTGTGTTACACATTATCTTAAGGGTCTCCAGCCCCGTTTTCGTCATTCTACCGTCATTGTCCCTGATGGATGTGAGCGGTACCGACTTTGTGGTTGCTAATGCCTTTGTTAGTCTCATTCCTTCCGGTATTGACTCAATCTGATCGCAGTGATTCCTCCATGCTCTCCTTTTGGCTTTCCTCACAGCCTTGCTGAGTTCTGTGAGTTTTTGTGCATAGTACCCGAAGTCATTGGATGACTTTGCGTCATTAAATATTGCCCTGGTTTCCCTCCTGAGCTTGACTATCTCTGGGGTCCACCATGGTAACTTTTTAGCCAGGGTTTTCTTTTCCGGGCAGTTATTAGTGAAGGCCGTGTATACGGCTTGTACTATTTTGTCCGCTTCGAATTCTATGTCAATAATAGAGTTTAGCTTACCTTTTGGGTCTCCTAGGTCCACTTTGAGATCATTTCTAAAGGCCGACCAGTCCGTGTTCCTAGGATTCCGTTTACGTACCGTATTCGTTTTTATTTTAGTTTGGTACCTAAAGCAAATGTATCTGTGGTCCGAAAGGGATATGTCATCAGATACGTGCCATGAGTTGATTTTGTTGCTAGTGTTGTTAGTAGCCAACGTTAAATCAATAACCTCCCCCCGCCTAGAGTTGACGAAGGTAGGTTCATTGCCTTTATTCAGTATTTGTAGAGAAGAGCTTACCAGGAAATCCAGTACCTTCTCTCCTCTCCTGTTGACATCTGAGCTACCCCAGATGACATGGTGAGCGTTCGCGTCGCAGCCGATGATCAGGTTGGTGTTCGCCCGGCTGCCGTATGCAACGAGATCCCGCAGTTGTTGTGTGATGGGATCCGTTGCCTCGTAGGGGAGGTAGGCTGATGATAGTATAAGCTCCTTACCCTCCCCCTTGTTTAGGATCATCACCGTGGTGAGATCCCTGCAACAGAAATCATGTAAAGGCATAGCGTTGATGCCATTTTTGACATATATACATGTCCTCATATTATTGTTATTATCTGGACACAGGTGAACAATTGTTCCTCCCGTTCCGCCTAAACCTCTTATTTCACTTTTATATATATATGGTTCTTGAATAAGAGCAATATCGAATTTATCGCATTTTAGCTGCCTTGCCAGAAGGGCAGTGGCCGCCTTGTTGTGTTGTAAATTAATTTGTACACACCTTAGACCCGCCATTGGCGCTTTTATAATTTGGGCTTGCTGAGGTCAGCAGCCTCCTCCTGGACAGCCTCGTCACAGGACATGGGAGACATGGAGGCCCCCAGGTACAGCTCCGCCAATCCCCGCAGGTCCTCTGAGCCGATCACCGATAACGGTGATGACTCTCGGGCCCTGCGGGATTCAGCAAGTCCGTACCCGGAGCCCGCCCTGTTCCCGTCCTCCACCTCTGACTGCCCCTCCCCCTTGGCTACCTCAGCCCCCTCAGCCTCCCCGTTGGTGCCAGGCACATTGCCTACCGGAGGTGTGCCCTCCTCGGCCTCCCCAGATTGCGGAACCCCCGCGCCCTCCCCCGGCGTCGGACCCCCCGCGCCCGTCCCCGCACGAGTGCCTTCCCCAGCCCCCTCAAGCGCCCTCTCCTCCGCGTCCTCTAGGAGCTTGAAGGAGCTCAGGTCGACACCCGTGTGTAGGTGGTAGCCCGCGGCCTTGATAACGTCGGCCGACACCCGGTCCATCAATATGATGCGCCTGGTGTTCGCGTCCGATGTCAAGGTGTCTACCACCTTCCACTCCTCCGTGTGTAGCGCAGGATTGTACCTCTGCAACACACGGAGAAGCAACTTAACGTCATGGCCGCCAACTATCTTCGTTTTCCATGCCATTTTGACAGGTTTGGGAAGATCCTTGGCGTCCATGACCCTCATGCGCAGGCCAGCAATCTCCTCGCTTCCGATTGCTGACCTGAGCCATGTGACGGACTCTCTCCCTTGGCAATTGACGTGGAGAGCGCCCGCCACTACGTTGCCGAGAGTGACTCGGGGTAGGGGATCCGGAGCGTCAACCAAAAGCTCCAGAATGAGCCCCTGGATGGCGCCCAGATGCCCCAACCCGATCTTCTCGGCCGGAAAGGCCTCCGGGACGATGGCCATCCTCTCGCTTGCAGCCACTTCAGCGAACGAAGCTGCAACTTTCACTCGCTTGGAGTCGCTGACAAGCAGAGAAGAGTCGCCACTGGCTCCCAGATGCCTCTTCTTTTGCGCCGTCCCTGGCCCCGAAGTGGGTGCATCCTGGGAGGTGCCCTCGCTCAGTGTCTGAGCCCTCGCCTTGGCGTTGTCTCGCCTCTTCTGCCTCCTGCTACTGACGGCTCCTCCACCGGACCACGCATCCGCGCTCTGGGGTGCGGACACGCTATCAACAGCGCCCGGATCGTCAGCAGGATTCGGAAGAGGACCGGCCGGCCTGTTGCAGATGACCACAGTTCCGCTGACCTCCCCTCCGGCACCTGCGCCAGCCGGTCTCCTTGCGGGGACCTGCTGGGTGTGTCCGCTTTTCGACCCGTGGGGAAAAGTTCGAACGGTGCCTCCGGTTTGGACCGCTCCACCATGGCCTCTGCCTGAAAATGCGCCTCGCGCCTTCTGCGTCCTTGCGGACCCCCTTGCTCGGCTGTTACCCGCTCTCGCTCCCCTGTCTGGGACAGAAGTGCGTGCCGCCGGTACAGCATTTGCGCTATGCGCCTTGGCCTCATCCCTTGCGGGTACGGCTTTCCCTCCTACCGTCGTCTCGGGTTTTATGGTATCCATGTGACCTTTGACCTTGCTTCATCAGTTTGGCTCCCCACCCACCACGGAGCCCACACCCTGGGGATGCGTTAGCGCATCAGGGCTACCAAACTGACATAGCGCCCCGAGAGTATGTTGTCTGTGAGTCCGCACGGTGCCGAGCTACTCGTCATCTCCTCAGACGACTCGTAACCCGTGCTCCGCCGACTACAGACCCCATACCCCAGGACACTCGCCCGTGGCCATCAGATTGGACACGACAGCCGATTGATCATGGCTGGCTAGGCCATGACCGCCCGTGTGAGGTGAATCCTGAGCCAAAGAAGAGTGTTGTCTCCCAGCAGTAACTATCCCGACCGCTGGTCGACTCAGCTTCCAGGATCTCCCTCTCCACCCGTACGGGTCCCCGCGCACGGCACAAACACGCGGGTGGCATTTTACCGCTAACCATCCTTCTTTGTGGATGGAAAGCCCGCTGCGACATGCCACGTCATCGCTTACGGCTGATTAGACGGGATTAACGGGATAGGATGGGTTGGGATATACAAGTATAGGCTCAACTGATTGTTTCCGTTCTGCCTGTTTCTAACGGTAGAACCAGGCAGCTAACAGGCGGTAACCTCGTGAAGGAACCCAATCAGTTTTGCCTCGAGGATCTTAGCAACTGTGAGCTCCCCCCGAGGCCATCTACCATGTTAGCCGCCGGACAGGCCGCTACCATAGAGACAGACCCAGCGCAAGTAGCGACCGGTCGCAAATTTTCCTTGCCCCTGGACCTGCCTCCGCCCTGGTTCGAGGAGTACTATTGGGGTGAGGACCTAGTGTCAAAAGGACTGGCCTATGATCCGAGTCTAGTTCGTGTATCACTTCTATAGAACGCCGAGTTAACGCTACGTTCTTTAGCAGTGCTATGTCGAGTATGTCAGGTCGGTGATCTACGTTATGAGGGAAGTGAGTCGGTTCTAAGGGAGCGAGGAGATCGAAAGGGAGGCTATCGATCAAAAGGTGATGAAGCCGATTGCCGTTGGGATTGGTTGCTACGCAACCCCAGTTAATATGTTTACTATTTAGGTCCCCGGCCACGATGACCGAAGGACCTAGGGAGGCTAAAGAGTTGAGGTCAGTCAAAAGTAAGTCTCGTTGAGGTGAAAGGTAGGTTGAAGCAATCGATATCGGGGGGTGACCCTCCATCGAGATGCGACAGACCGACACTTCCATATTTGTCAGGGGCGGGGATCGAGTCTTATGCCATGCAAGTTACGTTTGTAGAAAATGAGCGTGCCCCCGAATGGCCTACCATCTTGCCTATCATCTCTAATCTGAGCGTATCCAGGGACGCGAAAGGCCCTAATGCTGGGACGATAAAAGGTCTCTTGGACCAGGAGTAAATCTACTGAGTGATCGCGAAGGAAGTTCATCACCTCGTCCTTCATACCTCTCAAGCCATTGGCATTGCAAATGCCAATGGTAATCGAAGCAGGTTTAAGCTTCTGGGATGTACTATCCATACTAGTAGGCACCGTGAACCTGGCTGCCGCTTGGTGCGGCGAGATACTGCGTCGTCGTTGCAAATATGCGGGCAGTCAGGCCGCTCGCCACCTCCGGTAGGAGTACCTGAATTACCTGCATAAGCGCATAGAGGGGATCTATAGCGGGCCCGCTTGACTGGCCGCCTGGGATTGGGGTGCAGAAGGCACCGGGTGGGGACCTGCGGCCGCAGAAGGCGGCGGGTTCCTAGGGGCAGTGCCGAATGCCGGGCAGGCAGGGGTATTTATATCATGCGCCTGTCCGTCACTTGACGGTATCGGTTGCCCGAGTGAGTGTGTAATACCGTGGACCAACTACGACATCCCTTTATTTGTTATTAAAATTCTTAAAACTATATACATTCATTCATGGTAAAGTACAACAATAAAATATAATACACTAAGGAAGGCAAAAAGAAAGAAAGTAAAATAAAATAGAATATTTGTGATTGTGATTGACTTATTTTATAATACATAATTATTAATGTTAGCCTAACTTATACCTAACTGCGACAATGCTTAACTAAATAAAGTTCATGAAATGTAATAAATGTATGCCTAATCAATAAGACTAGACCGTAAATTTTAGAAGAATCATTTGCAAAAATGGTAAGAAGAAACATCCGACACAACTAACAGAGCAAATAACCATTCTCGACTAACAAGACTGTCGATAAAAAAGCTAATTCGAATCGGTTTCCCCGTTTGGGAGCTACGATGCCACAGACAGACACACAGACACACAGCATACACATGTTAAACTTATAAGACCCATCGTTTCCATCGAGGGTTGAACATAGAAACATACGAACGTCGCAGGTTGAATACACGTCACTTCAACTTGAAAACAAATAGAGCCGGGTAAATATCTGCAGTATTTGGGAGGCTTTTTTCATCGCTCCCGTGTTTTTCGTGTTCTGGCCGGAAGGGTGGAATCAAACGCTGGTGTCACTTATCAGGATCTAGACACGCGGCAGCGTGTCAAGCCAAGTTCAAGCTAACAGAACTGGCGAGCAGCACCGTGTGTAATATTACACGAACCATTTGGAGCCACTTTTGACCCCCTCATAAATCAAAACTGTTTCACATAAACATGTCAAATTTGGCCCATATATTAAGACTTGCGAGATACACATGTGCTCCAAATTTCATGAACACACCTGAAATGGTTATTTAGATATTAACGTCCAAAAATCGTCATTTTTATCACTGACCTATAGATCAAAACTGGGATAGATCAACGTTACGATTGAGCTGAAATTTTCTGTATAAGTATAGTTTGGATGACAATTCAATATTATGGTACCATCGAGCTGATCTGATGATGGAGACAGAAGGTGGCCATGGGAATTCAGTACTTAACCGACGTAACCCCGTTGAGTTTGGGCTCGTTAGAATCGTCTCAATGAGTAGTTGATGATGGTATACAAGAAAAGTACAGTCGGCAATAAAAGCTTGTACCAAAATTGAAATTTTTGACAGTTTATTTATTTATTGGGAATTCACTAGATAATATGTAATTCGTTACGTAATCGTCTTAAATAAATATCTTATTACTTCTTATATTGTACAATGAGTCGTACAATAGAATTACTGGTGGGTGGCGTTAGTGCTACAGGCGGCACGGGAAAAAGTTATTTAATCAATACAATTAAAAAATGGATTAAGAAGCGAATGAATAAGTTAGTTGCAGTAGTTGCACCCGCTGGTATTGCCGGTTTTAATGTAAACGGTCTAACAATACACAGGCTCCTACAGCTGCCTGTAGAGCACGGAAATTGTCCCAAGTACACTTCCTTATCAGACCAAGTACTAAAAGTTTTAAGATGTGACTTGAAAGATGTAGTACTTTTAATAATTGATGAAGTGTCTATGATTTCCAATATAACATTAATGTACATCCATCTTCGCTTAACAGAAATATATGATACCGGTGACGCTGACGACGGATGGTTCGGCAAGATTCATATAGTGTTGTTTGGCGATCTGCTCCAACTGCCTCCAGTGAGACAACTGTCGCCGATCGAAAACTTGACGTCGTCTGATGTCCTTAAATGTTTAAGGATCCCTTAGTGCTCCAAATTTATGGAAAGATCTATTTTGTTATGAGGAATTAACTGTAAATATGAGGCAAAAAAACGGCCAACTTTTAGAATGGGTGTAGTAACAAGCCAAGACAGTTGCACGGGTTCTCTTATTTATCGCCGAAAATTGTATGGCCGATTATCACTTCTCAACTCATGTTTCGCGTAATTTTGTTTCGCCGAACGTTCATTTCCCAAACTTAACAAATTTATTTGTTTTATTTGCCAACTTAACAGTTACCAACTCAACATGTGGTCTGTGTTTTATAATGTCATTTTACAAAACGCCTTCTTTCATGTTGTATAATGTTTTAGTTGGCATATCATACATTTCGTTGGTTAATGTTTTAGGTATTTAGATCGTCGTAGGATAAAAATTACAATATTTTTGTTGCGAACAAGTATTTCCGCTCTTTTATAAAAAAAAACCTGATACTACATGGGCCATTCACTTGAACATTTCAAAGGTACAAGAAAATATTGAAAATAACACAAAAAGTCAATTATACCACATAAGCGTAGGAAAATACAGTACTTAGTTTAACAAAAACCAATTGGTATTAATTTTATTATGAATAAGTACCGACTTATAATTTCTGTACAAAAAGTAATGATATCCAAACAAAAACATAAATGTAAAATGAGAGCCAAGTCCAATATTATGATATAATATGCCTCGGTAGTTGACTCCAACGACAAAAGAAGTGAGATCTAAATGGGTGCCAAGTTCAAAGGTCAGTCCTGAAATCTATTTATACCAACATAAAATATTTTATAACAACTTACGATATAATTTATCCTTATAACTTTGGATAATATATTTAAGCCTAAGGTCTGACTTCGAGCGCTGTCGACGGTTTCCACAATGAAGCTGAGTTATGAATTTATGATGTCGGTACAATAAGCCCTGACTCGCCAGTCCGGTCAGGAACCTAGAAGAAGAGGAGGGAACGTAGCAGTCTGATGGTACTGGATCATACCTGATGTTTGCGTCGAGCCTACGCCTCGGCTTCCCCACAGACATTCATATTTTGATACAATTTACTTGCCAAATGAAAAATCAAATCGACTGTCATTTATTTTCTGGTAAAAACGGCTCATAGATACTTGCATTAGTTTTAAGTTACGTATCGTAGATCTAGTGAACAGACGTCTTGCTTATATACTGATATGAGTGAGATTTTTCTTTTGACTTAATTTTTGCAAGTTACATAGGTGCCGTACCCTACTTGTATTATTGAGCCAAACAAAGTAATTAGAGCCGTTTTTCCTCTCCTTGTTTTAATGAAATAAACGCGCTAATGAGGCGGCCAATAGTTGTAATTATAATCAGCGCTTATCAGTGTTATTAACAGCTAAAGATGAAGTGTTTTTGTCGGAAACTAGCAACATGACGGTATGTTTGAAAAGTTTGGTTAATCGTTTAGTTGATTCGTCATCCGTCTAGTTTTAGATTGAATTATAGTATAGTAGTTTTTTAGCTAGGGCCCTACTGAAAATCAGCGCCACGGCTTGTCGTGGCAATATGCTGAGTGGGGCTCCTTTTAGCGTCGCTTGTTGTTGCATTGATATGTTTTGTGTAATCGTTTATTGTAGCGTTAATAAAGAATTATCTTATCTTATCTTATCTTAAGTGCCTTAGAACTCGAGATATTAATAATTAATTATAATAAAAAATGGCCGGCATAAAATAAATATGGCCGACGGAGGAGTTGGTTCCTATCAAAAACTCAATTATGGACCTAATAAGTGCCTGAAAAAAAATTGGTGCTTTTGTCCAACGTGTCCATTTACGACAATTTGTTCGAGCACTGCCCGTCCATGTGAGGTGTGCAATAAAGAGTACTTGTATTGTATTGTATTGTAAGTGGCTTATATATATACATAACATAATATATAAGCCACTAAGTAAATACATATTGCTGCACCGATGGACAAGGAAAATAACAGGCTGATATTGTTTTCCTTATATGCAAAAGCGGATTAACAAAAGTTGAGTCCTGGCTTTTCGATGTAAATAAAGGATAATCTGTAATCATTTGCATTTGAATAATTGATTTAAAGAACTCGTCGAACCACACTCCTGATTACAAATTTTATAAAATATAATCATTTCATAAAGTAGCTACCATTAAGTGCGTCAATTAAAGCAAACTTTTATGTACCTCTTTTGTTACCATATTATAAGTATTTATATGATCTTCAATGCTATTATTGACAATTAAGGTTCCGTAAAACATACTTTCTTAATTCTAAAGAATCTCCCGAATCTCAACATTGTAGGTATCCCCCAGATAGCATAGCAGTGCACCCGCAAAGTCGAGCAAAACAGCGGCACGGCCGTACCATCGCATCCTTTTCTCGAAGCAGTTCAGGCCATTTTAGACCCCCCCATAAACTTCGGTGTGGATAAAACTAGAAGCTTGAATTATCAGTAACCAAGCACGCATTGTATAATATCGTATTTAAACGCATTATCCTGCAGAATAGACTGTCCACTCATGAGGCGATGGAGCAAGCTGCATGAGCCTGCATGAGCCCATAATTAATAATAATAAATAAATAAATTATTAATAACTAATTGTAATTGAATAATAATGAATTGTATGTAATTACTAACACTATAATTAAGTTTTTCTGTACCCTACTAACAAATATGGACAAGTATCCGAATTAAATGATTATGATTATGATGATGATGATAAACACGATATATTTCAAATTTCATTCATTTTAAACCAGTAGTTTAAGAATTATAACTAGTCAAAGTTTCTTAATTTTGTCACTCACTGACTGACTCACCGATCATCAGAAGTCCAAGGCACTTCTAGCAGACATAGAAGCTTCAAATTTAGAATACAATTAGTGTTTAGTGTATAAATCAAGGGAAACTTCCAATATTTTCCAATTTCGGGCCAGTATTCTAGATACACCAACTGCATAAATAACTAAACTTGTAATGCTATATAAATATATAAGATTACAAAGTTACATTTGCAGTGACTGACTAAAAATTAAATAGCAAAAATGCGACTGCCTTCATAATTTGTATTGTATTGTTTTTTTTTTTATTTATTATTTATTTAAAACATATAAACATGACATTACAGTAAAACCAATCGTCATGAAACGAGATATAAAAAAGACAAAAAAAAAAACAATATAGTCTGAGAGATTTGGTACTGGTCTTTTGACACATCGCGACACCCATATAACGTAAATTGGCACTGCTCATCGAAATAATAAAAAAAAGTTTCAATAGCGTACGAGTTACGAAACAAAGTTCAATCTCCATGCAAGCTCTTTTTAGCACTTATAAAATGATTATAATATTTTTTACGGGCTATTTGTGCAGAAATTAGCATTGAAAACTCAGTATGCGAACCATTACGTCCTACGAATAAAAAAAAAAAAAGTGTTACACTGCTTCAATCAATTGGCGAGTCGGTCTATTTAGAAATAAATCGGTATGAATCAAATAATTGTGAATATAGGAAAATAACAATGTATTATTTAATTACTGTCACGACTGTGTATAGGCTCACTATTTGATTTCCTAAAAATAATTATTACACAGTAATCAATCGATTCCTTTTATTAGCCACCATCAATCGTAATCGGATATTATGACAACCGATTTACTCTAGCCACATCACTCTTTATATCAGATTCAGATTCAGATTTTTTATTTGTGAAACATAGGTAATAAAAATTGGTCTTACATAATAAGTATACATGAACCATGTTTTACCGATTGGCATACAAATATCAATGTCAAGGAAGTTACAAATTTATAACATAATCATTAAACACGAGCATATAAGTACTTTAAAAATGTCAATTAGAATATAAATTATAGATCTGTGCCGTTCATAAAATCCTGAGTAGAGTAGTAACATCAGTATCATTGGAACTGTCAAAAGACCAGTCCCAAATCTCGTAGACTGTAATTACATTGGTACAGTTGATTGCCTGTCGTCCGTCTCCTCACAGAAGCTCAGACATTCACCGCACACATACATCCATCGCCACGCAATTAAGTCACACCCCGGTGCTGATGCCAAGAGCGCATTGAGTTGTGAGAGAGCGCGGATCAGTGGCGAGTTCCTGGGGGCCGATTTT
Source organism: Epinotia bilunana (assembly GCA_947049275.1). Lineage (NCBI taxonomy): Eukaryota > Metazoa > Arthropoda > Insecta > Lepidoptera > Tortricidae > Epinotia > Epinotia bilunana. Next base: position 1,203,868 of record OX346279.1, on the reverse strand, counting down.
TGACTTTCGAGTGCTCGAAAATTAAATAACAATAGATGCTTTTCTAGTGCCATAATCACAGGCACTTACTTTCTACCAATAGAATTGAATACGAGTGGTCAATACCGCACGTTTTTTAATCTTCTATCGTCATTTCAAAATAGCATTTCATTTTTTTTTTTTACTGTTTTCGAGTGAAAGAGTCGAGCGCTCGAAAGTCAAAAATCGGTCCCCTGCGTGACACAGTGCGAGCTGCCGGCACCGCCAATAAATCGCGTCGTCGTTTTCTGAGAGTTTTACACACAATGACCTACAAAAAGAAGTTAGATCCCATAAAAAAAACATTCCATGTAAAAAAGAGGCCAAGTCTCAAAACTCTTCCACCGTAAAAAGTTGTGAGATATTCCATAGAGCCAAGTCTCCGACATTCTTATTATTCTCTATTTGCTTGCTAAATAAAATTTTGTGACTTGGCAGTCTGCTTTTTTTACGGTTAGAAATTGCTAAAAATACCTTCTTTTTCATAGTTACCGATAGCAAGTTCAACAGTGAATTGCAACATAGACCAAAAAGTTTCTTTAAACTATTTTGTTAAAATTATTTACAATAATACATTGAATTCAACTTACATGAATAAATAAAGGTCACATATGGGTAGGTATATGAATTTAGAGAGAGAAGTTGTATTGTAATTGAAAAAACCAGTAAAGAGAATAATAAATTGTCTTGTTTTTATTTATGTACAATGTTGCCTTTACCTATATTTTCATAAATTTGTAATTTCCTTATCAAAACTCTTCAAAGATTAATTTATTTATTGATTAAAACGTTTATAGGGTATATATTATTAGGGTGAGGACTAAATTCTTGGCCAGTACCTAGTTAGCTTGGTTAATCGGTAGTAGTTAAAAACTTAACTACTTCTACTAGGTACTTTTTAACTACTACCGATTATCCAGGCTAACTACTGGCCAAGAATTTGGTCCTCACCCATTACAGTTTGGCAATGCGTCACAAAACTTAGACTAACATTAAAAAATTACATTCACAATAATAAATGACACGCAAATTATATTGGAACAGTAGAGCACCTAGAATCTATCGCCTCACAGAATCTCAAGCACTCACTACCACAGAACTAATTTCTGTGCTCACTACACTGCCGCTCATCGCCACGCAAACAAGTCGCACTCAGCACGGCTGTCATGCGACGGCGCCCGAACTCTCTCGATTTTTATCGCAGTATCTGTCTCTTTCTTATTAGAACATTTAGAACAAGAGATATAGTGCGAGAAAAATCGAGAGTACATTTAAACAAACAATTTAAATAATCATTGCATGTAAATAAGCCTTGTTAGTTCTGTTTTTTAAGGGTTAGGTTTATTTTTCATATAACAATCCGACTTAGGGAAAATGAGGTTTATGGCAAACGATACATTTACGCCAAGTTAAATTATGGATTTAATTAGTATGTACCTAACTCTAAATTGATACATCCCTAAATGAGTTAAAAGCACATTAATTAACAATATGGAGTTAGTCCAAGTGTTTCAGTATGTGACACGCTAACCTATTGGCGATATGGCGCAGAATATAATAGGAAAATGAAAAAATAAAAAATAAAATTATGTAAGTATAATATAAAATATAATGTAGTATAGTTTTAAAATTATGTAATATAAAAAAGAGGTAGGTAGACACGTTGCCTATACGATATTCCGTGTTTAAAAAATGACCACCAACCAAATCTGACAGCTAAGACACGAATTGAAGAAGAGTGAAACTGAGGCAGTTGGTGCAATTGCAATCAATTGACTCAATTTTAGTGTGCCACTTTTGGAGCGCGTATTAACCTATCTACCTCTTTTTCATGTTACATCGTTGTAGTTATAGTTTAATAAATATCTTAAATCTTTAAATTAAAGGAAAAATTTAATACTCCGAGCCGGATTCGAACCGGCGACCAATAAGCAACTGAGCTATCGGAACAATCCGGTTCGGCCACCAAATCCTTCAATCAGTTCCTTCCTACAACGCCTTAGCGAGGCGTGTAGTGACATCTACCTTACCTACTTAGGCTTCTTAATGGCACCAACGTCTTAAATTATTTTGAGAAATCGTCAGTAACGATGCGCCACCCCATACTAAATTAACATACTAATACCCTATATACTAATTATTCGGCTCGGAGCATTTAATTTTAATAATTTATAATTTCGTTAGCAGCGTTCATCATCATCATCATATCAGCCGAAAAACGTCCACTGCTGGACATAGGCCTCCCCCAAAGAGTGCCAAAGTGACCGGTCCTGCGCCACCCGCATCCAACGGACGCCCGCAACCTTTACCAGGTCATCAGTCCACCTTGTGGGGGGCCTACCCACGCCGCGCCTTCCGGTTCGTGGTCGCCACTCGAGAATCTTTCCGCCCCAACGGCCATCGGCTCTACGTGCTATGTGCAGCATTACTTTATCTTAAATCTATTAATGAATTCATTGTTGTGCTTTTTGTTTGATACAAAAGTCGTTGTGTAGTGCTATTACATACCATTGCGCACTCTGCGCATGATTGTGTTTAAGAGACTTGTAGAGTTGTAGTTGCCCGGGCGATTACAATACAACACAGTTTTTAGAGAGATGGAACTCACACAGATACACAAGTTAAAATTATACCACCCCTCGATTTTGTCGGGCGTTAATTACAAAATCAGCAAAGTATACTGAACCGGCATAAACGGTTGGAAAAACCCAACTACGGAAAAGTTACTAAAAATAAAACGTACAAAAACTAGCACGCGCAGCATAATTTTAATTCTATTGACACCTCATTTACAGAAACCGGTTCAGAATCTTATTTAAAACACGTAAATACTAACATAGACTGCTAAACACATAACCCTTCTTTTCGGTTCTTCCGTAGTAGTAATGCTGCATCCTCGGTACCTTGGCATAAGGGCCCATTTTATACATTTATTCTAATTACTTAATTAAATCCACCACAACACTAGTAACTTATTCTGAACAAAGAATATGATTATATTAATTTTCTGATACCTACTAACATGGGCGTATAAAGGGGAAAGCCGGGAGGCTCGAGCCCACCACAGCAAACTGGGTGCGTGACTTCAAATTCTGCGTTGTCAAAAAAAACAGTGCCCCGCTTCACGAAACTACAACTTACAATTGTACAAGTATACACAGGTGGAAAGGCCAGTCATTGGTCAAGCGCCGGAGTGTTGTCAATTTAGACTTGTAAAATTGTAAGTTGTAACTTCGTGAATCGCGCCACTAGGCAACATACCATTTTTTTTAATAATCGAGAAAAATTGTTTCAGTGTACGGAGCGCCCCACAGGCGGGCTGGCGAGCAAGCACTGTAACCTGCGGCAACCATTTCAACTAGTATTTAAATTAGAATCAATAAAGGGTATAACTGCATGCCCTGAAAGACAGTCGTCCATAGACTACGGCCACCTTGGTTAACAGTGTGTTTGTTTGCCACCGTCGGGTATTGAAATGTTTCTCGCAAAACGCAAGTAACTACTAGCGCGCTATAAATCACTATCATGCAGTTCTTTACCCATTTGTATATATTTTGATATTTTTTTTATTTTAGCCAGTTTCTTTTTCATGTCTTGCACTTTCCTTTTTAACGCCAAATTATTATTTATGGTATCTCTTGCAAACGTACAAATGTCACATGCAGCCGAATCAAACGAGATTGCTGTAGTTGATTCAGCGGGTCTTTCACACGCGCAATCGGCTCTGGGCTGCGTGTGTACGAATATGGACTTCGGGTCAGACCACAGACGGTCGTCTGTGGCTTGCTTGAGCCTAGTGTAGACCCGCACCTCGTATTCTTCGTCCGGGTATGGCAGAACTAATCGATTCTCGCATGTTGGGAAATGATTGTTATCCTCATAATCACAGCGCACCGACGAAGGAATCGTAGCATGCCATCCATCTGCGAACGCTGTCAGACGGTACTCTACTTTAAAGTCGTAGCAAGATTTGCAAATGACTACCCTTTCTAAAAGCCCAACTATCCACGTCAGAACCACATCTCGTGAACTTGTATTTGATGCTTCTACGTAATTAACCGAGTGGAGTCTCGTAATCGAGTAGAGGTCCATAAGAAAAGTTTGATTATAGCAAATGATATCGTTGCAAGTCATCAATATAAATGAAATGTTATGATTAAAATTATTGTAAAATTCTACTTTTGTACCAAATTTACACGTATTGTTCTGCTCGCCAGGTATATCCACGTAAGAGCGTTTAACTTCTAGTTCGTCAAGATCATAATTTAAATAAAATAGCGTATATGTAAATTCCTCCCAGTAACTAGGATATGTCCATGAGCACTCAATTGTACGCAAGTCTTGTAGGATGCACCGAAAATGATATCCCATCGGGCTATGTGTCACTGAAACAGATTTTCCCTCCTTCACTGTTTGTTGTTCATCAGTTACCCCTGTCCCGCTACCGATACAGGTATATAGTATAGGTATATCTTCTATGACGTCAGCGTGTGTCCTATGTTTTATCGTGGTTCCATTGACGACGTCTGTTTGTAATGTTTGTAGGCTTCCTAGCCGCAGATTGAAACGTTCAAAATGCAAAGATGCACCATAATTTGCGCTGCAATACACATCGTAATTATTTCCAAGAGGCACAGTGTAATCATACCAATCCTCTCGCCTTTGCTGAACTCTTGAGCACTCGACGGACACAGCTGGCTTGACCAGAACATTCAGAGAGCCTCCGCAGCCCGTTCCACTGTCGGCGCAGCTGTATGTGTATTCGCCGATGTTAGGTGTGGTCACACGAAACTGGATACTGGTTGTATTTGTTTGATTACTTTGTATAGATATGCCGTTTTCTTTCAATCCAAGCTTGGCGGTGTCGTTGGCAGAACAATTTACAACGATATCTCCACCGTATGATATAACGTACTTCCCCCAGTCTTCTCGTCCATTAACTGTTATCTTGGGTGTAGTGTGAGGGTCGCACACCCCGCCGGCAGCCCCGGCGCGCGCGCCGCCCAGCAGCGCCAGCAGCGCCGCCAGCGCCAGCATCCTCGCAGCACCAGTATGTGTCTTCATCGCAGCACCGCACAAATAGTAATGAACCGATGTTTCGTCAGTATTCAATAGGTATATTGAACTTTTCGGTCCGTATATTTTCCTCATGTATGCTTTTTCCGCCATTAATAATAGCCAGTAAATAAGACATTTTCTGTGGATTAAAGAGGTTATGTTTATTTACATAGTGATGTGTATTTGTATTTTTTATCGATCTCGGAATAATAATGTATCTACATCGACATGGATGTATTTATTAGTAGGTATATAGAAAAATCTGTATTAGAACATAAGAATTACAAGTTTGCTGAGGAATGACAACAAAATGGTTTTCTGGTTGTCCTATGTATTGAAAACTTACAATACAGAGCTCCAATTGTCAGCAGAGGTAAAGTATTTGGGTGTAATACTAGATGCCAAACTTAACTGGAGCAGCCACCTAGACAACAAAATCCAAAAAGCTACAGTCGCTTTCTGGCAATGCCGTAGAATGGTAGGTAGGACCTGGGGGCTAAACCCCAAGATCACTCTATGGCTCTACCACGCGATAATCCGACCAATAGTAAGCTACGGAGCCGTAGTGTGGTGGCCTCGCATCAAACTAATCACGGTCGAAGCTAAACTACAACGCCTCCAGAGACTGGCCTGCATGGCGGCTAGTGGCTGCATGAGGACCACACCGACTGCAGCCCTGGAAGCCATCATGGATATTCCGCCGCTACACCTCTTCATCAGGTAAGAAGCCCTGGCGTCAGCCATACGGCTCAAAAAACAGCATCTCCGGAGACCGCCCAGGGTTCCACACACCGAGATACTCTACGAGGCTGTAGGTAGGGAACCCCTCATAGAGGCAGCAATCGACATCATTCCCAAACAGTTCGTCTTCGACAAGAAGTACAAAATCGAACTATACGAAACCCTCCAGGAAGAACTTAACCCCAGGGAGTTAAGAATATTCACGGATGGGTCCAAGACAAGGTCAGGCACCGGATCAGGAGTGTTCTCGGAGGACCTAAACATATATATCTCGACACCATTAGGAATCCATAACTCAGTCTTCCAGGCAGAGTGTATATGGGCATTATAATGGCCGCTCATGCAATCGCCTCCAGGGAGGTAAGGGTCCTATCCGCATACTTTCCGACAGTCGATCTGTACTGCAAGCCCTGCAAGCTCACACGACAACGTCTGGGCTGATACACGAGTGCCACGAAATTCTATCAGAGGTATGTACCAACTGCGACATAACCCTGCAATGGATCAAAGGGCACAGCAATTCACGTGGTAACGACGCAGTGGATGCACTGGCTAGAGAAGGCTCAGAATCAGTAACCATAGGACCGGAACCTACGATCCCTCTACCCCCTGCATGGCTGCGGAGCACACTGCGACTAAACACCAAGGTAGAACACCAAAAAAATTGGAATACCCAGGCACCTGCAGGCAAACCAGGGAGGCCCTCCCGACAATCAACCCCGGATTGTCAAGGAAGCTAAAACAGCTAAAGAGGCCGGCACTCCGTCTCTTGACAGGAGCCATAACTGGTCATGCACTATTAAACAAACACCTTTTCACCTTAGGTATTACAGACGGTCCTCTCTGCAGAGCCTGCATGTAAGAGGAAGATACAACCGCCCACGTCATCCTGACGTGCCCTGGGGTGGCAGTATTCCGGGCAAAGCACCTTGGAACACCGGAGTCACTACCGGAGGCCGTCGGCAACATAAAGGGTCTGCTAGGCTTTTTGGTGGCACTGGGCTGGACGAATATTAGTAGTGCCAATACCCACACGCAAAATAGGCGCAAATATGACGAGTTGCGGAAACCCAGCCCGCGTACACCTATAACCTATATGTATTGAAAACTTACAATTTACTGTTGCATTTATGTATTTATCTAACAATACTTGACTTTTTGATTTTAGTTTCCCAAAGGATCCTACTAATATTATAAATGCGAAAGTTTGGATGTTTAGATGTTTGGATATATGTTTGTTACTCAATCACGCTTAAACGGCTCAACCGATTTAGATGAAATTTTGCACGAAGTTAGTTTATAACCTGGACGAAGTCGCGGGCGGAAGCTAGTGAAGATATAAAACACTAATGGTTACTGCATGTTAAAAAAGAAATTGGTCATGGAAAATCCATAGTCGCGTCTGTTCTAGACACTTCACAGGACTGCCAAGCAAGGTCACAGAAAATCTAGTATGGAGTGACCTTGATTTGGTTGGAAGCCGTGCTTCCGGCACGTATCCACACGGGCCGAATTACGCTGCATTTCGCTCGTGTAGCGTCTCCTTATGATAATAGTTTGATATGATTTCTGGACGTATGCTACTTAAAATTATGCATTTTGTTTTCATGACGACTGAAGGAAACTGTTTTTGACACAGTGCATTATTTATTAAACTATAAATAAATAAGTACAATTTAGTTTGCTTGTATAATTTATCGATACACAAGTCGACACAGGGATGTTAGATCCCTAGCAAAGGACAAAACTTGTGACAACCTACACAATTGAGGAATAACAAATGCATACACATCTCTTTCTGACGCGTTAACTAGCACGACGTAAGGAAGTTAAAGAGGGGTATGTCTCTGCTACCTATTTTAACGTTCCTTCCATGTTTTATTATTCTTCCATGGTTAAGATAGCGTTGAGACCGTTAATTCAATAAAACTGAAATTTAGGTATAGGTGGGCGTTTACTCGTTAATTATCGAAGTTAATTTTTAGAGTAACGGATTAACTTTTAAGTTAAGTTTTAAAATAGTTAACGGATACTTACATTCGTTAAGTTAGTAGGTAACTTAACTAATGTAAGTAATGTTGACGTAGTGAACAGACGTCTTGCTTATATACCTACTGATATGAGTGATATTTTTCATTGATTTAATTTTTGCAAGTTGCATACCTATGCGTACCTATATATACCTATGCGTAGTGCCATATTGTACCCTACTTGTAATATTGAGGCAAAAAAATTAATCAGAGCAGTTTTTCCTCTACTTGTTTTGATGAAATAAACGCAATAATGAGGTGGTCAATAGTTGTAAGTAATTATGGGCGATTTTCAGAGGTGACTTTCGGTGCTTGGCTTCGGTGCCGATTTTTTTTCTTTACTTTTAGACATATGATGCTTAAATTAAGAATTAGGCTTAAAGATAGACGTAAGGGTTTGAGAGATATTTAAGTTTTTCAAAGCACTGTAATCAAACATACTCACCAAAATCAATATGCATAAAAAGGGTGCTACTGAATTCAAAATTTACTAATATTGTAAAAACTATATCAACATAAAAGTCCACACTTTTAGATTAGATTGCAGATTGTACTGTAAATAAATTAATACAGCTACCAGCTTAAAAATCAAAATTATATATTTATTTGGACATGCACAATATGCACATGCTAGTAGCATATCTTAACATAAACAAATTAAATTATCTTTGTATACTGTATAGTACAAAAATAACGACCATATTATAGTAAAGATTGAGAACGGTGGACTATTTTTTGATTTCGGTGGTTAAAAACCCACCGAATCCGCGGTAATCACACCCACTGAATTCAATTTTAATCGCTATTAAATAATTACAGAAATAATAATCATATCAATAATAGTTTCTAATATCCAAATCACAAGCACTTAAACAATTAATTGCTTCACCGAATTCAAAAAATCACGTAACCAAACCCACCGAATGCCGAAAACACCTTTAGAAAATCCGTTTGCAGACCGAGAGCCGACGTCCACTCTCGCCGGTAAACGTGGCGCGACTGAAGCTACCTAGTAATTCGTTATCTTGTCAATAAAATTAAATTATTCAAGCACTGGCACCTCAGAAACTGGTCATTAAAATATAATAGTAATAAACGTCCCACTGCTGGGCACAGGCCTCTCACGGATGAGAGGGAACGCGCAGTAGTGCCCACGCTGGGCCAGTGCTCATGGCGTGTTTGACAACATTATATGAAACATCAGGGGACTATATGAACAAAAACCGTATTTTTATATTTTTCAAAATAAAAATGTCGCTATTATTTTTAATACAGCTATATATTATAATTTTATAATACCTTCTATATTCATAATTTCATTTGCCAGAACACTGAGGTAACCTTTACATCATAGAACAATTTCAAGGACTAAAAATTATATCCATTTAAACAAACAATTTAAATAATCTTTGTATGTAAATAAGCCTTGTTAGTTCGGTTTTTAAGGGTTAGTTTTATTTACATATAACAGTCCGACTTAGGGAAAATTAGGTTTATGGCAAACGCTACATTTATGCCATGTTAAATTATGAATTTCATTAGTATTGTACCTAACCCTAAATTGATACATCCCTAAATAAGTTCAAAGCACATTAATTAACAATATACAGTTAGTCCAAGTGTTTCAGTATGTGACGAGCTAACCTATTGGCGATATGGCGCATAATATAATATAAAATATAATGCAGTATAGGTATATAATGATGTAATATAAAAAAGAGGTAGGTAGATACGTTGTCTATACACCAAATCAGACAGCTGAGACACGAATTGACGACGCGAAACTGAGGCAGTTGGTGCAATTGGCTCAATTTTAATGTGCCACTTTTGGAGCGCGTATAACCTATCTAAGTACCTCTTTTTTATATTACATTGTTAAAAAAATATCTTAAATCTATTAATAAATTAATTGTTGTGCTTTATGTTTGATACAAAAGTTTTTGTGTCTTGCTATACATACCTACACGTTGCGCATGATTGTGTTTATGAGACTTAGTTGTCCCGGCGATTACAATACTATGGTAACAACACAGTTTTAAGAGAGATAGCACTCACACGGATACACAAACACCCTACGAAACTGGCATAAACAGTTCAAATAACCCGACTACGGAAAAGTAACTGAAAAAAAGCATACAAAAAGTAGCACCCGCAGCATACAATTCGATTGACATTTCATTTATCGAAACCGGTTCAGCATCTTAAACGCTACGGTGGAACACAAGTAAATACAAACAGGCTGCTAAACACATAACCCTTCTTTTCGGCCCTTCCGTAGTCGAGCCAAAGTCTCTCTCTCTCTCTCTACTGCAATCGGATATAGACGCAGCTTACTCCTGGGCCCAAAATAATAGTCTCACGTTAAACGAGAACAAATGTGCAGTGATGACATATACGCGTTCCCAACTTCCTATTTTTCAGTTCTACACAATTGAGGGCAAACCATTGAAACTAGTTAATGAGATTAAAGATCTTGGTTAATGTGAGTTATGGATCATGGTTTGACCCATAACTCACATTTAATAAGCACATTTTAAATATCTCCAATGAAGCTAGGACATGTTTGGGGTTTGTTATCCGGCAGGCTAAACAATTTACGAACCAGCGTGCAGGTGCACTTATGGTACTGTATAATGCATACGTGCGAAGCAAGCTAGAGACGAATGCCGCCATATGGAACCCACACGAGCAGCAGTACACGCTTCTCTTGGAAAGAGTACAAAAATCATATTTAAGGTTCCTGTACAGTAAATTATATGGATTCTATCCATTCCTCTATCCTACTTTCTTCGTTCTCGGCATGGTGGGTTATATACATCCCTCGAAGCTCGAAGAAATATTTCAATAATTAAATACATTTTTCATTTGGTGCGGGGGTTAGTAACTAATTACCATCTATTGACCCAAATCTCTTTACGTGTCCCTCTTGTCACCGCTAATCGACTGCGAGCACGCCGCCGCGGCCTCTTCGCTGTCCCGCCCGCGAGAACGCGTGCGCTCGCCTCCTCGCCGCTCCACACGTCTCTCACCCTACTTAAAGACATCCTAGACAGCGACAGCCAGCTGGATATTTTCTTCACTTCCGACCTATCTTTTATGAGGTCAGCGAGTCGCTTTTTGGAAAGTGTAGTAGCCACCAGCTCAATCCAATAGTTTTAAAATCCAAATGACGTGAGCAATGGTCTCTAATATTAATTTAATTAAAATGATTATAACTAATAGCAATAAAAAAAAATGTTTCCAATAACGTGTATTTTTATGTAATTCGCTTATTTAATCAATGCAGCCGTATTATTATATTCAATGAAATGTGTAATTATTAGTTATTAATGTAAATGAAATGTTCAAAATATAAATTACCTAGCACGTAAGGTTTATCTGTTAGTGTTAATTTTTTATAAATAAATAAATAAGTCAGCGATCAAACTGAAAAATGGAAATGTCAGCGTCGCGATTCAGCGAGGAAATGCTGCATCATCAGTACCTCGGCATAAGCGCCCATTTTAGAATTAGATTCAACAATTATACATTTTATTCTAATTACGACTACTTAATTAGATTCTATGCTTTAAAATTTTACCTTTACGTAGGTAGTAACACCCTAGTAACTTATTCTAAACAAAGAATATGATTGATTACTTTAATTTACTGATACCTACTAACATGGGCGTATAAAGAGGAGAGCCGGGAGGATCGAGCCCACCACAGGAAACTGGGTGCGTGACGTGACTTTAAATTCTGTGTTGGTAAAAATCCGAGTGCCCCGTTTCACGAACCTACAATTTACAAGTTACAATTGTACACAGGTGGAAAGGCCAGTCGTTGGTCGAGCGTCTACTTAAGTGTTGTCCATGTAGACTTGTAAAATTGTAAGTTGTAACTTCGTGAACCTTGGAAACAGGCCTAGATACGCCGATGCCATTTCTTTTATAATCGAGACAAACTGTTTCAGAGTACGGAGCGCCCCACAGGCGGGCTGGCGAGCAAGCACTGTATTCTGTGGCAACCATTTCAACTAGTATTTAAATTAGAATCTAAAGGGTACAACTGCGTGCCCTGAACTACATTCGTCCATAGACTACAGTGGTTTACCTTGGTTGATAGTGTGTTTGTATGCCACCGTCGGGTATTGAAATGTGTAACAGAATGGGCATACTCGTTGGTGTGGTTCTGTATAAGTAAAGCATCAAACTATATAATTATTGATGTAGAGGGAGAGAGAGGATGATGAGTTATTATTTCATACCCAAAGTTGGAGAATTGACTTAGTAAATTAGGGGGAGAGGGAAATCAATTGGGCTGGCATTCAATCGTCTAAATTTATAGTCCGCATCAGAAGCTTATTTCATTTAAGAATATTATATGAGTTTATTCAACGCAATGATAGTGGGTACAAGGGTTTATAAGCGTGCAGTGTAAACTAGAATTATAATAATCATTCGAAATATGGAAAAAGTAATATTTCTACGCTGGCAATATTTGTCTTCTCTGGAAGTGTAGGGCGATCATACGGATTTCAATCTTAATAGCTAGAGCATTAAGGAGCTAAATTAAATGGGCGATACGACCATTCTCGGGGGGTGGGACGGATAATATCACGTGTTTATTGCATACCAGGTTTTGGCGCGTGAAAACGTACGACCGATTTGCAACCTTATTACTAAAGAGTTTAGGTGTTTCAAGGAGAATGATGATACTATTGTCAATCAATCAATTGAGCAATTATTTGTTCTGTAGATAGGCCACAAGGGCATTTTTACATGTCAAACGGTAAATTACAATAAAATAATAATAATCTTACACAGAAGTCATTTAAGATTTGCAGAATAAGATCGATACAAGGACCGATATAAACGGTTAACAAAATCGGTGGTCTCTCATAACAGTGGGTAAAGGGGCTGTCGGGTTAGTATAGGGGCTTTTTCAATTCTCTTCGTTTGGACTGGCAGTGTCTCTGGTTGTAGGCTGTGAAATTATTGGTGTGTGTTTTCTTTATTGTGGTAAATGGCTTGTCGTTATGGGGAAACTCTTCGTAATTATGAACCTTTTACGTTTCTTAGTTTTATAGTCATTTGTAAATTCAAAAGTGGTGTTAGGGCCTAAGTTATATCTACCTTATCGGAAATATTCTGAAAGGTTTATATGGCTAAATCAAACATATCTTATTCGCCAGAGCTACTCTCTGGAATTGGGCATGTTTGACAAGTGGTTTCGGAACTCAGTCAAAACTATATTTTCCGTAACGGAGTCCGACCGGAGGTTTATATGGTTAACCAAATATAGCGAATGTGCCAGGGTACTCCCTGGGATTGGGTATGTTTGAATGATTGTTTTCGGAATTTAGTTGGGGTTAATTCTAATTGCCTAAATCAGCCAGAACACTGTCAAGGATCAGTCTACCTGCGGAGTCATTCCTACCTACCGGTGCCAAATGGGCGTGAATGCGTGTCCATTAGTACCAGATTTGAGGTGTGGTCTGGCGTCTACCTTTTTACCAACATAGGAGACGAAACCCCTTAATCGGGGCCCTCACGTCTCTCAGAACAGCTGGCGATCTAGACGTGGCTCGGTCATTCATGTGATGAGGATACTCCGCTCGTCGAAATCGATCAGTTGCCTGAGGGGTCGTTCAGCATTATATATATGTAAATATACTGGTCATATTCCCAGACAGGACGCTTTACTCGCCGTTTCCTAGCTTTCGAGCACGGCGGGGGAAGGCAAATACACAGGCTGCTAGGGTTCCTATCTCAGTTTCGCCGACTGTACTACTTACAGTTTAGCTAGGGATACATTCTTGCTTCTGAACTAAGGTATGGTTCTAGAAGTAAGCAGAATAGGGACCGGGGGTAGATGTAGGGCTAAATTCACGCGTTATGGGGTGATAGGCTTATAACTATATCTACTGCAACAAAAGATATTATAAGGTATTGTTTGGTTAGCTAAAATTAGAGTTATTATTCCAAAAGACTTTCATGAAAGTCATGGAGTGTGGATAACTGAGCTTACGTTAATAGTAGTAAATGGTTAAAAGGAGTGTCAAGTTTCCGTGGGTTACATGTGAAATATAACAAAGGTGTAACAATCTTTAAATATCATCGAAAGGTAACAGCTCTGTTCATGACATTGCGGTATCAGGATTGTTTCAGAAAGATGAAATAATTCTGGGTTTGATGACAGGCTGAGCAGTTCATCAAATCCATCTAAAGTATCTTATTGTCATTAGTGAATATTCTCCGTCCAAGGCTATTTATTGTTGTAAGTGAACACCCTTCACTTAAGGTACGATTAGGTAAAATAATTCACATGTAATGTACGGTTCACATTGGCATTACCCACTATGGTTATCGGTATAGGATGGTCTTAGGTTTTTGGCCATATAAATTATAAACATGAACACCTAATGATACTAAAAGATGTCAGTCGAGTTTGTCTCGGTGTATCTTCTCGAAACTGACCGCTAGGTTTGAGACACTGGTAGATTCATTCGCTGAGTCTTAAACTCGTAGATAACTAGGAAGGTAACTTGGCTAGGACGCTCATTCCTCATCCTAGACATGAGAAGTAGCATGTGTGAGTAAAAGATTACCGCACGACCCGTCGATAGAACTTTTGTTCCAAAATACAAGTATTTAGGGCAGTCTTTTAGCTCATCATAGGTTTAAAAAAATAATCATGTTATTTTATGAATTTTAAAAGCTACTTCCATGTCCAACCGAGCGTGTAGGTGGTAGGGGCTTTTCTACCCAAAAATAAAAAATATTTATAATAATATTTATAATCATAAAGTCTAATATTGGATGAAATACAAAAATAACTTCAGCGAATGAATTATACTTCCAAACTCTAGGTCTGCATTGTAATTAGAAATAAGAAAATAGTAATAATAAGCGTTCAGGTAGGTTCTTTTACGTACAGATAATCTAGCTTTAATCTTAGTAATGAAGAGTCCAAAACCTGTCAAGCTTTCATAAAAGAACCTAGGTTATTACGGTACACAACACTTCGGGGTCCTACCACTAGCGATCACATTCTGGCCATATCTTCAGGTATTCGTAATAAAAATACGCAGCGGAAGTAGGTTTAATAAATAGGTAAATAGGAAGCAAGTTACAGTAGTCTACTGTTAGAGCTTAGTACAGATTATTTCGCGTTCACGAGCTTCGGCGAGGGGTTTCTTAGGTAGATGTAGTGGTAGCTTTCGTCGTAGTGAGGTTTGTTGTTGAGGGGGGAGTGGTACAAATGTTTCTCGCAAAACGCAAGTACTAGCACGCTATCAATCACTAACATGTAGTTATTTACCTATTTGTATACATTTTAATAACATTTTTATTTTAGCAAGTCTCTGTTTCAACGTTTGCACTTTCCTTTTTATAGATAAATTATTATTTATAGTAGTATCTCTTGCAAACGTACAAATGTCACATGAAGCCGAATCAAACGAGATTGCTGTAATTGGTTCAGCGGGTCTTTCACACGCGCATTCGGCTCTGGGCTGCGTGTGTACCAAGGTAGACTCCGGGTCAGACCACAGACGGTCGTCTGTTGCTTGCTTTAACCTGGTGTAGACCCGCACCTCGTATTCTTCGTCCGGGTATGGCAGAGCTAATCGATACTTGCATTTTGGGTAATACTTCTTCACATCATCACAGCGCACTGACGATGTAATCGTAGCATGCCATCCATCTCCGAACGCTGCTGCTGTCAGACGGTACTCTACTTTAAACTCGTGTGAGCAAGATTTGCAACTGAATTCCAAGACGTATAAAAAAGAAGAACTGGATGCATGTGCACCAGGCCAAAACAGAACCACATCTCGTGAACTTGTGTTTGATACTTTTACGTAACCAACCGAGTTGAGTCTCGTAATCGAGTAGAGATCCATAAGAAAAGTTTGATTATAGCAAATGATTTCTTTGCAAGTCATCAATATAAATGAAATGTTATGATTAGAATTATAGTCATCTTTTAAATTAGTACCAAAACACGTGTTGTTCTGCTCGCCAGGTATATCCACGCAAGGGCGTCTAACTTCTTGTCCGTCAAGATCATAATTAAAATAAATTAGCGTATATGAATATAGCTCCCAACTGCTAGGATATGTCCATGAGCACTCAATTGTACGCCAGTCTTTTAGGATGCACCGAAAATGATATCCCATAGGGTTATGTATCACTGCAACTGTTTTACTCTCCTTCACTGTTTGTTGTCCATCAATTACCCCTGTCCCGCTACCGATACAGGTATATACTGTCTCTCCTAAGTCAGCGTGTGTGCTATGTTTTATCGTGGTTCCATTGACGACGTCTGTTTGAAGTGTTTGTAGACTTCCTAGACCCTTATTGAAACGTTCAAAATGCAGAGATGCACCATAATTTGCGCTACAATACACATCATAATTATTTCCAAGAGGCACATAGACACACCACCCACGCTCTAGACTTTGCTGAACTCTTGAGCACTCGACAGACACAGCTGGCTTGACCAGAACAATCAGAGCGGCTTCGCAGCCCGTTCCGCTGTCGGCGCAGCTGTATTCATATTCTCCGATGTTAGGTGTGGTCACACGAAACTGGATACTGGATGTATTCGTTTGATTACTTTGTATAGATATGCCGTTTTCTTTCAATCCAAGCTTGGCGGTGTCGTTGGCAGAACAATTTACAACGATATCTCCACCGTATGATATAAAGTTATCATCATACCTGTCTTGTCGTGCATTAACTGTTATCTTGGGTGTAGTGTGAGGGTCGCACACCCCGCCGGCAGCCCCGGCGCGCGCGCCGCCCAGCAGCGCCAGCAGCGCCGCCAGCGCCGCCAGCGCCGGCATCCTCGCAGCACCAGTACGTGTCTTCATCGCGTGGTCTCTCTTTACTGAGAATGAGCCAGTGTTTCAACAATCGTCTTTATCTTGAATTTTAACTTTTTGTTCATTATTTCCTTGTACATTTCCTGTTTCCGTCATTTGATTGCCTGGTGGTACGACATAGGTATTTCGCTCCCTGTCTCACGCACTATGAAAAAGTGGAACGACCATAAAGTCGTCGTTACTAGGATTATTTGGTACATAATTGGTCAAGTGCGAGTTGGTACTCCACGTGTGTTCCGTACATAGTTGAATCGACGACCACCGAGAAGAGTGTCAAGCACGTCGGAGTGCGAGTGTCGGAACGGACGGTGGCTAAGGGTACTTGTATGGTCAGGTGGCGCGTGCGCGTGCAGTCCGGAGAGTATAATAAAGAGTTCATAAAAAAAAACATATGAACGTGGTCGAAGTTTTTGTTAAGACTCCTTTAAGGAAAGTTTTTATTACAGATCCTACCTATAACACTAACATGCTTAACTAAATAAAGTTCATGAAATGTAATAAATGTATGCCTACATCAATAAGATAAGACCGAAAATTCTAGAAGAATCATTTGCAAAAATGGTAAGAAGAAACATCCGACACAACTAACAGAGCAAATAACCATTCTCGACTAACAAGACTGTCGATAAAAAGCGAATTCAAATCGGTTTCCCCGTTTGGGAGCTACGATGCCACAGACAGACACACAGACACACAGCATACACATGTTAAACTTATAAGACCCATCGTTTCCATCGAGGGTTGAACATAGAAACATAAGAACGTCGCAGGTTGAATACACGTCACTTCAACTTGAAAAGGTACTTAAATGTCTGCAGCATTTGGGAGGCTATTTTCATCGCTCCCGTGTTTTTCGTGTTCTGGCCGGAAGGGTGGAATCAAACGCTGGTGTCACTTATCAGGATTGTATTTACTTTCACAGTTAACTTAACATAATACATTCAAAATAATTCTGGACCTTCTCTCCCGTGACAACTTGTCAAACTGTCACAATTGCAGCTTGTACGTAGCTGCTAGAAAATAAGTAATAACCAAGGAGTTTTGCTTCTAGGCAAAATCGCCAAAAGCACATATCTGGTACCGGATCTGGGTTTTGACACGTTTTTGGGCCGCGCAGCGCGTATTGTCACATTCGAGCGCTGTCGATGGTTTCCACAATGAAGCTGAGTTATGATGTCGGTACAATAAGCCCTGACTCGCCAGTCCGGTCAGGAACCTAGAAGAAGAGGCGGGAACGTAGCAGTCTGATGGTACTGGATCATACCTGATGTTTGCGTCGAGCCTACGCCTCGGCTTCCCCACAGACATTCATGTTTTGATACAATTTACTTGCCAAATGAAAAATCAAATCGACTGTCATTTATTTTCGGGTAAAAACGGCTCATAGTGAACAGACGTCTTGCTTACATACTGATATGTGATATTTTTCTTTTGACTTCATTTTTGCAAGTTACATAGGTGCCGTACCCTACTTGTATTATTGAGCCAAACAAAGTAATTAGAGCCGTTTTTCCTCTCCTTGTTTTAACGAAATAAACGCGCTAATGAGGCGGCCAATAGTTGTAATTATAATCAGCGCTTATCAGTGTTATTAACAACCTAATAATCCTACCAATATTATAAATGCGAAAGTTTGCATGTTTAGATGTTTGTTACTCTACCACGCTTAAACGGCTTAATCGATTCGTATGTAATTTTACACGAAGATAGTTTATAACTTGGATTAAAATATAAATATAGGATAGCCCCCAATATGTAATTTCTTTATTTACATACATACATACATATATTCACGCCTTTATTCTCAAAAGGGGTAGGCAGAGCACATGAAACGCATGTTCCAGCGCCACTTTTAGCATAAGACAAAGACAACAAAACCCACAGTACCTATGTTAGTGGTTTTCGTAATCCTATGTCATCCCACGTTAGTAAATATGTATATGTAGCTAAAGATGAA
Source organism: Epinotia bilunana (assembly GCA_947049275.1). Taxonomy (NCBI): domain Eukaryota; kingdom Metazoa; phylum Arthropoda; class Insecta; order Lepidoptera; family Tortricidae; genus Epinotia; species Epinotia bilunana. Next base: position 1,185,195 of record OX346279.1, on the reverse strand, counting down.
GTGTTTTTAATTAAGTGTCGCATTATTGAGCACACACTCCTAATGGCTACAGTCCTCGGGAGGCTGTTGGTTGTACGTAAGTATTCTGGCTAAAAGTGATGCCATCTTTTTCCGCCACACAGCCCCAAAGCTGTCCACCCGCGCTTCAGCAAACATGGTGCACGCGCTGGGGAACCGAAGCAACACCAACAGCGCCCTGAAGGCGTTGTTCTACCGGACCCGCAGAGAGCTGAGCGACCGCTGCGAACAATTTGCCCACAGGGCACCACAATAGGTACATTGAAGTTCAGCATGCTCTAAAAAGTGTTAGGCAACTTAACCGTGTAACCACCCCAACGAAAAAAACTGTGACCCAACCCCTGTGACCAACCGTGGTAATTTGAAGACCTCCCAACCCCCCTCCCCCGAACGGGTCACTTAGTATCCACGTTCCCTTACGGTAACTGCAATTATTTCGGCAGTCGGGTAGCCCCGTAGTGGCGTCTACCCACAGGCCAGTCAGGACACGCAGCCACAGCCCTTCAGGCTGCTGCAAAGAACAGGTCCAAAAAAAAAAAAAAAAACCGTAACTGCAGGGCCCTGTTCAAGAAAGTATACAATCCGACAATTTTGTACAAATACGACATAGTTGTATATTGTCGTTGAATAAACCGTTTAATAATTTTGTATAGAATCTACTTTTTGCATCTAATAATAAAAGTGTTTTGTGTTTTTTTTTTACGGAGATTGATCAATACATTCTGCTTGTAATCTTAATAAGAACATGAAACTTTAGTACAATTAAACAAATAAAAATGTATGTTTGAGGACTGAGTATTGTAAAATGTCTACTGGGTAACAGACAAGACGTGCTGGATTTTGTTTATAAAAAAATGTAATTGAAAGCTTGTATGCCTTTAATGGTGCAAATAATCAAATATTAACAATTAGATAACAGCAGCAATTAGAAAACAGATAAAACAGTCTCGTGTTCCTATTACTAAGGCATATTATGTATGTCCACTGAGTCACATGTGTGATTTAGTCAGGGTATATATTTTTGTAATTCGGTGCGTTATCTATCACTACATAGTATAAAACAAAGTCGCTTCCCGCTGTCTGTCCCTATGTACCTAGTCTAGCCATAAGTTCTGTTACAAATGAAATGAAACATATTTTTAAAAGGATGTAATTAATTTACCATAAGTAAATGTTTATTTATAGGTAAGTTAATAAGGTTTCTAAACAATATATTTTTTATTCAAAATGCCCGCCTTTAGCTTTAATACACGCCCTCAAACGATCCGGCCACACGTCTATAGATTCACGCACTGTATCCATTGGGAAATTTGCCACTGCTACCTTCAAAGATTTTTTTAGAGAATCGATATTGGCATGGCGTTTAGAGCAGACCATGTCCTCTAACACTGACCACAATTTATAGTCCAGGGGATTTAAGTCGGGACTGGAAGTGGGCCAATCATCTGCCTTGATGAAGTCCGGAACATTCCTTTGCAGCCAAATCTGGGTGGTGCGAGCTTTATGACCCGGGGCTGAGTCCTGCTGAAAGGTCCAGTGTACATTTTTGAACATTGTGTCGTTTAGTGGTTTAACTACTGTTTCTAAAATCGTGTCCTGATACACTTTAGCTGAAATTTTCACTCCTTTTTCGCAAAAATGGATCTCAGAGACGCCTTGATACGACACACCCCACCAAACCATGACGTAAGCGGGATGATGACCTCGCTGAATCCTTCCAACTATCTCTTTAGCTTCTCGAGAGTTGTGTGCGTACACTTTATTATTTTGTTTGTTGTAGTGCTGCTCGATAGTAAAAATTTTTTCATCCGTGAAAAGAATATTTTTATATTTCCCATGTGCGTATCGAGATAAAAGGCTTTTTGATCTTTCAACTCTCTTGTCCTTTAGTGACTGATTTAACATATGTCCTGTATATCGTCGGTAAGCTGCAAGACTCAAGTCATCTTTGATTATACGCGAAAGTGTCCTAGGTGGTATTTTCATTTCCTTAGAAAGGATCTTCTGTTTTCTTATGGGATTTCGGCGAATTCTGGCCCTTACAGCATTAACGGCTTGTTTTGTTCAAACAGTACGTGGTCGGCCAGATCTTTTACTGTCATCGACAGAGGACGTTTTGGTGTATCTTTGAATGGTACGATACACAAACATTCGACTGATCTCTAACTTTTTTAGTGTCTCAAAAATGTGGGACGGCTCCATTCCTACCTTATGCAGAGCAATCACAGCAATTCTATTTTCTTTGACACCCCACTCCATTATTAATTTACTTATTTTAATATTATATTGTATATAAATGGTGGCAAAAACATCCAAGTACTTACGTCAAAACACAACATTCGAAATTCGAATTATTATTTTTCTTAAAATCATTGTTAACTGCCAGTAACAGAACTTATGGCTAGACTAGGTATGCTTAGATCTTTAAAACCACGCAACGGATTTTGATGCGTTTTTTTAAAATAGATAGTGGGATTTAAACGTGCAAACATTTCGTTACAACTCGACAAAGTCGCGATCGCCTGCGAGCGGCTATGATTAGCAACCCACACTACGATGTTTACTGTGTGCGTGCGGTTCGAGTGCTGCCATGCTGTTGGACCGACCCTTCTTGATCATTGTTATACTTTCACTTTATAGTGAGGTAGGAAATAAAAATCAGTTTTAGTTGTAGAGTTTTAAATGTTTTTATTTTATTAAACTTACGCACTTATTTATTTACCATAAAACTAGTGCCTATGCCAAATCTTGGGATTAGGTGTCAAAGCGGAGCCTGAGCCCCTTTAGGGCACAACCGGGAATAACGCTAGGGGATGATGATGACGCACTTATTTTCTTATGTCATACGGTATAGTTTTGTATGGAGACTCGACTGACTCTAACAGTGTTTAAATTACAAACACAAGCCGTACGATTATTGCTCCGAGTAAATCCGAGCCACTCATGTAGTTTAAAATGTTCAAATTATTATACCTATAGACGATCTTCTAGTAAATCAATTTTATTTTTGATTTAAAATAAAATAATCATGTTCTTTTCTAATACATGAATCCATCCATCTATATTTCAAGTTTCTCCTAGGTAAGTATGCCCCTAATTGACATTGACCTACTTTTCTCCCATCAACCATTTCATTTCTTTCAATATTAATTTTGGCTCCATCTTCTCCTTCCAAAATCTTTATTCATTTTTGCAGTCTTACAGCTAGAACTCTTCTCCTGTCCACACCGAACTGGCATTACATATGGCAATATGTATTCCAAAAGAGCTCTTTTTGGAGTTCCTTGATTGTCTTGTGCAATATCCTCTGTTTTTGCAGTATCACATATCATCATCATATCAGCCGAAAGACGTCCACTCCTGGCGAAGAATTTGGTCCTCACACATATTCGACGGTTTTTCTCATTTTTTTTCTGTCTGAAAATAAATTATATCTTTACCACAAAAAGTAATTACCAAAAACATTGATTTCCCTTGAAAAGTACATTTTCTAAGTTTCATAACCGTAGGTTTAAATATAACGTTTTCCCACTCAAACTTCCATCACCTTTTTCAGCATTCTATGGGTGGAATTTTCTAAAACAGTGAAACATGATATGTTATTCTTATTCTTGTTTTTTCATTTTTGCTATGTACATATTTAGATTTTTGACTTTCATTTATATTATTGTTATTCTTATATACTCTGACGATCTTTTTTGAATTCATGCTATTTAATTTTCAAAAAATGACATGTAATTTTCAAAATGAAATAAATGAATCTAATCTAATGTAATCTGTTCTTTTATATCTTTTGAAGAGTATATTCCCAGTTATATGATCGTAAGTTTAAAAAACAAAGTTTTTTTAATTCAGAATTCCACCCCCCTTCTCATCCCCTATAAATTTAGCCTTACCCCTAGTACAAATCATAAAAGAAACCCTCTATGCCAAATTTCAGCTTTCTATGTGTAAAGATTGGGCGCGGCGCGCGCCGCAGGCTAAGATGATGATGATGACGAGTTTTATAAAACGATTACTAACTCGAAAATATTTCATACAATCGTTACATAATCTCTTGGTATAAACATAAATAATATGAATAATATTGGTGATTTAACTTTTAACTTGTCTGGCCGTACGTAGTATTATTGGATTTTTTTCATCCCAAATAATTTTCGTTTATTATTATTACCCATTACTATAAAAAGTTATATCACTTTAGTGCTTTGTGAAACAATAAAACGAATAAACTTACTTAACATGTAAAATTATTTACCAAGTATCAATCAGTAGCAGACGCACTACAGCTGGTCAGGCGCGTGTCGGGTATGCTCGGTCACCGACGAGAGCGATACGTCCGTTCTTAGGGAAGGCCCGGCGCGTAATGAATTGAACAACGTTTTCGCTCGCGGCTATATAGTGGTTTTTAAAAAATGGGCTAAATTAATTGGGTCACCCATAAGCGTAAAAAAAACCACGTAATATTAAACAAGTCCTGTAGTTTTATAATAAAAATTTTGATTTCCAAAACATCATCAAATACGTGAATAAAAAAATGTTTAAACTAACCGAATTAGACATTATGTAGTGCTATTTTTTAATAGGAAAAACCAATATTTTAGAACTAGTGCGATTGGTATGTACTAAAACACTATATATTCCATTGTAAAAGGCAAACATCGATACATTTTTTAAAGTTTAAAATGGAAATATTCTACCTGAAAGATAGCTCTGACGCGTATTTTTGCAAAAAACTCCGGCGAAAACCTGGTTGTTTTAAATAACCGTTTATATAAATAGAATTAAAGCAATGGTATGGTCTAGAATAAGAGTTTATCTATACAAAACAGTAGTTTACTTTAATAATGCAATCATTTGAACGAAACTATGGCCTTTGAAAAAACCTTACGTTAGCTAAAATACAAACTTTTTGTTTGCACGCTCTTAAGAGGAAGGTTTATGTGTAAAAAATAATACCCGTGCGAAGACGGGGCGGGTCGCTAGTCTTATCAATAAAATTAAATTATTTAAGCACTGGTCATTAAAATATAATAATAATAAATCAGCCTATATACGTCCCCAATGCTGGGCACAGGCCTCCCTTCACGGATGAGAGGGAATGGGCAGCAGTCCCCACGCTGGCCCAGTGCGGGTTGGGGACTTCACATACACCTTTGAATATCTTCGCGGATGTATGCAGGTTTCCTCACGATGTTTTTCCTTCACCGAAAAGCTAACTAAATACCAAATGATATTCCGTATATAAGTTCCTAAAAACTCATTGGTACGAGCTAGGATTCGAACCCACTGACCGCCGTGTGACAGCCGCAGTCCTGAGTTGCTAGGCTACCGTAGTAGATAAATTAAAATATAATCTGTACAATTATTGCTTTATACAGGGTGTAACAAAAATGGGGTATGGAGCGTTGGCCGATTGGGGCGACAAGCTCCATTGAAATGTAAAAAAAAAATCGCGTCAAAAAAAATTTTTTTTTCTGTTTTTTCTTATCAGAACACGATACCTGTTAAGCCCTTGATCGGTGTATACCCCATTTTTGTTACATTTTGTATATACCTATTGTAAGTTTTTAAAGTCCGTAAACTGTTACAATTAGTGATGTGCCGAGGAATATTCCCGGGAACGGGAATATTCCCGTATGGGAATTTCCCGGGAATATTCCCTTGTTCCCGGGAATATTCCCCAAACAGGGGAATATTGAAATACAAATTAGGAAAATTAAAGCTGTAATAAAAGTAAATAAAATTAATAGTGCCCCGACAAATAAAGTGCCATTCGCCAAAAACTGCATTATTGTACTAATTCTGACTTCTTATCTGAATTACCATTTAATATGTAAATATTTTCATAATTTGTATCCGTATAATATTTTATTGTGGTTTTTTTATTAACTTTGTATCGTTTTTGTTACTTTCAGAAGTACTTTTGTTAAATTTGTTTTTTTCTGATGGGGGAATATTCCCAATAACTGGGAATATTCCAATTGTTCCGGGGAATATTCCCGGGAACATGGGGAATTTACTTTTGCGGGTAAATTACACTGGTTAATGTCTTGGTAAAACAATCAAGGGCCCAAGTTATCATGGAATCCCTAATAGCAAGATATATAAACATATACAATTTCAATATTCCCGTATGTTCCCTTGTATGGGAATATTTCCGGGAATGTTCCCGGGAATATTCCCACCTGGGGAATATTCCTGGGAACGGCACATCACTATTACAATCTATGGGGACAAAATAGTGAGCCAAGAGCCTAAATGTGTGACTTTACAAACAAAATAACCGAAATGACAGTATAATATACATCTAAATATAGGTTATACAATGATTGAACAAAAGATTTCGTTTTGTATGAAATCTCTCGTGGCGCCGCGCCCGAAACGTGATACTTGGAAGATAAACAAGCACGTCACAATCTCATGGCGTGTTTGAGAACATTATATGAAGCATCAGGGGACTTTACATGAATAAAAAAACCGTAATTTTCCTTTTTTTTTGGATATCCATCATTTCATGTGCCAGAACACTGGGGTGTGCCATGAAATCGATTTTATCTGTAACCGTTATATCATAGAACAATTTCAATGACTAAAAATGATATCCATTTAAACAAACAATTTAAATAGTCTTTGTATGTAAATAAGCCTTGTTAGTTCTGCTTTTTAAGGATTAGGTTTGTTTACATATAACATTCCGACTTAGGAAAAAATGAGGTTTATGGCAAAGGTTACATGTATGCCAAATTAAATTAGATATTTCATTAGTATGAAAACTAAATGAGTTAAAAGCACATTAATTAACAATATGGAGTTAGTCCAAGTGTTTCAGTATGTGACAAGCTAACCTATTTGTCAATATGGCGCAGAATGTAATATATAATATAATGCAGGTATTCAATGATGTATATAAAAAAGAGGTAGGTATACGTTGTCTATACGATATTCCGTGTTTAAAAATGACCACCAAATCTGACAGCTGCACGTCTAGCACACGACGGCCGCGACATACTCTCGATTTTTATCGCACTATACCTCTTCTTCTAAGTGTTCTAATAAGAGAGAGACGGATAGTGCGAGAAAAATCGAGAGAGCTCGCGCGCCGTTGCGTGCTAGCCGTGCTGAGATTCGAATTGACGACGCCAAACTGAGGCAGTTGGTGCAATTGACTCAATTTTAGTGTGCCGCTTTTGGAGCGCGTGTAACCTGTCTATCTACCCCTTTTGCATATTACATCGTTGTAGTTATAGTTAAAAAAAAATCTTAAATCTATTAATTAATTAATTGTTGTGCTTTATGTTTGATACAAAAGTTTTTATGTAGGTGGTGCTATAAATACCCACATATTAGGCACTGGGGACCGATTTTTGACTTTCGAGCGCTCGACTCTTTCACTCGAAAACTGACTATTATAAAATGCTATTTTGAAATGACGATAGAAAATGTAAAAACGTGCGGTACTGACCACTCGTATTCAATTCTATCGGTAGAAAGTAAGTGCCTGTGATTATGACACTACAATAGCATTTACTTTTATTTAATTTTCGAGCGCTCGAAAGTCAAAAATCGGCCCCCTGGTCCCACCGCCGGCTAGTAAGCTAGAAAAGTTGGGCGAGTAACGGTTCATTGCGTGCTGACCAGGCACAGTGTGATCAATCGACCTTTACAGCACGGCTAGCACGCGACGGCGCGCGAGCTCTCTATTTTTCTCGCACTATCCGTCTCTATTATTAGAACACTTAAGAAGAAGAGGTATAGTGCGATAAAAATCGAGAGTATGTCGCGGCCGTCGTGTGCTAGACGTGCTGATCCGCAATGAAATGCTACTCGCCTAACTTTTCTAGCTTACTAGCCGGCGGTGGGAACAGTGCCTTAGGCATGATTGTGTTTATGAGACTTGTAATTGTCCCGGAGTTTACAATACTATTGTTACAACACAGTTTTTAGAGAGATAGCACTCACACAGATACACAAGTTAAGCTTATAAATTATAACCCCCCTCGATTTTGTCGGGCGTTAATTAGAAAATCAGCAAAGTATACTGAACAGGCATAAACAGTTCAAATAACCCACCCGCATACGGAAAAGTAAGTTAAAAAAAATCCACAATAAGTATCCTAATGTCACCCGAAACATAACTTCAATTAGATTGACACCTCATTCATCAAAATCGGTTCAGCATCTTAAACACAACGGTGGAACGCACGTAAATACAAACATAGACTGCTAAACACATAACCCTTCTTTTCAGCTCTTCCGTAGTCGGGTAAAAGTCAGCGCTCAAACTGAAAAATGGAAATGTCAGCGTCGCGATTCAGCGAGGAAATGCTGTCCTCGGCACCATGGCATTAAGGCCCCATTTTAGAATTAGATTCAATAATAATACATTTATTGTAATTACTTAATTAAATTATATACTTTTAAATTTAACCTGTACGTAGGTGGTAACACTAGTAACTTTTTCTAAACAAAAAATATGATTGATTTCTTTAATTTACTGATAAAAATTGTTACCGTTATATTAAAAGGGATAACTTCCATAGAGAAGCGATAGTTATCCAAGTTTTATTTACAAAAACCGACAAATCAAGAAAAAAAAATGTTTTTTTTTGCTGAATTGTGTTGGGCTCATATAATTTTTTTCACTCCTAATGACCTCAGGAATGCGTGGTTAAAATCTTTCGGGTTACTCGTGCCCACGGTGCATAGGCGAGAGCCGGGAGGATCGAGCCCACCAAAGGAAAATGGGTGACTTCAAATTCTGTGTTGTTAAAAAACCAGTGGCCCGTTTCACGAAGCTACAACTTACAAGTTACAATTGTACTAGTCCACACCGGCACCACAGTTGGAAACGCCAGTCGTAGGTCAAGCGCCTAAGTGGTGTCAATTTTGACTTGTAAAATTGTAAGTTGTAACTTCGTGAATAGCGCTACTAGAAAACAGACCTAGATACGCCGATGCCATTTTTTTTATAATCGAGACATACGACTTTAATGGAACGGAACAACCCACAGGCGGGCTTGCGGGCAGGCACTGTATTCTGCGGCAAACATTTCAATGAGTATTTAAATTGTAATCAATAAAGGTCTACAGCGTGCCCTGGAGCGACAATCGTCCATATACTACGGTGGCTTACCTTGGTTGACAGTGTGTTTGTTTGCCACCGTCGGGTATTGAAATGTTTCTCGCAAAACGCAAGTAACTAATAGCGCGCTATAAATCACTATCATGCAGTTCTTTACCCATTTGTATATATTTAGATAACTTTTTTATTTTAGCAAGTTTATTTTTCATATCTTGCACTTTCCTTTTTAACGCCAAATTATTATTTATGGTACCTCTTGCAAATGTACAAATGTCACATGAAGCCGAAACAAACGAGATTGCTGTAGTTGGTTCAGCGGGTCTTTCACACGCGCAATGGACTCTGGGCTTCGTGTGTACGAATGTGGACTTCGGGTCTGACCACAGACGGTCGTCTGTTGCTTGCTTGAGCCTAGCGTAGACCCGCACCTCGTATTCTTCATCCGGGTATGGCAGAACTAATCGATACTTGCATATTGGGTTATCACCATTATCACAGTGCGCCGCCGAAGCAATCGTAGCATGCCATCCATCTCCGAACGCTGTTAGACGGTACTCTACTTTAAACTCGTACGCGTATAAGCAAGATATGCAATCAATACTCAGGGATCTCTTGCCATACAAAATAGGTATAAAATGACTCCACATCAGAACCACATCCCGTGAACTTGTGTTGTATACTTTTAAGTTATCAATCGAGTGGAGTTTCGTAATCGAGAAGAGGTCCATAAGAAAAGTTTGATTAGAGCAAATTAATTCGGTGCAAGTCATCAATATTAAAGAAATGTTATAGTTAAAACTGATGTAGTCCTCTTTTAACTCAGTACTAAATTTACACGTATTGTTCTGCTCGCCAGGCATATCCACGTAAGAGCGTGAGCGTTTAACTTCTGGTTCGTCAAGATCATAATTTAAATAAGATAGCGTATATGTATATTCCTCCCAGTAACTAGGATATGTCCACGAGCACTCAATTGTACCCCAGTATTTTAGGATGCACCGAAAATGATATCCCATTGGGTTGTGTGTCACTGAAACTGTTTTACTCTCCTCCACTGTTTGTTGTTCGGCAGTTACCCGTGTCCCGCTACCGGTACAGATATATACTATATCTTCTAAGAAGTCAGCGTGTGTCCTATGTTTTATCGTGGTTCCATTAACGACGTCTGTTTGTAATGTTTGTAGGCTTCCTAGCCGATGATTGAAACGTTCCAAATGCAAAGATGCACGATAATTTGCGCGGCAGTACACATCGTAATTATTTCCAAGAGGCACTACGTGAAAAGAGAAATCCTCTTGCCTTTGCTGAACTCTTGGGCACTCGACGGACACAGCTGGCTTGACCAGAACAATCAGAGAGGCTTCGCAGCCCGTTCCGCTGTCGGCGCAACTGTATTCATATTCTCCGATGTTAGGTGTGGTCACACGAAACTGGATACTGGTTGTATTCGTTTGATTACTTTGTATAAATATGTCGTTTTCTTTCAATCCAAGCTTGGCGGTGTCGTTGGCAGAACAATTTACAACGATATCTCCACCGTATGATATAACGTTACCACCATACTGGTCTTGTCGTGCATTAACTGTTATCTTGGGTGTAGTGTGAGGGCCGCACGCCCCGCCGGCAGCCCCGGCGCGCGCGCCGCCCAGCAGCGCCAGCAGCGCCGCCATCAGCAGCGCCGGCATCCTCGCAGCACCAGTATGTGTCTTCATCGCAGCACCGCACAAATAGTAATGAACCGATGTTTCGACACTATTCAATATGTGGAACTTTTCGGTCCGTATATTTATTTTCCTTATGCATAAGCACCTTCCTTTTTCCGCCATTAAATTATCCGATACCTACCATGTGACGATTGCGCTCCCTGTGTCACGTTTTTAAACGGTTTTACTTATTTAGTTCGACTTTCATGGGTCAAATCTAGGAATTGAAATATTACCACCCCCTTCGAGTTGTTCCATTAAAAAGGCGTGTCAACAACTAGCTTCTACCCGCGACTTCGTCCGCGTTCTTTTATATCCTAGCTCCTTACAAACTTTCGCCCCCTTTGACGATGATTCCCGGAATAAAAAGTATTAATAGTCGTGTGTTAATCCAGGTTATGTATTCCAAAATTCATTTAAATCCGTTCAGCCGTTTTTGCGTGAATGAGGTCCAAACTTTAGCATTCATAATATTAGTAGGATTTGCAAAATTTCCAGGGACACGACTCGCTTGACAGACTCTAATAGGCATTTTATGTTTAATGAATTTATTTAATTTCGAAGCGCTCATAGCCGGCGCCTGCGAGTCGGAAACGATTACGCAGGTTAAGCGAAGATGGCAGTGATCTTTGGATGGGTGACCGCCTGATGTTTGAGTGGTTAATATAAATGAGCGCTTCCGTGCTTTGGAAGGCACGCTAAGCAGTTCATCCCGGCTGCTGTCTATGACAGTAGTCGTTAAGCCGAGTTAGAGGCCTTCGGGCGGCTTAAGAACTTCTTATAGTCGAGTTGTCCACTCACTTGTCAAAGGGGGACAACTGTTACTCGCGTCTGCAGGAGCTACCTACCACAACCCTGCACGTGTCCCCTGGGTGGTACTAAAGAGCGACCAACTTTAAAGGCCAAAAATAATGTAGGTATGCCATACGAATGTTTACGAAAATTGAAAGCATTTTAGGCTACCTTTTTAAAACTACCTTTTTTAAAATCCGAAAGCAAGCGAGTGGATAACCATGTTTTTAAATTCCGTTAAATTTTGTGTCATCCAACATTTCTAATTCATTAGGAAGCTGATTAAATACTCGAATGGCACTAATAAATGAGCTTTTGCCATACTTAAAAGTTTTATTTTTTACCAAAGGCGATGTTAAATTGTACCTATATTGAGTGCGTAGGTTATCGGGAATTGGGAAGCTAGTGTCGTGTGTAGTTTGTTACTTTTTACAAAGTTACAGAGCTCGTAAATATAAATGCTAGTTAATGTTAGAAAGCCTTGCTCTTTAAAAACATTTCGAAGTGATCGTTCGTTGTTCATGCGAAAGATAATTCTCAAGCACCTTTTCTGCATTTTAATGTGTATTATATTCAAACGCTACAAAAATAACACAGCTTACGCCATCTACTGACCAGTAGCTAACTTAAATTTAAAGTATTACACGGGCTTCAACTTAGGTACTTTATTCAATTGTAACTGTGTTTTGTATATGACACCTATTTTGTTTGAATTTCATCAGTTTCATTACTATCACTACACACTGTGTTTCGCTCGGAACATGCTAGCTGGACAAAATTATTTTCTCTAATATTAAGCTTCTAATAGGTCTGTCTAGATGAAATATAATGTTATTCATAGTAAAATCTCCAAAAATTGGATACACCAAAAATAAAAAATAAATTGTATGGAAAAAAATATATTTACACCACACTACAATACTTAAGCCTAATGACGTACAAAAATAATCTTAATGGCCCAATTCATTACTGAAAATACATATAATTATACCTATTTAACAAATAACTCTATACAAATTCTTAGGTAGTAATGATTCATCATTCATGAAACAGGCTTTTTTGGCATTCCGAAGGCAATAAAATGATGGAAATACCCGATGACCCGCACGCATACTCCACTTCCTGGTTTGTTTGTACGAGTGAGACGTAGATTTGGAGTCCACATAATAAGCCAAAGTCACTCGTCAAGCACCTTTGCTGCTTCTGCTGCTGGTCGCTGCTCTTCCGATCACGCAACTTGTCAGGACTCTCACTGACTTCTTTTATCAATTTAGCAACGTTTCGCTTTCCAGATAGTCGAGACGATATTTCGGCAGCTACTAATAATTCTTCTGAACTACGTGTCGAGATCAAATCATCAACACGTCGACGTTTTGTTTTGGCACTCGCATCTTCCATGTTTAGTGTAGGTCTTCCAGGCCCGGTTGAGATTCCTTGGAACTACAACATGCCTCAGCATGATCGTACGACACAGTAAATGTCAAATCACCTTGGAGCCATTCCTTATTGCTTGCCAAAAAGCGTTCCCGAGTTCTATGAGAACCTTCCCATTTTTCCGAAAGTTTCGATGAAAATCGGGAAATCACTGTCTTGATTTCCTTCATTGAATCTTCCATTATTCCGCTTATGTCCTGTATTTTCGAAATGTACGCGAAGAGAGCACCATTTCGTTCATTCTTGGAGTTTTTGAGCCATTCTACAAAACAAGCGATTTTCGGCACGTTGAGTGTGACCTAGAAAAAAAAAAAAAAAATCAGGCAAAATCGGGCCAGAAAAATAAAGACCCTCGTTATCAATGAGGTTATAGCTACTTCCTAAAAAATATTCAGGTCGGGGAGAAGAGGGGATTTTTACTTATACACCAATGAATTCGAAATTGAAGTTTTTTTTTCTTAAATTTGTAACATAACGATATATTTTTCTAGGTTACAGGTTAAAAGGATCAAAATATAATAGTATTTAAAATAGTACTTACTCTTAGTAACAGAATCCATCACAGCACTAAATTAATGAAATATACTTGTGAGACGTTATCGCAATCGGAGCTAAAATGCAACTAAATTCATGCAAATAATGCAATTGTTTTATATACTTACCCCCATTACAAAAAAAAAAAATGATTTACGACAAATCATTACCTACCCGTGTAATCACCAACTAATATACTAATTACCCTCATTAATAGTTTCTGAATTAGGTGATGTTGTTTTTGTCCAGCTAGCTTGTTCTACTCGACATACAGTGCTACATAGTAAAACAAAGTCGCTTCCCGCTGTCTGTCCCTATGTACCTATGCTTAGATCTTTAAAACTACGCAACGGATTTTGATGCGGTTCTTTTTAATAGATAGAGTGATTCAAGCGCAAGGTTTATATGTAATATAATATAGTACCCGTGTGAAGCCGGGGCGGGTCGCTAGTGAGTAATAAATACCTACTAAGTAGGTAATACCTATGTATTGTTTTCAGGATAGATAATATTTGTTGAAACCGCATTATGTCACCCTGTTCTAAAATAACTTCACCATCAGGAAAATAACAACTTGTTATGAACACATTTTGCTGGAGGTATTATAATTCAAATATATTAAGTATACCTATAGGAATCATATTAATATTGAACCTTACCTTTTTTTATCCCGGAGAGTAATAAGTTTCTGTCAAAAATGTCATTTTTGGTACAAGCTTTTATTGCCGACTGTACTTTTCTGTATACCATCATCAACTACTCATTGAGACGATTCTAACGAGCCCAAAGTCGATGGGGTTATGTGGTGTTATTACGGAATTCCTATGGCCACCTTCCAGCTCCATCATCCAGATCAGCTCCAAGTCATCATAATATTGCATTGTCACGTGATTTGCATATTCGTGTTAAATTTCAACCCAATCGGAAACCGGGAAGTGGATCAAATTTAACTTTAACACACAGACAACGGGACAGGTGAAACTAAATAAAAGCTTGTAAAAGGCCTGTTTACACACAAAATACGTCAACTGGACTTTGTTTTTCAATTACGCAAAACTTCAAAAGATACAAACTAAACTAGTTTGGATGGTTTATAAGAATAGTAACTGTCGACAAGAAGTCTTATTTACAACAACAACATTATCTACCTTTAATAATCACAACCATACAGTACAAATACTTAAGATGTGAATGCCATATGGCCACCATATACATGACCATAGCTGCACTTCTTATGTACCTACCCTTTTTAGGGTTCCGTAGCACAACACAGTTAAAGGAACCCTTATAGTCTCGCCATGTCAGTCCGTCTGCCCGTCTTCGGCTTAGCTCAGTAACCCTTATTATTAGAAAAGTGTAATTCGGCATGGGTATATAACTCAATCACGCCGACGAAACAGTAGAATGAAATCTTGAAAAAAAATATATTTAAGGGTACACGTTAGGTGTAGGGGGAGGCCCCTACACCTAAAGTGGGGATGTAATTTTTTTTTCGGTAAACTCAGTGTGGGATCATTGGATAGCTTGTTCAAAAATATTTTGGGTTTCTTCAAACCATTTTTCAACTCAGTGATTCGTTTGCAAGATATTGGGCTTTAAAGAGATAAATAGGTAGGTAGGTTAAGTGAGGTAGGCACAGCGAAATGTCATCCCGCTCGAATGTGGAGCAGCCCAACTGGGGAAGTACCTCCGCCTTGCAGAAGACCACAGCCATAATAACACTACTATTTGCTCTGTAGTAGTTTTGTGTCCCTGGTGGTGAGCAAGGTCGCCAGAGCACCCGATCCCGAGGATGCGTTGTGTTGAGAGCGAGGGAATTTGTTCCTTCAGCTGTCGACACGGCGAATCCTCAAACATATCAAGGGTCGGCAACGCCCATGTTACTCCTTACGAGTTGCATGCGTCTATAGGCTGCGGTGTCCGCTTAGCATCAGGCGGGCCGTACGCTTGTTTGCCACCGTCGTTGTATAAAAAAAAATGTTTGTTCGAGTCATGTGCCATATAAGGATAATGAGTAGAATGAGATGAGTACATATTGGAATAACGTCACACGCTTTCGTTCACGCATCTCTTTCACGCATGCATGGGTAATACCTATTTATGTGGGAAGGTTCCGGTACGTGATCTCCTGGCAGCATCTCCTGAGAGATCTCTCCTCGTAGAGAGGCGAAACACGTGTCGAGGTTTTGTCATTATTGGTGGTGGTTTGCTGTAATTATTTGCATGTTGGCGCGTGCGGAGGGAGGGTGGCCTTAACCGCATGCAAAAATACGCAAATAGAAATCAAATTCTCGCTGATAGACCACGTTTTTAGCGGAATAGCAAACGAATATTGTTCTAGTAACACAACACCACATGAATACAGCCCCCCTATTCTGTAACTTGTTTTAAGCTTACCACAACGCTCACCCACAAATATATCTTGACACCGCGATGCGGAGTAACTAATTGTAAGCGTAGGTAGAGGTCTAGTTTCGTGACGGGAGACCGACGGGGTGAGGGGCTGCTCATAAAGAAAAAGAGCTGGCATCTCGTATCGTTCGGCTGTATAATGTTGGCTATCCTTTGACACCACGTGTGCATCGCTTTGAAGCTGCGTCTACGCTAGGCGAGCCGAGCACGAGCCGAGCACGAGCCGAGCACGAGCCGAGCACGAGCGGAGCCACTATTCGTCTAGTGTGGACCGACTTACATGCCTCGAACGCCACTTGACGCCGCGAACAGGGGACCGATTTTTGACTTTCGAGCGCTCGACTCTTTCACTCGAAAGCAGTCAAAAATTATGAAATGCTATTTTGAAATGACGATAGAAAATTTAAAAACCTGCGGTATTGACCACTCGTATTCAATTCTATGGGTAGAAAGGAAGTGCCTGTGATTATGACAATACAATAGCATTTACTTTTATTTCATTTTCGAGCACTCGAAAGTCAAAAATCGGCCCCCAGAACGGCTCCGCTCGTGCTCGGCTCGCCTAGTGTAGACGCAGCTTATTAACTTGCGTAGAAGATGTTTTGTTTTAAAGAGTTGATTTTTTGTTCTTATTTCGCTTTGTTATAAAAAAGTGTTGATACAATAAAAACGTTTTATTAACAACACTCAATCCTCTTAGAAATTGAAATTACCTCTGTGTTCAGTTCATACCGTTAATATGGCCATCATCTGGCCATATTCACATACACTGTCGGAAATATGGCCATTTTCTCAAGTTAAAAAAATTAAATCACAAATTCTATTCTATTCCTTCTTGGGTTTTATCGTGCCTACAATAAGTTATTTAAATAAATTCATTATGAAGTAAATACGGAATTGTAACTCCAACTGTTATACAGTGCGTTATAACTGGCGTCAAACCTTAACGTGGCCATATTCGACCCAGGTACTATATATTTTTTTTTTTTTTTTTTTTTTTTATGATATAGGAGGCAAACGAGCAGTCGAATCACCTGATGGTAAGCGATAATCGACGCCCATGGACACTTACAACACCAGAAGAGTTGTAGGTGCGTTGCCGGCCTTTAAGATGGGAGTACGCTCTTTTCTTGAAGGCTTGAAGGTTATAACGGTCCGGAAATACCGCAGGCGACAGTTCATTCCAGAGTTTGGCTGTGCGAGGCAGAAAGTTGCGGGAGAAACGCACAGTTGAGGACTGCCAACCATCTACGTGGTGAGAGTGGAAAAGCTGTCGCGTAGGGCGATGTCGGAAGGAAGCGGCGGGGATTAATCCGAACAATTCATCGGAACACTCCCCATTGTACATGCGGTAGAAAATGCAAAGCGAGGCTACATCTCTACGCAGTGCTAAGGGATCAAGCCGATCGGAAACACGCTGGCAGCCGACAATTCGAATCGCTCTCCGTTGAATGCGGTCTAGAGGGAGGAGTTGGTACTGAGGAGCCCCTGCCCACAGATGACAACAGTATTCCATATGTGGACGGACCTGCGCCTTATAGAGCTGTAGGCGGTGAGCCGGCGTGAAATACTGTCTCGATCTGTTGAGCACACCGAGCTTCATCGAGGCTAATTTGGCCTTACCCTCCAAGTGGCCGATTTTTCAATAAATAAATAAATAAGACCGCAGTCTTATATGTGACTAGCTTCTGCCTTCTTCGTGAGCTAGATTTCGTTGTGTGACTGCTGTGCACTCAAACGACGTTGACTCTCCTTTCTTCCTTTTTTCTCCATCTTTACACCGATCGGTATACATTTTTTTATTTAATTTTCTTTTTTTGTCGTACCACTTTTTTGTTGTCTGAGTTATATAAGTAAAATTACTATTTGTTTACGTATGTTTGTCCTTCCATATATATTTTCTACTCATATATTTTTCTGGGTTCCAACAGAATACCAGTGTTTTTGTTCAATTGCGAGCAAAGCTACGCACTGAGTTTGGAGCCTTTTTGTCTTGCTGCAATGCACACAGTTTATTTCTGTGCATAAAAACTGATTGTTTTATTATCTCTATCTTCAATTCTTTAGCCCCTAACTTTAGAATTATCTTCGCTCAGACTATTAGGGGCTCCCGTTTTTCAGGAATCCATATCATCGCTCATCAACGAACATCTCACCATTCACAAAACTTATTCGGATCGCCTTCTAAAAGTCAGTGCACACATGGCTTTAGTCATCATAAAATTTTGTCTTTTGTCCCCAAATTTACATATATTTTAAGATGTAGCCCCATTTGGAAATTCCCTCATATTATTGAACCCCTCGACGCCGTCCTTAAAACCACCCTCACATCCATCCTGAACGTCCATTTGGACAGTCGTGCCTGGACCCAGGCTTCTCTGCCAATCCGGCACGGCGGCCTGGGAATCCGGCAGGTTGTCAGTGTAGCCCTTCCAGCGTTCTTAGCCTCTTTCCACAGCACGCAGGAACTCGCCAGCAAAATTTTTAGCCCAGCTGCCGACAATGTCGCGATTGCCTGTTCGAGCGAGGCAATAAGCGCGTGGGAGCAGGCCTGCCCAGATGATTCGCTTCCGGTTTCCCCGAAATCTCAAAAGCAGTGGGACGAGCCCCTCTGTCAATCTTCTCTTAAAGACCTCATCACCTCCGATCAAAGCACAGCAGAGCATGCTCGTCTCCTTGCTGTAGCGGAGCCGGAGGCGGGGCTCTGGCTTCACTCTTTGCCGTCTCCAAACCTTGGCACTCTCCTCGACAAACCAACTTTAACTTTGGCAACCTGTCTGCGACTTGGCTCCAAAACTAATGAGCCACACCGCTGCCGCTGTGGCGCCCATCCCTAGGTCACCACGGCTTGGCTTGCCAGAAGAGTGCTGGCCGCATCTCCCGCCACGCCTCTTTGAATGACGTCATCCGTAGGGCTCTTGCCTCCGTTAGCGTGCCGGCCATTTTAGAGCCGAACGGTATCGCACGTGACGATGGTAAGCGCCCTGACGGCATGACGCTCATTCCGTTGAAGCAGGGGAGGACTCTTGTGTGGGACGCTACCTGCGTTGATACGCTAGCCCCGTCCCATCTCCAAGCGACCTCCTCTAAAGCCGGAGCTGCGGCCACCACGGCAGAGCAACACAAGCGGCGGCAATATGCTGTCCTCGGTGCGGGCTGTGAGGGACATGTTTGCGCCGTTTGGAGTGGAAACTCTGGGGCCGTGGGGTCCGGGCGCGAAAGCCCTATATAAGGAACTTTCGGAGCGGCTCATTCAAATATCCGGCGACCAGAGGGCTGGCAGCTATTTTGGCCAAAGGATTAGCCTAGCAATCCAAAGAGGCAACGCTGCCAGCCTTCTGGGCACCATAACCAATGACGGGGACTGGGGGGCATTTACTTTTTATAGGTTTAGTTTATAATATAGGTTTAGTTTAGTTATATTCCGTTATAAAAAAAAATATGTTACTTGGATTACGTAAGTACTTAGTTTATTGAAAATAAATTGTTTTTTATTAGCAACATATAAACATTACGAATATACTCGGAAAATAAACAAGTATTAGGGGACAATCTTACACAAATCGAGCTAGCCCCATAGTAAGCTCACTAAGGCTTGTGTTACGGGTACTAGACGACGATATATTTAATAGATATAAATACTTAAATACATAGAAAACATCCAAGACTCAGAAACAAATCGATTATAATAATTATTCGACTTATACGATTTCAATCAAATAATCTTTCGATTATTGACTTCACTCACTACTAATGAACGCAGAGTCGACTCGATCCAAGTCGAATTGAAGTATTTGAACTGCACGGCTAGCACGTGACGGCGCGCGAGCTCTCTCGATTTTTCTCGCACTATTCGTCTCTCTCTTATTAGAACACTTAGAAGAAGAGGTGTAGTGCGATAAAAATCGAGAGTATGTCGCGGCCGTCGTGTGCTAGACGTGCAGAAAGGAGTCGACAAGTCGAGCATCACGAGCTTTTAGTCGAATCATTCGAAGTTGCGCATCGCTAATTGTAATGCAATGTTTTAGTGTCTCTACTGTGATATAAAATAATGTTGGTTTGACAGTAGCTACTGTCATTTGTGTCAGAGAGCGACAAGACGGCAAAATGGGGGAGTAAAACGAACATTTAGTGAAAATATTATATTACAATACAACCTTGACTAGATACCATACAATACAAAATATAATCACTACACAAAATATTTCATATTCTAACACCCTTATGCATAAAACTTAACAAACTTCTGAAAATAAAAATGTGGTTTGCCCCTAACTCACATATTCATATTACATGTCAATTTATTACATTATATGATTATATATATTAAGTGAAACCAATTGGTCAGTAATTAATAAATTCAGTCCATCATAAAAACTCCATTGGGTGTTATACTAACTTTAATTTAAAAATATCAAAAAAAAATACAATGTGCTATACATACATACATACATACATAATTATGTCAGAGACAGATTTTGACAAACGAATGTTAAGGGCACTTTAGCTAGCTTAATTAACGTTTATGATTAAGGGCATAATACCTACTCATAATACTGTCAATTTAACACAAAAAAACCTCCCCCCTTTCTTCTTGGGGGTGTCGTAAGAGTTGTCTAAGGGAACAGGGTTGAAGTGGGTTGTGAGCGATGAGCTTGCAACCTATCACATTTATGCTAAAAGTGGCACTGGAACACAAGTTGCATGTGCTCTGCCCACCTCTTTTAGGGATAAAGGCGTGAATGTATGTAAAACCTCCCTAAAAATGGCCCGGTCAGGCAACACGAGTCTCTGTGGGTTCAAGTCCCGGTCGCGATTTTTTAATTGTGTTAGTTTTATGTTTTAATAATAGTTACTTAAGTGCTTGCTTAAAACTAAGTAACATTACGTGTTAATAGGAACAAAAACTCATTACTTTAAGGTTATTGTTCTAAAAGCGCGTGTTTAAAATGGGTTTCCAAAGACGTCAATATTCTGAAATTAGTTTGTTTAAAATGTAGCGTGCCTAATCTTTGTTTGTACATAATTAGTAGGTACGTCAATTAAGACCAACTTATAATTTTCCCCTTTTGTTACATTCTCTTTTTAATGTTTAATACAATGTTTATTGGGATTCATTTTAGTTTTAGGAAAGTAGAATTAGAGCAAAACCTTAATCATCACAAAAAGTAATAAAGTTCATATAAAATTGCAAAAATAACTGGTAACAAAGGAGGAAAACTTTTCTGGAAATGCTTAACTACAACCTCAACAGAGAACCTATCATTAAAGGTTAGCTTAGAACTGTTACCTCACCAAATCCCTATGGAAATATTTATTATAATATATACCTCCTATAGCTACCAGCTACCAGCGCGACTTCGCCCGAGTGTTGCAAGGAACACAGGCAAATCATCTAGAATGTCCATTCCATACACAGAAGAAAGATTTTTTGAAATATCGGAAACGTGCTTCCGCAGAGATTACCCCCTACCTACAAACATATAATCTCACGGGTTTTTTTCCTACCTTATTTATTCCAAAAGTAGACATTTCGTCGGTAGGAATATTGTCTTCTTCTTATATAGTCGATCCCTCATGAGTGAGCATCAGTTGGGTTGGGGGGACATGCAGTTGGGTTCCTCGTCAAGTGGACTGCATAGGAAAGACTGCATTTTGCAGCCCCCCTTAACTGCATCAGCCCAGTGCACTGGATCCCTGCCTTTAGCCATCATTGCGTATGGAATATTATCTATTTGTAAATATTTCAACTTTAGCTTAATCGACTCTAGGTAGTCTAGGTTCCTCGTCCATAATAAGAAATTAGTAGAAATCCATAGGTATTTTAAAAATTACATTATACCGAACGTAGTATTGTCCAAAGTGAATTATTTTTTGGTGTAACGTGTAACCGATATTTCTTAGCCACTCACTTGCTTGTGGCAATCACAGTTGCCAATTTCACAGACCCTAAACTTATGGCGGCAACTGTGGTTGCCAATCGAAGTATGGGCTGCTTTGATAATGAAAAATTAGAAGCAGTTTAGGCTACCTTTTTGAAAATTCGAAATCAAGTGAGCGTTTAGTTAGCCTTAGTATCAGGTAGACCTATCAAGAATCCATTATTCCAAGATTATTCCATACAATTTCGAGGCGTTAAAGCTACCTTTAGATTAAGTCCTCATTCCTATCTGGTGAGATCCGAAACTAACCGAACTCATAAGCTGCTGATAGAAATTTTGATATTTCCCGAGGATTCCCTCGCTCTCAGCGAGGGAATTTGTTCCTTCAGCTGTCAACACAACGAATCCACAAACATATCAAGGGTCGGCAACGCCCATGTTACTCGCTTGGAGTTGCATGCGTCTATAGACTGCGGTGTCCGCTTACCATCAGGCAGGCTGTACGTTTGTTTGCCACCGTCGTTGTATTAAAAATTGTCGCATTCACCCGTTTAACGACTTCGCAGAGAAGTTTAGTCGTATACAAAGGTGTTCAGCCCCTTTGAGTTCGACTGTATATCGAGTCATTAGATACCTAATTAATAATTAAACCTAAGTACATTTTGACGCCATTTTCTCAATCAGATCTTGCAGCGCCAACGCCTTAGCCAGTCTTCTTCTAAAATCCTGAAACAAGCAGTTTTTTATTAGAGATGATTATTAATAATTAAAACGAAACTATATCACCTCTTCTATGGGTCGGTGAAGACCTGACCTGAAATGAAAGATTTTATTCATTCGTTTACTTGTCTTTTGTAATGAATAGTATATGTATAGGGAGTATGAGTTTTTCGTGTTCAACCATTAATGAACTCTGCTTTGTGCCATTTCGCGAACTCCAAGGAAACATTCGCAGTAGTCGGCAGTGCGGACTCTGGAATGGGGTGGAGTAATAGCCCGAAATCATGCTCTTTTTTTCTAATTCTTTTGGAACATTTTCTAGTAGGTAATGAAGCATGCGGTCAACCTCCGACCCGCTGGACAGACCTAAACAAAAAATTACCGTGCCCTTGGCCCAGTGCGAACGAAATGCTTCTAACCGGCAAAAATGGAAGCACATTGCCAAGAAAGCACTCGATAGTGACACTTAACGCATTATAACTCCAAGTACCACACCTACACAACCACTACTTCTCTGCCAAGAGTGGCAGACTTAGAAGAGTGGTACAGGGAAAAGTGGGGGGAACGAAAGAACGGTCAGTCACCAAGACGGCTCGAGAGCTCTCTCGATTTTTCTCGCACTAGCCGTCTCTTTCTTATTAGAACACTTAGAACAAGAGGTAGTGCGAGAAAAATCGAGAGCATGTCACGGCCGTCTCATGATAGACGTGCTGTGCGCTGAACTGACCAGAAGAAATACATCGTAGCAAACCGACCGACTGCGCCAGTAGCGTCTGCCAAGGTGAGATCGTGCAAAGATCTCTGTGTCCTCTACCACCGATGTGGATGTTACTGACAAGAAAAGAGGAAACGTTACCTGGTAGAGGTCGTGTCCCTTCCCCGGCACTCTAGCCAGGAACATGTCTCTCGTCATGAGGCACAGGGCCTTCCCGTTCATGGGGAACCGCTCGGGCCGGCCGCCGCGCCGCGCCACCCACGAGCCGACCTGCGCACGCGCCCAGCGGCGGGGATCTGGAACACGGACAAAATGAAAATCAAATAGGCATGTTGACAGGGTTTTCTCGTGTTCAAATTAATAATTATTACACTGCCATAAAAAGATGAGTAAACGTTAAAAAAACAATATCGTTAAAAAATAAATGAAAGTAAAGCTTTGATTACACAAATAAATTATAGCTAAGTACCAGTAGGGCTCTGATAACGCCCGTGAGTATCAGACATATTGAAATATACTGATAACGGGTCATTCACGTCTTTAAGGTGGAAAATAGCTCTTCATGTTTCGAACAGATTACAACAGACAGAGACAGAACAGACGCCCGCGGTAGGCGTCACGTTGGCCCTTTTCTTGTCCACATCCGCATCCGCATCCGCAAATACGCGGAGTATTGCGATATTAGCGCTTGGTGGATGCAGATGTGGATGCTGATGTTGAAATTTAACGGAACATCCGCTGTGGCGGATGCGGATGCGAATGTCTGAAACATCCCTGGTGCATACACAGGCAACACAAAGGCGTGACCAATAACGACGGGCTATTTGACCTGTCTTGCCTGATGAGACTAGTTAGATCTCTTTTAGCTTCATGAGGCCACATGCCTCAGACAAGCCCGTAATCGCCCACTGTTGAGCATAGGCCCCTCTTCGAGTACGCCACCCGTCCCTATCCTGAGCTAATCTTATCCAGAAGTGACCCGCAATCTTCCTAATATCGTCCATCCATCGAGCTGGACGCTCCTTTTACCTAGTAGTGGCTAGTGGCCACCAATCTGACACCTTTTTGGCCCACCTACCATCATTCTGCCTGGCAAGGTGTCCTGCCCAACTCCACTTGATTTTGGTAACGGTATCTCCAACGTCGCACACCTTATTTATTATTTATTGTGTGGTATTGTGGGCCTTTATATGCCGCTTCGACCAGCAAGTGATCTATTGTGGCAGCCCTTTGTTTATATTTCACCGTTAAGACCCGTTGCCTCTATGAAATTCCAGATTCTTTTGGCGGTGATATGTTGTACCTCTTCTGGGTGCACTATGTGCCGCCCTAGGTAGATACTTCTTGTGTGCATGAGTGTTCCGCAGGAGCAGAGAATATACATTGCTGTTTCCTCTGTCTCCTGGCAGAACCTGCAAGTTGCGTCGTGTTTCATACCCATTTGAAACACGTGCTTGTTTCGCCGTGCACCTTAGTGCGACGTCGGATCTCAAGATTCCTCACTCAGATGACATCCTTCGCTCCAAAAGGTACTAACCGATGGGTAGGTCGTCCTCCTGCAGGGTCGTGAGGTCCAGCGCTCCCCAGGTTGTCCCGTCGGCGGGGGGCACGCGGTCGCATCGCGCCTGCGTCGGCATGACGATGGAGGTCTGTGCGCAGCTCTGCAACACGAAAATGCTACGCTACAGATTGCACTGTTATTACAGGTGCCGGCAAATTCCTTGCGCAACGCGGGACGAAATGGGGGACAGCTCGCACGTACAATTCGCCTTGCGAACTGACCCTCCCCTTCATCCCGCGTTGCGCACGTTATTCGCCGGCACCAGTACTAGCGTTCGTCCGCGTGAACTTCCGCATCAACTTTCGTCCGCGATTTCATCCGTTTGAGGGTTGATCTGTGGGATACAAAGTATCCTATGTTTTAATGAAGCTTATAAAGTATCTCTGGCCACATTTCATCTACATACGTTCATCCGTTTTTGAGTTATTGAGCGACAAACATCCAAACATCTACATGTCCAAGTTTTTATTTTATAATATTAGTTGTATTACCGCGTTGGTGAAAACATGCGTAGGTACGGAAAACTGCGACCTATAGACGCTTGCATCTCCAGGGATGTTGCATGCCCGTTGCTGACCCCAGCATGGACGCTCAAGCGGAACTACGAGTATTACATATACGCCTGTTCTATACCGCCCCGTATTCCAATTAAACACAAATATTGTCAACACGCGCTCGGCAAGGCCGCGCCGACAATAGTAATTATGTAACGCCGCCATTGCCGCCATAATCCCACTTCCGGTTCCGGTCTGTTGTGTCGCTTCCCGATTTTTGTTGCGTTTCCTCCCATTAGTGTTATAGAAGCACAACCCAAGCCAAAACACACACAAGACAACTGGGGAAGTACCTCCGCCTTACAGGAGACCACAGCCATAATAACACTACTCTATAGTAGTGTTGTGTTCCTGGAGGTGAGCAAGGTCGCCAGAGCTCCCGAGGATGCGTTGTGTTGAGAGCGAGGGAATTTGTTCCTTCAGCTGTCAACACGGCGAATCCTCAAACATATCAAGGGTCGGCAACGCCCATTGTTACTCCTTTGGAGTTGCATGCGTCTATAGGGTGCGGTGTCCGCTTACCATCAGGCGGGCCGTACTCTTGTTTGCCACAGTCGTTGTATAAAATATATATATATATATATATATATTGTCAGCCAGACGCGGATTAAATATTGAGATCGCCCCAGGCACCTCATCGGCGGCCATAAAGCTGATTTTCCACCGGAGGGGCGAGACGAGACGAGGCGAGGCGAGAATTGAAATTTGTATGGCACTTACTATTTCCACCAAGCTCGCGCGAAGAGAGAATTGAAAATTTGCCATACGAATTTCAATTCTCGCCTTCGCCTCGTCTCGTCTCGTCTCGCCCCTCCGGTGGAAAATCAGCTTTAGTAGATTGAAAATTTCGCGCACGCGCTGCTCGTCGCGCGCCCCATTTGGAACCCCGCGCTCCTAGGCACGAGCCTAGTATGTCTATTTGAATAATCGCCTCTGCTTAGGGCGGTTACACAACTGCCCGCGTGGAACTAGTTTTTATCGTAGTTCCATAGTAACTTTCACCCCCATTTCGCCCCCTTGGGGAATCATTTGCGGGATAAAAACTGTCATATGTCCTTCCCCGGGACTCAAACTATCTCTATACCAAATTTCATCTAAATCGGTCCAGCGGTTTAAGCGTGAAGAGGTAACAGGCAGGCAGACACACTTTCGCATTTGTGATATTAGTATGGATTAGTTGCGAGTCCATACAAAAATTACTCGCACTTGCAGCAAATCACACTTGTCACTAATCAAAGCACAATCACTAAAAAAGATCAAAGTGAAATAACCACGAATTCCAGAGGTTTAAATCGCGCTCGTCGCTTATATCCTCACCCTCAGCACAACCAGAGCACCCCTTCGCGGACACCTCCGGAAGTAGCATCCTGCACGGACGAAGACTTCCGTTTGAAAAAGGAACGTTTTTTATGCTCCCGCGCATCCTGCGCATTGTTTATTAAATATGGTTCGATATTTAAATCGAGTCGTTAATTGCGGATGACCGTTTAAGGGGAGGTGAGCGGCGGCGATGTGATTCAAAAATTGATGGCCGGTTTAGCGTAATGGGCGATGCCTATGAAGGTCCCTAACTATTGACCACAGGAAACACAACTTTTGTTTTACTCAAGCTGTATATATGACCCCACTATAGAGCGAATCTCTGTAACATTCATTCGAACGAGCATGAGCAGTAAAAATAATGGTCCATTAGTTACTTTCGATGTTATCTCCGTCCCTGTATTCAGCCTTGCACACCTTAATAGCTACAATTTGGCGGCACTTCTCAGCCAAGTCTTTGTGGCGGCCATTTTCCCGCGTTGTCTTCCCGCGCTTTCTATCCGGCCACAGACAATAGAAGTGTGTCGTGAGTGAATGGGAAACTTATTATGTTCTTTAGTACGTGGGAAACCTACATGTCGTCGGCTAAAGTTGCAAACCTCGTAACTGAATCCAATCCAATTTTACAGGAGGCCCAAAAAACTATATCACATACCTAGACGGTTTGGAGTTGCGAAGTAATTCAAATTCAAATTCAAAATGTTTATTAGTAAACATAGGTTGTAAGGGTGTTGCATTAATTCTGGGTATCGCTATGTTTTGCCGTTCGGCATATAAAGTATTGTAGTCCAGATATTGCATGCATGTACTTAAAAAACTAATTTAAATAACAATTCAAATAATTTCTCGCTTAAATTAAAGTATCGCTTAAATATTCACCTACGGAATAATATGCTTTTTCTACCAGGAATTTATACAATCTCTTTTTAAAGTCTGATAAGTCATCTAGTCATGTTATATTTTTTGGTAATTTATTATAAATTTTTGGTGCCATTCCAAAAATACTTTTGCAAAGAAGAGCAGTTTTGAATGGCCCTGTATAAATTTTGTCCTTCTGCCTACAGCTGTTAAAAGCGAAAAATTGTCTGATGTTGCTTTTGACATATATTCCTACCACATATATGTAAAGGCATGGAAGCGTTAATATGTTGAGCTTAATAAAATGATGTTGGTGCCATTCCACATACCGACCGTAAACATTTTTTTTGTGCCCTGAATGCCATTTCACGGCCTGTGGAATTACCCCAGAATATGACGCCATATCTCAAAGTCGAAGTTACATAAGCATGATATGCAGTTAATACTGACGACTTATTCACTCTTTTGCTTAGGTTATATAATGCATATGAAAATCTGCTAAGTTTTCTACACACAATGTCAATATGATTATTCCATGTCAACTTACTATCTAAATGTAATCCTAAAAGTTTCGTAATGTCAGTTACGTCAATTTTATGTTCTTTATATTCGACAGTGATATCTGGTGTTCGGTCAATTCTTTGTTTAAAACTCATTAACTTGGTTTTGCTTAAATTAATGCGTAAGTTATTTCTGTTCAGGCACTCATATTGTTTCCATCCTATACTTGTTAATGTGACCGGACATTTAAAACTAAGTTCGGCTTTGCGAGCCATAGACGTGCTCATCAGAGAAAATTGTAAGGGCCGCCTTCGTCGGATACGACAAGGAGGACTATATATATATATATATATATATATTGTTTCCAATGTCTTGTTAATCTCAGTCTGCATGTACGTATGTTATAATTCCAGCTGCTATACGTATAGGTATAATATAATTTATTTATTTATACAAGGAATTCCAACAGCTGTGAAATATTCGCTTTTATAAATAGCAATACAGAGACAATTATAGGAACTCGCAAATACAATAATAATAATCATATTTTCAACACAATTGCTCGTAACGTACCTCTTATTGTGTCGCTTTTAGGCTATTAATGCTGGATATTAAACACGCGTGTTTTATAACATTACGACACTTGTGTGTTATGGTTATATCCCGATTAAGTCAGGTTGGCACCTTGCAGCAAGATGTATGCATGCACACGGTGCATTCTTAAACTAACCGGGTTGTACAGATTGTACAATGTTTTTTAAATTCTCAGCAAATGGATTCTTACTCGACTAAACAAATTAAATCATTTTTGTTAATTAATTGACTATTTCTTTTTGGATATGATATAGAAACGTTTAATTTAGTAAAACTATTCACGTTTGATAACATCTTAACATGAATTAATAAAGATAACATTTTAAATCGAAAATATTTATTTAAGTTTGTATTGGCTGTTTAGAGATTTCATCTAATGCTCGCGCACTGCGCAAACTTCACGAAAAAAAAATGTTGCGCGCCATTTTAGGTCATTTCACAGATATTTGTAAACATTGTTAATGCGTGTTTGGTTATTAACAAAAATGTTGACTCGTGGTGACTAGAAAAGTGATAAAAAGAATGGACGCCACTGGAAATTCTTGGCGATGTATACAACATGAATACAACATGGGAGGTTTTTACCTGTTGCCATAAATAAGTAAAGAAAATAACTTGGCAGGCCTATAAAAATGTCATCTTATGAAAAGGATTTTTTCCTCGCAAAATGTGTTGAAAAACGTCGTATGAAACGCGTGAGCTTTGATAATTACATCCTCGGCTCTCTTATCACGCTCACCTGCGGCTCGCGTGATAATTCCGCCTCTAATGTAGTTATCAACATACCTCACTTGTATCACAATGTACTATTAACTACCTAGGATAATATTTTTTTTGTTAAAAATGGCGTTTTCTAGATTGCTAATCAAATATCAACGGTTTTTTTCGAAGCATTTTAAGAGTATAAAATAATGTAATCTAATGTAAAACACGATTTTCGAAAAAAAAATATGCCTGCATTTCTTTCAGGCAGTAGTAGAGAGCTGTGGACAGTAGTTAATTTATTTTTCTGTGCGATTTTTAGATGATGGTAAGTTTTAAGATGAAGAAAATGTGGTGCAATAAGTTGCACATTTTCCTCAACACAATTTTTACCTACCTACAGGGTTTAATTTTACCGCCCTATTTATACGTATCGCGGCGAATCTTGATCCCTATGACAGCTGTCATATCCGTAAATTTTATAACCTTAAAACGTAAAGTTGTACTCGGATTACAGCTGTATAAGTAAGTTATTTACGATTAAGTTAATCGTAGGGGTTTGCCCGCGGCTTCGCCCGCTTGGCTAAGCTATTGGCGACCGCAATTTCGTTTTCCCGTCTGTCGATCATAAAATTCATAAAGTATTCGTCCCTCTCACTCCACTATAGCTTTTTAAATTAAATTAAATTAAATAATCATTTATTTCGGAATTTAAGTTGCTATATTGTATTAGTAGCTTATTATTAGAAGGTGCTCTGCGTCGGGCATGTTTGTGGATGCACGCGCTGATAGTTTTCAGACCATAATTAAGAAAAATATAGTCTCCTTACTAAGTCGTGTGAGGCATAGTCGCAACAGCATTCTAAAGGAAATTGCGGATAGGTTTGATTGTCCGATACTAAAGCAGTGGTCCGACCAAATTAAAAGCGTAGCACAGTTCTTAGTATAGATACGTTGCTGGAGTTGAGTGTGTATGTGTGTGTAATGTCCCAATTGCTTATGTATAAATGCTAACACTAGACTAAGATAATTGTTATGTTACTAACACTCTATGGATACTTTGTATGTCCGAAATAAAGAAATTGATTGATTGATTACTTAAATGTTAGTTTAACTATTAATTAATTAATTACCTAGACGTTATATGTGATCTATTGCAAGCGTGTAAGCTATTCCAGTATTGCCAGAAAGCGCCATCTACTCTGTCCGCGACTGTGGCAAGGAGACTGTTGGCGCTGCCACGCACGCGCACGCGCCGCACCAGCGACGCTTTACGTGCTTGGACATTTTACCAACGTGACTTAATACATAATTAGACCTTCTTCTTACATAGTCAATTAGTCTTTCTACTACCTATAGTCCTTACGACCCTACCCCGTTTTTCGGCTGATATAATGGTAATGAGAGTCTGATCTATCCGCAACCAAGGGAGTTCAAGGTGCTCCCGCTGAGCTGCATCATCCGCTTTGTGGAAATGATGGAGCGAGCTTGGGAGTAGGCATAAAGGAGAGGGCAAATGCACAAAAGATCCCGCTGGGTTGAAGTGCATCCGAAAAGGCCCTCATCTAATAAGTAATGAGATGTGATGATGATTCTTGCTATATCCATTTAATCCATTCAGGGCCAACAATCGCTACGCGCTACGCTCGTAGCCGATCCCGCGGTTTTCCTCATATGTAGCGGAAAGCGACTACGCCGGTCTGACGCATATGTGTCGTCAATGGGCCCTGAATGTGTTCAATTCAAACGTTGCCACTTTGAAACAACTTTTTTTTGGTTTAGAATGATTACATGCTGGTGTCGCAAGCCATAGGCGACGGTGTCCGACGGGTTACCATCCGGCAGGCCGAGCGCTTGTTTACCACCGTTGTAGTATTCAGTCACCAATCAATGTCTAGGTACTTCTTTTATTTAACACGTGTGGTGTCGGGTTAGAATATCACCACATTGCACCCTTTCTTTCCGTGGGTGTCGTAAAAGTCGACTAAGGGACCAGGGTTGAAGTGTGTTGTGGGCGATGGGCTAGCAACCTATCACTGCAATATCACATTTTGTCGATCTTTTATAGCCACATTTATGCTAAAAGTGGCGCTGGAATATACGTTTCATGCGCTCTTCCTACCCCTTCTGGGAATAAAAGCGTGACTGATTTCTTTTATTTAAAGTAAAATAAGGATTAGGTACTATTAGGAAAACTTTTTTCTGGAACCAATCCTTCATCTTACTATATACTTATTTTAGAGTGTATGTATGTTTATAGAGCAGCTCAAAAAGAGAGTTGGATATTAGGTCGTATCGAGATGTCAAAGAGGTTGCGTGGGATCGGAGTATACCTACATGACGCCGTATATAGATTCCAAAAAAATAACCTTAAAATTGCCATTAAAATGAAAAAAGAAAGACCGACACGAGCAAACTTACACTTCCAAATGATGGACGTAAAAAACAAGCTAATATTGTAGCATAGCCAGCGGTAATGGCAATTTTAGTTTTTTAGTTTTTTTTTTGAATCTATATACGGCGTCAAGTTTAGATGGAGGGCCTATATACTTCGAGCTACACCGACAAGAGCTTAGCTCTTAAATAAGAAGAAGAAGAGAAGTTTATTTAATTAACATCATAATTAACTTGTTAATTTAGTCTTAGATATGGTATCCTACTAATATTATAAATGCGAAAGTTTAGATGTTTGGATGGTTGGATGTTTGTTACTCAATCACGCTTAAACGGCTGAACCGATTTGAATGAAATTTTGCACGAAGATAGTTTATAGCCTGGATTAAAATAAAGGATAGTTTTTATCCCGGGCGAAAGCTAGTATCTATATATGTACTTAGGTATTTTTATAGAAGCTACGGTAGCCTAGTGGTTCAGGCATGCGGCTGTCAAGCGGCGGTCGTGGGTTCGAATCCCGGCCCGTACCGATGAGTTTTCAAACGTATATACGGAATATTTACCGTTAGCTTTTCGGTGAAGGAAAACATCGTCAGGAAACCGGTCTGATCCTAGTAAGGTCTAGTTTTCCCTCCGGGTTGGAAGGTCAGATGGCAGTCGATTTCGTAAAACTAGTGCCTATGCCAAATCTTAGGATTAGGTGTAAAAGCGGACCCCGGGCTCGTTTAGGGGCACAACCGGGAATAACGCTAGGAGGATGATGAATTTACTTTTATTTTATACCTTATCATCTATTAGATATATATATACTTATATCGGTGTCTAGTAGGAACTTACTGGACCCATGACAAAGTACGATTTAAGTATTTTTTAAGTACTTAGTGTAAGATATTGTCCCCTAATATTTATTTATTTCTTACTTGATTCATTGGTATTTAATCTAGGCCACATACTTATATCCAACAATGTGGACATATGCTGCCGGCTTATACCTACAGATTTAATTATGAACTTCCAAAACCTTGGCTCGACGACTGATGTCACATCAAAACTACTATTGTTTTATTTCTCTTTCATTTACCGTTTTGTACCTATTAATGAAAATGCATTTATATTTAAAAAAAACAATCAATAAAATGAACTCACCATTCAAATAAAATAAAACAGCAAAATCCTTCCACACACTTCACTTTAGATATCAGTTTCACAATTCTGTTACCACTCAGTTAAAACGTAACTTTTCAAATTAATAATTTCAAATGTATTTCGTAATTATGACAACACGTCCTACTCCAAACTCATTCAAAACTGGAATGAAATTTCATCTACGTACGCTACGATCATTCAGACACAAAATTCAATAGAAGCCAACGTCTGCTCAATTTAGAAATTATTTCGAGATATAAGCCAATGTTTACTGCAAACAAAATTAGACTTTATGTTGAAACGTGTCAGGTCCAAAATAATGTGAGAAAGGAAGTCGTATAGTACGTTATGGTACGGTAAAAGGATTTGCGACCGTCTGCCGGATGCGGGCCGCCCTCGCTCTTTCACTCTATGCCTGATTTTCGGCAGTGCAAGAGAGACGCAAGGTTGTTTTTAAGAAGTGTATAATGAATTCTTACATCCTGCCTGTCAGCGTGTGGCTCTAAAACTAATCGTTTCCGGATGATTTTGTTTTTAAAAAACGTCGTATTAGCGCCAGAATTAAATTTGAAATTCAGTCTTACGAGGTTTATTTAAGGTTTAATATCCTTTGTTTATATTTTCCGTAGAAAATAATTAAGGACGTTGTTTCCTGCGTTATTTCTGTTTCCCGCGCAAATGTATTTTTGAAATGGCGGGTGCCGGCTATTACGAAATTGACTTTTTCGCGGTAATTTTGCAATTCCGTTTTTTTTTGCAATGCAAGCTGCATTGCAAAAAAAATCTTGAACCTATTGCATTTAGGTGAAATAACTCCGCTGTGACCACGGACATAACAAACATGGTTAAAAACCATCTCTCAATTCTGGACAGACAAGACTAATTAAAAAAAGGATTCAAATCGGTCCATCAGTTTGCGAGCTTCGAAGCTACAGGCAGACACACAAACACATGCTGAACCTATTACCTATTATATAATGACCCTCATTTTTTCTTCAGGGGTTAAATATCAAGATAGTTCCAATCGGCAAGCTTTTTTCACCTACAATACAATACACATATTCTTATTGCTCACCTGAAATAGTACTTACATAATAGAAACACAGAGGTAAATTAAACATAAACAATGGTAGACAACAGGCGGTCTTATCGCTAAAAAGCGATCTCTTAAAGACAACCTTTGGGTGGTGGAGATAATGCAAAATAATCATATGATTTGAGTAGGTGAAACAGAAATACAGAATATAAACCACTTAACTATAATAAAGACACTTATATAAATAGTTATATATAAACCTAAACATCAAAGAAACAGTATAATTTACAGTCAAACAAATAGCACGCAAAGTTGGAATGAATAGTAACGAAAGAGAAAAATAGTACTCCTTCAATCACCTATAGTTACCTCCATCCTGTTCTGAATAGTATCACTAACTCGGACAAAATACCTAAATCCATACAACAATTGTCTATTGAAGCCCTGTCCAGCCGGAAGTACCCTACAATACCGCAGCCGGAAGATGGACAAAAACACCCAATTTGACTTCCCCGGACCACAGTATAGGAACAGTAGATAAACTTCGAACAAAGGTACATCGCACGGCTGCACACATGCGCGCGTGTTCGGTACGCACACACACATAGCCTTCGGGAATGATGGAGAATGCTTCAATCGGGGCCGCGCCGTTGCCGTGTTCGCTCGCTCTCACTCGCCGCGTCAAAGGAAGCCGCCTCGTAGGTATAAAGACAGCGAGCCGCCAGGGCCACGATATCAAAAGGAGCCGAATAGGCTTGTAACTAAGCACCTACCAACCTAGTGCAGTTTAGCCACTATTATACTTACTAGGAAATATTTTAGGCATAGTATAGTGGTATTAAAATATTCCATGAAGTGGGAAACTAAAAACACATACCCAACTATTTATAATATTATTACTTTGTGTATACAATATTGTCTATTAAACTGTAACAGAAATACTTTGCATACCTAAAAGCAAAATTAGTATTATAGGTATGCCAAGCCACAAACTTGACACAGCCCTGCGCATCGAGCGAAAGTAGGTAACGAACGCTCCTAAACGGCCTCAGATTACTCCAGGCAAAATACGGTTTTGAAAAACATTAATTTATAATAGCGTTTTTTTTGTTGATTTCATTTTAAAATGTTATTCTAAGATGATTTATTAAAGAATCCGACAAACTTTCCACCCGGAAGTAATTATGTAGATTTCAATGAATCATGTATTGTCTTTTTTTGTACGATTTATCTTGAATATTATAGATAAGATGTAAATGAACCAAAGTAAAGCCAAAAATATTTATTAATATTTTTTCTGAGTTTTCTTTCAGAAGCTAGTTAATTTATCATTTTATTGATGTCTGAAATTTTGTCGGATTTTGTCGCTGGGTAACTATTTAATTGATAATATATCCGTTACACATAAAAAATAAGCTATTATAAATTATTTCCAAAATTGTCATTTTTTCCATACAAGCTGTCAGTTCATTGACTGGACTAGATTACCTGCTGTATTATTCTTCTATACTGTGCCCAGACGCAGGGCGGACGCGGATTTATAAAAATAATGGCATAATGGTCTGGACCGTTTTATTGTAAACGGAAGAGGTTTGTAAAGATTGTCTATGGTCGTGTAAAGTAACATCCTTTCCTTTGCCCGTCTTCCTGCGTTTTGTGCTCTTTGTATTATTTTAACAGATTTTAATGAATCGCTGTTTTGTTATTTAGAAATGTTTGGGTGCCGGAAACAAAATGATACCTATAATAAATCCGACACTGCGTGAAACTGGTGAGCAACTTTGTTTTGTGCAGAAGAAACAACTACTTCATACATTTTAGACTGATGAAAATGTATGAACAGACGTTTTTTTTGCATATTACAAAGTTGGTCCTATAGTAGAAGTTGCTCAAAATCATGGATAGGTTAACATTTTGCTATTTCGATTCACGAATTTAATTTCACCCAGTAGGTAGACACATGTTACATCCTTACTTATATTATAAATGCGAAAGTGTGTGTGTTTGTTTGTCCTTCTTTCACGTCGCAACGGAGCATCGTATTAATGTGTTTTTTTGTATGGAGATAGTTTAGAGGCTGGAGAGGACGTAGGCTACTTTTTCCAGCGGGAAAACATCTAATTCCCACGGGAAAATTCAATATGTTACATTTTCCTATAACCACGCGGGCGAGGCCGCGGGCATCACCTAGTAATACATAAAGTAATAATTTATATATCACGAGGATCATTTTCTTTGTTATTTGTTAGGAAATGGGCTTTCGGGAAGTTGTAACGATTTCGATGATACGATTTAGTACTACTTAGGGACCTAAGAAATTGCATAACTTTGTGAACATCAAAAAATATCATTTATTTTTTACTAACGCGCGTTCAAAAGTTACGTGATTACAAAACGGAGCATGTGAAATATACCATGTTTATTTTTTAATGAAAGTTGAATAGTCCCCGACATAATTATTTCAAAGTTCAATATCTCAAAACCAGCTGGACCGATATTGTTGAAACGTTGCTAAAGCCCATCTCGATCAACGTCAGCTTTCAGGAAAATAAACCACATTCAAATCGGTCGATTCGTTTAGAAGCTATGATGCCACAAACAGACACTCAGACACACGCAAACTTATAACACCCCTGTTTTTGCCTCGGGGGTTAAAAATACTATTCCGTGAATTCACGTCCAGGTATAAGCATACAGCACATATTTGTGTTATAAATCTACGATACCTTAAGCTGTTTACACACTATGTCCGGCACATTGTCCAGCTTCCGCTCGTCTGAACCCGCCTTTTCGGTAAAAAACCAAACGTGATTTTGTCCGTCGGGACGTCACGTAGGATTTTTTTTGTTCCGGCTTAATTTGACTGAAGAACGACCCAATGTTTATCTTACTGTGCAAGCGCTCATAGTCTAAAAGACGGCGCGCGAGCTCTTCATTTTTTTGCACTATACTAAGTATTCCGCGTACGTGTGTTCTAAATAAAAATACTTATAAAACTTCTCAAAAAACTGATCCCATTGTGTATAAGAGAAGGGAGAAGAGAAAAACAAACAAGTTTCTGTCAAAAATTTAGTTTTTGGTACAAGCTTTTATTGCCGACTGTACTTTTCTGTATACCATCATCAACTACTCATTGAGACGATTCTCACGACGGCCAAACTCAACGGGGTTACGTCGGTTAATTCTAATTATAATTACAACTTAGAAAAGTTGAAAAACCCGCGACATCTTCATTTCAAAGTCCAATATCTCAAAAACGGCTGAACAGATTTTCATGAAACATGGCTTAGAACCACCTAAGAAACTCGGGATAAAATTATTTTATCTGGGTCATAAAACAAAATAAACGAAAATCGGTTTATCGGTTTGGGAGCTACGATACCACAGATACACAGACACGTTAAACTTATAACACCCCTCTCTTTGCGTCGGGGGTTACAAAGAGCCCTGACCACCAATTATAACGGCAATGATCTGATGATTTCATGTGATAAGAAAAATAAACAGCCTAATTATTATTATTATTATACAAAACATGCTTGCCCGCAGGTTCGCTAGGTGTTCCGCAGAGGTAAAGATTGCACTTTTTAAAGCCAATCTTTCTACGCGAGCTTATAGCGCCCTACGCGTTCAGTATAATAATGTTTTCAGGATGCTGTTAGGAAGGCCCAAATGGTGTAGGGCCTCGGGGATGTTCGCAGAGGCATGCACTAATGACTTTCATGCGATCATGCGAAATAACATATCATCCCTGATGTCTCGAGTGAGAAAAAGTACTAACAGCATCCCGAAAATATTGGCTGATAGGTTTGACGGCCCAATACGGAAGTATTGGATTGGGCAGGTCAAATCTACTTTATTATATACTAGCTTCCGCCCGCGACTTCGTCCGCGTGGACCCGGGATAAAAACTATCCTATATTTTAATCCAGGCTATAAACTATCTTCTTGCAAAATTTCATTCAAATCGGTTCAGCCGTTTAAGCGTGATTGAGTAACAAACATCCAAACATCTAAACTTTCACATTTATAATATTAGTAGGATTAAATAAGTGTATGTCCTCTATGTCTCAGTCTCTGTTGTGTGTCAAATTTTTGTAGTGTAACCTAACCTAATAATTATCTTCATTATCACATTTATCATTCTTAATCTTAAATATATGGGTCAGTGAAGACCAGAAATAAAATATTTCATTCATTCAAAACTTCGTGTTGTCTTCTAGCCTGTCGTTTTAAAATGAGAACCAAAAGAACTAGGTAGGTAGAACCTAGTCATAAGCTTCTTTTATGTGCCCTTACTGCGTCCATTTTATTACTCGTAATATTATGTGTGCAAAAAATATTTTGAGTTTGAGTTTGTATGGAGATTCGTCCTGGTAACACTAAAAACCGCTCCTATTTAGCTTTGACGGCTTTCTCCGCCAAATGGGACGGACGCGGATGTCCTCGTTATTGTGTAATTCGTTCATTACCGCCCGCCGTTTCCCGGACGATATAAATGTAAACAGTGCTTTGTCTGTGCACTTCCGGACTTTAGCGGAGGGGTAAGGCCGACGGCGAATCCAATATCCTCGACTTCCGGGGATTAATTTACATAAATATAAGAAATGGCTACGCTTGGAGTTTCTCTGCGTGATCGCATTAGAAATGAGGCTATACGCAGCAGAAGCAAGGTAACCGATATAGCCCTCCGAATCGCTAAACTCAAGCTGCAGTGCGCGGGACACATTGCACGTAGAACCGATGGCCGTTGGGGCGGAAGGTTCTCGAATGGCGACCACGTATCGGAATGCGCAGCTTCGGTAGACCCCCAAAAGGTGAACTGATGACATGGTAAAGGTCGCGGGAGTCCGCTGGCTGGATGCGGCTGGCGCAGGACCGGTCATTGTGGCACTCTTTGGGGGAGGCCTATGTCCAGCAGTGGACGTCTTCCGGCTGATATGATGATGATTATTAACGCTACAGTACCTACCTATGGAGTTCTTCGAGTATGGAGGGTATAAAGGGTCGCAACGCGCATGTAACACGGGAGTCCCTTTACCGACAGACGTTTCATCGAATGCATTTCGCCGAATTAAAATTTCATCGAACATTTTTTTCGCACCCGTGTGGTGTCGGGATAGAATTTCACCACCCCCTTTCTTCCCGTGGGTGTCGTAAAAGTCGACTAAGGGAGCAGGGTTGAAGTGTGTTGTCGGCGATGGGCTAGCAACCTATTACTGCAATATCACATTTTGTCGATCTTTTATGACCACATTTATGCTAATGTATGCTAAATATACGTTTCATGTGCTCTGCCTACCCCTTTTGGGAATAAAGTCGTGAATGTATGTGTACGTATGTATTTTTTTCGCAGAAACCGTTAACTTTTCGGGTACTATCGCCAACACAGCTAACTAACCATCCGTGCACTTTATGTGCATTGTAATAAGGTTCTATATAAATACAGGATGGTCAGTTAACTGTGTTAGGTTTGTTTTATAAAAATCTCGAAGTGTGCAGTTTCTAAAAAAAATGCGCTCGATGAAACGTTGGTCGGTAAAACAAGGGTAAACCACCACCGTGGTATAATAAGTTTCTGTCAAAAATTTCATTTTTGGTACAAGCTTTTATTGCCGACTGTACTTTTCTGTATTCCATCATCAACTACTCATTAAGACGATTCTAACGAGCCCAAACTCGATGGGGTTATGTGGTTTTATTAAGGAGTTCCTATGGCCACCTTAAGTCTCCATCATCAGATCAGCTCGATAGTACCATAATATTAAATTGTCATCCAAACTATACTTATACCCAAAATTTCAGCTCAATCGGTCACCGGGAAGTGGGTCAAATTTAACTTGCAAGATTTGACGGACAACTTACTTACATACTTTTCTACTTACATACGAACAAGTCAAGTTAATATAAAGCTTGTAAAAAGAAATCGTCATCATCCACCTAGCGCTATTCCCGGTTGTCCGATTAGCTAATCTCAAGATTTGGCGTAGGCACAAATTTTACGAAAGCTGCCATCTGACCTTCCTAAGTTCCTATCCAGAGGGAAAATTAGACGTTATTGGGATTAGACCGGTTTCCTCTCGATGTTTTCCTTCACCGAAAAGCTAACAGTAAATATACCGTACATAAGTTCCGAAAAACTCTGGTACGAGCCGGGATTCGAACCTACGACCGCCGCTTGACAGCCGCATGCCTGAACCACTAGGCTACCGTAGCTTTCTTATAGAAAGAAATACAAAAGCGATTAATCATATAGTTCGTTTCGTGCCATTACCACAAAAGTGTCAAACTGCCGACGCATATCCGGTTGCGACCGGATGCCATCTACAGGAAATACCAACATAATTAGCAAATAACCTCAAAAAATATCCTAACGATGTATTTAAGGGATGACAGAAAAAAAACTAATAGCTGACAATCTAATTTTGAACTTTAACGTGATGTTTTTAGAGCTAAAAATAAAACGTTAAATATAGATGCGAAGAAAACGTACCGATATTTTGTCAATTTCTTCGAAAACTTTTTATTTCAAATTGCACTTTATTTCTTAAACAATATGACTGAAATTCATATGGCAAGCTTAAAGCTTGACGCTTGTTTTTTTTAACGAATTTAGAATACAATTTCTATCAGCAGAACAGTGACCAATACCAATGTAATTAGCACCCTATGAGCTAAAATTTAAAGTCAATAGTAGCTTGGCAAGCTACTCTTAGGATATTGGTGATATTTAGTTGCAATAAGGATGGGACACGAGTTGAGAAAAAAAGTTAAATGCAGCTTATACGCCACGTGCAGATTAAAAAAAAGTCAGGGGTCGCAAACCTTTTAATATTTTAAACGTTTTTGGGTGAATATTATATTGCATTTTAGCAGTTGTCCACTCCACCCATGTTAACTTCGAAGAAATTT
Organism: Epinotia bilunana; assembly: GCA_947049275.1. Taxonomy (NCBI): domain Eukaryota; kingdom Metazoa; phylum Arthropoda; class Insecta; order Lepidoptera; family Tortricidae; genus Epinotia; species Epinotia bilunana. The sequence goes on along the minus strand of OX346279.1, from coordinate 1,144,322 downwards.
AACGAGTCAAGTTTTTTTTTGGAAGGATATCATTCTAACAAACTACATTCCCGTCAATAAGAGTGGCAGATTTTTACACGGGACATATTCAAATAAATTCCGTCCACAACTGTGTTTCAATTTTGAAACGGCAATTTTTAAAATATTTATTTCGTAATTTTCCTAAATGTTGAATTATGCACTGCACGGCTATCACAAGACGGCGCGCGAGCTCTCTCGATTTTTCTCGCACTATCCGTCTCTATCAGAACACATAGAAAGAGAGGTATAGGGCGAGAAGATCGAGAGAGCTGTGATAACCGTGCTGGTTTAATCCGTATTTTTTTGAAACGTCTAATCAATTATTATTATTATTGTGAGCCTGTAGTGTCCCACCGCGGGGCAAAGGCCTCCCCCACTTTTTCCAGAGCTCCCGATTCTGAGCAGTCTCTGGCCATTCTTTTAAAAAGGAGTCTAGCTCGTTTCTCCATCGCCGAAAAAATAGGTAGTTTGAAAAAATTGGTCTAATCAAAAGTTATCATAAAATGAATTTTGTCCAACCATAACACCTAATTTCTTTGGCCAACTTGATCAGCCTGTCATAACGCTATCTTACAATTTAAACAATAGGGTATATTCATGCATTTTTTTAAACTATTCCATAAGTAATTATATAACCGGAAAAAAATAGAACACTCAATATTATTAAATGAGCTAAAAAATAATCATTAAAACTACTATCATTTTCGGACGATTAAAACGCCGCCATTTTGGCGCGCTCATTTTGTGACGTCACCGTGCACTTAGAATAAATAAACAACGAAGTGTTTGATTCACAGTTTTAGTAAAAGTGAGTTATTAAAGCTTGTAAGATCAACTTATTGTAACGGAAGAGCACACAAAAGCTTATTATAAATATTGTATTGCCCCTATTTGTGAAAATAACACTAAAACTGCACCTGACATGATATATTTTCATATGCCCAAAGATGCAAAATATAAGGAAAAAGGGGTGTAAGGCGGTGAGGAGATATGATGTATCGTGTTTGAGTAGTTTATATTGTTATGAACATCACTTCGAAGTGATTATTAAATATGTTTGTACCTAAAATCTTTTTTATTAGGACTCCCGAACAATATAAACAATAACCTAACCTAAAAATGTATATACTTATTCATAAAACTATTCTGATTCCCATTTTGTTAGTTATTAATGTTACAAAATATTATGATTTTTGTTGATCAACAGCTGACTACGAGTGTTGATTTTGATCACGAAACGTTGTAGCTAAGTTTCTACGTTTGCACTGTTGATCGAAGTTGAAAGAATTTAATCCTTTCTACTGGTCTGAGTGTCCTACACAAATTTGTTTTATTTATAAGCCTTGACGAAAATAACATAATTTGTTATGTTTATAAAGATGTTTTCACCATGTAACATTCCTAATACCAACATATTTTTGATTAGGTATATAATGAACATATGTACTAGTTTTTTATTCCACTTATTTAAGAAAGACACCTACGAGGTACGTACTTAGTCATCATGAACACATCAATTTCAGGCAGATTATCCGAGTTTGCCTTGACAAAACCGCTTCCAGTCATTGTGGCGAGTCTTTTTTCACAAGGAGTCACTGCTTTCAGTTAATAATTCCCAACAAACACTGATTCATAAACAGCGGCAAAACAATGCGAATAACTTTCAATAATCATACAAACGACCTGTTAACAGTAGACACCGAGTGCACGGTGACGTCTCGATTCGCTCGGCCAATAGCGTTGCGTTTTGAAAATTTGCGAGGGAATTTGAAAAATACTACTTTTAAATAATTATGTTTGTTAATAGAAACATGATCATTTGTAAAAATAATGATGTGGGTATATTTATTAAGCAATAAAGATTACTCATGATTTTTTTTGGCCATTTTTGAATCACATGCATATTCCCTATTGCTACCTAGTGCCCCGCACCCTTTAGTTACCATCTTCCACCCGAAAACTATAAACCTGTGCTTAGATGGACGTATTTTGCTAAATTATTTTGTATATCGCTGTTTGTTCTTTTTTTCCTATAGGTGCCTAATTACTTCATATCAACTATCAACCATAACAGCCATTAAGGAGCACCAACGGTTGCTCGCGCCTGCATTTTTTGCGCGCCCGTCGGAAGTCCCTAATTTGACGTCTGCCGTCGCAGGCGCAGCTCATACGACCGTCATTCAGCGCGCTGACGCAACTTAGAAAAAAAAACAATTACAATAACACAAAAGAGCACACACTTCCGTATATTTGTCAACCAATAAGAGAGAATAAGTTTACGTTATTACTAGCTTCTGCCCGCGACTCCGTCCGCGTGGAACTCGTTTATATCGTATAGCTCCACACAAACTTTCACCCCCCATTTGACTACAGCCCCCCTATTCCCTAACTTGTTTTAAGCTCACCTCAACGCTCACCCACAACGATATCTTGACACCGCGATGCGTAGTAACCAAGCGTAGGTAGAGGTCCAGTTTCGTGACGGGTGAACGGCGGGGTGAACCGCATTAACGCTTAGCGAATAACAGCCCTGGACGGAGAGCTAATAGCGACCAAATCGGTAATGTAGCTTCAGCTGTATTGAAACTTCGTTAGCTACTTCCCTGAACAACCTTTTCCGATAATCTTCGCGCTGGCAGCCCGCGGGCGGTGGGTGCGGGTGTAGTGGGGTGGGGGGGAAAAAAAAAGTGGACTCAGCGACTTTAATTTTTTTTTCAAAAAGTTGCCCTGTACTCCCTGTGCACCCAAAAAAAAAATTAAATCGATCGGGTGGTGGGAAGGGGTTGCCAGCGTTAATTAAAAATGCCAAAATAATAATAATTTTCATGTGGGCTCAGCTGTATTGGCTTTTTTCTGACGCGAGATTAATTAATATATAAGCCCCAAAAAATAGCCATGCAAAAATAACGGTGGAAAGGTATCGAAAAAAACCGATCATATTAACATTCGCCGAAAACCGAATATGCCAAGTCTGTTATGCGAAAAACGTTTCGGACAATCAAAGTTATGCCAAATAGAGGGAAAACCCAAGAATATCGATCACCATCCTCCTAGCGTTATTCCCGGTTGTGACAATAAAGAAGCCCGGGGTCCGCTTTGACCCATGATTCGGCATAGGCACTAAGTTTTACGAAAGCGACTGCCATCTGACCTTCCAACCCAGAGGGAAAACTAGACCTTATTGGGATTAGACCGGTTTCCTCACGATGTTTTCCTTCACCGAAAACCTAATAGTAGAGAGGCCAATTGGAAAAAAGTCGTCAAATAACGAAGTTCGTTTGACTGAAAAGGTTCCTACCAACAAGTAGTATCGTTGGATTCAGTGAGGTCTCCCGAGTATGAAAAGTGCTGTTGTCGCTCTCTAAAGGTGTGGAGGGGATAACTATGACGTCACAAAGATGACGGCGAGTAATAACAAATTTTATCAATTATCTCCCTAAATACTCAACGTATTTGAACGAATGAGGCATCAAATGAAAGCTATTTCAACAGCCAATAAAACATGTCATACGAGATAAAATGTACATCTTACAATAAAAAAGTCACAATTAAACAATCAAGTTTTTTTAAACTCACCCTTTTTTTCAATGCAAAAAAATCTATGAAGGAGGCGTTATCGTAAAAAAATACTTCATATAAACGAAAATGCTACATTTATCCTTTATACAATTCTTTTTGAATCATTGGAATCGGGTCATAAATAAGTATACTATGGCTATTTCACCACGGGCGTGGCGAACAACGCGGCGCGCGCGCGAGGGTTGCCGAGCGCGATTGTGGGCGGTTTCATGAGTGTACCTCCATAATTACTTAACTGATTTGGACAAATGAGATATCATATGAGAGTTATTTGAATTCTTAATGAAACTTCTTTAATAGCCAAAGCTTTAGCATTTATGTATAAAAAAAGAAGCAAAAATTTCAGAAATCAAAATATTTTCACTGTGTATTCAAAAAAAAGAATGAAAATATGCAGTTCCCATACAAATATTGTAACTAAGTAATAGCTACATAATATGTTATACGTTATTTAATACGATAAACGTTTTGAATTTTTAGGATCGGATGTAAAATAAATAAACTGCGTTCCAGTGGCGTAGCTAGCACCCATGCTAGCATGGGTGGCTGGCACCCGGTGCGGATATTGTAGTTGTCACCCCTAAATCAGTCAAAACTGTTAAAATGAGTAGGTATTTATAAAAATATCTTACAATATGCACTTCCCAAAAATGTATAACTAAATAATAATATATTTTCTACAACAAACTCTTCTAATTTTTTAAACCGTTCCATAAACAATGAAACTATGATCATTTCACTATGGACTTCGAGTAATAACTTTGGAGCTGATTGGAGCAAAATGATTGACAGGGAGACAAAATTAAAAGTCAAAATTATTTTTGTAATTATTTATTCGTAATTATATTGGTTAAAACACTGCACGCCAATGTGGCATACATTTTAAAAATTAGAAGAGTTTGTTGTAGAAAATATATTATTATAATATATAATATACATTTTTGGGAAGTGCATATTGTAAGATATTTTTATAAATACCTACTCATTTTAACAGTTTTGACTGATTTAGGGGTGACAACTACAATATCCGCACCGGGTGCCAGCCACCCATGCTAGCTACTTACGCCACTGGAACACAGTTTATTTATTTTAGATCAGATCCTAAAAATTCAAAACGGTTATCGTATTATATAACGTATAACATATTATGTAGCTATTACTTAGTTACAATATTTTTATGGGAACTGCATATTTTCATTCTTTTTTTTGAATACACAGTGAAAATATTTTGATTTCTGAAATGTTTGCTTCTTTTTTTTATACATAAATGCTAAAGTTTTGGCTATTAAAGAAGTTTCATTTAGAATTCAAATAACTCTCATATGATATCTCATTTGCCCAAATCAGTTAAGTAGTTATGGAGGTACACTCATGAAACCTCGCACACTCGCGCTCGGCAAACCTCGCGCGCGCGCCGCGTTTTTCGGCACACCCGTGGTGAAATAGCCGTAGTAGACTTATTAAGCTTTGAACCGTTATTTGAAGCCTACATAAACAATTTGAGAGTAGCGAACTTGATTTCCTGTAACAGATCGGTCTAAGGCACTACATCCCCTCTCTACTGACGTCATGTCCTGTGCACCTGGCGGGGACCAAGTGGCTGGCACTTGGAGCTCTGGTCATTGGCGTCTTGTTTGCCGTAGCAATCGGTCGTTTTTAATAAACCTAATAGGTGAGTGCCTAACCACCTAATTTTGGTAAGGTATACAATTATTATTTTTGAATTGTTAACGGTGTTACCGTTCGGTTTTTTAGTTTTTTTTTATAAATTCCAGATTGGAAGTATTGGAACAAATGGAGAGTGGTACATCAGATTCATCTGATTCCTCGAGTAGTTCCTCAGCGGATACTCCCACTATGGAAAACGAGCCGATGCCGCCTGCTGGGACGCAGGAGCCCGGACCGCCGCGGGTTGGCGAGAAGCGGAAGCCCAGCAAAGCAAAGCGGCACAAGCGCAAACGGAGCCGCATGGCTGCTTCGATAAAATATTTAACCGCGCAAGTAAGTGGTATATCCAATTTTATCGCGGGTAGCGCTGCCTTTCAGCCTAACCCTTTGCTGCCTTTTCAAGCTAACTTTCACTCCACCCCTGGTGTAGAGGAATCAGATCACTCTGATAGTGTTAGTGCTAATGTGAGTGGTGAACTTTTTGCTGATGACGCAACGGGCACCGCGCCCCCGCCCCCACTTTCCGAGCAGCCAGCACCCGGATGCTCATTCCAATTGCCGCCAAAATACCGTATTGAAAGAACCGGCCATTCCTAAATCTTTGCCAGGTCTAGTCGATTTCATTAACAGCGTTCAGCGCTTCAACTCTCAAGACTGGGATAGTGTTCGTTATGCTGAAGTGCAAAAACAATATTGTTCCTCACCAGGTTTCACATATTTGGAAACGAATGATGAGATTAAACCATTTGATAAGTTTAACTCGCTAGCGCTTATTGAACGTGGGTTTGCGACTATCACTCAGGCCCTTATAAAGCAAAATGAAGCAGCTCAGTGCGGTTTCAAGAAGTTAGTTGAATGGTCGAATTCCGTTACCGTATAGTTACACCAAAATTGTTGGAGGATAAATTAAACGAAATTTTCGTGCAGGGTAGCTTTCAGAAAAATTGTAACGATGCTTTGCAACTTGCTTGCGGTCATAGGGCCGAGCTAATACAACAGAGACGTGACAATATCTTGCGGTCAGTAAAGGACAAATTTCTGAAAGCTAGCCTGAAGAAAATTCCACCCACTTGCGATAATTTGTTTAACAAAGAACTATTCGCTAACGCAATTGAAAAGGCCGGCGGGCCCTCTAAAATATTCTGGCCACCCAGGGCGCCATCTAACAACAAAGCTGTTGCGCAAGCTCAGCCACAACAGCAAGCTCAGGCCATGCCTAGTTATGCTAGCACATACCCAAACAAAGCTCCTGCTTTGTTTAATGATAATTACGCCTATCCCGAAGCCTTGAATCGGATGCCATTGCGTACGCCATTTATGAACTATCACCCGCAAGCGCGCGACTACCCCCGCTTTGCTCAAAAAGCTGGCCAACAAACTAAGCCTTCGCGGCAAAGGCCTAGTAAAAACTTTCACGGCACAGACACTTGCCAGTAACTACCGCGGAGATAGGTTCTCAGGGCCCTCCACATCTTGGGGGCAGGCTAGAAGAAAATTCTGACTCGAACAATTTTCAGGCTGGCCGTTTGCTAGATTTTGTGGAACATTGGGAGGATTTACAGGCCCCAACAATTTTTATACAGATAATTCGAAACTTTCGAATACCATTCATAGCCAAACCCCCTTTATTTATTCCAAATTTAATCGATCATCCTTGGTCGACTCCAAACAGTTGCGAAATGGATCGCGTAATACAGAAAATGTTACAAATGAAAGTATTGGAATCTATAGATCCCAGTCCCAGCTTCATATCCCCAATGTTCTTAATACCAAAAAGCGACGGCTCGGCCCGTCCGATATTCAATTTAAAGAACCTAAACGAATACGTTTTAGTGAAACCGTTTCGTTTAATGAACATGCAGAAAATAGCTTCATTCCTGCAACCTCGCGATTGGCTAATAAAGATAGACTTAAAAAATGCGTACTTCCATCTGCCGGTTGCCAAAGCACACCGATGTTTTCTGCGGTTAATTTACGGTCAACAATGACTACAGATGACATGTCTCCCTCTTGGTCTGGCTTGCGCCCCAAGAGTGTTTGCGTCCTTGACAAATTGGATAGCTCAAACACTCAGGGAAAAAGGCTTCCGAGTAGTAGTTTATTTGGACGATTTTTTGTTGGCCAATCAGAACCCCCAAATCTTGTTACACCAGGCTCTCGAAGTAACGCGGCTATTAGAATACCAAGGCTGGCAGGTCAATTACGCCAAATCGGTATTGACCCCACAAGAGAGTATCCAATATTTAGGAGTAGTTTGGAATCCACACACAAACGAAAAATACCTGCCAATTCTAAAAGCGCAAAACTTTCAAGAAAAGGTGCGATATCTGCTAAGGTGGAAAAAAGGCAACGTGTGCGAGATCCAAAGTTTGGTAGGGATGGTCAACTTTGCCAGTTTCATGGTTCCCAGGGGTCGTCTAAATCACAGAGCTTTGCTAAATCATTGTCAAAGTCTATTACTAAAGAGCCCTCGCTATCATTACCTAATTCCTCCCCCTGTGATGGAGGAGTTAAAATGGTGGAGCACCAATCTCGAGACGAGGTCTCCAATTCATTACCCACCGGTCACCAATTACCTGGTGACCGATGCATCACTCCAGGCGTGGGGAGCCCAATTGGACAACCTCAAGCTGTCGGGTCTTTGGTCTCCGGAGGAAGCAAAACTTCACTCCAATCAGCGCGAGATGTTGGCAATTTGTCGCGTCCTAGAAGGTCACGGTCAACGCCTGGCCGGTTCCTCTCTGTTAATACAATCCGACAACAGAGCAGTAGTAGCTTATATGAAGAACGAAGGGGGTACAAAATCGGCCCCGCTGATGGAAATTGCCTATCGAATATTCAAGATTTTGGATCATTACAAAATCTATACAGAGATTCATTATTTGCCAAGTCGGTACAACGGCGAAGCCGATCACTTATCTCGGCTTACGAGGCCTCCCGAGTGGCACCTCCGTCCCAACATAATCAATCAAATCTTTACCAGATTTGGTCGCCCATCAATAGACCTGTTCGCTTCGTCAGTAGCACATGTCCTTCCATCGTACGGCACTCTAGATTTGACGGACAATCAGGCCAGTTTACACGATGCGTTCAGTCAGAGATGGGACTATCCCCTAGCGTGGGTGTTTCCGCCACCCTTCCTGATCCCCGCGTGCTACAACATCTCAACGAGGCGAGAGGGATATATTTAATTGTAGCCCCACGCTGGTTGAAGGTGTTTTTGCGACCGGACCTCAACAACAGGGCTCTGGGTCCCCCGTTTACGATTTACAATCTGGACAGAGTCCTGATAGATGCGACAACAGGTCTCCCCCCGCCGATGGCTCGGGATATGATTCTGGAAGTCTGGAAATGTGGGGGTGGTCGGCAAGCTTAGATGGATGGTCCCAGGAACAAATTGAATTTTTAAAGAGAAGTTGGAGACAGTCTTCTTTTACGACGTACAAGAATGCGTGGCAAAAATGGCGTGTTTGGGCTGTGCGCAATTCCGTTAGTCTATCAAACCCCAAGGGCGCTGATTTGGCAAATTTTTTAATAGATCTTCATCTTACACAAGGCCTGGCGTATAGCACTATTTTAGTTTACAAATCTGCGATTTCCACCCTTTGCGACCCAAGAGAAAATTACCGTCTCAGTTCACATATATTAGTGCATCAAGCTATAAAATCTATAAATAATTCAAGCATAAAACATAAAAAAGCCCCAATTTGGGATACTGATATCCTTGTTAATTGGTTGAAAACTAATCATAGCAATGAGAATAGCTTATTCGAATGTTCTGCACGCGCTGCGATTCTATTGTTGTTATGTCCTGGCCGGCGGGTGCATGACTTGACACTATTAGGCGTAGATGATAGGAGCTGTATAATAACTGACAATTATATCATTTTCTGGCCAAAATATGGATCCAAAACTGACACAGTATTAAATCGTCAATCTGGTTGGCAAATTTCTCAAAATAAAGATTTCAAAGTTTTGGATACATTGTTTTGGGTTAAGAGACTAATTTTACTATCTCAAACTAGACGCGAAGCTTGTGGTGTTGACAACTTATTTTTGACCACATGTGGGCGGCCGAAGGCTGCGTCGCGTACAAATATTTCTGGCTGGGTAAAGAAGATTCTACTTCAGGCCGGCATTAAAGCCAGTGCAGGCAGCATCCGGCCTGCAGTAGCCTCTAAAAGTTGGGTTGAAAATAGTCCATTAGATGAGATCTTGGCTAGAGGAAACTGGCGGTCAGAAAACACGTTTCTGAAATATTATTGTCGACCAATTGTGCCCTCTTATTTACACCAGTGATTGAGTGAAATTTAGCTAATGTTATGATTTAGGGTATATACCTATATATAAATAAAACACTAGAATGTTTAGTTTCCTTTTATTTCATTCTGTTAAGTTGATTTAGCTAAAATAAGTTTGGGGTCAAGTCGCCCAATTCAATGTTTAATAGTTTATTATGTGCATTATCGTAAAACTAGTCTTTTATTGTCTAGTTACCTAATTATTAGAGGTGATTTTTCAGCAACATGCTTGCAAGCAGTTGATAATATATGAAGTATGTACCATATAAGTACTGTTCTTAGTTCTTACTATAAGTACTATTGGTAATCAACTATGTAAATGCAATGGCTACCCATTGGAACGTATTATTTTTCTAATGTATGAAATGTATATTATGTGTGTACATATAATAAATAATTGCAGAGTTCAATGTCTTATATTTTATATTTTTATAATCCCTTCCTTCTAATCACATTGGCGTCCAACTGTGCACCAGGCGATAACAAACAGGTCTCAAATTGTTTATGTAGGCTTCAAATAACGGTTCAAAGCTTAATAGCAGCGTTTTACCTACCAATAAAACGCTTATTAAGCGATAACCTACATATTTTAATTCTGCCTGGTAAATATACTAGCGATTTCTTAATTTGAGATCCAATGACCAGAGCTCCAAGTGCCAGCAACATGGTCCCCGCCAGGTGCACAGGACATGACGTCAGTAGAGAGGGGATGTAGTGGGGGTATTGCCTTAGACCGATCTGTTACAGGAAATCAAGTTCGCTACTCTCAAATTGTTTATGTAGGCTTCAAATAAGGTTATCGCTTAATAAGCGTTTTATTGGTAGGTAAAACGCTGCTATTTATGACCCGATTTCAATGATTCAAAAAGAATTGTATAAAGGATAAATGTAGCATTTTCGTTTATATGAAGTATTTTTTGACAATAACGCCTCGTTCATAGATTTTTTGCATTGAAAAAAAAGGTGAGTTTAAAGAAAAATGTTTACTTAATTGTGACTTTTTTATTGTAAGATGTACATTTTATATTGTATAACATGTTTTATTGGCTGTTTAAATAGCTTTCATTTGATGCCTCATTCGTTCAAATACGTTGAGTAGTTAGGGAGATTTGATAATTGATAAAACTTGATATTACTCGCCGCCATCTTTGTGACGTCATAGTTATCCTCTCCACACTTTTAGAGAGCGACAACAGCACTTTTCATACTCGGGAGACCTCACTGAATCCAACGATACCACTTGTTGTTAGGAACCTCTTCAGTCAAACGGAATTTTGGTTTTAGCCAATTGGCCTCCCTACTATAACGGTATATATTCCGTACTACGTAAGTTTCGAATAACTCATTGGAGCCGGGATTCGAACCCACGACCGCCGCTTGACAGCCGCATGCCTGAATCACTAGGCTACCGTAGCTTTTTTCATAAACTAAGAATATTGGATAGTACATAGTATGTATATAGTATGGATATTGATACTACGACGGTTGCAAACAAACACGTGACTTCGATGGTAATCTGACACTGCCGACTTCGTCGCCTTTATGTAGACGCTTGCAAGGGCGTAGCTATAGCTTTTATAAGGGGAGGTATTTGGACGGCGAACGTAGCCATTATTTCAAATTATATTCCGTTCCGAAAAACTCATTGGTACGAGCCGGAATTCGAACCCACGAAGAAGGTGCATGTGAAGTCTCCAACCCGCACTGGGCCAGCGTGGGGACTACTGCCCGTTCCCTCCCAATCCCCCATCCATGAGAGGAGGCCGTGTGCCCCGCAGTGCGCGTATATAGGACCCACCCCCTAAACTAAATTCATTCAAAAATCAAATTCATCATCTGCACCAGCAATGAAATGTCAGAATCAGAAACTTCCATTCAATGACAGCATCCGATTGTCGCCATCTTGGCGAGAGTCACGTTTTAATATTTGTTTTTATAAATGGTACTTCGTTATTTCGTAGTTAATTTATACGCTCACTGACTGGCAAAGGCCCTCCGGCTGCCATTTCTCTTTTGTAATAATAATAATTCAATGACAGATAGACCACAACAATATTTTTAAACAGTATAAACGTGTCGCCATCTTACGACGACTAGTTGAACTACGAAATTCACTGATCAACATAACTCGCACCGCATTAGCACTGTGTCAGAGGTAGATTCATAGTTCTTTGGAGGTAGCTTTGGCGAACTCCGTCGGTACGTATGTTTTTAAAAACTACATAGATGGCGCTGTATTTCATAATGGTGATTAAATAATTCATATTTGGAAAAAGTACAGGTCTTACAGAATCATACTTCGAATTGATTGATAATTTGTATGACTATTGCGAGAAAAACTCATTTTTTTAAAGCTAAATTGTGTTCAAACTATGACAAAATTAAAAATGCACAGCGGAGTGAAACAGTTAACAAAATATTTGAACTTATGAATGAACTGAAAGTATAATAGGTATCAGCTTACGCAATTACGCATGTAATTTTCATTGATTCAATTTCACATTTGTTTCATCATGTTTCATATAGGTTTCTATTTGTTTATGAGAAGATTATTCTGAACAAGGGCATGCCATAAATTAATTGAAGTTCGAGTCTTGCATATTTTATTTAATATATCATGTTCTTCTACTACTGGTGATCGATCATGGCAATTCTTACCCAGTTAATCACTTAAATAACGCCACCGCATCTCTACTATAGACATGTTTTTAAAAAAGTTTGGCATCCTTCGATATGAATATAACTATTAACAACAAATATTTAAACAAAGAAAATCTTTGATCTTTAAAACCTTCGGTTCGTTTCATCCTAAAAATCGATATTTTCTTTGACGTACGGCAATTTGAAAATTGGCGCGTATGACGTAAGCAGAGCCGCGTGACGTCACAGACTGGGCAACATTGTCTTGCTCCTTCTAGCACACGAACGATGAATGGGCGTGAAAGAGATCGTTGTAGCGCGTAAAGGTTGTGAATCGAGTATTTTTTTTCGGAACTGAGTGACGTTCAAGTACAACCCATTGCAATGATAACAAAGATACTGATAAGAGTTGGGTATTAAATAAAGATAACAACTTCGATCCCCCCGGCAAGAATTTATGGTGTAAAATGTATAACTATTTATATTTATGTACAACTATTTTAACAGGGTGTTTATCGAAGTTTATACAATAATTTAATGTATTTGATAATGAAATGTAGTGTTACGCAGTTGAACCTCCCTCGGCGGGTGACGTGAGCGACAGTGCTGCGGCGGCGGCAGAAACGCTTAACTAAACGACAGTAGCCAAAGAATCGCTCGGTACGTCGCGACACCGAGCGATTTTCTCAATTTTCACGAAAATGGCCAACAATTTCGAACCAATGGCCAAATCCAAACATTTCCCAATAGACCAGCTAGTCCGGGTCGGCAATTATAATCTAGAAAAGACGATAGGAACTGGGAATTTTGCGGTGGTCAAACTAGCCACACATGTAATAACGAAATGTAAGGTGCGTATCGTCTCAAAGTGCTCTTTTAGTGTTTAAATTAGTGTTATTATGCTGTTTCAGCGATTGTTACTACACGTTTGTGAGCTGTGAAGTTTAGTGTAAAGTGTTGTGCGCTTGGTTTTTTTCCATCGTGAAAACTTCGCCAGGTTTGACAATCGAAACAGGTTTCTATCCAAAACACTGTCTTTTAAACATCGAACCGTAGTTTTTGTTAAAAAAAAAACTACGCAACTCGTTTCGCTAGGGTCTTGTTTACTTTTTAATTTTGCTGCGCGACACCTATTGACATGGTTTTACAGCCAAATTAACTAGTGCAGTTCCTAATCTGCATTTGAATGTTTCGTCTAAAAAGTGTGGGAAATATACTCGGTTTTTTTCTTATTTGACCTCGCAAACGATCTCAATTATCTTCAATTGACCACTTCAATGTCCTTAACCAATTATTGTACTGAGTATGCCAGCATTGTGAAGCACTTACATTTATCTATGGTTGATAACAAAAAAAAACTGAAAAACACATGACATTAATTTTTTTTTATTCTAATTCTAATAAGATTGTTATTAGAATACCAAGGAACATAACCTGAAAAATGAGTGTTGTTAAAGATCAAATTTGCTTCTACGTTTTCCCTAGTAATCATACCTTATTTATATATATAAAGCACATTGTGCAAGCAAATTTCGTTCATAGGAATCATACTCTGGTAGGTTTGTGGGTTTATCACAAAATTAATTTTTGCTAATAAGAATAAGTGTCTAGTTTGCAATCAATATGAACATTCAATTTAAATTTGAATTCCAAAGCCTTTTATTACCGAACATACAGTTAATAATATTTTTATACAATATTTGTTTATGTGTTTGCAACAACCGTTGGCTCAACATGTCCTTTTGACACAACGGCCTCCTCCGTTGCCTTCCATGCCTCTCTGTCTCTCTCTCATAGTGGGCCAGCAGTTTTCTTCAAATCATATGACCATCTTTTGTATTGTCTGCCTCTTTTTCTTTTCGTGTTGTAGCGCGGGGTCCACTCTGTCAGTAGGTTTGACCACTTTTGCTTTCCTTTGAGCATGTGGCCCGCCCACTTTCATTTTAGAGTTTTTGATTTAAGAGTAACATTTTCTAATTTTGTTATCTCTCTTATTAAGAGAGGTCACAATATGAACATATTAATATACAAGTACATTTTGAATGATAGAAAGAAGATATATTTATTTAACGTCACACCTTACACAATTAAAAACAGAATAAGCTAAAGAAATGACTTAATTGAAACGGGGCTGAGCTGATTGAGAATTTATTAATTTAGTTTTGACTGAAGCAAATTATAGAGAAATGACAAGAATTTGGCTACCCTGTGTACCTGGCGTTCATCGACTTCAACAAAGCCTTTGATTCATTAGAACATTCCTATATATGGCAAGTACTGAAGAACCAAGGTATTGAGGGGAAATACATCAGAATTATCAGACACATGTACTGCGACAGTTGTGCTCTGGTAAAGACAGAATCTCTTGGTGAACAATTCCCTATAAAAAGAGGAGCCCAGCAGGGTGACCCACTCTCGCTGAAGTTATTTATCTGCGGTCTGGAGGAAATATTTAAAAGTCTAGAGTGGGGCCAATTTGGCATTCATATAAATGGCGCCAAAATCAACCATTTAAGGTTGGCAGACGACATTTTTCTCATAGCTGAAACACCCGAGGATCTACAAATTATGATTCAAGAACTAGCCGATAAGAGCAAGACGGTGGGGTTAACCATGAACAAATACAAGACCAAAGTCATTGCAAACCGATTAGAGACCACAATAACTGTTGAAGGGGAAAATGTGGAATATATTCAAACCTACATATATCTGGGACAACTAATATCATTCAGCGACCAAATGGATCAGGAACTAGACCGAAATAACCAATGCTTGGAGAAGGTTTTGGTCACTGAAAAACATCTTAAAAAACAAACAATACTCCATAGCATGTTTAAGAGTTTGTACATACTAACATTTTATGGGCACTGCCTGAAATAAATGATTTATTATTATTATATTATTATAGCAATAAAAAGGAAAATTTTCAACGACGCAGACGCGTCGTCACACCTGCATTCTGGATAACATATGGATGCCCAACATGGACAGTCACAAAAAACAACTTCAAAAACTTAGATGGACAAAAAACGAGCTGAAGATCTTGAAAAAATAACAAAATGGGAAGAAAAAATCAAATGCTGCAAAATGGAGATGGACAGGCCATATTATGCGAAGTAAGGAGAAATGGACAAACCGAATGACAGAATGGATACCGCGGCACAACGCAAAAAGAAAAAGAGGGAGACCGCAAATGAGATGGTCAGATGACCTCAAAGGGGTCGCTGGCCCACTGTGGGTCAGGCGAGCAAGAAACTGGCTCAGATGAAAGGAAACAGAGGAGGCCTTTGTGTCAAAAGGACATGCTGATTCAAATATAAATCCATACTAATATTAAAAATGCGAAAGTGTGTCTGTCTGTCTGTCTGCCTGTTACCTCTTCACGCTTAAACGCTGAACCGATTGAGATGAAATTTGGTATGGAGATAGTTTGAATCCCGGGGAAGGACATAGTATATTTTTATCCCAGAAATGGGGGATGAAAGTTTGTATCGAGCTGTGTATAAACAAGTTCCACGCGGGCAGAGTCGCGGGCAGAAGCTAGTTTGTAATATAATGAAGTGTGTAACATGTCATAATTGTATTGTATCAGCAAATAGGCTTTGAAATTGAAATTGAATTTAGTTTTGAAGTATTTGAACCATGTTTATTGGCAATGATTTTACAAGTTTTTATTATTTGCGATCTCATGTATTTATATAATTCATTAAAAATTGAAGTTGTGAATTTCGGTCATAGTGGAAAATTGAAAAATTCGTCGCCATTAGCGGACCCACGGTAGCTCAATTGGCAGAGCGATGGACGGATTCCAGAGGTTGTGGGTTCAAATCCTGCTCGTGGTGAATAATTTTTCAATTTTCCACTATGACTGAAATTTGAAATTTCGTTAGCGGACGTTTCTGCTTAATAAAACGTTTTAATGTTAAGAGTTGTGCTCATGTAAGTAAGGACTTAGGTATATGTATAAAAAGAAAGACATTCAACACTTGTATTCTCCCATGAATGACATATGGGTGCGAGACCTGGTCACTCACAGCAGAACACAGGGATAGACTCGCAAAATGCCAACGAGCTATGGAAAGGAGTATGCTGGGAGTGAAACTTAATGACAGATTCCGGAACCAAGAAATAAGATCAAGGACCAAAGTCACCGACATACTCACACGCATTGACCAGCTGAAGTGGAGGTGGACAGGCCACATGCTGCGTGATCAAAAAGAAAAAATGGAGCAAACAAGCGACCCACTGGCACCCAATTGATTGCAAGCGCAAAAAAGGTCAACAAAAAACAAGATGGGAAGACGACATAAAGAGAACACTAGGACCACGCTGGACCAGGGTAGCCTTGGACAGAAATCAATGGAAGGAGATGGAGGCGGCCTATGCCGACAGGCACTTATCACTAAGGGATATTCTCTGAACATGTTACTATAACAAAGAAAACGAGCTACGACGAAAACAATCTCTTAGCGAAATAAAAGCTTATTGATTGATTGATTGATTGATTGTTTGTGCTCTTGTCGGTTGAGTATTTTCCATTTCTGTCTGTCGTATGCCAGCCCTTTGCTTTGCTGATACTATATGACACCAGCACGGCTAGCACACGACGGCGCGCGAGCTCTCTCGATTTTTCTCGCACTATCCGGCTCTCTCTTATAAGAACACTTAGAAGAAGAGGTATAGTGCGATAAAAATCGAGAGTATGTCGCGGCCGTCGTGTGCTAGACGTGCTGCTTTTTCCTTTGGTCCATATAACTGCGCCGCGGTCTTCCCCTGCCTTTCCCTCCTTCCATCTTTCCTTCCATGACGGTTTAGAGAAGTTGTCGTGCCGCATCAAATGACCAATCATTTTCCACCTTCTAGTGCTGATGGTGTTCAAGATGACTCTCTTCGCTTTTACCCTTCTTAACCCGTCCTTATTTTGTAGTAGCATTTCGTTCGTTGAGGCTGTAATTTCCCTACCGTAAGAGATTAAAATGTTTAAAGGTTAATTATTTACACGATTAAACTAATAAAATAATAAAACTATCTTTTATGCAATAAAGAAACTTACTGGGTAACGTACTTTCGATATCAGTTTAAAGTTTTCTGATATCTGTTATATTTACGGAATAATCACCTGGTTACACTTAACGATTACACCCTGTATGTCTTGGACACATTTTGTAAAGGCATATTTTGTAAAGGCATATTTTGTAAAGGCATATTTTGTAAAGGCATATTTTGTAAAGGCATATTTTGTAAAGGCATATTTTGTAAAGGCATATTTTGTAAAGGCATATTTTGTAAAGGCATATTTTGTAAAGGCACATTTTGTAAAGGCACATTTAGTAAAGGCACATTTTGTAAGGAGCCGCCATATCTACTTAACTGCGCGGTGTTCAAATTTATCAAAATTTCATTCAACCGACATTGTTAAGTTTATCCGCGCACAGAACGTAAAACGAATAACTTTTCTTTTGATGGCGGCAATATTTAAACTGCCAGAGAGGTGGGGAAAAAAGCAGCATAGTTTTTTTTTAGCTTAGTCTGCGATCTTTTCTGCCACCCCTCGTAAATGGTGCGGTTGCGTCGGCCGAATTTGTACGAAAATTGTTATTATTATTTATTTATTTAATAAACAGAATAGGTATATAAACTTAATTGGCTCCCATACGCCACTGACCTTCGATCTGAATCCCTTAGTTTTCTAATGTTTTTTGTAGCTTATTATATTAACAACAACGGCTTTAAGCAATATAGTATCCCATATTTACTTCAAAGTTAATTGTTTTCGAGATATTTGGCATTAAAGTTGAACAATTTTAGGCAATAAAATTGGGTTTCTGGCCATAACTTTTGTGTTAATTAGTTTAAAATGAAAACCTTTTAGAGACGTCAAAGACAAATCCAAATATGTAGATTTCGTATATGTTACATTTTTCACGTCAATAGACAGTGCTTAAAAAAATCATACAAAATGTATTCATTTCTTTCAAAATTCTCTCTTCTCTCTCAAAGATTGAAGAACCGATAGCCGTTTGAGTTATAATTCTGTCTGTTGTGCAAAAGTAGGAGATACGATTCAAAACTTGTCAAATATCGATGAAAACCTCGGGTAGCCCCTTTATAAGTCATTGGCCTTTCCAGGTACACATTAAGTTGGTTGACTATTACTCGGTAACTAGTTACGCCTACTTAGCCTCGATAGTTTTCCTTTTAAATTCGTTATATGTTGTGCTATTTAACCGACAGGGGATCCCGCTTGACTCGAACAAAAATAAGGGCTTAAAAGCCCAATATCACCTAAACGGATCACTGAAGTCAAAAATGATCTTTGAAAAGCCACACTATTTTTTAACAAGCTATGCAACGATACCACGCACCATGGATTTAAAGAGAAAAAAAAATACATCCCTACTTTGAGTGTAGGGGAAATACCCAAAAAAATTTTTTACAACAATTTTTCTACCTGCGTGATTGATTTATAAACCCATGTTGAATTACATAGCTTTCTAGTAAGGTTAGGGTTACTGAGCTAAGCCGCAGATGGACAGATGGACTTGGCGAAACTATAAGGGTTCCTTGTAATGCTTGTTGACTACGGAACCCTAAAAAAGAAGTACAACGGCGAGCTTATCCCTTTAAGGGATCTCTTTCTGCTAACCTGCATTTGTCGTAGGATTACAAATATCGTGCAATGAGCTAGTCTACTAAGAATTTTCTATACTAATATTATAAAGAGGGAGTGTCGATGCGATTGTAGCTTTTGTACGTTGGTATGTTTTAGGTAATCTGCGGAACCGCCTTATCCGATTTCAAAAAATGTTTTACCTGCGTGCAGAATGAACTTTCTGGATTGGTCATCCATACTAATATTATAAATGCGAGAGAGTGTGTCTGTCTGTCTGTTACTTCTTTACGCTTAAACTGCAGAGATTTTGGTATAGAGTTAGTTTGGGTCCCGGGGGAAGGTCAAAGGATAGTGTTTATTCCGGAAATCATCCCCTAAGGAGGAGAAATGAGGATAAAAGTTTGTGTGAAATTACGATATACAGAGTGTACCAAAAATGGGGTGTGAACCGATCAAGGGCATAACAGGTATCGTGTTCTGATAAGAAAAAACTAAAATACGAGTGCCACGCGGACGGAGTCGCGAGCAGAGGCTAGTTTAGTTATTTTAATGTGTCTGTCTCCTTGGCCTTCCTAAAGAAAACAAACAGACACTTCACGCCAATATAAATATGAATGTTTTCTAAATCAACATTGATTCCTATTTTCAAAGAAAGTCGTAAATCAAAGACGCAGTCGATTAATATACTTAATATTATTATGTGCATTTATTAATTTTATTATGTATACTATACATATATCTATACTAATATTTTAAAGAGGGAAAGTTTGAGAAATTGTTTGTATGTAAGGGTGCCTTTCCACCAGAGATGTGCTATGCCATGCTATGCTATGTTTTCATACATTTGACTCGTTGCTCCAGCTACAGCTACGTTTCAAATGTATGAAAACGTAGCATAGCATGGCATAGCACATCTCTCTCTGGTGGAAAGGCACCCTAAGGCCGAGAAGTTGTCTTGAGAGTTAGAGACCCGCGTTTGTCTCTAGTTATCAGCACAACGAATCCTCAAATCAACGAACGGTCGGTCGGGTCCATAGGCTGTGGTGTCTGCTTACCATCAGGCGGGCCGTATGCTTGTTTGCCACCGTCGTAGTATAAAGAAACTGTGTATACCTACTGTAGGAATAAACGTAACCCCTTACTCTCACTGCCAGGAACCCGCTTAGCGGGCGCCTACGCCGTAGTCGCTTTTGGCTACATACGAGGAAACCCACGGGATAGCCTACGAGCGTAGCGGGTCAAATTAAAATCTTGCAATTTAAATTTGACCCACTTCCCGGTGACCGATTGAACTTAAATTTTGGGTATAAGTATGGTTTGGATGACAGTTCAATATGGTACCATCGAGCTGATCTGATGATGGAGACAGAAGGTTGCCATGGGCATTCAGTACTCAACCGACGTAACCCCGTTGAGGGTCGTTAGAGAGCGTTTCTCAAAAAAAATGCCACTACATTTTTTCGGAGATTTTCTGCAATTTTTATGTTATTTCTACTCAAAATCACGATGTCTTTCCGTCCCACTAGGAGAAAAAAAGTGTCCCAAAATGATCATACATTTTTGAATTTTCCTATTGTGTTACCACCATACAACGTGTATGGTAAATGGTAACACAATAGGAAAAATATCATTGGGACAGTTTTTTGTCCTACCAGGGTCGAAGGAGCTCCTGATTCTGAGTGGAAATAGTTAACATAAAATTACTAGAAGTACAATTAATAATAGTGGCATTTTTTTTTGAGAAACGCTCTATAGAATCGTCTCAATGAGTAGTTGATAGGTATACAGAAAAGTACAGTCTGCAATAAAAGCTTGTGCCATAAATTAATTTTTTGACAGAAACTCGTTATTTCTAGCGTCAGGAACTAGTTTCCGGCCTAGATACGGCCGATCCCGTTGTGTATCGAATATTTGTATAATTTCGTTTTTGTATGTGCGATGTATACAAACTTTCATGTTATTCTAGCATCGTCGTCCTCGTCATCCTCCTAGCGTTGTTCCCGGTTGTGCCCCGAGAGGAGCCCGGTGTCCGCTTTGAGACCTAATCCCAAGATTTGGCATAGGCACTAGTTTTACGAAAGCGACTGCCATCTGACCTTCCAACCCAAAAAACTAGACCTTATTGGGATTAGACCGGTTTCCTCACGATGTTTTCCTTCACCGAAAAGCTAACGGTATATATTTCGTACATAAGTTCCGAAAAACTCGTTGGTACGAGCCGGGATTCGAACCCACGACCGCCGCATGCCTGAACCACTAGGCTACCGTAGCTCTCTTATTCTAGCATGTCGTTTTAAAATAAGAACCGAACGTTTCTATGGGGCACCGAGCGTCCTGGCAACCCATAGGGCCATTTATGGTGCAACAAATTCATTACATTTGAGGGGCTACGGGCTGCCGAAATACGACGAATTCAATCAAACCCTGCAATGTAATAAAACTCGCATGCGAGTTGTCGCACCATGTAAATGGCCCTTTAGTCAGTCAAGTCGACATATCGCATCGCTAGACTCCCGCCGCCGCTGTGGCATGCGATGTGCCATCTCATCCATCTGACCTTCCAACCTAGGGGAAAAACAAGACCTTTTTGGGATTGTACCGGTTCGTTCACGATGTTTTCCTTCACCGAAAATCTAACGGTAAATATTCCGTACATAAGTTCCGAAAAACTCGTCCGTACGAACCGGGATTCTAGCCCACGACGGCCACGACCGCCGCATGCTTTGACCACTTGGCTACCGTAGCCGTCGACCAGTAAAAATGCGCCTTAAGATCAAGAAAATATTACGTTCTTATATTTGTTATTCAACCAGAACACTCGTAACATTCAAACTCGGTTTGTATAGGAAACCCCGTAAAGTTAACTTTTAACTGAAGCTTGGCAAATGTTCTCTTGTAGCAAAAGCAATGGAATATGGCGGAGACTTTTCATGCCTTTCTTTATGGGTGTTATAGGTATAAAACTGGAGTAAATCCAAAGGGTAGTGGTGACGTATTCGAATAGACATTACATATTTAAATTGTTTAAGGGGCTACCCGAGGTTGTGATCGATTTTTGACCAGTTTTGTTACCCATAACAAATGCATATTCGAACACGTCCCCTTCATGCATTTGAGTAGGCTGAGTAACAAAAGGAAAATAAAGACCCAACTTAGGTTTTTTTCCATCGAGGAAATTATAGGCAATCGTGTATCGATTAAATCAGATAAACAATCATATAGTCAAGAATTATATATATCTCAAAATCAGACCTTATTGTTTCTTAATCTGGTCAGAACGGCGTTTCAAAGTACGCGATAATTTCCAATGCACCTTAAGAGGATGCCTTGATTCGAGTCGAACACGCCCCCTAGACAAAGACACGCTTTTGCATTCCGCACACGAGAAAAAGAGATGGAACACTCTTCGGGGTGGACAAATTTCGATAAATACCTAACTTAGAGAAGTTTTATTAAACTTTCATAAAGTGAGATTTTAAATGAGATAAAATACTATATGATTAACTTGATTGTGTCGTAAAATAATGTATCGTTTGAGTAGCCTGAGTAAAAAAAGGAAAATACAGACCCAACTTTGGATTTTTTTTCTATCGTGGAAATTTCAAGCCATCATGTATCGATAAAATCAGATAAACAATCATATAGTAATAAGAATTATATATCTCAAAATCAGACTTTATTGTTTCTTAATCTGGTCAGAACGGCGTTTCAAAGCACGCGATAATTTCCAATGCACCTTAACCCATGAAGGGATGTGTTGCCAACCTTGTGTAAACGAAGATTTGCTCACCTTGACATGTATGTACGTCTGTACTTCCGAAGCTTCCAACCCGTTGGCCTTGTCTGTTCGTGTTGGCTTATAAGGGCGAGATATATGATAATTGGGTAAAGAGAAATTCAGCATGACTTTGGCCGACCGCGGCAGAGCCGGAAGGAAGGGATATGTTTTTAACCCCCGACGCAAAGAGAGGTGTGTTATAAGTTTACCGCATCTGTCTGTGTATCTGTGTATCTCTGTGGTATCGTAGCTCCCAAATGGATGGACCGATTTTCGTTTAGTATTTTTTGTGTCATAGATAATTGTATCCCGCGTGTTCTTAGCCATGCTTCATGCAAATCTGTTCAGCCGTTTTTGAGATATTGGACTTTGAAATGAAAATGTCGGGGGTGTTCCAACTTTTCTGAGTTGTAGTTATTAGCAGTCTATGTTTGTATTTACGTGTGTTCCACTGTAGCGTATAAGATACTGAACTTTTTTTGATGAATGAGGTGGCAATTAATTCTCAATTATTATGGTCCGGATGACAAAGGCTATCTTATGTATGAAAAAACCAGGCTCCCCGTCCGTCTGTCACCAGGCTGTATCTCATGAGCCGTGATTTGTTGTAAGGGTGCCCTTGATATTTTTTCTGTATTTTAGTATTTGTTGTTATAGCGGCAACAGAAATACATCATCTGTAAAAATTTCAACCTTTAAACTATCACGTTTCATGAGATACAGCCTGGTGACAGACGGACAAACAGACAGACGGACTGACAGCGGAGTCTTAGTAATAGGGTCCCGTTCTACCCTTTGGGTACGGATACGGAACCCTAAAAACGACTGTCGACTCAGTCGACTCTCCATACAAACGTACTTTGGTTCTCATTTTAAGACAGCATACTGGAATGTCTGGAATAACATGAAACTTTGTATACACAATGGGATCCTCCATATCTAGGTCGGAAACTAGTATCTGTTGCTAGAAATCCATCCATACTATATAATATTATAAATGGGAAAGTGTATGTGTGTGTTTGTTTGTCCGTCTTTCACGACAAAACGGAGCGACGAATTGACGAGTTTTTTTAAGTGGAGATAGTTGAAGGGATGGAGAGTGACATAGGCTACTTTTTGTCTCTTTCTAACCCCCCACTTCCCTAAAATGGGGGGTGAAAGTTTGTACGGAGCTACGATATAAACGACTTTCACGCGGACGGAGTCGCGGGCAGAAGCTAGTAAAAATATAATTACGGTGACCTGTCTCGAATCTCACGTCTTACGAATCTGACGGTCACGTGACCTGTGGCGAGTTTAACAATTTTTCCCCATCACAAAAAGTGCACAGCGCCGCTAAAGAAGTTTTCAATTCAATAAAATAAGCAATTAGAGACTTTGTATGAAAAATGTTCTACTCGGTTTTTTTTTTCTATTTTAATTTCTAGCAACAGACACCAGTTTCCGACCTAGATATGGCGGATATTATGTACCCATACAAAGATCCATGTACGAAGCCTAGTGGTTTCAGGCATGCAGCTGTCGGGCGGCGGTCGTGGGTTCGAATCCCGGCTCGTACCAATGAGTTTTTCGGAACTTATTACCGTTAGCTTTTCGGTGAAGGGAAACATCGTGAGGAAACCGGTGTCATCCCAATAAGGTCTAGTTTTCCCTCTAGTTTGGAAGGTCAGATGGCAGTCGCTTTCGTAAAACTAGTGCCTATGCCAAATCTTGGGAGTATTTGTCAATGCAGACCCCGGGCTCGTTTAGGGCACAACCGGGAATAAATCTAGGAGGATGATGACAAAGATCCATGTAATTCAACCATGATGGTTTAAAATGAGAACCAAAACAGTAGAGCGTGGCGACCCTTAAGAGTCCGCAAGCTCGGCCGAATTTCACCTTCCCATACAAACGTAGTTACGCTCTCATTTTAAAACTACGTGTTGGATTGTGACGAAACTTTGCATACACATTGACATGAGGTATATCTATGTCTGTAATTAGTTTATATGGTTCCAGTTTATAAAACAAACGAAATACAGCAAAAACAAATGTTGTATGAAAAACTTAAATTCGCTGTATTTTTTTACTATGGTATAACTAATTACAGACAGATATACCTCATGTCATTGTACATGCAGTTTCGTTACAATCCAACACGTAGTTTAAAAATGAGAGCGTAACTACGTTTGTATGGAGAATCGAGCTTACTGCGGACTCTTAAATAAGACAATTTGAAGATGATTGAAAAGACTTTTCGTTTTTACGTTCTAGCTTCTTTAGTTAGTTTGACCCCGAATTGTGACCCAGGTCAGGGGCGCCGCGTGTTCAGCCTTAGGCCTGAAGGCGACCTTACGGCCTCCATGCGATCTCTATCCGTTGCGAGCTTGTATCGATTGTGAAGCAGTCTTAACGAATTTTGAAAGGGCTGGCAACGCGTGTGGCACCCCCTTAAGCAAGCGTCTATAGGCTCGGTACTCTAGTTTATTACAGACGTGGTATAAAAAAATGTCGGCTGAGATTGGCCACCGGATACATTGATCCGGGTGGTTTTCTATGACAGTTACTTGTCTGAAGGCGTGCTTACGGCTTCCAGGCGATCTCTATACGTCTTCTTGTATCGATCGGGAAGAGGTCGGTCACTGGGTAGAAATGATCCTGGTTGTTTTCTATGGCATAAATTAAGCCAAGCTTTGGGCGTCTCTAAAGCATTATGACTAGTTTCGTTTACAAAGCCTCCTCTATAATATATATCAACGTGTATAAGTGGTTCCCGAGATTACCCCTAACATACAAACATACAAAGCTACAATCACACAGACGACCATATAGGCCGAGATTATTTAATTCGGCCGACTTTTTATAAATTGGAATCTTTCCACCTAGGCTAGAGTTGCTTTTTGAATGGACTATTTTGATGCAGTTCGGCCAACTCAGATAATCTCAAGCATACAAATTTACCTGACCCGTGCAAAACAAATGTTTTGAAATCAAATCAAATCAAAATAGTTTATTTGCTAGAAAACAGTCAAGCGGATGTTGCCTGCTGCTGGGCATGCAAATGCTAAGTTAATAATATTATTACAGAGTACTTAATACATGTCAGGCATAAGCCTGAAGAATATTTAGATTATAAAATCTAAATATTCTTTCACAGAGTAAAATGCATTTTGAGTCAAAAAATCTAATAGATGTTGTTTAAATTCTAGCATTTCAGATCTTCTTATAGATTCTGGTAACTTATTATATTATATAACTTCGGTGTCATGCCGAATGCACTTTTTGCTCGTAAGGCTGTTTTGGATTGGTCATTTGCGATCTTATGTCGCTGCCGTACACTCTTAAAAACAGAGAATTCATTTACATTGGCCTTATCATTACATAGCCATTTCAAATATGTATAAGCAGGGGAAGTTAATATTTTAAAGTTAATAAAGTAAGACTTGCAGGACTCCGTGGGTTTTAGCCCACAAACAGAGCGTAGACACTTTTTCTGGGCCTTAAATACTGTCTCTCGATCTGTTGAATTGCCCCAGAAAATGATCCCATAACGTAATGTAGCTGTTACATATGCGTGATAGGCAGTGAGTACTGCAGCTCGACTTACTTTTTTATTTAAATTATTCAGTGCATAATATCTATTTAATTTTTTACATATAGTGTCAACTTGGTATTTCTACATTAATTTATTATCTAGACTTAATCCTAAAAATTTTGTATTGTCCGTCTCGTCTATTATATGATTATCATATGCCACAGTTACATTTGCCATGCTATTTGTCCTTTGATAAAAATTCATAATTCTAGTATTCTCTAAATTTCTACATAGCTTTTTTTTTTCCAACTTTTCATGTTTTTTTTTAATCGTATGCCATACATTATTTTTGCCTTTAAAGTTTGTCTCTTGTTAGTACCACCCAGGGAAACGTGCAGGGTTATGGTAGGTAGCTCCTACGGACGCGAGTAACAGTTGTCCCCCCTTTATCAAGTGAGTGGGCAAGTCGACTGTTAGAAGTGCTTAAGCCGCTCGAAGGCCTCTAACTCGGCTTAACGACTACTGTCATAGACGGCAGTCGGGATCAACTGCACAGGAACGCGCTCATTAGATAAGATAAGATAAGATAAGATAATCTTTATTGGTAGCAAACTGATACACGTCAAATAAAATTTGTACAATACACATACAAATTCCAGGTAATGTCGGTTATTCTGAATAAAATAGAATAAATTAAACAAAATGTTACATGGTCAGTGGGAGTTCCATAAAATCGTTAAAAGTATAAAAGGTTTTTGTGAGTAGCCATGACTCCAAATTACTTTTAAAAGATTGGTGAGATGGTGCATCTCTTATGTTTTCTGGGAGGCGGTTGTATATCGCAGGGCCTGTGACGTACACAGACTGCTCTGACCTTGTGAGTTTGTGAGGCGGTGCTACTAGACGGTCTCGGTGCGCGTTGCTTCGTAAGTTATGTGAGGTGACTATACCTTTGCGTTTATATTTATTTATATTTGTGTGGGTAAAGGTTGCAGCTTGAAGGATTACCAAGCTTGGCAGTGTTAGAATGCGTAGGTTTTTGAAGTGGTCGCGGACCGATTCATCACTGCGGATACCTACGATGCCTCGCACTGCGCGCTTCTGCATTCGAAAGGCACGGCCGAAATCCGATGCTCGGCCCCATAGCTCAGTGCCGTATGATAGTATCGAATGAATGGTGGCGAAATAACATGATCTGACCGTGTTTCTACTGGCCGTCGATGCAAGGCGTCGCAGTGCGTAGCATGCTCGGCCTAGTCGTATGCATACACCGTCGATGTGTTCTCGCCAGGACAACGAGCTGTCCAGCACAAATCCGAGGAGTTTGGTGGTCACAACTTGTTCGACTTTTGTGCACCCCGCGTGGATCTTAAGGTTGATGCTAGGGTGGCCATTTAGACTGACTCGTAGGAAGCAGATCTTTTCCGTGTTAAGCGCTAGACCGTTCTGCGCAAACCAAATATGCAAACGATTAGTATTACCCACTCAAACATCAGGCCTCCAATCAAAGACTGACCGCCGAATTGTGTTATGACTTTTTGTTTCGGCGTGTCTGCTCATTTGTCTGCATGTCAGAATGAAAGCCTATATAATCTGTTCTGTATAGATAATACAGGATGTATATATATGTAAAACTTGTAAATAACCCGTTATTGTCGTTTCAGGTCGCGATAAAAATAATAGACAAAAGCCGACTAGACGAAGACAATCTGAAAAAGACATTCAGAGAGATCGCCATCATGAAACGGCTACGGCACCCTCACATCGTCAGACTGTACCAGGTATGAGGCACTGTACGCGGTATGACGCACAGCAATAGCACAGGTACTAGGTACGAAGCAGATTGTACTAAGTCAGGGTTAAAGGCAACCTAAGACATTCAGAAAAATCGCCGTCATGAGACGGTTACGGCACCCTCGCATCGTCAGACTGTACCAGGTATGAGGCACTGTACGCGGTATGACGCACTGCAATAGCACAGGTACTAGGTACGAAGCAGATTGTACTAAGTCAGGGTTAAAGGCAACCTAAGACATTCAGAAAAATCGCGTCATGAAACGGCTACGGCACCCTCACATCGTCAGACTGTACCAGGTATGAGGCACTGTACGCGGTATGACGCACTGCAATAGCACAGGTACTAGGTACGAAGCAGATTGTACTAAGTCAGGGTTAAAGGCAACCTAAGACATTCAGAAAAATCGCGTCATGAAACGGCTACGGCACCCTCACATCGTCAGACTGTACCAGGTATGAGGCACTGTACGCGGTATGAGGCACTGCAATAGCACAGGTACTAGGTACGAAGCAGATTGTACTAAGTCAGGGTTAAAGGCAACCTAAGACATTCAGAAAAATCGCGTCATGAAACGGCTACGGCACCCTCGCATCGTCAGACTGTACCAGGTATGAGGCACTGTACGCGGTATGACGCACTGCAATAGCACAGGTACTAGGTACGAAGCAGATTGTACTAAGTCAGGGTTAAAGGCAACCTAAGACATTCAGAAAAATCGCGTCATGAAACGGCTACGGCACCCTCGCATCGTCAGACTGTACCAGGTATGAGGCACTGTACGCGGTATGACGCACTGCAATAGCACAGGTACTAGCTACGAAGCAGATTGTACTAAGTCAGGGTTAAAGGCAACCTAAGACATTCAGAAAAATCGCGTCATGAAACGGCTACGGCACCCTCGCATCGTCAGACTGTACCAGGTATGAGGCACTGTACGCGGTATGACGCACTGCAATAGCACAGGTACTAGCTACGAAGCAGATTGTACTAAGTCAGGGTTAAAGGCAACCTAAGACATTCAGAAAAATCGCGTCATGAAACGGCTACGGCACCCTCGCATCGTCAGACTGTACCAGGTATGAGGCACTGTACGCGGTATGACGCACTGCAATAGCACAGGTACTAGCTACGAAGCAGATTGTACTGAGTCAGGGTTAAAGGCAACCTAAGACATTCAGAAAAATCGCGTCATGAAACGGCTACGGCACCCTCGCATCGTCAGACTGTACCAGGTATGAGGCACTGTACGCGGTATGACGCACTGCAATAGCACAGGTACTAGGTACGAAGCAGATTGTACTAAGTCAGGGTTAAAGGCAAACTAAGACATTCAGAAAAATCGCGTCATGAAACGGCTACGGCACCCTCGCATCGTCAGACTGTACCAGGTATGAGGCACTGTACGCGGTATGACGCACTGCAATAGCACAGGTACTAGCTACGAAGCAGATTGTACTAAGTCAGGGTTAAAGGCAACCTAAGACATTCAGAAAAATCGCGTCATGAAACGGCTACGGCACCCTCGCATCGTCAGACTGTACCAGGTATGAGGCACTGTACGCGGTATGACGCACTGCAATAGCACAGGTACTAGCTACGAAGCAGATTGTACTGAGTCAGGGTTAAGAGTTCGCAGTAAGCTCGGCCGAATTTCACCTTCCCATACAAACCTAGTTACGCTCTCATTTCAAAACTACGTGTTTGATTGTGGCGAAACTTTTCATATACAATGACATGAGGTATATCTATGTCTGTAATTAGTTTTAATGGTTCCAGTGTATAAAACAAACGAAATACAGCATAAACAAGTTTTGTATTAAAAAATTAAATTCGCTGTATTTTTTTTACTATGGTATCTGAAGCTACATAAGCTAATTACAGACATAGATATACCTCATTTCATTGCATATACAAAGTTTCGTTACAATCCAATACGTAGTTTTAAAATGAGAGCGTAACTACGTTTGTATGGCGAATCGAGCTTACTGCGAACTCTTAAGAGACATTCAGAAAAATCGCCGTCATGAAACGGTTACGGCAGACTACTTGAGGGAGACTACTTGGTTAGGGTACTTGGGGTTAATAACTGTATGATGAGACACTGTATGTACTAGGCATGGTACGAGTATGAGTAAGGCCGTAAAAATTAAGGACTTATTTGAACCAAAGTGTGCTTTTGTGTTACGTTTTGTTTTGTGTTTGGTACTTTTCTGCTATCCATAACACAAAAGTTGTATGACACAAAAGTGGATGTCAGTATGAAGCAGGCTGCGCTAGGTATGAGTATGAGGTACTGTCCTAGGTGTGAGGCAGAGTGTACTATGTCAGGGTTAAGGTCTAAGTGAGGCATTGTACTAGGTATGAAGCAGACTCAAAAAGTTAAGGAAAACCAGAAGTAACTGAGAGAGTTGAATTAAGGCTCGAATTTGTATTACTATTATGTAAACGAACATGACACCTAATATCATCACTAGTGATTGGCAATGACGATTAAATATACATGTAATTCATAGACAATCTAGACATTCTTTTGTCATATATTTTTGAGATCATTCGTTCGTTACTTCGATTATTGAAGAAAATCTTATAAATTATATTGTTCAGTGGCTACTTGGATGATTTTAATACTTTGTGAGTTTCTTGCAGTGTACAACAAGATTTTAAGTAATGATTATTATTTAATCCCAGAGAAAAGTGTGATAAATGTTTGTTTACATGATAAGACACTTAAGGATGTATTAACCTTCAATTTCCACGATTAATGGTGGCCGCATGCCTGGAATGGTTACTTTGTCATTACGTTGCTGTTATATTGATTAGATATTAACTGGGTCGATTCGTCTTTATTTGGCAAGTAATCCGTTAGCTACTCTTTGCGCTCGATAAACGACTTATTCCTAAAATTCTGTTGTTTGTTTCAGGTTATGGAAAGCACGCACACAATATATCTAGTGACAGAATACGCTCCGAACGGGGAGATATTTGGTGAGTGTTTGTAAAATATACCTTCGCCACATAGTTTCAGCATATATTCCAAATATGGGAAAATTGCTCAAGATAAAGGTCCTAATAAATCAATCCTACTAATATTATAAATGCGAAAGTTTGGATGTTTGTTACCAAATCACGTTTAAACGGCCCAACCGATTTGGATGAAATTTTGCACGTAGATGGTTTATAGCCTGGATTAAAATATAGGATAGTTTTTACCGGGTCCACGCAGACAAAGCTCCGGGCGGAAGCTGGTAACAAATAAGATAAATAAGCTAGTCAATCAATCTACCAGAATTTCCAAATATGTAACACACTCGTATTTCCATTCTGTTTTTGTAATAAAGGTTAGGACAATGTAACAGGCTCACGTTCTGTAATAATCCTGAATATTGTTTAAGGAAAAAAGGCATTTGGTTTAAGCAGACCTTGACTCACCGGGCGATCGACGGAGACGTGCGTAGTGCTTTAGGGCAAAATTTTATAGGTCCAATAGGGCCTAAACTTTCTCTTGTTGTTATTTAATCCCGTTAAACGAGGAGGCAATAGTGACAGTTCTATGGACTCCAGCATGCTTAAAGGTTGTCGCACACGTAACCACTCGGCACCGGGCCGGCGGCGCCGCCTCAGCTAGAGCCGTCCAGTATTCTTTGTAAGAAATTCTATACTGTAACGCACACATATCGGCATTGGATTCGGAACAGCATCGCCTCCCCTCGACACAAGCTAGTAATCCGCAAGCGGCGCGCGGGGAACTCCCAGTCATGCAGCTTGCGTCTCGCCGCCGGAACGGGAACGGCGCGCAGACCGCCATCGATCCCCCCGCGGCCACCCCGCCGACGCCACACGCTTGGCTCTCCACCAGCTCCACCAGCGCTAGCCGCGGCCTCGCTTTAGGCGCGCTGTCGCCCAGCCGTAAGCGCGATATCACCTAGCTGCAGCCGCGTGGACACCTCGGAGGTGCTGAGCCGTTTCCGTTACGTGCTTGCGTACGCTTGACGCCGAGCCGATGAGGTGAGGCGGCGCCGGTCCGGTGCCGAGCGGTTACGTGTGCGACAACCTTAAGAGATACCCCACCATTATTTAGGTTTACCGTTATCACAAACTCATTTTTCCTGGGTTTAAACTCTATAAAATCATACTTTTTAAAAGTCTTCCACGCGAGGTAACCATGCCAAAATGGGCAACAAAAATTGTTAGATCCAATAAGACAAGACAACACCGCCGCTGACTGCCATAGGCACTGGTGCACTGTAAGTCTGCGTTTCGGGCTGTCGGCTGTCAGCAGCAGACCTCTCCGTTTCGGGCTGTCGGCTGTCAGCAGCAGACCTCTCCGTTTCGGGCTGTCGGCTGTCAGCAGCAGACCTCTCCGGCGATAGCGGGACGAGCTAAACTCGTTTTCAAATTCGCCACAGGAAGCTCAGGATCTACAATAGGGTATATGCAATTTTTTTATTACGAAAATCAAAAGTATAATCCAGAGAAATATCAACTGTAGCATTTAAACCTTGTTATGTTTTTTTTCTGATCTTATAGGCATTTCAAATCTGCATTTTGCACGCACCGGCACTGACCGAAAACGCTCTATATTAAACGGGCATAGTCTGTGACGTCACAAACCATATTCATTCATTCCTTAAAAATTGCATTTATGCCTGTACTTCATACAAAATATAATTTCTGATTCATTATTCTGTTTCTTATGTAATTTTATCGAAACATTAGAAACATTTTTTATTAAAATTTTTCGTGTTAACGTGAGATAAAAATAATACAAAAGTTTTTCTTTTCCAAATATTTTATGTGATATTATATTTCTTCGTATATCAGTATACTGAAAACGGAGGCCATTGTCTAGCTGTATGTGACACTACTTATAATACAACAATCAGGTGTTACAATAATAAAACTCTGTGTTCCAGATCACCTAGTCTCAAAAGGGCGGATGCCCGAACCGCAGGCGGCGCGGCTGTTCTCACAGATGGTATCAGCCGTCGGGTACTGCCACTCGCGCGGCGTCGTGCACAGGGACCTGAAGGCAGAGAACCTATTGTTAGACACGCATATGAACATTAAGGTACGTTCTATCTTGTGAAGAAAGAAAGAAGACATTTATTCACTACACAAAAGACACACAGAGACAAAGGGAGTAGAAATACTTACAATACAATTGACACAAAATGTGTGTGTCTTCGCGGCAGTGAATCGGTCCCTGTCTCAGCATTATGCCGAGGTGTCAGACAGACACCTACAGCGCTGATTTTCAGACAGCACCGTACATGACCCACGGAACGCAACACAACATACTGCCGATACAAACATATACACATAATAAATAAATAATTAATATAATAAATTTGTTAAATATGCAATATTGTGCATACCTAGATCAGCGGTCGGCAACCTTTTAGCAGCCAAGGGCTAACGTTACGAAATTGACACGGGCCGCACTTATTAATAATTTGAGACTATGTCAGGCAAAAGGTACCTGTACGCAAAACAGCCGGGGAGGCTCGCGGGCCGCCTGTTGCCGCCCCTGCCCTAGATGATATTATATGACCTTAGAGAGGTAGGGAAGAGCGGAGTGTCATCTGGCTCTCATTTGGAGCTGCCCAACTGGGGGGTTACCTCTTGCCCCTTGCTTACCCCTTGCTACGTAGGTATGAGTTGGTCCTAGCGGTACGTAAAGTCGCCAGACCCCGTATCATGGTCGGCCTTATCACGCGATAAGAGACTAGATAGAGCGTCCGTCTCGTTCTATTGAACGGTGCCAGCGAGTGACGGACGCTCTACCTTGTCACTTATCGTGTGATAAGGCCGTCCATGCCACCTTGCTCCGTAGGTATGAGTTGGTCCTAGCGGTACGTAAAGTCGCCAGACCCCGTATCATGGTCGGCCTTATCACGCGATAAGAGACTAGATTGAGCGTCCGTCTCGTTCTATTGAACGGTGCCAGCGAGTGACGGACGCTCTACCTTGTCACTTATCGTGTGATAAGGCCGTCCATGCCACCTTGCTCCGTAGGTATGAGTTGGTCCTAGCGGTACGTAAAGTCGCCAGACCCCGTATCATGGTCGGCCTTATCACGCGATAAGTGACAAGATAGAGCGTTCGTCTCGTTCTATTGAACGGTGCCAGCGAGTGACGGACGCTCTACCTTGTCACTTATCGTGTGATAAGGCCGTCCATGCCACCTTGCTTCGTAGGTATGAGTTGGTCCTAGCGGTACGTAAAGTCGCCAGACCCCGTATCATGGTCGGCCTTATCACGCGATAAGTGACAAGATAGAGCGTTCGTCTCGTTCTATTGAACGGTGCCAGCGAGTGACGGACGCTCTACCTTGTCACTTATCGTGTGATAAGGCCGTCCATGCCACCTTGCTCCGTAGGTATGAGTTGGTCTTAGCGGTACGTAAAGTCGCCAGACTCCGTATCATGGTCGGCCTCAGTCTCAACACAGCGCATCCTTTGAGTTCTGACCTCGTAGCATGGACTTATCACACGATAAGTGACAAGATAGAGCGTCCGTCACTCGCTGGCACCGTTCAATAGAACGAGACGGACGCTCTATCTTGTCACTTATCGTGTGATAAGTCCATGCTACGAGGTCAGAACTCAAAGGATGCGCTGTGTTGAGACTGTTGAGAGCAAGGGCATTCTGTTGTCTCTTGCTGTCAACAATTCTCAAGTCGGTCACACTCTTGAGCAAATAAATATTCTATTCTATTCTATTCTATTCTATTCTATTCTATTCTGCTCTGAAGTTGGAATCGTCCATGGGGTACGTTTTCCATCAGGTCAGGCAGTATTCATGTTTGCCACCGTCATAGTATTAAACAGTCTCAAAATGGCGTAGGCCTGTGTCTAGTAGTGCGGCGAATGTGTAGGCAGTTTATGATGAATAACGAACACCCAAACAAAATAATAGAAAATGTTGAATTTTCTCATAAAAAGAATATTCAGAGAAATTTCTCATAACTAGTAAAACCGCTTCGAGAAAAGGTAGGTAGTGCCCTTGCGTTGCGCTTCGCGCTCGTCTTGGCGGGGGCACTGCCGTGCCCCGAGATTGAGAAAGATTTTTTTTTTTTTTTTGAACCTGACTGTTGCTATAATAGGACGAACCCAATATAGCGGTCGAATTGCGTGGTTGGAGGGTAGCCTGGGGAAAATCCAGGGGGAGCCTCCGCCACGACCACGCGGGAAATATTGAGAAAGAAGTAACATAAGGCACAGTTATAAGTGTCCAAAGTATTAAGAGGGGGTATATTCTGTCCCTTTCCCGCAAAACGCACCTTCATATCCAACGATTGTCATTTTCTCTCTAACAAGCAACATTAAAACGGTGGTCCTTTCGTATTTTTTGTGATATTAATGGGATTTTCGTTTTAAGCATATTTTTTTGACTTTATTTTTTTTGGAGTCACAATAAAATTTGAGTCCACGACCCTATTTATAATGATTGTTTACTGTTACTTACAGGGTATTTTGGTCTGTTCTCAATGGCAAAGATATGTTTAGGGATTTTGTTGCACTACATTTTGTTCGCTCATCGCTATGATTTAGGTTAGTAGTAGTAGTCTTAGTAGTAGTATAGTAATTATTATGTTGTTTAAATGGATCCACTGAAAACCAGCATTAGTGCGCTCTGTGCCCTAACACAAACCGAGTGGAGTCCTTTTTTGGAGACAACTCTGCGAAATGTGTTGTTGATGTTGTTTTCGAAATAAAAAAATTCTATTCTATTCTATTCTATTCTTACAGTTAGCGGACTTCGGGTTCAGCAATGAATATGTGCGTGGAGGCGCCCTGGCGACGTGGTGCGGCAGTCCACCTTATGCTGCCCCCGAGCTGTTTGAGGGCCGTCAGTACGACGGACCCAAGGCGGACATATGGGTGAGTAGTGTACCATATGTGGGACAGTTAGATGGACGGAGCCTACGCCTCGAGGCTGTTACAGTCGCGGTACGGGTGATGGGTAAATATTGCATTCCACGCTGATATCATAATCGTAATCATCATTTATTGCATCCGTGGTACTAGTGTTGGGTAGGACATGAAGTTAAAATGAGTTTGTATGAGTTCATCAAATGAGGTGGTACAGTGTCCTACTTCAAATGAGGTGAGGTACCATCGAATAATTAACATCTGTCTGAAGTAAAAACAAGGTTTTTTTCAAGTGTAGTGTACTAAGTTCCACCAATTATAGTTGAGATTTTCTGAACTGGACTGATCTTCTTATCTTCAGAACAATAGCATTCAAGTCTAACAATACGACTGTATAGTCGGACGCGTGCCATGTTTTGCAAGAAAAAGGTAAGCGCCACGTAAAATGTTCATTGTATAATGAACTCTATCGTCTTATTCAATAAATTCAAAATGGACTAAAAGATAAAACAACCCGCTCCCAGCGAGCCAGGTATAAGGCGCTGTGTGTGGTATTTTATCTCGTAGCTAATTCGGAATCTATTGTATAAGAAGATAGAGTTCATTACTCAATGAACATTTTTTACAAAGGAAAAAAAGGCAAACAAAGGCTATTCATGAGCTCAGTACAATGGCCATTCATGAGCTCAGTTAAAATAATTTAAACTATACTTTCATGTTCAATATTCTTACTTACCTGGAAAGTTAGGCGCGAGTGGCGAGTCTGGAGCTCGAGGGGCGAGGCTTTGAGGTTTGAGTGTGATGACCGAGCGTGTGAGGAACCAGGCCGTGCCTCGTGAGGAATGAAGTAGTACATTTTTCAAGCGTGAAGTGATGCGACAATTTAATGAAATGAGTATAACAAATAAGGTGCCTCACGAGTGAGTAATGGTACATTGTACATATATCATCATTATATCAGTCGAGACGTCCTCTGCTGGGCATCAGTGAAGTAAGGATTGTTTATCAGCGACGTACCGCAAGGTTAGAAGAGTCACGACGGAAGTAAGACGGACATATGCGTAAGTAGTGCTCTTCCACGCTGATATAGAATTCTATAATAAGTGTCCCATAGCGCTGTACTGTCACTTTTAAACAGGAATCTCTGACAGGGATCGGCTAGAGATAGCTGCGTCGGTGTGGTCAGCTGTCAATAGAAGCGGAGTCCGGTCTGTTCATGCTTGCAAGGGCATAGTATCTACCTAACTAAATACTAGTGTTATTATTATTAATTTCGTAATGACGTGATACATCGTCCTGTTCTTGACAGGTTTTATTGTTATTGACCCTGTACATCTCTGACAATATTACATGTTTTTTTTTTCATTGTTTTTACGCTTAGAGACGGTATACATATCTGTGAAAAGTTTGTTATTAACCGTTATTCGATCGTTAATCTGCAATTTTGAAATGATCAATGTGAAAGCTTATTATTATTTAGGTTTAGGATTCTGGTGACAGTTCAGCACAAGTAATGCAGTGGAGTCGCCATTATATATATTTTTTATTTGAATAAATGAATAACTAAATAATATATTTTACATAATTTTTTGACGACAACTGCAATGCAATACTGTAAATTACAATGATGATTTTATAATATAACATTTTAATACATTTTACTTGTTTGGTAAAATGCTTATCAAGAGCTTGCACAATAGTTGCACCTGGAAAATCTTGCATATTATCTTCTTCTGATGTTAAACGGTTGTCAAGATCAAAGAAAAGCATATACTATGGCAATTTGTTCCATATTCGCCGGCGTTATACGGTTTCTCAACATGTGAAAAATCCATACTTGTATGAAACCAATAAATTAAATTAAATTAAATTGTCATTTATTTAAGATTTTCATCCATACACACATTTAAATTGCATTAAATAATATTAAGTTAATTAAAATAAAATCAATAAAAATAAAAACATGTCAATTTAGAATTCGGAATACAATGGTCACAAATTAAAATTCATTAAAATATATGTGTTAGTAACATTATAATATTACATCTAGTGTTAGTAGGTACTTAAACATTGACATTATGATGAAGCTTAGTGCAGTGGTTTAGGTAGGCCCCATCCCACCTGCCTGCAAACATTGCTAGCATGCTGTTGGTGCTGGCCCTCACCCTGCTGAGTAGCGAGGCGGCTCGCTTGCGCATGATGGCAGAGAAGCTATCGACGCGCGCCTCCGCGAACATTGTTGACGCACTGCAGTAGCGAGGCAGTCTCATCAGCACCCTAAATGCATTGTTGTACTGCACTCGTAAGGCACTGTACTGTTTTTGCGTATAGTCCGCCCACAGGCTACCCGTGTAAAAAAACACAAAAATGTAATTATACTGTTGTGTGTAAAAAAAAAGGGAAAAAAGAGAGAAAAAGAAGAGGAAAGTTCTTCTTTTCGTTGACTTAAACCAATGTAGCCTTACACACAAACATTATTGTTTAGGTAGATTCTGAATACTTACTGAGTAATATATGAATACCGGATGTTGTCTCGATAGGGCTTAGACCTCTGTATCAAGAGCCGCGCGGATTCTTTAGGCGGTTGGGGACTTCGCAGACAATCAAACAAAGGATAAAGTTAAGCACTATATTGGGGATCTACGCTGACGCGGACATGGCGGTCTCGGGATACCGCGTTGACAGTTACGCACTTAGGCCTATACGTGATTCGAAACGAATCAATCGAGCGTCGGCGAATTATACTATAACTTATCAAACGGTCGGGAAACCCGATGTTCCTTAACAGCCGAGCTCGACCAATGCGTCCACACAGTGTCGGAGAGTACTCTCTAGCTTTATAGAAACGAAGCCGGCTTATACGTACGACGCGAATACGCAACACGAAAGCGCGACGAAGTTAAAGTCTGTGTTTAGAACTTGGCCAAGTAAGTAAAGCAAACGACTCATGTCCCGGTGTCGCGGACTCACGACACGGTCCTAAGTCTCGTCCTCACGCGAAGCTGCGGGTCCCCGTAGCCATACGCGCTGCTGTGCGCAGTGCTCCTAGCTGAAGAAGGGTCTCACGCGGCCTTAGCATGGTACTGCGGCGGGGCGAGCGGCTGTACTCCTCATTCCGACATCCTATGGCCGCGGAGACCGAAACCTCGCCTTACTGGCGAACGATAAACGCCGGAACGGCGTCTTGGTAACGCGCGACGGCAGTCGTCGGCGCACGCAGATCCTCCACCCATCGCATCTTCGGGACGGGCGGCTATCCAGGAGCCACAACCCCGATACCACACTCGCGGTCTTCCCGCGACTGACGCCGCGCGAGCGCAGTTCGCGAACGTTATCGAACACATCGATCCTAAAAGCACATGGTAACCACCGTGTATCACTCACGAGACCACTCGTCTGTCACTCGCGTGTTACTTTTTCGCCTACCCAGGCGTGCGGTCAGTACGGCAGACGGGTAGTGATTCTGTCACTAGTGCCTGGAAAAACACCTGTTTTTCGACGGCTTCCGTTCGGATGATTAATTTGTCGTCTCGGTTTTTAATGAAAATACATGGGAAATGTCAGCCTTTATTGTTAAATTACTATTATCAAAAGCGGAGTCCTCAGAACCCTCGGATTCACGAGTAATCTCGAATTGAAGTGAAAACCGATACTGCGAGTCGCGTCCCTAGGCGCGGTTTTTGCTGACGCAGTTTTCGAATTTGACAGTTCATTAATTTCGGAAAATGTTCTCGAAATCCGCACCGACGATTCTCTGTGAAATTGCGAATCGAACGGTATATATAACATGCAGGTTGTTCGTGTCGCCATCAGCGAGAAAAATGGTTTTCGGCAAATTCGTTCGCTCGTGGAATCGTGTTGTGAAAATCTGTTACTATGCTATTCTGGAACCTCCGACGCCACGGAACCCGAAGTTCAGGTATTGGTGTACGTATTTTGCTCAATCATTACGTCCGGACATTGTTTTTCGTCAAGATATTTGGTCGTCGAAGACCTAACCTCAAACTTGTGAAATCTGCTTGTGTGTATTCTATAATACATAAAACAATACATTATTGGTTATGGTTAATCAATCATTTATTCATTCATTCATTCAATCAAAAAATATATAACAACGACTCCATTGCTCTTTGTTCACCCCAATGCCACCAAACATCCCAACTCTAATTATTATTTCATTGAAAATTACCATTAATGACATGTAAAAGTGCCCTTGTGACTTTGATTGATTTTCGATTTTGATAGGCAGTTTAAATGAAAACTCAATGATTAACGCTTTAATAAGAAAGCGAAGGGCCTTCTCATGCTGACATAGAACAGCCTGTGTTCCAAATATGGAGCAGGTGTACAACTGTTAAGGTGGAGACCATAGGCGGAGAGAAAGACTATGTAGCTTACTTGATTTATCAATTAGTATTACAGGGTGTCGACCGTGTCGGTCCAGTTTCAGGTGAAGAAGAGGGCGAGCCCTCGCACATTTTGCCTTATATACGAGTTATCTGGTTGTTAATTGACTTTATTGACATCTATCGTTATTACCGTGAACTAATTGCATTCCTTCTCGGTATATACCGATAGCTGAACACAGGTAATTCACAAAGTAGATGATTCCCTAATTATCGGTTAGATGGCGTTACGATTTTCATACATTAGTAACGTCACCTAGCCCATTACTTCGGTAGTATAAGGATCATCTAATACATGAGAATTACGCCTGAGTGCGCCGCCTGCGTGGGCGCAACTTATGTTAGTACTTAACATATTCTGCCACCCGTTGAAGTAACTATTTATCAGTAAATGGATACTTCAAAGAATGGGTTTTATTCTAAGAATGGGCGGAGCTCTAACACTATTATGATCGGTTCATAAGAAAGGTCAAAGCTATGCTCATAGGTACTTTATTTCATTACCAATGAAACAACAAAGTGACTAAGTTTTATTTGGGATAGGTAAGTACATATGAAAACAGTTAATTGTTATCTAAGTTTTAACAATAAGTAAGTATAATGCTTAAATAATCTAGACTTAATCATAAATTTATATCAATATAGTGATAGTGATATCACGAAAGCAGGTTGCGCAAATTGAATAGTTAGTTAATTTAATTTTGCGAAAATTTACTATCTTTGAAGCTAACATTCTACCTTTGGCCGGCCATACGCGCTCGCGCATGCTTGAAAGTAGTAACTGCGGATCTACGTGTAACATACGTATATGTTCGTTTTTCATAAGCAATTTCGTGTACGTGTGTTCGTGACTAAGTATGAATGGGTGTTTTTTGTCATATGGGTAGTGTGAAAGACCAATTCTTCCGCCTACGCGGATGAGCTCGTCCTTCATGAACGGATGCAATGATAATATTTTTGAGTTATTAGGAATTGGTTTGTTGTTTTGCAACAATTTATACTCAAGTGGAAATGATTCCATTTGCGTATACTTGATCAACGTGTGATCTGAATGTTTTAATTCATCTACTGATAATGGGCCTGATAAATTTTTTTCAGGGTATTTTGTTCTTGTTTTGTACTTGGCATTATGTGTGAATCGAAACATGTATGACAGTACATGGGTAAGTTTTTATCACATGACCACCTATGGAATAGGTATTTTAGTGTGTCATTGGTTTGACACCGCACAACCATGGTGTGAGTTATGTCATTGAGCTGTGACGCTTGGTCATTTGAGTTTGTGTTGTGGGTTGGCCATGTGTCAACTGATTGGCTCAACCACGATGGCCCGTGCCACCATAATCTGTTGTTTTGCAACTTGCCGGGTTCTACTCCTCGCGAGAGCTGGTCTGCTGGATTTTGCTCTGAACAAATCCAGCGCCAGTCCTGTTTGTTAGTTAGTGATAATATTTTTGTTATTCTGTTCTTTACGAAACATGAAACGTTTAGGTTACTATTTTTTATCCAGGCTAAGGCGATGCTAGAATCTGACCAAAGAATAACGCTGGCTATGTCGCATTTCATAGCCCGTACTTTGTCTACATGTGTCGCGAGGAGTAAGCTCGAGCTAAGTTCCAAATTTGGTATAGTCTGTGGTTTGATAGGTCCAACTTTTGATTTTGAGTAAAGTACGTGAGCTTGAATATTGTCTAAATTGTCAATTGAACGGATGTATACATATAACACAACCATAGGCTTTATTACTACTGTCGCAAAATCCATGAATCTCGAGTTTTACATGGTTGGGAATGACAGTGCATCTTGGGATTTTCAATTGGTTTAAAATGTTTAGCTCGCGATAGAATTTATCCCATTCTTCAATTAACTCGGACGTTAATTCTACGTCCCAGTCCAGCTTGGCTTTAAAAAGCTTTTGAATAAATATTTTTGCTGTTATTATTACCGGTCCTGTCAAGCCAAGTGGGTCAAAAATGGATGAAATCACTCCCAGTACCTTTCTCTTTGTGATTGGTCTAGAAATGTTGTTATCCTTTATTTTATTCATTAACTCATCAGTGTCGCTGGACCAAGTCAAACCAAGGACTTCATGAGTGTGGTCTCCAAACTCGGTTGGAGACATTTGTGTGTGTTTGTGTGTGTTAGATACCTCGTTCATGATGGCTTCCGAGTTAGACTTCCACTTTCGAAGTTTGAAGTTGGTCCCCCGGAGGATCTCGTTTACCTGCGAGGCTGTGTTATGTACCTGATCGGCCGTGTCCCCTCCGAAGATGAAGTCATCCATGTAGAACTGGTTCGCGATGGCCTCCGCCGCCGCTGGAAATGTATGTTTGTTTTCGTGTGATAATTGTAACAAACACCTTGTTGCTACTTTCGACTTTAATCCAAAACTTAAAGTAGTCAGCATGTAAACTTGGAGTCGTTGGTTTGTATTTTCCCGCCAATATATACATTGGAGGTAATACTGGCTAGGGTTCAAATATATACACCTATACATTTTCTCCAAAAGTATAAGTATGTTTGCGAGTTCTTCTTGCTTTATTG
Organism: Epinotia bilunana; assembly: GCA_947049275.1. NCBI lineage: Eukaryota > Metazoa > Arthropoda > Insecta > Lepidoptera > Tortricidae > Epinotia > Epinotia bilunana. The sequence continues at coordinate 1,101,583 of OX346279.1, read as the reverse complement.
CCCCTTTGTATTGTATATCATTTAAAGAAACACCGTTATCACTACGGCAAGATGCGTCTATCACCACCCTGACAGGGGTAGTTTTTGAATCGCGGATTACAGCCTGGTGGGGCAAAAAATTACATTGGCCATCATAAATATCTTGCAATTTAATCATATAGCCTGCTTGTTCAAATTCGCGCATAAACTTTACATACTTATCTTTGAAATCAGGGTTCTGTTGGAACTTTGCTTCTAAAACTTTGAACCTCCGATATGCTATGTGCTTAGATTTCCCTAACTCGCTAGGTGGTGATTTTAACGGAAGTTCAATTACGAAGTTACCTTCAGAATTGCGAGTGTGAGTATTCAAAAATATCTCCTCACATTGTTTTTCATCATAAGGTACATTTGGAGCGGAACCTTCTTCGATTTCCCAAAATTTTTGCAGTTGATTTTCGATTGTTATCTTACATTGAACTGACTGTACTATTGGTTTTGACTGCACGGAACCAGCGACCACATACCCTAAACGCGTATTCTGCAAAGTAATCCCGAAGTCGAGTTTGTGCTGACCAATACAAAGCAAGTCATAAAATCGTTCCGCGCCGATAATCATATCTATTTCGGTAGGTAAATAAAATTCCTTGCCTGCTAATTGGTATTGAGACGAAATGTTTACATCTTTTATTTCACATGAGTTTAAGTTGGTTCGGCAAATTGTGGGTACAATAAAGCAAGACAACTTGGTGGTATAACTCTTATCTAAAGAATGCAATGTTATGTCACCGTAATTGACTAGGTTAGTTACACTATTATTGAAACCTATTACTTTTAGGTTGTGTTCTGATTTGGTAAGTTGCAACTTATTGAAGGCACTCTCAGTAATGAAATTCGATTGGCATGCTGAATCAAGCAAAACTTTTAGCTTGTCCACTATAAGCACTTGGGCAGTTGGTAGAATGACCGATTTGTTAGGAATAATCGGTCGTGTTTGTTTTGAGATTTGAGCCTTATAAGTGTAGTCTCGATTTGACTATGACTAGAGCTTGGTTGCTCTTTGGTGAATGTTGCTGTTGGTGATTTTGGTACGTGTGTATTGTTACGTGTGTTCACATTCGATTTGTGAAGCAATGTATGGTGCTTGCCTTTGCATAAACGACACGTACTGACCCTGCAGTTAGCTAAAACGTGAGTACCGGACAAACAATTAAAGCATAAACGTAGTCTATTTACGGCTTGGATTCGCGCTTGGACAGTTAGCGCACTAAATCTTTGACATTGGTTTATGTAATGTGTACCTGAGCAAAACGGACACTGATTGGTTTTTTGATGTTTTGGGGTTACCTTGATAGCTTCGGACGTGGTTACCATGGCCTTCTTGGAGTCGGTGCTGACGTCCGACTGTCCTACTGAGCCGGCTGCTGCTTCGAGCCGGTCAGCTCGGTTTCTCAGGAACATTCGAAATTCCTGCAACGAAGGCAATTTCCTTGAATCGGCACTACTCTCCCATTTCGATCTTAGGTGGCTGTCTAGCTTATTTGCTAGTACATAAATAATCATTAAATCCCAATCTTCCGTTGGGACGTTTAGTGAGCGCAGAGATCTTAAATGTTTGGAAATGTTATCGTTAAGGCCTCTAAGGCCCGAAGGAGTTGATTGGACTGATTCTATATCGAACAATGCTCTCATATGGTTGGATACAAGGCGCCGTGGGTTATTGTACCGCTCACATAGCATTTGCCACGCCAGCGCGTACCCTTCATCTGAAAAATCTAGTGAGCTAATCACCTCCAGCGCGCCGCCTTGTAAACAACTGCGTAGGTATTTATATTTGACGATTGGTAGCAAGTTACTTTGGTTGACTAGGGCATCAAACGTGTCTCTGAACTGCAGCCACTGGGTCAGATCACCCGAGTAACTGGGTAGATTCATCTCTGGATATTTTATCGACTCACCAAAAGATGGTGGTGGTTTATTTTCACTTACTAAGGGCTTTTGTTCTTCTTGCACCAAGACCTTGCCCATCGCGGTAAGTCGATAAAAAAGGTTTTCAAAAGACTCACGCTCGTCTGCTTGTATGTCGATGTCATCAGAGTTGCTGCACAGCGTCTCGATACTATCCTGTATGCTAGAAAAGTCTTTGTACAAATGTGGTAACTGCTCTAATCTTAACTTAACGTCCATAATTCCCTCAGCTGTTAAATTACGTGTATCATATTGGTATAGGAATTTCTTAAAAAGGGTTAAATTTCGTTTGCATACGCCACGTTTGCATTTTAGTTGCTTTAATTTTCGTTCTACTGAATCTTGGTAAGTACTATCGTCTGCATGCTCTAAATCACTCATTTTTGAATTTATTTAATTACAAATCAAAATTGGGGGAAAATTGGATTTTTTAAGGAATTGCCAGCTCACTTGCCTGATCGATTGGATGCTGCTTCTTCTTTTCTTCGGTACCACCCACGTGGTCCGGAGGATTGGTAGGTACGGTCGACGATGTCCCGCGCGGCACCACACACGTGGCGCGCTTCATTGGTGACGGTGATACCTATCTTCTATACACGGTGCCAAACACGTGGCCCGCGTCTCGGCGCTGGCGCTAACGCTGGCGAAGACCAGTATCGCACCCAGCCCTTCCCTGCTGCCTGATGATCTCCCTAGTTGCAGGAGCGCTTCTTTTCAGACAGGCGTGTACAGTGTCGTCGTCGCAAACCACACCGCCGTGTGCTTCTGCAGCCGTAATGCAACGCGATGCGCGTGCTTAGTGCAAATGGCCGCCGCCTCGCGATGATTTTACGTACGGATCGACACCAATTAACAAAGATAATTTAAGATTTAAGTCTCGGGGTCACCATATGTTAAGGTGGAGACCATAGGCGGAGAGAAAGACTATGTAGCTTACTTGATTTATTAATTAGTATTACAGGGTGTCGACCGTGTCGGTCCAGTTTCAGGTGAAGAAGAGGGCGAGCCCTCGCACATTTTGCCTTATATACGAGTTATCTGGTTGTTAATTGACTTTATTGACATCTATCGTTACTACCGTGAACTAATTGCATTCCTTCTCGGTATATACCGATAGCTGAACACAGGTAATTCACAAAGTAGATGATTCCCTAATTATCGGTTAGATGGCGTTACGATTTTCATACGTTAGTAACGTCACCTAGCCCATTACTTCGGTATTATAAGGATCATCTAATACATGAGAATTACGCCTGATGGCGCCGCCTGCGTGGGCGCAACTTATGTTAGTACTTAACAACAACTGAAGAGGACCAAGTGGTGTGTCTGTGTGTCCGCAGTCCCTGGGCGTGGTGCTGTACGTGCTGGTGTGCGGCGCGCTGCCGTTCGACGGCGGCACGCTGCACGAGCTGCGCGCGGTGGTGCTGGCCGGCAAGTTCAGGATACCGTACTTCATGTCGCAAGGTGGGTGCATGTCTGTCTGTCTGTGTGTGCTAGTGTGCGATACCGCCGGCGGGACTAGCCGGGAAGTACGGTTTTGAGCTCTTATGTTTGTTGGGTTATTTTATTATTCCTCCAAAAGAAAGAGTTGATAAATTTAATTGTGAATATTGACGTTGTGTTCTTCATATTGGGCTTCGAAGTGTCACGTTTCGGGCGCAGCGAGACGAGAGACCCGTAATGGCATTTCATATAAAATTGGAGGCCCAGGCCGGCAACATCTGGGGGCACGGCAGTGCCCCCGCCAAGTCGAGCGCGAAGCAAACACTGCCGTACCATCCTTTACTGGAACCATTTCGCCGCATTTTCAAGCCCCTATTTGAGAACCTCTGAATAAGACCAGAACGCAGAAATTTTCATCATCCTACTGGATGCTACTGGAGCTATAATCAAATACTTAAAATCCAAAATTTCAAGTCTGTAGGTCATTTAGTTCCGAAGTTAAGCGAAAGCAAAGTTTTGCATTTATGACTCTCACTCACTCACTCACGATCATAAAAATAGAACTAGTACTTCCCATAAACTCAGAGAGCTGAAATTTGGTACAGAGTTAGGGTTTAATGGCCACATAAAGGGAAAACCATAAAAACTAGGATAATCGAAGATCTGGAGTACCTGGTGACCCTGATTAGAAAACACAAGAGCCCAACCAAACTATTAGAGATATATCTATACCGCCTTTACAAACAAAAAATACAAAAAATATTTAACTTGGTGGGCCGCTTCATTTGATGTCAAAAATCAAAGGTCTGAAGTATCTGATGAAGAACCCTCAGCTGGTCTCAGCTGTATTAGAGATATGGTAATGCCCCCTTCTACTATTGGTACATTAAAAAAATCGATTATCATTGCTAAAATCCAGCGTAGTGGGACACATCTTCTAATTTAAATTTAATCTGGGGGCACGGCAGTGCCCCCGCCAAGTCGAGCAAAACAGCGGCACGGCCGTACCATCCTTTTCTCGAAGCAGTTCAGGCCATTTTCGACCCCCTATAACTTCGTTGTGGATAAAACTAGAAGCCTGCATTTTCATTAACCAAGCACGCATTGTATAAACACGATATATTTCAAATATCATTCAATTTGAACCAGCGGTTTAAGATTTATAACTAGTCAAAGTTTCTTAATTTTGTCACTCACTGACTGACTCACCGATCATCAAAAGTCTAAGGCACTTCTAGCAGACATAGAAGCTTCAAATTTAGAATACAAATAGCGTTTAGTGTATAAATGAAGGGGACGCTAAAAAAATTGCAATTTAAGTCCAGTTTTCTAGATACACCGACTGCATAAATAAACATATAGGCTTACAAAGATGAATTTGAAGAAGTTGTGGCTTTCCAATGACTTGTGAATTGGTTGAATATAGTATTTATTTATTTATTGTATATTTGCGATAGATATAGTGTGTATTATATTTTATACTGTATATTTATATATGTATTGGCATGTTTTTATTTGTCTAGAATTAATACCTATTAGGTTTTGTTTTCATTTTCTCTGTGTTTTTGTACACGGTATAAGTTTGCCTATCTCGGTCTACCTACCTTCCTCTCAATTGCTCAAAGGTTAGCTGGAAGAGATCCCTTATAGGGATAAGTTCGCCTTTGTACTTTGATCAATTGTGTGACATGTATATTCTTTAACCTGTTATTGTGTACAATAAAGTGCTTACATACATACATACATACAAAGTTATATTTGCAGTAAATGGGACAAAAAATCAAGATAATAACCTACAAAGAGAAGTGAGATCCAGTAAAAAACATTAAATGTAAAAAATAGGCCAAGTCTCGAAACTTCCACCGCAAAAAGTGGTGAGATATTTGGTAGTACCAAGTCTCAGGCATTCTTATTATTCTTTATTTGCAAGCTAAATAAAATTTTGTGACTTGGCAATCACACAATAGTTGCTACATAGTTTTAGGTATGCAGAAATCCATAACTGCAGTAAAGTTGTGTGATTGCCAAGTTGCAGAATTTTATTTAGCTAGCAAATAAAAAAAAATAAGAATGCCTGAGACTTGGTACTACCAAATATCTCACAACTTTTTGCGGTGGAAGTTTCGAGACTTGGCCTCTTTTTACATGGAATGTTTTTTATGGGATGGTCTTTTTTAATATCCATTCCACTATTTGTGGCACAGGATCCCGGCGTTCAGCCATGAAAATTAAAGTTTGATTTCTTGGAGTTTTTTTAATTTATTTCATTGCATGTTGAAGAACTATACATACCTCGGCGTGAAGCAATGAATAAATGAAATAAAATGAAATGAATAGGGGTTGCCGGCCTCATAGCTATCCGACCTCGCTACGCTCGGCCGTCTATATGTACAAACGACAACACTGTTAACTGGCCATCCTGTAAACCAGAACCTTATTACAATGCACTTAAGGTGCACCGATGCTGTGTTGTCGATAGTACTCGGCCGGCAACCCCTTACTTCCCGGCCTCTGTAGTAATGTACTATTTCTCGGTGCAGAATGCGAGCAGCTAATCCGACACATGTTGGTTGTGGAGCCAGAAAAGAGGTTGTCGCTCCGCGGCGTCGCTAAACACCGGTGGCTCGGCTCGCACCACGAGGGACCTGGCCCGCCCGCGCCCATAGGTATGTAGCTGAAAATGTGCTCCATATGTGGCACAACCTACCAAACTCTCTCTCTTGCTCTGCAGTAGTGTTGTGTTCCTGGAGGTGAGCAACGTCGCCAGAGCGGGGGAATTGCATGCGTCTATAGGCTGCGGTGTCGTCGGCCCGTACGCTTGTTTGCCACCGTCGTTGCATAAAGAAAAAACATCGTTGATTCAACTCGCACTACGAGAGAACTGGCCCGCTCACGCCCATATGTATGTATCCGAAACTATCCATACTAATATTATAAATGCGAAAGTGTGTCTGTCTGTCTGTCTGTTACCTCTTCACGCTTAAACCGCTGAACAGATTTGGATGAAATTTGGTATAGTTTGAGTCCTGGAGAAGGACATAGGATAGTTTTTATCCCGGAAATCACCCCGCAAGGGGATGAAGTTGGGGTGAAAGTTTGTATGGAGCTACGGGTTCTCTTATTTATCGCCGAAAATTGTATGGCCGATTATCACTTCCCAACTCACGTTTCGCGTAATTTTATTTCGCCGAACGTTCATTTCCCAACTTAACAAATGTATTTGTTTTATTTGCCAACTTAACAGTTACCAACTCAACATGTGGTCTGTGTTTTATAATGTCATTTTTCAAAATGCCTACTTTCATTTTGTATAATGTTTTAGTTGGCATAACATACATTTTGTTTTTTATTGTTTACCAAATGTTTTATTGAGTTAATGTTGTATTAGGTATTTAGATCGCCGTAGGATAAAAATCACAATATTTGTATTGCGAACAAGTATTTCCGCTCTTTTATAAAAAAATATAACCTCGAACCTCTACTAACCTATCCGCAATCCGAGTCGGTTTTGCTACTAAGTCCCTGCTGTTCCTGTTGTCGCTGTTCTTTTAAAAACTAAAGCGGTTCGCTTCTCTTGTTGATGTAAAATTACTTGTTATCATCCCTAGCTAGTTTGTCTTGAATTTTATGAATTTTGTAAAATCCCTGTTGTCACATTTCTATTTATAAATTTAATATTTCCAACCAAAGAATATGCTAGTATCTTTTCTTATTTGTATCTTGCCTAATGTATGAAAAGGGAACTGTTGCATCAATTAAACGTTATTCGTCCAAGAGTTGTTCGACCAAGTGAAAGATTTGACAAATGATGAGTCTGCCAAAAGTGTAAAGGCGTTATAATAATCCGCCTTATAATAATTCTGCGAATTAAAAAGTTGACATATAAAATTTTGGTAATCGCAAATGAAATTCGGCCAAAAAAGTTCTGCGAAAAGGCAGAACACCGGAGCTACGATATAAACGTGTTCCACGCGGACGGAGTCGCGGGCAGAAGCTAGTGTTCCATATGTGGGACAACGTTTACTCGTGACCGAACATTGGTGGCTTAGCTCGCACGCACTCTGTAGCCTAATCGGTAGTGACCCTGCCTATGAAGTCGGAGGTCCCGGGTTCGAACCCCGGTAAGAGCATTTATTTGTGTGATGAGCACGAATATTTATTCCCGAGCCATGGATGTTTTCTAAGTATTTAAGTATTTATTTATCTATATAAGCATGTATAACATCTAGTACCCATATTACAAGCTTTGCTTAGTTTGAGACTAGGGTAGATTTGTGTAAGATTGTTCCCAAATATTTATATTATTTATACCTGTATGTTCCATATGTGTCACAACAACCTCTAGCCTCCGAGAGGCCTTTTAAAAGGCCGTGTCAGTTGTTGAAAATTCAAATACATTCCGTTTAAAAGAAACTTAAATTTCACTTTTCGTTTTTGCGTGCTGGGCGGCTAGAGGTTAAGCACGTCGCCGAACATGGCTTAGCCAGCCAGGCCAGTTGTGACATAAATATAGGTATACATAATTACATATATACAGGGTGTCCCGTAAACCGATGACAATCCGTGGATAGCTAACAGGGTTGCTAAATACCTCTCAGAATACTGAATGTTTAGTAAACATGCCTTAGTTTTCGAGGTATGGGCATTTTTCCGTAATTCGAACGAATTATACTAATTAACCGAGCATTTTTGAAAAGATGTCCGAAATTATTGGGCCATTTAAAAAGTCATGTACCATTTTAATAACGTCATTAGATGGGCGTACGTGTGTTGCATAGTGCCACTTTAGCGTAGTATTTAACTTCCTAAATGAAAGCAAAATAAGTAAAAGTTAGGTCTACTAAGTACCTAGGTATAATTATTGATGAAAGACTACACACACACTACCCTACAAAACTCCAACTGAAACACGAAGAAGGTCAGCAAAAGTCGCTCCTGTACCCCCTAACAAATCCGTCTTTGCTAAGAGACTTATACAACAA